>OX463818.1:9931750-11181750 GCA_949825045.1 Argyresthia goedartella | reverse complement strand
CGCTCTGATCGAAGGGCTCAGGACTACCATGTCATCAGCATAGCTAATATTATTGACCATGACGCCGTCAACCGAGCACCCTACCATGGCGTTGTTGCTGAGTTCCCTAATCAGTTTGTCTATAAAAATATTAAACAATTTAGGAGACGTTAGCCCACCTTGCCGTACTCCGCAATTAAGCCTATATTCCTGACTTAATGAGCCGGCCCACCTGACAGCGTTGCGTTGATTTTCATACCAGTATTTAAACATAAAAATAAGCTCATCAGGTAAGTCGGTCTCCTTTGTCAGCTTGTCCCAAAGGATCTCGTAATTAACGAGGTCAAAAGCCTTAGATAGGTCAAGAAAACAGGCGTATACCGGCGTCTTTCTATCTGTGTAGTACCGGACAGTCTGCTTGAGATACAATATTGCACTCTCTGTGGACAACCCGGCCCTAAACCCGAATTGTGCATCATGTAAATGTAGAGATGCAGTAAGTGTTTTGTCAAGCAAACTGTCCAGCACCTTCGCTACAGTAGTTGCCAAAGAAATAGGCCTATAATTACCCTTATCACTGGCATCTCCTGTCTTATTTTTTATTATAGGTACTACAATAGTTTTCATTAAATCCTCAGGTAGATAAGAGTGTCCAATACAGGCATTAATAAACATTTTGAGAACTCTGGGGAGATGCACACCCGCATGTCTTAAGTGCTCAACACTCAACCCGTCATGTCCCGGCGACTTTCCACGTTTCATACCGCGTAAGGCCATCTCTACGTCTTTTATAGTGAATCTGTGGTATGCACGTTCCTCAGCATGACGGGTGTGAGCGTCGAACCTCGGCGCAGTTGACACAGATAAAGGTGCTACAGTAAAATGATTTTTAAACATATTAGCGATGTCTTTGTTGTCGGTCAGGCCCTCCACACTCACGGGTTGGCTGGGCTTTGGAATCTATTAGTTTGTTTCCAAAAGTTCTTGAAATCCTTGGCTTCGTGACTTGTCGCTATTATGTCCATTTTGATTCGGTCACTATTGTCCTGACACCATTTCAGTTTGTTTTTAAAATACTTTTTAGTTTTTTTCATATTATCATAAATAAATCCTGTAGTAGGTTTCCCATACAATAGCCATGTCTGAAAGTGTAATCGAGCATCCTTATGAAACCTCATTACATGTTTGTTCCAACCAACAACATATTTTTTATTAGAAGGATCACGGCCGCGATAACTGATAGAAGCAGATTCACACAAAATACTGACTATGTTGGTATAAAGATTACTTATTACTATTCTATGATCACGATTAGCACATATCTTATCACCACAATCTTTCAGCTCTGGTGGAAAGTCAACGGATCTTAATTGTCTATTACAGAAGTCCGTATATGTCTTAACTTGATGTTCGTCCCTATTACCCCATATTACTTTGCACTGTGCTGGAGTAGGTATATTAATTGTAGGTAAAAGTACCGTAAAGTCACATTCAATTTGCAGTGGAAAGTGATCCGACCACGTGACGTCGTACCGCACTTCAATGTTCCTGATAGTTTGATACGCTAAACTGGTAGTTACACAATGGTCAAGCCACCTACTGCTACCGTGAGCGTCACTTATATAGGTATATGTGCCCGAGTCAATGCCTAGCGATTCTATGTCCGCGCATATCCACTTTTGGTCCGAACAAAATAAAAGTAGCTCATGACAGAACAACTCACCTGGGTGAGCGTTAAAATCCCCAAGTATGTATACATTGTCAGCGTTGTTGTCGTCGATAATAGCACTTATTTCAGCTAGGCACTCAGTAAAATCTACTAGATTTACCTTCGAGTCTGTAGGCATGTATACTGAAAAGAATATCGCAGAACGACTTGCCACTTCACACCTTACAGCCACCAGCCGAACACTTTTACACTGGATGACCGAAACTCGATCGAACGCACTTTTACGCCATAATATAGCGACACCTCCGTATGGTCTACCCCGTATCACTCCCGCCGATGTGTCCACAGCTGACACTCCAGTAGCCGCGAAGTCAGGGTGGACGCTGCTTAGGTACGGTAGATCGTGGGGCATGAGCCAGGTCTCCTGGAGCGCCACAATGTCCATCTTAGTACATAGCTCTCTGACATGGTCTATGGCTCTCATTAAAGATTTACAGTTGAAGCTTGCCAGCATACAATAGCTATGTTTTAGCTGCGATGTGGGATTTATTGCAAGGCCTGTGAATCGATAGCGGCCTGGGCCGTGAAAATCCCGTTGTTCTTGAATAAATAGTATCTTCTAAAGAAAATACCATTAGGCCATAAATAATCATCATCAAACAATGACAAGCTTTTTCTAGGTATGTATATTTTGTAAGAATCGTAATCTTTAGGCACCTTCATATCAATTTTCTGTGGTAAGACTGTTATTTGGGTCTTTTTAAATATATATTCCGCAACATCTTTGACTGAGGCTTCCTTGGTCACATTGTAAATAAACAGTGGGATTCTGGCATCCGCAGCCTTGAATTTACACGACGGGCTCACCGTTGCTGTACCCTTTCTACCAGAGAAACTATTTTTCTTCTGTTTTCTATTAATAGTCACCCATCCATCATTAGGTTCAAGGACTTTCTTCGAATTACAGCCTTCAACGACAGAGGCAGTATTCTCAGTGTTCGACGACGTTGGAAACCTCGGTGGGGCCTCACAGGTGCGCTCGCTAGCCGCTGCCGTAGAAACCGCGGCGCGCGGGTGGGCCTCCACGCGCGGTGGCTCGGCCGCCGATAACACAGACAGCTGAGACGGGTCGGGTACATTGCGCACTACGCATGCAAAGGACGGGCGCGATGGCGTTATTCTCGGCGTACCCTCATATGACGATAGGGTAGGGTGCCGACAGTCAGAAAGATTCACCAGCCCCATGGGACCACTGTTATGAGCGTCGAAACTCTCCTCCTGGCGATAACCACCTCTCTTGTGGTTGACGTTAGGCTCAATATCGCGTGTTTGCCTAGCAACTTTCAACTGGTTGATCTCCAATTTCAGCTTCTCAAATTCTTCGATGGTCACATATTCAGTTTCAGCGTTCTTCGCGTAGTTATTTTGAATAACACCCAGGTCTTTTTGGATCAAGACGATTTCCTTAAGAAGCCTAGTGACATCTACATGATCGAAAGTGACCGGAGGTAGTTTTTGAAGGTCACGCGCAACGAAGATTGGTATTTCCTCAGGATCGGTCTCTTTGATCAGACATATTATGTCATCCAAATTCCTCTGGGTCTTTCCTTCTCGTCTTCTTGTAGATTTTTTCTTCTGGACGGAATCGAATAAAAGGTTTTTGGCCTTTTCAATTTCTTCGCCTGTAAAAGCCGTAGAACATATTTGCACAAGGCTTTCTTCCACCATCACATCCACCTTATTTTGCACAAAGGCAAGCAATTCGCAAATCACTATGTTGCAGTTTTTGCATTTCAACACTGAAGAGGTCATTGCCTCTGGTAGCCGTTATACTGCGTAGTCGCGTAACCGATACAACCATACACGATGAGTGCGCGAGCGAGACTCGACTTTTAATGATCTTGGGGTAAAGTATAGTTCTACTTGCGAGGTTCCCACCTTGAAAGGGTTCGGTGATGCTTCTATTGAACCAATAGGAAAAGCGATAGTGGATTTGCAGGTGCAAGGAGTATAGCTTCGATAGAAGTTCTTATTGTACCTGATAGTTTACTCAAACATCCTATATTATTAGGTCACACTTTTACCGAACAAGCTGGCATTGTTATCATTAAAACTGATGAGCAACTGATCTTACATAGACAGCCGCAGACTTTAAACTCTGGAAAACTTAAATTGTTCATAAACTCTGACTCTGAAATAAAACATATGGAGGCGTTAACAGTAAGAGCGGACAACGATGCCACTTGCAGGGTTTATGTGCGAGAATCGGTTAGAGCAATGGGTCCTAATAAGAGGTATTACATTCTTCCGGGTGTTTATGAAATAAATAATGGAATAGGATGCGTGATGGCTATAAGTTTGGGTTCAGAACCTGTTATAGTAAAGAAAGGACAATTATTAACAAGAGCTCATATCTATCATGAAAAGGAAACTTTTGAGGTTAATATTGTGGAACGAATAGAACGCATGGATTCTGGGACATTTGCTGATAATATTAAAACAGACCAAGACTTTAGTTTGGAGGACAGGAGGGAACTAGAAGTTTTACTACATAAATACAAGTGTTGCTTTTCTTTTAGCTTATCGGATTTAGGGCTTACTAACTTATGTGAAATGACAATTACATTAAATGACGTTACGCCTGTTGTCTACAGGCCATACAGATTAGCTTACTCTGAACGGAATAAAGTTAAGGAGATGATTCAGGAGATGTTAGATTGCGGTATCATTACTGAATCATCATCATCTTACGCAAGTCCTGTTCTGTTGGTTCAAAAGAAAACGGGTGACCAAAGATTATGCATTGATTATAGGGCTTTGAATGCTAAGACTGTGAGAGAACATTATCCTATGCCTCGGATAGAGGATCAAATAGACCAACTGGGGGGAAATAAGTATTTTATCACACTTGACTTAGCTTCTGGTTATTATCAGATAGCAATTGCTCCTTCGTCTCAGGATAAAACGGCATTTGTCACTTTAGATGGCCAGTATCAATTCACGCGTATGCCCTTTGGTTTGGCTAATGCGCCATCCGTATTTCAAAAAACGATAAATAAAATGCTTAAAGACGTTAAAAATAATGAAGCTTTTGCGTTCATGGACGATATAATAATACCGGCAAATACTATCAAAGAGGGCATGGAGCGATTGGAAACTGTTTTAAAACTCATTAAAGAAGCAGGCCTAACCCTAAAGTTGACTAAGTGCCACTTTTTCTGTACTAAGATAGATTATCTAGGCTTTGAATTATCCATCGAAGGTGTGAGGCCAGGTCAGCGAAAGACAGATGCTGTAGAAAACTTTAGACGTCCTGGTAATCAACACGAGGTCCGCCAATTTATAGGACTGGCTAGCTTTTTCCGCAGATTTGTCAAGGATTTTGCTATAATGGCGAGCCCTCTGACGAAGCTGCTGAAGAAGAACGCTAAATGGGAGTGGAATCAGGATCAAGAAAAAGCTTTTACGACTTTAAAATCAGAGTTAATTAAACGACCAATACTGGCGTTATATGATCCAAACGCCAAAACTCAAGTCCACACAGACGCATGTAAAACAGGCATGGCGGGGATTTTATTGCGAGAGGATGATCAGGGTCGACAACGAGCTGTAGCCTACTATAGTAGACAAACAAGTCCTGAGGAACAGAAATATCATTCCTTCGAATTGGAAACACTGGCGGTTGTTGCCTCGTTGAATCGTTTCCGGGTATACGTTCTTGGAATCAAATTTATCATAGTCACGGATTGCAACGCTATTAGGACAACCCTCTCAAAGCGAGATGTCATACCACGAATTGGGAGATGGTGGCTACAGTTGCAAGAATATGACTGTACCATCGAATACAGGCCTGGTACTCGGATGAGCCACGTAGACGCTCTAAGCAGGAATGCTGTTCCAATGATTGTCGAGCCAGAGCCTGTCTTCGATGTTTTAGCCATAGAAACCGAGGATTGGTTATCTACTATGCAAAACGAAGATGATGATATTTCATATATTAAACGAACACTAGACGATTCGGACACACCTAAAGTAGCAGAGATACATCAGAACTATAAGTTGAAAAATGGCAAAGTGTATAGAGTAGTCGATGGCCAACTAAAATGGGTGGTTCCAAGGGGAGTTAGATGGCAATTGCTAAAGAAAAACCATGATGAGCTTGGACATTTTGGAGTCGAGAAGACGTTAGATAAAGTTAAGTCTCTTTATTGGTTTTCCGGAATGAACAAGTTCATCAAGAGGTATGTGCAGTCGTGTCTCGAATGCTCTTACTACAAGACGCCTAGTGGAAAAAGACAAGGGTTTTTACATCCAATCCCCAAGATAGAAGAGCCATTTCACACTATACACATGGATCACTTAGGACCATTTATAAAAAGTAAAGCCAAAAATACATATCTTTTGGTCATTATTGATGCTTACACGAAATACATCAACCTTTACGGAGTTAAAAATACAAAAACGAAATCAACGATAAAAATACTAAATCAATACTTTAGTCTATTTGGAGTTCCTACTCGACTGATAAGTGATCGTGGTACATCATTTACCAGTAAAGGATTCAAGGATTTCGTCCAAAAATTAGGAATTAGGCACGTTCTGAATTCCGTAGCCACACCTAGAGCGAACGGCCAGGTAGAGCGATACAACCGCACTATTCTGGCCTCTTTAGCAGTAAAGAATCACAATTGTAAAGAAAATGAATGGGACAAACATTTAGAGGAAATACAACTGGGACTGAATACAACTCTAAACAAAGCCTTGGGTAAAAGCCCTGCAGAAGTTTTGTTTGGATTAAGACTAAGAACAAAAAGTGACGGTTTAGTCGCTTCGCTATTGGAAGTAGGAAGTGGTGGTCATGGTGGATCTTTAGAAGCCATTAGAAGTGAAGTAAATGTTAAAATAAGTAACGAACAGGAGAAAAAAAAATCTCGATTTGACAAAAGTAGGAAAATGGCTGCAAAATATAATGTAGGTGATTTAGTTCGAATTGAGCGAGACATTTGCAGCAATAATGGAAAATCCAAAAAACTTCTACCAAAACTGCAAGGACCGTATAGGGTGGTAAAATTATTGACTAATGATCGGTATGTAGTTGAAGACACGCCTCTTACGCGTAAAAATAATAAAAGATATGAGGGTGTTATCTCGGTGGATAAAATACATCCTTGGATGGCTTTTAATCAGGAATATCTGGCCGATTCTAACGAAGAAATTTCTGATGAAAATGGGGAGGTTAGTGATGAACATAACGGTGCATAGATCTTGAGTCTAGGATGATTGAATTGAGTAATGAATAACTGAATATACTAAGGAGAAAGATTTAAGTTATGAAATTGATTATTATTATTTTTGATTTAGTTGATATGATGTTGAGTTGATCTACACACAATGGAGTCTTACGACAAATGGGAGTGTGTTAGATTTAATGGAATTTATTTTGTTGATTGGATCTACACACAATGGAGTCTTACGACAAATGGGAGTGTGTTAGATTTAATGGAATTTATTTTGTTGATTGGATCTACACACAATGGAGTCTTACGACAAATGGGAGTGTGTTAGATTTAATGGAGTTAATTTTGTTGATATTATGTTGATTTGATCTACACACAATGGAGTCTTACGACAAATGGGAGTGTGTTAGATTTAATGGAATTTATTTTGTTGATTGGATCTACACACAATGGAGTCTTACGACAAATGGGAGTGTGTTAGATTTAATGGAATTTATTTTGTTGATATGATGTTGAATCTACACACAATGGAGTCTAACGACAAATGGGAGTGTGTTAGATTTAATGGAATTGTATCGGATTATGTCTGATCATTAAAATGGCTGTATCGTGTGTGCTTTTAAAACAGTGTATCGTTGTTAATTAGAAATTGATCTATTGTATTGTTTAGAAAAGTATTAAAGTATTGTATTGTGTAAAAAGTTTAGATCATGAACTTTGTTCAAGATTTGTATATATGTATATTAATGTCTGGTTAAATTGATGGAACAATTTAAAATATGGAAGATGGCCGAACAAATTCGGTACTTATTTACCTAATTATTAAGACCATTGAAATGAAAAATGTATCAAGTGAAACGTAAAATACATATTATGTTTGTTTTATGTAATTCTAGAAGTATTGTTATGAATTTACTTTATAATAGGTACAAGTAAGTAAAGTAGGTAATGTGAAGACGCATGCCAACTTATAAGCAATATTTTTTTTATGTTATTTATTATTGAATAACGAGAGGACTCGTATTTGCAGAATGGCCGACTGTAAGCTTTTTGATCAATTTTTGTCTGAATTCGGTTGAGATTTCATATGGTAGGTAATCCATAAATGAAAATACTATATTATTTTTTTATATTACTGGATTATTTCCATTCTTAAATAATTATGTTTGTAGTTATTTGTTAATCTTGTTAAGAATTTATGAATTATGTGTTCACTTCCTGTTGCCAAAATGATTATTTGTCAAAGAATGTCATATCCGTTTCTGTAATCCATTTAATTTAAAAAAAGAGAAGACGTGACGATTTCCGGTTCGAGCTGTCAGAATAAAATAAATAAATGTTGGTGGAAACGGAAATCGTCAGGCGTAAAGTAAATATTAAATGGGCGGCGGAAGTTGCTCCAGCGAGGGAAAATAATTATTGCCGAAGCAACGGAAGCGATTTTTAGTGGGAAATGAAGGCTCGAGAGGTCGTGGTTGGATGAGCTCTCGGGCATTCGTTGTCGAAAAATTTAAGTAGAATCATCTAAGTTGTTATTGTGTTGTGAATCTTCTAAATAATATATCTACTTATCAGGACAGTGCTTAGTTTAATTTCCTGGGATTTCTAGAGGCTTAGGCTTTTACGAGGGTAGTTACAAATAGCTACTTATAAATATCACTCCTATATCAAAGGGAGTTTTGATATTCCTATCAAATTCAATGTCAGAATTAAACATATCTTATTGCGAGATTGTGTGAGTAACTAAACATTGCATCACTCGATCGGTTTAGCATACGATCATGCATTGCCGAGATGTTACTAGCTGAATCTTGGAACGATTTTTCCAGATTACTTGTCCTTGAATTCTTTCTTACTCCCCCGATGTCTTCTCCTCCGGCTGCTCCTCCTCTCCGGAGACGTGGAAGTGGAACTGCTGTAGCGATCACTCCTCGATGATTCACTACGCGGGGCTATTTACCGCGGTTTTTATAAAACGGATTTTTTTTTGTTGCTGTTACACTGAACACTATAACCGTAACAAAATTCCAAGGATATTTCGAAAAGTAACTTGGAATATTTTAAAATTTGTTAAACGCGTGCGCACGGAAAGAAATCCAAAACGCCAATGACCTGAAAATTGAGCGCTCGCAATAACGCTGGCTACAATTGCCGCCATTTCTGAAACTTTACGCGCGCAATGTTGCTGAGGTTCCAAACGGATATGACATGTATTTTAGGAGTTTTAAACAGGAAGTGAGCTGTTTAGGGCTAAATTTCGCACCGGAAAGGAAGTCAAGTATGCTACTCTCCAATATTAGCCTTAAAGCCAGGTAACGTCAGGTATAATACGGTAATTTTGTTCAGGAGTTCCATGAAATATTAGCATGTGACGTGCTAGTCGAATGCTTTAACAAAAAAATTGCGTTTCTAAAATCTAACTGCTGGAAATATACAATTCTGAAATTGTCCAACCTTTTTGTTTAAATAGATCATCATCATCATCATCATCTGTGAAAAATTCAACTGTCTTATTATCACGGTTCATCAGATACAGCCTGGTGACAGACGGACGGACAGCCGAGTCTTAGTAATAGGGTCCCGTTTGACCCTTTGTGTACGGAACCCTAAAAAGAACAAAAGTAATCAAATCACAAATGTCCGAGACATTGACCAAGCAAAACAGAAACCAACTCGTTGTATCATACTATAGTTTGTAGGCGTTATAACGTTCGAGTGTTGTAACGTTGCCGTGAATAGTCACCAACGTGAATTATGTAGGCAATGGCGCTACTGCTATTGCTGCTCAGTGTTATCGTTGATTAAGTTATTAGTGAAAACTAAGTTAAGTCAAACGAAGGCAGCTACCAAATCTAGGCGACTGCTTACTGATACTCTAATTACCAATTACCATATACTTACCGCACGCCACGCCTCACGTAGTTGAGGCGACAACAATTATTTCTGCACTGTAATGGAAACATCTGTAATTCTGTGCGCATTTGACGTCAGGCGTATCGTTATTTGATTATGACAGTATAATGGTATCTACTGTACGATCACCACCGTACCGTGATCTTTAATGAAAACGTCGGTCTTTGTTATTTCTCGCTCAACTTTCGTGTCCGATTGTCGACTGGTAATAAAAGTTGAAATTGAAGTGAATATTATTATATCCAAGGAATTGAAAGGTTGTTACCTGTCCTGGAACGAATATTACCAGGGAAATATTACAATTCTCCTAACTGGTGGTGACACTTACGCGAGTAACAACAATGTGTATACATAAAAATACTTACATGTCAGGTACTATTAAGAGGACGGAGCACGCGTATAATAACAGTTGATGACTTTACTTTGCAATTACTTTGGTAATTCTTAGGTATTACATTACGTAAGTACTATAGAGCGACGCAAAAACATTACAACAGGGAATTCACATTTACTGTATAAATGGCAAAATAAGATACTAAGAACGACTTAGAGTATGAGGATCTGACAAAGACCAAGCGGATCTCGACAATGGAACTGAATCGAGAGAAGTCAATGAGGATTTGGAGAAGATCAAGAGGATGGAGAAAATGATAGGGAAATATCTGGATAAGGTGAAGGGGATCTGGAAATGCCGAAGAGAATATGGAGATGATGAACAGGATCTGGAAAAGATGAACAGAATCTGGAGGAGATAAAAATTATCTGAGAAAAGACGATCTGAACAGTATGTGAGGACCTGAAAAAATTGCTGAGGATCTAAAAAAATATCTGGAGGAAATAAAACCCTTGAACGAGCGTACCCCATAACCATTTATAACCATTTTAATTGTACAATTACTCTATCCGCATCACTCACAATCATCAGCACCGCTGGCGTGTAGACTGGGTTCTCTTCCTTCCTGCTGGCCAGGATGAGCTTCACGCCGTACCAGAAGGCCAGGGCGTAGGTTGCGTAGATGATTAGCCACATGACGCCGCTGCCCACTCCCGAGTACATGCCCTTTTTACTGCCCGTCTTCTTAGCGGGATCCAGCCGGACGCTGTACCTGGAGACGTGATAAACTTCTGGATTAGTTGGCCTTGACTTATCGTCTGTCCTGACTGCATGATTCTCTGACTTAAATTATCAACGCAAAGTCAAAATGACTTAATCAATTCAGCTAAATATCCATGATTAATCAAGTTATTTAAATAAGCAATTTGTCGTCAACGTTGGTAACGTAAACAAAACTAGACATGACGCATATAACCTGCGAGAAAATCCTCATTTCCTTTATGTTATCTCAGTGATTTATTTATAGTATTACTCTATTCCTGCATCATACCTCTGTATTTCCTTTTCTTCGCCACCAAACGCGACAACAGTTCTTATCGATGACAGAACCTCTTCAGCTATCACACCAGCGATACTGTAGGCCTTCAGCTCTTTGGTCGTTAGAGACGATTGTACCTGAGGGACAACCAAGCAATATATAACTAGATTATTTAATCAGTAGTGACCAAGCTCTTTGCACCTAATTATAACATTTACAACAATAAGTGCTCTGAGAACATATGATGGCCTTAATTAGGAATATCGATTACCATGAATAAAATAATTATATGTAACAAAAAAACGTATGTCCGCAATTTCGAAATCCGTCCCACTGTGCGCCAGCGAGCGTTAAGAGAGATAACAATGTTTTGAACGAACATTGGCGTTCGCCTCATACTGCACTTGATCGGCTGTCCACCGGCGTCTTAATTTCCGGATTAGTTTAAGTCATTTCATTCATTTTAAACGAACGGCATGTTTTTCCGTTAATATTTTACGATTATTCTCGGTTTTTCTAAATATGAATCCCATATCTTGAATAATATTTCAAAGATTTGCTGTTCCATCTGAAATAGATAACGCGTTGTCTTGATGGACGTGTTCCCAATTGATCTCAGAGCACGGCAAATTCTGTCCTAACGTTTCTAAAAAGAGATAAGGCACTACCCTTGTCTGACTATATAATGATTATGTATTCAGTCTGATTTTATACATTTTTAAACCAACCTGCAAGCCTACAACATATTTTGTGGTATTTACTTGCTTGGCTTGCAATTTAATAAAGAAAACACTGTGATTTTCTCAGAATATCTTTGTTTTTTATAGTGTTTGTAGGAATGACAAAGTTATCTTTGCGGTTTTTAATAAATGTTTTATATCTTAAAAACTGCTTTTTTAGGGTTCCGTACCCGAAGGGTTCCAAACGGGACCCTATTACTAAGACTCCGCTGTCCGTCCGTCCGTCCGTCCGTCCGTCTGTCACCAGGCTGTATCTCAAGAACCTAGCTAGCTAGAGAGTTGAAATTTTCACAGATTATGTATTTATGTTGCCGCTATAACAACAAATACTAAAAAACAGGATAAAAGAAATATTTAAGGGGGCTCCCATACAACAATTCTTCCAATACCACATACAAACTTATGGATGCACCTGGTAACGTACATGGAGTGTGAAAGTAACCGCACCAATAACTTTGTAAACAATATTTTGCTGTTTAAAATCCAAACTATTTACTCCACACCATCGCTTCCATTGAACGGTGGTACGGAACCCTTCGTGCGCGATTTAGACTCGCACTTGACCGGTTTTTTATTTTGCTCAAACTATTTTCGTTGAAAGTGTGTATTGAGGCACACAGCATATTTTTTGTAGATTTTTCACTCTCTTACTTTAAAAACTTTTACATATCTGAGGTAGATATTTTTCGTATTGACGGATTTAACCAATTTAGTTCCAAATAATATCTAATGTACTTTCTAAATTTTATTTCGGATTAAGTATTGCTTTTACTTAGTTACTTACTATACTAGTTAGCTATACTAGTTACTTAGTTAGTTACTTACTAACGGTCTATATATTCTATTCACGTCATGTAAATTATTTTTAAGTTGAAATATATCAACTTAAAAATAATTTACATGACCGTTTGTATATAAATAAATAAAAAGTTAGAGGGGGGGGTCACTTTTTTCCAATTTGGAAGTCTTGACGATTTACTTTGAGGAAAAATGGTTTCAGGAACCTCAACATCACTTTTTAAAGACCTATCTAAAGACACATATAGGTTTGATGAAAAAAATATTTTTTGGTTTCAGTTCCATGTATGTTCAGTTCCCTTTAATTATTTTTATTTTTTATTTTTTGTATAAAATTGGAATGCGGTTCACAGAATACATCTGTGACAGAATAAACCAAGTTTCAATTGTGTTGTCCTAATAGTTTCTGCATAAAGTGGCTGTGACATACGGACGGACAGAAAGATTTGACGAAACTATAAGGGTTCCTTGTTTCTCTACGGAACCCTAAAAATGTGTAAGTACGGATTTTCATCTTTACATGATTGTACCAGATGTACGGATTTTTTACTTCACATAGGTTTGTATTAATAATACTGCACTTATAATTCTTTATAAGAAGTCTTCTCCTTTTAATATAGCGTGTTAACCTCTATTGAGGTTAATTTTGCCAGTGTCAAGAGTATTTGAAAGATCACAATTTTGGTCAGTTTCTCGACGAGAACCTGAAAATTATCGTCTTGAGAATATTTTTTGCTCTTAGCACTACCCGGGAGGACGTAAAGGGCTGTTGAAACCAAGTTTTTCCTTCGGACGTGACCAACTGCCTCCCTAATAAGAGTCACGATTATGATGTCAAATATGAATAAAAAAAAACAGCTTACAGGTTAGACTTCAAACAATGGACTGCAACCAAAGAAAATAAAGACTTATTAATGACTCGTAAGAGGCTAAATCAAGAATCGTTCCGAAATCAATGCAATTTGCAGATTAGCATCGCAGGACGCTGGAACCACAAACGATGGCAACACGGCTAGATTTTTTTCGGAGATAGTAAAATAACTGCATGTATTACAGGCATTAATGAAGATTTCATAAAAGGTTTCATGTTATACTGCAAACAATAGCATGTGGAGAACATGTAGCTGTTGCCAAATTTTCTCAGTTTTGCCGAGAAACAGCAGCCTTGTTTGCAAATCTATACCCGTGGTATAATATGCCTGCTAGCGTCCATAAGTTACTTATACATAGATCAGACATAATTAAACATTTTGGTTTAACGGCCATCGAAAAACTTCTTAAAAAGCTTCAGAAGCGAGAAACGAAGAGTTTAGAAAATATGGAGAAGGAGATTCCAGAAAAGTAAGCAGGTATGCGTGGAATGAGGACATACTGTCTTGTCTTCCGACCCTATGGATTAAATATGTGGTGTTATCCATAAACACCCGTAGATTTAGCTTACAAAAAAATAGCTTCTGCACTTTTAAGACTTAGTACTTATAGCGCAAATTAATACATCGCTCCATACATTATTTTTATTAAATATGTTTTTTCGCAAACGCATTGTGACATTTCCTTCAAAAAAGTTCTCTGAGGACTTATGATTGCCTAAATTGTGACTTTCGATTGCCATAAATAAAATAATAGTATGTGACAAAAACACGTAAGTCCGCAATTTCGAAATCCGTCCCACTGTGTGCCCCAAATATAGATTAGGTTAGGATTACGATAGGTTTAAAAATTATATAACCACCTGATAGTAGCGGGGGATATCTGCCCCCCTAACATGCACCGGATACACATATCATGACCTCTGACTATGAGCTGATGTCCGCTCGTAAAATCGGGTACGCAGGCAAACTCCTTCCATATATATCATATACACATAATTATCGCCCAAAAAGGCAAATCGCAGGTAGAAAGCCTTCAGCATATACCGAGGCCATGGCTTACAGTAAAATCGAATATCGATAATTGTAAGACACGAGGGGTAATTTTTAGTCCGTATACCACACGAGCTGATGCCCGCTCAATATGTGGGGACACATAGCAGGGAGGTCTGACTCCTGGGCATGGGTAATTCCATTTTCCCCCTCCAACAAAAAAAAAGCGACGCCTGAGATTTACAAAACGAATAGCGGACAGTATTTCTGTCGAACCAAGCCTGGTACGAAGAATGTCATAAAGGAGCATTATATCCAATACTGTCCGCCTCTGTTCTAATGATAAGACGTGGTGTTTTTTGCATCTATCTTCATACAAAGTATGAGAACGTAGTGTTTTATAGCCAAGAAATCTCGAAAATCGTTATAGAATACTCTCGATACGATGTGTATACACGTCATATTGAGGAGACCAGATAATGCATCCGTACTCACAAGTACTACGTACATAGGAGAAGAAAACTACTTTGATTCATAAAGGGTCATTGAAGACGGAGCATGTCCCTATAACAAAAACCAAGATTTTATAGGCTTTATTGCAAATAATTTCAATATGTTGATGTAAAAGAAACTTACTGTCGAAGTAAATGCCCAGGTCGCGAATTAAAGAGACTCTATCAATAGATGTATTAGAATTTGTGTAATTATTTATGATTGGTTTTTTTTTACGGGTAAAACTTATGACTTGACATTTCAGGGCATTAACTGTTATACGGTTTCTAATGTAGTATTCCTCAAGATTATAAAGGTTGTTTTGTAATATGGATGTGTGTGACATGTGACATGTGAATTCTTTATTTATAGAAAAAGCCTAGAAGAAAGATCTTGGTGTTATCGGCGGAACAGAGGCCCAAGATGGGATCCCTGAGGGACGCCCGATGAAATTGTAACGTAATCGGATCTAAAACCACCCATTACAACAGCTTGATACCTATTAGAGAGATAGGTTTCTATCCAGCGAAGCAAATCTCTGTGGACACCAAGGCGATGGAGTTTCTGAAGAAGGATGATGTGGTCTACCCGATCAAACGCCTTCTCGAAGTCTGTGTAGTCCATCGCGTTAAGAACAAAACTAGAAAAGAGCGTAAGATTAGAGGTAGTGGCCCGAACTTTAAAAAACCCATGTTGTTCATCAGGGATTCCCCTGGACAATACCGGATATATTTCATCATAGACTATTTTTTCAAAGATCTTACTGAATGTATTTAGGTTTGAAATTGGGCTGTAATTCTCAATTTTAGTGGTAAGACCTACCTCTTTTTGATTTGACAAATAACCAAAAGTTTTTAGGATTTCATTTTATTGAATCCTGAGCATTAGTGGTCATTTCTTTGTAACAATCTTTATGAACTAAAGTTATTGTGCATGTTAATTTCAATTATAGGTCGTATAATTTGAGATATTGTATAAGTAGAATATGCCTGATATAAAAATAAAAGGAGTTCGATATTAAAAAGATGTGTTGCTTCTAAAAATATAGATATGAATAAAACCACTGTCAAGAATCTGCAGTTAGAAAAAATCGAGATGTTGGGCCCTGAAGAGTTTAAGAAAGTTTTCAATCACGCAACGAAATGTGAGGAAGAATTTTTAACTGAAGAAGAAAAACTGGATGTATTTAGTTACAGCTTTATAATCAATGTGTCTGATTCAGACACTGGAAGTGATTTTTCGAGTGACACATCTACGTAATTTATAGTTCTACTCTACAAAATGTGACTTCGGTACATTACTTTTTTTAACTATATTGTGATGAATATGCAGCAATGTATATTTTCTTCCGATTTGTGCCGATAAAAGCCGAGAAGTGTAGTTGCGGTAAAGAAATAATAATTGTACAAATGTGATAAGTAATTTATCGCTTCTATCGCTACTTTGTAGTAGTAATCGTAAACCCTCCAACAACCCGCATTGAGCTAGGGTGGTGGAGTATGGCTTAATCTTACTCGTACCCGGTTAAAGTCCTGTTCCCCTCGTTGGGGAAATTAATATGTTACATTTATTTATTATTATTTGGTCGCTAGCGTCTACTTACCAGGGACGGCAGCAGAAGCAGCCATTGGGCAGCTTCTGCATCTGCAGAGAGAACTATTTGCAGGCCGCCCTCGTAGTTCTGTGTGGCGCTATATACTAGACGATTTAATTAACCTTGAACCTCACCCTTGTAAGGCAGAACAGCTACAGAGGGCCACTTATGTCGTCAGCATATAAGTGAGTGATCATACCCAGGCCACGACGGCAGTGGTCGCGATGATGACCGGCGCGCAGGCCAGCACGACCAGTGTGAGCTCCCAGCCGTAGCAGAACGAGATGAACACGGCGGTCACAAACGACATCACCAGGTAGATCAGCATCGGGACCTTCTCGCCAATGCCTTCACGGTAGCGCTCCACGTCACTGGAAACACGAGACTTTGTAGATTGACACATTGCACAATCTATACGTTGACATTTAATTTACCTACTGTTTTGTTTTTGTAGAATGTTTATGAATAAAAATAACGATCGAGTATATTAATTAATCGAGTAATAAGAAGACCCCCCTGGATTCGTCTTGGACTGAGGAAACATGTTTTCTGCAACTATGGCTACCCCTTTATAAGAATCAGCCGAGAGTTTACTATGTATTTATGTCTGTTTCATAACAAATGATGAATAATACTCACTCTGACACCTTGGTCGCGAAATTCATTGAAGTGTTCAGGTCGTACCACGTGATGTCTTGACGAAGAACTGACCTCAGGAACTTTTCCTTCACTCGATTGATCTGAAACCAATGAGTATATTTGGTTTGAAAGGGCCTATTTAGACAACCAGTATAAAAAATAACAGAGCTTTGAACAGTTACTGTTGTACATTTCGTGACCATACATATAATTCATCATTTTATGAAATGGCCAACCATGGTTATATTAGTACTTTCATTTAACGAAGAAATCATTTAGCAAAACACTGCGATAGTTTAGGTAAAGACTAAAGGTGGCGAACGCACAGAACCCCGCGAAAAGTCTTCTTATTATTTCAACACATTCAACATATAACACAAAAAACGTACTGAATAAAATTGCTTTTAAAAAGACATGTTTTCAATAAATTCAACCCTATCTGACCACTCATTGAAATGGTCGACCAGATCATGGAATGCGGGAGGCGTGTGTTGTCGTGACGTGGCGTCTGTGGCGGTGCGAGACTTCAATGGGAGGTCGGCTTAGTAAGTAACATAACATTCAATGGGGAAAAAAATAACAATAAAAATAAAAAGTAACAATTACATACAGGCACGTGCTGCTTCTCCCACAGTGGTCCAATGTAGAGAAGGGGCAATTAATGACGATTGCGAAGTATATTTAAATATCTACAGTAATAAAGACATTTGATTGATTTATTGATTGGTTCTGGCCCCTCACTAGGATACCCTGTGGTTACCAGAAACAGCGACGTCACCAACATATTAACATCCAAGACCTGGGGATTTTTTTCTTCCCTCCAGCTGGGCTTCGAAACCGGGACCTCTCACATTGGAAGCACGGCCAAGGCCGCACGCAACACCATAGAGGTCTACATAGTCACCTCTATGGCCTATGGGTATAAATGTTTCGCATGGCAATTGCTGTGCTCCTTCCAGCCCATCTGGGTCAAGGCATAACTTTAGAGTGTGACTTGCCTTTGAGAGTCAAACCACGCGGTCCTGTTTTTTAGCAGTCCTAGTGGTTCGATAGTCGAATCATACGGTCCCATGGGTAATTTCATACCTGCCTCAGAGCGGTATAGTTGAACAGGTCTACACTGATGGCGCCAACGATGAACTGCATAACTGAAAAGACTGTGCATCCGATACCAAAGGCTTGCGAGTCTTTGATAAGCGCCTGTCGGTTTTCTTCAACGGTTGCGTTGGTCCTGGGAAATATACGTGGACGGTCACATTCATAGTGTCAATTCTATGTCACGATGCCGTAAATCTAATAATGACTATAGCGAAAATGGCAATGACGGTGATGAAAATGATAATGCCGATGAACCTAAAATAGTCCACTCATGTAATCCTGCCGCCACTGAAATATGAGTTGGTAGCTAACATCTTCGTCACAAGGGCGGCAGTACGAGCAGGCATTGGACAGCCTCTTCTTCGGCAGAGTGGAATTTTTGCAATACACCCTCGATCGATCCAGCTAGAGAACAGTTCTCCGTAGGCTTTGTTCTGCACGGCTCCGCAGGACCAAATGAGGAAGAGGATAATGATAATGAGTGACTCACAGAATGATGAGTGTCTCACAGAAATATGAGTGGCTTACACAATGATGAATGACTCACAAAATGATAAGCGACTCACAGAACGATGAGCAACTCACATAATTTCAAACAACTCACATAATGATGAGCGACTTACAGAACGATGAGTGACTCAAAGAACGACGAGTAACTCACAGATCAATAATTGACTCACAGAATGATGAGCGACTCACAAAATGAAGAGTGACTCACAGAATGATGACCAATTACCAGAATGATGAGCGACTCCCAGAATGATGAGCGACTCACAAAATGATAAGCGACTCACAGAATGATGAGCGACTACTAGAATGATGAATGACTCACAGAATGATAAGCGACTCACAGAATGATGAGCGACTCACAGAATGGCGCCGCCACCGAACCACTGCATGGTCAGCGTGGGCGTGGACGTGCCGATCATCACCGTGCGGTCGATGAGAAGCGACGTGAACTCGCCGTAGATGATCACGCCAACAGGAACGCACAGCCCGTTGAGCGAAGCGAACACCACGCCCAGGAACAACAGGAACAGCTCCCATGCTGTCGCGAATCTGTACTGCGAAAGGCATATGATTTAATCAATCATTTAACCTTTTCGGAAAATTAAAAACCTAGCTATTACAAGGTCTGTGAAGTAAGCAGTACAAAGTCATAGAAAAAGGGGCTCAAATTCAGGGGATTTTGAGCTTATTTTGAGCTCCCAGAATACGAAGTTTTAGAATTTGAGCTCAAGCTGTTTTCGAAAAAAACGCAATAAAACACCAGCAGTGCAAAGTCAGAGTAGAGAGGTGAAACTCGCAGCAGCGTATTTGGGAATGATTTTGAGCTCCCAGAATATGCAATCAGAACTTCTCTTACTTACGTAGTTTGCGAGAAAAAAAATAAAAACCATTCACATAACAAGATCATCTAGATAGATGAGATTGTTTTTACACTTTTTATCAAAACCAATTAAGCTGGAAGTCTGAAATTTCGTATTCTGGAATCTCTAAGACTTTTCTATATATACTGCAAATTTCGACTCTCTGCTCGTCAACTCATGATATTTTCAACTAGAGAGTAATTGAAGGTATCCGTGAATCTGTTTTTTTTAAATATGAACACCTTGAAAGTCATAGAAAACGGGGCTCAAATTCAGGGCATTGCAAACTTATGTTAAGCTCCCAGATTTCGAAGTTTCAGAATATGAGCTCAACCGGTTTTCGAAAAAAACGCAATAAAACACCAGCAGTGCTAAGTCCGAGTAGAGAGGTGAAACTCGCAGAGTATTTGGGCATGACTGAGCTCCCAGAATATGCAATCAGAACTTCCCTAACTTACGTAGTTTGCGAGAAAAAAAATACGGCAAACAAAAAAATTAGTTTTAAGTCCCAAATATGCTAAATGTCACAGAGTTCTGTGACAGTTGTATTGCTTGGTATAGGGATGGACGAGGTGTTATTCGTCCATGCTATATGTCACTTTCTGTCCGAATACTAAATTTACGTATTTTAGGTCATATTCTTAATACAACCTTGAGCCGAAGAGAAGCGGAGCGGAGCGGGGCGACCCCATATAGTTTAGTATAAAATAGGATGTACAATATAATAGAATTCTAGTCGAAACAATAAACATAAAAAAAAAACATTTATATACAGACACATACATTTATATTCTGGCCCCACACTAATATACCCGGTGTCGTGGGAACCAGAAACAATGACATCACACATATGTAAAAATTTAAGACCTGTTTTTTTTTCTTTATCCCCAACCGGGGATCGAACAATATGCAGTCGTGTTAGATCAATGAGGCAGATTCGCCACGATGCCGATTGGTCATATTTGCCTCATATATCAGATAAAATTCATCGTATAAAATATAAAATTCATATATCATATAAAAGTCATATAAAATTTGCCGAATTCCTATATATATTTTTTTTAATTATTAAGTTTAAATTTAAATTTATATACTAATTTTATCATTATTGCATTATTTTATTCACACCTCTATATGTCCCTAGCTGCCGAATGAGAAAAGGGAAAACGCTATGTCGTTGTTGTCTTGTTGTCCATATAGGTCAGCACCGGTAAATCTAAATCGACGAACAAGTACCATGTTTATTTAGGTCTGAGGGGTCACCACAACGTCTTGTGCCGATTCAGATTAGGAACCTAATTTGATCCACAAAGTTACCGTGACCGTCTTAAAACAAGTCTTGGTATTGGGTAAATAAAGCCCATTATGGCGAATTGGAATGGAAATGGTTGCCATGGTGATGTTCTTGTTTTGAACCTAATTTGAATCGGAAATAGATTGTGGTAACCCCCCAGGACTCAGTGAGTGAATAAAGTAAAAAACCAAATAAAATTCATTGTGTACTTACTAATCTACACCACGAGATCGGCGGTAATTGAGATAACTCCTCGCTGAAACAGAATTAAACAATGTTACTTCTGTGTCTGCATCAAGGAGAATTTTCAAAGGTATACAAACACTCTGGTTTACCGTCGTCATTTCCTTTTGGACATTGCCTGCCATGGAATAGAACGTCGCATTTGTCGCAAGTGTGTGTGTTTCATCACACATAATGATTCTTACCTCACATAACGGAATCCTTTCTTATTCTTTCGTATTTGTTTAGTAAAAATCAATAAGTATATCTTATTCCGAATATATTCGTTCCGAAATATTTTACTCTATGTTTAACACTTTATATGTGTAGTTTTAGTTTTAGCTGTATCATTATTTTTACCATGCTGTGTGCACATACTTTTGGCGCTGGAGACAGCCCCCTTTTGCATGTTCTTTTGTTTTGGTTTAATGTTTTATCTCCACTACTGTTTTATGAACCTTATATATAAATAAAAATAAAATTAAAAAATTCAAATTCAGAGACTGCGACTTGTGCGGAGCGGCACGTGGCCACGTACTCGTTGACTTTCAGCTCCGTTGGTATTAAATCATCATCATCATCATCATTACTCTCAGCTCAAATCGCCTCGCTGCTGATGCTTCTCTAAAGCGCTAATAGCTAAAGAGAAGAGGTCTATGCCCAGCAGAGAAGAGGCTTATGCTCACGATTCTATGCCAATTGCACCTAATCCCAAAAGCTCCTTGCAGATGGCGCTGGCGTATTTAGTAGTAAAGTTGTCAAATTATATTTACTTCTTCCTGAAATATATGCTCAGATAAACGAAACTCTGCTTAAATAGATGTAGCGTCAATTTTGGTTGCGTACACTTTCTTCATTGGTTTGGTCTCTTTTGGTTACAATGTTTACTCTACAGAATTAGGTAATACTCGCCATATGTATACTTTGTTAGACAACAACGAACTCTTCAATTAAGTATAGAATGTAAACATTGCATATGTGGATTGCGGCAGTATCTCGCGGATCCGACTGGACGGCAAAAACACGCGCGAATTCTCAAGAGGATTTTACTGTAGAATGATTTTACCAGCTATAAAAGAAACCGCAGACTAATACAAACTACTATACCAACACTAATCTCCCGTCCAGATCTGTGGAAGGAGTAAGAGCTTATTCACACGGGATCCAACGATTCATCAAGATCAATTAATATTTACCTATGGTAGCTGCTGAAGTTTTTATTATTTCTCATGAAAATTTTAGTCTGTGGATAGCACACGACACATCACTTTCATAATTAAAATAACGTTACCCGAAAGCTTCGATTTATAATATACAGTCTTTGTTTACATCATGATGACTATGACAGATGTGCTATTCGATGCGATTAATATAAAGAGTTCGTTGTTGTCTGACAAACTATACACATGACGAGTATTACCTTAGAGCAAACATTGTGAACAAAAGAGACCAAACCAATGAAGAAAGTGTAAGCAATACAAAATTGACGCTACATGTTTCGTTTATCTAAGGCGTCCTACGACGCCAGCGCCACCAAGCGGGATCAAAGGCAAAGTCAAAGTCAAAGTACTTTATTACTGTAGATATTTACACATACTTAGCAAACGTCATTTTTTGCCTCTTTTCTACATTGGACCACTGTGGGAGAAGAAGGGCGTAGAAAATCCCACAGATTGATTTTTAGATCTCTTTTAAAAATAACTGCTTACAAATATGAAAAAAAAATTGTTATGATTAATAAGCAGGAATAAATAATTACAAAATTATCAACAGCAAGGTCTGTGTTGAGCCAGATTAACCCCATACAGTCCTGTCATTTAAGTAATCTTGAACATTGTAATATCCCTTTTTCGACAAAGTCGCTTTTTAAATTGCTCAAACGGCAATTTCAAAATCTCCGGAGGTATCTTATTGTAGTACAGAATGCACTGACCCTTGAAAGAATTGCTTACCTTCGCGAGTCTAAATCGGGGCGCACATAGTCTGTGATTATTTCTTAGGTTAACATTACAGCTATCGCTAAGTTTGGAAAATGTTGTAAGGTTCTTGCGTACATACAATATATTTTCGAAAATAAATTGACTAGCTACTGTTAGTATGTCAATTTCTTTAAAAAGCTCTCTTAAGGAGTCTGTTCGTTTTAAATTATAAATTGCTCGAATAGCTCTTTTCTGTAAAATAAAAATTGTTTGAATATCCGCTGCTTTCCCCCACAACTAGATACCATAGGACATCACACTATGAAAGTAACTAAAATATACTAGCCTAGATGTAGCCACATCCGTGCTTTGTCTGATGTTCCTAACAGCGTAAGCCGCAGAACTTAATTTACCAGCCAATTTATCTATGTGGGGTCCCCACTGCAATTTGCTATCATTGGTTATTCCAAGAAACTTCGTATCATTTACTAATTCTAACGTGCTGTTGTCTAAAACTAAACTAGTCTCAACTTGCCTGACATTTGGAAGTGAGAATTTGATACACTTGGTTTTATCAGCGTTTAACAATAAATTATTCACTGTGAACCAATTCAAGGTATAAGACAATACACCATCATCAAAATCTTCTTTTTGTCTTTCAATTTTGAAGACCATTGAAGTATCATCAGCAAACAACACTATGTCAGTTAATTTCTCCACCATAAAAGGCAGATCGTTAATATATACCAGGAATAAGAAAGGGCCTAATATGGAACCTTGTGGAACGTCAATTTTAACACCCGATCCATCAGATTTAACGCCGTTAACTTCTGCCTTTTGAATTATATTGCTAAGGTATGATCTTAGTAGATCCAACGCTTTATTCCTAACTCCGTAATGATTTAATTTAATTAATAGCGAATTATTATCAACACAATCAAACGCCTTTGACAGGTCACAAAAAACTCCGATAGCATCCTGTGCGGCCTCCCATACAGAATAAATATGAGATATAAGGGTAATACCTGCATCCGTAGTCGATTTACCCCTAGTGAAACCTTATTGTTTGGCGTGGAGTTGTTTTGTACGGTTGAAGGGTGAGAGCATTTGATTGAGTATAATCTTTTCAAATATTTTACTTAGTGTTGGAAGAACAGATATTGGTCTGAAATTTGAAGGATCGCCCTTATCTCCCGACTTGAACAGAGGTATCAGTTTACTGTGTTTCATGAGGTCTGGGAAAGCCCCATCGTCAACACATTTATTGAATAAATAAGCTAAGTGTGGGGCTATAACTAGAATTACTGAACCAATGACTTTGACTGATATACCCCACAGGTCTTCCGTATTTTTTAAGTTAAGTAATCTAAACGTTTTGACAATGTCCTGGGGATATACATGATGAAATTTTAAATATATCTTACTGACGCTAGTGTTATTTTTCAATAAAGTCTCTGCTTCATATGGAGATGAAGGCGGAGGCGGATGAGGTGGGCATAGGTACCATTGCATCGAGTCAGGGAAATCCCATCGCGTCGGCTTGATGATTCATCAGACCATCCGGGAAGGGGACTTTCCACAGGCCGTTTCGCTTCCCTTGTGTACAGTTATGTAGATGTGTTTATACTTACTTCTCCTCGTTAAGCGCTTTTTCAGCTAAATAAGCGGACTGGGTAGCAAGTGCGGTGATAGTAAGCGAGTTGGACCGCCAACCGACGGAGAGTCCAGGTCGCTGCTCGCTAAGACGCCTCGTTGGGTATCTTGTCACGCTCTTTAAAGAATCATCGCGTTTCATTCTCAGGTCAACCGCTCTGGGAATAAAGTTGTAACACAGGTTAACAGAGGCACATTTGTTTGCTAAATCGTGCTTAATCAAAGCTAACTAATAATAGAAAGGCAAGGTTGGCCGTTGGAAGCGCCGACCTAGAGGTAGCCTGGCGAAAATAGATACCCATATTACAAAAGGTTAATCGCAGAAGCGGGGTAGATACTAAAGGACGCTGCACTTGCTCCGGCCTTTGGTATACATCTCCAGGTTCCTCAACATTCTTAGGGAAGAAAGGAAGGACTAGAACGATAATAATAAAAAATTCTAGCACCTCCTTCAGACAAATAGTCCGACGACATGGCATGGATATCCGGCATATATTCGATATGAACTACATGAGACCGAAATATCACTTGCGGGTAGATAGAGTATGAAAAGACCAATGTTTTGAATAGTTTATCACTTATCAGTCAGTAATATTTATTTGAGATTTATTTGCTAAAGCGTCAGCTAGAGACAATAAATTAATCTATGGCTTTGAATGGGAAAAGTAAAAAAAAAACACTTCTAATCAAGGAGGTTGCATCAGCGCCCTTGGGCTCTTTGATGATGTTCTTCTGTCTCGACCATAGAATCTGTCCCTCTCTAACTCCCAATTACAGAAACGCTCTTTAAATTATTTTAACCTGCAAACTTGGGTAAACCCTAGAAAGGAACTTTTATGACAGACGTCACCTAGAGTACTGAAGATTCCATTGTGGGCATTTGTGGGGAAACAACATAAAATTTGCCTTAATTGCTATGTCATTATTTTTTCTTTTCCGGTTAGCAGAAAGTCCCGCAAAACGCTAATCAGTGTTCCATATTTTTATATATTTTTTTGATAAAACATGGCTTTTATTTCTGAGTACATAATGTTCACGGCAGTTTACACGCCTTGACATTTCTGCAAAGTGTAACCCAGCTATTAATTAATAAATGTAGCCAATTAATGTCCCCACCGAGGGGCACATGCCTTTACCCGGATACGAGTAAGATTAAGCCATACTCCACCACGCTGGCTCAGTGCGGGTTGGTGGAGGGGTTTTACGAACCCTACCACGTAGTGATAGAAGCCGAGACCTAAAGCTTAACTGAACGTTCGATAATGTACAGATAAATTAATTATTTCATTGGTCAGAATTCGTACCTGTTTGAGAATCTAGCGTGAAACCTATTAGACCACGGAGCTCTTTATAAATTAATGATCTTTAAATGTCAATAATTACTATACTCGAACTAGTATATGCTCGTAATATACCTAAAATAACTAAATAGCCACTGGGATTACCCGACAAGTGTGAGGAAAACTCAACGTAAGCTAGAGTAAATATTTACTTATTTACGCAACGCCTTCGATTGATTTGATATCGTTCAAATCAAAGCACTTAGCTTAGAATTTATCAGTCATCCAAAGATCATCCTAATAACATAGATAGGTATTCATTATTTGCCTACACACATCACACACCTATATTTGGTATGAAAACATAAGAAGTTGCTTGCAGTTTTCACAACATATATCTACATCTTAAGTCAGTACACAGCTAACTTTACATTATGCATGTATAAATGCATAACGTAAAGTTAGCTGTGTACTGCAGGGGATCCGACTGTGGAACGCACTTCCCCGCGCTATTAGAGATAGTCCCTCAATTTTCACTTTTAAGAGAAGATTGAAACAGCATTTCCTTTCTCTTTCGTGATAGGTACTTTTATATATGTATATATAAGTAGTATATGTTTGATATATATTTTATTTTTGTGCTTTTGTATTTTATTTAGTGTATATCATTTATTACATTATTATGTTTTAGTTGCAAACAATTAGTTTTATTGCTAGGACTCTCCTGTTGCACAATTTTTCCTGTCCTGCCTAGGTTTGCTGGTAGAAATCTCTCTTTAGAGATAAGCTCGCCTTTGCTCATGAAATGTTTTGTTACCTTACTATTAAGATTTCTGTGCAATAAAGAATATGAATATGAAAATGCATCCGTCAGTCAGACAGTGTTTGAGTTAAGCTGAACTTTATTACTTTGTACTTATGTGTCAAACTCTCTACTCTACTACACTCCTTGTGTGCACTTTCACCCGCAGCTACACATATCTTGTAACATATTTCCTAGAGTTACATCTATGCAGGTATATAGAGATACCTGCAGAGACAGACACCTACATTTAATAAGAACCAGTTCAAGGGCCATACGACTAGACTGAACTAGTATAGTTTTAAAATGGGATATTGTCATGGGCCAAGATCGCTTGCCAGTTCAGTTACACCTTTTCTATTTTTGTTTGTGACAACCCTAATAACAGACGATGCATTTTCAGTCATGAAACTGAGGCGTACGGTTGTGTTTCCTGCGTACAGTTGTAGGTGGGTGCACAATTCATTCATAGAGATACATCGCATGTGATTGCTGATTATAAAGAGCTAGCCAGGTGGTGTTACGTAACAAACCTACAAGATGTCACGGAAAGGTGCAGACGAAGCCACAAATTATTGTCCCCATTAGATTCAAACATTTTAGTTTTGTTCAAGACATTTCTCAGACTTTTTCCCTAATTTGTCTCTCACATTACGACAGTCAGAAAACTTACTAATAAATAAGCCTGTCGCTCTATACTACAAACGAAGTCTGAAGCAATGGAAACAAAAGTATTTTCCCTCTTTTAACTTATAGATAATTTTATGTCCTGTATAACCAACAAACAGACTTCTGCTTTGTGTAACATGCAGCTGTTTCTTTTTATAGTTCTTCCGTTGACGTGGGGGTTGTGCACGTTTTTTTTCATGATGTTTATATTTTTTACGTAACTCCTTGAGTAATTCAGATTTTGTGTATTAGATTAAAAACTTACACATTCTATAACTACACTGACGAGCAATGAAAAAGTTCCAGTGAGGTAGCACCAAATTACTCCTAAACGGGAAAAGCTAGCTTAATGACACCGTCTGCAATATTGAAGTACATTTAACAGCACATCAGAATATTAACAATTGAAAACGTAAATATTGTGTTCAAATTTTAAATTAAATGTTTTAAAAAATTGGATGGGTGTTTGTCGGCATTTTTTGGGTGGAACTTTTTTATTGCTCGTCAGTGTAGTTGGCTAGGAAGTTATGAAACGTTCCCCGCCCTAGACGGCCGCCAACGGTGAGTGACGCCACTAGGGCGGGCGGCGGCGACGGCAGGGCGGAAGACTTGAATATAGAAGCAGCTGACGATACTATTTTGCATAAATGCATAATTTATGTTCAACGGGTTGGGATTTTACGTAAAGAGGTAAGTAGGTATCTGGGTGTGAAAAAAAGTCGCTGTGATAAAATCTTTTCCGCAGTATAAGTTGTATTTTTGTTGTTGTATTGTGAATGATGCCTCCAAAATCTTTATTTGAATTTGACACAATTTTTTTCTATAAAATTAGGAAGAACCCATTCCTTATGATGATCGGCGTCACCATTATAATTGAAAAGAAAATTAGTTCCCAATACCTCTAAGTACAAGTTGGTTTCTTTTGCAACAAAATGTGGAAATTGCACGGAGCAGCACGAAATTTAATATTAAGGTAATTTTCTGTGGAAATCCCAAAAGGGGCAACATGCGACCAGTTTTTCCCCGACTAATTACCTGTAAACACGATAACTAACCAAACCACTAAAACATACATACAGGGTGTCCCATAAGTCACAACCCCCAGCGATACTAGAGGCAGACCGGGCACAATGCCGGCAGACAACGACCGCTCAGTAACAATGACGCGACGACGATAGTCAACTTTAGTTATCCTTTACCTGACATTTTTGTAATCCCCTTCCCTTTGGTTTATAAATAACTAAAGTATATTATTAGAAATAACCTCAATTTCTACCATTCATTGCCTAAAAAATGATTCTCCAAACGCCAAATAATGGATACAATAATGGATAACTTGACCTTCGCCGTCACGTCATTCACATTGAGCGGTCTTTGTGCTAGCAGAATAGGGCCCCTATTGCCTTAGATGCATCGAGTACGCTTAACATGACTTCAGTGAAAGTTTCATGTAATTTGAGATATGCGTCGGTTTAAAGGTTTTTTTTTATTCCCAATTTATTACATCGTTCTGTTCAGTTCCAGTCATTTCTTATATAGCCATCTTTTGTAGGTTTTTTAGGAAAGCGAAGTCAATGTGTGTGCTGAAGATTTAACTTAACCCCTTAATGCATGGCCTGACCCGAAATGGAACGCGATTTTCAACCTTATTGCATGTCAATAAAGTTCAAAACCATCTATGGGTTAGTATGCAGTAAAGGGTAAGACTACATCATACATTTCTCGTATTTTACATTAGGCATCGAGAAAATAGCAATTGTGTCATCTTATGTAACTATTCACAACAGCATAAAAATGAAATGAAACCTACAAAAGTGGGCTATTCAAGAAATTACTGGCTCTAACAATTGTCCAAATAGGGAATTTGAAAAATAACTTTAAACCGATGATATCTGAAATTACATGCAACGTTCACTGAGGGGTTAGGCTTATTCGATGTATCTAAGGCAGTACTACCTCCAGTGTCGCTGTGGAGTGTATGGTACACCCCATACATACATAGCAGATGCCTTTTTCCCGGAAGAGGAGTAGGCAGGGACTAAATGCTGGAGGCATCAAGTATCTATTGTAGGTAATAACGAATTCCAAATTCCAATGGAGAAGAAGAAGGGCGTAGAAACTCCCACAGATTGATTTTTAGATCTCTTTTTAAAAATTGCTTATGCTTAACTAATACAAAATATAATATTTAGTCATTATCATAATTAATAAGCAGGAATAAATAATTACAAAATTATTACAGACCTATCATTTAAGTAATCTTGAACATTGTAATATCCCATTTTCGACAAAGTCGCTTTAACATGTATTTTAAATTGCTCAAATGGCAATTTCAAGATTTCCAGAGGTATCTTGTTGTAAGTAGTAGAGAATGCATTGACCCTTGAAAGAATTGCTAACCTTCGCGAGTCTAAACCGGGGCGCAAGTAGTCTGTGATTATTTCTTAGGTTAACATTACAGCTATCGCTAAGTTTGGGAAATTTTGTAAGGTTCTTGCGTACATACATTATATTTTCGAAAATAAATTGACTAGCCACAGTTAGTATGTCAATTTCTTTAAAAAGCTGTCTTAAGGAGTCTGTGCGTTTTAAATTATAAATTGCTCGAATAGCTCTTTTCTGTAAAATAAAAATAGTTTGAATATCCGCTGCTTTCCCCCACAACAAGATACCATAGGACATGACTAAAATATACTAGCCTAGATGTAGCCACATCCGTGTTTTGTCTGATGTTCCTAACAGCGTAAGCCGCAGAACTTAATTTACCAGCCAATTTTTCTATGTGGGTATCAACTTTATCAAGTTACCACGATGACAAACTCAAACTCGATCTCAAATATTTTATTGTAGGCAGACAAAAATAATGCACTTTTAAAAGTCAGACCATGGAGAAAAATAAAAATAAATCAAATATGATCAACTGAACTATTATGGTTTGAGTTTGAAAAGAGAAATTTCCCTTTCCCTTTGGTGATTCATGGCTGAATGAATCTCGCACTGGAAAAGGAAACTCCGTTAACTCTACCCTAAAGGCGCCTTAGAAGGAGCAATTTTGGAGCCATGAATCACCACTTGAAGGGGAAATTTACTTTTTCGCACTCAAAACATAATCAGTTATGTAGTCATTAGTTTAGTTGATCACATTTGATTTATTTTTTATTTTATTCCATGTATATGAGACTTAAGTAAGTGTTTGACTTGTAAAAGTGCATTATTTTGCCTACTTGCAATAAATGATTTGAGTTTTGAGTTTAGAAGGAAGTCGTAGATTAGCAAAATAACATCAGAGAATAGAAGGAATGGCCATTAGAACAGCTTATGCGCTTGGCGAAAAGTAGGAAGTGGCATGGAGACTTCCTCCTACCTGCTGCTGCTGCTCATAAAACAGCAGGAAGAAGAATAATTGACAACTTAACATACAGTAATCGATAAGGCCCAAAGTATAGCAAGCGATTTAGCAATAATTTCTTTGATAATTATAATAATACCTTGGACACTATTTACACACATTGATCTAGCCCCAAACTAGGATTCCCTGTATCTTGGTAACTAGACAACGATACACATACTTATATAGATACATATTATACTTAGATAGATAAACAACCATGACTAGGGTACAAATATCCGTTCTCATCAAACAAATATTTTCCCCCACCGGGACTCGAACCCGGGACCCTTGGCTTCGTAGGCAGGATCACGATGTTTCATACTTTTTAACCACGACGAAAAAGAAGGGTATTATAAGTTTGAAGCGTCTGTCTGTCTGTGTATGTGTCTGGGGCACTCTGGCGCTCAAACGGGTGGACAGATTTTAACGCGTTTTTTTGTAAAGTGTAGTAGACTTCCCTTCGATGGTTCTTACCTTCAGAGCTTAGCAGTTTAAGCAGTTTAGGAAACAAGCAAAAAATATAAAACATAGTTCAAAACAAACGTCAAGTCCCATATATTTTTGACTTTAAACAAGTGTTGAACAGGAGTTTATTTTTTTGTAGGAAGACCCAAGGTTTCGTTGTTTGTGTCGGGGTTGTTTTAAATTTATCGTTATTACATTATTACATGGGACGAGGCTAGTAACTCGCCTTCTATCTTCAGGTCCTAAAGATTTTTGTGGGCGAACGCATATGCAATTTGTTTGGGGGTTGACTCTACAAAAGGCTGGTAAGTTGGCACAGAGCCAAGGTCGCATTGACGCGGTTACTACGACAATACCGTACATATAGTGACGAACTTCATGAAACCTTTTCCGGGTTGAGCCGTTGAAGGAATCAATTCTTATTTGCGCATTCTCTTTTAAGTTATTTGGGCATGAAAACTAGGAAGTCGTTACACATTCATATTAACAATAAAAGTATGATGGACATGTTAATCTCACTGACTAATTAACAAGCGATAATTCTAGGGTGAATTAGGAAATGTGAAAACCTCGCTATATTAGTAGATATGGGCCATAACCTCGTTTTTAAGAAGTGGCTTTATCCTAGCTAGCTTGAGAGTTGTTTGTACATCACTCACCTTATATTTTGTAGAAATCGCTAAAAATACACCACTTCAACTCTACGGTTTCCTGGGCACAATCTGTCTCCTCATAAGCAATGCCCGTCATAAGGACTGGATTTCGAACGCCCGCCTGAAAACCGCGGGAATGTGCTGAGGGTGCGCGCTGAACGGTAGTTGGCACTGAACTGGGTGGATCTTGGCACTGCCTTTGCGCTTGGCAAAGGGTCGAATGCGTCTCGTCTCGTCTTCTCATGCATTGCAGGCAGGCAGCTGTGCAACTTATTTCAGACGTGCTAATTGCACTTTTGAGAAGTCAACCAGTCTATTATCGATCGAAAATATTCTGGGTAACCTGAAAGGTGTCTTAAGACACGGGAAAGGAACGTATTGTTTCGTTTGTTGATGCGAACCTCTAAAATGAGTAAGCTGCATATTTTCCGGTGTGTGGCATTAAAGTAAATTTTAAGCGAAGTGAAGTTAATAGCTAAGATAATTAACTTGTTACTTTTTTACCAGACTGAAGCGAAGCGGGAAAGAGGTGGGTTGTTTGTGAGACCTTTATTTATTATTACATATAGATCAAGCACGTAGGGACAGGCAAGAACAGATACGTGATCAGATACATATAGATAAAGCACGTAGGGACAGGCAAGAACAGATACGTGATCAGATACATATAGATCAAGCATGTAGGGACAGGCAAGAACAGATACGTGATCAGATACATATAGATCAAGCACGTAGGGACAGGCAAGAACAGATACGTGATCAGATACATATAGATCAAGCACGTAGGGACAGGCAAGAACAGATACGTGATCAGATAGGTCGTGATGGCATGAGCGTCACTGGGACATACAATTTACATATAGATCAAGCACGTAGGGACAGGCAAGAACAGATACGTGATCAGATACGTCGTGATGGCATGAGCGTCACTGGGACATACAATTTAAATAAAAAAATGAGTATTTTATGCGCTTTAATGTTCGGGCTGCATACTTTGCATTTTTTCAAGTCCATCGAGTGGAGTTCAAAGGGCTGTAAAAGGCGAGTCGGAAATAATTACTAATCTTGCATAAGCTATACAATTAGTGATACACCTTAGTTTTAATTTAAGCATTTACAGATTTTTCGTAATTTTGTGCTTAAAAGAAGGAAATAAATGACCTGATTAAAAATACGAAAAAAAACAGTTTACGATACATTAAAACTTACAAAACAAGCAGCCATGACGTAACGTTATTATTAAGTTTCGATAAAATTATTATAGAAGTGTCATATTAAATTAAATTTAAACGCAGCCGTGGCCAATTGGAACAGTGTGTTTGCTCTTGCATTTTAATTTTAATTAAATTGAACATTGAATTATAATAATTTTATCAAATCTAAATAATTACCTTTACCTGCTGAGACGCAGAGAACCTAAAAAATCAATAAAAATTTAAGCGTTATCTGCTTGTTTTGCGATTTTTAGTGTACCGAAGTCGGGTTTTTATTTTTATTTTTTATCACGTCATTTACCGATGGATTCTTTATTTTCCAACAGGCCTATTTTGGTGAACGTGGCTGTGGCATGTGGATTGATAGTACTCGGATCGAAGTGGAGATGAATAATAAAGTGATTATTAATTAAATTCAAAATAATGAATGGAATAAGATTTATTTACTTAGCTAAATCAAGTAAATTAACGCTATCTATTCAGTCTCGTGATCAAGAAGCATGGACGTCTATGTCGCGGCTAGTTATTTAATAATGTCTTAAGAAGATGGCGCTTGCTGTGAAGTGGAATTTAGTATGAATAATTTTTCAAACAAGAAACATAAAACGCTGTAAGGTAAATAATCTCAAATATTTAATTTAACCAACGTAATGAAAATCCTGGCTTTCCTTTTGTTGAACTTCCTTTTGCATTGAATGAAAATTTACGTGATGTCCGGTATGGGTAAAACGGATAGAAAGGTGTTATTGTTATTAAAACAATTGAGACAGTTTTATGTACAAAAATACATGTAGAATTTAACTGAATAGGTATTTTATTACAAGTATCTAATTGAGTCATTTCCGGCAGACAGAATGTATGAAGAAACAGTAATGGTTGGCGCGAAGCGTCATAGCGGGGGGAAGAGTAGTCGTGTACCTATAAAAGGGAATTGTAGAAGGTACGAGGGCTTTTTTATTTTTTCTTCCTATATACAACAGTTCCTATATATATCATATACACCTATATATCGCACAAAAGGGAAAATTTCAGGTACACTGAAAAAAAATAATAACAAAACTTTTTCGGTTATCGCCTTTTTAACCATACTTCAGTTAGTCGTCAACTAACTTAATTTGAAATAATTGAACTGGTTTGGTTATTTTTTGGTTGTCTAAAAGCTAAGATTTAGTCATGCATGTATAACCTTAATGAAGTAAACAAATCAGAGTGATAACGTGCAACAAAACATGTTTACTTAGTTTATACTAATTCTTAGACTATTCGTTACTAAAGGCTTGCTGACTTATCAAACAATTATTATTGTTAAACACTAAACAAACATCTTGATACTATTATCCCAATTTTTGTTATTAAGTTTGTTATTTTTTACACACAAAACTGCAATTCAACAAAACTTATGTAATTAACAACAAACTAATATTTTGAACTAAACATAGCGTTATCTTATGATAGCCGTATTTTGATTGTTTAAAACTAAACACTTTTGTTTACGGGATGACGAACTACCAACAGTCCTCGCGCGTCTTGTCAAACAAAATCCGACCGTGCGGCACAATTACAAGAGCAACTCCTTATTAATCTGTGCAAGAGCGAAGAATTTCAAAAACTGCATTTTGCTACGATCGATCGACGCGACGACGCGACACGCCATGTCAGACACGTTGATTTTCTATTCATTCTTGCGCCTCTCGGAAAAGTCGTGTGGAGACATGTCTCCGTTTTCCATCAAACCATAAGTAAAATTGTTCTGTGCTTGTCATCTCTCTCATCAGCATACACTGGAGAAGATTCTTTAGTTTAGTCAGCTACCTACGTAAAACTGAGTGAGAGAACCCTGGCTGAGCCGAGCCCAGATGCTTTCGAAGATTATCTGCGGCAGTGGGGCCTGGAAGTGTATTTTACACAATTCAAAGGTAGTTATTTACCTAATCATTTCCTTTCATTATCTTGTGGTAAGCTAAAGCTAGGGCAATCTGGGGATAAAAAGCCATAAGGTACCGGCCGCGCCGGCATAGTGCCAACGACGCTCCAAAAGTAATATACCTAGTACCTCGGCACCCAAAACTACTAATAACGCTAGCTTGCATCTGTGTCTAACCTACCTAGCGATATTTTTCCAGAACAAAGGGGAGGAAAGTATGGCTATAGAAATAGAAGTATATAACAATCAACAGAAATTGAATAGGTACCTCTATTTCCTTGCCACTACGTCGTTACCTAACCGGAATAGATTGATACGCCCTAATCACATGGTTTTCTCAGTTTCAGACATAAAGATCAGTCGACTGAGCTGAATAGGTCACAGGGTACTAGTAGGTAATACTTACTACGACTTACGAATACGTCCTACAGCCACTGGAGAACACTGGACATTGGGAAAAAGATTCCCGTTGTTTTGAGATTTTGATTTATGTGATAATGGTAATAATGACTAACATTCTTCCATTATATTTTTTTTAAGTCTAACAATACAACAATTACATTTGTAAAACAATTGCTTTTATTTATTAAATTTTATATAGGTAGTACAAGAAATTGTAGTTTGTTTTAACTGTAGCTTTTTGTTTATATGGTATTTAGTACTTCCGTAGTGTGTAGCCTAATTTATTTTAGCTATCTGAGCGTTTTAGCATGGCAATAAGCGGTAATTTCCCTTTTATTAATATTTCAAGAATCGCCGATTAGATTGATTTGAAAATAATGTCAATCTATTCGGTGATTCTTGAAATATTAATAAGGAAATTACCGCTTATTGCCATGCTAAAACGCTCAGATAGCTAAAATAAATTAGGTTACACACTAAAGAAGTACTAAATACCATATAAACAAACAACTATAGCTAAAACAAGCAAAGTTTTGTTACTAACAGTCAATCTGTTTTGTAAAAATTAACAAAACAAGTTATCTAAATTAACTAATATATAAAGTTATAGTAACAAACAACAGCAAAAACAACTTATTAGTTTTGTTAATAACAGTCAAACTTTTTTGTAAAAAATGGCTGAAGTATACAAACAATTGGCTTACTAACTGCATGTAAGTAGGCCTACCTACCTTTAAGTAAGCACCTTGTTATGACTTAGACAAAATAGTGTTAACATTCATTACAAAACAGTTTCGTTAAAAAAATAACCAAACTAGATTTGGTTTCGTATTGCTATAGTTTTGTGGTCACTTTTTCTATGTTATACGTAGACGAAAGTTTAGCTACGAATAACAAGAGTTTTTTTTTTTCAGGAAAGCCTTCAGCATATACCGAGGCCATGGCTCACAGTAAAGTCGGACAACTGCAAATATAAAGGGGTTGTTTTTAGTGCGTATACCACACGAGCTGATGCCCGCTCAATATGTGGGGACCCGGACATAGCAGGGAGGTCTGACTCCTGGGCATGGGTAATCCCATTTTTTTCCCCTACAACAACAAAAAAAACGAGGGCATTTTTCCTCGACTGTATTGTGGTGATAACTCTGCCGGATTGTTCAAGATCACTTCTAGGTATCAATATCGCCATGGCTTTTCCATGGATGCTTATGGATACGCTAAATTCTCCACTTATTAACGAATAAATCGGGATTATGCAGGCCCAGTAAAGTAAATTAAGCCATAATAAGGATACGCGGAGTTTGGGAACCTGAAAGCCTCGACGTGGTGAACGGTTTAGTTTCTATTATTCCTAGATGGTTAGATTGCGGCGATGGGCTTACCCTGGTCACGCAAAATTAAGTAATGAATATCTGACTAGAAGTTGGCACAAAAAATTGTGTTTCTGCCACCCCATTTGTGAAATGATGTGACGCTATATGTTATATTGAGTAAATTCTAGACACGTGCCCTGTTACACAATTTAACTTACAACTTTCCTTACACTCTAACCGTCCAAAACTGAGCGGGTTAGACTGTCTCTCGTTTATTTCTATCTCATTCGTTTTCTTGTCAATGAATATAGGCTCATTGTCATAGCTCTGGCTACCCCAAACTAGAAATACAGCCGTGAGTATATGTGTATCCCTAATGTAATACAGGTTGACATTTAATTATTTTTTCGTTAGCGACCTTATCTTTCATGGGCAAAGTTGTTCACAATTATGTGTACTATAATTCCCCAAAATGTGATCAGCTGATTAAATGTCACATTTATAGTAGGACGTAATGACGTCACCAAACCAGGTGCACAGATTAGTTGAGTCAGACTGTGTTGTATTAAAGAAAACAAGAGCTCTTTTGCATGTTTTTGTATATTTTATTAACCATAACAATATAAAAAATACACGTCAAATATACATCATTAAATACAGTTGGCACATTTTGAAGCTTTGGGCATCATTTTTGGCATATTAACTGTCTAAAAAGCTTGATTTTTGCAGCCAGTGATGAAACGGTATCAATCGACAGAGTATTATTTTACAAACATATGTGTGTGAAATTATAAATTTCTAAAACGATGTTCTTTTCGAGAAATACACTTTAAAAGATCGACAAAAACAACTTTTTTGCACTTTGAACTCCGATTTCTCGCAAAAGATATCGCTTTAGAAATTCATAATTACACACATGAGTTTCAATGATTTACTCTATCGATGGACATCGGTTTCATCTCTGGCCGCAGATATCAAGATTAAAAAAAAACGGTATGCCAGCCTCCATACAAAAATGTTAGAACCCTTTGAAGACATGATTTGGCAAGGCATACCTACTTAAATAATAATAACATAATTATACCTCATTTACAAGTCAGGTCAAACGTTAAATATTGTACAGTGCCACATAAAGAGTAGAAAAACCGGCCAAGTGCGAGTCAGACTCGCGCAGGAAGGGTTCCGTACCATTATCTATCACAACTGCAAAAAAAACACGTTTGATGTATGGGAGCCCCCTTAAATATTTATTTTATTCTATTTTTTAGTATTTGAAGTTATAGCGGCAATAGAAATACAACATCTGTGAAAATTTCAACTTTCTAACTATAACGGGTTCATGAGATACAGCCTGGTGACAGACGGACGGACGGACGCACAGTGGAGGCTTAGTAATAGGGTCCCATTTGGCACCCTTCGGGAACGGAACCCCAAAAAGGAACTTTCGAAACAAGTGTTTCCGCGTCCACAGGTGAGTCTGTAGTCTGTCTAATTTCGGCTAAAACAACAATAAACAAAGATGGTGGCGCCCTCATTTTTTTTCTGCTCTTTTATGTCGCACTATATGTACACGCAGGGCATTAATATAGGACTGCGGTTCGTAACCGCAGGCGGGTATCAAACAATCGTCCAAAACGCCCCACGTTACTGCAACTGGAGTCATCACACATCATCATGATGACATTTTCCCGTTATAGGAATTAGGTTCCAAATCGCGATGCCTCATAACGGGATCCAGGTCTGCAGAGGTTAATGCACGAGCCTTTGGTAATCGCGCTTATACTAAGAGATAACCTATAATGACAATAAGACTATTTCTAGCACCCTAAAAATTATACACCATTAAACCACTCCTGGGACTGAACATAATATAACAAGATCTCATCATAACTTATCGCACAGGGTAAATAGCCAGTGTGTCAGTCGGTGTTAGTATTTGTGAAATTAATTCATTGTATCCAGTATCTCATTTAAAATGGGAAATATTAAACTGTACATCAAAAATACTGATTTGCACAGCAAATATCAGGGCAAAATGCTGCGGCAGCTTAGAGCTTAGGTGAAGGTTAAAGGGGGTGAGCGAAGCGAAGCCCCCTTTATCCTTCGTGTTAGGTTGAACATGCAAGAACAACAAAAAATACTTAAAACATAAACTTGAGTACACATAAAATATTTAAAACATAAAAAGTGTTTTTTCTGATCCTTTTTTGCTGTGCAAATTAGTTTTTTTGATCTGCGATTAAATACTAGCCATTTAAAATTATCGCAATGTGCAAACAATGATCGTACACTGGTTTATATTCTTTTGAATTCGTTTGATAAATTTAGGGCAGTGTGAGCACAGCGACAGGCAAGCGATACGAAAGTGTGTTGATAGAGCTTTTTTTCTGCGCATTCACGCTCATACATTGCTCATACAATCTAAATATTGCTCAACAGAGCCTTATTATGCAGCGTGCGGAACTTATGGTTGTCGTTCAGGTAGGTCGTGATGAACTCTGGCGGGTCTCTCGCCAGGAACAGCTCTAGAGACATGTGCCGCGCGGCGGACATGCGCTTGCGCTCGGCCGCCGAGCGGCACAGGGCCTTGTGCGCGTGCGCAACGAACTCCGACGCGCACCGGTCGACTAGTTGGACGGTGACTCGTTGGGCGCTGTCGTCTTCTAGTGTCGGCTGGAATATGATATGCGAATAAATCATGGGTAATATTAAAAAGTATGCCGTAAATCTACTTTTGGATTGTAAAATGCAAAATGACTGAATTGCGCGAACTGACCGCGAATAGAGACACTGGTTTAGTCTGACTAAAATTAGTGGATCTCTAATCTAATCTAATCTAATCTAAACTAATAATCTAAAAAACAGCAACTTTGAAAACCTTAATTCGAGTAACATGAAATACAAAACGAGCATAGGATTTTGTTGTTCTTACATGTTCAACCTGACACGAATGATAAAAGGGGCTTCGTTTCGCTCACCCCCTTCACCTACCCTGACCCACCACTTCACCTAGACACTCGTTAAGCCCATAAGTGTTGGCGTTCAGTAATTCTGACGCGCAATTCAGTAATTGTTCGCTCATTTCAGGTAATTCCGTTCATGGTCATTCGCTAAATTAGGTTTTTATTCGCTCGTTTTATTATTCCGCATAAATAATTGACAACTGATTACGACCTGTGTGGCGCAGCGGGCAAGTTCCTACCTCACATAGCGGGAGGTGAAAATATCTATATGAGGTGAAAATATCTATATGAGGTGCACTACCTATTCATAATACTTTATTGCACACAAGTTAAAACCATACAAAATATACACTAATGCGAGCTTATCGAGATGGAGGCGAGGATGAGAAAGGTTGATCGCTGAGCACGGGTAGACCTCAAGTCATTAGTCAATTATGGCCTGTGACATCTATAGCAGGTGATTTTAGCAGCGTCCGAGGTACATGCTGTGGTGCGTGCAGACTGGGTGGTGGAGCATGTCGTTTCGCTCTTTTTACAGCCAGAGCATCGAAACAGGCCCGGTCGTGTGCTGTGCGACCTTCCGCGGCGACTATCCTCCAAGTTTCTCGGACAGCGGCGACCTCTTCCCACTTCGATTTGAAACGCGGAAATGTCGCGCTTGACACAATCCTTGAAACGCAACATGGATCATCCGAGTAGTCTGTTGGCGTGCGCGAATTCACTCAGGAGAGTTTGCCGAGGCAAACGAGTGTACTCCATACGATGCAGATGTCTGAGCCGCCGCAGCCGTCTTTGCTTTAGCATAGCGGTGATTGAGCACTTCCTCGTTTGTGATACTGTCCCTCCACGTTATGCCGAGTATGCTCCGAAGACAGCGCAGGTGGAAGGTATTTACTCGACGTTCGTGTTTTGCGTATGACGTCCAGGTTTCTGCTCCCTACAAGAGGGTGCTGAGGACACAAGCTTGATATACAAGAATTTTGGTCCTCACTGTAAGATGTTTATTGTTCCATATTTTTGTAAGCAGCTTCCCAAACATAGTGGCCGCTTTGCCGATGTAAGAATCGATCTGTACGTTAAGTGAAAGATCGCTTGACACATGCTACCCCAGGTAGCCAAACGTGTCAACTCCCCTAGCGGAGAACCGTCCAATAAGATTGTTGGTGGTTCTGCATCCCCCTGCGCAAGCACTACGGTATTCTTCGCGTTGTTCGACATAGACAACATCGCGCACGCTCTTGAGAACTCTGCGCTGTGTGAAACGTCGTCGGCAAATACAAGACTGTATATGTGCAAGTCCTCCCAAAACCGCTTAGACTTGAGTAGGGCGATGTTATAAAGTTTCCCATCAGTCCTCGTATGTAGGTGGATACCCTGGTCAGCCTCGCCGAAAGCAACTATCAAAAGCAGCGAGAAGAATATGCTGAACAGGGTAGGTGCTAAGACGCAGCCCTGGCGGGCGCCTCTGCGAACATCAAACGGAGAATTTTGTCGCCATTAAACACGACAGCTCCCTTCATGTCCTCGTGGAATGACTTGATGAGACTCAAGAGCTTAGGGGTAAGTCCAACCTTTTTGAGCGCTGTGTATAGCCCCTCTCTACTCACCGTGTCGAAGGCCTTCTTAAGGTCCACAAAGGCGATGAGTAGTGTGGATAGTTGCTCTCTACACTTCTCCTGAACCTGGCGCAGAGTGAATATCATATCCACCGTAGAACGCTGTACGCGGAAGCCCCACTGAGCCTTGCCAACGATGCTAAGAAGGAAAATACCGCGGTACAAGTTACAGTCGCCGCGGTCGTTTTTCCCTTTATATAAGGTGACAATATTAGCATCGCGCATATGCTGTGGCACGCTTCCTTATTCCCAGCATTTGGAAAGGTGGTTGTGAAGCACAGGTATGTCGCACTTTATTTTGAGGACTTCTTTGTGGATAAAGTCTTTCCCCGGACTTTTTCCGCTCTTGAGCTGTGTGACGGCTTGATGTAGTTCCTCTATCGTAGGTGCGGTGTCTAGCTCGTGCCAGATTGCCATTTTCGGAATTAAATCCACAGATAGCTTCTGGCTATATGTCGACTGGGCACGAGTAGAGGCCGGTGTAGTGTTCTACCCAACGGTTGAGATGAAGGGTGCTATCGGTGATGATAGTGCCATCAGCCTCCTCTAGAGGCGCCGTTTTTTTAGGTAAAGGAAGTACCAAGAGTTCTTCTAATACCCGAATAAACTCCGATACCTGTAAATGCGCATGCTTGGATACTTTGGCAGAGCTCTTCCCAGTATGCATGAGCGTAAAAACGCGTACTACGCTGGAGGGAAGCTTTCGCCTGGTCACAGGGGGTGAGGCGACAGTTCAGGGCTGCTGTGTGTTTATTGTCAATAATGGGTTGCAGATGCTCTTAGTTTTCCAGGAACCAGTCTGGGGATTTAGTTTGCTGGCAGCCAAAGACACCGCCGGCTGTGTCGGCGAAGAGGACTTTAATCCTCTCCCACTCATCTACGATAGCCGCGGTTTTGTCCCAGGTAGCTTGCTCCCAAAAACCTCCACTGTCTCGCGGACTTTGGTCATGCTCAGAGACATGTTATTCTTTCCCGGGGATTTAGAAGAGTGAATCTTTTTAGAAGCAAGGCGAGCCACTGTCATCACCAGGGAGTGATCACTGTCGCAGTCTGCGCTATGAAATGAGCGTCTATGGAGAGTTTCTTTTAAGTTCCTTTAAAAGACTCCAGGCTGTGCGGTCTGTTTCCACGAAGAGTAGTGAGGAATCAAGTTGTTGTCTGGATTCCTTTTAATCCCGTATTTTGTACCTTAGTCGCCTTTTACGACAACTCGGTAAGAATGAGGATAGTGCTATTCTCTCGGCGGACACCATACGCCATGCGGGTAGACCAAGGTGTAAAAGAAAACCTTATTATGATTTCCCTGGTTTGTACATACATGTGTATTACAATTCAATAAACTAACTAAACGAGTTCCTACACTAAATACATAAAATATACATCCTAAATATACATGCTAAGAAATACATACATACTACCTATATTTCTAAAGAGAAAGGAATGCTTCTTCACTCGACTTTTAAATGTAATGAGAGTAAGGACTGTCCTGTGTATATTTCTATAAAAATGGATTCTGCTGTTAGCGTTTTCATTTGTAAGTTCGCCTTTGAACATTATTAGTTTATATTTCATATCATCTGCAATAAAAGAGAGTATAAACATGTATTTGACTTTAAAACACTTTTCTAAACTTACAGAGAACCGAATCCACTGCCAGATCTGAGACCTTGAGATCTCTGCCGTGGCGGAGTCCTCAACGTTTCCGCTGTAGAAGAAATGTCCTATGCCAGCCAACCAGTGGTAAATGAACAGTATTGAGACAGCCACGTTGTGCTTCAGACCATTCATGGTGACCCCACCGCTGGGAATACTAAGAAGATCCTTAGCGGTGATGTCAAAGTAAAGTTGCTTGTCTATTTGGTTCGGAGTCTTCCCGAATTTCTTCCAGAGCTGTAAAGAGGAGAGCACATATACTATAATATTATACTAGATAGACCACGTGGAACAAAATATCTCACCGGAGTAATCAGAGTAGCTACGAAAGCATACTTAGTACCGGGCCTATAACGCTTGGCGGAGCACTACAGAAATCAAATTTCAAGAGAACAACAACCGATTTCTCTTTGACCCTTTTTTTACACAAAAGCAGTTTTATAAGATTTACTAAAAGCCACTAATTCTGTAATATTTTTATTAATTAATACTAATTCTGTAATTTGAACGCCATGTTAACTGAACCCATGAAAAATTACAATTAAATTACAATCGTTACACCCAGCGCCATCTCTGGACTATAAAGGGTTACTAATTCTAATATTTAAGGAATGAGCTCCCTGTGGCCAGTGGTGATTAACAAACAAACTAACATAGCGTCACGCCTTTTCTCACACGGGGTAGAGGCACAGAGTGCCCATGTTCAGCCAAGTTTACACAAGCCAAGCCATGATTGACAGGGGGCTTGCCCATCGCCGCATTTATGGATATTAATGATTTAAGAGTCTTAATATGACTTGTGCAAAACTGGACTGGACACTCGAATCAATCTGTCTTGATTTTTACGTGCGAAAGGATAGATTAGGGTAGGTAGTAGATAACGCACTACGGTAAATAATGGACAGTATTATTTACCGTAAACCGGTACCATCGGCTATTTTAATTACCCGAAAAGGAACGGTAATATCGTAGGAAAGTAAGGGACAGGGCTCTGCGCTACACATACATAGCTCTGTCCCTAATTTTCCCTAAATTGGGGTTAGAATTGTTAGATCAAAAGGGCCATTGGAACTCTAAAAGCGGGTTAATGGGGGGGGGGGCGTGGCAGAAATAACTCACTTCATTGAGAAATGGCACAAGCCGCGAATCGTACACCATGAAGCCGTCCACTCCTGTTTCTATCTCCTTCAACTTTGCGTCCAGGATTTTGGCGATGATAGGCTTAGATCTGGGAACCATATAAGTAATTATAGTCTCTGTAGGTAGGTTTATAAATAAATGCATGAAAGGATGAAGGCAGGTATTAATGAATGAACATATAGCCAACTTAACGGCGAAGGGACACAAGTTATCTGAAATGCTCTTTACATAATAATAATAAAATAAACCTTGGACACAAGTTACACACATTGATCTAGCCCCAAACTAGGATTCCCTGTATCTTGGGTACTAGACAACGATACACATACTTATATAGATATATATTATACTTAGATATATAAACAACCATGACTAGGTTACAAACATCCGTTATCATCAAACAAATATTTGCCCCCACCGGGACTCGAACCCGGGACCCTTGGCTTCGTAGGCAGGGTCACTTTACAAGAGGGATGACATAATAAAGGAATTATTGACTGAATGAGTGGTTGATCGAAGGCTTCAATTAATGATTGAACAGTTCAATGGATGATTGAGTTAAGGAATGAATTAATGATTCAATGAATAGATATTTAATTTAATTATTTACATACATACATACATACATAAATTTGAATTATTGAATAAATGATAGAATGAATTGATGATTGGATAAATGAATAATTTAATTCTTGATTGAATAAAGGAATTAATTAATGATTTGACGAATGGGTGATCAAATGAATTAATAATTGAATGACATTTATTGCTTAAATAAAGGAATGAATGAATGAATTAATGAATTATTGATCGAATATTTGAATGAATGTTTGAATGATTGCATGTAGGTATGGTAAAATTATTAATTGAATGACCTAACTCCCTTATCGTGTGCGGGTCAGCGCGCGGCGGCAACATGAAGGCCACCATGCCGCCGGTGGCCGTGGCACCGCGCGCGTGGCCACCTGCACCACCAGCCGCACATGCTAGCTCGCGAGGAAGTGCCGCGATTTGCTCACGTACACGAGCTGGGTCCGCTACCTCCGCTACCTACCTTGTGTGATACTGCGGCTCGCGACACCTCTTGTTTACTACATCAGTGAGTGTGATAGAGAGGCGTGAATGAATGAATAGAAGAGAGATTGACAGAACGAATGATTGGATGATTTTTAAACAATGAATGAATGATTGAATGAATGATTGAATGCATGATTGAATGAATGATTGAATGAATGAGTGAATGAACTCACTCACTGGTTGTGTGCGGGGTCGGCGCGCGGCGGCAATGTGCCGGCCGCCATACCGCCGGTGGCAGCGGCGCCGCGCGCGTGGCACACCTGCACCACCAGCCGCATGTAACTCGCGAGGAAGTGCCGCGACATGCTGACATACTTGTTGCGGTCCGGTAGTAAGTACTGGGGTCTGTCGCCTTTAATTGTACAGGTTTCTTAGTTAATTATCAGGCTACCATAGAAGGAGCGTCTGTAAGAACAGCACAGCTGCTGGTGGCTAAATAAGACGATTGGATTTATTTAGTGCGCACTGAACGATGATGCAGCTTGAATCATCTGTCAAGATGTAAGAGGCCTGATGATGAATATGGTACTGTAGAGTATCACATTCTTCAGCGCAAGCAATTGTCGCCTGCGACGCGAGCGAACACTCACTGCGAGACTCGCCATCGCCAGTCGTCTCTCACACGACTTACTAAGTACTTGTATCACAGTTTGTATAATTTATAGTTCGGAAATAGATAACTTCGTATGCTGCAGACTCTATTCTTCCAACACAACTAGGCACCCGTTACACTACTAACTAACACAAATAGCGACGAGTATTTTCCCGTATGGGGTGGCAGAGGCAGAGTAGCCAATTATTCATTACTCTAATGATATCTGGCCCATCGCCGCAGTCATTGAGATTATATAAAATTGTCATCACAATATTTTTCAACTTAACAACTGTCTTAGGGTACTTAAAGTATGAAACACTTACCGAACTTGGCGATAATAGACGCGCAATAGTCCCAAATGCCACAATTCAGTCCTAAAGAGTGTTCTTTAAGTGCATAGAGTATTTCCTCTAGTTCGAAGGTGGATATAATGTTTTCTATCAAAACACAGGCTTTGATAGTACCCCTTGGTAATCCTAGCTCTTCCTGGCTCCACACAAATATCTCGTTCCAAAGTGCCGCCTCCGACGCGCCTTCCAACTTGGATAAGTAAAAGAAGGGCCCACTGGTGGCCTCATAAAGCTTCTTAGCGTTGTGGTACATCAGTATGGAAAAGTCTACCAGTGGACCATAAGCTTCTTTACCGTCTATCTGTGAATAATGAAACGTAAAAATAAACAATACATCACTGTTTTAAAAAAAAAACTTAGCGTAGTTCTGTAAACCCTCTCTGCACTTGAGTCTTCAGTAGATATCATAGTGCTTGGTATCCAATAGGTTATCCTTGATATAAGACATTGCTTTATTTCCTTATTGCATAATCTGCCTACTATACTTTAGGGAGAATAATGATATGTTTATTGGTAAAAGTTCTTCAGAATTAGGTATTAGTGACAGACCAAACTGGATTTTAGCTAAAACCGAAAATCCTTAAACTGGTGAAAATGTACACAATTCCCTGTTTGGAGCTTTACATAATTACTTCTTGTTAAGTATGTAATTCTACTGCTAATTTGAAACAATGCAAATTAGAAAGATAGAATGATAGATGTTTCCCTACAATTGAACAAAGGCTTGGGATCAATTCCACTTTTCGACATTGAAGAATAGAGGACATTGAAGAATAGATAGTGCATGCAATAGAGAGAGGGACTAAATGTGTATCCGTGGATCTTACTACATCAATTTAACTTATAAACTTGTGTTCTACTATGCATATAAATAAGATAAGGCACTTGTTTACTGTTTAGTCTACACATTACAGATATTATTGATATAACAAATAAGAATAGCCAGTAAAAGCAAGATAATAGGGGCAAACATATCACGCAAAACAGGCGCAAAATTTAAGACTAAGTTGCGGAAAAGTAGCCTGCGTTAAACTATAATTACTCCTAGAAGAGAAAGTAGATGAGCTTCAACGGAGTGACCGAAAAGCCAATATAGAGATAAGAAATGTGCCGAAAAAAGCTGAAGAAACAAAAGAAGACCTCATAAATGTAGTGTTGAATTTAGCAAAAACCTCGGACATTAAAATACAAAGGAGCGATATCAGGGATATTTTCAGGACACGAGGCAAGACCGACAAGACTGCGGTCATTACAGAGCTCTCCTCGTCAATTCTTAAAAATGATCTACTAAAGGGAGTAAAGCAATTTAACAAAACTCATAAAAATAACAAACTGAACGCTTCTCATCTAGGCTTTCAAAATAATTCAACATCGGTGTTCGTAGTTGAGCAGCTGACACAAAAAGCAAACAAACTCTATTATCTGGCCCGCGACCTGAAAAAATCCAATAATTACAAGCATTGCTGGACCTCATATGGGAAAGTTTATATGCGACTGCTGGACGACTCTCCAATTATTAATATTACATGTGAAAAGCAAGTCCATGCGCTATTAAATAAGGCATGACTACCTGCGCATGTTACTCTCGTTAGTTTCAACCTGAAAATAGTTACTACACACACTGCACTTACACTCATCCCAAACACATACGACTACAATCATATCATCCTTTACCATAACACACACACCTACAATTCCCATCTCACTAGACTAATCTGCGTAATTAAAATCACTGATTTTAACTGTCCTATGTCTGTTACGAATCCCCCTATTATTGTTCTTTATGTGACCACTTTTTCAAGCATTAAAACCATCATTATACTCTTCAATTATGACTAATACGGCCCAACTATCTCAGGAAATAGATAACATGCAATTGGTTAAATCGATCAGTTGCAGCCCTGAAGAATGCATCGATCATATACCAAAAAATAAATTATCTTATAGTATAATTACTCAAAATATAAGAAGTGTTCATAGCGACTCGAATATGACAAGCTTTCAGGCTCTCCTATCGATTCTAAAGCATGACTACGACATTATTATTCTAACAGAATGTTGGCTCTCAGATTTGAAAACTCCACCAAGTATGGACAACTACTCGATGTACTGCACTAAAAGACTTATTAACCAAAACGATGGTGTAGTTGTCTATACTAAACAGAGTCTGATGTGCAAGGTTGAAGAACCCCTATTAATTGACGCATCCTGCCTGACTATTACAACACCTAACATATCCGTTGTGGGTATCTACCCTAGCCCCTCAAATACATGTGCAACCAACTTTATAAAATCACTCGATAATTTAATATCCAATCTCGATCCCTCTACGGATATTATGCTGATTGGTGACATAAACATTGACATTAAACCTAACAATATTGATCGGAACAGCTGCGAATATCTTGATATGACTCTTAACCACGGAATATTCTCAGGGCACACCCTACCTACACGCGACAACAATTGCCTAGATCATATTATGATCAAAACATCCCGACCAGCGTCTGTAGCCGTGCTAAATACATCTATTACCGACCACCTAACAGTTACGCTTAATTTACAAAGACTCCCCGCTTTAGATAAAACACCAAAAACAAAAACTATCACTGACTTCGGAAAAGCCGTTGCAGCTTTTGACAATGCTGACCTAAGCGAAGTGTGGCGGTCATCCGACCCGAACGAAGCAGCAGAAAAGCTGGTTGTGACAATATCCGAAATATTAGCCGATAATTCAAGAATGATCACAATTCCGAACAGAAAAAGGGTTAAACAACCGTGGATGACACCTGGTCTTTTACGATGCATTAGGAATAGAGATAACATGAATAAATCAGCAAAAAAGAATCCTCATAACATAATATTAAAAACCACTTATAAACGATATCGAAACTTCTGTAATAACCTTTTACACAAACTAAAACGCAAGTATGACCGGTCAGAACTAGAAATCTCTCGCAAAAATCCTAAAAAACTATGGAAATCAATCAAAAGAATAGCTAAAATTCCTAACAAAAAGACAGAAGACACAAACCTTCTATCTATTAAAACCACTTCTGCAGAATCTGTAGAAACTATCAATGACCATTTCGCGAATGTTGGCAAAACACTTGCTGAAAAGCTCGTTTCTAATGCGCAGTCGTCACACCGGCCCACATCGAAAATTCCTACAACCGTTCATTCTTTCGGTCTTATTGACGTAGACCCAGCTGAAGTTCATTCATTAATAATAAACCTACAGGAAGATAGCGCGGTGGGCTGGGACGGTATTTCAACAAAGTTCGTAAAACTGTCTAGATATGCTTTGGTCCCGGTCTTCTCTCATTTGTGTATCATTTGTTTTTCTCAGGGTGTCTTTCCCAAAGTTTTTAAACGTTCCATCATACACCCGATCCACAAGGGTGGGGACAGAAAGGATATCAACAACTATAGACCCATTTCAGTTTTAACAGTTCTGTCAAAGATACTGGAAAAGCTAATGAACAATAGACTGAAACGCTACTTAGACGACAAAAATCTCCTATCAGATTGCCAGTTTGGTTTTAGGAATGGAAGGTCAACAGAAGATGCTGTTGCTGCACTTACTGACAAAGTTGTTAATGGTTTAGACAAGCGTCAAAAATGTTTGGGAATATTCCTAGACCTAGCCAAGGCATTTGACACCGTTTCTGTCCCCATCCTTCTGGATAAACTCGAAAGTTTCGGTGTTAGAGGGATCGCTCATGAACTTTTTAAGGACTACCTACAAGAGAGACAACAACGAGTCAAGATAGGCCCCCACTACAGTAGTGACAGCTATGTTACCTACGGAGTACCGCAGGGCAGTGTTCTTGGCCCAACGTTGTTTCTCATATACATCAACGACCTGTGCGATCTCTCTCTGAAGGATTGCAATATTTACACTTACGCGGATGATACGGCGCTTATATTTAATAGTAAGAGCTGGAGTGACGCGATTATCTCTGCAGAGCAGGGACTTCGCTGTGTTTCGGAATGGCTAGAAAGCAATTTGCTCACTCTTAATGTTGCAAAAACAAAAAGTATGTTCTTCTCCATACTTAAATCAAAACTTCCGGCCCTCCACGTCGGATTAAAAGCCCACTCTTGCTCTTACCCGACCAACGCCACATGCTCTTGTGAGAGAATTGAGAGAGTAGATAAAATAAAATACCTTGGTGTGGTAATTGACCAACAACTAAACTGGCTTCCCCAGATTGACTCAGTCGTCTCACGTGTGAGAAAATTAAGTTGGATATTTAAAAACCTTAGACACGCCATGCCTCCGGATATGCTCAGAGCGACTTACATTGCTCTGTCAGTCTGTACTATGTTACTGTTAGTGCACCACCCCAGACAGTTACGTCTGGGGTGGTGCTTGTAAGACGAAGATGTTATCACTTGAAAGAGCCCAGAGATCGCTCCTGAAGGTGATGCTCATCAAACCTTACAGATTTCCCACAACCGATCTCTTTTCCCTTGCTGATGTACTTAGTGTAAGACAACTCTATATACTCCAGTCGGTTCTCAGAAGACACCGCAACAGTGTCAATCCAAGCAATAATCACAAGAGAAGACATGATATAATATTCAAAACACCAAGCTTTGAAACAGAATTTGCAAGAAAACAATTTACCATTCAATCAACACTTTTGTATAATAAGGTAAACAGAATCTGTAGCATACATCCGATGCTCTCGTTTGAGTGTAAGTCCTCAGTATCAAAATTGCTCAAAACCTTGGATTATGCACACACTGAAAAATTTCTAGTTACTGTTAAATAACATTAAAATTGTTAAATAACAATAAATTAAATACTTCACGATAATACGATTTTAACGGACATTTTAGAATTTAAATTATCTTAAATTATTTTTATTTTTATATTTACAGTGACATTTACGACATTTATATTTACATAGAAAATAGATTCTTACATGAACTTACGCAGATAAGACTCATCTCCTCATCCCCTGTCCCTTACACATATACACACAATACACACTACATCTCCTTCAGACACTAACAACACTCACATCTTCTCTCCACACTCACTATAGGTATACACTCTACATAACAACCCCAATTTAATATATACCCAAAATTATTAGCTTGTAAGAATATTTGATTTTAAATCTTAATGCATAGTTATTTAACTAAACTAAATGTATATTACTGTAATATTCAATTTTATTTTATTAATTTAGAAAAGTCTGTCTACTTGCCATTATTCATCAAATTAAAGTGTATCACAATGGGAATTGCGGGGTACTTGTCATACAGATTTTATAAATCTAGTACAAGGCCCTATCGTATATTTTGTAATTGATTTCAATTTTTGAATAAATGATTTTGTATTTTGTATTTTGTATTTGTATAACTATAACTAGGCAAACACATTATGCATCATATCATTAATTACCTAGTTAAGTGAGTAAAGATAAAGATCAAATTATGATTATGTTTTGATTATACTAATTGCGATTTTAATGTGGTGTTTTGTTTTTGTGTTTTAAGTAGGGACTACAGTTTGCACCAAGTTTCTGTCTCAGAGTGAGCTGTCAAAAAAACATACCACAATATTATGCTCAATCATATTCCACGCCCTCGGCCGTAGCATCAGAATAGGACATGTGGTGATGCTCGGCGGAGCACCCGGGAGCTTCCCATCAACAGCCATGCATATGTTGTGGTAACCGAGCAGCTGGTTCCTCCAGGTAGGGCAGTGGCCATCATCAAAGTCCACCTGCACCCCCTGCACGTCTGCATTGAGAGCGTCAACAAAGTGAGCAGCATTTGATGGCGACACATCACCAAGATCAACGTGACGGTTACTGGAAAATAAGAATAAATAGGGTACACATTTTAATAGGGTTTTAGAAATTATGTACATATGTGTTATTACAAAAAGGCTTGAAAAGGGTTATTGGTCAGAGTGTCGATAAGGGGGCGGAAGCCCCCAACAACTACTTTATTACATATCTACTAGTCATATCTAGTTACCTAAAAATAAAATTATTATTTAAATAATGTTATAAGTACAGGCATAACCTTACATTAGTCTTGAGGGTAAAGGGGACACCTTCCATGTCTTATCATTCCTCACCACAGAATTCATAAAATCCAGTGAATCGTTTGTTTGCGTGTCAACTTTACGCCTCAGCCTGTCTGTGTACAGTTTTCCGATCTGTTCATGAAACTTTCCATGGATTTTAGATAAGAAAGCTAAGGCACTTTCGCTGTAGATAAGCTTTTGGATTTCTTGTAACTTTGGGGGCGGCGACTGTAGTATCAAAACATTGGCCATTTCTGAGCACTGTAATTTATTCACAATCCCGGTCCTGAAAACTTTGTTCAGCTTTGAATTTCAAACAAGTTGCACACTGTTCGCGGCTGGACGGGAGGGAATCACCAGAATACTGATGGTCTAAAGTGCATAGCAGTGCAAAGGTAAACAAACAAAACTTTATCGCGCTCATAACATAGTCTAAAACTATAGGGTTCCTCCCACCGCGTGACGACACAATCGTAATCAAAGAGTGCCTTTGCCATGCCATTTTGATCCCAATTCCCGGTGCAATATAAGCGTGAAGACGTCACCCGGACTAGTCTTGCATGTATGTACCTTTGATTGTCATACTGCCCATAAAAAAAACCACAGACATACAAAACAACATACGACGATGGGGCGGGCGGTCCGCGTCCGTTCCGACAGCTAGCTTGTGAATATGTGGAAACGTGACAGATATTATTCTTACTATTATTCTAATCTTTCATATAAAATTTACTGAAATTTTAGCTTTAGCAGTTTATTTCCAGCTAACGAAGGGGGCTGAAGTTAACCCTTCTATTTTTCTTGAACCACGCGACATAAACTTTAAACACCTCAGTTATAACAGCAAAATACGGACTTCAATCCAAGATCAACAAGAACTAGATGATGAGTGGCGGAAGTTGCCCCTTTACCACAAAGATTTAAGTCAAGCTCCAAGTGCCAAAACACCAGGTAAGTTTCCAAGTAAACTTAATTGATGTATGTTTCTATTGTTATAGCAGCATAATCATTTTATTTTTTTCAGGTAGAACAACTGCGCCAGCAGCCTTGTAAAGAGAATGCCTATTTCAAACACTTGCCAAAGTTTATGTTGGTTGGTTGGCTAATTTGTCTCTACCAAATTTAATTTCCAAATGTCTTTACAACTGTAGATATGTATTTACATAATTAGCAATCGTCATTTTATGCCACAACTCTACATTGGACCACTGTGGGAGAATAGGGCGTAGAAACACCCACAGGTTGATTTTTAGATCTCTTTTAAAAATTGCTTCTGCTTAACTAATACAAATATTATAATATGAATAATAATAAGCATTTAATAATTAATAAGCAGGAATACATAATTTAAAAATTATTAACAGCAAGGTCTGTGTTGAGCCTGATTAAACCCATACAGTCCCGTCATTTAAGTAATCTTGATCATTGTAATATCCCTTTTTCGACAAAGTCGCTTTAACCTGGTTTTTACATTGTTCAAATAATAACATCAAGATCTCCAGAGGTATCTTGTTGTAGTAGAGAATGCACTGACCCTTGAAAGAAATGCGAACCTTCGCGAGGTTAAACCGGGGCGCAAGTAGTCTGCCATTATTTCTTATCTATGTGGGGTCCCCACTGCAATTTGTTATCAATGGTTATTCCAAGACACTTCGTGTAATTTACTAATTCTAACATGTTGCTGTCCAACACTAAACTAGTCTCAACTTGCCTGACATTTGGAAGTGAGAATTTGAAACATTTGGTTTTACCAGCATTTAACAATAAATTATTAACTGTGAACCAATTCAAGGTTAAAGACAATACTCGTTATCATCATCAAAATCTTCATTTTGTCTTTCAATTTTGAAGTATCATTAGCAAACAACACTATGTCAGAAAATTTCTCCACCAAAGGCAGATTCTTAATATATACCAGGAATAAGAAAGGGCCTAATATGGAACCTTGTGGAACGCCAATTTTTACTCCCGATCCATCAGATTTCACACCGTTGACTTCTGCCTGTTGAATTATATTGCTTAGGTATGATCTTAGTAGATCCAACGCTTTATTTCTTACTTCGTAATTATTTTATTTAATTATTAGCGTATCACGATCAACACAATCAAATGCCTTCGGCAGATCGCAAAAAACACCGATAGCATCCTGTGCGGCTTCCCATGCAGAATAAATATGAGATATAAGGGTAATTCCTGCATCCATGGTCGATTTACCCCTAGTGAAACCATATTGTTTGGCGTGGAGTTATTTTGTACGGTTGAAGTGTGAGAGCATTTGATTGAGTATCTTTTCAAAAAATTACTTAGTGCTGGAAGACCAGATATTAGTCTGAAATTCGAAGGATCACTCTTGTCTTCCGAGTTGAACAGATGTATCAGTTTACTGTCTTTCATGAGGTCTGGGAATGCTCCATGGTCAACACGTTTATGAAATATACATATAAGCTAGGTATGGGGCTATAAATAACTAGTATTATTGAACCAATGACTTTGAATGGTATACCCCACAGGTCTTCAGTATTTTTTATGTTAAGTAATCTATACATTTCGACAATATCCTGGGGATACATGATGAAATTTAAAATCTACATTACTGATGCTAGTGCTGTTTTTTTAACAAAGTCTCTGTTTGATAAGGAGATGAAATTAGAAGCTCTGTTGTGGGTAAGGCTACATTGGATAAGAATGTTTCAAAAGCTCGAGCTAAAAATAAAAATCATTTTCACTAACATAATTGTTGGAATCAATCAGATGAATCAAACAATTATTATATGATATTGTATGCAATGTCATATTTAGCTTATATCTAAGATAATGTTTAGCTTGTGGCAATCTTTTACTGTATGGGAATGTAATCATAACAATTTTATTAACATTCGGTGTGCAAAGTGTTTTAAAATATTTAATTAGGTCTCATTTGTTTACCTCACCCTATTTCCAAACATGAGTATTAAGTTAGATTCAGGTGTCAGATCAAGTGTCTTTGTTATTTTTTGCATAACATCATGAATACCGGAGTTTGGTAAACAGTTATTTATGACTGAGTGTCCCAATTTATTTAATAATATGCCTAAGTTTCTTCCAATTTCACCACAAAACATAATTATTTTGCTTGTGATATTTTTGTGCGAACCTGAAATCTTGCATCAGATAGTTTACAATTCTTTATTGCACAGAACATTAGAACAAAACATTATACACGAAATTAAAAGGCAAAGGCGAGCTTATCTCTCAACAGAGATTTCTTCCATAATAACAGATAAATACAATTACATACAATACCTATGATGAAAGAGAAAGTAAGTGCTCTTTCAAGCGATTCTTAAAGGAGAAGAGAGTGGGACTGTCCCTAACAGTAAATTTTATTTACTAAAAGAAAATAGAAATCGTCCTTTTCTTGTGAAAACCGCCCCTTTTCAGATTCCCGACCGTCCCATATCCCTTGTAAGACCTGGCAACACTTACCATCCGCTAGAGTTGGCAACACTGCTTCATGATGACAATGACAATATTGATAATTGACATTTCATTTAATTTCATTCAAGTCATATTTTTTAACCCATTCATCGATGATTCATCGAAATTTGTTTGAGAATATTCTTAATTTCGCTATATAAATGTGCTACTATACAATATTTCGTCATTCAGCACAGTGTTGGCGTAACGTTGTAAGGTCAAAACAAAAAGCATTCGCATTACCGTGAATTTGAATTTTCATCGTGAAAATGGAGTTCCCTCATATCGGAAGTAATTGTTCTTACAAAAGCTGTAATAAACTGGGTAGGTATTCCAGACATTATTTAGTTTCTTCTCATGATGGTCATCACATCAGTATCATCTTAACTACCTATCAATCTGGCGGTATAGCGCTGAAATAAAAACTAGCTTAATCTATTTTGTTCAAACATTACAAAGGCGTTCACTGATAGCTTCCGTTTTATTGTTTTCCAGATTTCCTGCCGATGAAATGTGGAGCATGTCGAGAAGTCTATTGGTAAGTCTCATATCAGTAAAGTGAATGTTTGTGTAAAAAACCACATGATTATTGCTTTTGTTAAGTTTCCATAGACTAATTTAATTTTCTTTGTAATCAGATTTATTTCCCTGAATAAGTGCTCACTGGTCAGTTGGAGTGTAGATAGGGGGATATAAAAAACACTTAGAATATTTTTCCTTTTAGACAAACTTTCCGCCCCCTTATCTCTCTCTATAACTCTGACCCATTGGTCTGCTATCTAGAGAAAAACTTCAGATCTGCATTTTGTTGAATAAATATTTTTTACCTTTTCAGCTCAGAGCACTTTGCCTATCAGAAGCATAACTGTCCGGAGCCCAACACCCGTGATGTGCAAGTTCCAGTGTGTCCACTTTGTGGAGCCCCTGTGCCGGGAAGACGGGATGAGCCCCCAGATGTGGCTGTCGGAGCCCACATAGACAATCAATGCACATCTGATCCAGCAAGAGAACGGAGAAAAAAAGTAGAAAACACAATTTGTTACTTATTAGCACCTTAACCTGCCACCGACCCACTTATTAGCACCTTAACCTGCCACCGACCCACTTATTAGCACCTTAACCTGCCGCCGACCCACTTATTAGCACCTTAACCTGCCACCGACCCACTTATTAGCACCTTAACCTGCCACCGACCCACTTATTAGCACCTTAACCTGCCACCAACCCAATTCAATTTTGAGGCATCACAATTTTGAACCTAATGCCATGGTAATAAAATTCAAAACCTATAAAGGGAAAATGTCTTGCTGGCAAGACATGGGTCTGTGTGAGGTTAAAGTCCAAATATCCATTTTTGTAGTTTGTTAATTGTAGGTTTATATATATTATTATTATTTTCTTTAAGTGGGTTGTAGCACCTGTACCTGGCCCAGTTTAGCGGGCCTTGGTGCATGTCCCTTAGTACAGCCATCCCAACTCCTGCCTCAGCTGAAGTAGGAGGTGTGGGTGTTCTAGGAGCTCCTGGGTGGATGTTGTGTCTCCCAGGATAGCTATCCTGGTTTCTATTTTTGATGGAAATTCCATAAAACCCCTGCATAGAGGGCTGTCTGATGCAGAGTAACTTTCAAGTGTTTGTTTAGTGTACAATGGCCTGTTATTAGGCTTGTTAGTATTTTTATTTTACTGTGTGGAAGTCCCATTAGGTAGTTAGTAAATTTATGATGATACTTATTTATGAATAGTTTGTGATTTTGCAGTATTCTCTGCTAGACCATAATTAATTTTGTTGCAGTACTGTGGCTTCTTTGAGCCTTTTCGTTTGAGCTTCCGCTGATGAGAGTGAGAATGGTGGAGGGCCAATCTTCCTGTCCCTAATTTTGCTAGCTTGTCTGCCTCACAGTTGCCCTGATCTCCTCGGCGAACTTTTACCTACTGGACTGTGACTTTGTTTTTCCCACCTAGCTTGTTGGGTGCTTCATGGTATTCTAGTATAAGTTTTGAATTTCTTATTTTGAAATACAATATTTTCTTTGCAGGTGTTCACTAACCGCTGCTCACTAAAAGGCTGTAAAACTAAAGAAATGGTCCCTTTGGTCTGCTCTGAGTGCTCCCTCAATTTCTGCCTGAAACATCGACACACCGCTGACCACTCATGTGAAGGAAAACTAGCTGCCAAGCGCCGACAGGCTGCGTAAGTATAATCATCTCAAAAAGACTTTGTTATTCAAAGACCCTAACCCTGATTTAGAGTACTGTCATAAATGTGGTTTGAAGCCACCCATGCCGACACCAAATATCAGAAAATGCAATGCCTGACAATGTTCTATTTTTACTTGAAACAGTTGTGGATTCTGGGTTACATTGATAGTATGATAATGACCCAAGAAAATGAGAAGCTGAGCAGCAAAGGAACCTCTAAGATTGTATCATTAGGAATTAAAAAGCAAACTATTGTAATGTCATATGTTACAGTGAGGCAGCAATGGCTCGCATGAAGGCAACGGAGCAACGAGCGCCGCCCGCTGCCGCTGCCGCGACGGCAGCTAACGCCTTCTCTGCAGTACAAGGCACTATGGTGAGATATCCTTTGTAATATACAAATGAAGAGGCATCACATAATTATAGACAACATGGTAACTTTTATCTCCGAACCTTGCTGGATTGGGCGTTTTTAAATTACACTGGTGTATGTTGTACGATTTTGTACGACACTGAAAGAAGGGAAGCTCTGTAACCTAATTACTTCAGTTTATCATGCAGTTGCTGTGGAGACTTTAAAAATGACCATTGCTTTATCATTGACAATGTCACAATACCGAAGAATGCTATTGTGCCTGAAGAAACATTTGTATGAAGTTTATTTAATCTGTCGCCTTAACTTCTCACTTCTCACCAACACAAACCCATTTGAGGCATCGCGATTTTGAACCTCATGCCATGGTAATAAAATTGGCAACAAAATATCTTTCACCAAAATATTATTTTCCTACCAAAAATGGATAAATGAACACCAAAAGTTGCAAAAAATATCAGGGCAAAATACTGCGGTAGCTTAGGTGAAAGGTAAAGGGGGTGAGCGAAGCGAAGCCCCCTTTATCCTTCGTGTTAGGTTGAACATGTAAGAACAACAAAAAATACTTAAAACATAAACTTAAGTCTTAAGTACACAAAACATAAAAAGAAGTTTTGGTGGACATTTATCCATTCTGGCAGTCATTTTGAATTTATTGGTAGTAAAATAGGTGCGTTTTTGGTAATCGTTTAAACACAAGCCAATAAAATTCAAGACCTATAACGGGAAAATTACCTCTGCAGTCATGGGTCGTTGAGGGATTAAGACTAAGTTTAATATTTTGTTAACTAAGAATAAATAATTAGTTAAAACGCAGAGAAAAAGCCAAAAATCTCTCAAAAAGTCTCAGCTTCCTATCGCTAGATGGCGTAGGTAGCCATAGAATATTCAAACTCCTTTGTCATCGATTAATTATAAGGCAATACCAGGGGGGTCTCACTGTACAGTTTAGGTACCTTCGAGCGGCCAACCCGACGGGCGGGAATTCAGTTATGTTGCCGCTCCCTTGGCTGGCAGACGCGTCGCGTGCTAGCCGCTCCTCATAAGCAACTTTTTTGTGATTTTTGCAACAAGAATGACTTAAGTAACTAACATTTTAGGGTGTCTAAAGGAATTGTTCACAAATAAAATTCGATTCCTTTTTAAATGATTACCTTTTTGTTTAACTAAAAGTAAACATTTTAGACCCTGTATAAAACAAATGACAATTACATAAGTAAGTAGGTAGGTGCCTACCTAGCCTTAGAACTTACCAAGAGCCTGAATAAGTACTAATAACACCTCTCTTAGATAAAGTGGACTAAAATACACAAACACAAATAATCGCACGTAGATAACCCTACCGTGATAATAATAATAATAAGTGATCAAGCGAGACAGGAGTTTACAGGTTGACCTTGTGATGTCAGAGTAAAAGAAGCTCTAAGGCGTAGTAACGCGGCGCAATCTACCCTGCACGGGCGGGGCTACCGATCCTGTAGGTGCTTAGCGATTTTTGTAGGTAGCGCAGGTGCGAGCTAGATTGCGCTTTATTGTCGCGCCGCGAGAGTAGCTATTTATTTAAGTGTTTTTGTGGAGTAATCTTTCTGTACGTAGTACTATTAAGTATTCTGTGGCAATACATTTACAGTTACGGTGTAAAATAATAAAACATTTTGGCAACACCAGAAGAGAAGCAGTTGCCTTTTATTTTAATCTATTACAATTAGAGACGGGCCGGATCCTGGTTTGGCCGGGTTATGGGTAACGGGTACCCGGCATTAAAATGCCTTTAAAATCCACCACTCGGAAGGCCTAAGCGGTGCGGGGAGGCAGAGAGGGGAGGGATGGCGCCAGCGTGTCTGTCTAGCGACGGCAGGCAGTAGCGCTTTGCAGTAGCGCAAACGCACCCCGCCCGCGCGCCCCTCTGTTCATTTTTGCACAATCTGTTTACGAGTTTGTTTGTCGGTCGGGTGCTATTTTCGTTACGAGAACTGATTTAAATTAACAATAACCATGCCAATCTCTGGTAAAATATCAAAAGTTTGGAAGCACTTTGTTGATAATGTGGGCCCAAAAGCCACAAGCAAGTGTAAATTGTGCCAGTCCAATATTTCACGTGGTTGAGAAGGAAGAAAAGCTGGTACTTTGGCACTAAAGAAATAATAAATGAGAAATAAAGACTTGATTTAATACTAAAATTTGTTAAAAATATATGTTGATTTAAGTACAAAGTTTTATAAACATTTTCCTATGAAAACAGTTAGTTTTTTTGTTATTATTATTATACGGCATCACCCGTTATCCGGTATCCGGCCGGATCTTGAAAAAGTGCCGAAACCGCCGGGTACCGGATCCTAGCCGGATACCCGGTGCATCTCTAATTAAAATGCATTTCGGATATCAGTCATAGTGACATTCAAATTTATTTCATTCGAATCATATCAAAAGAAAAGACAGCTCATGTAAAATAATTGTGTTCTGATGTTACAATTAATGTCAAAAATATATCTTAGGGCTACTGCCCCTGCGTTCATAACCCGTCTCTCATTGCATCCTACAGTAACTAGGTGCCTGTGTAGTTTCTTGGGATAGTACGAGTAATATTTCTGGCAGAATCTCAGCGTCATGAACATCAACCTGAAATATTTGCATAACCTGTGTAATATATTAAATATAAATATATAAGATAATAACTCACTTGCGTTTCGTTTCACCACATTCCAGAGCGAAGACGAAGCCCTAGCTCGAGCGCTGGCCCTCTCCATGCAGGAGTCGGGCTCTAGCCTGCGCGCGCGCGACCGCGACTTCGCGAGAGCCCTGACCCGCACCCGCGTGGGCGGAGAACCCAGCTCTCGCTGCACCGTCACATAACATACAATATTGATACTAAAGTGGATGCCAAATGTTACTTCTAAGAATTGGCTCCACTTTAGTTTAAGCTTTGATCAACTACGCTAAGGCTGAATTAGCTTGTATTAACTTTTTGACCGCTATATATCAAAATGTGTCATTCACACGCCAACATGTTTGCTACGCCATGCAAACTACAGCTTGATTCGTACGAGGTGAGAGATTTTTCTCAAACATGCAACGAAATATCGCAGGTAGGTGCGTTATAACAGGCTTGGAAGTATCACGTCTCGGGCCGCACAACTCGGGAGAACTGTAAAGGAATTTCATACAAAATTAAGGGCCTAGGCCGGGAAGTTTATAATTTTTTATTTTAATAGATTAAAATGCTCAAAGCAAAAAACATCAACGGGCGCACAGAACTTACGATTAGTAGTATTGTTAAACTTATTTATTTTTTTGAGTGGTGTATATTTTCATTTCATTGCATATGTTTGAGAAAAGCACTTTACATGCCTTGGCCACAACCAGAAATTTTAGGACTGTGGGCCTCGGCTCGCATCTCGGCCTAATAACATTCGTCCTACAATGACCTTGTTGCCGGCCGCTGCAGTAATGTACTATTAATAAATAAATTTTGTCGGCTGTGGCCGTCAGTGGCACGACTATCAGTTGTCGGCCAGAGCCGAATGTGGCGGTCAAAACGTTAAACCAGACAGAATTCACGTTAAAAATTTGATAAATCTTTGCATAAATGCGGCAAATGAAGAATTAACCCAACTGCATGATTTGTTTTTAAAGTAACACGCTGAAGTGTATCCCATAATTAGCTGCAAAAAATATATGCTACTTTGCTATTTGACATAGGCAACACTGGACTTTGCAGTTGTATGTGATTTTCTGATTTACTGTCGATTTATCTAAATAGTGTTGTACTCTTTCACTTGTCTGTTGCTAATTATGGTACAGACTTAAGAGTAGACCTATTTCCGTCATAAGAAACGCTAGTAGAGTTGATCAAAGATATTAATTTTAATCTTTACTTAATCTGCATGTTATGCTGATTGCAATTTAGGATAGGATATCTTATCTACAATAAGTAATAAATGAAGCCCATAAATGTCCCCACCGTGGGGCACAGGCCTTCACCCGGACTCGAGTAAGATTGGTGGTTTGTGTTCTTACTAACACGAACACAAGTGTAAGGTTATTAACCCTGTACCTGGCAAAGGCATGCAAAAAGTGGCATCTAGTTTCCTCTGCTCGACAAAGGGTTAAACTCCCAAAATATGGGTGTTTTTGGTCGTAATGGTAGCGTCGATCAGAGTGCGCAACAGGATGGTTTTGACAAATGTATTACCGTATTGTAAAAAAAAAAAAAAAACTAATCTGAGCAACGGCTAGTTACGGACGTAGTGATTATATTTTACTTGTAATGGTAAGGAAGAGGGCCACAACAGTGGGTAGGAGACTATTAATCAGCAGACGCGTATCAATGAAGTAGGTTTGGTATTGGAAGACAGACTAGCTTCCTTGATTCATAGTTTATTTTCTTAACGACTGAATAATATTTTAACTGTAACAAGGGCTGATCCTCAGACTATTTATGTGATTGATATCTATAAAAAAAAAACTGAATTAGATAAGTTGTAACAGGAGTAATTTTTTATCATAATAATTTATATCTATGTTATTTGTATCTATGTAGTGTTTGAATGTTATTTGTATCTATGTAGTGTTTGAATGTTATTTATTTTGTAAATGTTCATGTAATATTCTAAGGCACCAGGCTTACTGCTGGGTTCACCAATTGCACTATTTTAGCTAAAATGAAATTTTAAATATTTTTGAGATCATTATAACGTATAAGCAAGATGAAAACGTTGTTTTATTTTATCTCATTAGTTACATTAAACACTTAGAACACTTCATCGGAAAGTTTATTGAACAACTAACTTATTAGACATGATCTCCACAACTCTGGACCACAACTCTTGACAAACACCTTTATAATCCTTTATAGGATGATAAAGGTGTTTCACAAGTTAAGGGCAAGAACACTTTAATTTGTAAAGACATCTTGGGTGTTTGAGCGTTTATTTGAGCGTGAGGGCGAGTGACAAATTAATTTTATTTGAGAAATATTAAACTGCACATCAAAAATACTGATTTGCACAGCAAATATCAGGGCAAAATGCTGCGGTAGCTTAGGTGAAGGGTAAAGCGAAGCCCACTTTATCCTTCGTGTTAGGTTGAACATGTAAGAATAACAAAAAATACTTATACTTAAGGAAAAATAAAATATTTAAAACAAGGTGTTTTTGTTGATAATTTTTTGTGCCGTGGAAATCAGTATTCTGGATGTCCGCTTAAATACTAGCCATTTGATTTGTAAATACAAATAAACGGGGCTTACAATAATGAGCATAACATCTGTAGACAGGTTTCTACTAATTATCTATATCTCAGATAAACTGCATATTTTTAAAGATCCAAGTCCTTTGTGACCACCGAGTGACGAGTCTTTCGGTCGTGTAACTTCTGTTCTATTGTTTTACAAATTCTGATAATCATTTTACATTTGATTTAGGACTTCTACTAATTGCTGGCATATATTTTATCATATATCGGCACTTGTCACTCACACCACACGCACACGATACGTAGTGTTACTTTTTCACATACAAAAAAGAACCATGCGTCAATTTGGGCCCATTTTTCCAACAGTAATGAAACTCATGACATACGAAAGCTCTTGGACTGTACTTCGTTTCATATTATGGCAGCTAAGTCCAATCCCAGCGCAAACATTGTGTTTAAAAATACATAAAAATCAAAATACTAAATCAAAATCAAAAATCAAATCATTTATTTCCATAGGATGTTGTTACATCACTTAGATCCGCATTTTTTTGGGTGAGTTCACTAACACAAAGGCGGAATCTGTGAAGAAGAGCTCACCGAAGAAACTCCACAGTCGTCGCATCTTTTGCGTTTCCTTTTTTAAATAAAATATTGTCAAATTACAAAATGAATGCTAATTATATATCGAAACAGCCTGTTACTCAAACAATCTATTCCCATGGACATCTGTCCTCTAAGTTATCAGATATCCTATAGTAACCTTTTTTATACAATTTCTGTTTTATTATTATTTTAAACTTGTCTAAAGGTAAGTTTTTAATATCAGTAGGGACCTTATTGTAATAGCGTATACAATTGCCTTTAAAAGAATTACTAATTTTATGTAGTCGGCTTACATAAGCAACCAACTTGTCTTTATTTCTAGTATTAAAATTGTGTATATCACTGTACTTCTGAAAATTAGTTATATTTCTTTTTACATACACAAGATTGTCATAGATATATTGAGACACAAATGTCAGAATATTGATTTCTTTAAACTTTTCCCTCAGTGACACTCTAGGCCCTAATCTATAAATTGCACGAACAGCCCGTTTCTGCAGAATAAATATACTATTAGCATTCGCAGCGTGACCCCACAATAAAATACCATAGGTCATTAGACTATGAAAGTAAAATAAAACTAAATACGGACGGACTGTGGACCACAGCAATCACAGGTGGTGGCCACGGGGAGCGGAAAGGCCAGTGGGCAGACCACCAGCCCGATGGTCCGACGATATCATCAAGTCGTCGGGATCCCACTGGGTGCGATTGGCGCAGGACCGCGGAGATTGGCGCTTTAGAGAAGAGGCCTGTGCCCAGCAGTGGCGCGTTGTGGGCTGAGTATGATGATATGATGAATATTGGAAAAAGTGAACCCAGAGTTCATAAAAACTGTCCATGGTCCTTAAAAATTTATCTGCCAGGTATAATTTATCAATTACAACGCAAAACTTGAAGCAGGTCCTTAATTAAATGGTTAACTTCTCCAAAACACCATACATTACATGAAAACGAAACCCATGTTTTTATAATGATTTTTTATTTCCTAAATCAATGAACTTCACATATATTTAGGTAACATGACACGGATATCAATCAGGATGTGTACCTCGACCATGACATTTTCGTACATATATGTACAGTCGATATAAGTTACATTAATAAACGACTGTTTCCAAGTGTAATGTAACTCGTGCTCAATGTCTATATAGATAACTATGCAAGTATGTACAAAAGCTTGACATATACATTATTAATACCATTGTAGATGTCGAGGACATGCTTACTAAAATGTATCTAACTTATTATTGTAGAATAGTTCACATTCGGACAGATTTTTTGTTACTCTCTCATACAGTGCAAAGTTGCATTACATTTCGATAACTGAATGAATGTAATGTCCCTACTTTGCTACTCCGTTACACCAAAGCTAATGATATAACTAGATAACTCTGACATTAAGAGTAAAACAAAGCGGGATGAACTGATAGAACAAGTGGGCCTAAGATGCCATGTCTGAAGCCGACCGCACTGCAGATGTGTCGCGTGTGTGTGTGAGCGAGGCGGCGACCGTAGATACCTACGACGCAAGTGAGCGTGACAGCGAGCTCTCGCTCACACACGCACGCGACACGTCGTCTGCAGTTGCAGTCGGCTACGATCAATGATCTTTATAAACGTTCAGTAGCCCAGTGACAATACCAGCAAAACTGTAACTCCATTCTGTCACAGATTTGGTGCATTCGCTTAGATGCGGTCGCGCCGCCTTGGCACATGCCGCCCCACGTCAAAGGATATATAACCTTGTCTGTATAAGGATAATAACCACATCTGCGTGCGGGTGTACGACACTATCTAAGCGAATGGACTTTACTATAGTATTAGTTCTTAATATTTTACATCAATCCGGATCAACATCAAATATACATTCTGAAGGATGTACGCCGACTTCAGAGCACATTTGGTTGTCATTGCGACCGTTTTTGCAGGATTTCAATAATACAAAGCGCTAGTTTGACAGTTGACATTTCAAAATTGCAATCATTCACGATCGGTCGCAATAACTGTCGAGCTAAATAAAAGTTCTAAAATATATGTCATATCTAATAATAAACAAATCTCTATACTAAACCTATGCATATGGTATAGGCATAACAACTATTTACATACGTACGATACAAAAGAGTCCACATATAATTTACCAAGTGTACTCTCTTAGTGCGTTACTTATTGACTTATACGAAAATATTTTTTTTTATACTAAACTTGCGGATCTATTAAATATATCAACAAAATATTTAACAGGGTATTTCACTATTTTTAATTATAAAATAGCCATGTGACCATGTGAGCCGGTCTTCTCTTTGCAAACTTTAATACCAAGCAATAAGGTCCAAAATCGTGGGTCATTTTTATGGCACCACAGATGCCTATTGGACTGGTAGTCAAAATAAATACTTCCTAGGGTTCCATACCCGATGGGTGCCAAACATTCAAAATATGGATATTATGTATTCGTAAACTTTCCTTGAAAATATTTTTGACAAAATAGCGTAGTTTATTTTCAAACAATTTGTATGTGGTTTGGCGCTAAGTTATTTTTGCTTGAGTCGAGCGCATTTTTTGAGCTCTCTTTTCTTTTTTATGTAGAAGTAGTTAACACTGTCACTTTCGTTTACATTCGTATTCCTTTTATGTATTTTTTATCGTATCACCTTAACCCTATAACCCCAAACGCTTGTTTTGTTCGTCAGTTGTATGAAATTATACAAAATTGACGTAATATATGTTTGAGGTCAAGTGCCGGTCTTAGAAACACAAAATGGTGAATATGAATTTAACTGCTCAAAATAATCAACGGTTATGTATGAGAAATATGCTCTGAGCGGCCAAAACAATTTATTTCACGGTTTATTTTATGCATAACTTCTTTGGAAAACAAACTACGATTTACACTATTATTAAAATGTTTTATTTGATAAAATAGTAAAGTTCCGATATTTAATTGTGTTCCGGGAATTGAGTACCGCTAAAAAGTCATGTCCATACTTTTGCAATCGTTGCGCTCCAAGGTATTACGACTACTGGCTATAAAGTTGAAGCGATTTTTAGTCGCTAATTTTCTTATTTTTTATGTATTTACTTTATGTTTATTTGTCTAATCTAACCCATTAATATCCCAATTTATTTAATCGTGTTTTCTCCCCGATCCAAGCAGAGACAACTATGCAAACACGCGCTATCGTAACATTTAACATTAACTTATTTCCTAATTGTGCTTAGCTAAAAAAACAAATTAAATAAAAACCGGATGGCAGGTATTTCAATCAATCAAAAAATATATTTCAGGATAATAAAAATAAAGAATGTAAAGAAATTTATTTTAGTAAACGAATACTTTCTTATATCCTAATAATAAAAGTAGCCTCACAAGCGGCTGCATTAATTTGGTTTTGTGGTAATCTTTTAACAAAATAGTTTATTTAGTCCGAAAGACTTGAAATATCGTTCGACGAGTAGTTTTACTTAGCTACTAACATTCGAAAGAGTCAATCATGAAATATATTTACAAATGTCCTTATCATATGATTTTGGTAACAAACGAAGAATAAGAATGTTATGCAGGACTAATTCATTTGAAGAACTTTGTTGAAAAGGCTACATAAAACGCTACCTGAACTCTAAACAAGTATTTCAACGAAAAATGTAGGAACCATGGTTTGATACAATTACGAATACAAATCTAAGAGCCAGTTCACATTATATGGGACCGACAATTTGGTCGGATCCGGCAAGATTTCAATAGCGCTCGCTCAACAGAGCCCAGTAGCTCTATTTTTGAATCACTCGCGTCGTGGCGAGCGCTCGCCAAGCGCAACGGTTGGTTCATATCACTCGACGTAACTAAGCTCCACCAATCGTGTCGCTTGGAAGGCGCTCGCTTCCGAGGTGAGTGATTCAAAAATAGAGCTCCTGGTCACCCTTATGTGAACACACATAAGGGCGACTCGATAAAACTGTCGGATGCGATAAATTTGCCAATATTTCTATCAGATCGGATATACTTATGCGTTATGCGTGCTGCTTTCGACAGCGCCGTTCACATTATGTCAGACCGACAGTTTTGCTGGATCCAGCAAGGTGTTCTCGGTGAAACGTATAGAATAGACACACCCATTACATATAGGAGATTGAACGACTTTGGGTCGTGTACTAGGGGATTGAACGACTTTGGGTAGTGTACTACCCATGGCCGCCACAAGCGCGACCGCGATTGGATACGTTCGAATTTAAAGTTTATGTAAAAAATAGTTCTGCTACTTGACACGAGATGGTTCTGATTGAAATCTCCTTGAAGGACCTGCCACACGGCGGGTAATATCCTGGCAGCAATTGCCAACAAGTCGCCGAGAAGCGACTGTACCGCACACAACAAGCTCACAGCCAACCAGAGTTGTCAACTGTACCGAAATTACGGTTAAACATACGGTACGACTTTGCCGTAAGGTTGAGAATCGCGCGCCATTTCGGCGGACGGAGTTCGTGGTGGGCGACAAGTATTTACGTAAAACTTGAATGACCTCACAGCAAGTTCAAACTTCGCCTCCTCGTCGCCCTCACAAGCAGACTGTTGACCAGTTTTGAACTTTTTTACCAAGCCATAATGTTGAAAATCGCGGCCCATCGGACAAAAAGCGACTACACTACAGACGCTGCTTGTTGTCAGTTTGCCGCTAATTACCACCTCTGCCGTGTAGCAGATCCTTTAGAATGATGCATTAGTGTAGCAGATCCTTTAGAATGATGCATTAGTGTAGCAGATCCTTTAGAATGATGCATTAGTGTAGCAGATCCTTTAGAATGATGCATTAATTTTTGTGGTACGACAACACTCATACGCCGCATGCACTCAAGAAGTTTTTGTTTACATTACAGGCGGCCATTTGAGACGGCGTCGCGCCCGTTGATAGAAATAAGTGTTCGACTATTATCTGCAGCTGTTATATACCAAATTGATCGTTATGTTATGTATGACCTATAATATTTCATAAATGTTTATATATGATTCACACAGTTCGCAATGGATTGATCTTAAAAAATATATATGATGTCAGCTGTTTGGATTCAATAAGCTGTAATTATACATATATATTTGCAAAATTATGATATATGTACATAATTAGATTCTACATTTCACAAGCTTTCTGGAAATGGTTTTTATTTTCTTCTAGCTCTAGTAGTTGGTCAGCAATAAGTGTTTTGTGACGAAGTGCGCGAAGAATCGCGAATTGCGAATGATACCTGACATTTCTGCGAGCCGACGTTTGAGTAGATGTGTAGAGTAGACGTATGTATATCAAGATCGCTGTTCACATTAGGACGACCTCATTAAACTGTCGACTGGATGTTCACATTAGGTCGGACCGGCACTTATAAACAGCCACCGGCAAAAATGTCGGACAGGCATAATGTGAACTGGCTCTAAGTCAGCAAAATATAAAAACAACTGGATTTTGACTGGGCTGTACAATTTTCATCATTTGGTATTTTCATACTAGTGTAAGTTTGTAGTCGACCGCATCAGCAGGCGACGTGTCGCGTGTGTGAGCGAGACATCTAGCGTAGTTACCTAGCCAATGAACGAGACAGCGAGCGCAGTAGGTATCTACCGCTGTGTCGCTTTCGCCAGGTAACTACGCTCGCTGTCTTGCTCACACGCAGCCATCCTCGCACCAAAAAATCGACTGTCAACTTATATTTTTTTTAAATCTTTACGTTTCACAGATTACCTAATCGATATGGCCACGGTCCGTTTGTACAGCGGTAGTACCCGCGTACTCGCAAACCGCGGGTTTGGACCGGCGTCCGGCACTCAGTAGAAGTACAACAGCCGCTCCTGCGCAGTGCCAGAGAGGAGGCGCCAGCCGCGCTTGATGTTCAGGTACTGGATCACTGCGCGCACGCAGATCAGGATACCTGCCGAAGTTGGGTTCATTGTGAAGCAAACATAGAGTCACGCCTTTTTCTGTATGGGGTGGCGGTCACACGTTGAAGTCATATTTTTATGGGACATTGTGCTTGAAATCGTACACCTGACGTTAATGAGGTCTAATCTGTAGTAAAGTAGTTCTTGAGTCGGCCATGCAAAAAAAAATACGTATTTACTACTTTTTATTTTGTGAAATTTTAGGCTATTTAAAGAAACTAATTTGAATATTTCTGAGATGAATAGAGAAGCTGCAGTTATGATTTTTATCGTATTCATTTTCATATTCTTTATTGCACAGATAATTTAAAGATACAGACAGTTACAAGAAATGTTATAAGCAAAGGCGAACCTACCTCTAAAAAAATAGTTCTTCCAGCAAACCTAGGCAAGACAGGAGAGTTTAAGATACAGGGCAGTCCTAGTGTGCAATAAAACTCTATAAATACATACGAACATTACTTTCAAAATATAAATAGAGTATATCAGATACAGACAGTTACAAGAAATGTTATAAGCAAAGGCGAACCTATCTCTAAAAATAGAGTTCTTCCAGCAAACCTAGGCAAGACAGGAGAGTTTAAGATACAGGGCAGTCCTAGTGTGCAATAAAACTCTATAAATACATACGAACATTACTTTCAAAATATAAATAGAGTATATCAAATAAACAAAATATACATAGTCAGGTCATAAGTTCTGTCACATGTGCAATATGAAATAATTTAGACATGTTTATTATTTATGTAAACATTTATATAGCAAAATGAACTTAATAAAACATAGATTCTTATGGTAATAAAGTTTATTCAAAATGACCCCCGCGATTTTGAATAAAGGCCTTTATTCTGCGCGGCCAGTCGTCTATCGCAGCACGAACGAGGTCCATGTCAATATCGGCGGCTGCCTTAATCAAGGATGCCTTGAGTGACTCCAAATCAGGATGAGGCTTTGAGCAGGCCTTTTCCTCCAAATGTTGCCATATCTTGTAATCTAACGGACTCAAATCTGGACTGGAGGAGGGCCAGTCTTCGTGCCGGATGAAGTCGATTTCACGCGCCGCCAGCCAGTCTTGTGTGCTTTTCGATCTATGAGCTGGCGCAGAATCTTGTTGGAATACCCAGTGCCTGTTATTAAACATCGTATGAGAAACAGGTTCAACAAGGTTCTTGAGGACTGTATTTTGATACACAACTGCATTCGTTTTTACGCCTTTCTCACAAAAATGTACCTCAGTTAAGTACCCAATAAGACTCCCAACCAAACCATGAGCGAGGATGGAAAATGACCTCGTTGGACACGCGGAATACGGTTGCTCGCTTCTTTACTGCTGTGTGCGTACACCTTATCATTTTGTTTCTTGTAGCTCTCTTCTACGGTGAAAATTTTTTCATCCGAAAAAAGAATTTCCCGATGCTTTTTTCCCGCGTACCGCTTCAACAAAGCGCGGCATCTCTTCAGTATCAGGTCCATTAAACGAGCGTCCAAACGATGTCCTGTTTTTCTTCGATATGCCCTAAGCCCTAAGTCTTCATTTAACACCCTTTTCACCGTGGTCCTGCTTAACCCCATCTGAAGGGCCAACAGTTTCTGCTTACGTATGGGATTTCTTTGAATTCGCGCCTTCACAGCTTTTATCACTGCTGGAGTCCTAACAGAGCGAGGGCGACCACTTCTTGACCTGTCATCTACACTAGAGTCTTCATTGTATCGTTTTATGGTACGATAAACGAATCTTTTGGTTATATTCAAATTTTTCAGTAAGTCGAAAATCTGAATTGGCGCGTAACCGCAACGATGCAACGCAATAACTGCGACACGGTCTTCTTTAAGTGTCCACTCCATATTTAAAAATGAGGAAAATTCTAAAAAGTACACATTTTTATTTTCATGAAAAATTCGAAATTCGAATTCAATAAACTTTTTTGAGGCCAGCGTTCTAAATTCAAAAGTTTTTATTGTGTGACAGAACTTATGACCTGACTGTGTATATATACTTCAACTATATAAAATATAAAAAATAGCCTGCACATATATAAACTATAATATATCATACGTATACCAAGATAGTACCTTTTACGGAAGAGAAAGAAAATGCACTTTCAATCTTTTCTTAAAAATGAAAATTGAGGGACTATCCCTTTTAGAGAAGGGAAGTGCGTTCCACAGTGCGTTCCGGATTCGATAATATTTTGAGACCATAAAACTTAAAAGGCCTCTCTTTTGCACGTTTTTATTTTATTTTGTATTGATTTTCAACAAAAAATGCGAATTTAAACGTCGTGACGTCACATCAGTTAGTTGTCACTAAGCTAAAGTAGGAGAAGAAGATTGACGCATAGCTCTGTCCCTTACTTACTTACGCTGTTGTTAAATCCTCCAACACAAGGTAAATCATCTGAACGTCCGTTTTCGCACCAAACTGTCAACTGTCAGTTTCTACCTGCGATTTTTGGCAATAAATTTCAGTTTTTTTGTTTATGCTCATGTTCTAAAAAACAAAAATAAAATGATTGCAGGTTTTCTATTGAAGCAGGATGATCAGGGGCATGAACAATATGAAAAGCAACAAGTTGTGAGGAGTTCACTCTTGGCTCGACTCACCGAAGGCCATGATGAGCCACCACAGCCGGGTGTTCTCGTGGCTCGCCAGCTCGGGGCTGTGCTTCAAGATGAGCGTCAACTTGGCCAGCGACAGACCGAAGCCAGCATGAAGAGCAACAAGTTGTGAGGAGTTCACTCTTAGCTCGACTCACCGAAGGACATGATGAGCCACCACAGCCAGGTGTTCTCGTGGCTCGCCAGCTCGGGGCTGTGCTTCAAGATGAGCGTCAACTTGGCCAGCGACAGACCGAAGCCAGCATGAAGAGCAACAAGTTGTGAGGAGTTCACTCTTAGCTCGACTCACCGAAGGACATGATGAGCCACCACAGCCAGGTGTTCTCGTGGCTCGCCAGCTCGGGGCTGTGCTTCAAGATGAGCGTCAACTTGGCCAGCGACAGACCGAAGCCAGCATGAAGAGCAACAAGTTGTGAGGAGTTCACTCTTAGCTCGACTCACCGAAGGACATGATGAGCCACCACAGCCAGGTGTTCTCGTGGCTCGCCAGCTCGGGGCTGTGCTTCAAGATGAGCGTCAACTTGGCCAGCGACAGACCGAAGCCAGCATGAAGAGCAACAAGTTGTGAGGAGTTCACTCTTAGCTCGACTCACCGAAGGACATGATGAGCCACCACAGCCAGGTGTTCTCGTGGCTCGCCAGCTCGGGGCTGTGCTTCAAGATGAGCGTCAACTTGGCCAGCGACAGACCGAAGCCAGCATGAAGAGCAACAAGTTGTGAGGAGTTCACTCTTAGCTCGACTCACCGAAGGACATGATGAGCCACCACAGCCAGGTGTTCTCGTGGCTCGCCAGCTCGGGGCTGTGCTTCAAGATGAGCGTCAACTTGGCCAGCGACAGACCGAAGCCAGCATGAAGAGCAACAAGTTGTGAGGAGTTCACTCTTAGCTCGACTCACCGAAGGACATGATGAGCCACCACAGCCAGGTGTTCTCGTGGCTCGCCAGCTCGGGGCTGTGCTTCAAGATGAGCGTCAACTTGGCCAGCGACAGACCGAAGCCAGCATGAAGAGCAACAAGTTGTGAGGAGTTCACTCTTAGCTTGACTCACCGAAGGACATGATGAGCCACCACAGCCAGGTGTTCTCGTGGCTCGCCAGCTCGGGGCTGTGCTTCAAGATGAGCGTCAACTTGGCCAGCGACAGACCGAAGCCAGCATGAAGAGCAACAAGTTGTGAGGAGTTCACTCTTAGCTCGACTCACCGAAGGCCATGATGAGCCACCACAGCCAGGTGTTCTCGTGGCTCGCCAGCTCGGGGCTGTGCTTCAAGATGAGCGTCAACTTGGCCAGCGACAGACCGAAGCCAGCATGAAGAGCAACAAGTTGTGAGGAGTTCACTCTTAGCTCGACTCACCGAAGGACATGATGAGCCACCACAGCCAGGTGTTCTCGTGGCTCGCCAGCTCGGGGCTGTGATTCACGATGAGCGTCCACTTGGCCAGCGACAGAACGAAGCCAGCATGAAGAGCAGGAACAAGATGAAAAGCAACAAGTTGTGAGGAGTTCACTCTTAGCTCGACTCACCGAAGGACATGATGAGCCACCACAGCCAGGTGTTCTCGTGGCTCGCCAGCTCGGGGCTGTGATTCACGATGAGCGTCCACTTGGCCAGCGACAGAACGAAGCCAGCATGAGGAGCAGGAACAAGATGAAGAGCAACAAGTTGTAAGGAGTTCACTCTTGGCTCGACTCACCGAAGGCCATGATGAGCCACCACAGCCAGGTGTTCTCGTGACTCGCCAGCTCGGTGCTGTGCTTCACGATGAGCGTCCACTTGGCTAGGGACAGGCCGAAGCCAGCGAGCGCGCCGTAGCGGGACGCGACCGTGTGACAGAAGCACATGAGCAGCAGGAACCCAATCCAGTTGAAGAGGAATGCCACTGCGAATTTAACAAATACACATTATGTACTGTTTGTTGCACATGCTGATTACTAGCTCAAAAGCATCCCATTATTGAGCAACTGCTTCTTTCTAGCGTGTGTATCTTGTTCGTATTAAGCATGCTTATTGCTAGTAAATGTAAGCATGCTGATATTAAATCTACAGGTGATAAAGAAATTTGAATTCTTCTGTCAACGCCAGAAATTTTCAACTATAGGGCCTAACGTTTCATAATATGAACAATTTAAATATTTATCGAATTTCCTTGCTGAAAGTTTCAAAAAACAATACAACGAATAATAGAATATGCTCTTAAAAGGAGGCATAATTTATTTATTACCTCTTTCATTTCACGTTGATATGCTATTTTGAAAATTTATTCATTGGGAAGTAAAATAGTGTCGTACCATCCTACACAAAACTTTAGAACCAAACAATTGCATAACAATATCAAAAACCGGCTAACTGCGAGTCCGTTTCGTGCACCGAGGGTTCCGGAGAAATCACGTCTTTTTTATTTACGGATTTACGGTGTTCCGATTTTTTTTGCATTTACTTGTGCTATAAGACCTTACTTATTGCCAAATTCCATGCTAATAATGCTAGGTCAACGGGAAGCATCCTAAAGGATGTTATTCCCTTGCGAGGATCAAGCAAAGCCAGCAATTTAGCGGATTATGGGGTGAACAAGCGCCAATGGCCTTGAGCATTAGACGAAAAAAAAAATGCGTCGCAATGCGTCCGATTAAAGATTAATTAACTCGTTTAAAAATAACTTTAAAATTTGAAATTAAAGCACAAGTAAAGAAAAACATTCTGAAAACCGTAAATTTGTAATTCCATAAAAAAAACGTGATTTGTTGGTAGCCATCATCGGCGCGAGGCAGACTGGCACTTGGCCGGTTTTTGTTATATTTATATATTTTTTGGTCCGTAACTTTTCTTGTAATATGGTTACGAAACGATTTTATACGTCTCAACCAGAAAAAATATTTATATTTCGCTGAATAAACCGAAAAAAATAAATTTTCAACTTAGCATAGCAAAGAGAAATTAAAGAGTAAAGAAATAAAAATGTAGTCATACCATAGTCATACATATTTGTGCGTTATAGTACCAATTTTTTGAGAAAACTAAATAACAAAGACAATTGACAAATATTTTAATTTTCATTTTTTGTGGCATAGTGCGCGGAAACTGTGCCGGAAACTGTATTTTATATAGTTTTTTTGTGTATTTTTGTTAAAGTAAATTTACCAAGGATAATTTCGTTCCTACAGACTTTTTATGCATCGTGTCGTGTACGTTTTTTTTAAATGTAAAAAACTGCGCTTCGGGACACTTTCGGGGCCGCGGAATGGTGACGCACACCCCGGAGAGGGAGAGGGGAGAGTAATTAAATTTTAACTTCGCTCTATAACCCTCTTGATAGTTATAAGAACTGCATAAAAGTTGCGAATTTTTCTATACATTAAAATGATCTTATTAACAGGTACAATTAAAAAAACACGTCATTAGTCTCATTTATCATCTATTCGGGTGAGAACCAAGATTACCTAAATCAGCGACTGTCACAAAGAACATCTTCCATATGATAGCTACCCGAGATGCAAACCTCGAGTGGAAGAACGTCAAAGAAAAAAATAATACCCCAAAAGGGCTAAGTATTTACTTAATCCTGAGATTAGTAGTAGCAGTAGGGAAAACTTAGCAACACTGGTAGGTGTGGTGACAGGTCACGGCAAACTAAATAGACACCTATCATGGCTAAAGCTCCTACAAGACCCATCATCCCCATACTGTGGCTTGGAGGAAAGAAGCCAGCATTTCTTGGGAGAATGCGTAATGTATTGAAACACTAGGGCTGGATAGCATTAAAATGTCAACATCCTAGAATTCATTAAGCGAAAAGAAGATTTGGGAGGGAAATCTGTTGAACCAACAGTAACCAGTGCCCAGACAGTGGGAATTGGGTGAAATAGTCACAATAGAGGACCACCCGCCTGTGACTCAGCGGGCCTCCCACCTCATCATCATCATCATCATCATCATCTATTCTGGTGACCTCACCTAGAATATTTTCGGGAAGGGAAGACTGTCTGTACATGCACTAACCAAAGAGCGCGGTAAGCAACATGAAGTTGCCGTGAAGTATCCAAAGCCCCTGTATTGTCACCTGGAAACGCATCGTTCACTCACCGAAGAAGGCGGTGAGGAACATGAAGTCAGTCCCTAGCAGGCTGTTGTCGGGGTCTAGCTGCTCGCCGGCGCCGTCCGTCGGCTCCACCGTCACGAATGCGGCGAACGTCTGCGGCGGCGGCGGCCCTTGCATCTGCGAACATGATGTGAACTATTGGGCCATCAGCATGCCAGTAGTCACATGTAAGCTTCCACTGGCACCTCACAAGCTGGTCACATGCGGTGATATTGATATTATGGTTTTATATAAAAATGGTTATGCATTTTATGCATTAAGCCAGGCCTTATTTTGAGGAGGCTTATATTCAGTATGGCAGTCAACTACACTATCACTACATCATAAATTATGTTAATGTTTAATATAACATTATACTAAGGCCATGCATCTACCTCGATGTGTCAAAGTACAGCCTCAGAACAAACAGCAGTGGTCCAAGAACATTACCATCGGCGGGCCGGAGCCCTCCATCTGCTTCTCCCGCTGCACCTCCTCATACGTCGGCAGCTTGGAGTTGGCGGCGACATCGTAAGGCGGCGGCGCAGAAAAGTCGGCCCGCGGCGGCGGAATGTCACCTACATTGCCTGCAAACATGTCACAAAAATAGCATCATATCTCTTCACATTATTTGCAGAGGCAGATATTCAATGGTGCATTTTTTTTGGTAAGAGGGTTAGCCTATTACCGCAACTATAGTTTTCTCAAGATATATTTTTTTTTTGTATTTTTGTAAGCCCTTACTTACAGGAACACAGCAGCAGTTCATTGATGACTTGAGTAACACTATCTCTATAAACTTTATTTTTATTGCTTAGTTTTGTTTCAACCACATACTAAGCATAAAGCAGTGTTATAGCCAAATAAAACAATATGTTCTGTTATGAAGGTTGAAACTATAAACTGATAACAACTGCCACATTGACTTTAATTTCACATTGAGTTGAACAAAGTTTGAGTCATTACATAGTTCAAAAACATGATTTAGTTTTCATGCAATAATACGAATACGAACTCATCATTATTGGACTTAAAGGTTGGTGTGTCATGTCTAATCACTTACTTATTTCTATGTATGCTGGCACCAAGTTATTGTGAGGATCCTGATGTGAAGGTGGCAAAATAACCCTCAATTGTGGGCCATAAGTACCCTCCGTACGGAGCTGGTTCTGCAATGTAGATAGATAAAGCTATCAGGTTATGCGTATGGTAACAGTTACCTAAATAAACAATTCACGAGACATTCACAGACATCTTCCCAGCAAACATTACTTACCACGATATTAGACATGTTTCCTTACGAATTGGAATGATTTGATACCACAGTATTGGGAAGTCTTTTTTCAGCAACAAATTCGATAAATTGATATTTACATCGTCCAAGGATTTCCCTTGAAATGTATTGAAAAGCAACAATAAAATTCCATGAGAGCGCAGCGCACTTCAGCGCAGGACGAGGAAAACGACTGTTCGAAAATGTTGAACAAAATATATGCAAAAGTTTTGTGTTAGTGTAAGGTGAAAACCTTCAGAAAACTGTGAGAGATAAGCACCAGTGCTAGCTAGTGTAGATTATATAAAACTCTACATTTTCTCAACTACAAATACCAGTCTAGTAAATATAATAATATTCTACTTTACGAATAAAGAAATAGAAAATACCGATATGTATACAACAATTTGAACGTCCTCTCTAAAACGTCAATAATATCAGTGTTTCTAGTAAAAATATGGCCAACAACTCATGGTCCTAAAGTCAAACTAATCATGCGAATATCGTAAAAGAATTAAATGGTATTTTTTATTTATTTATTGGTATTTTTTTTAGTATGGTAGTAAGTTGCAATAAAAATCTCCTAAAAATAAGTTAAATGTCAATCAATAGACAGAATTTTGTGTAGGTGATGGAGAACGACTGCTCGGTGCTCCGGCACTTTTCTACGAAATTGTAGGTTTTGTTTAGTTATTGCGACCCTAAATTGTAAACTGTCATTGATATGTCACTCTTCAATTTCCGGATTTCATTCATTCACTGGATTGCTTTGCTTACTGTATTGGGAAATCAGATTATAAATAAATGGTTGTTTCTAATATAATCTAATACAATAATGAAGACCGCTTTGATGGTGGCAGAGAAGCCATCGCTGGCACAGAATCTCGCCAACCTCCTCAGCAACGGAAAATGCAGCACTAACAAGGGTTTGTGTCATTTCTTTTCTAGGCTATGATCTCAGAGATCGATGCTCGATTTCCCTAATTTATGCTACTCCACAGGCTCCAATTCGGCTAATGCTGTTCACGAATGGAACGGAAGCTTCCTCAACGAGCCGGTACACTATAAGATGACCTCTGTGTGTGGGCACGTCATGAGTTTGGACTTTACCGGTAAATACAATAATTGGGACAAAGTGGATCCAGTGGAATTGTTTGGTTGTCCGACTGAGAAGAAAGAGGCCATGCCGCGGCTGAGGATCCCAGCGATGTTGGCGCAGGAGGCCAGGGGCGCCGATTATCTCATTTTGTGGCTTGATTGTGATAAGGAAGGGGAAAATATTTGCTTTGAGGTAAGACTCAGTGCTTGGTATATTTATACATTCAAGCTCCTTGTGTATATGGATGGAAATAAATAGTTATTCTACTAGGCATATCCACGGACAGGGTCTAACTCCAATGAACTGCTATATCTTATTTATTCATCAATATGTTGCTAGTACCTACTAGCACACTTTACTTTACATGTACAATAGATGCTGACAACCAAATACAAAAATAGAAAGAAAAGCAATTTTGAACTAACCCAATTTCTATTTCTCTATTACAGGTCATGAATTGTGTCAATGGTTACATGAATGGTGACGTCTTCTCCAAGAATGTGACATATAGAGCCAAATTCTCTGCTATCACTGATAAAGATATCAAAGCAGCTATGACAGCCCTGATTAGACCCAACGAGAATGAGTCTAAAAGTGTGGATGCACGCCAGGAGCTAGATCTGCGCATTGGTTGTTCTTTTACACGGTTTCAGACCAAGTATTTTCAGGGTTAGTTTATTTTTCTTTACTTGCTATTATAGATGAAGAAATATACTGACGAGCAATGAAAAAGTTCCACCCACAAAATGCAGACAAACACCTTAATATCTCCTAGAAGATAGAATAGATAAGAATAGATCTACGTTTTTAATTGGTAATATTCTGATGCGCTGTTAAATGCACTTCAATATTGCAGACGGTGTCATTAAGCTAGCCTTTCCCGTTTAGGAGTAATTTGGTGCTATGACACTGGAACTTTTTCATTGCTCGTCAGTCTATTTTACATTAATGTAAAAAAAAATAATTTAGGATTCTGTTCTTTAACTCCTTAGGTTTACAATATTTCGCCCTGTTTAAGGCTAACATGTGCGAGCAGGTTAACCTTCCCTATCATATAAAACACCTCTGACTCGCCCAAGCACTCCTCCCATATTCACTTGTCTGAAGCTGCTTTCTAAAAATACAAATCCTGTGAGAACCCCATGCTATTTTTTGTCGTTGGTTCAACTGACCAGAAAAGAAAAATGATCTACCTTCTCTATGGTGTGTCATACTTGATTGGTCGAGAGACATATTTATCATTTCTATAAGGCACACAAATCATACAAAAAACGAGATACATAAAAATAGTGTATGAAGGCGAGCTTATCTCTAATAAGAGATCACTTCCAGCAAACCAGGTTAAGGTTGTTTGTTGAACAGAGGTAGACCTATGTCTACAATATATAAAATAATAAATAATGGTAAATAAAATCATATAATATTTCAAAGAGTACAATGGATATTTCAAAGGGTTGCACTCTAGTACCAAAGCATAGCATATTGAAATTCGCGATGCACTTTTTAATTTTCGACGCTATGAGAAATCGGCATTTTATCTTTTATAAACATTTCGGTTAGGTTATGTACTGCAACAGAAGGAGTTATATTAATAAACAGGCACATACATTGCTTCTGGCCCCATACTAGTATTAGTAGTACATACATACATACCATATCCTAAAACCCAGTGTCGTGGGAACCAGAAACAGCGATGTCACACATTGAAATATCCAAGACCTGGGGATTTTTTTTTCCCAACCGGGGATCGAATCCGGGACTTCTCGCATGGTATGCAGAGCAACAACCGCAGCGCCACAGAGGATCACTTTGTTGTGCTCTGTCTGTCAAAATCCAAAAAGTGTAAATATCTAGCTAGTTCCTTCAAGTGATTTGTACAAAACTGTCTGGGAGTGAGTTTGACTCGCACTTGGACAGTCTATTAAAAACTCATATTTCTATTGCATTTTAATAATATTCGTGTTTTAACTACATATGTAGTTGTAAAGACTGTCATATTGAAAAAAAAAATCTTTCTTCCCTTCCTGACCTTTTGTATGATTTATCAAATCTCATGTGTACTATCCATTTAATTTAATTAACCTTTGAAAATATTTGGTATTTAAACTGACTTTATAAAAAGCCCCCCCATTACCCAGGCCGCTACGGAGACCTGGATGCGTCTCTGATATCCTATGGTCCCTGCCAGACCCCCACCCTGGGCTTCTGTGTGCAACGTCACGACGAGATCCAGACGTTCAAACCAGAGGCGTTCTGGGTGCTCCGAGTCACTGCCACCACCACGGAGGGGAGGGAACTACCATTGGAATGGAAGAGAGTGAGATGCTTTGAGAAGGATATCGCTAACATGTTTCTGGCGAGCATCAAGGAGACTAAGGAGGCTGTGTGAGTGTTTTTATGACAATTTTTCTCTGCATTGTTAAGCTTGGAGTTTGATGTACATACTTAGATCCATAATAGCTCATTAATGTACTTTTTTTTGTTGGTTACCAAATTATCAATCAATCACTGAATTAGCCTTATCATTAAATACCCTATTTTTTAGCCTAATAATAACCTAACGAAAACATTACATTTACATACAGGCACCTACATTGCTTCTGGCCCCACACTAAGATACCCTGTGTCGTGGGAACCATAAACAGCGGCGTCACTAACATCCAAGACCTGACTTTTTTCTTTCTCCCATGTCGGGATTCGAAGCTGGGACCTCTCCCTTGTGAAGCGCAGCCTCTACCGCAACACCACAGAGGTTGCCGAGTAACAACAAGCTACATAAACCTATCTAGTTAAACGTGAGCACAACTATGCCTCTGCCACCGCGCCTGGGTAAAGCGCGTGTGGTGGTGCTAGTCCGCAGCCAACTGCAACTGCAAACGACGTGTCGCGTGGGTGTGTGAGCGAGACAGCGTAGTAAATAATGACTTACATTGTCATCCTCATATTTTTTAAATCGTCGGCTACGGTCACAAAATATTTATAAACTTTGTAAACTAGTGGTTCCGTGAGAACAGTAGACCTCGCTTCAATTCCAAAAATTGAAATTTGTCCATATATAACGCTGCAGCAAACTCTACTCCCACTTTTGGATTTTTTCGCAACATCTTGTGTAGAATGAGGTCCTTAGTGTGCCTCTTAAATTTGGTTGAAATCCGTCGCTAAATAACGCTACAGCCAACTTCCCACCTATTTTACCCCCAACCAAAAATTGCGATTGACTACATTTTTTAATTAAATCAAGGAACTTGTCTCCCAAATTTTTGTCAAAATCGTTTGGAAAATACGACCTGAAGGCGAGAACAGACAGACGTACAAAAGCATTTTTGGCTAATCTCGAAACCGGACGCTTCGCTCTCCGTCAATCATATGGCTAACGAATTATCCAGGAAAACGAAATTACGTATTAATGCTTTACTGTGACTTATCAGTGACTTATCGGTGGTGTTTATGAACTCAAAAACCCAGGGTAGTTGGAACGGGTCGCGATTGTAAACCCTCTGCCATGGTAATAAAATTTAAAACCTATGTGGTAACGCCGGTGGTAACTGAGGGGTTAAGGTCATTGTCATAAGATGTATTCTGTCTATAAGTACCGTATATTCATTTGTGTCGTGTAATACGCGTGGACTTGACTGTCAGACAGACAGATTTCGTAGCCATGTTTTCGCGTATTTTGATGACATCCTGACCGGGGACGAAGAAATAGGGGTTGAACTTGAAGTCGTTTTTTTTTAAATTTTAACTTGGTGAATTATGTTGTACAGAGTGGTGAACGTGCAAGCTAAAGAGAAGCTGAAGGTGCGTCCGGTGGCGCTGAACACGGTGGAGCTGATGCGCGTCGCCAGCGCCGGCCTTGGCATGGGCCCGCACCACGCCATGCAGGTGAGTTTCTGGCACGGCTTCGACATTCACTTTCACTTTGATGATCACTTTCACTTTAACGATCACTTTTCATTTAAAAATTACTTTAACTTTAACTGTCACTATCACTTTAACAATCGACTTCTCTTTACCAATGACTCACTATCACTTTTAATTCAGAGGACTGAGGCTAAAGCCGAGAGTCATTGTAGCGGGGCGCTTGTGCATATCTGCTACTCCCTAACTTTACCTTTACCGATAACTTTCACATTAACAATCACTTTCACATTATCGATCACTTCCACTTTAATCACTTTCAATACGATACTTTCACTGTAACGATCACGTGACTTCAGTATTACCTAGTCTGAAAAGATTATAGCAGATGTCGCTTGTGTAGTTGGAGGCTGTCTATCTGTCAGACGTCAAATTCTATTTACTTCTTCTTAAAATATATGGCATCCTAACCTCATCTGAGGTTGCCAGTGTCAAGTGTTTTCGAACCTAACCTCAGATGAATGAAACTCTTTGTCTCCAACTACGCCAGCGCCACGCGCGCGGGAGCAAAGGCGAACATGAGTGCCATTCCGGAAGTCGGTCTACCAACTTATCATCTTTCTCACAATATAGTTTGAATATAATGTCTGTGTCTGTAGGTCTGTCCGTGCCATTCTAGCGCTCAAATGGGTGGACGGATTTTAATGTGTAGTACACTTCACCGCGATCGTTCTAGATATATTTATTAAAATCGTTTCAGCGGTTCAAAAGTTATTAGCCTCAATAGGAAAACAGTGAACTAAATTTTAGCCGTCGTAAGGTTTCATTGGTGTCGGCGAGGGTTTCACATTTTTAATGTTTTTGTTGTAATTGTGTTTTCATTACAAAAATATTCCAGAATACAGTAATGCTTAGTAGGAATGTGTGAATAATGATTTACAATAGTTCTCTTCGTGTTTCAGGTCGCCGAAAGACTATATATCCAAGGCTACATCTCGTATCCTCGCACTGAGACTACTAGTTATTCTGAGAACTACGATCTTATGTAAGTTTATTGTAAACAAATAACATAATTAATAGTAGGTAGTTTATGTGACTGCTACATAATGCCTAATTATGTAAATTACATACACTAGTTTATCTACACACATATCATAAGCTCTCTTTGATGTGTTCAGGAATCAGGGCATGGTGGCATCGATCATTGCTCTGCAATTGTTTATTAGCTTGTTCGGTATTACCAACTTCACAGAAAAACTAGGGGCGGCACGCAGGCGGGCGTCGGCGTTCGAAATTTGAGTGACATAATTTGACAAATTCTGGGACATTATGGTCATAATTTATCAATATTCAGATAAAAAATTAGTTTTTACCAAGAAGTTTATTATTATGCTGGTCGTAACGTGTGGTTTTTGGACGCAGTAAAGAGGTTTTACAAAAAATCCCGACTGCGTTATACTAACAGCACAAAACAAGCAGATAAGACTTAACGTAACGGACAAGATCCTGGCAGACTGGGCGGGGGCAGCGGGACACGAGTAAGTGGTCTAAGAAGTGGAGGCCTTTGCCCATCAGTGGGAAACAAAACAGGCTACATCAAAAATAATTAAATACATGCGGAACCCACTCTAAGAAATTTAGTTGGTCCGGCGTATAAATGTAGCCCATTAATATCCCCACCGAGGGGCACAGGCCTTTACCCGGATACGAGTAAGATTAGGCCATACTCCACCACGCTGGCTCAGTGCGGTTTTACGACCACTACCACCGAGTAGCGATAGTAGCCGGGACCTACAGCTTAACGTGTCATCCGAAATACTGAGCGGCCGATAATGTACTTAAGATAAATTCATTATATCATTGGTTCATAGTCATGATTCGAACCTGCATCTCCTGTTTGAGAAGCAAGCGTAAAACCCTTTTGACCACGGAGCTCCCGCCTGCATTTATATTATATATTATAGTATTTTTAATTTATTTCCTGCTTTTTAGGACAAAAGTTCGAAAAATCTCTCTCTCTCTCTGCTTTGTTCTGCAAGATTAGTAATAAATCCGTCCTCGATTTTTAATGCCCTTTATTTGAATACCCCACTCGAGGACCTTGAATAATTACTTTTAGCCCGCATATTCAAGCGACTAAATCCGCCATTAAAAAAACTACCTAGTTGACACTCGCGCTATCAAGTCGAATCTAATGACGTACCATTTATTAAAATCGGTTCAGCCGTTGATTTGTTTCGAGGGAATCCAGGAACAGACATACACATAAATAAACATACTGGTTAAACACATAACATTCATTTTTTCTCTGCGCTGTAGTCGGATAAAATAATATAATAGTAATTATAGTTTATTGTATAGGACATTATATACTCTGTTTATTATAAATTAGTTAACAGTTTGGCGCATGTCTAAGCAGGGTCCTGCGATGGTAGAACGGGGCGCTCCGTATACGTTGTGAAGTTAAACTGGGCACTCTCTAGCTAGAGAGTAGAACCACGGCTGGGTGACCTTACCTTACCCAGGGTAAGGAAAAATAAACGACCCGTCATCCATAGCACTTACCTGACTAGGTTCCTGAGGTGAAGGAGCCTTGCGGGAGGGGTGCATTACGTAGTATCACGTCATGCTGACTCTACGGCAACCGAGAAACTTGAGAAAGGCTAATTTGACTGATTTGGATGTTTTTTTTTTAAATATTACAAAGAGGAAATTGAAAAACGCAAAGGGAACAACCGAACACGGGAAAAATATTTTGTTCAATTCATCCTTTTATCAACAGATGTCATTTGTAGCGACCTGCCTCAGTCATAATTGACAACATTTCAAATTATTAACTCTCTAATTTTAATAGCTAATTCGAAAGTTGGTCGAGAGCTTAACCCCTCCTTTGCCGAGCGCCCTTCATAGTCCACTTTTCAATAACGCCATATTTGCGGGCCGCCCTTTACAGACCCAGCAGCAGCGCACGCTGCCGCGTCGAGCAATATGAGTAATTTCAACCAATGGGGATCGGTGTGACAAGGAAAGTAACAAAATTTCGTTATGTAAAGGAATGAGATAGGTATTAAAACCGTCGGACCTTAACCAATCGTAGTAAAAGTCCATCAACGGAATGCATCATGCGGCACAACTTCAGTCCGGTTCAGTCGTGGGTTTGAGGCAGCAGTGTTCAAGTTTTTTTGGTGAAAAGTGTTTTGTTTTCATCGCAAAAGGAAAGAAACGTAAGTAACTAGCATGTCTGTTTAATCCTGTAGGTTGTTTGCGTTGGATTTTGTACTAATATCGATGACCTAAACTTGCACGGCGAAAAATTTCCGCCTTGCTGGTTTCGACAAGACAACAATTGATGGCTTTTTGTTTCTATTTACGGATAAAACTATGTTATATTCATATCTAAGATTCATAAACTCGAAGTGAAAACAATAATTTTGTGCGTAGATCGTTTCTGAGAGCTGAAATCGTCAATCGAAAATCTTGAGTCATCATCTGGACACTATTGTCCGCAACGCCAATGTATGTTTTGAAACAAAATGGCGGTCGGTGGCCATGAGATAACTTAGTATGGATACGCCTGTACAGCTATTGATTCTTGAGATTTGGTTTTGATTAACTCTTGGTCTGCATTTTGTAAATGTTGCATGTTACTGTTTTTAATGGGTTAGTGTTAACGAAAGGGTATGCGCAAAAGACTTAGATATTTTTTTTTATCTTTTTTTTATTTTTTTGTTTTATCGAATCTTTAAGGGGGGGGTTGTTCAATGCGTTAATACAAACATATTTTGTCATATAAACTTTTTTCTTAGATGCGTATTTTCGACTTTATTGACACTTTACGGGGTTTCACAGGATTTAGATTATTTTTAATGTTTTTTTTTTTTTTTTATTTCATATATTTGCTTTTTTGTTGATGCATAGATCTTATTAAAGGTCGTAAATACTTAAGTTTTTGTTTCATACACTTTTCTCTGTAGTCAGTAATTTAGCCGTAATTTTTTTCGAAATCTCCCAACACTTTTTTATTTTTTCAGAAAGGTACAAAATTTTCGTCTAGTAAACCACATATTATTTTGCACTCAGCTGATAGGTGGCGTCATTATAAGCCACAATTGTCAAAATAACTTTTCTCTATTGTCAATTTTTGGCTAGAGTAGGTTATTGTGGCTAAATTTAAATTGGGTTTAGGTTAGGTTGGGTTGGAACTTCTAAAAAGCAAAACTGGAGCGAGCGCAGCGCATTGGAGCGAGCATATGCAAATAAAAACAAAATGTATCTAAAAAATACCCCTTCTACCTTTTGATTCTAATTTTGGCCTCGTTAATAAAGTCGAAAATAAGCACTTTAGAGAAAAGTTTATTTAACAAAATAGGTTTGTTTCAATAATATGAATAATCTCCTATCAAAAAAGAACAAATACTCAACAAACAAAAAAACATCAAAAAAGTCTAAGTATATCTTTCCGCATACTCTTTCCTTCACACTGACCTTCTACATCTCAGGACTTTGATATTGTGTGTCTGTATGCTTACTTATATTTTCAATACACAAATATTAACCATTTAAGTTATTTGTTTGTCTTTTTGCGCCTGTTTGTGTGTCTGACTGTGCCTGTTTTTTAACGCTTTTTTAACACTTTTCCGCATTCTCTAGGGTGAGGATAAGAGGAGGAGGAATAGGGAGGGGGAAAGGTGGAGGACGAGGAGGAGTAAGCTCCTCTAGGGAAATTGAGGTGGACGTCATTGTGGAGCCATGTCCCTTGGAGCCTCCGACGTCGGCTCGACGAGCCAGGACCCACAGCGGGAATACCGACAGCCGAGGGAGGGTCGCAGCGAAAGGCAGGGGCAGAGGCAGGGGCAGGGGCAGCGGCAGGGGCAGGGGCAGGGGTAGTATGCCAGAGGAGCAGCAGCGGTAATATGTTTTGTTTGTTTATTGCTTTAAATTGTATGTTTTACTTGTTTTGTTCTTTTAATTATTTTTGTATGTAAGTTTTGTTGTTTGTGTTATTGGAGACGAGTAAATTTACTTATATTCTATTCTTTTTTGTATACTTTTTTTTTTATAATTTTGTTCTTTCTTTCAGATTTTACTGCGGTAATATTGTCGGAGGCGGACTCCCAGAGGGAGAACCGTAGGAGTCCCTCTTGCACATTAAGCGCCAGCGGATCTGGGATCCCCTCCAATCCCTGATCACAATACACGAGATGCCATCACCAGTGATGTAAGAAACATTTTTTAGCGTAGTCTATACTGTGTTTTTTTTAATTATTTTTTTAAGATATTCCAACAATATGTTCGTAAAAAGCTCTGTGTTTCAAAAAAAATCACATATATTTGAACATGTTATTTGTTATCTTACCATTGCTAATTTATTTTATTGATATTTTAATAAGTAATATTTTTTTACAAGTAAACATTTTTGTATGAAGCCTGGCTACTTGAAACTTCAAATAGGTACCTACCCTAAAATTTTGATTTTTCATGTACTGTAATGTAATGTTTCGTGTAATGAGAATTTAATTACAAACAACAAATGTTCTTTTGACACAATATAGTAAATAGCGTAGTAGTGTTTCTGAGATAATTCAGTTTAAATATGTAATTTAGTCATTTATCTAGTAGTTTTTATTTGTATTCTAATGCGGTTCGATACTTGTCAAATTTATATATTTATGTAATTTCTCATTACAATATACATTAAATTGTATTTTGTATATGACTATTGAACATAAAATAAAAAACACAAAAAATTAATTTGCAAAGGCAAGCTTATCTCTAAAAAGACATCTCTTCCATCAAACCCATGATGTAACCCCATAATTGTAAACTATTTTTTAAACATCTGTCATATTTACCAAAGATCAGAATTTCAAAGTCGCATCCATACTTTTTTCGCCAGTGGTATTTCTGTTTGTATGAAGAAATTGATCATTTTCAACTCTTCAAAACTTCTTGTTTCTAGTATGCTAATTAGATAGTGTTCATTGAATTAGTTAGGTAATTTAATGTAGATTTGAATTAGTTAGTTAATTTAATGTAGTTTTTGAATTTATTGACCATTTTCAGCAAATATGTCAAGCCCATAATTTTACTATGTGACTAGAGAGGTGTTTAATATCGGGTCATACACACCAACGACAAATCATATCTGTATAGGGTTCTTGATTTAACTAGTTAAAGACCTAAACTCTCTAAATTAGCTTAGACAAGCCACTGTCATCACAAAGAGGGTCTAGAAATAAGCTGACAACATAACCTATTTTAGAACACTTTTTTGATAATGTTATTTTAAGGTCATGGCTTTAAATAAATTTTTGTCTTAATTTTTCCACAGGACCATGTCATGTTTATATGTAACTGTGTAAATAAGATAATGTTGTAAATAAAACCAAAAATTCAAGCTCTTCCTGTGTTTAATTTTGAAAATTCAATAGTTTTTGACAAAAATGAGAAGAAAAAATCCCTATTTTCAGAATACTTTCTTTGCTCACACCTAGACTGCTTGACCAAACCCAGCTTATGTTACATTATTAGAAAGTATGTTTAATGCAGTTTTCAAATATATACAGGTTGTTTCTATTAAATAAGTAGTTTACGCCTCTTCGAGGATAGAAGCAAGCGCGAGGCGCGCGGCCCACCACCTGTGGTGCGCACGATTTGCGCCGCGGCAAGTGACCCTAGATGCGGTTGCGAGGCGTGTGGCAAGGGAAGGGTTAAGGGATTTTCATCTCACAATTTTCCAAATTTTGATTTTTTATATTTAAATAAATTTTTAAGTCTCGAGTTTTTGGAAAAGGATGATCTTGGCATAATGGACCATGTTACCTTTGCCAGAACATAAAAAAGTCATTGTCAAGGCTTTGTCTTTGCCTGTCCCAGAAAGTTAAAAAAAAAACAAAGGCTGCGTTCGGTTTGAACGTCTCAGTTGACGCCCGCCATGAGCCCACCTTACATGATGCTATTTCTCTTGCAGGTGTATAACTTGTATAGTGCTATTCTTCTATGAGTTTTATGCGGATGTGGGTGGACGATCAAACCAATCGAACGCATGGTTATGCTAATACGATAGAAGTTAGATGTTATGGTGACATTGACAGCTAGTGTCAGCTAGTATTTTAATGCTAGGCAAAGGTACCTATTTGTAGTTCTTTTGCCTACATCCTCGCTATCTGAATTATTTTAAAAGTATCTTCAAAACGAATGAATAAAAAAACATATTTAAATGTGTTTCGTATTATATTAAGCATTCAAATATATCTCAATGGACATCAAAAGTTTTTACCTAAACAAAAATTTAATGTTGTCAATTATAGGTCTACCGGAATCTCATGGCATAAAAAAGAGATTTTCATATAGCAATGTCAATTGTCACCTGTAAAATCAAATTATGAGATCTGTCAACCGCTGCTGAGATATGTCTTATTGAATATTCACTATGGTAGTTAGACTTGTATGATTGATAGTAGTATCTTATTATTATGTTATATCCTTATGATATTATTTATGTTGAGGAAGCGAGAGATGTATGCCAGGATCGTAGCAGATGGAGGTCTTTTGTCTCTGCCTAACCTCCTAGCAAACGTTTGTATGTATGTATTATTTAAGGACTGCCCTTTGACTTTTAATTACCTTTGTTCTTAGTGAATTTATTAAATGGCAATACCAAATGCTATACTAGCGACGCTATCAACTGAACAGTGGAAATGTGGTGGAACTGTAAATGTTTTGTGTGTGTCGCACAGAGGTACACTCCGTCAGCAGCAGAGCTCGAACAAGTGGGGCGCGGAGGTGCGCGCGCTGCTGGCCGAGGGTATCAACCGACCGAAGAAAGGCCACGACGCGGGAGACCATCCGCCCATCACACCCATGCGGCCGGCTAGTGAGTTGTTTTTGTTTTTGTTTTTTCAATAGTAGTTTATGTGACTGCTACATAATGGAGGGCATTAATACTCGAGAGTGTTCGGCGAGTTTCATAATAATATCACTCGAGAGTTTTAATGTCTAATTATGTACAGTTACATACACTAGTTTATCTACACACATATCATAAGCTCTCTTTAATGTGTTTAGGAACCGCCTGTTCGGCCGGCATGGTGGCATTGATAATTCCTTTGCACTTGTTTAGCTTGTTCAGTAGTACCAACTTCGCAAAAAAAGTAGGGGCGGCACGCAGGCGGGCGTTGGCGTTCGAAATTTGAATGTCATAATATGTACCAAAATTACATATTATGGTCATAATGTGTAATTTTTCAGATAAGGAATGAGTTTTTGCCAAGTATTTTAACATTATGCTGATCGTAACGTGCGGTTTTTGTACGCAGTAAAGAGGGTTTATGATACGTGTGTAGATAAAATTCTTTATTATGGAATAATAAAAGTTTCATTACATAATAAGGTTCACTTTATCAGGCTAGTACACCGACTAAAGCTTTTGGCACGAGTAATTTGGAGTCTAATAGTAGCATGATAATTTTAACAGAAATATATACAAACTTACATTTTGCGATACTAATTTGTGAACTCATTAGTAGTTGAGTATCATTTTACTACAATGTAATAAGGAATATGCTTGCAAGTGGTCGGAACCAGTATAAGAATATTTAATATTGTTGACATAATGTAGGTATTATTATTGAGATAACACGTAAAAGAAAAATAAAGGTAGTCAAATATCTAACTAGGTATCACTAACACCGTTAGTGATAGTGAGTACTCTATACTTGTGAACACAAATAACTAACTTGCGGGATATGGAATACATGAATCGTTCATTTAAGTCGTAAGTTTTTTGAGGCGTCCGCGGCCTAGCAGTCGCACATTGGAAACGGTCGTGCGGGTAGCAACATCTGGTCGAGGCGGGTACTGGGTGGGTATCCGTTTCTATGTGGTATTTGTATCGACCATCTCCGTGTTTCGGACAACACGTGAAGCTGCAGGTCCGGCTACGGCGACACCTTTGACTTTGCGGTAGTGGCCGGTTGGTGGCGGTGGTAGCCTTCCATGCTTGAGGTCCTGGGTCCAAAAAAAAACAAGTCTTGGATGTTTATATATGTGTGACGTCGCTGTTTTTGGTTCCCAAGACATAGGGTATCCTAGTGTGGGGCCAGAAGCAATGTAAGAGCCTGTATGTAAATTTTTATGTTTACTTTCGCTAATCGGTGGTGATAGTCGTAAAGTTGTGTGAGATGCCCTAAGAGGCACCTTGATAACTTCTGACAGTCGGGTTGGCCACTAGCCAAACACCCCTACATCAACCCGCACTGAGCCAGCGTGGTGTCGTATGGCTCAATCTTACTCGTATCCGGGTGAAGGCCCGGGCCCCTCGGTGGGGACATAAATGGGCCACATTTTTATTTTTATTTTGTGAGAGCAGTGCTCTAGGTTTCAAACTAGTTATACCTCGCGCCACGAATTACGAGCGGTGGCCTTGAAAGCGCAGTAGTCACTTTTCAATACCTGTACATATGGGCAGAAATTCCCGCCAACGTCACCCAGCGCTCTTAATTTGTGGCGCGAGGTATAATTGAGAACTCAAAAACAGAAAACGTTAACAAATAAACAATAACAGTTTTAAAGATACTTTGGACTCGATTTTACTATTCTTAGGTTGATACACTCCCCTATCGCTTGCCTGTCGTCTGTGCTTTAATACCCAAATATGTATATTGGTAGTGTCCATTAAAAATGCTTCATAACATGAGGAACAGAATTTTCGTCTGGGATGTATGTCAATTTAATTCAGAAGGTCAGGACTAAATTATATAGATGGTAGCGTGAGCTTCAGAATCACAAAATGAATCCGCACCGCAGCCAGGATCAGCTAAGAAATCGGAAAGGGATATTATGTACTATAGTGAGAACAATTTACCGTATGTCTTTCGACAGGTCTCTGCTAGTGAGGCGACCTGCTTGAAACCGTCGATTAAATTGAATGAATCGGTATGGACTTCAAACAACCGAGAATCGATTGTGTATTATTCAGTTCTTGTCGTGACGAATCGAAATATACGTCAAATAACCTATCTAACATATGAAATGTATGGCGACCTGTCTAAAAACCGACATATTTGTGTGTTTGCACTATGACAAAAGCAAAAGCAGTGGTGATCAAGATGACAAGATGTCATAACAAGATAGAGGCCATGACAAAGCTCCAGGGAAAAAGGAGGATATATATGCCATGATATCTCTATGATAGGAACGTTCCACAAAGTTTTAAAGCCTAAATCCAACAACATTATTCTTCTTTCGTCCTGACATCCCTTGGCAAGGGTATACGAGTAGGACTCACAGCTCTCCACTTTGTCCGATCTGCAGCCATCTCCAGCTCTGAGCTAACCACGGCGGCGGCCTCTTTATTGTACCCTGCAGTGGGTGCAGTGGGTAGGTGCAGGCTGATTGATGATGAAAATTACTTAATAATATTAATATTTAAATATTATTGTTATTGTTTTATTTCAAAGAGATGTGTACAGCATTAATTTAATATCTAATATGGTTAAACATTCCTTCACAATCCATCCAGTCAATTCAACTTACTTACCCGCTTTTTTTTTTTGGGGGAACTTCCCTTGAGATTAAAAAGAAAAATTATTCATCTTCGTTATCTGACGTAACCTTGTAACGAAGTAGTGTTCTACAACAAACAATATTAATTGTTCTTAGAATTTTACTATTTCATTATTAAGACAAATCCACAGCCAAAGTAAACTAACCGAGACTTAATACGGGCCATTTACGGATTTAACTATGATTACTGAAGAACTGTATGCTCCTTATTCATCGACTTCTTGGGATGATTTGGTGATAAATATTGAATTTTTGACTGAAAAAGAATAAGCAACTGTTCACTTCTAACATTAGAACGTCCGACAAAGTTACGTCGTTGCATTTACACGTTCTGTCAAAAGACCTAGGGTAAAGTATTTTTACTATACTAGCTGATGCCCGCAACTTAATCTGCGTGTTCCTAGAAAGTATCATTTACCGTATCATTTACATAACTTTACCCTCCTTCTGAATCAGTCGGATAAAAAGTATCATATATCTTAATCTAGCCCAAAAACTATCTCTGTGCTTAATTTCATTCAAATCCGTTCAGCCGTTTTAGCGTGATTGAGGCACAACCACACACGCATCCAAACAGCGCTACTTTTACATTTATAATATTAGTTGGATGGACAACAGATATCGTGACGAGTCAAGAATTCATTTGAAAAAACTGAAGCACTATAGAGATAGTGATAGTGACGTTTTATCTCTGGTTCTTTCAAACGATGAGTGTTCTCCCATCCTCAGCCGAAAACGAGCTGGAAGGCGACATGTGGCGCGTGTACGACTACATCACGCGGCACTTCATAGCGACTCTGTCACGCGATTGCAAGTACCTCTCCACCAGCATCACGTTCCAGATCGCCGGCGAGACGTTCCACTACACCGGCAACACGCTCATCGACGCGGGCTACACCGAGCTGATGCATTGGCAGGTACATTGAAACAGCCACTATTCATTATGCTGATCTAATTGTGATCCTTGATGGAGAAATGAACCGGCGACCTATTGTTAACACTCTCTTCGACACGCGGTATCTAGACTGAGCTGATTCACTGGAAGGTACAATCGAACCAACTGAATCATGACCCACTTGCCTGATAATTCGTTTGAAACTTTCAAACTTGTAAGATCTATCTATCTGTCAGTGTCTAATCAAATGATAACAAGTTCGTTACCAAGGAAATTAACCTTCAAGCGAATTTCGACCTACTTGCATTTAAGGGGTTTAGCAAAATAAGCTTATGGTGGGTCATGATTCAGATGGTTCGATTGTACATTATAGTAGTTTATGTACACAGGTATCATAAACCCTCTTTACTGCGTCCAAAAACCACACGTTACGACCAGCATAATGATAAACTTCTTGGTAAAAACTCATTTCTTATCTAAATATTGATACAGACCATAATGTATCAATTTTCGACAAATTATGACATTCAAATTTCGAACGCCGACGTCCGCCTGCGTGCCGCCCCTAGTTTGTCTGTGAAGTTGGTACTACTGAACAAGCTAAACCAGTGCAGAGCAATGATCAACGCCACAATGCCGGTCGAACATGCGGTTCCTGAACACATCAAAGAGAGCTTATGATATGTGTTTAGATAAACTAGTGTATGTAAATGTACATAATTAGGCATTATGTATCAGTCGCATAAACTAATTTATATAGTGCATTCACTATTTGACATGCTAATTGTGGTCCTTCGAGCGCGATATACGGTACCGATCTCCTTCATGTCATCGTAATGGGCTCTCATCGATGCTGGTATACAAAGCTGATGGATACGATACTGGAAGTTGAACTGAAACAGAACCCGCGTTGCTGCGTGATTATTTTCGGCTTATTTCGAGCCGTCTTTTGGGGTTACCAAGAAACGGCGAATTTTCATCGTTCTCGCTACGGAACTTTTCTCTTTCTGACTACTACGCCGGATTTTATACATGGCTTCGAATATTTGAACATTGCAGGACGATCTTTGTTACTACCCCTTATTGTGCAATACGTGGTGGTACAAAGGACGCGTCATTATTACCATTTTTGGCTTTCCCCTCTTGCAATAACAACTTGGAACTTTTACCACATTACGCATGTCGTGTTCAAATGCAATAAAAGTAAGATTCAGCAAACCAAGCGAGTAAGCGAGAGGTGTAACCACCGTCCCACCAACACTAATTCACATAAAAGACACAAATTCAAGTGTGTCATTTTCTTACAGTTCGTTAACTAAAGTCCAAGATGTTATAGTAATATATATTGGTAATAGGGTCCTGTTTGCTCTCTGCAGATGAGGAACACTCAAAATGAGAGAATATAGATAGCTTTTAGTAAAAGTTGATTATTTCGAAACAGTTATGATCGGCTTTGACGATAAAGATGATTTTAAACATTAACTTAACATATTTGCTTCTTAAACAGCTTTAACCAGAATAACATACACAAGTAATGAAATGCCTCGAGATATTAAATTCTCTCTCAACATTTTTTTTTTTACTGTGTCTTGTGTAATGTGACAGTAGAGTATGTGTACTTTTAACTCCACTGCTCGGAAATGTATGGTCTATAATGGGGCCGCAAAAGAATGAATAGTGAACCAGGAGAACAAAAACGTTTCAAAGGTTGAACAGACCAATCACAGCGGCCCGCTGTTCACTGTTTCGACCAATCAGAACACGACTTGTGCTGCATATGACAAAATCGATCAATCACAATGACTGGCCACTGAGTACGGTCCCGTTTTTTTTTTACCCAGCCTATACGCTGTCTCACTTTGTGGCAAAGACCTCCTCGTTTGGACCCCATAATAGTAGTTTATGAGACTGCTACATAATGGAGGGCATTAATACTCGAGAGTGGGTTTATGAAACGAGCCGAAGGCGAGTTTCATAATAATATCACTCGAGAGTTTTAATGCCTAATTATGTACAGTTACATACACACATATCATAAGCTCTCTTTAACGCATGTTCAACCGCCATGGTGGCATTGATAATTCCTTTGCACTTGTTTAGCTTGTTCAGTATTACCAACTTCACAAACAAAGTAGGGGCGGCCAGCAAGCGGGCGTCGGCGTTCGAAATTTGAATGTCATAAGTCATAATGTGTAATTTTTCAGATAAGAAATGAGTTTTTAAAAAGTAGTTTAACATTATGCTGATCGTAACGTGCGGTTTTTGTACGCAGTAAAGAGGGTTTATGATACGTGTGTAGATAAAATATTTTTAAAAGTAAAAATAGGCGGGAGAATGTGAAAGTTTTATTTTATTTTCGATGATAAATTAATTACGAAAGTTAACCAAAGTTGGATCTACGATGGATTCATTGTTCAGCGATTGTATGGACGCGTTGACGCCTACCGAATCAAAATAGGCTATAAAGTCAGTCGTAATAAAAAATATTTTTCACTCCACTACTCGGAAATGTTGCGAAAGATGGTCAGTAATGGGGCCGCAAAAAAATGATTAGTTAACCAGGCAACAAAAACATTTCAGGCGTGTTTAAAGAGGCCAGAACAAACATTGTTGTCTTGTTTGTTGTGGTTCTGTCACATGTCAACAGAGGGCGCTTCATGCCGTGTCAGTTTTTACCGATATATCGGTAAAAACTGACACGGCATAAAAAGCCATATCGCGATACAGCGTGCGACATGCCGTCTCGTCGGTAAAAGCGTGGCTGACTTGTGCTGTCAATTGCGGTAGATGGCGGACCGAAGAGTTTCGTTCCTCTGAGGTCGGACTCCGCCAGGAGTCCAAACCTATTCTATCGAAAAAATAATTTTCTGTATAATTAATGTTATTTCCTCGCAGTAGTCATGAAAAGCACTACGTAAGGTCTCGGCAAAAAGTGCATCTGTCGCTCACATTCTACTATTATACTGATATTCTTCTTCTATATCTATTCTAGGCGTTCGGCAAAGACGAGTTCGTCCCGCTCCTGACAGTGGGGGAGCAGTTGAAAGCGCACGAGCATCGCTTGCAGGAGTGTCAGACCGCACCGCCGGACTACCTCACCGAGTCTGAGGTAATTAACATACACATCGAATCACTTACCAAAGTACCTTGGATATCCCCGTCTTCCACAGGGGTTGGTACAATAGCACAGTCATCTCATGCAATTGGCAGAGGCGCAGTGGACCTGGTCTCATGAGAGACCTGCGCGTATCGCGAGGGTAGAACTTTGTCGAATGAAATGTCAAGATTGACAGTGTCGATGGCATAAGTGTGACCCGTCGCATTATTACCATAAATTAATAAATCAAATCAAATCAAATCAAAAATTATTTATTTCCATAGGATGTTGTTACATCACTTAAATCCGTCATTACATTTTTTTGGGTGAGTTCACTAACACAATGGCGGAATCTGTGGAGAAGAGCTCACCGAAGAAACTCCACAGTCGTCGCATCTTTTGCGTTTCCTTTTTTAAATAAAATATTGTCAAATTACAAAATGAATGCTAATTATATATCGAAACAGCCTGTTACTCAAACAATCTATTCCCATGGACATCTGTCCTCTAAGTAATCAGATATCCTATAGTAACCTTTTTTATACAATTTTTGTTTTATTATTATTTTAAACTTGTCTAAAGGTAAGTTTTTAATATCAGTAGGGACCTTATTGTAATAGCGTATACAACTTTAAAAGAATTACTAATTTTGTGTAGTCGGCTTACATAAGCAACCAACTTGTCTTTATTTCTAGTATTAAAATTGTGTATATCACTGTACTTCTGAAAATTAGTTATATTTCTTTTTACATACACAAGATTGTCATAGATATATTGAGACACAAATGTCAGAATATTGATTTCTTTAAACTTTTCCCTCAGTGACACTCTAGGCCCTAATCTATAAATTGCACGTACAGCCCGTTTCTGCAGAATAAATATACTATTAGCATTCGCAGCGTGACCCCACAATAAAATACCATAGGTCATTAGACTATGAAAGTAACTAAAGTAGACTAGTCTAGCGGTGTCTACGTCGGTAAGAGCTCTAATTTTTTTAACTGCGAACGCTGCCGAACTCAGTCTGTTCGACAATTTATTTATATGAGGATCCCATTGTAGTTTGGCGTCTAAAGTAATGCCCAAAAAGACAGTCGACTGCACAAGGTCCAATCTCTGTCCTTTTATAAATATGTCTGTAGTTACCGGGTTCACATTGGGTAACACGAATTTAATACATTTAGTTTTCTTTTCATTAAGTAATAAATTGTTAACAGTAATCCAATTCACTATACTAGAGATAGCATTGTTTACCTCGTCATAATTTGATTGCTGTCTTTTAACTTTAAATATCAAAGAAGTATCATCGGCAAACAATACTAACCCATGTTTTGCTTTAACAAGGTAAGGTAAATCATTAATATATACTAAAAACAAGAAAGGACCAAGAATTGAACCTTGCGGTACGCCCATACTTATTGAAGACCCAGGTGATCTTTTCCCATTAACATCAACCATCTGAACCCTATCTGTTAGATATGACTCCAGAAGGCCAAGGGCCTGATCTTTTACACCATAATGGCGTAACTTCCTGACAAGAGTGTCATGATGGACGCAATCAAAAGCCTTGGATAGATCGCAGAAGACACCTATTGCATCCACTGCGTCTTCCCAGGCATCAAAAATATTGTAGATTAGTTCAACACCAGCATCGGCTGTTGAACGACCCTTTGTGAAACCAAACTGAGCAATATGAATTAAATTATTGAGATAAAAATGACTTTGCAATTGATTAAGTATGAGTTTTTCAAATATTTTGCTAAGCGTTGGTAGTATCGATATGGGTCTAAAATTGGTGGGGTCTGATGTACTACCAGCTTTGAATAAAGGTATAACTTTACTTAGTTTCATCAAGTCAGGAAACACACCATTATCTATACATTGATTAAATATACAACAAAGGTGAGGTGCAATACAATCTACAATGGAACTAATAATTTTTACTGATAGACCATGGGCGTCAGCTGTCTTTTTCATTTCCAGGGATTTAACCGATTTGATGTCCAGGAACATTGAATTTCTCAGAGGCTATAATGTCCAGGATTTTCGCGGGTAACAATTTGCAATTGACTTGCGTTAGATATTTGTTTTTTCGGTTAGGTTATTATAAATGTTTTCTAACATATTATACACCAGAATAATCCTCATAAAATTTCCTATCATATAATGTAAAATACTTACCTATGATAATACAAATGATTAGCTTTTTCTTCGATTATGTTTGCAGAATTTATTATTTTCACAGCAACTTCTAATGATATTTCGTCCATAGAGCCCACTTACACAAAACTGACACTATTTACTGCTTTCCACATGACCACCATTATTTTCCGCGGCGATTACATCTATTATTGTATCACAAAACATAGTAATTACTTCACAGTAAACAAAAATAGACAATCACGAAATATCATGGCTCGTGCCGGTCGCCTTTCATTCAGTAACTGAACCAACCGAGGTAGCGTTCGCAAAGGAAGTTGAAACACGTTCGTAATTTTATATAGAATATTACGAACTTTATGAATAAATGGGTAATTGTTGCTCAATTCATTTTGGACTGGCTTGTTTGTTAATAATTATTATTTTTACTAATTCAGTACCTAGTAACTATCATAATTTTTTAGTAGGTATAAAAACTGAGTCATAAGCTGATACGGCAGAATAAAAATGTACAAAGTGAAGTCCTAGGAGCAAACAGGTGGTTTTATTTATTACTACTAATTTACTCCCTCACTACAATAACTCCCCCGTCAAACCACCTGGCCAAAAATAGTGATAAATACCTATTATGACTCCGTTTTCTGATTGATTAATATGAGAAATGCGGTCTTGGCCTCGCCGCCATTATGCGGCTTCAAAGTCAGGCTGTTGTTGACTACGGCTCACTACTATATCTGTCCAATGATCTTTTGGCGTGTGAGTGACGTTTTCAGGGGGGCGCCAGTTCTACGCAACCTAATGCAATGATCCTGTCAAAAAGCGATAATTTCTATATACCCTGTGTGTGTGATTTTAACCCACATAAATTGATTAACCTGCCTATGTTATTGTCATTTTGTGAGGATATTCTGGTGGGATTCGAACCCACCTATTTGATCACCTATGTTATTGCCATTTTTGACGATTATTCTATCGGGATTAACACCGTTATTTGATTACTTGCCTAGCTGTGTGAGGATTATTCTAGTGGGATTTGAACCGACATTTGATTACCTGCTTATTTATCTGATTTTTATACATGACTATGGGGGGATCTGATATTCTGATCCCACGTATTTGGTCACATGAGCTGCGGGGTTTGAAAAGAAAACGAGGAAGAAATACACAGGAAAAATATTTTATTAAAAAAGTAATTATTTTACAACTATAAAAACCACGTAGGCCACATGAGCTGCGGGGTAAAAGAAGACGAAATATACAGACATAATTATTTTTTTATAAAAAAGACCACTTGAAATTACAATAAAAAACAAATGTACTAGGTATTTACAACAAAAAATAAACACATTTGTATTCATATATAGTATATTTATACCATACATCCATATGTATGGTATAAATATACTATATTATAGTGGATGATCACTTATATCTGTAATAAACTAGATGGTTAGGTTGCCCAAGAAGCTATATGTACGTACTTTGCAAAATAATAAATTCGAATGTCAGGGCAATGAGAGAAATGTATGAGAGAAACAGGAAAAAAGGCACTTGAATATTTTGATGAGACTAGTGGAACGAACATCTTACATGAATACTAAGACATATAACAAGCACGAGCTTGTTGATCAAGCCAAGAATTCCGCCTAGTACAACTTACACCATAAGAAAAATATCTGGTTTTTACAATACGGTGTCCCTGATAATTGCCCTATTTATTGAAAGAACATTGTGTGAGTACGTTACATGCAATTGCAAAAAATACCAGCTAGGCACATTCAAATCCCGCTAATAAAAACCTTATATTCATCAACTACCACGCTCAAGTATTCGTAAAAGGGTACATTCTAAACGCGCTTCCGTGACTGGACTCTGATTTGTTTATCCCTGCCAGGCAATTGTTGAGAACAGTGCCAATATGTCCAACAAGGTTCAAAGCACATAAACTGGTCGCAAGTGACGCATTTTGAAGCTACCGCTTTACGAATATCTGTACTGTAGTACTGTTCCTCCCGGAGAAACTTCCACACCCAGAGCGACGGTGGGTAGGTGATGAGGTCGTGGAGGTGGTCGAGCACTGGAAGATATAAAAAAACAACATATAAGGACTAATGAAAAAATATTTCATTTCATTTCATTTCATTTCATTTATTAATTTGCAAACATGTACAAAACAATAGTGGTCTTAAAATACAGCAGTAGGTGAGTACATGTACCCTGTTAGGGCATCGCAAACAGCAGTGCAGGTTTCACATTGTTAAAAACGTTAATTGTAATAAAGTAGTGCATGCAATTTAAATGTCGACTTTGAGATTAATTTATAATAACATTTACAATATAGGTATGGGTACATTCAATACAATTTTCACATAGTCATACAAAATTACGATAGATCAAAATTAAATGGTTTGGGAAAAGTATAATTGTAAAATGTCAAGAAAATATGTTACATTATTTATCAAATTTATCATTAAGGAATTCATTGACGGAATAATAACATTTGGATACAAGAAACGTTTTTAATTGGTTGTAAAAAGGTTTGAAACTAGATTCAGCTTTGATAGAATTGGGTATTTTGTTATAAATTTTGGCAGCTTTGTAATTAGGTCCGTTTTTAACTATTTGCATATTTGATTTTGGCAGTTCTATTAGGTGATTTCGCCTTGCGCTAGTACAGAGATCATATTGGCACAGATTTTTCCTAACAAAGACTGATGCCTCAAGTATGAATATAGCCGGCAACGGTAGAATTTTTTCTTTTAGGAAGTATGGTCTGCAACTATCTCTTGGTTTTATATTGAAGAGAATACGTATGCATTTTTTCTGTAGCACGAAGACGTCATGCGCACTGGTACTATCGCCCCACAGCAGAATGCCATATCGCAACCACGCATAGGCGTAGGCATAATACGCGGACAGGGCCGCTTCTAGATGCGTTACAGTTTTGAGAGTAGCTAGTGCGTAAGTAAGTTGTGAGAGTTTAGTTTTCACTTGCTGAATGTGATTTTCCCACGTTAAATGCGTATCAATAGTAATCCCTAACAGTTTGTATTCATTAGTTTCGTCAATACCTAGATCCTCTGTAACCGGTTTTAAATTCAATCGTGCCTTTTGTCGGGGTCTAAATTGCATCAATTTTGTTTTTTTAAGGTTTATTTCCAGGTTGTGGTCCTTTAGCCATTGTTCTACTATTCTAAATGTTTTTATTATATTTTTTCGGCTTTCGCTATCGTCATGACATTTAAATAACAAAGAAACGTCATCCGCGAATAATACGCACGGGGAATTAATTATAGATGGGAGGTCATTTATGTAAATGATGAAGAGGATACATCCTACTACGCTTCCCTGCGGGATAGACCAATTCGTACATTTTAAAGATGATTTAACCAGTTCGATCTCCATAGTCTCTTTATTGTGATATTCAATTTCTACATATTGTTGTCTATTATTCAAGTAAGATTTGAACCATCCTAGTGGTTTCCCCCGAATACCTATGTCATATAACTTAGATAACAGTATAGAATGGGAAATTTTGTCATATGCTTTTGTCATATCTAACAGTATACTAACAGCGTAAGATTTATCTCCGATGTATTTTAACGCCTCTTGTGTGTATTTTATTACGGCTTGTGTAGTGGAACGTTCCTTACGGAAGCCAAACTGGCTTGCATTTAGTAAATTATATTTTTCTAAAAAGTTACAAATTCTTTTAGTCATAGCTTTTTCAATTATTTTTGAAAATACAGGCAGCAAGGCAATCGGCCTATAATTACTCACGTCGTCTCTTTTCCCGCTCTTTTTATAAATAGGTTTAATTTTAGCAATTTTTAGTACTTCCGGGAAGCATTCCTCGTCAAATGATTGATTAATAAGCAAAGTTAAAGGGTATACCAAATCGTCAATACAGTATTTGACCAAAATATTAGGTATTTCATCATGTCCGTAGCTAAATTTGCTTGGGAGTCTTTTTATAATTTTGCGGACTTCCTGTTCCGTCACTGGTGTAAGGAAAAAAGATCTCTCTGCGCGTACTCTGCCTGCCGGCCGGCAGCCGGGGCTCGGGCCTGCATACCGTTTGGATGACTCACCGATAGATGCAAAGTAATCATTACATAGATTAGCAATATTTAAGGGGCATTCTTCTGGTTCTTTGTCTGATTGTGTTAGGGTTATTGGATCTAATTTTAATTTTCTATTATTATTTGTAACCTCGTTAACGATATTCCACATAGATTTCATTCTGTTTGATGATTTATTCATTATTTTTGAGTAATTATTCTTTTTTGATAATTTGACACATTTTTTAAGCATTTTTTTATATTTATCGTAAAATGTTTTTATTATAGCGTTGTTAGTTTGGTTTACTATAGTTTTCAGTAGTCTCTTATGTTTGCACGATTGTTTTATGCCTTTAGTTAACCAATTTGTCTTCTTTCCAGGCCCTATTCTGTTTTTTTTTTTAGGAATAGTTTTGTCTAAAATTGCTTTCAAATTTGTTTCAAATAAATTATAATTCTGATTTATATCATTGTTGTTATTTAATAAAATGTCAGTCCAGCGGATTTTTGATATTTGAGATTTAAATAATTGCATATTTTTGTTTGTAAATATCCTTTTATTTGTGTACAGCGTTTGTGTTTTAAGTATATTCCCCTTAATTGGAAAACTATATAGTAAACTTTTATGATCAGAAATGCTGTTATCAATTACTGATGTAGCAGAATTTTTACTGTTAGTAAACATGAAATCTATACACGATTTTGTAGTTTTAGTTACTCGCGTTGGTTCATGTATTTTCTGGTGTAAGTTACATTTTAAGAGACAGTCACATAATTTATTATATTGTTTTTTCTGTTTCTTGCAATCAGCATGGATATTAAAATCCCCAGTAAATATCACATGCTTATTCGTACCAAACCTTTTTACTTTTTCTACAATTTTTTCTAGTATACTAAAAAATATATCAATATGGCGATCTAATCTATGAATACTTATAATTATACAGTTATGCTCTGGTATTTCTAAGGCGCAACACTCCGTTACATTTTCTACACTTAACTTAGCGAAATCGTCCAGTTCTTTATAGACTACTCCTTCACGTGTTAAGATTGCCACTCCGCCGCCTTTCTGATAACTTCTGTTGAATGACGCAGCAAAAGTGTAATTATTTATCTTCATAAATTGCATTCTTTCTTCCCGTATCCAGGTTTCCGATAAGCATACTACGTCATACTCGAAGTCTTGTAATAAATCTTCTATGATGTGTGTTTTGTTATGAATACTTTGTAGGTTTTGAACAAAAATTCTAAATTTATCTTCGAAAGGTGTTGGTGTTGGAGGCTCGAAATAAGGTGGTTTGATCTTCTTGTCTCGACGACCTATTGGGGTCCCGGAGGTCTTCATGGGTTTCCTGTTCCTCGTGGTGCCGGTGTTGTAAGAGGAATTCCTTGCCGTCGATAAGCAATCTATTGTCCCTTATTACAGCGTGTCTTCCCTGTTTCCTATGCTCGTGCAGTATTTCTCGCAGTTGCTTCCTTTTTCGGATGGCAGTATCGTCCAACATTCTTGATATAGATATCCCCGTGTTTTTGAAATGTGTACTATGCTGAAGTATATATTTAGTCATTTTTTTACTGATGAGTTCTATGATAATTGGCCTTCGATTCCCTTTTTTCCCAATTCTTCTAGTTTCTTCTATATAGCCCAGTAAATTTATATTGAGTACATCCTGAAAGATGTAAATGATTCGGTCATGAAGATCCTGCTCACATTCCTGGTTGTCTTCCTCTAGGCCGTATAGGACCAGCTTTTTTGTAATGTCGTGGTTACAAGCGGCGCTATTATTATTATTTTCCGTTTTTGTAGACATTATACTTTTTTCCAAACTTATCACTTGGTTCTGTAGGGTCTCTTTTTCTTTTTGTAATATATTTATTTTATCATTCACTTTCTTGAGTTCAATTTTCAAATTATTTTGTTCGGATTTTATATTTCTTGCATTGTTTTCCATCTCAGTTTTAATATTATTAATCGCTGAAGTGATTTCCTGCTGCACATAAGATTTTAATGTTGTCATTTCAGACATTATGTACCCAGTTAGATAATTAATATTGGTTTGTAACTTTTCATCCAATAATATCGCAATTTGTTCGAGGGTAGGTGTACCATTGGTTTTTAATGTAGTAGCATGTTGTGGGGATGTCTGATTCGGGTTTGTTTGTATGCTATCCCTGTTTAGAGTATCCCCCATTATACTGTGATCTTCGATAATATGCTCATCAGTTGACATGGTAGTTTCATCGAAAGGTAATTGTGAAATCTTTACAGAATTGTCGTCGCGCTTTATTAGTTTCGCTATTTTGGTACACTCTGGACATAACCATAATCGATGTAAATCCTGCAGTTTGTTTACAAATTGTGCTCTGGTTATGTTTACACAAAGATAATGATAGTTTCCATTACATTTGGTGCATTCAAACAATTCCGTTATACCTACGTGCTTGCTACATGTCCCACAGGATCTCATCTTAGCTCAATTTGATGATAAAGTATGCAATAAATCGTTATTGATGATTCGATCGTTCATTTACTCACTGCGCAGGTAGGTAGATACAATTATCAGCGCGTCGACGAAAGCAGCTGAGCGCGGCGTGAGTCACTCGACTTGAGCCATTATGGCCGTTTTCTGTGTTCACTTTAAATGCTAAGAAATCGCAATTGTTTGATATTGTAAGGTTTTAAATACATCACTAACACTTTGGCGAGCTATTAAGCAGTACTTTAGAATGAGTTTTGGTATGGAAAATTCACAATTTCTATGACTTTTGAATAAAAACATAAGAGCAACGCAAAAAAACAATGTCGTGATTTGTCGTGACCATTACATTACTGATGATGAGGCATAGATTAAGTGATATAAAATAATGATTTTAAATAAAATACTCACGGAATCACCGGTCTCCAAATTCTCGGTTCTATTTGAACTTCGGCCTCCCTCTCAGTGAAGGCTGTCGCGGCTAACACCATATCCAGGCAACGCCTGGCCCGTAGCTCATCGGATACTCGCTGAGGCACAGGCGTCGCCGACCTCGACCTCGAAGTGGATCGCGTAGATCGACTGAACTTACTAGAAATACAAAAAATAAGATACAGAAAAAAGACAGTTTAAGAAAGAGTTTATTTTTCAAGATACATGTACGCAAACAATTTCTAAACATTTTTCCTCAATATACATCTGATACATATTTTTTCGTTTCAATTTTTTTTTTATTTATTTATTTAATTATTTACGCTTTTTTTTCATCATCGTAAGGAAATCTTCATTACTCCATAGCTGCAGCGATGGGCTAGCCCCTCTGTCACGCAAAATGGAGTATTGGATCACTGGCTGAAAGTGGGCACAGTTGTGCCTCTGCCACCCCGTATGAGAAAAAAGGCGTGACGCTATATTATTTATTTATTTAGATTTGTTGATGTTGCACAGCATATTATTTTAGCTAGACTCAATCAGTCAAATACAAGCATCGAAACAAGTGCTCATACTGAACCAAAAAAAAATAAATGTAGGTGTATAAAAAAAATCTCCTGTGGTTACTATAATATTTGTGAGTCGATTCCCTTTGACACTATTTGTGAGACAAATACCAAATACCATAACCCAATTTTAGAAAACAAAACATTTTTTTGCCTACGGTACTTACATCGAAGATTTGGACTTATTTGTTTGGAATTGCGATATTACATCTTATACGATAAGTTACGTAAAAACAAACATGGAAAACCTAATCCTGGTTAAATTACGACAAAACTGATATATTTATTTTATCAAACTAAGATGGAAATATACCATAAAGCTACAATGGACGCCGGCCGCGCGGAAGTCGAATGCCGACGGAAAAAGTTTTGAGCCTTTTTCCTCAAACATATTTTCCGAAATGGCTAAAACTAATACTTGAAACATATTCAACACAACATTATCAGTAATTAGGTATATAATACATAACACAAACACTTACCGTTTCAATCCTCTAGGCATATTTATTCCGTAGCGCACAACACAAAAAACCAATCACAGCAGTATGACAACAATGGCGGAATTTTGGTGCCAACAATTCGCATTTTTTATCATCTGAGTCGTGATTGGCTATCTAATGTCAATTTCGTTCATTCTACAGTATAGCCAACGTAACAACTGATAATATGGGTCCCATTTCCGGCTGCGTTTCCAAATCTAGTTATTAGTTATGGTACCTCGAAGTTTGCAACTCCCGTTAGGCGCAACTGTCGTGCGCGGGACATTACCCGCCAAATAAAATTCGGCGCAACTGTCGCGCTTAGGACATCGAAGAGGTTAAACGCTTTTACAATGTCTTCATTATTTACGTGCCTAAATTTAAAATCTGTTTTACATTCCTCAAAGTTTTGTTTAAGTATAGTTTCAGCAGCAGCGGGAGATGAATTTAAAGACTTGGTTGTTGAAACTGGAATGTCCGTAAAGAAATTTTCGAAAGCTTTTGCTACTTCTAGGTCTGTACTTAGCAATCATATCTATCTTAAGCTTGAAGTTATTATGTGTAGCTTTGGCCTTTCCAGTCTCTCTGTTTATAATTTGCCAAGTCGTTTTCATTACATTGCTACTAGATTCAATTTTGTTTTTAATGAAATTAGATTTAGCTACGGCACAAACGCGTTTAAACATTTTTGAATAACTACGAACATAATCTAGAAAGGCCGTATTTTTGTTATATGATTTCTCTTCATAGAGTTCATATAATCTTCGTCTGCTCCTATGAATTCCAACTGTCGCCCAATCACTAAACAAAGCTTTGTTATTAACTTTTATAGTTTTTGATTTAAATACCGTATCATATTCATTTTTGACAAGGTTAAATACTGAGTTGTACAACAAATTTGGATCGTCACTGTATGGTATTTCCCATAGTTTATCTAAAATATTATTCCTGTAGTGTTCAAGCCGAGTGTCACTAACGGGCACACATGTAATATCCTCTTTTTGGTCCTTTTTTATTTTAATATTGAATAATTGAATAATTGAATAGTAATTTAGAATATAATTATTTTGTTCTTTCATTGCAATATACGACAGATTTACTGAATATACAGGTTTCATTGCTTCTAGCCCCACACTAGGATACCCTGTGTCGTGGGAACCAGAAACAGAACTTCCTTATGATTTTTAGGTGTAGGACAGTTCATGATGGCTTCTACCTTCTCCGGATCAGCATGCAAACAATTAACGTCAACAACGTAGCCCAGATATTTTAATTGATTTCTGAAGAACTGACTGTTTGAGTAATTAATAGTTAGATTATCTTCAATAAGTTTCTCCATAACCCGCACAAGTAATGAGATATGTTGTTCGAAAGTAGAAGACACGGTAATTATGTCATCTGTGTAGATAAAGATCTTGTGTTGAAACTCAGGACCAGAGAACAATCGATCGACAAGACGCTGCTGTCTGTGTAGCTGGAGCGTTAATTAAGCCGAAAGGCATGCATTTAAATTGGAAAGTTACCCCAGTTGGGATGTAAAAAGCACACTTGCATCTGTCCTCTTTCCTAATAAGTACCTGCCAAAAACTTTTTGACAAGTCCAAGCTAGTAAGGTATTAAGCGTCGCGCAGATTGTCCAAATTGTTTACTCGAAGGATGTAAAAACCGTTATGTTACATAGGTAGCGTTCGAGAAAGGCGGATAACACACAAAACTCGAACGAATAAAAGCAAAAATGGCGCCAACATACAAGACCCGCGTAAAGCCGCCGGCGGATTTACTGTTTTTGACAGCGTTTCTGCGATCCCGTATGGGATAAGTTATCTGATATTAACGATTAATCTGTCGACAGGTGATTACACTAATGGAGAAGCACGGCATCGGAACTGACGCGTCGATCCCGGTACACATCAACAACATCTGCCAGCGGAACTACGTGACCGTGGGCAACGGCCGGCGGCTCGTGCCAACCAACCTGGGAATTGTGCTGGTGCACGGCTACCAGAAGGTAGGCCCTTGTTGGCTGTGCAATATTCTCACACGGTGCCAGCGGAACTACGTGACCGTGGGCAACGGCCGGCGGCTCGTGCCAACCAACCTGGGAATTGTGCTGGTGCACGGCTACCAGAAGGTAGGCCCTTGTTGGCTGTGCAATATTCTCACACGGTGCCAGCGGAACTACGTGACCGTGGGCAACGGCCGGCGGCTCGTGCCAACCAACCTGGGAATTGTGCTGGTGCACGGCTACCAGAAGGTAGGCCCTTGTTGGCTGTGCAATATTCTCACACGGTGCCAGCGGAACTACGTGACCGTGGGCAACGGCCGGCGGCTCGTGCCAACCAACCTGGGAATTGTGCTGGTGCACGGCTACCAGAAGGTAGGCCCTTGTTGGCTGTGCAATATTCTCACACGGTGCCAGCGGAACTACGTGACCGTGGGCAACGGCCGGCGGCTCGTGCCAACCAACCTGGGAATTGTGCTGGTGCACGGCTACCAGAAGGTAGGCCCTTGTTGGCTGTGCAATATTCTCACACGGTGCCAGCGGAACTACGTGACCGTGGGCAACGGCCGGCGGCTCGTGCCAACCAACCTGGGAATTGTGCTGGTGCACGGCTACCAGAAGGTAGGCCCTTGTTGGCTGTGCAATATTCTCACACGGTGCCAGCGGAACTACGTGACCGTGGGCAACGGCCGGCGGCTCGTGCCAACCAACCTGGGAATTGTGCTGGTGTACGGCTACCAGAAGGTAGGCCCTTGTTGGCTGTGCAATATTCTCACACGGTGCCAGCGGAACTACGTGACCGTGGGCAACGGCCGGCGGCTCGTGCCAACCAACCTGGGAATTGTGCTGGTGCACGGCTACCAGAAGGTAGGCCCTTGTTGGCTGTGCAATATTCTCACACGGTGCCAGCGGAACTACGTGACCGTGGGCAACGGCCGGCGGCTCGTGCCAACCAACCTGGGAATTGTGCTGGTGCACGGCTACCAGAAGGTAGGCCCTTGTTGGCTGTGCAATATTCTCACACGGTGCCAGCGGAACTACGTGACCGTGGGCAACGGCCGGCGGCTCGTGCCAACCAACCTGGGAATTGTGCTGGTGCACGGCTACCAGAAGGTAGGCCCTTGTTGGCTGTGCAATATTCTCACACGGTGCCAGCGGAACTACGTGACCGTGGGCAACGGCCGGCGGCTCGTGCCAACCAACCTGGGAATTGTGCTGGTGCACGGCTACCAGAAGGTAGGCCCTTGTTGGCTGTGCAATATTCTCACACGGTGCCAGCGGAACTACGTGACCGTGGGCAACGGCCGGCGGCTCGTGCCAACCAACCTGGGAATTGTGCTGGTGCACGGCTACCAGAAGGTAGGCCCTTGTTGGCTGTGCAATATTCTCACACGGTGCCAGCGGAACTACGTGACCGTGGGCAACGGCCGGCGGCTCGTGCCAACCAACCTGGGAATTGTGCTGGTGCACGGCTACCAGAAGGTAGGCCCTTGTTGGCTGTGCAATATTCTCACACGGTGCCAGCGGAACTACGTGACCGTGGGCAACGGCCGGCGGCTCGTGCCAACCAACCTGGGAATTGTGCTGGTGCACGGCTACCAGAAGGTAGGCCCTTGTTGGCTGTGCAATATTCTCACACGGTGCCAGCGGAACTACGTGACCGTGGGCAACGGCTGGCGGCTCGTGCCAACCAACCTGGGAATTGTGCTGGTGCACGGCTACCAGAAGGTAGGCCCTTGTTGGCTGTGCAATATTCTCACACGGTGCCAGCGGAACTACGTGACCGTGGGCAACGGCCGGCGGCTCGTGCCAACCAACCTGGGAATTGTGCTGGTGCACGGCTACCAGAAGGTAGGCCCTTGTTGGCTGTGCAATATTCTCACACGGTGCCAGCGGAACTACGTGACCGTGGGCAACGGCCGGCGGCTCGTGCCAACCAACCTGGGAATTGTGCTGGTGCACGGCTACCAGAAGGTAGGCCCTTGTTGGCTGTGCAATATTCTCACACGGTGCCAGCGGAACTACGTGACCGTGGGCAACGGCCGGCGGCTCGTGCCAACCAACCTGGGAATTGTGCTGGTGCACGGCTACCAGAAGGTAGGCCCTTGTTGGCTGTGCAATATTCTCACACGGTGCCAGCGGAACTACTTGACCGTGAGCAACGGTCTTCTCCCCAAGGCAAAAACTAGTTGGTTCCCCTACAATAGAATCGTTACTACTGTGGCTGCCAATTACAGGAATGGATTTTCCTGTTCAGAGACTACACGTTATTGTATTTTCGATGTTTATATGTTTTGCGATGTTGCTGTTTCTGGTTTCACGACACAGGGTATCTTAGTGTGGGGCCAGAAGCAGTCTATGTGCCTGTATGTAATGTAATATTATGTTTAATGTTTATGTGATGTCGGCAGATCGACCCGGAGCTAGTGCTGCCGACGATGCGCTCGGCCCTCGAGGAACAATTGAACCTCATAGCCGCGGGCCGCGCAGACTTCAACTCCGTGCTGCAGCACACGGCGGAGATATTCCGCAGGAAGTTCCAGTATTTTGTGCGCTCCATTGAGGTATACCGCAAGTTCTGAACACCTCTCAAACACAAGACAGCTTTCCAAACTAGTGATAACTGTCAAAAATGTTGACAGGATTTTTAATGGAACATCTGCTATCACTGACACTAGAAATAAAACGATAATTAAAAAATATATTTGCAGGCCATGGACCAGCTGTTCGAAGTGAGTTTTTCCTCGCTGAAGGCCAGCGGGAAGGCTCTCTCGCGATGCGGCAAGTGCCGGCGCTACATGCGCTACATTCAGGTGAGCCTGCCCCCTCGTATGGAAAACGGCGCAACGTTTTGCAGTTTGTCCCTATTCCCACTATGCGCCACTATTTTAAGACGTGTGGTCGGCTCGAAGGACCAAGTTAAGCTAGATTGACGAAATAAAATAAAAATTGGTTGTTTTTTGATGCGCTTCACAAACACTATATTAACTGATATCCAGATTCTCTTCTTTTGTTTGCGACTTTTGATATATATGGTGACTTGTGTATAATTTATGTAGGTGCTCACAAGTAGGTTGCATTCCCATCGAATTGCAAAAAAAAACTTGGTACCTGGAGTCTATGTTCGCGACGTCACTGTTTCTTCCCAAGACTAGGATATCCTATTGTGGGGCCAACAGTATGTCCTTGCTACATGAATGTTACTCTGTACGTTTGCAGGCAAAGCCCGCCCGACTTCACTGCTCTCATTGTGACGACACGTACGGCCTGCCTCAGAACGGCACAGTCCGTATCTACCGCGAGCTCAAGTGTCCACTGGATGACTTTGAGCTGCTATCGTGGTCCTCAGGCAACAAGGGGAAGAGCTTCCCTCTGTGCCCTTACTGTTACAACCATCCGCCTTTCAGGTTGGTACGCCGATTTGGGAAGTATTCTAAACATGTCATAAATTGACGCATTTATAGTACAAGTTGGGAGAGCTCGGTGGAGCCATCTGTTGAGTAGATTTTCTAGACTAGACCAAACCATGCTTGCGGCGTGCTATTTATTTGTGGTACAGCTCTGTATGAGTCTTGTAAACAAAGATAAAAAATATATATTACCAGTGCCCTGACTTTATGTACTTGAAGTCGTTAAATTTCTTAAATCAAATCCTGAGCTTTTCACAAAAAGATTATATTTCGAGGAACACAAGAAACTCTGACAGGATTGTCTTCAATCACATACTGAGAACAGCACTGTATCTAAAAACTATTAAGCAATTAGTGTAATAGTTTAAAATAAAATACCAAATGACATAAAATTTCTTTAGACGTAAATTATTCAATTGACTTCTGCAAAATTCGCCTACAGAGTAAAAACATTACTCTGTAGGCGAATTCATTAACCATAAATGTAGATAAGATTGATCTTGGATATCGTTATTATCGTGTTTTTATATTAATACTGTTAATTAATAATTGTAATACATAATGTAATATTGACTAAAAGTATCAAAAAGTTGCATGCTAGAATTTCATAGCTGAATATGGCGTTCTTTTATATTCTATATGAACATTATACTCACCCTTATAATTGCAAATACATTTCTTATATCTTATTTCCTTGCTAGTCATGTCATAATATACAGATGAACAGATGGCACCTATGATTTACTAGGAACACCTTAAAAATGCATTGAATTGAAAGAATCATAAAATGCATCTGATAAACCGTTCCCTTGAACTTAAAAACCCTCAGCAACCAGTTTTCTCCGACATCGTTACTGATGTTTTCGGGCGAGTCGAACTTTACTTTTAGGTCTGTACAGTATAGACCTAAAAGTAATTTTCACTTAATTCTTGGACTGTGACATGTTCAACAAAATAATACGTCGCACCGCAGGGACATGAAGAAGCAGTTCGGCTGCAATTCCTGCACCCACCCCACCTGCCCTTACGGAGTGAACTCGACGGGTGTGTCGGGCTGCGTGGAGTGCGAGAACGGAGTGCTGGTACTCGACCCGTCCGCGCCCAAGTGGAAACTGGGATGCAACCGGTAAGCTGGGACGCAGGCGGTAAGCCGAGACGCAGCTGGTAAGCTGGATTGCAAGTGGCAAGCTCGGACGCAGGTAGTAAGCTGGGACGCAAATGGTAAGCTGGGACGCTAGACGGAATCTGCCCTTACGGAGTAAACTCGACTGACCTGTCGGACTGTGTGAAGTGCGAGAGCAGAGTGCTGGTGCTGGACCTGTCGGCGCCCATGTCGAAGCTGGGATGCAGGTGGTAATCTAGAAAACAAGTGTTACGCTGGGACGCAACTGGTGAGCTGTCCGCGTCTAAGTGGAAGTTGGGATGCAACCGGTAAGTTGGGTTGCAAGTGATAAGCCGCGTTGAAGTGGTATATTGGGATGTCACTCGTCAGCTAAGTTGGAAATGGGAAGCTGGGTTGCAACCAGCAAACTATAAAACCGGTTATACTTATGGTATTTAAATATTTCTGACTTTGCAACACTTTACACCTCTACATATCTATGCGTCTACTTATCCAGACGCATGTATCCACTGTAGATTAAGAGCTCATCTTCGGCTTGCGCTTACCTTATCCATTGGCGCCCAGCAATCTTCGCGCTCCGCCTATACATCCTTGACATCCCTTGTCCATTTCCCCCCGGTACGCTGTGCCGAATAGCCGTGTCCACCTCCGTTTGAACGAAGACAAAGTCCGGATCGCTTGGATAGTTTGGAGTGGACCGGACTATTTATTTATTTATTATACGATAAAAAACATAACAAATAACAATTGTCTCACAAAACCATTTGAATGGTTTGACTGTGAGATCAGGAGTCTCACCAATAATGACATGCTTGTCGCTTGTCTGTCTCCAGCTGCGACGTGATCATCAACATCTTCGAGGACGCGCTGCGCGTGTCGGTGTGCGAGGCGACCTGTCCCTCGTGCGCGGCGCAGCTGGTGACGGCGGAGTACCGCGCCGAGCGCACCCGCCTGCCCGGCGCCATCACCGAGCTCACCGCCTGCCTGTTCTGCGACCCCGCCTTCACCGGTCTGGTGAGACATGCACACGCGTTGCTGCTGGCCCCACACTAGGATAACACCCTGGAGCTCTGGCTTTGAATCGCTCGCGTGACATTTATGTCATACGAGCGCTCTTTTCTACTGATTTTCCTTTGACATCCAAAATTTCGTGGAATAAACGTCAAATACGTAAAAGCTAATGTCAACAGAGTCAACACAATGGGGTTGGCCGGTGGAAGCTAATTCCAGATGGCGCTAGCACGTCTTGTACCTCTTCCTTCAAAAGTGACAAACACGTAGGGATGCCATTATTTTCATTCAAATCGAATCGTTCGTGATTGAATTTATCTGGCGCAAGGGTCGAAAGAATATGTTTGTAATAAAAAAGTTGGGATTACTCCTGGGAAATGCAATTCTATATCACACGTCCATGGGTTAAGCTCGCTTAAGCTAAGCAGGACATCCAAAACCGATCTTTGATTAAATCGATTCGAATGTAATCCCTATAATACAAAGTCAGTGTCAACTGTCAGTCAATGTTGGTCTGGTCAATGTCTCTTTAATCAATCAACTAGGTACATGAAATACGATAACTTAGTAACTCACCCGAGTATTTTCCCTGCTTTACGTAGTCTGATTCCACGAAATGATTCCGACATAACCTTGTTCCATTGCTTATCACTATTTTTTTACGACGTATCGCCTTCAGCCACTGTTTTGACAACTTTAGATCTTTGGGAAACTTCTAAGCAACTAATTACACTACAACGAGGCATTATTGCTTTTTTTGATAAAAATGCTAAAATCTTCATATAAAATCTGTTTGTTATGAGTACAAGTGATGCTAGCGCCACTTTGACAGTTGCCAACCCCTTTGAAGGGTGCGTTCAAGATCGGTTAAAAATGACTCTCTTGTGCAGGGCGGCAACACGGCTCTTGTGGACGGGCGCATTGTCAAGCAAGAGCAAGATGCCTTTCGTTAATCTCCCTCGTGTTCCCTCTTTGGTTGTTTCCCTCAATCGTACACATCAGGATAATGGTTTTCCTCAAACGCCCTCTCAAGTTGAGTGATGCGAAAATTACTCCACATCGTTCAGAAACAACCCGAGTGAATCTAAAGTAAACAACTGTTACCAGATAGCTTGCCGAGCAGAGTTCTCGAACGGCTCAGATAATAGTACATTGCGAAGGAGTTGCGGACATAATTGTTCTGCCTGAGAACCAAAAATCATGCGGCGAAGGTGCTATTTTGAGGTTAGAAGGCGGAAAAGTAATTTTCACACTGACGATTACGATATGTCTCCCTGGTTCAGCGTCGTTAAAAAATACCTGACAGATGTCAAACTGTGCTTGGCGAGATTATACAATTGTTGATTGATCGGGTTGGTTTGACATTGACAACTTACCGCATTTCGTCGCTCTTTCTGTCATTATCTCCATCTCTTTTCTTTCTCCGAGTGAATTTTCACTCGCTTTCCGAACGCACCGCAAAGTGTCAGGGTTTGCTGTTTTCGCGCGTTTAAAAAAATAAATTGGAATCCAAAAAGTCAATTATTGTGACATATGCGACAGATTGAACAGCCCGATTTATTCCATAATATTATTAGGATTTAGGCAGCATACCCAAACAGACTGTCATATAGCCTATAATTTGAGAGCTTTTAGCGTTCCGTTTCCCATGCCGTAATTAACGGTTTTTACCTCTTTTTTTATTGGAAACACCGATGACGAACGATTAAAAAATGCAGAAAATCGACTTAATGCGACTTGTAAGTCGAACGTGACTTGACGTATACATATTATGTCACACGAGTGATTAAAAAATAGTGCTCCCTGTGTAGATGGAATCGGAAACAACGACGTCACAGACGTGTAGACATTCAAGAGCGATGTGTTACATTTTGTTCTTCCCTGGCTGTGATTTGAACCCGGGGCTTTTCGATTTCGTGGCAGATCCTCGACCGCCACGCCACAGAAGTCGTCATCACCGATTTCATCGCCTGCCTGCTCTGTGACCCCGCCTTCACCAGGCTGGTGACACGTAAAATGTTATTGTGGGTTTAACGGGTGACAGCTGGGGTAGAACTAAGCTAAGCTAAGTTATTTTCTTCTATAGCCACTTTCCCCTCGCCTATATAGGAAGTCATGACTTTGTATCAACACTCGATCTGTGGCGAATTAGCCGAGGTTCTCTCTTGTGAGTGTGAGGGTTCGAATCCACATCTTACAGAGACGCGAGACCGAAGTCTGAGTCATGTTCTACAAAAATGTACCTCAAAGAAAGGTCAGATGGAATCATGTAATAAAAGGGTAAAGTATTAAAACGTATGACCGTAAATCAAATCCAGTTTTGATTGTCACAAGTCTTGATTTAGCCTGACAACATTACTGATTGAGCGACTAGTAATACTAGTTTTGACTGACAAAGTTACTGAATTGCGTGACTAGAAATCTGAAAAACAGCAACTTGAAAATACAAAACGTGAGATGGATTTTGTTGTTCTTAACTGTTCAACCTAACACGAAGCTTCGTGCACAACCCCCTTTATCCTTCAACTGGACAAGAAGAGTTGGCTAAATCATTCAGTGATTTCAGTTATTTTGCCCCGCAAATCTGTAATTTCATCGCGCAATTCTGTATTTCCTTCCCTCATTTCAGGTAATTCCGCTGTTCATGGTCATTCGCTTCGTTAGTTTTATATTTGCTCGTTTTATTAATCTCCCCTATAATAAACTTATATCGTATCGTACCTTATGCCCGTCCATAACATGTGACATATGCTCAGGTGGAGAAGCACAAGGCGGTGACGTCACGGTCGGCGATGCCGCGGGGCGGGGGCGGGGGCGGGGGCGGCGGACGCGGGCGGGCGCGGGCGGGCAAGCACAAGCCCAAGCCGCCCAAGGACAAGATGGCGCAGCTCGCCGCCTACTTCGTGTAGCGCGCCGGTCGGTACATAGCCAGCCAACACCTGTGTGGCTCACCCCTGTTAGTTGCTAAGCAGTACAGACTTTGGCCTTCAATCATGCGCATACCCATTGAACAAAATCTATGTACGCCTCAATGCCTGATGTTTCTATAGGTCACTTTCTATCCAAATACTGAAGTTAAGTTGTGTTAGATCACAACATTATAATACTATTATACTATATTGAATGCGCAGTATTCACTTTTCAATACCTGTCTGTACAATATGCGCAGTAATTTCCGCCATCGTCGCCCAGCGCTCTTAATTCGTGGCTCGAGGCATATCTGGAGCGGGCGACTTCATGTTGTTTCACAAAACCGAATTGGTTTCCATGATTAATATTTATACAAGTTACGTCAACGAGTACACATGAAATTATAGGCTGAACACCTCCCGCAGGCTGAGTTGACAGGTACACAGATTTTGTTCATAGTAAAATCCTGAAAGAGAAAAAAACGGGAGAACTCGAATACGGTACTTGACAGCTAGTCAAAATAGATTTTTAGGCATTGTCAAAACAGTAATTTTGTTCACGAGTTCTATGAAATACTAGCAAGTGACGTCATAGTCAAATGCTGTCTTTTTAACACAAAATTGATTGTATTAAATGCAACTGCTGGAATTATACATTTCTGAAATTGTCAAAAGGTTTTGTTGAAATAGGTTCAGCTTGAGACACGTATCTAGAATTATTGGACTACCTTGTCAAATAACGTATTATGCGGTCTGACTTTACGCAGACGGTCATCTCAGTGAGATGCTCGAATCGTTTACTTGCGGACAATTTACTAAGTAATTCCTCACTTAAGTCGACCTTATTGGACAATTAAACGACTTGAGCACAAAATAAATAGGTACAGAAGTCAACCATATGTATGTACTTCACTTTTCATAGCTACGCTCGGCGATCGCTCTAGGGTTGTGAACTACGGCTTATGCACGTTTGTCAATTTTCACTATCGAAAATCCCTGATAACTATCACAATATCTACACAAACAAAAAAACATTATTTCAACTTACGAAAGTAAGGTGGCGTGAATCTACCCAACAAAAAATTAGTTAATACTTATTTTATTATACTGATTGAAAAATAGGCAACTCTTTTATTTAAATCGGGGACCTTACTTACCTACCTAACTGTTCTATACATATAACGTTAAAACGAACCATCGAAATACAAGCAGATAGCTACTTACCTTTCCGAAACCACTGGTAGCTTAAAAAACGCCAATTCACAGTTTAATGTTGAATTTAAACAACCGTCCACTGAACAGTTATAATAACTTTTTTCAGTTGCTCCATTGTTGCATTATTTGCATTAACAGACGCGCGTGTCAAGCGGATGGCACTCACGCTCGGACTGGTCCGAACTGGTCCGAGATATCGTGTCCGTGAGCAGTATCTATGTGTGCATTGCTCGAGAGCTCTTGTATGTAGATAGATTTCTGTACCTATATATTTTGTGACTTGAGTATGGCAGTAAGTGCCCAAATGCAAAACAGTTTCGTAAAGTGCAACTTACTTGTCGTACTGGCGTTTCCCTTGTGAGAGAGCGAAAGGACGAGCTGGAGTTTTAAGTAACACTTGAAGCTGGCAGTTACGCATTCAGGCGTGTTATTTTAACAATAGGTGCTGTTATGCTGGATTAGGCAGTGTTCACATCACATGATATGCCTTTCCCTCAGAATACAGATGTAGGTAATACAAATACACTCCTCCCGCACCTATAGACTGCCGCAGGAACCTGCTAAGTTTTGCTCTATGCATATTTATCAGAGTGTTTATTGTGTAATCTCTGCCTATATTTATGTTTTGTTTTGTTTTACATCAGCATTCAGAGGCACAAATAAACATTTATTGACAGGCAGATATGTTGGTTCTGGCCCCACACTAAGATACCCTCAGTGTTACTACTAAACATGTTGAACATAGTTTAACCTCAAACCAAACATCAGACCCTATACATTTTTGTGTTCAAACAAGTTTTCAACAGGAGTTTATTTTTTTGTGGTAATCTCCCTGTGCCGTGGCAACCAGAAAAGCGACGTCACACACATAAAAAATTAAAGACCTGGGTGTTTTTTTATCCCCAGCCGGGGATCGAACCCGGGACTTCTCGAATGATAGGCAGAGCCACAACCGCTGCGCCACAGATTAGAACTGAGTGATATGTTCAAATCTCCAAAGCTGCGGTTCTATCACCTCATTGTATTTTGGAGACAAGTAAATAGTCTTTATGTGTCAATCGCCTCTTATGTCTCAATCTCAACCTAATTCATGGCATAACTATTGTACTAACACGCCATTTTTTTATTCGTAGTATAATCGACATAGATCTGGCGAGTATTTGTTGAATCTAACTGAATGTTAGGACTTAACAATAAGAGACAAACATTATGTATAACACTTTCTAATGCGAAGATACTTATCTTAAAAATGTTAAAGTGCAATCCATTGTTGATGTCACTGATGGTAGATAACACATTTTGTTAACTATTTATTCACGTATTGTATATGTATTGGAAAGAATAAAATTAACTACGTATACATCTAAAAATAGTGTTATTTTCTCCGCTGAAAGAATAGAACCCTTCTTTGGTAAAAAGAGCACCACAAATAAAACCAAGAGTTGAAGTCTTCCTTTTTAATGTGAACCGTTGTCACTTATAATAATGTTATACTCACTTTTACACAGTATGTCACCAATTGACAACTTACTGTACTAAATCTGGTACAGTATGAATATAAAAACTCAGATATTTAGTGTGGCCCTAAGGAGGACACGCACACCTAATAGTAGTTTATGTGACTGGTACAGTCAGCATCAGATATATGTGAGCAGGTTAGCTACAGATGTACACATCTTAACAAATCAGAAATATCGATACAGCCAGTGTCAAAATTATGTCAACATCCAAGTTAACTCTGAGGGTGTTGACATAATTTTGTCACTTTGGCTGTATCGATATTTCTGTTTTTTTAAGATGTGTAGATCTTTTTGAGTAGCTAAACTGCTCACATAAATCTAATGCTGACTGTACATAATGTAGGGCATTAAAACTCGAGAGTGGGTTTATGAAACGAGCCGAAGGCGGTTTCATAATAACGTCACTCGAGATTTTTAATGCCTAATTCTGTACAGTTGCATACACTAGTTTTATCTACACATATATCATAAGCTCTTTTTGATGTGTTCAGGAACCACATGTTCGACCAACATTGTGGTATTGTTGATTGCTCTGCACTTGTTTAGATTGTTCAGTAGTACCAACTTCACAGACAAACTAGGGGCGGGCACGGCACGACGACGGAATCGGAACTAAAAGTTTTTCGCACCCACCCACCAGTTTCAAGAACAAAAAGTTTTTAGAAACTACCCACTCGCCGCCCCCGCTCTTCTCTCTTCGGCTCTTCTCCCCGCCCGTCGTGTGCTCACTGCGCCCGCAGTGACGTCATCGCATCGCGGCTGCCTACGTGCTTCTAAAGCTAGAAGCGCAGGACACGTCGCGGTGCCGCCACCACCACCCACGGACCGACCCCAAACGGAGAGGAGGAAGGAGAAGAACACGCCCGTCTCCGGAGTTGACCCTACGCAGCACCTGTGGTGTTGATCGACTGCTCGCCGGCACTTCACTGGGCCTCCTCGGATTTATTCGAGGTCTCACCCGGTGGAGGAAGACCGCGTTAAGTCGGCACCACAGAGCCTGCATAAACTCCGGAGAAGTAAGAGGAAGACCCCGTTTTTAAACAACGATGAAGAGAAGCCGTAAGCCGGAGGACCCACCCCCCCCGCCCCCCGACGAGCCGGATCCGCCTGATGTGCGGATCCAAATCGACCGACGTCGGCGCCGTGTGATACAAGTCGTGAAGCGCGACATATTTACCGGCGAGACGTTCGACCTCGCCGGCAACCTGCTCACCCGTGGACAACACGGCGCCGCCTCCAGCCCCATCACGGGCACACCGACGCACGAGGGGGGTATGGAAGAGTTCTTCCGCCCCCCCCCCGACTCACCAACTGAATTCCCGGCCGAGGTGCCGGCGAATGAAGACGCTGCCCGCAGAGCCGCGGCAACCGCCCTGCTCGCCTCCTTTTCGCCGCCACCACCGCCGGCGATGAAGAAAAGCCCGGTGCGGCCGACGCTGCCGACGAAGTTCCCCAACCTCAACCTGGGGAACGCACCGGGGGCCGTCCCGAGGCCCCCTAACCCGCTCATACGGGTGCTACAGGGGTCTGCGCAGACAGAGTCGCGCGACCCCAGCATTAGCAGTGAGTGGGCGGAGCCAGCGTTGGCCACGCCCCCCGTCGCACCAACCATGCCCACCGCCGACACCCCTGACTCGAGGGAGACATCAGAGGCCCAAATGGAAATACCGCAAGCCACGCCCCCAAGCGGGGTTTCTTACGCCGCGGTCCTGGCGCAGCCACCGAAGCCTCAATCGCCGCGACCCACTACACCACCAGCGACCACCACCGGTGAACCCAAGCCGAAGAGGAACCACCCGCCAATCGTCGTGGAGAACCTGCCGGCCTGGGCTACACACTTTGCCCGGCTGAAGGAAGCCCTAGGCCATGCCCCCAACGCGCGACCCTTTGGAAAGGGGGTCCGCTTCACGCCGCAGACCCCGGAAGAATACCGGCAAATCGTCCGGTATCTGGACGAGGCGGCCCGCACCGACAAGACCATCTCATGGTTTTGTTACTCTCTGGACGCGGACCGCCCCTTCAAGATTGCTATCCGAGGGCTCCCGGCAACCACCCTGCCCGAAGAGGTCGCCGCAGCGCTGGCCAGCGTAGGCTTCCCGACGCAGCATGTCCGACAGATTCCCGGCCGGATGGGCCGCGCCGGCTGCCTGTTCTTCGCCCTGCTGGCGGAGAAGCAGACCCCCGGCAGCATTGAGAGGCTCTACAGGGTGAAGGAGCTGCTCTGCATGCCGGGCATCACCATCGAGGGATGGCGCGGCCCAAAGGGGCCCTCGCAATGCCATCGGTGTCAGTCTTTCGGCCACTCATCGACCAACTGTCGCCGCCCTGTACGCTGCGTGCGATGTGGAGAAGGGCACGCAGCTACTGACTGCCAGCGGCCGAAGTCAGAGGCCGCCACCTGCGCAAACTGCGGCCAAGGCCACCCGGCCAACAGCCGCCGATGCAAGGCGCTGAAGGAGGAGGCGCGCAAGCGCGGCATCACCATCGCGCCACCACTGCCGCCCCAACAACAGCGCCCCAAGAAGACCGCGCGCCCCACGACCCGCCCGGCTGCCCAACCCGCGGCCCGCTCGGCTGCCCAACCCACGGCCCGCACGGCTGCCCAACCCGCGGCCCGCACGGCCCCTCAACATGCGACCCAGGTCGCTACTCAACCCGAGGCCCGCCCCGGCCCCTCTACACACCCAGATGTGGAGCCGCTGGGGTCACCAGTGTCGCCGCCAATAAAGCGCCCCCGCCTTGCCCAGCCGGGCGAGACCAAGGGCGCTACAATAAGAACGCCAGCCAACCCGCCCACCACCCGAGGCGAAGAGGCGAAGCCCCGAAAGAAGCGGGGCAAGAAGCGCCGGAAAAAGAAGAAGGCGCCGGAAGAGCCCGCCGCCGAGCCGCCACTTGAGCCCGCCCAACCTGCGAGCCGCCCCCCACTGCCAGCCCGCCCCCGCCCACGGGAGCCGGCAGCACCCGCAGCCCTATCCACGGAGCGCCAAGAGGCTCCACTCATGGCCGCGCTGCTCGACGCCATCGACCTTATCAGCGCGGCCATACAGGCGATCGTGGATAGACGCGATCCGTTGCTGCCCCTGCTGCGGGGATTATCGACACTGAAGGCCACAATCTCGTCCGGACACAATGCCTAAAGACCTAAGGCTTGTGTACTGGAACCCGGACGGGATCACCAGCAAGACGACAGACCTGAGGCTACTCGTGCAGGAGCATGATGTGCATGTCGTGCTTCTGTGCGAGACGAAGCTGCACCCCAGCCGAGAGCTCCGACTGCCCAACTTCTTCGTGTACCGCCGCGACGAGTTATCTCCGAGAGACGTGCCGTACAGAGGCACGGCGGTTCTCGTGAGACGGGACCTCGTCCACGAAGAGTTGGAGCTGCCCGCCTTCAAGACTACGCGGTCCATAGGCGTCCGTCTGAAGACGGCCGACACGGAGCTCAAAGTCTTCGCAGCCTACAAGCCTCCCGGCGACGTCCACCATTTCTACCCGGAAGACATCCGAGCGATGATGGAAGGAGCGACCCCCACACTGGTCGCAGGCGATCTCAACGCCAAGCACCACCAGTGGGGGTCCCACAGCATCAACCCCGCCGGAAGGGCCCTACAGGAAGATGCTGAGAACTCCAACTACGAAGTACTCAGCCCGGGGGCCCCGACACACTACCCGACGAACCCCATGCATCGCCCGGATGTACTAGACGTCGCCCTGGTCAAGAACGTACAGTTCCCCATCGCCATCGGGGAGCTGTACGACATCGACACCCCCCACCTGCCTATCTTGCTGGTCCTCGGGGTGGAGGCCGATCTCACGTCGGCACCGCGTCCAAGAACGAAGACGGACTGGCACAAATACCAGCTGGAGTTGAACACAACGCAGCTCCCCGGCGGTGTCTCTACCAAGGAAGAGGTAGAAGCCGCGGCAGTGGCCATCACCACAGCCATCACCACCGCTCAAGCCGCAGCCACCACCACCAAGCCACCGCCGGTCTTGCGGAAGGAGAGGCTCCCTCCACACCTCCGCAAGAAGTTGGACCTCAAGCGCCGTCTTCGTCGAACCTGGCACCACACGCGCTGCCCCGTGATCAAGGCGGAGATCAACCGGCTCGGAGAAGAACTGCGCGCGGGCATCATCGAGCTGAGGGGACAGTCCTGGGAACGCACCATTGACCAGGCCTCCCAAGATGACACCGCCCTTCACCGCCTGAACCGCAGCCTGACATCAACTCCCGAGCCGGTCTGCCCCATGTTTGATCACACGGGCAGGCGCCGCTACGCCGCACGAGATCGAGCCGCCATACTGGCCGACCACTTCGCTGGGCAGTTCCAGCCCAACCCCATCGCCGACCACGAGCACAACGCCGCTGTTGTGGAGCGCGTAGAGCGCTTCCTGGCGGCCCCCGCGCCTCCCCTCGCCGGCGACTACTTCATGTCGCCCCGCGAAGTCCGGAAGGTGGCCCTGAAGCTGAACCAGCGGAAGGCCCCGGGCCCGGACGGAGTCGTCGCGGGGGCCCTAGTACAGCTGCCAAGGAGAGCCGTCGTCTCGCTGACGCGGCTGTTCAACGGCATCCTGCGCACCGGACACTTCCCCGCCCTCTGGAAGGAGGGCAAGGTGATCGTCATCCCCAAGCCGGGGAAGGACAGAAGACACCCGGGAGGCTACCGCCCGATCACCCTGCTGCCTCATATCGCCAAGCTGTTCGAGCGCCTGCTGTTACGGAGAATCCTGCCCCACATCCAGCTGAGGGCAGAGCAACATGGCTTCCGTGACAGCCACAGCACGACGCTCCAGCTGGCGAGAGTCCTGCACTACCTGGCGTCGGAGCTGAACAGGGGCCGATACACCGTCGGGGTCTTTCTTGACATCGAGAAGGCCTTTGACCGAGTGTGGCACGAGGGGCTCCTCTACAAGCTCCTGGACGCAGGTGTGCCCCCCATGATCGGGCAGATCGTGGCCTCCTTCCTGGAAGACCGGCGGTTCTTCGTCTCGGTCGAGAATGCACACTCCCAGACGAAGGCCATCAGCGCAGGAGTCCCGCAAGGCAGCTGCCTTTCGCCGGTGCTCTACGCGCTCTACACCAACGACATCCCCACACTCGAGGGCCATCTCGAGGAGGGGGTGGAAGACGTTGTGCTCGCCCTCTACGCCGACGACAGCGCCTACTTCGCGTCGTCGCGCAAAATTGAGCTCGCCTGCAGGAAGATGCAGCGACTCCTGGACCTGCTGCCGCCCTGGCTGGACAAGTGGCGGACCGCGGTGAACGTCGGGAAGACAACAGCCCTGTTGACCACCCGCTCCCGCCGTCCGACCCCGCTACAGCTGAGGGGCCGGGACATCGAGTGGCAATCGACGGTGAAATACCTCGGTTGCAACATCGACTGCTCGCTGCGCATGGTCCCGATGGTGCAACACTGCATCAACCGGGCCAAAGCCGCGCGGGCAATGCTCCGGCCTGTCCTGTCGTCCAGCCTGCCTCTGAGAGCCAAGCTGCGGGTGTACAAGGCCTATGTGCGCTCGCGGCTCACCTACGCGGCCTCAGCATGGTACGCCCTGCTGTCGAAGACCCAGAAGGCACGGCTGCAGCGGTTCCAGAACATCTCCCTGCGGGTGATCACAGGAGCCGGGCGGTACGTGCGCAACACCACCATCATGAGGGATACCCGGATGCCCACCGTGGAGAAATTCGTCGCGCGGCTGGCACGGCGCATGTACGACAGCGCCGACAACAGCCGCCACGCACATCTCCACGACATTGCTCCACATCACGCACGTCCGCCTGAAGGCAGACCACTCCCAAGAGAGTTGCTGCACATCCCACTGTCGCCAGTGTAAGCCCGCAGAAGAGGGCGAAAGCACGGCACAGTGGAGAAGAAGAAGCTCCCGCACCGTTGTCGCCAGTGTATGCCAATAGACGGCGAAAGCACAGCGCAACGAAGACCACGTGAGGCCCCTGACAAGTAGGGGCCACCCAAGACCGGGGGGGACGTTACCCCCCGAGTTAACGCCGCGGGCATGAGGCAACCATAAGTCCTCGACCCCGCAACCGTAGTGGTCCTCGCGCTCCGCGCGAGAACACACTCCGCAGACCACACTAGGGGCGGGCGTCGGCGTTCGAAATTACTATCAAGTAGGTACAATTATGCTGGTCGTAACGTGCGGTTTAGTGATGGGTAACTCGCTCTAAATTGCAACTCGGTTAAATCAGTTTGAAAAACAAAGCAAACCGGTTTGTAAACCGGTTCAAATCGATTTCGGGCCAAACCGGCGAATACATACAAAAGAGCGAAAACCGACTCGCCTGATGCAACTTAACGATCTGAGAGCAGATTTTTTCCTGATACCTGGCATTGTGGACACACTCGCAGACACAGATTACATGAAGACATGAAACAAAGTCAACAATAACACTAACACTTACCTCTTAATATTTTTAACAATTTTTTACTCTATTTTCAAATTTCCTTCACTGCAAACAAAAACTTCTAGTCGCCTACACAAGTCGCACAGGTTCAAAGCGCGCGCGAAACGTCTTGCCCAATACATCAATTAACCAAGTAGGTACAGCAAGCAAAACTCGCGCGCGAACGAATCGCACCTACAAATCGATCTTTGAACCGAGTTGAATCGTTCGATCATCAAACCGGTTTGAACCGAGTTACCCATCACTAGTGCGGTTTTTGGACGCAGTAAAGAGGGTTTATGATACTTGTGTAGATAAAACATATATTGGCTTTATATTTGCGGCAGGCTAATGTAATTATTCGACCGTCGACATAATGGCGAAATTTACTTTAAACCGAATAATCTTCATGTTAGTTCGACACGTGTGTATAACACAATACATGATGCATAAACATATGACTGTGAATCCAGTTTTTGATTTACCCTGACCCACAACTTTGCCCTCCGGCCGTTTTCGCAGTTGCGAATTAAGAATGTTTATTCCTTGTTCGCAACCGTTTGCGAAACAAGATATTTTTTCCTTAACCGCAAGCTTAAGCATCCTGATGACTAAGTTTCGCAACCAGTTGCGGCAAAAGATGTAGATGTTCCCTTATAGCAACCTTCGATGACACTATATTTTATTGATTTGCCTACAAACTTTTTAAGAGTTTACAGGCCACTACAAAAATATCAAGTAGATAATTAATAGGTATCTAATCTTGACAATGCACTCATTGCGACGTGCTCACGACATAAGTAATTTCACAACAGTAATTATTAACATAATAAAAATGATCTGTAATGATAGTACTTATTTCAAAGTCTATTTTAATAATAAAAATAAAATCTTCCAACGAGTTCCCCACTTCCAGTTCGAAAAATATAATATATTTTTATAATTTTTCCAGATAACAAAAAAGAATAACTTGTTTCCTTTTGTTGAGTTTTTATGTTTTTATCAGGTAAAAATAGTAGATTACCATTGCGATTTTTCGTTTCAATTGCATATTTTTATTCAGTATCTTATCCATCCCATCGCAACAACGTAAGTTTGGGAAGTTCTTTTTCTTTGTTCGCAACCAAGTTGCGGTTAAGGAAAAAGTTCTCTTAATTCGCATCTGGCTGCGAACAAGGAATAACAATTCTTAACTTCTTAACTCGCAACTGGTTGCGAATCGCAGTTGCGAAAACGGCCGGAGGGCAATTTCGCCATGATATTTCGAGTGCCAGTTCACATGAAACTGAGCTCGGCTGACTGAGGCTCGGACGAATAATTTAATCTGCTGGCCAAAGTGCGTTGATGTGGATGAATGTTACAATGTTGTTACGTAGAAAAAACTCGATCTTACAGAATATTGAATATGATGAAATTACAAACTCTGTACAAGATGAAACTAATTTTAATCATTATATAAATAACTTCATATCTCAATTGCCTTTGAAAAAATCTTGAATGCTCTGTTATAATTGTGTGCAGCTGTTAGTTTTCTCAATTTAGTTGTAGAAAAGATATTGAGATTGCTTAGATATTGTCACTAAGTCCTTATATAGGTAGATACTTTTCTGTTACTTACACCGAGTGCAGTTTTTGGGATATACAATTCATGGAGTTTGGTAGAAGGCAAATGAAACGTCCACAATTTCACTTATCTATCGATCTATATTTGCGTTGTTATGATAAGCCATATGGTACGGTACAGTGTGTTTATTTTACAATGTCTCGAAATATAAATTACTGAGTAATACTGGTGACCTTAAAATTTCATTAAGCAAAATGTTTAATTATGTGATTCGGTTGTAAACAAAGGCGAATATATCGATGTACTTTCAATACGATTAGAAACTTATAACACGGAGAATTGTACAATGGGATGGACCTGATATTTTTAAAGTCGCGTGAGAGTGACCGATCGAACCCACTGTTTAATTGACCAAGTAAATTTCGTGGTTTACACGCAACAAATTATTTGCTCTAGTTTTTCGAAATAAAGAGCACAAGAGCTAAAGAAGGAAGTAATTAATCCGTTATTTCTTACCAAATAAATATCACAACGTCATGTTAAAAACTAAAATACATTACAGGATTTGTTTACGACTTATTGAAAGACAGACATGTTGCAAGTTTATTTTCTATGTTAGTTTATTTATATCACAGTTTAAAGCCAATCAAAATATAGGCAGATAAATGACATTACTAACGGTCTGCGGGGTTAGCGGGGTGGTGGGGGTGGGGGGTGACATCAGTGGCTGCCCCTCTCTCTCCGCTAAGACCCCCCGTTACCCCCGCGGACCAAGAAGTTGTTTCGGGTTAGAATTTCGTCCTATTTTCCATGAATCGAAGGAAAACTATTCATCCACCTTCGTATTTGGTCACATGGAGATAAAAAGTCTCTACGTGCAAACTATGATTACAGAAGCAGAAGCTGCCTGCAGTATAGGTACGTATAATTTTGTATTTTTATCTCTAGGTAGGTACCGTCAGCAACAAGTATAAAAGTGGACAATGTACTGAATTACAACAAAGGTGTGTCAGTAGTTTTTGCCGATGGTAAGATGATTGTCTATCTCTTGAAAAGCACTGATATGCTAATAACCTCACAACTTTCCATAATTTTAACTCACTTATTTATTTAAATATTTATAAATGAAAATGATTTGGATAATAGTTATGGCCGCGCGGCCGCATTTATCTATAGCTCATCTAATAAATAAATTCTACTAATTGATTGTTCGATATGCTTGTATTGTAACTTAATGATGAAATAATTCATTATTCATTTGAATTAGTATCTTGTTGAGCATCAGCATAAATAATATGCTGAGACTCAGATGCTGTAGATGCATCACAGACCATTATGTTTGAAATTATGATATTTTAAATTAAATGAACCCCATTTATTAACTTCAAAGCAGTACCAACGGTTTAACAATGAAGACCTAATAGATACTATGGACAATTAATAATTAAATATAACGGTTGTGCAACCTATAAATATAATTTTAGCCTATGTTCTACGTTTACAACAATATTCACTAAGAATACAGTTCTAAATCAACCGGAACTATATTTGTCCACTCAACGTTTAACACACAGTAATATATAATTTATACACAAATTAATATTAATTACATATAATATAATTTATATATAAACTATCATTCAAAAACTTTAATTTATTTGAGATTCATTTGTTAAGTTATAATTTGTTAAACGTTCAGCGTGTTCCAGAGGACTATTACCTATTATGTATATTAATTTAATCTCACTGATTTCTGATAACATAATTTATTTCTATCATATATTTTAAGCTTTATTTAAATCTATAGCAAATATATTTACAGTGAACAAGTTAAGTATAACGTGATTGCGACCAAGCAAATCTTTTCAATTTATTGTTCACAATCTAATACTCACTTTTTATTTTTTGTAATAAAACATACTTCCATTCAATAAAGTACATAAATAATGATATTACATAAAGTAGGATAGAAAATGAATGATAATTCGTTACATTTGCCTACTTTCGTTTACGTTATATTTATATAATAATAATAATATTCGTATTGACATCTTTTAATGCAAATAATATTAATATTTAATTTAATAATATTTATTTTAAATATAAATATATTTTAATGGGAAATATTTTTTCTGGGTATTATTTTTGTAGTAATGCATGTTTTTGTACTTTCAATATTTTTTTATACCAGCACAGGCGACAACGTTATAATGCTGCTAATATTCTAAATTACTTAATGGTCCAAATTTAGTTCAACCTTTAAAATTGGATTACATATAATTCAATGACAAAATATTTAAATTACATAATTACAAAAATTTGTTGTAGTAAACAGTATGTGAGGCCAGCTCTCATGTTGTTGACTAAATTAGTAGGTAATATTATTATTTATACATATTTTATATAAGAAGAAAATATTTATACCACAGTTCAATAACCAACTGAACAGAAAATATACATAAACATTGTATACTTATAACCTGACAAAACTGTTTATTGTCGATATTATACAGATTCACATTAAACTCCCTTGATAAGTGGTATAAATAAATATCTTGTATTAATGTGATATTGAGTATACATGAAGAGTATAGTACGTAAGCTGTGGTTAGCTTATATTATATTGAGCCATGAAGTATGTATACAATCATATATATTTTTACTATTTAAAGCTCTTAGTTTTCATTCCAAGCGAGTTCTATTCTCGCCTTGAATTCTAAACCTAAAGACCATATTGCAAAACAATAATTTATCGGTAACATACAGTAACGTATTTCAGCCACATGGTAGAAACCTACAGTAGTTGTTAGTAATAGTAAATTATCTAGTTCTTAGAATTCCTCACGCACGGTGAACAGACAGCATCATATATAAATGAGTACCCAAGCTACAACAAATAGATCTACACACACATCCTAAACAACCAGAGAAATCTACACAGCGAAAGTCTCAAAATGGTAACATCCATTTCGACGCTGACCGAGGATGTTAGCAGAATTTTGACACTGTGACATACACACAGTGTAGTTATTTCTGGTTGTTATTTGAGTAGCTTGCGTGCTCGCTGTATTAGCTACCTATACCTCTTTTGATACAAAGAAAAATATCTTGCAACATGGTTAGTATAGTAATTGAAAGATATAATATATAATGCTACATTTTTAATAAACCATTAAACAAAAGCATTGCTTTTGGCAAATAGATGCATAACCACCACTTCCCATCCCTTGTATTTTAACACTGCACATAAGAGTTCAAGAAAGGTCACTTAATGTAGCCAATGCACGATTGGTATAGTGTCAGTTCTTAACTCACTATAAAATACCTATTATGTTTCATAAGAATTTGTCTTAATCAACTATCGGCATTAGAGAAAAACTAAAATAACATTGGTTGCGCCTTTAAATGTGTATAGAGTACGCATAGAGTGGGACTCAGTATTTACTCAAGTATGGATTAATAGCCGTAAATAGCGAGTGTTAATCCAAAATCTAGGCTATACATTTTTACTTTAGCAGTCTTATGTTTTATACAATACTGTGGATTTATTGTATTACCGAGTATTTGGGGGGTTATTAGTGCGTTTTATGTTGCCTAGCTCTAACTAACTAACTAAATAAATAATAAGTATGTTTGTCACTATGTAATAATATCTTAGAATCTAAATTTATCCCACTTTTAGTTCTTCTATCATCACGAAACTTGGTATGTAGGTAAATTAGATGAAAATGCAAAAAATATGGTATCATCGAGATGGTCTGATGATAGAGCTCGAAGGTGGGGGAGGGAACCCCGGGATGATTACTAGTTATCCCACCGAGTTTGGGCTCGTTAGATTCATCGGCACAAGACCTGTTCATTTTACCAGACGATTTCCTTATCGTCATCACCTGATGATGGCGCTGAAAGGTGGGAGACGGAACTCTGAGCTGCCTTATTGTATACCCATGAAGTTTGGGCTCATTAGATTCATCGAAAAAATACCTGTTTATTTCATCTGATGACGTTATCATCATCACCTGTTGATGAAGTAGAAAGTTGGCAGACTGAACCCTGGGATTCTTACTTATAAACCCATCGAATTTGGACTTGTTAGATTCTTCATTTCAAATAGGGATGTTCTCAGTTTCAGTATCATTACCTGATTATGGAGCTCGTAGGTGGGAGATGGAACCCTGGGATGCTTACTAGTAATCCCAAGTAAGCCCAAATACGCCACACTCGGTGACACGTATTTGTTAATGCCGTTCGGCCACGAGGACCTGACGCTCGACGAATACTCAAAGACATATGTATCTAAGTGGCTCGTCGAAGCGTTAGGAGACCGCAGATCAGGCAACTACCTCGCTCAACGCATTAGCATTGCGATACGGTGAGGTCAAGGTGCCAGTGTCTTTGGCAAACTCCCGCCCGGCCGCGATTTGGGTTTTTTTTTAACTGAGTCTGGTTTAATTTTTTGTTTAAATTATCTATTATAATTAAATTTTATTTTATTGCTCAGTAAAGCTTTGTTTCTTAATTTATTTCTTAGCAGGGTTTTGTTTACCACCTTCCAGCCCCACCGTCAGGTTTGCATCGTCAGGTGAAATGAATAGGACAGCCCAAGCTCCATGGGTTCACAAGTAAGCGTCGCATGCCATCTTTCACCTTTAAGCTCCACCATCCGGTGATGATGGTCAGCTTATAGGTGAAAAGGTGAAATCCTGATTAAATGAACGTGTCTTTTTACGACGAATGTATTCATCTAATTAGCCCAAACTGGCTACGGAACTCTGAGCTGTATACGGTATGCGTTTACAAGTATGCAGCTCAGAGTTCCGTGTCCTACCATCCAGCGCCATCATCAGCTGATGATGGTGAAATAATTGTCTAGTATCTAATATGAACAGGTCTTGTACCGATTAATCGACCGAGCCCAAATTCGTTGGGGTTACTAGGAAGCATCCCAGGGTTGCATCATTGATTCATCCCTCGATGGTACTATATTATTGTATTGTCATCTAAACTACATAAACATACCAAGTTTCGTGATGATAAAAGAACTAGAAGTGGGACAAATTTTGATTCTAGGATTTTATTAAATAGTGACAAACAAACTTAGTTCAGTTCAGTTAGATTGTTACAGCTTGACAGCATAAAACACACGAATAGCTTCCCAAATACATGATAATTTAATGAATAGTGTGATAATAAAATATGAGACTAAAGTAAAAGGTTTACAGCCTCGATTTTGGCTAAAACCTCAGTATAAATGATAAACACTCAGTAAATAGCTGTTTAAGTTAAATACTCAGTAAATACTAAATGCTATTTACTCGGTTCGCCCATCTAAAGTTGCGCCTAACACAAGTGTTAGACAAACCAAAGTAACATTACACAAACAGTGTTAATTTACTAAGTACTACGAATTATATAGTCCATACTTGAACCTTCTCGGCTATAACACACCAGCTCGCCTGGTCGTAGTACGAAGACACTACGTGGAGGCTCTCGACGTACTTCTCTATGAGTTGGTCCAGTTCGCCGCGTTTGAAGACGTGGTAGTACCGGTGGTAGGTGAGGGCGCCACCTTCCGACGGCAAACTGTCCGAGCCGTCGCTCAGCGTGGGCAGGAGGGGCGCGTGTGGCATAGCCCTCGACGGTGCCGCTGACGCAGTAGCCGTGTCCTCAGACGAAGACCGAGTCTCCAACAGTTTCCGTTCCTTGGAGCATTCACTGCATGAAGGCAGGGAAGCCAGGCTCGCGCAGCCGAGCGATGCCGTGCTGCCGGTCTTGTCTCGACGGCTCCAGTCGCTGCCCGCGGAGGTGTCTGCTGACTCGATAGAGAAGCCAGACTTCAACGGTGCGGTGCTGGCGCTGGACCGTGATGTGACTGACTCAGGGCTGATTTCCATTTTGTCCAAATCACTCGAATCCGTGGACTGCCCGACCTTCAAAGATGATCGCTTGTCCGTGCTCGTGCAGAGAGAGTCCATGCTCATTTCCGATTCTAGCGAGTACCCGGTTTCTAATGACTGACTTGTGTCGTACGCCCCGGAGTCTATAGTTATCTCTGGGTTACCGTTATTGGATGATATTGCGCTATCGTCATCAGGATTTTTGGTCTCAATGTCGATTATTTTCTCGTCGTCAGTTGGTTTTGTCACGTTGTAGGGTATATTGGCACAGTTGTTGAGGTATATATCTTCTTCGCTGGTAACTTTCATGGCCTTTTTCAACTCTCGGTATTTGTTGATAATAGGATCGACGTCCTTCGATCTCTTCTTGATCTTTAGTTTGCTTCCACACTTAGGGAACAGTCGGTTGATGTCAGTCTCGTGTATTTCTGTAGCGTTAGCCAGAATTTTGTTTCTTTCATGGATATCAGTGTTTAGTTTTGTGAGATTCTGCATTTCAGTGCCAACTTTGTTTCCGTATGGATCGTCCAGGTGCTGCAGACTGTTTGAGAGTTCGTCGAGAATTTTCTGCGTATTTCTATCTGCTTCCTCCCGCTTTAGTCTCAAGGAGATGCTCTTTTCGCTGCTGCTACTGCTCGGGAGATCGAAGTCTTCGTCGTTGAGTCGTTTTGAGTATTGGTCTATTTCTTGTAGCAGCTTCTCACTCAGCCTTTCAGCAAATTCGGTTAGTTGACCACGATCCTCGTTCAAGTCATCATCTTTAGGAAGCATGTCAGACTTACAAATCACTAATGGCTCGTTAGCTAGTATTCTATTGAAGCTATCGGATTTGGATATAGACTTATCTGAGTCGGTGCTGGACATGGAAACAGAGTCGTAAGGAAATCGCGTGGGGCTCCTGTGGCTTTTGCTTTGGTTTTCGTCGATGGATCGTTCCTCAGGGCGGTTCGGAGACAACCTGTTGAGGCTCCATGTAGAATTGCTCGTGCTGCCTTGTCTGGGAGACCGGTCCTTGGATCGCCTCCCTGGTGAAAGCCGTTCTAAGCTGGATGAACTTCCGCCGCTGGAACTGGTGTGTGAGTGAGATCTCGATTTGTCTTCTAATATTCTGAGGTCACCGGGGGACAATTTGTTTAGACTCCAGTTGCTGCTACTGCTGCTGCTCGATGTGCCCTGAACAATGGCCATGGCTTCGGTACTCTCTATTTTCTCTAAGAACTTCCTCTTATTCCGCGGACTAGACTGTATCGCGGTCTCACAAGTCTCATCGAGAGAGTGAGCCACTTCCGCAGCTGCTTTGATCAGATTTTGTGGCGTGACAGGTTTTTCAACCTCATTCTCGTCTGAATTGGTTACTTCGAATGATGGATGAGGTTGTAGACCTGAAATGATTTGAATATTTTAGAATTGCATGACCCATGGTCAGTGAGATTGGTCATTAAACGCGAAATGCTGGTTGATCATTTAATAAATTAATTTATTCATTGAGTTAGAACTTTCATTAACATCCTTTAGGGCAAACCACTGCAGTATCTTAGGTAGAGACTAATGGGGGCGAGTAAAGCGAAACCCCGAATAGTCTTCATCTTAGTTCAACATTTATAACACAAAACACCACTAGGTCCATACTAAGCTCAACAAGGCTTGGTTATGGGTACTAGACGATGATATATTTAATAGAGATAAATGCTTATGTAAATACAAAGAAAACATCCAAGACCAAGAAACAAATATTCATGTTCATCACACAAATATTTGCCCTTACCGGGATTCGAACCCAGGACCGTCTCGGCTTTGTAGGCTTTCACAACCGTTAGGCTAAAACGATTGGCTATACATGTTTTAATTAAATTCGGCCGGACCAGACCATGTAATGGTCTGCCAGATCATGTAATGGTCTGCCAGATCATGTAATGGTCTGCCAGATCATGTAATGGTCTGCCAGATCATGTAATAGTCTGCCAGATCACGCAATGATTGGCCATTTCATGAAATGACCAATCCATTCCATGTAATCATAAATTCTATGATATATACATTTGGGGTTAGGGGTTGTTTGTGTGTAAGTGTATGTCCATTACCATTTTCCTGGAAAATCGCTAGACCGATTTAGATGCGGGTTTTGGCTCTCATTTCAGAGCAGGTTATATTTAACAGATCTAAAAAGACCACCAGGGGGCGCTGCCGCAGCCAGGATGGTTGACGCTTTAGGTATCTAGCGCTAACGACTTAACAAACTCGAACGACTTCAAAATCTCGGGTTTCGGTTTATCTTCGGACTGCCATAGTTCGTCCATGTCTCAAAGTATCGCATGGAGTTCAAATGGCTGCCTGCTCGTCTTCGTCGGGACCCTCACATCCTATCTTTTATAGCATATTAACTAACCCCCGATATCCCAGCTTTCTGCCTGAACGCTTCGACTTCATTCCCTCTACTAGACCTCGTAGCATCACACAGCCTCCATGCTCTCTACTTCACGTCATAATACCGTCGCTTACGAACATGAGTTCCGGATGAGGGCAGTCCATCTCTCTTTACCTTCAAGAATCTTCTAAAGGAGCATTATCTTTCTCTTTCGTGAACTTAGGGTTTTATAATCTAGTATTGTTATTCTGGTGCAAAGGTTAGCTATAGCTATTCAGCGCGGCAATGCGGCTAGTGTTAAGGGCACATTTGCACCTGGAGTGGCGCGGGGCGGGTTATTCGATACTTAGTTTTTAATTTGACTTAGGTGGTAGTAAATTTTAGTTCAGTATTGTTTATTTATAATATGTATTTTTATATACGGTGTTCATGTATCTATATGTAGTTTATTTAGTAGTTTAGTAAAAAACACGTATTTATAATATTAATTTATTTCTGCACATAGGCCTCCCTGTCACTTCTATTAAATTTATCCTTTTCATCTTGGGTTTGCTGGAAAAATCTCTAGTTAGAGATAAGCTTGCATTTTCTACGAGTAATATAATGTGTCACAATATATACGAAATTATTACCGGATTTTTGTTTGGAAGCTAGCATAGTCACCCTAATTGTTTTTTTCAAGTCCTTCGCGCCTGATGATTGTGGTATATATGGGAAGAGGAGACAAAAACGAACAAAAATTTCATATAATATCGCCCTAATGTATCGCGCTGCGAGAAAAATGGGAGCAAAGGTCAGCTGCTAGTAGTATCTTATTTTAGGGTTCCGAACCTCAAAGGGTAAAAAAGGAACCCTTATAAGATCACTTAAAATACGCTAAGAATTTAAAATTACCAAATAATTAAAAACTACACACACACAAAAACTGAACACAATAAAAAATAAAATACACAAATAAACCGCCACAAACCCAGGACATGTCCGACCCAAAGGTACCCATCACACTGGCAGCATTACCGCGCTGCACGGCGAGTGAGATCCTTTGGATCAGGAACGCTCCGGAACGATTGTCAAAACCTCGGTCCCTCAAGCGATCACTCAAGATCACTTGCGTGTCCGTCCGTTTGTCTGTCACATGCATTTTTCTCAGGAACTATAAGGGTTACAGTCTTGAAATCTTCTGCAAAACTACTTATGAAAAAAATATGCTCTCCCCATATATACTGGATAATTAAAACGTGATATCCAAACTAATAAGTTGGTCGGTACATACCTTTTTCCGCCACAGCTCTTCTTAGTTCTTCAGTCACGACGCTAATGACGCTATCCACAGAATCAGGTGAAGAAACTCCACTGGAGTCGCTGTCCATGTCGTCAGTAGCCGGATTGAATAGCTCTAATGACATAAGTTTCGGATGACTCTTCGCCGCAGGCTCTTTGCTATTGTTTCTTACTATAGGAAACGGTGGTCTTCTGCTGATGTTTGCAGCTGGGATACCTTTGTTAAGCATTTCTCGGAGTTGTCGTATTCTTTCCTTTCTTTTTCGATCAGCGCTTCTTGAGTCTAGTGTATCGCTCGGTGATCGGTTCGGCTCCTTAGGCTTGAATTGAGGTATTTCCGGTAACTCAGCTACAGTTTGCAAAGTGATCTTGGGGTAGGGTTTCACGTCTTGAAGTACAATTCTTGGTTTCAAGTCACTGGACTCTTCTGTAAGTTTGTGTAGGTTTTCAATGTCTTTATTGATCTCGGCTATTAGTTCGCTTGTTGTTGGCTCAGTCGGCGTAGTGATCTCGTCTTCTTCTAAAATCGGAGGGATGGGATCATTTTCCTCGAAGAATATTTCAGTTGGTACATTGTTATATACTATCGGTAGGAGTTCAGGCTTTAGGAGGGTTTCATCAGAATCGCATTTCGGGGGCGAATTTGGTTGACTTTTCGATTGAGGTTTCACTGTTGCTCCGATAGTGGTTGTGGTAGAATAGTTTTTCAAACTGTACTGCGCTACAAGTATTTTATTCACGGGACTTGGTGCTTGAACTGAGTTAGGCGAAGCTGGTGGTCTTATCAGCGGGAAGGCTTGCTTTAATCTAGGTGACGGTAACCCTGGGGAGTTCTTCATTCGGGGGGAAGTAGGCACGGATGACACTTTTAGTCTTGGAGAGGTAGGTCCTGGTGAGAGAGGTGTGGGTGAGAGCGGGTCACCAGAACCATCTGTCTTTGGGACGTATATCACAGATGCAAAACTATCTTCCGAGTCGACACTGGTGTCACTTTGTAGGCTGCTGTCTTTCGACGAGTCCGAGCCATCTTCTCGGGAATGTCTTCGTTCAACGTATGTTTTCTCGGAGCAGGTTGCATTGTCGCCCGATGTAGGAACTTCTTGAGCCGGCCCGTGACTCTTCCAGCCTTGCAACAACCTTACAAACACCGTCACTTTATCAATATTCGTTGTCGACGTTTTAAACTTACTAGTGAGGCCGTTTTTCAGGGACTGAAATTTCTTGGCAGTTGTTGCGGATGTCGAGAAGATCGAGTCGCGTATCGTGTCGAGCGCGCCAGGTCTCCGATACAGGAACTCCTCATTGAGTGAGGCTTGTTTCTGTATGTTTTTCCTTAACCGCTCCTTCTCCCGTAGCCTCTCAACCGACATGAGTTCCTCATTAAGCGATGTCTGCTTAAAGACGCCGGGTTTCTTCGATGATAGTCTCTGTGTGTGTATTTTAAAATTAGGCATTTCCTCGACGAGGCTCTTCATGTCGGTCGGCTTGTCGAGGTCTTCATCAGCGTCGTCTTCGTTGATCGATTTCTTTTGTTTGACGAGGCGCGGTTTTTTTCTCGGCTGTAAGTTTTCTGCGGGTTGGACTACTTGGGGGGTCGGCTCGTCATCAGCTTCCAGGCTGGGGAGGCTGGATCTCGATCTGATGAGAGGTTGTCGGTCCGCATCGGTAATGTCTGTGAGGCTGCGCGACTTCGTGGCTGACGCGTCCGATTGTTGGGCGGTGAGTCGTGGCGGGGCGAAGTCGTCTAGTCTCCGTAGTTCGATGGGCAGGTCGAAGACCGGGGGTTCTGTGTGGATGCAGGTCCGGGGGGGCACCCTGTTGCCCCAGGAGGGTAGGAAAGAGCGCCTGCCTGCCAGCCGCTGCAGCGCGCGCCTCACGAACGAGTAGCAAGTCTCGTTGGGCGACGATAGTGACGAGGAACCGGGGGAGCCGGCTTGACTCTTCCACGGCTCCAAGTTGCTGAAAATGAAATGACACATAAGCACGTTTTGAAAAATAAAAATGTAATTATTACCTTATAAATGTCTAAGATTTAAGAATAATTACTGGTCGTGGTCGACTGAGAGGTATCTTCTTGGCGCTGGCGTCGGCGGACATAATGTTACTGGTCTATTCCATGGTATGAGAACATCCTGGAAAAATAGAAACATACTTGAGAAACGTTAGACAGAAATTAACGTCAGTTCAAGGCGACTCTCTATATTTGTCTCTCAAATGAAACTAACTTAACGTTTCCCCTTATGAGGTGGCAGAGACACAAATGCGTCCGCGTTTGTCCAGTTATCCATATCGTAATAGCATTAATACTTGCCCTTCAGTTCCCAGTGTATCCCTACCCTAACTAAAGTCCTCACCTGTGAATTGAAGTTCCTTCCCTCATGCTCCATCGCCCACACCGTCAGCAGCAGCCGCCCGCCGATTCTAGTAACCCTCGCCAGCTCCCGTATAGCGCGCGCGCGTCGCTCCACCGTCGCGAAGTGGTGCACGACGGCGATGGAGAGAACCGCGTCGAAGGACTCGTCGCGGAACGGCAGGCAAAGGTTGTCGCACACCACCACCTGGTGGCGTGATTGGGGAAACTAACATAAACACAATGCCGGTCAAACATGCGGTTCCTGAACACATCAAAGAGAGCTTATGATATGTGTGTAGGTAGATAAACTAGTGTGTGTAACTGTACATAATTAGGCATTATGTATCAGTCACATAAACTACTATTATAAGAGCATATTTGGGAAACATAGGATATCATCTATAAATTCGTATGTTGTACTCAATGACTTTTCCTATGAAACATTTAGGGTTATTATGTGCAATACAAATTAGTTGAGCGCTGATTTTAAACATGTCTTTTTGGGTTCAATTCTATAGTATTATAGTACTGAACCCAAAAAGACATGTTTAAATAACAGTAATATAGTTATAGGATCACTCGCGTGTCCGTCCGTCCGTCACAGGCAGTTTTCTCAAGAAATATGAGAGATAGTCTTGAAATATTCTGCAAAAATACTTATCCTAATAATTGCGACATAATTCAAGTCTATTATGAAAAAAATATTGCCCACAAAAAAGTGGAGGAGGTAAAATGAAAAAAACAAAAAAAAAACACCGTAATAAGTCATGTAAGATATCGTAAAAGGACTCTTTACAGTCGTCATTTTTTAAATTATTTTTAGTTTTTCTAATTTTAGAAGTTATGATAAAAAAGTAAAAAAATTACCCCCCCCCCCATCTCCGAAACGATAGATACAGTCAAAAATTATGAAAAGTCAAAGATTCCAGGAAAACCTACCCGGAATTGCCAAGTTTTATTTTATTTATCTGTAAACCACATACAAACTTACAATTGCACCTGGTATCGTACAAGAAGTATGAGAGTAGCTGCACCAATAACTTTATAAATAAAATTTTGCTACGTAAAATCCAAACCGTTCACTCCACACCATCCTTACACATTGTATGGTGGTACGGACCCTTCGTGGGGGCTCCCCCGAGAAGACTATTCTCGGGGGAGCCCCCTTTTCATATCATACTCAGCCCACATCCACCCATTGCTGAGTATGCGCCTCTTCCTCATAGCGCTAGCTGATCTGTACGGTCCTGTACAAACAGAATCCAGACCCGTCGACTTGATGATACTGTCGGTCCATCGGGCAAGTGGGTCTGACCACCGGCCTTGGCACGCTATGATAATTAGGTAGGTATCTCACCTCATTGTCTCGATGTCTGGCTTGTCCGGCGAGCCGAGTGCAGCGGTCGCCGCCCACGGAGAACACCGATGGGTTCACACTCAGGTACTTGCCGTTTCCGCAGCCTGCAACATTAAACACATGGCTCTGTAGTTTGAATGATGCACTTAATAGCAGTTTATGTGACTGCTACATTATGGAGGGCATTAATACTCGAGAGTGGGTTTATGAAACGAGCCGAAGGCGAGTTCCATAATAATATCACTCGAGAGTTTTAATTATTATATACTACATACACTAGTTTATCTACACACATATCATAAGCTCTCTTTGATGTGTTCAGGAACCACATGTTTGACCGGCATTGTGGCATTGATCATAGCTCTGCAGTTGATTAGCTTGTTCTGTAGTACCAACTTCACAGACAAACTAGGGGCGGCACGCAGGAGGGCGTCGGCGTTCGAAATTTGAATGTCATAATATGACCATAATGTGTAATTTTTCAGATAAGAAATGAGTTTTTACCAAGTAGTTTAACATTATGCTGATCGTAACGTGCGGTTTTTGGACGCAGTAAAGAGGGTTTATGATACGTGTGTAGATAAACTTCATTTATCTATACATGTATCATAAACCCTCTTTACTGCGTACAAAAACCGATACGATACGTGTGTAGATAAAAAGATTAAGACGTGTGAAAATACCAGTAGTTTTATGAGCTAAAAGTTCGGATAGCTATGCGGAAACCTGTGAGGATTTTAAAACAAAAAGTCATTGAATTTCTGTGGGGATTTCTTGATCAAAACCCACTCAATTCTGTGGGATTTTTTACTGTAAATTTATCATATTTACATTTATTATTATATTTACAGAAATCCACAATGAGTCCGAATTCAGAACGTTATTCAATTGCATTTTTTATATTTTGTACTAAGTCATCTGTATAATTCTGTATACAGATAACTTAAGATCGGTCATCAGCTAATATCTATCAAGCGATTTCTTCCAGAAAACCATGGTTGGGTAGGAGAAGTACATTGCATATGGTGTACACACCGACATCGCACACCATGCTGCCCGGATCCAGGTCGGCGAGGAAGGCGTGCACGCCCGGCGCGGGCGTCGCCGGCGGCTGCCCCTGCCCCTCCTCCTCCACAGCCTGCTCGTACACCTGAACAGACAATAAACATTTATATCCAGGCACATACATTGCTTCTGGCCCCACACTAGGCCCTCTGGGAACCAGACACAGTGACGTCACACACATAAACATCCAAGAGCTGGGGAGTTCACAATGTAAGCTTGCCGAAGTTGGCCTACAGGTAGGCATAGGCGCTTTAGAGAAGAGATCTAGAAGCGCCCATTCTCAGGGTCATTTGCCAACGGTATCCATCGAGATCCCGACGACTTGGTGATATCGTCGGACAATCAGGCAGATGGTGATGGTTTAAGAGAGGGAGTCTCCATTATCAGGCTATATCGGAGGAGACGGTGCGATCCACCCTTATTTAGATCTGGGGGTTACCACAACCTTTATAGTGATTCAGTTTAGGAATCTAAACTATTCAGTCACACAAATCGACCGAAAAGTGTGGAAATGTGACAGTGTTCCCGTACACTTTGACGTTTACTGCGTTGGATTTACTGTGGATTTTAGTTTCTGAAGAATCCGTGGCCTAGCGGTATTCGCACATTGGCAACGATCATGCTGGTAGCAACATCTGCCCGAGACGGGCACTTGATGGGTGCCCGTTCTATATGGCATGTGTTTCGGACGCTTCCGTGTTTCGGATGACACGTTAAGCTGTAGGGTCCCGGCTGCTATCGCTACTCGGTGGTAGTTATGGTAAAGCTGTGTCAGACGCCCTAATAGGGCAGCTTGATAACTTCGGACAGTCGGGTTGGCCACTAACTAGCCCGACAACCCTCCATCAACCCGCACTGAACCAGCATGGTGGAGTATGGCTCAATCTTACTCGTATCCGGGTAAAGGCCGGTGCCCCCCGGTGGGGACATTAATGGGCTACATTTATTATTTACTTTATTATTATTATCATTATTTATAACATAACATAACAACCTGAGTTACGCGGACGATATGTGTCTGCTCAGCCCCACGATCAAAGGCCTGAGGAAGTTATTGTCTATATGTGAAAAATACGCACTAGAACACGATCTAATATATAATGTTAAGAGGACTGAGATGATAGTGTTCAGGTCGGGGAAAGGACCGGACCACATTCCCAGTCTCATGCTTAAGGGTCAACCTGTAAATATAGTCGAGAACTTCAAGTACCTTGACCACATTCTCTCGTCTTCTATGAAGGACGACGCTGATATTGAGAGGCAGCGTAGGGCTTTATCAATAACTGGTAATATGATAGCAAGAAGGTTCTTTAAGGCCTCTTCAGATGTAAAAATATTATTATTATTAAATTTATTTATTATTTATAACTTTTTGTCAATCATTTTACACGTGTCAACTCTGGGCTAAGTACACTCGAAAATCTCACGATGCACTTCGAGTCACATATAACAACACTTTAAGGCACCTGATGGGCTTGCGCCGAGGCTGCAGCGCATCGGGGATGCTCGCCGAGACGCGTGTCAACTCTTTTAGTGCCATCGTGAGGTTCAGAATAGCCGCCTTCATGAACAGAGTTGACATGTGTAGAAATACTATCATCAAAGAGCTGTCTGATAGACTTATAACTACTGGCATGTTTAAGCATTGGCTTGCAACAGCAGCGTAGTAAATATGACAAGAGCACATAACTACATACATTTTGTAACACTGTATAATTGCTTACTATATTTTTTTAAGTTCTTTTGACAACTATGGATAACATTTTTTCGTAAATGAGTCTGAAAATAAAGTTTTATTATTATTATTATTATTATTATTATTTAGTTACTGAATAAGAAGGGATCCGTAAAATTACCATGATCGTCTTATAACAAGTCTTGGTATTAGGTAATATCACTAGTATAGTATAGCGGTATTAGGTAAAATTAAGCCTATTATGGACTATTGGACTGTAAATGGTTGCCATGGTGATGTTTTAGGACCCTAAACGAATCGATATAAAAGTTTTGGTAATCTCGGTGTGGACAAAAGAATAGAAAGTATTTTTTTACTTTGCCAGTGACTCTTGTAGTAATCTCTTCTTCTACCCCTGATCGATTACGCTGATGTTTGCTAGGCTAGCGCAAACGAAGAGCAACTGAACAAACTCGAGCGAATTCAAAACCTCGTTTTCGGTCTGCGCAAGTTCGACCACGACTCGGAGTATCGCAGGGAGTTGAAATGGCTCCCGATTCGCCTTCGACGGGATTCCCATATCCTCATTTGCCTCCTCAATATTTTATGTAATCCTCACTATCCCGGCTTCTTACGGGATCATTTCGTTTTTCTGTCTTCGGAACGGCCACGGAGATTACACACTCGGTCACTACTTGCAACCCCGCAACATAACACTGCTGCTTATCAGAAAGGGTTCAGAGTACGTGCTATCAGTCTCTGGAACAAACTCCCCAGCGCCATCATAGACAGTCCGTCAATTCACTCTTTTAACCTCTGGAATGTCCCTGTACAGCGAATCTCGTGGACCCTAACGCGTCCAAGGTTCTGGCGAAAATAAACTTTCAATCGACTTGCGTTAGGAATTTGATAAGTTTGTTAGGTTATTTTATTAGTTTCCTTACATGTTATGTACCATAATAAAGTTTATGAAATTACCTATCTTGTGATGTATAGTACTCACATGTGATAATAAAGTTGATAAGGCGTTTCATCGATTGTTTGTAGAATCCATTATTTGACACTGACACCTCTAATTATATTTCGTTCTTACGGGCCAAACACAAAACTTACACTATTTTCCATTTTTCACATCACCACTATTAATTTCTCCAGCGATAAGATGTATTATTTTATTAAAAAACACAGTAATTACTTCACAATAAATAAATATTGACAAACATAAAATGTAAGTCTGCGGCCGGTCGCCTGCCCAAAATGGCGACATGGCTTGGTATTTTATTTATTTTGATAAATAGGCTGTCTCAATGTCAGTTCCAATCATATCACACGGTTGCCAACTAAACTACTCATAATCTAAGACTACTTCCGGGAACGTTCTGAAACTTGGTGAATATTCATAAAACGTCGAAGTTTGCAATACTTTCTATGCGCTTATGCAGCGCACAGGACGCTAGCCGCCCAAAAAAGTTATGCGCTTATGTAGCGCATAGGACGTTTGACGGGTTAAAAGTCGTTTGAAAGAACACTTCTTTCATCTTTCTCTTCCATGATAAGTATTAGTATTTATTTGCAGCTACTATTTATGTATATGTTACATATTTATATATAGCATTATTTTTTGTATTATGTAGATATTGGTAAGTAGTTTATTATTTTTATTAACTTTTTATTGTTGTGCACATAGTTATACCTTTCGTTTCTTTATGTTTCCTCTCCATTCTGGGTTTGCTGGAAGAAATCTCTTCCAGCAAAGCAGTTAGAGATAAGCAAGCAGTTAGAGATAAGCAAGCAGTTAGAGATAAGCTCGCCTTTGTACATGTTATTTCCTTTATATTTGTTTTGTGTTCACTGTTTTGTGCAATAAAGTATATAAATAAAAAATAAATAATAATCATAAGTTTATTTTATTACACAGTTTACAACAATTAAATTTTTTACACACAAGGGATGTCCTCCACTCCCTAAAAAGGGCGTGCTCTGTAGTACCGGTAAGTTCCCACTAATAATTGATACGGTTTTTTGTACAAGTTTGGATATTTTTGTACAGACAGATCAAAAACATGCTTTAGTGGGTAATGAAGAAATCCCACTAATATTATAAAGGCGAAAGTTTATGAGCGTGTGTGTTTGTTACTTTTTCAACTGAAACGGCTGGACGGATTTGGATGCAATTTGGAATGTATATAGCTTATATCCTGACTTAACATATAGGCTATCTTTTATCCCGAAAAATAATATCTGTTCCCGTAGGATGATCATTGGAAGAAATTTGGAATGCATATAGCTTAATAATAATAATATTTATTTATTACAGATATGCATCCATAATTAAACACGGTAAAATAAAAAATAAAAATACATTAAAATAATGACACAAAACAAAACTTAAATTAATTATCATAAGAGGCTCGTCGAAGCGTCAGGGGACCGCAGAGCTGGCGCCTACCTCGCTCAACGCATCAGTATTGCGATACAGCGAGGTAACAGTGCCAGCGTCTTGGGCACCCTCCCGCCCGGCAGTGAACTCAGGGAAATTTTTAATTTAGTTTAGTGCAGTTATAGTTTAGTTTTAGTTTTAAAGATCACATTTATTTAAAAACTTTAATTATTACACAAAATATATATAATTTGAGTGTTCAAAACAAAAAAAAAAAAAAAAAAATTATCACTATTATTAATCCCTTGACTTAACATAAAAACTATCTTTTATTCCAAAAATAAATAACTGTTTACGTAGGACGATCTATGTGACTAAAAAGCGTACATAAAATGTTTTCACAAATAAAATCAGTAGACTTATATTTTGTGCGTATTCGGATGTAATCCGATCGTCGAAGATTCAAATCCCACACTAGTAAAAAGTCACTGGTGATGTATTAATTAGGGATTTCTTGACAACATATCAGTCGACATTCCCCGACACAGGGAGTCTGTCGCCTTGCTTATCAGTTGTAGCTTACCTCGTGCACATAAACCCGCTCGAGCGCTGCGCCTCTCGCCGCATTCTCCACCGCCCCTCCCGCCCCGCTGCCGTCCCCGCTGCCCTCTCCGCTAGCCGCTCCGCCCGCGAGCTCGCCATCCGCCATCACCGTGCAGCCATCGTCGAGCACTGCCGAAGATGAGAAGGAGGACTATTAAACTAAAATCGTATACCTAGCGATTAAAATACTAAAACTAGTAGCCCTGTGGGCAGAAGACCTCGCTAACAGGGGGGGACTGTGAACCCATTTTTAGGTAAGTATTTTAGATTCAATCAAAATCAAGTAGTAAAGTAGCCGCACCAATAACTTTGTAAACTACATTTTGCGATTTAAAATACAACCTATTGACTTTTCACGAAAATATTTAAAGTCTATTTCACTCACTCTCATGGTCTGTATAGATCCTCTTTACTAATCCGTCTCCTACTTCGAGGAGTCCAAACTTGGTATGTTTTGAAAAGATTTTTTGGATTTTTAGAAAACAGGCGGCCATAAGGTAATGTTGTAGTATATTTTTAGAACCGGCTCATGAAGCCCTTTAATTTGATACACACGATAGGTTTCAGAAAAAAAAAAAAAACACAAAAAATTAATGACGTCATAAACCCCCCCCCCCCCCCAAGGAGTAAATCGAGAAAAGCTCTCGACAAAAACAAAACTGAATTCAAGGCACACGAGTGCCAAGGTTTTGTGAGCATCGCTTGGAAACTGTGGCCCCTAGACCGGAACTGACAGACACGTATAGAGACAGACGAAAGTAAAATCGGCCTCCTATGTTGTCGAAATGGAACCCTTCGCTCGCTAGGTCAATTAGGATCACTAGTCGCTCAATACAGTGATACGGAAACGGGGTGTCGTAAGCAAAGATTTGCCCTCAGCCAAGAATTTTAATTTTAGCAAGATGAAGACATCATAATAATATATTTCACCAAGTTAAAAACATAAAAATAAACAATTTCAAGTCCTTTTTTGTCTTCCTCGGTCGGGATGCGAATGTCGTCAAAATTCACGAAGACAAGCCGACGAAATTGTCTGTCTGACAACCAAGTCCGCGCGTATTACACGACATAAATGTGACTGCTACATAATGGAGGGCATTAATACCCGAGAGTGGGTTTTCATAATAATATCACTCGAGAGTTTTAATGCCTAATTATGTACAGTTACATACACTAGTTTATCTACACACATATCATAAGCTCTCTTTGATGTGTTCAGGAACCGCATGTTTGACCGGCATTGTGGCTCTGCAGTTGTTTAGCTTGTTCTGTAGCACCAACTTCGGGCGTCGGCTTTCGAAATTTGAATGTTAGTACAAACTTCACACACAAACTAGGGGCGGCATGCAGGCGGGCGTCGGCGTTCGAAATTTGAATGTCATAATGTGTAGAAAAAAAACACATTATGCTCATAATGTGTAATTTTTCAGATAAGAAATGAGTTTTTACCAAGTAGTTTTACATTGTACGCAGTAAAGAGAGCTTATGATACGTGTGTAGATAAACAAATATACGGTACTGATAGACAGAATTCATCTTACGACAATGACCTTAAACTTAATAATACGCAATTTCGTTTAGCTGGATGACATCATAATTCCAGTATTTTTGCTTTAGAAACCAAACTGCTGGACTGATTTCTAATTTTCAGAAAATGAGAACAAACTGGAAGGTCACCCTTTCAAATAAAAACATATTTTTGAAATCGGTTCATAAATAGTAACAGGTTTGGGGTTACAAACATTTAAAAAAACGAATTGAGAACACCCTCCTTTTTTAAAGTCGGTTATAAAAAACTTACAAGGTTGCCTTCACCGTCTTCGTATGTAAATTGTTACACCGGGATTCGAACCCGCAACTGTATAATACGTGAGCGCGGTGTGCCCACTAGCCTATTTCTTCCTTAACTCAAGCAGACTCAACTCACTATGCTAGCAACAACACTTCGGATAGTGCGGGAGCCGGCCCATAAATCCCGCGCTACGTGACAACACTGCTTTGTGCAGTTTTAAATTGAACGTACTTCGTCTTATTGTGAGAAAACAGTTTGTTTCGTCCCGGACCCTTGCGAAGAATTCAACAACGCTTGATAAGCGATGCTATTATATGAATGCATTTTATTCCGTGCTTGGAGGGATTTCCGTTTGCAGTGAATTCGCTTTTTTCTAGAGGCAAGTTTTAAGTGCTTTTGGAACTTGGGAAGCGGTTGTGTACAACAATGGACAGCTTGAATGAAATTGGATTTTACAGTTCGTCATGTTATGTAATTGTTAGTATGTAACTGAGTGAAATAGGTCTGTATATGTACGTCATTTTGTAAAATTGGCCAAAATATAATATAATCTACAGAAACGTAATATTTTAGGTGGTTGTTAGGGAGATGTTTCTGAACAACTTTCAATATGAAACCAATTTAATCAGAGCAACTTAATTTTTCACTTCTCCATATATTTTGAGCCGGGCGATCAGCAGATTTTTATGGAGAAGTGAAAATAAAGTTGTTTTGGTCAAATCGGTTTCATCGGGAAAGAAACCCCAAAATATATTTACACCTTTCTGTTATATTTACACTGTGTAGATATTTTCTCCTATCCCGAATGACATCATAATCATTAAACAAACGATAAAGCGAAAACTGCCTTAAAATTCGTAAAAAATGCGTAACTGAATAATTAGCAGTGGAAGCCCCAAGTCAAACCATAACCAAAATCGTAACAGATTCGTAGCGGCTGCGTAGCATAGCTCCGCGCCCCCGTTCGTTCGTCGCATTGTTTCGTAGCACAAAGCGTAGCAATCATACCGTTCGTAACGCTCAGGGACAGAAAACGAAGCACCGAAATATAATATAATACTTTGGACACCATTTACACACATTGATCTAGCCCCAAACTAGGATTCCCTGTATCTTGGGTACTAGACAACGAAACACATACTTATATAGATATATATTATGCTTAGATAGATAAACAACCATGACTAGGGTACAAACATCCGTTCTCATCAAACAAATATTTGCCCCCACCGGGACTCGAACCCGGGACCCTTGGCTTCGTAGGCAGGGTCACTGCCGACTCGGCCATTCTAGAGTCTGCTAGAGCAGCGGATACAACTCTTACAACTGCAAAACACCTCACAAATATTCTACAAAACAAAAACATGTAACACAAGAACGGCGTCAAATCAATTGAACATCAAACGCGAAATAGTTTTGCCATCACACGAAGCCTAGTGTAGGGTACAATGCGGAAGTCCCCAAATAGCTTTTCGATACCATATGCTGCAGTGAGTCAGATGGCGTGCAGTGTCAACTAAAATAGATTTGTGCCAAGACACGAGATTGTAGGGACGAGATTATTTATTCTGCTAGTTTGCCAAACTGTCTCAGAAAGAGGGCTATATAAATCGGTTTGTATTTTTTATTTATTCTGAGTTACACCCGAAACCCTTTTTAAGGTACACCTTATTAATATATATTGTTTTATTCTGAAATGAAGATTATTCGTGTAAACTACTATAAGTATAAGAAAAAATTGAAACAGCATCTCCTCTCTTCCCCATAGTGGGAATCTTATAGTATGTGTATGTATCTATGTATTTATTGTATTCTGTTAATTTATTTTATAGTAAGTGTGTAGGATGAATTGCGATTTATCTGATAGTATATTGACTTTATGTATTTCTTTTAACTCTTAATTGTATACTAGGACTACCTCTCTATATATATTTTTTTCCGTTCCTCACAGGCTGTACGAAATTTCTTTTTAGAAATAATCTCACCTTAGCATATTGTTCTTGATATATTTTCCGTTGTGTTTTCTGTGCAATAAAGAATTATTATTAAGTATATATAACCTAACTAATAGACGAGTTACTAACATACTTAACGGGCTATCTTTCACGCAAAACAGATTATTGTTTAACTGGCAAACATGGCTGCAACTGCTCGTCTGCCACCTCGTAAGGGAAATGCTGTATGGTGTGGTTTGAATAAATATCCGATTCTTCTCCGGTAAGAACCGGTTTTCTGGTCGGAGTCCCAGTCACATCGGGTCGTTGTCCTGACCTAGTTACGAGCTTCCATCGCGGTCAGGACAACAGTGCATTGTGCGCCGGCCTCCCGGGTATCGATGGGTTGATAATATTGATAAGGCCTTGAGGCATACTCAAGGAGTTGTTAATGATAAATTAATACCAGCGGCCCAATTCTGCTAGCACAATGACCGCTCAGTGACAATAACCACCAAGCATCCATTATTTGGCGTTTGGATAATCTTTATTACGCTTTGTGTTATTGCTAATCATATATATAAGTTATAAATATAAACCTAATCATATATATAAGTTATAAAGGGATCACAAAAACGTCAGATAAAGGATACCTGTAAAGTTGACCGTGGTCGTCACGTCCGGTAGATTTTGGTTCTGGGAGTTATTGGGAGTTTCCTTCTTCATCGAGGTTTGATTAATCTATGGCTATTTTAATCTTACTGCAACTACACAGAGTAAAAACACAATATTAAACAAATAAACCGCCCCAGGACATGCCCGACCCAAAGGTACCCATCACACTGGCAGCATTACCGCGCTGCACGGCGAGCGAGATCCTTTGGATCAGGAACGCCCCGGGACGGTTGTCAAAACCTTGGTACATCAAGCGTCGCCCATTGCCCTTGACGAGCATCCTGCCCTGAGCACCCCAAATACCCGAGGTCTCGACGGCCAAGGGAACAAACAGGCAGCTCCCCATCAGCTGCGCGTATCTTAGGCATTTCTGCCGCGCTGCCGACTCCGCTGCAGCCCCAGGTGTCACCATGGTGGAGCCGATGTGGGATGCCGTGAACGTGCACACACAAGTAGCATCCCACAAAAGGCAACGACCTCGATCTAACTACACTTTTATACAGGTTGATCAATCCAAATGGGTCAGTAGGGAGAAGTCAGAAACTATGAGAGATAGCGACATCTGTTCTTAGGGACCATGGATTACATAAATGGGAATCGAATCTGGTCGAAGTCTCTGTAAACAATGTTAGGTATAAATTCTGCAAGTTTTTTCGTTGTTATTGTTGATGGTGCGAATCATATGTCACAAGGAACACGTTTTAAATATTGTTCAAGTAATTGAAAGAAAAACCTAACAATAAGATAATCATTTTATTTTATTTAATCTGATTGATTGATTTGATTCATAATGATGACCGATTCGTATTAATGACGACATTTTGCAAACTATTTAAATTGTGGGCATTTCAGTCTAGATTTCATAGCAATATTTGGTCCTAATACTTTCAGGATCAACTATACAAACAAATACTACACGCGATTACATAAAGAATATTGTCCAGCTTCGGTTCCCGGTTATGCATGAGAGTTTAAAAAAAAGTTTGAATGTCATTATTATTAAATGTAAAATCAATGCCGTGGTTCCTAAGAACAGATTTCGCTATCTCGCATAGTTTTTGACTTCTCCATACTGACCCATTTGGATTGAACATCCTGTATATAGCTGCAATGACACCCGCGCAGCTGGGAAATGGATTCGTAATGTGGTTTGCATTTCTGTGCTACACCGTGAAGGATGGAAATGGGATCGTAATGAGGTAGGTGCTGTGATGTGTGACCGACCTCGTTGGTTTTCTGGCTAGCACTGAGGCGACTACACTAGGACCATTTTCTTTTCATTATTACATATAGCTGTCGCAGTTGGTTGGTTAAATCCGACGCTTTACTAACACCCTAGACCGTTAATTAAAGATCGATGTTTAACCAAGTCACTAGCATTTTGATTTAAATAAAGCATCGTCGATAACGTTTAACAATCTGTCTTACCAATCACAGAACTGACTACAGACTCTGAAAGTAATCAGCTGTTGTCGTGACGCCATCTTGTTTTACATTGTTGGTTAAATAATGTAAAACAAGATGGCGTCACGACAACAGCTGATTACTTTCAGAGTCTACTGATTTGCACAGTTTATATCAGGGCAAAACATTGCGGTAGCTTAGGTGAACATGTAAGCACCCTCGTATTAGGTTGAACTTGTAAACACAACAAAAAATGCTTAAAAAATAAACTTAAATACCTAAACATAAAATAATTTTTATGTGTACTTAAGTGTATTTATATTGTATATATCTTGTTGCCTAGGAACGTTTAGAGAACTCGTTAAACGTTTCGTTCACTCACTTGTCTGAAGGAACTTTAGCGACTTGGTTAAACGTCGGTCTTTAATTAACGGTCTAGGATGTTAGTTAAGTGTCTGATTTAACCAACTAACTGCGACATAGCTATTACTAAAGGCACTTTCAATGAGATATGAATCATTTTGCGTGACTGCCAAATATATTTTTTCAGTAGACTTCAAATTGTCATTGGCATCATAATCTCATTTCTAGTGCTTCACGCAATTTAAGTTAATTTTCTATTCACAGGAAACTCATTGTCATAGCTGTAAGCTAAGTAAGTATCTGGGGGCACGTTAGTGCCCCCGCCAAGTCGAGCAAGGCACAACCGTATATCATTTATCATGTGGGTGGGTACCAACTAATGGGTTGTTTGCCGACTGTGGTGGGTGGAAATGAATTTCTCAGAATGTTGAACGATTAGTTATTCCGTGACTGTGACTAATTTTATTCTAATTGCCGTTTTAGTGGTAAAAAGTTGTTCCGAGTTTCGTGAATTATACTTACTTATTCTTGTTTCTACACCTCAAAAGAGCAATAAAAATAATATTTAAATAGGCATCCCACAGTTCGTCATGAAATCGTTATATAGGTAAGTATGTACATACATCCGAATAGGTTGCTACTCTTCTACTAGTAGGAACTTAGTTTAACTCACTATCGTTGAACATTCGCATTTGTAGGTCCTGAAAAGGAAAAAGGAACCCATCTATGATCACTTCGTTGTCCGTCCCTTTTACTCAAGAATGCGTTGAGAAATCGAGTTGAAATATCGAGGCTGTGGTGCCTTGAAGTTGTAAAAAAAACATAAAGGTCAACGCAATCAAAGATACCGCCCATATATACCTAGTCGGTCCTTAAGTTCTGTCACAAGGTTTTTGATAGATAAAACTCAGCAATAAACTTTTTCTTATTCGTATTATACATGATTAAAAAGCTTATTTTATACGAATCAAATTGCAATACAATACATTTTGTCCGATTATCGCAATATGACAAAAAACCTTATAACTTGAGACAATCGCGAACCCAAAACACGCCGCAACTGACAAAAATACCACTTACCACAAATTTAATAAAAAAAACAGTCAAGTGCGAGTCTAAATCGCGCACGAAGGGTTCCGTACCACCGTTCAATGGAAGCGATGGCGTGGAGTGAATAGTTTGGATTTTACACAGCAAAATATTGTTTACAAAGTTATTGGTGCGGTTACTTTCACACTCCATGTACGTAACCAGGTGCATACATAAGTTTGTATGTGGTATTGTTGTATGGGAGCCCCTTAAATATTTATTTCATCCTGTTTTTTAGTATTTGTTGTTATAGCGGCAACAGAAATACATAATCTGTGAAAATTTCAACTCTCTAGCTAGCTAGGTTCTTGAGATACAGCCTGGTGACAGACGGACGGACGGACGGACGGACGGACGGACAGCGAAGTCTTAGTAATAGGGTTCCGTTCTTACCCGTTGGGTACGGAACCCTAAAAATGACCTTGTGGGCAACAAGTACACTACGTAAAATGTGAATATGAAAATTAGTTTTACCCAGACTTAGTTATCTTATGCTTCAAAATGAAGGTAACGGGTTCAGGGAGGGTTCTGACTAAAATCTCACGTAAGTTTGAAAGGTTTTAAGAGTCATGGAAAAAAGATAAAGTGAATCACGTCCGTATTTTTGATTGGGTAAAAAAGTGCAAAATCTCTGAAGAAACTATCATTTGTGTAATATGGCTTTAAGCATTTAAATCCAATAATCGTTCTAATTTATCAGTATTTAATGAGCTATCAAACCATATATAGTATTAAATAAAATAAAACTTGGTATTATTTATTATGCGGCAAAATATTTGTGACAGAAGTTACTTATGGACCGACTAGGTATATGTCACGATTTTTTCTGAAGTCGTATTCGCGTGGAAATCAAAACCTCAGTACTTCCCGTTGACCTAAGATGATTCTAGAATCATGAAATTTGGCAAGAAGCAAGGTCTTATTGCATAAGAGAAGGAAAAAAAACTAGAAAAAGCCAAGTGCGTGTTGGACTCGCGCACCGAGGTTTCCGCAGAAATAGCATTTTGTTTTTGAAGGAACTACAAATTTACAGTTTTCGGGATTTTGTTTTGCTTTTGCTATAACACCTTGTTCGTGCCAAATTTCATGAGAGGGTCTTAACAGACGGACAGTCAGACAACGTCTTAACAGACGGACAGTCAGACAACGTCTTAACAGACGGACAGTCAGACAACGTCTTAACAGACGGACAGTCAGACAACGTCTTAACAGACGGACAGTCAGACAACGTCTTAACAGACGGACAGTCAGACAACGTCTTAACAGACGGACAGTCAGACAACGTCTTAACAGACGGACAGTCAGACAACGTCTTAACAGACGGACAGTCAGACAACGTCTTAACAGACGGACAGTCAGACAACGTCTTAACAGACGGACAGTCAGACAACGTCTTAACAGACGGACAGTCAGACAACGTCTTAACAGACGGACAGTCAGACAACGTCTTAACAGACGGACAGTCAGACAACGAAGTGATCCGATTAGGGTAACTTTTCTTCTTTTAAGCTATGGAATCCTAAAAAATGCGATTTGCACGGAATCCTCGGTGCGTGAGTACATCTTATACTTGGCGGTTTGTGTAACTATAATTTCGACTGATAAAATCTTCTTATCCTAGAGCCCCGAGCAGCTTCTTATGAACATCCCCGAACCCACCCGGTACACACCCAAGTCTAAGCGATTCAAAAGCCCTTCAAAGCCAGCTACGTTATACAAAAAAAAATAACTTAGCACAGTAGCGAATAATGAAGCCTACAGCAATTCCCCGAGGCTCCGAAAACCGCCGAACGATGCAGCTTGCGAGTTGAACGAACTTCCGGCCAAAGCAATGAGGCTACGCGCAATGCGACGACCCCATTGGTCGCTGGGTCGGCATCGTGCAAACCGCCTTTAAATATGGCAACAAATATAATGATCACCAAAATATTCTTTTCCTACCCAAAATGGATAAATGAACACCAAAAGTTGCAAATAATTTCAGGGCAAAATACTGCGGTAGCTTAGGTGAAGGGTAAAGGGGGTGAGCGAAGCGAAGCCCCCTTTATCCTTCGTGTTAGGTTCAACATGGAAGAACAACAAAACATACTTAAAACATAAACTTAAGTACACAAAACATAAAAATAAGTTTGGTGATCATTTATCCAAACACAATTTGGTGGACATTTATCCATTCTGGCAGTCATTTCGAATTTATTGGTAGTGAAATAGTTGCGTTTTTGGTAATCGTTTAAACATAAGCCTTTAAATATACCTCCAAATTTTTTCTGAACGCAGTATCACATAAGTAGCTAGTGCATTCAATCATGCTTCTTGTAATAATTCGGACCCGAGCTAAACGGACAAATCATGACTCAATGACGTGGGCACAAATGTGCCCTCTGCCACCCCGTGCGGGAAAAGGCGTGACGCTATGTTTGTTATCTAATGACTCGAGGGTGCTCAAAAAGTTTGAGAGACACTCAAAGTGATGCTGCCCGTCTGTGGGTATCTTCATTCTGATGGTTATTTGTACTGTAGAAAAGATTTGATTTGGCGTTTACAACAAAAATACATAATGATTACCCAATATGCTATGAAAGGCAACCAATAAAAAAAGGTATCCAATTGACTCACAAATAGGGAAGCTTCGGCTAAGATATTCAATAATATTTAGAGACCTAAAAACATAAAAGACCCTCTTTTGCACGTTTTTATTTCATTTAGTATTGATTTTCAACAAAAAATACGTATTTAAAGCAACGTCAAACAGGTTTTAAAACACCTCATCAGAAGATGTGACTTAATGTCAGTAGATAGAGATATTCGTTAGTCTCCCTCTCCTTTCTATGCGAAAAAAGGAGAAGGAGATTGACGCATAGCTCTGACCCTTAATGACAACAAATATTACCTACGTCACTTCCGCTGTAGGTCCATTTTCACGCCAAACTGTCAACTGTCAGATAGAACCCGCGATTTCGATATGATCAACGTGGTAATGAAAGCAAACATTAAATTAATTCATGTTTCTTAGTGCACATACGTTACCATTTATTATATAGAAAATAGTTATAAATATATATTAATGACCGTCAGACTGTGCCATTATACCAAGAACTTTCGAAACTCGATTTGTGTACTACTTTACACAGAATAACTATTAAGTAGTACATTTTGTAGTGCATATTTTGATAAACTACTTTCGGGTGCCTACTGTAAATTAGTTTGCATACACTTTTTGGACGTTGCCCAGGAGTTAGTTTATGCAAACGATACCTCAACTTATTTAGGTCAATTTGAAACTGTTAGTTATGAGCGGTACGTTTCCTTTAAGTTTTTCGTTTCATATTTGTTTCATAAAATGCAGTCTTTCGGAATGCGCTTTACTTGCTGCATGTTTAATGCATGAATAAATACCGAAACACGTGCTCATAATTATTGTTGTTAAGGTACAATTGACTCTGTTTATTTTCGATACGACACATGATGTCATCACAATATGGAACATGATGCCGAAGAGAACTGACGAAAAAAAAATTAGTATCTTCGGTAATGAGTTTCCCCTACACGGTATTTGACAAGGTAGTCCAATAAATCTACAAACGTGTCTCAAGCTGAACCTGTTTCAACAAAAACGTTTGACAATATCGGAATTGTATATTTCCAGCAGTTAAACTTTATAAACTCAATTTTGTGTTAAAAAGATAGCATTTGACTGTGACGTCACATGCTAGTATTTCATAGAACTCGTGAACAAAATAGACCGTTTTTACAGTTCCCAAAAAGTATCTATTTTGACTAGTAGTCAAATACCGTATTATGTGTCTGAAGATTTCACAAAAGTTTGCGGGTTGGCTAAAATAACACCATGTTATACTACAAAGGTACAATGTATATAGCATCTCCTCTTTTTCTATAACGGGGAGGCAGAAGCACAGTTTCGCGGTTGCGCAAACGGTTAGCCAGTATTTATATGTCGTGGCCATATCATAGATGTGATCAGTTCTGATGCTCTGGCCAACCATAACATGGAATTGTCAGAAAGGGTTGAATTTTTTGAAACCATGTCTCTTTAACAGCATTATTATTATTATTCAGTACTTCATGGTGTTTTTGATATAAATACATCGAACTAACACGAAGACTATTCGCCACCCCGGAAATTTCTCCTGGCTAACGGGACATTATCACCTCCACTCAACCTGATTTCGACTTCATGTGAATAAGAGGCAAAGATAACAGGATGCGTTAACACGGGCGGTGGAAGCCGCCCCGGAAAAATCACATGACTGAATTAGCGCCACGCCGTCCCGTCCTGATGACGGCCCGAATGTCCGAGTCGGCAGTGACCCTGCCTACGAAGCCAAGGGTCCCGGGTTCGAGTCCCGGTGGGGGCAAATATTTATTTGATGAGAACGGAGGTTTGTTCTAGTCATGGTTGTTTGTCTATCTAAGTATAACATTTATCTATATAAGTATGTGTATCGTTGTCTAGTACCCAAGATACAGGAAATCCTAGTTTGGGGCTAGATCAATGTGTGTAAGTAGGTATCAAATGGTTAGCAAGTCGAGTAGCAAACACATGTATTGTTATTTATGAAACGGCGGGCCAAGCCACACTCGAGAATAGTTGAAATTGGAGCATTATGCAAAAGTGTGGATTGAGCAAATGAGTGGATTTGCATCGTAATTTCGCATTATTCAATGAAGTATTACACCGATTTACGTCTATGGAGATGAAGAGGCATTTAAATGAAATCAGATTTTTCTGTTTGAGTTTAGGAGTTTTGATGTAAAGTGACTTGTCCACGAGCACGTCTGCCCATATGCCACTTACAATGTGTTTATGTTATTCAAAGAAATTTGAGTAACATAAACTCTAATTACATAAACTTCTAGCTCCACCATGGTTGGCCATTTCATCAAGTGATCAATTCTGTGATGAAGTCGCCATGACCATGACCAGTATGTCCATTATTATCCATTTTGAATCTGGTGTTGTTTGGGCAGTGGCAGTTTGAAGACTACTTAAATTTTAATTCGGTATTCTAATACCGGTTTTAAATTTAAGCCCCAACTCTGTTCAGACAGGCACCTCTCCAGCCAAAGGACTTACATAAATTGGATATTATACTGAAATCTACATGTAAGGTGTGCAAAGGAGTCACTATTATTACTTACTCTTTTCTATGCAGTGTGTTCTATGAGATGGGAGGTGAAAGGAGGCGGCTAGAGCTTTGAGCTCACATTTTGTATTCAGCTTTGATATTTTTGCTTCTTGAAGGTGTTTGTTGGTAGCTGCTAGTTAAGTATGTGCTGTTGAGTACAGAACCAATGAAAAAATATATATAAAAGTAATACGAATGTAAACGAAAGTGACAGCGTTAAATCATTAATTATTTCCACATAAGAACGAAAAGAGAGCGCAAAAAATGCGCTCGACTCAAACTAAAATAACGTAGCGCCAAACCACATAACAATTGTTTAAAAATAAACAAGGAGAGATTTTCAAGGAGGGTTTATGAATACATGATAACCACATTTCGCAATGAAAAATGAAAAAATAAAACAATGTAGAGGTCAAAAAAACTTTTTCTTTATATCACCTTAAGTGAAGGTACCAACAGTAGGAGAATGTTTCCTGCTCTTAAGAAGGTTGCAAAATAATCCAACTAATATTATAAATGTGAAAGTAGCGATGTTTGGATGTTTAGATGTTTGTGTGTTTATGCCCAAATCACGCTAAAACGGCAGAACGGATTTGAATGAAATTTAGCACAGAGATAGTTTATGAGCTAGATTAACATAGATGATACTTTTTATCCGAATGCACTAGAAGGAGGGTGACGTTATATCGGTGAATGATAATTCCTAGGAACACGCAGACGAAGTTGCGGGCAACACCTAGTAATATCATAATTTAAACAAAATGTAAAACTTCAGCAAAAACCGACTTCAATTAAACCCTATTTGTTACGAAACATACCCATACTTGTCTTCGTTTATTTTAATTAAAGAGTTCCTTTTATATCTTCTCTCATAATCAGATCATGACCGACGTTGTAAAATTGTTGAGAAGGCCTCCTGGTACCTACGTCACCATCTCTTCCATTTCACCATGATGCATTATGACGAGCATACATTACTGATCAACCTTAACTCAAGCGCAACGGGACTTTTGAAAATTGGATCGCGCTTTGACCGAAAACTGAAAGTAATTTTTTCCACCCATTTTTATATTAAATTAGAACTTATCTCGTATGAAGTAAGATATATTTTGCATAACATAGCAAAACATGTTTGGCGTGTGAATGACACTTTTGCATTTGATGTATGGCGGTCAAAAGTTTTTTACATAAGTTTCAAATCCTATTAAAAACATGTTTAAGAAACAGAAGGCTTAATTGGGTTAATAAAGTTATCATATCGCAACCTGTAAGATACCTAGTATGGAGCAGTTCTGGTGGGCATGTGCTCTTCATCATCATATCCACTTCACAAAATGATGCTTCCCGAAGGTTGATACACACGAGTTTCTCAGAAAAATACAAATATTGCTGTAGGTTGCCTGTAATATTTAAGAGTTCCCTCGATTTCTCCTGGATCCCACCGTTAGATCCTGACCTGATGGCAATGGGACCAATCGGAAGGTTAAGCCTCTCAAACAAAAAATATATTTTCCAAATCGCTCCATCCGCCTTGGAGATTTCGATTAATTAACTTACATAAAAAAAGAACCTAACGGTCGAAGTCGGTTAAGGAATAATAAGTTCACATACAATATGCCATCAAGCGTTTTCCCATTTGCGTTCTCGGTTACCCAGTTATTCAATAATTCTATTTTCGGAACAAGCTCATGGAGATATGAAGGTTTCCTCACGGTTAGTTCATAACTTTCGTACAATTTGGAAGTGGTCGATATTCTGGAACATGCAGTAGGGACTAATCTACCAGAGGAAACAACAGAAGTGGCCTTGCTGGACCTGGATATTGCTATGAGTAGATGATTTTTATTCCTAAGTGGACCACTTGGGCTTATAAATCATCTACCGATGGCTTTCTTCCGGAGGGGACTGACAGATTTTGTAGCTAACAAGCCATACTTTATGGTCAACTACAAAACACTACACTGAAAAAAATGAAATCCAACTAAGTGGGGTTTTTAATTAGCTGACGAGAGTTTTGAAAAAAAAAATATTTAAAAAAATCACCAAAGTTGATTAGTTGTGGCGGCAAAATCATCTTTATTTAAGCTAACAGCTAGGCCAGTTGACTGACACTTTAACACATTATAATGTTTTTTTTTTTACTTCCTTTGATCAATAAGACCGTCGTTAGGCAAACCAAAATTGATTGTGGTTAAGGCCCAAGATCACACAAAACCACTAAAGAAAGCTTCGGCAAAAAAAAATAAACTAATAAATTCATAGGTCTCAAAAAATTAATTATACGTTATTCACAATGAGATTGTCTAGTTTAAATACCGTGTCGTTACGCGATTGGATTAATTTGGCTCGATCTTAAAAAACCTGAACATAGTCTATATTTAAAAGGAGATTCAATAATTTTAATATAAAATTACTGAATTGCCGGGCGGGCGGCCCGATGCTATTCCGCGCCGCCCGCTACCCCGCAAGTTCCGCTACCCCGCCAGTTCCGCTACCCCGCCAGAAGACGACGGGCGAATGCGGCGCCCCTCACCTCAACAGCCAGAACTGGGCCTTAACTGATTTTATCTACACAAATATCATAAACTCTCTTTACTGCGTACAAAAACCGCACGTTACATCAGCATAATGTTAAAGTACTTGGTAAAAACGCATTTCTTATCTGAAAAATTACACATTATGACCATAATGTGTAATTTTTCTACATATTATGACATTCAAATTTCGAACGCGACGCCCGCCTGCGTGCCGCCCCTAGTTTGTCTGTGAAGTTGGTACTACAGAACAAACTAAACAACTGCAGAGCCACAAACATACCGGTCAAACATGCGGTTCTTGAACACATCAAAGAGAGCTTTTGATATGTGTAGATAAACTAGTGTATGTAACTAGTGTATGTACATAATTAGGCATTAAAACTCTCGAGTATTTGAAAAACTCATACTTAATCAATTGCAAAGTCATTTTTATCTCAATAATTTAATTCATATTGCTCAGTTTGGTTTCACAAAGGGTCGTTCAACAGCCGATGCTGGTGTTGAACTAATCGACAATATTTTTGATACCTGGGAAGACGCAATGGATGCAATAGGTGTCTTCTGCGATCTATCCAAGGCTTTTGATTGCGTCCATCATGACACTCTTGTCAGGAAGTTACGCCATTATGGTGTAAAAGATCAGGCACTTGGCCTTCTGGAGTCATATCTAACAGATAGGGTTCAGATGGTCGATGTTAATGGGAAAAGATCACCTGGGTCTTCAATAAGTATGGGCGTACCGCAAGGTTCAATTCTTGGTCCTTTCTTGTTTTAAGTATATATTAATGATTTACCTTACCTTGTTAAAGCAAAACATGGGTTAGTATTGTTTGCCGATGATACTTCTTTGATATTTAAAGTTAAAAGACAGTAATCAAATTATGACGAGGTAAACAATGCTATCTCTAGTATAGTGAACTGGTTTACTGTTAACAATTTATTACTTAATGAAAAGAAAACTAAATGTATTAAATTCGTGTTACCCAATGTGAACCCGGTAACTACAGACATATTTATAAAAGGACAGAGATTGGACCTTGTGCAGTCGACTGTCTTTTTGGGCATTACTTTAGACGCCAAACTACAATGGGATCCTCATATAAATAAATTGTCGAACAGACTGAGTTCGGCAGCGTTCGCAGTTAAAAAAATTAGAGCTCTTACCGACGTAGACACCGCTAGACTAGTCTACTTTAGTTACTTTCATAGTCTAATGACCTATGGTATTTTATTGTGGGGTCACGCTGCGAATGCTAATAGTATATTTATTCTGCAGAAACGGGCTGTTCGTGCAATTTATAGATTAGGGCCTAGAGTGTCACTGAGGGAAAAGTTTAAAGAAATCAATATTCTGACATTTGTGTCTCAATATATCTATGACAATCTTGTGTATGTAAAAAGAAATATAACTAATTTTCAGAAGTACAGTGATATACACAATTTTAATACTAGAAATAAAGACAAGTTGGTTGCTTATGTAAGCCGACTACATAAAATTAGTAATTCTTTTAAAGGCAATTGTATACGCTATTACAATAAGGTCCCTACTGATATTAAAAACTTACCTTTAGACAAGTTTAAAATAATAATAAAACAGAAATTGTATCAAAAAGGTTACTATAGGATATCTGATTACTTAGAGGACAGATGTCCATGGGAATAGATTGTTTGAGTAACAGGCTGTTTCGATATATAATTAGCATTCATTTTGTAATTTTACAATATTTTATTTAAAAAAGGAAACGCAAAAGATGCGACGACTGTGGAGTTTCTTCGGTGAGCTCTTCTCCACAGATTCCGCCATTGTGTTAGTGAACTCACCCAAAAAAATGTAATGACGGATCTAAGTGATGTAACAACATCCTATGGAAATAAATGATTTTTGATTTGATTTGATTTGATTTGAGTGATATTATTATGAAACTCGCCTTCGACTCGTTTCATAAACCCACTCTCGAGTATTAATGTCCTCCATTATGTAGCAGTCACATAAACTACTAATAATTAATAATTTTACCAACGATTGTGGTTACAAATAAAGTTGGTTTTGGGCCATCGAAGGGCGCGGGTGCCAGTCTTCGGAAAAAGTATAATGCAAACCAATGCGAAAATTCGGGTGAGATGGTTTCAGTATTTGTAACTTTATGCTATACTATAAACCAAAACCACAATGAATGGAAGCTTCGATAAGTTTACATTAGCGAAGCATTATGCAGGTCGTCGAGCATAGTCTGAAGATCCACATAGTTCTCGGCTAGGAGGATGAGGTAGTCGGCAAAGCGTGAATGTGATATACATCGGCCGTAGATGTTAATTCCCCGCCCTTCCCAGTCGAGTCTCTTCAGCAAATCTTCGAGCACACCACCCAAGCAACAAAAAGTGATCCGATAAAAGCCCTAAGAACATTTTAGAAAACACTGAATTTGGTCCTATAACGTCCCTAAGAAAGTCACAGTTGTTCGAAAGTGGCGCAATTATATCACTGTTTAGTCCTGTCAGCTAATCAGGCCCTGTGCTACTAAGCACAAGCCTCACACAAGCCTATCGCAGGCTCGCGCTATCTCTCTCTCTCCCGACTCGATGAAACGTGACTTCCGAGCCTGCGATAGGCTTGTGTGAGGCTTGTGGTTAGAAGCATCGGGGCCCAGTAGAAGTGTTAGACATAACCAATCAGTTCAATAGAAGCGACATAGCAGCGTCGAAAGTTTCAAAATAGTGATGTACTGGCTCAATTGATCAAAAAACGAAACGAAAACGAAAAACGATATTTTTTTATATTTGTCATAGCACAAATTAAAATTGTACACCGCGTGCACCCATCATTATTATTATTCTCGGGGCGGCCCACGGCGGCTATGGTGACCGCACGCGAGTAAAATTTTGGATTTACAAAACAAAGTGGCGTCAATTGCCGATTTAAAAAAAATTTTTTTTTTTTTTTACATAGCCTATATTGTGTCCCACTGCTGGGCAAAGGCCTCCCCATTTCGAGCCCACACATCTCACGTTATTGTTATTTTTTTTTAAACATTTTTTATTTTTTTCCATACATCATTAAAATTTTTGGGTTGTGGTGCAAAAATAACCCTGTATGTCGATAAATCGATACAAAGCGACACGGTGCGCTGTTGTAAGATATCCCATGAAAATTGCTAATATGAAGTAATGACTATTAGTATGAATATTTTCAAATTGGAATTGAAAATCGCTGTAAAAAACTCGACACTCTCATTCTGATCGATGTTATTTTGCTCGAAACTATGTCCAAATTAAAATTCTAAAACGTTTATTTCGGAGCAAGTGGATCCATATAGGTACAAACACAAGAAAAACATCTTCAAATACGCAAAAGGTTGGCAAGACTATCCTATCCAACATTCAAGTTAAAAGCCATATGAAGGCGTTCCCAGTATCTTACTATACGGGTTATTAACAGCTAGTATTTAATCACACATCAAAAATACTGATTTTCACAGCAAAAAAGGATCAGCAACAACACTTTTTATGTTAACTTAAATTTCGGTGATCATTTACCCAAAATGGGAATGATCACCGAAATTTGCCGAAAATATTAGGGCAAAATACTGCGGTAGCTTAGAGGGGGTGAGCGAAGCCCCTTTATCCTTCGTGTTAGGTTGAACTATACAACAACAAAAATAGTTAAAACATAAACTTAAGTGCATAAAACATAAAAATAAGTTTGGTGATCATTTATCCAAACACAATTTGGTGGTCGTTTACTAATTCTGGCGGTCGTGTCGAATTTATTGGTAGTCAATTATCGAATATTTTTGGTGATCGTTTAAACCTTATCCAAATAGAATCTATGAGGTGTGGGAGATCAATATCTAAATACATATGTATACCTTAATCAGCAAACCACAAAGGATGTACATATCGGACCGACGACCAAACGACACAGTGGCTGCGATAAACGACAAACGACACAGTGGCTGCGATAAACGACAAACGACACAGTGGCTGCGATAAACGACAAACGACACAGTGGCTGCGATAAACGACAAACGACACAGTGGCTGCGATAAACGACAAACGACACAGTGGCTGCGATAAACGACAAACGACACAGTGGCTGCGATAAACGACAAACGACACAGTGGCTGCGATAAACAAACACAGACACGGAATAAACTTATTCTCATCGACAAGAGGTGCTTGCTTTATTCTCGCGATTTTGGACTTCATGCCATGGTAATACAATTCAAAACCTATAATGGGACTTTGGGTACCCGGGGTGGTTAGTCCCGCACAAAACAACAACAACATAGCGTCGTGGTTTCTAGGGTTCCGTACCAAATGGTGCCAAACGGGACACTATTACTAAGCCTCCGCTGTCCGTCCGTCCGTCTGTCACCAAGCTGTATCTCATGATCCGTGATAGTTAGACACATGAAATTTTCACAGCCGCTATAACAACAAATACTAAAAAACAGAATATAATAAATATTTAAGGGGGCTCCCATACAACAATCCTTTCAATACCATATACAAACTTATGAATGCACCTGATTACGTACATGGAGTGTGATAGTAGCCGCACCAATAACTTTGTAAACAACATTATGCAATGTAAAATCCAAACTATTCACTCCACACCATCCCTACCATTTTACGGTGGTACGTAACCCTTCGTGCGCGAGTTAGACTCGCACTTGGCCGGTTTTTCCATACATTTTCCATACATACGGGGTGGCAAAAGAAGAGTGGCTACCTTGTTTAGCTAGTTATTAGTACTTCATTGTAGCGTTGTCCCTCGTACATACTTAGTATCGTAGAGAACGACACCCTAAAAAGTTGTTATTATAGTGCGACTTTTATTCAGCCCAGTCCATTCACGCCCATGCGTCATTCGTCTGAGACTGAATGAAATATCACAAAGTTATCCAAAGTCGAATCAGGCATTTCTGCCATTCAGCAAGGTCGAGAAGGGCACGGCAATAATAAGTGCCTTTAGCACAAACACATGATAATTATCCTGTCGACGAGACCATGGACGAATAAAACTAGAGGACTGACAACGTCATATAAAAAAACGTACCCTGCTAGAAAGCTAAAATCCTGTATTATTTCTAGATGTCGCTGTAACACGCAATAGATGCTGGGTGCTTAGGGTGACGGCGTATAATCCATAGTAATATCGACGACAAATCAGAGATGGCGTAAGCGTAAGCCTTGTTTCTTCTTAGGAAATAAACGCTTATACCGCCATCTTTCCTAACTTAAGCGCGCCACCACGATACCACCTATACTAGAAAGAACTTTTGAACTAGTAGCTCTATCTAGCCATATACATTTAAACTAAAAATCGAATTACGCTTCAAAGTACTACGGTTGTCTGTCCTCCAGTTTTATTTGTCCATGACGAGACTCATTGAGGACTCATTGAATCACTGATGACGTCAACTGTTATTTGGATGGTCGAAGGCTTTCTCAGCAAGAGATAGACGGAGAGTGTTGCTTTGAATAATATAATAATAATAATTTATTTCAGAAGAAGTCCATATAAAAGTGTTATTAATTTTTCTTACAATCTATGTTAGTAGTACAATATAAACACAATACAGTGCAGATCAAACGATTTTTATTTTTCTTTTTTATAATTTAGGCGCGAATCTATGACTGGCAGTGTGTGAGCTGCAACCCAATGCCAATAAAGGTATTGTCTACCCTATCTTCTTTTATCTCCAGGAGACCGTTGGCGCTGCCACGAGTTCTGCATAAGATAGACGCCATTCTTTTACGCACAATTGCATGGAAGCCATCAACACGCGCCTCCGCAAGCATTCCTGATGCACCACAAAATCGCGGTCCCTGTAGATATTTAATCCATCAAGATAATAGGCTCCTCTAGGTAAACACGGAGAATTTATATTTTTTTTGTTTCCGAAGCACAGCAATATAGCACAACTATGTATAAATAGTACGATTTATAAGATTTAAAAAAATACGAACAAAATAATAGAAACTCAAAATTGTGAGAACAATTAGTAGTGCTCCAACGCCAACGAGTAGATACTTACAGTACCCGGCGTATAAGTTGGACCAAAATTGCGGCGTCTGCGCGGGGTGAGATGTATCTATAACAATCATTTTTACCTGCGCAGAGGCCGCCATTTTGGTCCAACTTATACGCCGCGCATTATACTATTATTTATTAGTTTTATTACGAATTATGGGCGGTGCCTTGAATGTGCAGTAGACATTTGACATGACAACGTCTTATAAATTGATGAACGCCGGCTGCACGCACGAATAAGCATGACTCATAGTCACGTTCCGCCTGAGCCGGGCGTGCAAGCGAGAGCGCGGAGCAAGTGATAGAGGCACGATCGGCCTAAGCGTTTCTTATGACGTTATCACGTAAAATTCTTGTCCGTAAAACGATTTTACAGTCAACCATTTTTTTTGTAATACCTGTACATATCCATAGTAAGCCCGGCCATTTTCGCCCAGCGCTTCGTGGGGCGACCTACACCAACTACTAGCTAGCTACTAGCTACCATTAGAAAGCCGATGCGCCCGCCGCGGGATTCCCCGAACGTGCAATCTCACTTGCAGTGGTACTTCGATTTCAACTCGATCTCAACAAAATTTTTGGGAATGCATTCGCACCTAATTTGATTTTTAATTATCATTTTAAATTTAAACTGACGCCACGCCACTGGAACAAAATGACTAATCAGTGATGACAACAAAGTATATCACCGGTCAATACGACTTTGGCACTAGACTAAATTTGTAAATGCGAAACCTCAAATGTCATTTTCCGTGACCTGCCTGACTGGCTAGACCGCAAGACATCAGATTACTGGATAATTTTCTGTTTTTGGTAGACTATAATAAGCCCGTAAAACACCACTGTTTACAAAGTACATATTTCAATAGCTACTCTTCGCAGCAGCTAGAAAACGAACATTTGAAACTTTGAACCATTTGAACTTTGAACTTAGTTTTTATCGCAACAGCGTGCTTTCGCACTGGCGTTCATCGCAACTACGTACGGGAGCCGGCTAAGCAGATATGAAGGCTTTCTGGCTGTGTTAACATCTTGTACATTTAATTTCAGTTTATATTTTTTTACGGCCTATGTTTAAAAAAAACGAAAATTTACTACCAATAAATTCGAAAGGACCGCCAGAATTACTAAACGACCACCAAATTATGTTTGGATAAATGATCACCAAACTTCTTTTTATGTTTTGTGTACTTAAGTTTATATTTTAAGTAGATTTTGTTCAACCTAACACGAAGGATAAAGGGGGCTTCGCTTCGCTCACGCCCTTTATTTACTCTTCACCTAAGCTACCGCAGTATTTTGCCCTGATTTTTTTGCCTATTTTCTGCAACTTTTGGTGACTATTTACCCATTTTGGGTAGCATTTACCCATTTTGGGTAGGAAAAAATATTATATTATGAATATGTGGTCATTATATTTGTTTCCTTTATTTACCCATTGGTTATAAATACAAAAGTAGGTCAGAAGACAAGACAGCTAAGGCATATTGCACACACGGTATTAGTGACGAGGCTGCGATGTCGCCTATCAACCAGCGAACGATTGCTGGGTTGAAGCTTTGAAGGTCGGCTAAAATAAGCTTTTATTGCTCCACTAGCTCTATTATAGAATTCGAATTATAATTAGGCCTTTGCGTTTTTTTTTTGGTAGGTACCTCCTAAGTACGAAGTAGTTGCGATACTAACTTTGATGAAGACATACAGCGTTATTTTTGGATCCCTAGCCAAATGTGTCTATTTTAAGCTAGAGATCCAAAAATGATTGATTTGTGTAAAGTTATTTTTTAAAAACAACTTTGCCTTTTTCTGGTTCCGTGTCTTAGTAAAGAAAAAAATCCGGATCCGTCATAGTATTGCAGAAGTACGTAATCTATTTATGAAATAAAAACAATATTTTTTACATTTTGTCGCAAATTTGACCTCACAAATTAAAATTACGCTGATTTACTCGTTTGTTTAACCCGCGCACCGCTTATTATTGTTATTCTCGGTCGCTCGCGGCTCGCTCGCTTGGTTAGGGATCCAAAAATAACCAAAAAATAATGAATTAAGGAAAGAAGTAAAAAAAAAACTTCCTTTTTTAAGGTTCCGTACCTTAAAAAAGAAAAATGTAAAGTGTAAGAGTACGAAACGTCCGAATTCTGAAAAGATGAAATTTAAATTTGGTACGCTTATGTATTTTCATGACCTAAACACGAACATTTTGAATTTTGGGGTTAATTTTGGGAAGTAAATCAGAAAATCAAAAATATAAGTTCTTCAAACTGTCTCGTCTGACATGTCTAATAAAAGGGCTTTATGCCAGGATCTATTTTTTCGTAAACCTGAAGTGCAAATAGCCAAAAATATCATTCCCTCCCCCATTACCTCCAAAAGTAATCCTAAAATTAAAAAAAAACCTTATGTACATGTTTAACTAAATACTGCAGGAGAAAGGTATGTTTAAAATAGGGGGGGGGGGGGGGGGGTTACAATTGGAGGCAAATCAGAAAATTAAATTCAGAATATAAGCAAAAAACAATAAATTAGGAAGGTACTCAGTTCACACACATCTGATAAACCTAGCCAAAATATCACTAGGGTTAGAAACACCAATTTTTTCACTTTAGAAGGTCTCTTTAACGATTTACTGTGAGGGAAAATGGTTTCAGGAACCTTCATGTCATTTTAAAGACCTATCCATAGAGATCCCACACATATAGGTTTATAGGGGCCCTTAATAATATTTCTTGGTAATACGATTTTAACCTAAAACCACATCCGCCGCTATTAATTCCTAAGACTGTTAATATGTCAAAAGAAGGTAAAATAAGCGGTGAAGCAAAACAGAGCACCCAAGGTAGAACAAGCTGCACGCTGGACCTTCACATAATAATTCCAGCAAGTTAGATGAGATGTTGCATCAAACTATAGCAACTTCAAAGACTCTTCCGCACCCTATCCAGCATCAACTTGTCAGAAATAAAGTAAAGTGGGAATGCGACGAGTTACTCAAAAACTTAGATGTACGGTCTAGCAACGCGTACATATTCCGTGCGCGTCAATCACCTGATTTTTATATCTTAGGTTGCATTTCATAGTTTATGTTATACCTTATTGTACATAGTATTATTTAGTTACCAATTAAAAGCAAAATAAACTACTCGTGTCTACTTGGTGCTAATCTTTAACTACCAAAATAATCCTCAACTACTTCGGGTGTACGAGCCAACTATCCTCAGTGTGGCCCATACATCTTTTTGGTCCTTCGAACCTACAACGACATCGGCGCAGTGTTTTAAGTTCTTGGTTTCGAAAGGTATTCATTTGGTGTATCTTATTATCGTTGTTTCGGTAGCGTATCGGTTCGCTAGCCTCCCACCAGCGGGTCTCACTAGTCGAATTGAGAAGACGCATATACCGTAACAGGGATTGTGAGTGCAACATAAAGGGATATCTTTCGATTCGGGAACAGTAAACCCTGACTATCGGAGAAGAACTACTAACTACTGAACATCTGCGGCAGGACTTACAACCCTATACGCATAACTACGTGTTCAAGATAACTACTGGAGCTACATAGGAAGCTACAGGATAACTACTGAACATCTGCGGCAGGACTTACAACCCTATACGCATAACTACGTGTTCAAGATAACTACTGGAGCTACATACGAAGCTACAGGATAACTACTGAACATCTGCGGCAGGACTTACAACCCTATACGCATAACTACGTGTTCAGAAATTTCTACGAGAAGAACAACTACTACTGCTTGTCAACTACAACATAACTACGGGTGTCGGGATACGTCGTTAAACCACGGTCCGCGGCTACGACTAACTACGGCGTGAGGAGTCTTCTAGGCCAGGAGATCTTTTTTTCAGAAGATTTTCCTTTCTTCGACAACTGCTTTCGGGACATTAACAACGCGCGTGCTTCAATAAAGAAGAACCATGAAACCGAACTTTGATGAAGTTATTACTCGTCAAGAGAAAACTTATGAAGACATCAAGAAAATCTGCGTGAACTTCAAGAAAGATGGGGAATCAAGGAAAACCCTCAAATACTTGAGTAAACGCATAACGGCTCTAGAGACTCACTGGAAAGATTTTCTAGAGAATGATGCCATCCTGCAAACAATGGAGGATAAGGACATCACTTACTTCGTCGACAACGTCTTCGAAATAACTAAAAGGAGTTACGAAGAAACAATGCAGGCTATGAAACTTCGCAAAACTACACCAGCACCAGTGGTGCAATCTCCAAAAATAACTATAACTGGAGAATCATCCTTGGGGACCTTCGGGCTTCCCAAATCATCACCTTCGCCGCCCCAAGGGACTGATGATAAGTCGACGTCTGAAAAGGACGAACTTCTCTGTCAACAACAATGCAATTTCAACGCATTACATCGAGCTGTATCCAAGATCAAATTGGAAGCGATGAGCGAAAAATGGGATTTAGAAGACCACCACAGCATCCTGAAAAACAAGTGGGAATCGATCGATAAAATCCACTGGAAACTGGACAACTTACTACAAGGTTCCAATAAAAACTACGATAATGAATTTTCCAGATGGGAAGAAACTTACGATAGCTACATACGAAAGATTCAGCAGAAGATCTGGGAGAGTACGCATTACCAAAAATCGACACCAAAAATCGAACTTCCAGAGTTTAACGGCAATTATAATCAATGGATTTCCTTCAAAGATCTTTTCCACGAAACTATTCATTCTAATCCACTGATATCTAAAACACAAAAGATGCAGCATTTGAAGACTAAACTAAAGGGAGAAGCTGAGAGAATCGTACAACATCTGAGCGTCAGTGCAGAAAACTACGAGTCTTGCTGGGAGTTGTTAAATAATCGTTATAACAATACGAGACTGCTCTTTACGTCATACGTTAACACTATCCTGAACCAACCATTCATTCACCAGCCTAATGCTTACAACCTGAAAAAGCTTCACGACACTACGCTGGAATGTCTGAGTGCTCTGAATAACATCGGGATAGAAACTGCGACGTGGGACCCTCTCATTGTCCACTTGGTTCAACAAAAATTGGATGCTGCGACTTACAGCGAGTACGTGAAAAATTTGGTCTCTCCAAGAGAACTGCCTGACCTGGAAGATTTTATCAAATTCCTGGAGACAAAGTTCATGGCATTTGAAACACTCGATAATCGCCATAATAACCATCCAAAAACTTCATCTTCACAACAAAATACTCAGAAAAATCATAACGATCGGGGGTCATCAAACTATAAGAAGTATGAAAAGGAGTCGAAAACCTATCACGCGGCATACAAGAATTGTCCAATCTGCAAAACTAATCACGTTCTGAAGTTTTGCCCCAAATTTCGTGAAATGAACTGCGACGGCCGGAAACATACAGTTGCGAAATTGCGGCTCTGCAAAAATTGCTTGTTCAGTCACGGAGACAAGCAATGTACGTCAACGAAAACTTGCTTGACTTGTAAGGGTTTCCATCACACGATGTTATGTGACAAGCAAAATGGGTCATCCAGAGGAAGCCAAAGTTCATACAACCAGAAACTATCAACTTCGCAACAAGTATCAACGCATGTCACCAACGCAAATGGAGAAGTACTTCTAGCAACAGCTCAACTACGAGTTAAAACTGGGGACGGAACTTACGTAACTTTGAGAGCACTCGTGGATCAAGGATCTCAAGTTACTCTCATGACTGAGAATGCAGCTCAGCGATTGCGGCTTCCACGGCAGAAACAAAGCGCTGTGATATCGGGAGTCGGAACTACTATGGGGAATTGCAAGGGAAAACTACTCCTGTATTGCAAATAAATCCATAATAACAACTACGAGTTTCAACTAGAAGCACTTATTATGAAAAAATTAATAAGTAACTTGCCCAACTCAACTTTCAACAGACCCACTTGGGATCATCTGGACAACGTCATGCTAGCGGATCCGGACTTCAATATCTCGGGACCGATCGATATCCTTCTGGGGGCGAATGTTTTCTCGGAGATATTACTCGACGGTGTACTGAAGTCTGATAACCACTCACCAGTCGCTCAACAAACTAAGCTGGGGTGGATCTTGTGTGGGAACGTAAAAACTTACCATTGTCTTACGATAAACGAACTAGAAGATTTTACGAGATTTTGGGAATCGGAAGAAATTTGCAACAACGGCATAACGAACGAGGAAGATCACTGCGAAAAATACTACCGGGAAACTACTAAAAGGCTCGGCGATGGCAGATACGTCGTAAAGATGCCACTGAAACCTGAAATCAACGAAAAACTGGGAACATCGAGACACCAAGCTATTTCTCAATTTTTGCAACTGGAAAAGAAAATGCTGAGAAACGAAAATTTTGCGACGCAGTACAGACAATTCATCGACGAGTACACGAAACTAGGTCTGGGAAACTGGTGACGCCTTCCTCAGAGAAAAAACTTGAAGCTTTCTTACCTCATCACGGTGTCATCCGAGAAGAATCGACAACTACCAAACTGAGAGTCGTCTTCAACGCGTCTACGAAAACTAACACCAAGTATAGCCTCAACGATTTCATGGAAAAAGGTCCGAATCTACAAAAGGATATTCAAGAACTAATCATCAACTGGCGTAGCTATCGATATGTCCTAACCGCTGACATAGAGAAGATGTATAGGATGATACTTATCCATGAAGATCAACAACCACTACAGAAAATCATTTGGAGGTCATCGTGTGGTCAAGCGGGCGAAGGTCGACTGCAAGAGATACAATTGTGCACAGTCACATACGGAACGAAAGCCGCACCGTTCCTAGCGATGCGAACTCTCAAACAGCTCTCACTTGACGAAGGGCACGAGTTTCCTGAAGCAGCGAAGGTCATTCAAAACCATTTTTACATGGATGACCTCATTTGCGGACGCAACACTACCGAGGAAGCAAAACTACTGCAACAGCTGCTAACTACTCTCCTACGAAGGGGCGGATTTAACTTAAGGAAATGGTCAAGCAACGAGGAAACTATTCTGGAAAACTTAGCTGACGATCAAAAATCCCGCAAAGGTGTATTCACATTTAAACAAGAGGAGTCAGTGAAAACTCTAGGACTTAACTACAATCCGTCCAGAGATGTATTTTTATTTAACTGGAATCTACCGCAACTAGGTAAGAGGAAAGTTACCAAGAGAAGTCTACTCTCAGATGTCAGCAAGCTCTACGATCCGCTCGGCTGGACGGTTATTAAGGCCAAACTACTGTTTCAGAAGGTGTGGGTCAGTAAGATAAACTGGGATGAAAGCTTACCCACAGAAATAGAAACAGAATGGAAAAAACTACGAGATGATTTTCCTAACATCGCCCGGCTATCACTACCAAGGTGGCTAACTTGCATCGATGATGCAATACATGTCCACGGATTTTGTGACGCAAGCGAAAAAGCATACGCCTGCGTTCTATACAGTCGTACTATGAACGAAAACGGAGAGTACTTATTAACACTGATAGCGGCCAAGACAAGAGTAGCGCCTCTCAATAAGAAGACTTCACTACCAAGGCTGGAGTTGTGTGGAGCTCTGCTACTTTCCAAATTAGTGGAGAAGCTACAAACAGCCCTTCCTGAGAAAATTCTTCATATTAACTGTTGGACGGATTCGAAAGTCGCACTCGCGTGGATACAAGGCGACATAACGAGATGGGAAAGATACGTTGCCAACCGAGTTGCGGCAATAACTAACATTGTACCTGCGACGAAATGGGGACACGTCAGATCGGAAGAAAATTCTGCAGATTGCGCTACTAGAGGCCTCTCACCGTCCCAACTACTCAACTTCAACTTGTGGTGGGAAGGACCTCAGTGGCTCAAGAAATACAACGACGAAAAAACTAAAAATAGATCGGAAATATTTACGACGGATGACGAACTGATAGCAACACGAAACTGTTATGCAACGCAGACTGCTAACGAAGCAACTTTTATAAATACACTACTGGACAAGTGTAGTACAATGACACGAGTCATACGAGTCATTAGCTGGGTGTTACGTTTCACAACAAGTCTACGTAACAAGGACGCGACAGCTAATAACAAATACCTGACATCGAAAGAACTAAGTGAAGCGAGAAACTTAATGGTCAGATACGGACAACGTCAATACTTCAACGAGGAGGTTGAAGACCTGGAAAAAAGTGGAAGAGTCAGGTCGAAGAGTGTTCTGTTGAACCTAAAACCCTACATTGATGAAAAAGGGATACTACGAGTGGGAGGGTGATTACAAAACTCAGCGTTACCAGATGAAGCGAAGCATCCTGCGGTGATCCCCCACGCAGGAAAACTAACGCAGCTGATAATCGACCACGCCCACAAACAAACTCTACACGGAGGAGCTCGTCTAACACTTGCCCAAACGAGACAGAAGTATTGGATAATTAGCGGCAATCGAGCGGTGAAAAAGTATTTAACTAAATGTGTGAGATGTCACAGATATAAGCCCCATAGAAACGAACAGGTAATGGGTGACCTACCTCAATCACGAGTCACGCCATCCAGGATTGATCTAACCGATTTCGTGGATGTGAAAATAAACAAGGGGAGAGGAGTGAAAACATGCAAAGGATATATTTGTATTTTCATTTGCATGGCAACAAAAGCGGTCCATATTGAGCTTGTATCTGACCTCAGCACAGAAACGTTCCTGGCAGCCCTCAAGAGGATGTTCGCGAAAAGAGGGACCCCAAAACATGTTTTCTCGGATAACGGGACTAACCTTCGGGGAGGATCCAGAATACTACAGAAAGAATTTCAACAATTCAAAACAATGATGTCTGAGGAATTCTTCGATGGAATCAGCGAACTACAAATTGAGTGGCATTTCAACGCGCCAATCTGGCCGACTGCAGGAGGACTGTGGGAAGCAGCTGTGAAATCGATGAATTACCATCTTAAACGTGTTTTGGGAGAACAAAAACTGACGTACGAGCAGTTTTCAACCTTGTTGGCGCAGATAGAAGCGTGTATGAATTCCAGACCACTGTGCCCCCTCACGGAAAGCATAGACGACTTGGAGTACTTAACGCCAGGCCACTTTATAACTGGAGGTCCAACGATGCTGTTGCCACAAGCAGAAATTAACGAAAATCGAGCACAGGACCTCAGGAACAAATGGAAACAAACTGAACTCATGCAACAACACTTCTGGAAACGATGGTCCAGTGAATATTTACATCAACTTCAAGTGCGCAGCAAATGGCAGCGATCGAGAAAAAACTTAGAAAAAGGAGAACTCGTCCTGGTCAAGGAGAATAACTTGCCTCCGGGAAAATGGGCATTAGGCAAAGTGCTTCAACTACACCCTGGAGACGACGGCTACGTACGGGTAGCAACGATAAAAACGAAGGGAGGGACACTCAAACGTCCAATAACGAAACTGGCTCCACTCCCTGCAAACGAGAAAATTGAAGATGTCAAAACTAATATCCAGAACCAACCAAGACTAAAACGAGTAAGAAGAAAACCAACCTGCTATTTGGTCACCCTAGCGCTGACCATATTTATGAGCCTCCTAACGGGAATACAAGCCGCACAAGTACCACGTTTCAACGTGACGCCGATAACCAACCAACATCCGATTTACTACGATGAAATTGGACAACTACATCTTATACACGATGAGTGGACACTACTGGACTACTACAACTTAACGTCGTATTGGAAAGGAACGGAAAACTTATGCAACTTCTTGAGGATAATGGAGGAGGATTGAAGTAGGCTCGACACAACTCTGTGCGAGCCGACGATAAATCAACTACAACACGAAGTTCATCAACTGAACGAGTACAATGCACTTCTACTTCATCAGCATTTGTCAAGGAAAAAACGTGGTTATTTTAACGGAATCGGGAACATTGCCCGATCTCTATTTGGGACACTAGACGAAGAATTTGCTATCAAGTACCAGAAAGATATAGAGATAATTCAAAGTAACGAAAAATACGTCCTTGAATTAATGAAAAACCAAACTACGATAATTGAAGCGGAAAACAGTATTATAAAGAATAATGATAAGTTTATGAATAATCAGTTTCATATGCTCAACACGTTTGTCCACGAGACTAACTCAACATTATCGAAGATTGGGTCCAGGGTCGCAGAGATGTATACGTTGAACAATCTCAACGCAGCCTCGATCACTGCAAGCTTGATTATATCGAACTTAAGAAGAACTCAAGATATGCTAGTAAACTCGCTGGCCGACATTCACAAGGGGCACCTCGACATGCGTCTGTTCACTCCGAAACAACTTATCCAGCAACTCTATGTGATATCTGGAGGAATGCCCAGTCGACTATCACTACCGGTCAAGAATATTCAGGAAGATATCCCAGAACTATACAAATTACTTTACGTAAAGGCTCGTATTACGGAAAACTACTTGCTTTTCGAGCTACACATTCCGCTTACGAGTGAAGATAACTACATGATATATCGAGTGTTACCACTGCCAATCAAACGAGAATCGGAGACCAGAATGGTAGAAATATCATCAGGATACCTCGCCATCAACTTTAGAAAAAACACGTTTGTCCAAATCGGAGTAGAAGATATACGGCAATGTATCGTATCAAACGGCGATGTTTACCTATGCAACGCGTATCACCCTGTTTACAACTTACACGACGGAAATGCGCCTTGCGAAGCAAAAATCTTCAGTCAACAAACGACCTTGCCGTGCGACACTCAAAAAGCGCGATGCAAAGACAACTGGATTAAGTTACATAAGCCGAACGTATGGCTTTACGTCTGTTGCAGTTCGTGCCTACTACGTATCATTTGCGACGACAAAATGTCTAGCACAGCGGTAACAGGCATCGGGCAGCTTGTCCTCAGTCAAGGATGCATACTGCAGAAGAATGAAGCAACTATTTATTCCTTCAATGTGTTCGGGAATAACATACAGATGGAAAGTGACATTTCAGTTCCCATGATGAACTCGCCTATCAACGAAATGGTGAATGTCAGCATTAAAAACATCAACTTGAACGTACAGACAAATACTTCTGAAGAAATTGCCAGAATAGATCGAAAACTCATTATTCAGAAGAAACAGGAACAACTTCCGGCACATCTTTCGGTTCATAACGTTTATCACTATTCAATAACGTCATTACTGACTGTAATTGCATCGATCACTGCACTGTACCTACTAATAAAAAGGTACTGCAAAAGACCAAGGGACGTCAACGCCACGCAGCAGCCAAATCCTGAAAATCTGGGAATGGAACTTCAGGTGATCACCACACAAAATTTGGAGTCAGCCCAGCCACGCCGGACGGAGAGAAAAGGATTCAACTTGAACGGTCTGCTCTGAACTAAGATAGTGATAGTGAGAGTGTCAAATATTTAAGATGAAATATTTAAGTTTTACTTTTACTTTATATTTTGATATTTAACTTAACTTGTAACTTGTATAATTGTTAGCTTTTCTTGTCCTTGGCAGCATGTACGGTCTAGCAACGCGTACATATTCCGTGCGCGTCATTCACCTGCTTTTATAGGTTGCATTTCATAGTTTATGTTATACCTTATTGTACATAGTATTATTTAGTTACCAATTAACAGCAAAATAAACTACTCGTGTCTACTTGGCGCTCATCTTTAACTACCAAAATAATCCTCAACTACTTCGGGTGTACGAGCCAACTATCCTCAGTGTGGGCCATACTATAGACAAACTTCATTGGGACATCGATAACGTGCTCAATGAGAAGAAGATGAATATAACGAGCAAAACTTCACCTAAGCTTCTGTGGCTTAAATAGTGTGATCTATAGCAAGTTGTGGTCAGTGGACTTTAAACGGTGGGCCGTGAAAAGTCCACTGTCAAAAGGTCAGAGGAATGAATCCTGTAACACAAAAAAAATAATTACGAAACACATGCAGTAATTGTCTTTATTCACATAAAGGGAAAAATTGTTCGTCAACGATGCTCTGCCGTGAATGCAATGGCTATCATAATACCGTTCTAAATACCTCTTTATCCTGAAGTGTGCGGACATAGCGACATAGAGATGTATCACTGTGTGTGTGTGACTCCTTATTTGTAAGACTATATAAGATTATACTGCGGATAATTAGAGGCTCTGCTATCCAAACTTCAGTACAATAAACATCTATTTACTCCTACAAACCTCTTTCAATTCATGGCGACCTTGCCAGGCCAGCCTACCTCTCGCGAGGTAGTGCTGTGCCAAATGGCAAATAAATGGAAATACCTAAATATCGTGGAAAATTAAAAAGTATGAAGAAAATTTTAAGAATAAGAACCTGAAGACTACAAGAAATCACGACGCGACCACCCTTAAGACCAGATAGCAGCCAGAAGAGGAAGATGGAGAATAAAGAAGATGACAATATAGAAGACAGAAATCAATTAAAGAAGAAAGAGTAAAGTTAAAGAAGAGAGAAAAATAAATATAAGTAAAGAAGATTTTTGCTGCCGGGTGCCGGGCGAATTTCAAGCCTAAGTGATGTGGAAAGCAGGGCGCCGGGCGTAGCCGTACGGGTCAAGTGAGGAGCAGTCGGGAGATGGTACGGGTCCCAAGGTGAGCTGACTCCGAGCGAGCTGCGGCGATCGGCGTCGTCGCGTCGTGGTGACTCGATATAAGATGTGGTTTTTGGACAATGGGTTTCTTTATAGGTGTAATATGTAAGTAATTTTTATTAATTGTCGATTTAAAATCACGCTAGGCAGATTTTTGTATTTTTGACATGGGGTTGACGATACAAAACAATATCAATAGACATACCATTTTTTTTTTCTGAGGATGATTGCATAAAGTGAAGAATATTTGGAAGAACACATACAATGAAAAGTTAGTAGGTAGTACAGTCTGCAACAGAGACATCTGACCCCCCAACTTTTAAAACGTAATTCCATTCAAACTGCTGAGAAGCGCCACCTACCACGATTCTTGGCACCTAAACTTGTTTCTGGAAAGTGTGCAGCCGCAGATTTTGTATTTCTATTTCAAATTGAAGGAAACCGGCTACATCAATAATAACCAGGAAGAAACAAAAACAATTGCTTTACAGAGCGGGGTTCGAACCATGGCCCTTCGATTTATGAAGCAAGCGCTCGTCCCATTGCACTAACCAACGATCTGTATATCATGGCGAAAATTAATATCATATGTTCTACTTCTATGACGCAGCGCTCTAACTTCATCGTCAACCGCACGCAATGCATTTACAAATAAATTGAAGGTAGGATATCAGAATTATAACCACAGAACAAGAATACGTTCAGTTCGTGTCACAATATCACATAAGTTACTGCGGATCTTGTGATTTTGAAAGTTTGGACTAGTCATCATGTCTCATTTTTTAACTGATTTTGTTAAAGCCAAAATAATAGTGTATTGGGAAGACAACCACAGTATTAAAAGTATATCTAGAGAATTAGGTATCGCGGTAAGTAAAAAATAATTATATATTATACTAATTTGTAACAATTTTTTGTTTCGTGTAACATAGGTTTAGTGTTAAAATTACTAATATAAGATGCCTATATTCTCTTACAGAGAAACACGGTTCGTCTTTGGATTCGGAGATACCAAGATAGTGGTGACGTAAAGCGTAACCGCCCCGGCCCGCAAGCAATGACCTACACAGATGCATCAAACCGACATCGTGAAATCGTTAATCTCCACACAGAAGACCCATTTAAGACAACACGATCAACTGCCATAGATTATAATATTTCACTGCAAACAGTAAGGAGACATTTACATGCAGGGGGTATCCATAACTACAAGCCGGCCAAAAAAATTAAATTAACCGAAGCCCATCGCCAAGCAAGAATGAGATTCGCATCTGAATATCTAAACTTTGATTGGGAGAACGAAATCGTAATTTTTACCGACGAAAGAAGTTTTAAGTCCGATGATGATGGCAGAAAAATATTATGGAGAAGAGCTGGCGAGCGTTATAACCATCAAAATATTTTGCCTTTGAGAACAAGTGGCAGAATAACTTTAGGTAAGAATATTTATAAACATATATGTTATATGTTGTGTTTATAAACAACATTAACATCATACAGACAGGCACATACATTGCTTTTACTTCTGGCCCCACACTTAACCTTTCACGTCCCGTCGTCGTCGCGATATCCGGTCGGCCGAAATTTTCATAGGATTGGAACTCTATAAGTCTATGGCGTTAAGTTGAAAATCGCGATGTATTTTTGCTTATATTTTTATAGGACGTATCTTGAGAGGTTAAATAGCCTGTGTCATAGAACCAAACACGGCAACATCAGAAACATGCAACTTCTAACACCTTTTGTCTTCGTGCCCAGCCGGGATTCGAAATATTATTATTTTAAATTGTATTACGCAGTGTGGATTATTTGTTATTTAACCAAATTATTGTTTTGCAGGCTATTGGGGTTGGATGTCCTCCATGGGCCCAGGGGAGTTGATCGAATTCGGCGGCCGAATGAACAAAGATAAATACTTGGAAATTTTACAAGATGTGATGATTCCAACAGTGCGCAACGTGTATCCAGAGGGGCAAATATACTTTATACAAGATAATTGTTCCGTGCACCGTTCGTGTTTGGTTAGAGAGTGGTTTGCCGCTCGTAATGATATAACTGTCATTGAGTGGCCATCTAAAAGCCCAGATTTGAACTTAATTGAAAACTTGTGGGGTCAAATGGTTCTTAACTGGGATACGAGTGATGTTAGAACAAAAAGTTATTTAGACCAAGAGGTGATGAGATCTTGGGACCTTTTCCGCCTTAGTAATATGTGTTCCAACATGGTTACAGGAATGAAGTCCAGGCTTGAACAAGTGCTTCAAAATGAGGGGCACCCTCTCCGATATTAAAAATAATTTGCTGCCACTACTTATATCGAAGCAATGTTTCAATAAATTGCTATCCAGGTATAGCACTATTCGACCCTATATGCTATTTAAATATCATGCTATGATAAAGAAAGTTGAGAGATGTAAATTGTTACTTAGACTTAGTAGCATGTTGATTCTCCCTACGGAAGATTTATCATAGTTTGAGTTTATATCTTTATTTCGTTTCTTTGTTGAAAAAGTCTTAAATATTGATATCGAAGCAAAGTTTCTATAAATTGCTATCCAGGTAGCACTATTTGACCCTACATGTTATTTAAATATCATGCTATGATTATGAAAGTTGAGAGATGTAAATTGTTACAAATATACTTACATAGTAGCATGATAATTCCCTCTACGGAAGATTAATCATAGTTTGAGTTTAAATGTTTGTCTAAGATACACATTTCTTTGTTGAAAAATTGAAATTAAATAAATAACTTTCAAAATTATTTTTATTTTATTTATAATAACAATAAGTTATAAAATAAGCTAGGTAAGTTATCTAACAATATAACAACCCATCGTTTCTATGAATCACCATATTATATTCCAAAATTATTACACCAACATTACCAATATTTTGCTTAGCAAAAACTGAGCCTTTGTGGATTCGAACATGCTACCTCTAACTTATCTTGACATGTAGCTATTTGCGCCACGTAACACTCATGATTTGTGACGAAATAAGCGTATCCTACGCTTCGACCCTGTGGTGCCTGACCTGGTGGTTTATCGAATATCGAATAGATGGCATTGATGGTAATGAAGGTCATGAAGGATTTAACCACGAGAGAGGGCGCTTTTGTAGCACTTTTATGGGGGGTCATATGTCTCTGTTGCAGACTGTACAGTACAGTTAGCAAGAGAAGTATGAATAAATGTTTGATAACTGTTTTTTTTTTGGGAATGGAGATATTTATGAAGGCCGTAAAGTAAATTGAATTAGTTTGACACGAGTTATTTTGGATGAGGATTTTGATAGTAGTTTATTTTTGGAGGAGACGATTTTGAGAAATATGGGAAGAATGTGGTTTAATATGTGAAGTAGGAAGATAAAAGTTTTGTTGTTTTATAGCCGTTCTAATATTTTATTAAATAATTGCCTCATAATACTCCAAATGTACAATCAAGTACATAAATGTTTCATGACTTGGTAACAGTCACAGTTATTCCAAGTAATTCAATATAGTGTTCGCAGGCAATCCAAATATAGACATGCAACACTGCAGAAGAATCCAAATTAGGTAGAACACTTGTTTCGATTACAGACGTAAAATAATTGTTATTATAAGTTCATGTTACTACAGCTCGACTTGTATGGAGCGAAAGATTTTAGTTTCAGTTGACTAATATGGGAGATACGTAAAAGGTGATGAATGATTGATAGCAAGCTTAGGGTACCACTAAGAGAAAGTTTGGAACCATTTTTTTAAATTACAGTATGAAATTAATTTTAATAGTATGAGTAAGTATGAAAATCAATCGAATGTGTGTAATAAATATTTAGTACGCTAAATAAGTATGTCTTAGAAAGAAGATAACTTGAGTTATTTTTTTTTGTGTGTTCAGATTTTTATGTTGCATTAGTTTTTCAGAATAATTAACAGATAAAGTAGTTTGACCTCAGATTTAAAATACATTACTAACGACGGAACCACTTACGTTAGTTTAATACAAAATATTGTTTCGAGATTGCATTTACGTTTATTTTATTTTACAGATTGCAATCGAGTCTATTAATAGAATTATAGTCTGACCAGCGGATATGGTCACTTCTTCTTGTATGATAGTGAGAGTTGAAAAGTATGGAAATTGAATGAAATTAAAAGTTAATCGTTGTTATGAAGGTTTATTTCATATTTGATATTTTTGAGTTTTATGACAGTATTACATAGGAAAGTTGATTTTTGTTTCGATTTGGGAATGTTGGTTTTTGTTGTCGTTAGGAATAAAAAGTATGAATTTGAGAGAAGGTGTGGAATGTGCAGTATATGTTCGCTCTAGGCCACAGAGCAAGTTAGTTGGGAACACTTCGTTTGTTAAGTTTTCGAGAAAAGTGGGACTGATCATCCAATCTTTACAGAATATCTTAAAACTCGAAGGATTCGTTTAGATTGAGTTGAAGTTATGTTTTTAGTGTGGTACGTGACTATTGGCGAGACCGATATGTCATTGTATTTTCAGCAAAGTCTCAAAGGTACAAGGCACGAATCCTTCGCTTCGATCATGACGTGAACGAGTTTCCTTTGTGAGAACGTGGGATATCGATGACCTAATAAGCTCGCGAGCAGGCTCAGGCAGGTAGACCTGGAGCCAGGTACTAGTAGTATATGTATTTAAGTATTGTTATAATAATGAAAGTACCATAAGACGTCTATAAATAAATAATAAAAGTACCTATAAAAGTGCACTCACTATAATGTGAAATAACTTGGGATCCGGATACCCCTAAAAAGTACCTATTTGAAGTGGAAGAGAAAAAAAAGAGACTTTGATTGATAGCGTTTGTATAAAAAAAGAGAGAATATTTTGTTAGTTTGGAATGAAGATGTATACCCAATGATTTATATTTAAGAACATTGTGATGTGAGTTTTGAGAAGATAGACTTGTTATGGAAAATAAAAATAAAGTAGTTTGCATTAATGGAATAAGAATTGAATAAATAAATAAAGGGAGAAAAGAAAGAGAGGTACAGAAGGAATGAGAAATATAAACATGTATTGCAATCAGTAAATATTGTGAATTTTTAGTATGAAAATAAAGATAAATTTATGTCGTCAACCCTACACCTAAAACAGTTAGTTATAATTCGTTAAAATGGGTACTAGTATATAACCTGATATTTTTATGTAATCGTCTACTTTATAGATAAACATACTTCAGAAATTAAGAAACATTATAGCGTTTCTTTTGCATATTTTTTTTTAATGAATAACAGACAAGTGTATGTTTTGTAATAACCACTGAAACGTCTATGTATACTACAGTATACAAGCGCCGGCAACGCCATTACGTCTATGTATACCACAGTATACACGCGCGACCAAGTTTGTTTATGGTCCTATTTCTCTTTATCTGTGTGTTTATAGTTCCATTTTTTAACGCAAGACGAGTGTGCAAATGTGTGGCATGAGCATATGCAGGGTGAAAGCATAGCAATCCAAACCAAATCATGTCGAAAAAAATAGTCAAAGTTGACAGTCGAAATTTGTGTTAAAGACGGTTGTATCTGTTATCGAAATGTGGTAGTTTTATGATTTATTACTATAATTCTATAGTTATTATACATCAAATGAATCGTAAAGATATTTCCTATAAGATTACCACCATATTTCTTTAATTCCAATAGGTTTTATTTCAATGATCGTCCACTGAGATTTGAAGCCGTTGCGACCGGCATTTTTTTATGTTTTGGTGTGACAATTTGGTATATTATTTCTGTTGATTCTTGTAAAATAACTAATAGAAGGGGTAGGTTAATTAGTTACAGTCGTATTTACAGACAGTTACAATACAATTTAATTAAAATTACAATAAATTTTTACGCACCCGCTTGCCGCCTGAAAACATGCAACATTGTGCTGAGTACCCGGATTATTTAATTTTAGTATGATACAAACTAGCTGAAATACAGTACAATGCTGGTATTTCTTCAAAGGCCATATTGTCTTCTTTTTGAATTAAAATAATTCTAAATGATTACTTGAGTATAGTACTGATAAATCTCGAGAGAAGATAAAACTTGCTGAAATTAAACGTAGATCGTCAACTTTTCATATCTCCTGACGCTTTGTTTGTTAAACTAATAATTAACTGATTAAATAATTGGATTCTATATCTGTTAAGCTTTTTGGAACTATTCTTCATTTCTTTATAGCTTTAGTAGTTAATCAACAGGAAGCGTTTTAGTCAACTAAGACGTGGCTGTACTTCGCCGCCGGCCGTGCGAAAAATTCGCATCGACGTATTGAGGTATACGGGTCGCGCGGTTTAGACGTGTGAGTTTAAAATTGTGATAGATCATCAATTTATTTGACTTGGTTTTTAATAGTAGTTTATGTGACTGCTGCATAATGGAGGGCATTAAAACTCGAGAGTGGGTTTATGAAACGAGCCGAAGGCGAGTTTCATAATAATATCACTCGAGAGTTTTAATGCCTAATTATGTACAGTTACATACACTAGTTTATCTACACACATATCATAAGCTCTATTTGATGTGTTCAGGAACCGCATGTTTGACCGGCATTGTGGTTCTGCAATTGTTTAGCTTGTTCTTTAGTACCAACTTCACGCAGACGGGCGTCGGCGTTCGAAATTTGAATGTCAGTACCAACTTCACAGACAAACTAGGGACGGCACGCGGGTGGGCGTCGGCGTTCGAAATTTGAATGTCATTATATGTAGAAAAACTACACATAATGACCATTATGTGTAGTTTTCCAGATACGAAACGAGTTTTTACCAAGTAGTTTAACATAATGCTGATCGTAACGTGCGATTTTTGAACGCAGTAAAGAGGGTTTATTATACGTGTGTAGATAAAATTGTTTTATATGAAACCATATGAAAGTATTTATTTTTAAAAAGATATTTACAAATTGTTAGATTTACACAGTTTTTTTTTAATGGTATTTTTACACAAATGTTTCATTTTATAGTGGTTAATTTTGTATTAATATTTTATAGATTGATGTTTTGATGATATTCTTGTTATGTGTTCTAAATTGTTAAATTTCATAAAATTAGAACGAAACCGTACATACAAGCATTTTGAAATATTTAGATATAGTTTTAGAAAAAAATAATATAATCATGTATTTTTTTTTTAATTTCCGTGGGAGATGAAGTGTGCGGACATAGCGACATAGAGATGTATCACTGTGTGTGTGACTCCTTATTTGTAAGACTATACATACAAGCATTAGCGGATAATTAGAGGCTCTGCTATCCAAACTTCAGTACAATAAACATCTATTTACTCCTACAAACCTCTTTCAATTCAATCCATCAATTATTTTCTATTCTTCTAAGCCTTTAACTATCAATACCCACGAAATATGCGGCTAGAGATCTAACACAGGGCAAAGAACAGTGGCAGTGCAGTTGTTACGCATCAGACATTACGCAGAAACCGTCATCAAACGAAGAATTGCTGGCGACAGCGCTGATCTAAGTGCAAGCTAGCAACGGCAACGGAGTTCAACATACATTGCTAGCGACAGCGCTGATCTAAGTGCAAGCTAGCAACGGCAACGGAGTTCAACATACATTGCTAGCGACAGCGCTGATCTAAGTGCAAGCTAGCAACGGCAACGGAGTTCAACATACATTGCGCACGATCAAGATGAAGCGCGCAAGTTTCCTTGATAAGCGAGAGAGCTGCACAACTCCTGAAAGGCGTAATTACTGGAATCGGCACTAACGACACCACGTGTAAAGGCGTTATGTACATAGTAGGCAGTTCATTAAGGTAAGCTAAACCTTTGAAGTATAAGCGCTAATTATGAAAAGTTTAACAAGAAAGTTATCCAACAATACTATCAGTAAGCCATCATGGGCACTCCGGGAAGAAATATAATAAGCCGATCCAAAGTTTTACTTGAGCAACCCCATTGACATACTGTTGGTCGCCGAAGTATACGCCAACATTATTCTAAGTGGAGTGCGAAAACAAGATTCGTCACCGTTAGCCCAAGAAACAAGACTTGGATGGATACTGTGTGGAAAACTTCAAAGTCAAAATTATTGTAAAGAGGTCATTTTAGATGCATCAAGGCATTCGACGGAAACGGAAGAAAACATCCAATTCTAAAAGTATGCAACAAGATTAAGCGACGGACGATACTAAGTGCGACTTTCCCTTAAGTCGACTGCGTAACCCGATCTAGGGCAGTCGAAAAATAAAGAAATCGCACGATTTATTCAACTCGAACGGAAATTCTCGAAGCATAAAATAATTGCTTCGCTTTACAAATAATTTGTGGGTGAATTCCTATCGCACGGACGCATGAAGCTGGCACGTGACGAAAAGAAACCTGAAGTTTTTTGACTCATCACAACGGCTCTTTGTATGGTATTCGACGGATCCGAAATGACTTAAAGGTTTGAATAACCTGATGCAGAAAGAGCCCAATTTATATACAGGGTGTTAACGGGGTCATGATTCAAACCTATCGGTCCTAACTCGAAGAATTAATGCGATTCCAAGTATAGGGCAAATTTAAAAAAAATTACAGCCTTTTTTAAACTAATCAACAATTTATTTATCCCAGTTAATAACTCAGATTATGGTTACCCTATTAATTCATGATAAAACCTTTTTAATAAACAAATGATTAGATGAGTAAGTAGTAGGTAATTGTCAACCGTCACCAGGTGATTAGGGTGACCATAATAATTAATAAATAGGGAATCATTTTTAGTTTTTTTTTACCTGCGAAAAAAGTGCTAATTTATGCACTCCAATCTACAGCGTTGTATTCCTAAATAAGTGCCAAGTCTATTTTCTCTTTCTTGCTACACGACCCCGTTAACACCCTGTATAGATATTTTGGTACTTATACTGAAATACAGCACAGGGGTGCATTTTTGGCAGATATAGAAAAAATGTTTCGGGTACTTGTCGAAAAACCTCCATAAAACCATACGGCGAGACTCTCCACATCAACTCGTGCCAACTGACAACAGTCACCTTCGGCACCAAGGCGGCCACCTTTCTCGCCACGAAGAGACGCTGAAACAATTGGCATGTGACGAAATATTCAAGTGCTCGGAAGCTACCGAAGTAGTCAAAGAATGTTTTTATTTTGTATGATTCGGTGACGTCAGCTAAAATAGGTGGCTTAAATTTAATAAAATGGAGGTTCAATCATCCTGCCATAATGCAACACGACACCAACAAGGGTGAAAGTGCGGAGAACACATATCAATTCATTCAAACAGAATCGATGAAAACATTGGCACTTCATTGGAACTCGACTGAATATGTCTTCACATTTCCATCGAAAATTGAAATTACAACTGATAGCAAGACAATTTATACGAAGAGACAATTGTGATCTTAAATCGCCCGAATATTTGGATGGCTTGGATGGCTCACACCAATTTCTACACAAATGAAATTACTTTTTCAATCCGTTTGGTATAGTGGGATGACAAGATTACCGAAGACATTCACAAATAATGGATGATCATACAACAAATCACCTTTACATAACCTCAACATACCAAGATGGTAAGGCACAGAAACCTCATGCGATATCGAGTTACAAGGGTATTGTAAAAAGCGTATGCATTGAAATTTGTTTGTTACGCGATTATTGCGTTAATTTTGATGATTCTTTTTTTTTGGTAGGTCATACTTCAGAGGCGGTCCCATGTACTTTACTATTAACATTGATTTAGTGATTTTTGAAAAAATTAACAAAAATACACAAACAGATGACGTTTCGTTTTATGATTCCCTTCAGCAAAAGTATTGATGAGGGCTTTTCGTGTTTATAGACGACATTCGCATTCCGAGCGGGGACGAAGAAATAGGGCTTGAACTTGCAGTCAGTTTTTTAGGTTTTTAACTTGATGAATTATTGCTGCTAACCCTCGTCTGCATTTCTCACTGCAATACAAACGTGACCCAACTCAGGAGTGGACAAGCGATATATTTCGACAAGATCTCAGATATGATGCTCATTAAAGACGAGTATTGGGAAGGAATAGACGCATTCAAGATATATACACAAACGCTCGAACAGACTTGTAACATTGTAACATTATGTGGGAACACGCCCATCGTGATGATGTCATAGTCATAGTACTTTATTACTGTAGATATTTACATATACTTAGTGTTCGATTCCAAATCGATATTCGATCGATGGTTTCGGAACGGCCATTTTGAATTTGATGTTGCTGCCAACCTAGCAGTTTTTGACAACTGACAGACGAAAGCCCTCGCAATGTAAACGCGTTTGGATAGGGTATTGAAATTAAATCGCAGTCCATCTGGAATGTATTCGAGGTTCCCTCAGGATTGTCTATATAGCTGAGTGTGTTGTGGTTCCCCGAACCAGATAAAGTTCGCATTTACGTGGCCGATTGGTTTTTTACCACGTAACATAACCTGTGTTGGAACACTGTGCTGATCGAGGCTGGCCCGCCAGTCACACAGGAGGTTGGCTGAAGAACCTGTCTACCAAGAAGAGCCTAGGGTGCACCCGGGCCTTGCAGAGAGACAGGAGGTTGACGGGACCGAAGCACAGACCAGGTTAGATCGACTCCATTTACCTTAGCTCGGTGAATCGCCGACGTTCACACTTCTTGGCAACTGATCGCTACGCTACCTCGTAGCTGATGGGCCCCTACGAGGTCATTAGGTGCTGAGAAGCCTGAACATTTTGGTAGCAGAGCGTGGTTTCCTGAGATTTGCAGCCGTCAAGGGCTCCAGGAACGCACGATTTGGGACTATCAATCTGTAGGTATAGGCGGTTACTAGGTAACTTGGTTGTGTTCCTATATCCACATAGATTGGTAGTATTGTAAGCTATAAGTCTATTGCTGGTAGTAGACAGACAGATATTACAGTTTTCCCTAAATGACCAGTTGTACTGAGATGTGACTCAGAATAGTAGGTACTCAACTTAGGTACATTGTAGGTGAATTGAAATTTACATTGAAGTACCAGTTAGTCAATCTATTAGTGGTCTAGTAATGCTATTGAAGAATGTTTTGGTTAACATAGGTAGTTACATCTATTGATAGCAGGCTATTACATTGTTTTCAGTTTATAGCAATTTATAACTTGAACTAATATTGACTATCTGTGTGTGTTATAATGATAAAGGGAAACTAAATTGTATTTACAGAATTTATATAGATATAAAACTCGGTTCCTATTGTTTAAGGAAAACAGCATTGTTTAAGTTGTGGTTTAGGGTTCCCTCGTTTGGGTTGTAGACTGGAGGGTCCAATAAAATTGAGTTACTGCAAATTGTGAGTAAGTATCGTTCCGATCATGTCGTTATCTGAAATCCAGAAGGGTGTTTCTAAGGAACTCAGATGGTTTTCCTCCGCACACGGTCTGATAGACCGTTTAGATAGGCATGATGTGGTATTGGAGCGGTCTATGGACGTTAAGGAACGTTACAATAGGGTGCTCGAATTGTCCGCGCAGGCGGAATCAGTTGATGGTTGCGCACCTGACAGGCTGTCACGGTTGATAGGGGATGTCGACCAATGTATGGAGATGGCAGCTGCTATCACGCAGAAGGCTGCGGACATACGTAGACAGCGCGAGTCCAGCCATGGTGGTGACATTGAAGCACCCCTGCCGCTTCAGGGTTCGGGGTCCAGGTTACCTGCCATAACTATGCCTACTTTTGACGGAGTGTCCGGTGAATGGATGAGCTTCATCAATCTGTTCGACAGTTTGGTGCACATGCGATCGGACATTACCAAGTCTGTCAAGATGGCTCAGCTGGTGGCAGCATTGAGGGGTGAGCCTAGGGAGCTGGTCGCTCATTTGACAGTTACGGAGGGTAACTATGAAACGGCCAGGCAATTGTTGGTCAGACGTTACCATAACAAACGGAGGTTGGCCGATGCCCAACTGAACCGTTTGTTTAGTATCCCGGTTGTGAACAAGGTCGGGGCCATACAGAGGGAGGTTTTGAACCCATTGTTGTCCGTCCCCAAGGCTCTAGAGAATCTTGGACTTCCGGTTGGTGAATGGTCGTACCTACTGTTGTACATTGTACTATCCCGCCTACCCGCTGACGTGCAGACTCGTTTCGAACAGTCTCACGGGAGGTCGGCCGAGGACCTGCCCGCCTTCTCCGACTTGGTCGGATTCTTTGAAGAGGAGGCTCGACGGGCAGAGAATTTGGGGTTGACGGTCACCCATCCTTCGGAGCCACAGAGAGCTGCCGGGAGCGCTGTGAGTAGGGGCCCTCCGACGAGGAAGGACCGCACCAACCGGCAGTCATATGGGACTGTGAGTGCATTGACCCCACATAGTGAGACCTGCCCATGTTGTAGGCAGATTGGCCATGCTGTGGCCAATTGCAATAAGTTCGGGGAACTTAGGGTTCAGGGACGGCGCCGGATGGCCAAGCAGCGGAGCTGGTGTTTCCTGTGCCTCGGGCCACACATGGCTAGGGACTGCACGCGCACAAAAATGTGCGGATATTGTGGTGGGGCCCACAACAATCTGTTGTGCATGAACCGGTCCGGCCAACAGCCTCCACAGGGCCGTATCCAGGGTGACACGGCATGGGGCCCTGAGAATTCGTTTGCGACTCGGAGCGCAACTCAGGGGCCAACGTCCCCACCTCCATAGGGCCGTACCCAGGGTGACACGGCATGGGGCCCTGAGAATTCGTTTGCGACTCGGAGCGCAACTCAGGGGCCAATGTCCCCACGTGCACAGGGTAGCACTAGGGTGCAGGGCCGCACTCAGGGTCATCACATGGGGGGCCCTGAGTTTTCGGTTGCGACTCAGCATTCGACTCAGCGGGCAATGGGGCCACAAGCACGCGGCCACCCAGGGGTGCAGGGCCGCACTCAGGGTCATCACATGGGGGGCCCTGAGTTCTCGGTTGCGACTCAGCATCCGACTCAGCGGCACATTGGGTGTGTTGAGCAGGCCGTAACGGGCGGGTGGCATGGGACACCTTCGAGCTATGCGGGTGCGGTTCGGACGCCGCCTCAGTTGTCGCCCCGCTCGTCGCCTCGTCCTCGTCGGTCGCATGTGATGTCCCCCCCGCTCATGGAGCGGCCACGGTTGAATTCACGCCCACCCCCTTTTAAGGGGAATCGTAGGTTGGAATAGAACCGGCGCGTGGGCCATTTGTACAATGGGACCCTCTGGCGTATAGCTGCATACCTGATCGGTTACAGGCACAGTGGGGCCCCGGGGGTCCTCGCTAGGAATTTGCGGCCCAACCATTGGTTGCCCCCCAACCGGAGACGGTGGTGTTACCGATCGCCTCTGTGCTTGTTTGGGATTTGGCTGGCAACCCAACATACGTTCGCGCCCTATTAGATTCTGGAGCTCAAGGCTGCATTGTATCGAATGATTTAGCAAAATGGTTGGGCCTCAAGATAAATAATGTATCGCTGCCGAGGAAATTGGTCCCTGCTGGGGATTACAGGGCAACCCTTCACGGGTTTTGTGATGCCTTTGAACGAGGGTTTGCGGCAGCGGTTTATTTGCGAACCGTCACCTCCACCGGGGAGGTCGACGTGCGTTTGGTTTTGGCAAAAAGCAAGGTAGCGCCTATTCGGACAAGGATGACGATTCCAAAACTGGAACTGTCCGGGGCTGCTCTTTTGACCAAACTTTTGAATCACACTCTAACAGTGTTGCGTGGGTCAGTGGTTTTGGAGGATACGGTGTACGCGTGGACGGACAGCCAGATTGTTTTGTGCTGGCTGAAGGCTTCGGTCCATAACTTAGAGGTTTTTGTTGCGAACCGTGTCTCCCAGATTGTGTCGTCTGAGGTCCCACTGACCTGGAGACATGTACCAGGAGAATTGAACCCGTCTGATTGTGCATCCAGGGGATGTCGGGCTCCTGAACTCGTTAGACACCATTTGTGGTGGGGACCACCCTGGCTTGCCAAGAGAGAATCGGACTGGCCCCACAGCCATGTACTAGTATCTTCGGATCATGGCCCCAGAGCGGCCGTGCATGTTACCCAGAAGGGGCAATACAAGGCGGTACATCTCGAGCTCGTTGCTGGTCTCTCGACAGAGGCTTTCATTGCTTGTTTGGATAGGTTTGTTTCTCGAAGGGGACTTCCAACTTTGATCCGCTCTGATAACGGCACTAACTACATCGGTGCGGAACGATGCTTACGAGAGATAGTCAACTTTTTGAATGTAAATAAAGTGGATATTGGAACGGCCCTCTCCCGTCGGGGTATACAGTGGACCTTCAGCCCACCGATTTGCCCCCACTGGGGTGGGATTTTTGAGGCCGTAGTTAAGTCAGCTAGGACGCACTTGGGGCGTATAGTAGGTCAGACCGCGCTGACTTTTGAGGAGCTCGCGACATTGTTTGTAAGATCGAGGCCGTTCTCAATTCGCGACCGTTGTGTCCGCTCAGCTCGGATCCAAATGACCTGGAGGCTCTGACCCCAGGCCATTTCTTGATAGGACAGCCACTTAACGCGTTGCCCGAGCACCCCTTCGAGGGAGTGAAATTGTATCGGTTGTCAAGGTATCAGATGTTGCAGCAGTTTACTCAGAATTTCTGGAAGCGTTGGTCGCTCGAGTATCTGCATATCTTACAACAACGCCTTAAGTGGACTGACAAAACCAGCACCCCTAGTGTTGGTGACCTCGTTCTGGTTAAGAATGCTAACCTACCGCCACTACGTTGGCGCAGGGGGCGCATTGTTAACTTGTTCCCTGGCAAGGACGGGACCCCCCGGTCTGCAGAGGTTCTAGTAGGAGGCTCGGTTCTAAAACGAGCGGTAGCAACGTTGTCTCGGCTGCCCGTAGATTAGGGGACAGGTGGGTGCCTGTCCGGGCGGGTGATTGTTCGATTCCAAATCGATATTCGATCGATGGTTTCGGAACGGCCATTTTGAATTTGACGTTGCTGCCAACCTAGCAGTTTTTGACAACTGACAGACGAAAGCCCTCGCAATGTAAACGCGTTTGGATAGGGTATTGAAATTAAATCGCAGTCCATCTGGAATGTATTCGAGGTTCCCTCAGGATTGTCTATATAGCTGAGTGTGTTGTGGTTCCCCGAACCAGATAAAGTTCGCATTTACGTGGCCGATTGTTTTTTTACCACGTAACATAACCTGTGTTGGAACACTGTGCTGATCGAGGCTGGCCCGCCAGTCACACAGGAGGTTGGCTGAAGAACCTGTCTACCAAGAAGAGCCTAGGGTGCACCCGGGCCTTGCAGAGAGACAGGAGGTTGACGGGACCGAAGCACAGACCAGGTTAGATCGACTCCATTTACCTTAGCTCGGTGAATCGCCGACGTTCACACTTCTTGGCAACTGATCGCTACGCTACCTCGTAGCTGATGGGCCCCTACGAGGTCATTAGGTGCTGAGAAGCCTGAACACTTAGCAAACGTCATTTTTGCCTCTTCTCTACATTGGACCACTGTGGGAGAAGAAGGGCGTAGAAACTCCCACAGATTTATTTTTAGATCTCTTTTAAAAATAGGTTGTGCTTAACTAATACAAATATGAAAAATTTAATTGTTATGATTAATAAGCAGGAATAAATAATTACAAAACTATTAACAGCAAGTTCTGTGTTGAGCCAGATTAACCCCATACAGTCTTGTCATTTAAGTAATCTTGAACATTGTAATATCCCTTTTTCGACAAAGTCGCTTTAACATGCTTTTTAAATTGCTCAAATGGCAATTTCCAAATCTCCAGAGGTATCCTATTGTAGTAGAGAATGCACTGACCCTTGAAAGAATTGCTAACCTTCGCGAGTCTAAAACGGGGCGCACATAGTCTGTGATTATTTCTTAGGTTAACATTACAGCTATCGCTAAGTTTGGAAAATGTTGTAAGGTTCTTGCGTACATACATTATATTTTCGAAAATAAATTGACTAGCTACTGTTAGTATGTCAATTTCTTTAAAAAGCTCTTTTAAGGAGTCTGTTCGTTTTAAATTATAAATTGCCCGAATAGCTCTTTTCTGTAAAATAAAAATAGTTTGAATATCCGCTGCTTTCCCCCATAACAAGATACCATAGGACATCACACTATGAAAGTAACTAAAATATACTAGCCTAGCTGTAGCCACATCCGTGCTTTGTCTGATGTTCCTAACAGCGTAAGCCGCAGAACTTAATTTACCAGCCAATTTATCTATGTGGGGTCCCCACTGCAATTTGCTATCAATGGTTATTCCAAGAAACTTCGTATCATTTACCAATTCTAACGTGCTGTTGACTAACACTAAACTGGTCTCAACTTGCCTGACATTTGGAAGTGAGAATATTTCATGCTACTACAATTACGGCACGGATTCCCCGTACTAGAGTTTACGATCTACTACGATCAGGTGTCACTTACTCAGCACACATCGAGAATGCGACTTGCCAGACAGCGCCGGGGCCGAGGTTGCATTAATGGTATTGGATATCTCGCTAACAGATTGTTTATATTGGATGAGAATTTCGCCGAAGAGTCAAGAAGGACATCGCTCAAGTTCGAGACAATGAGAAACACATAGCATCGCTTTGGAAAAATCAGATCTCAATCATAGAACCAGAGAGAAAAAGAAGAGAGAAAGAAAGATAAGAGAAGAAATTAGTTAAAGAACACCTGAAAGACGACAAGAGTTTTTGTGACCTGGTGTGTGCTGCAGAATCCACAACAAAGAGCAAGATATGCTGAAATAAATGGCAAGAAGTCAACAGCGTAAATACTTACCTATATTTTTGATCTGAGCGGCAGCGGTATACATGTGAATCCCAACTGCGTCATAAAAACGGATATTTACAGCGTACTCCACAGAAAACTTCAAACAAACGAAGTGAATTTGGAACCAGAGATGTAATACCGAAGATCCCTCAGATCCATCACAGGATGATTCATGCGACATGCAACAACAAATTTCAATAAGAGAGAGGATAAACAAGCTTAAGCAAGCGGACCTGATATCGACGGACATCTATCACGACATTCATCACTACACCATGATTTATGTGGTACGCGGAATCTTGGTCATTAATGGAGTAGTGACGATCATCAGAAAAAAGCAATCAGTAGCAAGGGTGGTTGGCGCACGGTACTGCGCTCCCGCGCCGCCGCCCGCGCTACCGCTAGCGACTGCTGGCTGCGCCTGCGCTGCCGCCGCCAGGCGCGCAAGAGCTGCTCGCAATCATACCGATCCCCGCGCTGACAAGAGCGCAAGGGTGCAACTCAAGATCCAAGATTATTGGTGTTTATATAAATGGTTTATTCATTTGAATCCATGTTTTATATTTTCATGAGCTGATGTTTAATCTACTATTTTATCAAGTATGTTTTTTTACATGTAATTATTAGGTCCTTACATATGAAATTGGTGTTTCGCCGTACTGGCCACTTTGATCTCAAATATCTCCTCTATGGTTAGGAATTCCAAATTATTATTTTTTACAGCTCTATACTCATGTATTTGTGTTTCTAAAATTATAATTCATTTGTTTTTTCCTCAATTGTTTTTTTTCTTGCGTCACTCAGCGTACAAAATGGAAAATTTGAAATATCGCGTTATTTACGAGTATGAGTTCTACCGTGGCACCAGTGCTGCAGAAACGGCTCGAAGGATTAATGATGTGTATGGCGACGGTGCCGCAATAGAAAACACAGTGCGTTTTTGGTTCCAACGTTTTCGTTCTGGAAATTTCGACCTGCAGAACAAGCCCCGTGGACGGCCAGAGACCAAAGTTGATAATGAAGAATTGAAGGCTATTGTGGAAGCGGATTCATCGCAAACCACGTCCGAATTAGCTGCAGGCTACGTTGTTAGTGATAAAACTGTTTTAATCCACTTGAAGCAAATTGGGAAGGTGTAAAACCTTGAAAGTTGGGTACCTCACGAACTGAGTGAAGCAAATCAACAAACGCGCGTTGACTGCTGCGTTGCATTACTCACCCGGCACAATAATGAAAGGATTTTAAATTGAATCATTACCTGTGATGAAAAGTGGATCCTGTACGATAATCGGAAGCGCTCATCGCAATGGCTGAACCCTGCCGAACCAGCCAAACCATGCCCCAAGCGAAAATTGACTCTAAAAAAAATTATTTGTGAGCGTTTGGTGGACTAGTGCTGGTGTCGTTCACTACAGCTTTCTTAAATCTGGCCAGACGATTACGGCAGATGTCTATTGTCAGCAACTGCAAATCATGATGGAAAAGCTAGCTGCTAAACAACCGAGGTTGGTCAATCGCTCTAGCTAGGCCACTGCTGCGTCATGATAACGCTAGACCACACACTGCACAACAGACGGCTACCATATTAGAGGATACTACCATACTCTCCGGACCTTGCTCCAACAGATTACCATTTTTTTCGAAATTTGGATAACTCCTTGAAAGGGAAAAAATTCAACTCCGATGGGGCAGTCCAAACCGCCTTCTAAGATTTTATTGATTCCCGTCCGAATGTTTTTTTTTAGTAAAGGGATCGAAGAACTACCTTTGAGATGGCAAAAGTGTATAGATAGCAATGGTACATACTTTGATTAAATAAATATATTATATTTAAAAAAAATGTCTTTATGTTCCTCTCATGCAAAACGCCAATTTCATATGTAAGGACCTAATATTAATAATAATAATAAATAATAATATATTTGAGATTTATTCTGATCTCAGGCCCCGGCATATATTAATTCGTCATGGAGGATTGTCACATATTGCGCAGTCAGATTTTATGTACATTGCTTTTTAGGGTTCCGTACCCGAAGGGTTCCAAACGGGACCCTATTACTAAGACTCCGCTGTCCGTCCGTCCGTCCGTCCGTCTGTCACCAGGCTTTATCTCAAGAACCTAGCTAGCTAAAGAGTTAAAATTTTCACAGTTTATGTATTTATGTTGCCGCTATAACAACAAATACTAAAAAACAGGATAAAAGAAATATTTAAGGGGGCTCCCATACAACAATTCTTTCTATACCACATACAAACTTATGGATGCACCTGGTTACGTACATGGAGTGTGAAAGTAACCGCACCAATAACTTTGTAAACAATATTTTGCTGTGTAAAATCCAAACTATTCACTCCACACCATCGCTTCCATTGAACGGTGGTACGGGACCCTTCGTGCGCGATTTAGACTCGCACTTGACCGTTTTTTTTTAATTAATTTATAAGCTAGAATCAGTTAACATTCGTCTATCAACCGCTGAACCGATTTTGATAAAATATATCTAAAAACCATTCGCACAGAAGTCTACCACCAATTACAAAAACGCATTGAATTTTGTCTATCCGTTCGACCGCTTTTCCTTGTCAAAGAAAAAGCGAACTGAACTGAACTGAACTGAACTTTCGAACTACTGAACCGATTTTAGCAATACATACAAGGACTATTGCAGGGAAGCCTAGTCCTTTAACAGAAAACCACATTAAAATAGGTCCACCCGTATCACTGCTAGGGTGCAACGGACAGACATACATACACACAGACACACCGACCGGCTGACAGACGCTTCAAACTTATGATACATATAAATCTTCATTGGTGCGATAATGTAATGGTAAAATGGTAATGGCCAGCCCTCTGTCAGCAAAATGGACTGTTGTATAAGCTAAACGAGGGAAAAACTTCCTTAAGACGCCGGCGGACTGCCAATCAAGTGCAATATGAGGCACCAATGTTCGTCCAACATATCGCTCACTCTCTTAACGCATGCGTGCGCACAGTGGGACGGATTACGAAATTGCGGACTTACGTTTTTTGCACATATACATAGACATTATGTATTAATAATATTCATTACTCTCATCGTGACTGTCATGATTGTTGGTACGGGGTTCTTCATTTTGTTCTGTCCTGGGCTGCGTGTGTTGCCTCGTGTAGACCAAGCTGCAGGAATTCCTGCGTGTGACTACACCAGCCTGCAAGCCTACAACATATTTTGTGGTATTTACTCTTAATTATGTTGTAAAGAATATCGACTTATTTATGCTTTTAAAAGAGAAGCTTAAAACATTTTCGGATAGTGTAGAATTTTGTGAACATCTAAAACAGGATACAATTGAACGAAGAAAACATTGTGATTTTCTCAGAAATTTTCCGGAAACATATTTCTAATATGAAACGTAGATGGACTGCTGCTAATAATTATTTCAATCATTTTCATGAAAAAAAAGAAAAGTGGTTAGAAAAACCCATAGTATGACCCAGTTTCTTCGCTCCTGAAGGAGAACAAATGTTATTGACAAATGTTGACAGTGAGCCATCTGACAATATAGAAAATCTACCTCCTAGTGTACATGAAGCTTCCACTTCCTTTACTCCGAGGAAATCATTCGAAGAACTGGGCTAAGACAAAAAAGAAGACTTATTCAAACTTTAAGTAATTTCTTGTCGCCAGAAGAACTGTGATAGCAGGTAATAGTTCTTCTAGGATCATCAGTAGCATCTTAAGGAAATTTTTGTCATCGCCTACAGCTTTCGAATTGACTGCTAATAATGCCTTCTTGACCGTTTCGATTCCAACATTGCTCAACTTGAATGGTATGGTGTCTGATAAGGTTTGATTGCAGCTCATATGTGTTACTCATTACGAAGCTCTCTAAGTTGTACTTATTTTAAAAATAAAGCAAGATTGGGCCCTAAAGTTTGATTTTATTTATGCGTTATAATATATAGAACAAACACAGATATATTTATTTATCAATGGAAAACTTTCTCAATAATTACAAAAATAGGGCCTCTTAGAGGTGAGTTTTATTGAGTAATGAGTGACCACAGAGTATAAAATCATTCATTCATTCATTAGATAGCCTGTTATTTCATGTGCAATTTGAATAGGTTAGAAAGAGATCGAATTAACATGAATGCTGCCATGGAAGCAAAATTGAACCTACCCACAGTTGTCCCGCTGCGGGAATTTCACACACAGGATTTTTCACACACTAGAGGTTAATATTACGAATAATAGCTTAATGTTATGTTATTAAGTTTTTATGGAAAATCATTGTACGCCGGGTTCTTAACCCCTCGGTTAGGCTGACACTTTTTCTTTTGTTTTTAATCCCCGACGACAAAAATAGGAGTTTTATAAGTTTAAAGCGTCTGTCGGTCGGTTTGTCGGTGTGTCGGTGTGTGTGACTGTTTGTTGGTATGTCTAGCGGCTCTGTCTCTGCCTAGCGGTTAAACAGGGAGACAGATTTTAATGCTGTTTTCTGTAAATGGCGCTAGACTTTTTGCGATGTTTCTTGGTAGTATTTGTTTACATTGGTTCTGTAGTTCGAAAGTTATCATCTTTACAATGAATTTTGTTAAACGGGAAGACGGATTTTTATTTGCATTTTCATAGTTGTATGTAAACTTTACTGTAATAGTTCTTAGATATATTTTGTTGAAATCGGTTCAGAAAGTTATCAGCCACAAAGAAGAGCGGTCAAACGGGTTGACGGATTTTATGGTGGTTATTGTTGGTAGTAGATTTCACTGCAATGGTTTTTAGATATGTTTTGTTAGAATCGGTTCAGTAGTTCGAAAGTTATCATCTTAACAAGGAATAGTGGTCCAACGTATGGATGGAATTTAATGTGGTTTTTGTATTTGGTAGTAGTAGTTGGTAGTAGACTTTACTGCGATGTTTCTTAGATATATTTTGTTAATATCGGTTCAGAATTTCTAAAGTAATATGTAAGGGGTTTTTAAAAAAATATATTTGTGGGTGTGAAATGTGGTCAGTAATGAAAGGAATATCAATAAGTAGTTGTGGCATGTCATCACACTCCACGATTAATTATGTATGATGATGGTAATCATCCGAAGAAAAATAAATCGGGAACCAATACTTTCTGCCATTATTTTGCAATAGTAACTTTGTGAAGAATTCGAGTTTAAACCAGTTTACTATTTAACAGTTAATTGATCAACTACCGCGTCATATAGTAAGCAGTCTGCTACAGTTTACTATCTGTCGATAGTTGACCAACCAACGTCAACATGTACAACTAACTTTGTGAAGCCACGGATTCGGCCCAAGTTGGCACGCCTTAAGTCTTAGTACCACAAGTTACATAATATTTGCGAGGCAATGCTGCCAATGGCAAGGCGATGCTGCTCCCGAAACTTCGCTAATATTGAATTCTGTGCCGGCCTCCCACGCGTTAGCGCGTCGGCGACACAGGAAGTGTGAATTTATAATATCACGGCCGACATTATCATGATGTAACTTAGTAAAAATATAAGCTAGGATTTCATTCCAGTCAAATAGACATTACCTGAGCGTGCAGTGTTAAGCTTTTTATTGCGTCACCCGGGGGCTGCCAGTCTGTTGTTAAATCTCTTTTAAAAATTGCTTGTGCTTAACTAATACAAATATTGCAATATTAATTACTATAATCAATCAGCCATACATAATTACAAAATTATTAACCCCAAGAACTGTTTTGAGTTAGATTAACCCCGTGCAGTCCCATCATTTAAGTAGTCTTGAACATTGTAATATCCCTTTTGTGGGCAGCAATCCCCGGCTACTCAAAGTGCAGTAGGTATTACATTTCTGGCTAAATTTGGGCATCACGTGTGGTAAACGTTCACGCAAGTTTATTTATTTTGCCATTTATTGCATGCACCGTAGACCACGGGACCCTATTATTAAGCCTCCGCTGTCCGTCTTTCCGTCCGTCAGTCCGTTCATCTGTCCGTCTGTCACCGGGCTCTACCGCATCAACCGAAATAGGTAGAGCGCTAAAATTTTCACAGAGGGTGTATTTCTGTTGCCGCTAAACAACAAATAATGAAACATGCCGGTTTGTAAGAATTAAAAGAAGTAACCATACAATAAATTATTGGTATGGCCATTTTATTAGCCATTTTGTTTTATTTGTTTATCGGTGAAAACTGAACTCTCCCGATCTTACCGGAAAAGGTCTTTAATTGCAGGTATTGAGTTTTGTGCTTAGTTATTTGTGATTATACGATTAATAGTTTCTCATTTGAATTATAATAAATAATATTAAGTTTTTTTATCATATTAGATTTTATTTCAGTAAATAAGTTTTTCAATTTCTATCCACTTCCGGTGTCAATGAGCAAACAGTTTTGTTAACCTCAGTACATAGTTCAATACTTACATACTATGTAAAACTCTTTTTCAATGGTTCGATGTACGGCCTTGAATGAAGGTATACTCGTACAAAAGACTGTCGTTTTAGGCAATGAGCAAAGAGTTTTGTTAACCTCAGTACATAGTTCAATACTTACATACTACAAATGCAAAACTCTTTTTCAATGGTTCGATGTACGGCCTTGAATGTAGTCCATCCTAGTATTTAATATTTTATTATTAAAACTTAAAAAGGTATACTCGTACAAAAGACTGTCGTTTTAGGCAATGAGCAAAGAGTTTTGTTAACCTCAGTACATAGTTCAATACTTACATACTACAAATGCAAAACTCTTTTTCAATGGTTCGATGTACGGCCTTGAATGTAGTTCATCCTAGTATTTAATATTTTATTATTAAAACTTAAAAAGGTATACTCGTACAAAAGATTATCGTTTTAGGTTTTAACGTGTACAACGTTATGGAACCCTTCGTGTACGGGTCCGACGTCCCACTCGCAACTGACCGGTTTTATGATGGATAACTATAACCTGGTGAAAGGTGTACATACGCAATATGTGCCTCTGTAACGCCGCTTGGGAAAAAGCGTGGCGGGCTCAGTTGTATCCACTTGATTCATGAGTGCACAAATAATGCCTTAAAGGTGCAAAGAATAATTGTTGTTAACCAAAAAGTTGCTAAATCTATACCCGAATATTTACCAACTCACCATTATCATACTGCGTTGTCAGTTTTGCCGGCACAGGGCACACCCTTCATAGTAGGGTGCGCTTGCACAGCCGCTGCATCCTCCCTCGCTTCAGTCGCACGCTATTGGTGCGTTTGAAATTATTCTCCAACGATCCACGCAGCTCCAGCCGATAACAAAACGCGTTCTTATGTTTAATTACATCGCACTTAGTTCTTGAAATTAGATTGTTTCAACACTGTCAATAGTTTTCGGGTGTGTCATTTTAGTAGAACAATAGTGTGATCAGCCACCTTATTGATTTAAGATTTGTGTTAATTAACTTGTTCACGAATCTGGAAGATAAAATAGATAAATTAACGTCCTGAATGGCCGAGTCGGCAGTGACCCTGCCGGGAAGCCAAAGGTACCGGGTTCGAGTCCCGGTGGGGGCAACTATTTGTTTGAAGAGAACGGATGTTTGTACCTTAGTCATGGTTGTTTATCTATCTAAGTATAATATTTATATAACTAATTTAATTTGCCGATAGTCGTAGGTAGGATTTGTATTAATTCACATATTTGGTGTTGTGACGAGGTTGTAGGTAACCTACATACGTGCTTCCTTATTTATGAAAGCCGGAAATTTTTATATGAATCTGGCAGCCGGATATTGCATTTGCCATTATTTTTCGTGGCAGTTGACAGTTGTGCGTTACAGCCAACTTAACGGCGATGGGAATTTAAAGCTGAAATGCATTCTACTGTTAATCCTAAATACAACATATGAATTAACATTTCAGTACAGCCAAAGTTAAAATTATAACTCTAATATGAAAAAATATGGACAAAATAACGTTTGATAGCAATCTCAGGTTTTTTTTTCACATACAGGCAACAAAAATGTCTTCTGGCCCCACACTAGGATACCCTGTGACTTGGGAACCAGAATCAGCGACGTCGCACACATGTAAACATACAAGACCTGGGTTTCTTTTTCTTTATACCCAGCCGGAGATCAAACCCGGGACCTCTCGCTTGGTAGGCAGAGCCACAACCACTGCGCCACAGAGGTCGTCAACAGATAAGACATTCGATTTTAATAAGAGCCATTAAGGGTTCCAAAACAATTGTTACTGAATCAGTGGGAAATATCGTAACTGGCCCAATGGGCCAACTTAATAAAGTGCAAACCTATAACCTACTCGTACACTCAGCGAGAAAATGTGCTCCAGGTACTCATCGCAAGATTTTACACAAACCGAGTGTAGGGGTATACGACACACTACCACAGGTATATTTATGTCGAGTAAACGTTTTTGGTAATGACAAGCCAGTCGTGTGTTAGAGTCGCACTTGTAAACTAGTTCGCATCTAAGTATATTAAAGTTCAATGGACATTACGTGGTGTTTCCTTTAGCTAAAGATAGTGACCACCTTTATAACCTATACGAGCATTACTTAACCCTTCAGTTACCACCGGCGTTAGCTAACGCCACTTTTCCGTTACCATGGCATAGGATTCAAAATCGCGAGCCGCCCCAACTACGCTCGGATTTTGAGCAGTTAATGGATGCTCTGGTGAGCACAGACTACATATAGCCTGTACTCTATATAGTGTGTGTGTGGGGGGACATATCCCCTTTTGATTATTTAGGTGGATATTTAATTAAGGCTTGTGTTTAAATGATTACCAAAAACGCACCTATTTTACTACCAATAAATTCGAAATGGCTGCCAGAATGGATAAATGTCCACCAAATTGTGTTTGGATAAATGATCACCAAACTTCTTTTTATGTTTTGTGTACTTAAGTTTATGTTTTAAGTATTTTTTGTTGTTCTTACATGTTCAACCTAACACGAAGGATAAAGGGGGCTTCGCTTCGCTCACACCCTTTACCCTTCACCTAAGCTACCGCAGTATTTTGCCCTGATATTTTTTGCAACTTTTGGTGTTCATTTATCCATTTTGGATAGGAAAAAAATATTTTGGTGATCATTATATTTGTTGCCTCTAATTAAAAACTTAAGTAAGTCCATATCGTCTTTTCATAAAAACGTGAGTCAGTATTGATTTTTACGTAAATCCAAGCTTGTAGAGATGTTTTTTAAGGTTTTTTATTGATTTTTGGTCATAGAAGAATGGGATGAAGTAGTTAGTTAGAAGAAGCCAGTTTTGGATTTTCAAGTTACTCAGGCTTTCTAACCAATCTATCTGTCTTTTTAACCAATCAGCATCATCTACATCAATGTTAGGTGGCTGCATTTCCAGCGTGACCAGTTATCGGCAGAGTTAGGGATACTTCGGGCAGTAATGGCCGACTTGCTATTTGGAACTGTTAAGAGCCGGTTTCCTCACCGCTGTTGAGATCTTTAGGCTATTCAGATAGGTTCAAAACAGAATCATCACCATGGGAACCATTTCCATTCCAATATTCTCTAACACCAAGACTTGTTTTAAGACGGTCATGATAATTGTAGGTTCCTAAACTGAATCGGTTCGACGTTGTGGTAACCCCACAACAGCGACTTCAAGCGACACTTGGTAGCATCGTCGGTGAAAGTTTGAGAAGGCGAGGGGTGGAGAACGTAATTTACGTGCAAAGAGACCACTGTGAAAGCGACAACTTGACAGGCACCATCGAGTAGCGCGATAAAACATGAACACTTGAAGTGGACGCTCGACCATAGATCAAATGGCCGAGTCGGCAGTGACCCTGCCTGCGAAGCCAAGGGTCCCGGGTTCAAATTCCGGTGGGAGCAAATATTTGTTTGATGAGAACGGATGTTTATACCCTAGTCATGGTTGTTTATCTATATAAGTATATAAGTATGTGTGTCGTTGTCTAGTACCCAAGATACAGCGAATCCCAGTTTGGGGCTAGATCAATGTGTGGCCAAGGTATTATTATATTATAATAGTATATAGGGGTAAATTCTCGAGTAACCAATGAGGGCAGATAAGCCGGAGATGCACCAGATTATCGTGAGAGAGTCATTTCAATTATGATTTATGTATGACACAGACAGTGAGTTGCAAAGGTAGCTCATTCACGGTGTGGGAAGGTGTTTGTATGAATGTGTGTAAGGAGCTTATCATTGTGGATCGGCGCCTAACAGTGGCCAGGGCTGTTGAAGAGTTCTTCCAAGATCACGGTGCCTTTTATTGACTTTATTGGTCAAGAGATTGTCCTCTTTAACATGATAATGCAACTCGCGGATTTCGGATTCCTAACACTTTCTTATAAAGGTTAAATATGCCGCCGCTATGGACTCTTTACCCGGCGACCAAGTGGTCCAAAGAGTGCAGTCTTTCGATAGCTCTTGAGCAGAAATCTTAGGGTAATACACGATACTTTATGAAATGCAGCCACCCAACATTGAGTTACCGGACTGGTTAACAAGATCGCCTGAGCAAACTGAAATCGGGGTAGAGTAATAACCAATAAAACCCATAAAAACGTCGCTACAAACATAGAATAAAAAAATCTCTTATTTAATTAACTTAACTCCTGGGTTTACGTAAATATCCATACTGACACACGTTTTTTAAGTAACGCCGTTATGAAATTGAGTTTTTCCCTAAATATCCACTCAAACAAACATAATTCACCAAGTTAGTCCGGGATGCGAATTTCGTCTATGTATGTATATACACACGAAAGCGATACTACGGAACCTGTCTGCTTAATACAATACGAATATACGGCAAATAAGTGAAAAAATGCCAGATTGCATCTCATTTCATGATAAAAAACGTAAACACCGCTAATCAAGTAAAAACTTAAAAAAAAACAAGCCCTATTTCTTCCTCTCCGGTCGGGATTGCGAATGTCGAAACGAAATCTGTCTGTCTGACAGTCAAGTCCACAGATATTTCACGACATAAACGAATATACGGTACTTTATAGCGTTCGAAATTTGAATGTCATAATTTGTCGAAAATTGATACATTATCGTAATAATGTATCAATATTCAGATAAGAAATGAGTTTTTACCATTATGCTAGTCGTAACGTGCTGGTTTTGGACGCAGTAAAGAGGGTTTATGATACGTGTAAAGATTAATGAATATACGGTACTTATAGACAGAATTCATCTTATGACAATCACCTTAAACACCACTGATAAGTCACAATAAAGCAATAATACCCAATTCCGTTTACCTGGATGACATAATAATTCCAGTATTTTTGCTTTAGAAACCAAAATGCTCAAAATACTGAATCGACTTGAATTTTTAAAAAAATCACATTTTCAAATAAAGTAAAGATTTTCAAATCGGTTCACAGCTAGTTTTGAAGTAACAAACACAAAAAATAATAAAATATAACCCCTCCTTTTTTTAAGTCGTTTAAAAAGAGGTCTCTTATACCCGATCCTCATCACAACATCCCTTTATTAACGCTCAGTTGGTGTAAAATCTTGCGATGAGCAACTGGGCCACATTTTCTGCCGCTGAGGTGTGAAGGAAATTGATCATTATTGATATGAGCGAACGTCGAAAATTCACCCTTCAAATGACAGTGTATACTATTGTTTACTCATAGAGCCTAACGTTTTGTCCTACCGACGAATTGTGCTGTAACAACTGTCGAAATCAGTAAATAACAGCAAACATTGAGAAATGTTGACTCAGACAAAGGTGGAAGAGGAATCTATAAATAACCCTCAAACGTACAGGGACGAGTGGCACAGTCTTGGAGCAAATACGCTTGTTAGGGAGACATTAGAGCGACTCACGTCATCGTCATTCAGTCGCTTCGATCGCACGCACACAAGCTCGTCATCCCACGCGATACAGCCACGCCACACCCGCGACACCGACCGCAATCAAAGAAAACAACAGGAAAACAACTCGGACATACTAAAAACAACCATAACAGCCATAAAAACCAGCTACAATCGGAACCCAGCTCATTTAATGGGACGCGAAAACGTCAAGCGCGACCATCTTACATTCATTCACAAAACTGAGGTGCCACCAGCCTGTATTTATTTACCGTTTTAGCCCCTCTCTTTTTATAAATACACCAAAAAATCACTTCTTTCCCTGTCCACATTTAATCTAACACTTTTGGGTACAACAGCCGTGGGTTTTAGCGTTTTTTTCCGTTTTTTTTTTCAGGGTATCACGGCCGGAGTGGCTGCGGCGTCTGACGTCGGATTTCCGCGGCGGGCGGTATGCAACTATGGCTCTGAAGAATGGCGGCAGGCAGGACTGCGGCGCCGAGCCGCGCATGCGCCCCGCGCGCCCGCCAAAATACACCTCCGCGCATGCATGGCTGATACGAGCCAATTACAAAACTATTTCGAATCATCCCGATGGAAACTGTCATATTTTTTGTGGAAACGTGTGTTTTTCATATTATCTCATTTACGGGATATTAATTAACAGGCCTCACTAATTAAAAGCGCGCGAATATGTCGCAATTTCATTAACTATTTAAATTATTTGATCTAGTACAAAATTACTATTATCAGCGTTAGATCTCTTTAAAAATGTCGTAGCACCGTAGCAGCCACCCCTATAGTTCGGAGCTCACGCATAGACGGGCGTTATGCTTGGTGTGCTACGCCGCCGCTACGCTGTATCGCTCGCTACGGCCACCTTCTACGTTGACTTTTGTAATATATTTACTCGGTGTGTTGTGGTTTTGTTATCCGGATCCAATGGCTTGTTTTATCGTTTCTTACTAAGTGGAACACTAAACGAAGCCTGTTGAATAAGTTATTTATAGAATTGGGTTATTTAGGTCGTGCTTTAATAGCCGTAAGATTACTGTTGGTGAAAATACAGTGACATTTGATATATGAAGTTGTTACATGCATTATGAGAAAATCTTTTTCAAAGACTTATTTACACCGCCGATCGCGAGGCCTGAGAAATGCGATTGTGTGCGTGCTCAGGGTTGGTCAATGGCCAACTTGACAAGAGAACACTACAAAGACACGTCTCACACGTGGTAGAAGTCTTACACGGATGGAAGCACTCATACAAACGCATTTCTCCGGTCTATAATTGCAGTGTATAATTGCAATTCTAGATAGCCTATCTGATTTAAAGTGCGACTTATACTTGTGTAGCTAAAGAAGTTCTGCTTGGCAATAATTTAAAACATAACATAAACATTTACATACAGGCACATACATTGCTTCTGGCCCCACACTAGGATACCCTGTGTCGTGGTAACCAGAAACAGCGACGTCACACACATATAAACATCCAAGACCTGGGGATTGTTTTTTTTTTTTTTTTTTTTTTTTTTTTTTTTTCATTACCCCCAGCCGGGGATCGAACCCGGGACCTCTCGCATGCTAGGCAGAGCCACAACCGCTGCGCCACAGAGGCCGTCAATATTTTTAAGTGAGGTGCGGCGGGGTTATTGCAACTAAGAAATATTAAGCCCTGACTTCATAGCATGGTAAAACTAAATGAATAAGCTTCATATATAAATTGAAAGTTTTCACAAGTAGTAAAACTTATGTAGATTTAATACACCATGGTGAATAAAGTATATAAATTCCTAACACCGGTAGCAACAGTTACCCGGCATCGGGGCTAAATGCAACTAATGTTCGGATAACGTTTTTTTTCTACGAATATCTACACTGTTAATTATTTGAGAAACATACTAAAATACAGATACTTTGGATTTCAATAATTATGGCCTTATATTAAGGTTGAATTATTAATAAATTACTTTGCAGCCATAGGAGGGGTAAATGCAACAATTTGACGTACAAATAGTGATGGGAACATCAACATTATTTAATCGACTGTTATCGTAGGTAAGCGAGACTACAAGGCAGTTATATGTTATTTTATTAATGCTTACATATTGTAGAGTATATGTATTCACAGCGCTAAATAAATTATTAATTAATTACGCAACAAACAGTCTCTTAGGCCGGCTGCACACTGCATGCAATAAATCTTTTTTAAACGCTTCATTGCTCAATACTTTACAAGAAAAAAAAAACCTATTTACATTCAAATACCTCTACTTACTGTATTACTTGGAATCCTACTTTACCTACAATTTTACTTTTTAAGGTGTCATAACAGAAGCTCGTTTCGTCTAAATTAGAAGTATTTTTTGGTTTTTCCGATAAGCCCAATTCTTGTTCTCATAACCGGAATATGCTGTGAAAGGGTTACATGACTCTTTTCTAGCCATTTCCACGGATTGCGGCTTTTTATAGCTTATATTTAATTATCTTTGAACTGTGTTATGATTACGTTTCTGCGAATGTAATCGGAAATTATTAGTTTCTCTTCTTTTGGGGTTAATGGACAGCCTGACCATTCCATAACAAGAAGATTACATGCTATTTTAGCTTCCCATTCTTTTGAGAAAACTTTTGATCTGCCAGGCGTTGGAATTTTGGCACCACATGTTCCATATAGGTAGGCGGTTAATAATAGTTGACCTCGGGATTTCGTATTTTATTGAGACTTCATAGCTATTAATCTTCTTTTGCCGTACAGTTTCAACAGCTTCTATTAGATTGGCTGAAGAATATGTCGCCTCTTTTTTTCGATTGTAATTTCTAACCATCTGGAATAAATAAAACTGAAAAGGCTGAAACGTTTTTCAGTTCGTACATTAAGAACAAGCATAAAAATTTATGTCAACCGGTTTTTTGCAACCCTGTTCAGCGTGTTTGGTAGTAACAGTCCTTGAACGGATTCGGTTGACACATTTTTATCAGGTATTTTATGCTAAAAATATCGACATCACAAGGCCTATCACTAGCATTTTTAATACCACATACAAAAATCGTAGGGGAAATTGCAACTAACCTCAAAGTTGCAATAGCCCCTTGTAGAATTTTCAGGGGGGCAAATGAAACTACATCTACAAGTATAGGTAAACGAATCATGAGATAAAATATAAATGTAAAAAAGAACTCACCCTTGGTTGATAATCATTCTTCTTTCGAAGAAACCGTCGAAAAACCAAATTAAACAAAAATCACAACCAAATTTAGGCCCGCATGCTTGCGTCTTGTACGAAAATAAAATGGCGCCCTGACAAGAAGCTGCTTAAGTCAAAAGATCAAGCGCCATCTTTATTAAAAGACATCGGATGCTATTGGTCGTAGAACAGACTCATGGCCCTCGCAGCTCAAAATAGACGATAGAAGGAGTTTTTTGTTTTTATTTGCAATAACCCCGCCGCACCTTACTTTAGTTGCATTGGAAAACGTAACAATTTAAAAATAAAAATATATATATTTAGATTATTAACTCAAGAAATTAAAGAAAATCTTATTTTCTGTAACATACAACATATTTCTTTCATCTCAATACAAACACGTATGCTCATTCTTAAATAAATCTAGATTTCCAGACCTAGACATTAGGCTAGACATACCGTCGCCCCTTGACTTCACCGAGGTCAAAACTCAACTTATTCAATAATATAAGTCCAGTTTGTGATACAGATATATAAACCGGTCAAGTGCGAGTCTAAATTGCGAGCAAAGGGTTCCGTACCACCGTTCAATGGAAGCGATGGTGTGGAGTGAATAGTTTGGATTTTACACAGCCAAATATTGTTTACAAAGTTATTGGTGCGGTTACTTTCACACTCCATGTACGTAACCAGGTGCATCCATAAGTTTGTATGTGGTATTGAAAGAATTGTTGTATGGGAGCCCCCTTAAATATTTCTTTTATCCTGTTTTTTAGTATTTGTTGTTATAGCGGCAACAGAAATACATAATCTGTGAAAATTTCAACTCTCTAGCTAGGTTCTTGAGATACAGCCTGGTGACAGACGGACGGACGGACGGACGGACAGCGAAGTCTTAGTAATAGGGTTCCGTTCTTACCCGTTGGGCACGGAACCCTAAAAACGCTTAAAATGTCAATAGTAGATTGCATAACAATTACAACTATTTTGAATTCAGAGCGAAACGAGTGATTCTATAGTAGAACCCCGAGCGATCAGCGAGGAGTTCTTTAATAGAATCGTGAGTAAACGACGCGAAAATGTATGATACCAACACCAATTACAAAATTTATATTTATATTTGACACACTAGCGCGCAATTTTGAAATTTTATAGTCACCGTTTTATTTGGGACCGATATTGTTGTCGATTTATTTAAATTTTCCGCGCTTTTTGCGAGTAAACAGGTATGACATATGACAATATTTACTTCTATTTTTATAATTTCTGGACTCTCACTAATTTTCAATCACCAACACTTTTTTCATAAACGTATTTCAATAATGTTTACAGATGAACTGAACGTAATTCGTGCCCCTTTATTTTATTTTTTTAATTATTATAATGTTGGCGCGCCGTACCGTACTGCCAACGGCAACGAAAAGCCAAGAATTCATGCAACCTGCGTTCGATTTCTATGAACGATTCATATTCCAAATGCAAATGTCATTCCCGCCCGCTAAAAAGTTTAGTGGATAAAAGCGCTACTTAGCTCCCTGTAGGTAATCGAGAAACAAAACGACGCTTTTCGAATAAAGTGGATGAAATTGTAGATTTCCCACGACTTCGCAGAGGCTTATATTAACGAACCGAGAAGTTTATGGCACGAGCCGAAGGCGAGTTCGTAGCGAGGTTCGTAAAAAGCCTTTTCGAACGAGTTAGGAATAGAATTTTTCCGCCTGAGAACCCAAAATCAAGCGGCGAAGGTGCTATATTTAGCTCAGATGTCGGAAAAAGATATTTCAAATCCATTATTAACTATTTGATATGTCTATGTTATCTTAAAAAAGTTTATTTATTTATTTATATCCAGCTCTGTGGATAACCAACAGCTTATAAAATCTGATAATATCTAAATTAAAACAAAAAAGCCAATAACAGATTATCACTTGTAGTAATAAATAATTAATAACTAGTCAAAGTAAGAATCTAAAAAGTTAGGTAGTATCTACTAGCAATTGACAGAATAAAACTATCGCTACAACACCTACACCCACACAATTCTGTATCGCAATCTCTAATTTTAGAGCAGTCTAATCCTAATTAGACGGCTGTTTCAAAAAGCCCCTCGCGAAGATCTAATAACATAAAAATACAGCAATTTACATCTCTATTGATAAAAGACAAGAAAATTGCATTTTGAAATTGTGCTGCCTGCATTAATTAGGCACACCTGTTGTTTATTCCTAATAAATAATGGCTTATGTTTAAACGATTACCAAAAACGCACCTATTTTACTACCAATAAATTCGAAATGACTGCCACAATAGATAAATGTCCACCAAATTGTGTTTGGATAAATGATCACCAAACTTCTTTTTAGGTTTTGTGTACTAAAGTTTATGTTTTAAGTATTTTTTGTTGTTCTTACATGTTCAACTTAGCACGAAGGATAAAGGGGGCTTCGCTTCGCTCACCCCCTTTACCCTTCACCTAAGCTACCGCTGTATTTTGCCCTGATATTTTTTGCAACTTTTGGTGTTCATTTATCAATTTTGGGTAGGAAAAAAATATTTTGTTGATCATTATATTTGTTGCCATAAATAATCGTTCGCATTAGCAAATACCCAACCGCAATAACTATTGCATGGTTTCTTAGCATTTATAACATCTTCAAAACACAATCTACGCCACGAATGTTTTCATCATCAGCTTTTAAAAACAAACAAAGCAATAAGTTACCAACGTAAATACCAATCCCTTTGTTGTTCAAAAAATGTGCATTCATTAACCGTTCTTATTTTCAAGACCATTCTACTCAGATTCCAACTGTAACCTGTAAACCGAGAAGGTGATGCTTACTCCATACGGCGAAGCGAACCGCCTACGGTTTTGAATTTCGAAGCATTCATACTTGCGTGACAAAGACAGCGAACATTACATGCCTGCACAGTGGTGTGAGAGAGCGGGATGGGAAGGGTCATCGATCGGCCTGCGTCACAGACTACGCGTGGGCGCGATGACGTCAGGCTCGATTCGCCAATCGGAGGCCGGGAAAGTCGCGCCATGCCATGCATCGTGATGAAAAATGGCAGAAAATATTTCTCAGATATTTTCGACGTTTTTGTGGATTTCTGTGGTGACGTCGATGAGCTATGAGTGTCCTAGATTGATTAGGGTTGTCTCCATATAAAACTTTGTATGTCAATTAAGTAATGAAATTCGAAAATATGTAGGTACCTATCTACCTAAGTAGGATCCAAATATTTTATTAGGGAAAGTATCTAATAAAATAGTTCAGAGATACTCGTTTACTCTAATATTTATTATTCTATACTGATTTGTTAACTATTATTTACTTATAAAAATGAATCGCTGTACGTTGGTCTGAATAAATCTCTAAAATGACCCGATTGGCTTCTAAAATTCCTATTTGGTCTTATTCCCCTCGCCCAGAGGAGGTTTAGATAAAAATAAAATTAAGAAAAACGCAAAGAAACAGCAAAATAACGAAAAATATTTTGTGTGGAAAGTTCAGCCTCTTTCGCTAGATGGCGTTGGTAGCCATAAAATTAGCATCACTCAAACTCCTTCGTCGTTGATTAATACATTCAACCTCTATTTTCGTAGCGAAACTTATGTTTGACAGTGCGATTGCGATGCATAATTTTTGTAAGCAAAGAGAGTTTCGTTAATCTGAGATGTGATGCGTATTAAGCTCAACAACGGGCCGATAATGGCGATATGGGTTTGAGAAACCTATGCATTTTATTAACATCTTTGCAATACAAATAAATAAAAAATCATAACCTGAATTATTTTCTAACTTCACGGGATCCCGAATCAACTTATAAAAGCATTCACACATGGGACCACCCACCTATTTTATTTCTGTAATGAAAAAATCGGCCAGGCGCCAGTCTGAGTCGCACTCAAAGGGTTACATACCAAAATAGGGGAATCCCCCTTTGAGTAGGTAGCTGGGCAGGTACAGGTTTTATCAAAATCAAATCATCCAATATCTTCAAACGTCATCGGACTTCTTTTCTGAGAAATGCTGTACACCTAAACTATCTTCCATGTCTCGATCTCAGCAACACAGTCGGATCTGGTCTATTTGTGTGGTTTGTACGCATAAAATTTTACCAAGATACAATCATTTCTACATCCAAATATTTCAAGATTGATATTTTCTTTCACCTGGTTTCAAATATTATTCGCTACCAGTGCCATCTATCGGCAAAAGCCGTTACCGAAGATACCGCTGGAGTCTGGGGCGTTGTTTCATTATTCAGTTGTTTGGTGCCAACTATAGATGGCGCAAGTGAAGTGAATACAATTATTATATTAACAAAATAAACTAACAATAAACTCAATTTTCCTTCACAATATCATCGTCATACCAGAAAAACCCCTGGCATTACGTAAAATCCAACCATAGTTTAAATAAATTATATGTAAACATAAACAATAGCACTTCGATAAGTTATTTGACGCATACCTACCCGAACTGTTCTGGCTGTCACCTCGTATTGAGACACTTTTTTAGAATTATGTCGACGACGGACATTAAAATATATTTTTAACTTTGTTATCACGTAAGTGACTTGTGTCTTGAGTGATAATAAACGTCATTTAACCTTAAACCTTAAACATTTACATACAGGGACATACATTGCTTCTGGCCCCACACTGTGTCGTGGGAACCAGAAACATCGACATCACATACATATAAACATCCAAGAGCTGGGTTTTTTTTAAATCCCCAGCCGGGGATCGTACCCGAGACCTCTCGCATGGTAGGCAGAGCCACTACCGCAACGCGCCACGAAAGTCGTCATATACAAGGTGACATTTAATTAGCTGAACATATCTTGGGGATTGATAGCACCGAGATCATTATGAACAACTTTCCCAAAGAAACATATGGTCGCAAATGAAAAATATTTTTTTGTCCCTCAGTACATTGACCCGATCAGCTGATAACAAGTTACTATGGGAGACCCAAAAATTTATTTCGTTTACGACCATATGTTTCTTGGGGAAAGTTGTTCATAATAATGGGTAGGTTATTTTGGGGAATGATAGTATTCCCCAAAATATGGTCAGCTAATTAAATGCTAATTAATCACCTTGTATATGTATAGGTATCCATATATATTTCTGTATCGTATAGGAACCACTTTTAAAACCCACCCGTTTTATGTCAACGAACCCAATGAATGTTTTTTTTTATAAATTTAAGTATTTGCCTCTCAATGATCAGTAAACTTAAGTATTTGCCTCTCAATGATCAGTAAACTTAAGTATTTGCCTCTCAATGATCAGATGCCTCCTCTTACAATGGTATTTGCCTCTCAATGATCAGATGCCTCCTCTTACAATGGTATTTGCCTCTCAATGATCAGATGCCTCCTCTTACAATGGTATTTGCCTCTCAATGATCAGATGCCTCCTCTTACAATGGTATTTGCCTCTCAATGATCAGATGCCTCCTCTTACAATGGTATTTGCCTCTCAATGATCAGATGCCTCCTCTTACAATGGTATTTGCCTCTCAATGATCAGATGCCTCCTCTTACAATGGTATTTGCCTCTCAATGATCAGATGCCTCCTCTTACAATGGTATTTGCCTCTCAATGATCAGATGCCTCCTCTTACAATGTATTTGCCTCTCAATGATCAGATGCCTCCTCTTACAATGGTATTTGCCTCTCAATGATCAGATGCCTCCTCTTACAATGGTATTTCCGTCGACCGACGACGTGCAGTAGGTAATTGCCAAAGGTCATTGCATTGCATTTTATATAATAAATGTATGTGTGTTTGTGTAAAAAAATGTGTCCTGTTTTTTAAAGGTATATCCTTCCTAGCGTCATTAGATTCATTTGATACTTTGACATAATAATTATGATATTGCGCATTATAAACATTTTTAATAAACATTTATATACATACCTTAAGAAAAATAAGCACAATATTTTATTGTTTTTATAATCGTGTCTCATTCAAAACCCAGCATGGCTAATCTTGACCCAAATAATACTCAAACTTAGGGAGTACCATAAAAAAGATAGATAAACAAAAAAACTGCCTTAAAATGTAGAATTTAAATACCTAATATTTTTTTTACATCTGTTGATACCGTACGTGGTAGACGAAAGGCACTTTCCTCCAGAAGCGATATCGCAGCGCAGGGTCGATCGCAGATTCGACAGCCGCCGATATAAGTTGCTGTTACGTCCGAATGCAGCGATCTGACTGCAATTCGATATTTTGGTTAGGTAACACTGAGTTACAGAAACAAACTTTAATTTTTTTAGCCCCGCGAAACGTTAGTGGGAGTAACGACAAGGCGTATGAACTGTCATGAACATCATTTACTCAGAATTAAGAGTCATGTTTTATTAAAAAAATATAATTGTATGGAACTGTGTAATATAAGTGTAATTTGGGGCTTTAACATTTAAAGATCCTTTCTGTAACTGGCTGTGAATGCATTATTTTTTAGATTTTTTAATTGCATTTAGATCGCTTCGTTCGGACGCACAATAGCAACTTATATCAGCGGCAGTCGAATCGATATTGAGCTTACGCTATCGCTTCGTGAGGAAAATGCCTGAGTTGTAAACGGCATAGCGTAGTATATGTATAGTGTATGTATGAGACGGTACAGTTTGTTATCCACGGCTTCGGTTGCCCAACTGTCAACAAACTAAGTGCAGATTAGAGTAACAAAGAAAGAATAGTTCTTAGCAGGTTTCATAATGCGTACGCACATCGCACATCGCATCGTAATAAGGTGACCGTGGGAAAACATGTGTTCGGTTGGTACGCAATAAGTACAGCGTCATGTGGGTTATTGTTATACTTACATACTTTATACTTACTTTACTAGTCTATTTAAAATAAGACCGTTCTTCAGAATCAATTGATCTTTTATTTGGCCATAACCCTCCCTTTCCTTCCCTCTAAAGACTTATAAAGACCTATAACTACCTATTTATATTTATTAATAGATCGATGCCCTCAAATTCAACACAATCCAGGCCATCGCTTAAATAAACGTTAATACTTCACACACACAGCTTGATTTATACCATTTCAACACAGACCCGTAGCCTTATGGCGTAACTCTCTGAAGTTCATAGCGTGTGTTTATGGTTCATCTCATGCTCATACAATTTCATCGATTACGGGGTATCACCGAAGGCTTCATTCAATGAGCTTGGGTTTGGCCTCCATTATGATGCTACTTGCGTGATACCAATTTGACAGATGAAGCTGGTGCAAGGTGTCAAACGTAAAAGTCTATATGAAGTTCATAGCTCAGACGACTTACGCCATAAGGCTGCTGTTCCTGTACGAAAACCCTTATAACAAAGTAGTCGCAATAGCATACCGAATGACATCTCCCTGCGACTAGGCCTCTTCAGCTCTAGATTTGGCCACTAGGGAATAAGGTCTTACTACAAAAATACTGCTGTTTATGATATGAATTTAAGGCTTTTCACATTTGTTTTGAGGTATACTATGTTTATCTACACACGTATCATAAACCCTCTTTACTGCGTCAAAAAACCACGTTACGACCAGCATAATGTTATATTACTTGGTAAAAAAACTCATATCTGAATATTGATACATTATCACCATAATTTGTCAATTTTTGATATATTCAAATTTTGAACGCCGACGCCGTGCCGCCCCTAAGTTTGTCTGTGAAGTTGGTACTACTGAACAAGCTAAACAACTACAGATCAATGATCAATGCCACAATGCCGGTCGAACATGCGGTTCCTGAACACATCAAAGAGAGATTATGATATGTGTGTAGATAAACTAGTGTATGTAACTGTACATAATTAGGCATTATGTATCAGTTACATAAACTACTATTAAGTTTCATGGCTTTAGTCAATCATAACTTGACTACTGATGACGGGAAGTTGGATAGCCAGTCAGAGATAATGGTGTAGATAATGCCATTTGACGCCTCCCAACTTCCAATAATATTGGTACCAGAAGTCTTCTCATTCATCTCTGACATCTAGAATTTTCATTTCAATAACAATACAATTCAAATAACAATTCAAAGTCATAGTCAAAGTCAAAGTCAAAGTACTTTATTACTGTAGATATTTACATATACTTAGCAAACGTCATTTTTTGCCTCTTCTCTACATTGGACCACTGTGGGAGAAGCAGGGCGTAGAAACTCCCACAGATTGATTTTTAGATCTCTTTTAAAAATAGTTTGTGCTTAACTAATACAATTATGTTTTTTAGGGTTGTACCCGAAGGGTTCCAAACGGGACCCTATTACTAAGCCTCCGCTGTCCGTCCGTCCCTCTGTCACCAGGCTGTATCTCACGAACCGTGATAGTTAGACAGTTGAAATTTTCACAGATGATGTATTTATGTTGCCGCTATAACAAAAAATACTAAAAAACAGGATAAAAGAAATATTTAAGGGGGCTCCCATACAACAATTCTTTCAATACCACATACAAACTTATGGATGCACCTGGTTACGTACATGGAGTGTGAAAGTAACCGCACCAATAACTTTGTAAACAACATTTTGCTTTGTAAAATCCAAACTATGCACTCCACACCATCCCTACCATTGTACGGTGGTACGGAACCCTTCGTGCGCGAGTTCGACTCGCACTTGACCGTTTTTTATTTTGTTCTTTGTTGGCGATAAAATGATCCAATTTTAAGATATCGAGCAGATCTGACGTCTCAAGGAAGTGAACGGCATATAAAAGAACACATCGGGCGTGTTGGAAATATTGCTTGTTCCACTTTTGGAACAGATCTTAAAAGGTGAAGGAGACAATGCGAAAGGTTATGCGGTAATTATGCCTCCTATCCGTTGTTCTTGAAATGAACTGTGCCATAATAAGGTATAGATGTTTATTTAAGTTAACGCGGTGTTCTTGAAATAAGATTGCTTCTGCCACACACCTTGTGGAGCAAAAAACGTTTCTGTATATGGTGTAAGTAAGCCCATCAACAACAAAACAAGTGTAAGTATTCAAAGATATGGCGCTCATAAAGATGGAGTAATACTCATACATAGCTAATGGCATAGAATTGTTATAGATAATGTAGATTATAGGTACAATTGGTACATTCTGAGTAGGTACGAGTAGGACGTACCTTTTTACATGTATACAATGGTATACCTGTAAAAAGGTACGTCTATACGATCAACATGTTTGACACAATTACGCATTGATCATTTTGCTGGTTGATACGTTGCATAACAAAATTTCATCGTTATGTACATCTGCCTCCGTGGCGCAATTGGTTAGCGCGTTCGGCTGTTAACCGAAAGGTTGGTGGTTCGAGTCCACCCGGGGGCGTTCTTTTGCATTTTCATTTTCGAAAATATTTTATAATCCGTTCATTCATAATTTCTTTATTGCACACAAACTACATCGACATTCAGTGTTTTGTGTTTTAATCCGTCTTTAATTTATTTAGTTTCTCTTGCATGCTTTTGTTGCTTTCTAACTAAGTTACTAAGTTAAGTGACTGTGTGACATAGAGGACATATTTGAATCAATGAATAAAATAAATTTTAAGTAATTTGAATGACACGGCTCGCACTATTTTATTCGATAAAGTTTATAAGTGGGAAGCAGAAAATGACTGTAATTCTAACCAATACTATGTAGGTAAAATATAGATGGCGCCACTCTTCACAAAACATGACGAAAGAAGAAATTTTCTTCAGTGGTGCTTGCTGTTGACGTAGATTACTGTCAACAGCAAGCATTGATTATCTTAACCCACACACACTCACACACACGCATGCATAATCCACTTGATAAGTAGTAACACAAACAAGTATAACAACAACAACAACAAACAAGTATCTGCGCCAAATATCTCAGAAAGAAATGTGACCTCTCTTTCTCTCTCACTCTCTCTCTCACCTCACGTAACCCTATTTTTTATCCTCTTCTTACCTAATGCTATGATGATGATTCATACTTTTCGTTAAAAGACAAAGATGTGGCGGTCTATATAATATATATCTATATATATATAAATAATCGGAAATGTAAGTATATTATACTTACATTTCCGATTATTTATAGCGCCCATAACTGATTGATATTTTCGCAACACTACTTCAACCTTCGATAGCTCAGTTGGTAGAGCGGTGGACTGTAGAGGAATGAGATACTGTAATCCATAGGTCGCTGGTTCAAATCCGGCTCGAAGGAATGGTAATCCCGTTTTTTTTTAATTTTTTTCAAACTTAAATATTAACTTTCGTAAAACCGAATGAAATGAATATAAATAATTTCATATAAATATTCATCTCTCTAAAATAACCCTTTGTAAAACCATGGCAATCAGATAATGTTACAAAACAAATATATCGCGATCGCGAGGCACTGTAAGTCGTCTTGTCGTCATGCAACATCATTTTAGCAAAAATAAAGTTGCCGTAAAGAATTTTAAGAAAATCCACACTATTAATTTATTTTCAGTGTTCCATTAGGGTAGGGTCTGTTTCAAGAAGTGCCGATAGGTTCTGCAAAGATGGTGCTGTCAACAGAACTTATTTTCTGATATCTTTTGGGAAATCCCATACGGTAATTTCAGCATAAACAACACCGTCTTCGGTAGTATAGTGGTAAGTATCCCCGCCTGTCACGCGGGAGACCCGGGTTCGATTCCCGGCCGGAGAGAACATTTTTTGTTTTTTTTTTTGCTTAACACATTGCACCACAGATTGAGCAAATGTTTAATATAATAGCAGTTGATGTGACTTATAAATATAATGAGGGGCATTAAAACTCGAGATTGGGTTTATGAAACAAGACGAAGGCGAATTTCATAATACTATCACTCGAGAGTTTTAATGCCTAAGTAGGTAGTGTTTTATTAGCATATAATGGATATATAGACTCTAATTTACGATTTGGTATATTTTTTGGGGGAACGGGGTCAACAAAGAAAAAGTTCTCATAGCAAAAAAAAAGTGTATTAGGTCCACGTCTGGCCTTCGTCGCAGAGATAGCTGTAAGCCTCATTTTAAGAGGCTAAATATACTGACGTTTCCCTCACTATACATTTACGAGCTAGCTACTTTTGTCAAAATAAATTCGAACCTTTTTACAAAGTACTTAAGCAAACGTGTCGCAAATCAAAAATGTATAGGCACAGACATCAGACATTATGCGCCAGTTTCTGAATTTAGAAATTCACTAAGTTAATATTTAAGTATCGTTCTGTCACTTTCTTTTGTGTGATATCTGCAGAGACAGCACGATACTTAAGTATTGGATTAGTGAAATTCTCAATTCAGAAATCGGAGGTATATATTCTACATTCAAAATTAATATATATGGAATGGCGCCAATAATTTTCAACAAGCTGCCGGAGAGTGTTAGAAACATAGAAAACTTAATACAATTTAGGAAAGAACTAAGAAAGTTGCTTATCAATAAGACATACTACTCGATTAATGAATTTATAAATGACCCGACACTATAATATAACATAATTTTAGGAATAATGCATTGATAAGAATGAATAAGAATAAATTATAATGTTGCATGTAATGTACATAACATATTTGTATGACCTATTGCTCAACATAGAGATTCAATGATATCCTATAACAACTTATTGTACGTACCCATGTTTGACAAATAAGGAATTTGTTTGTTTGTACAGTTACATACACTAGTTTATCTACACACATATCATAAGCTCTCTTTGATGTGTTCAGGAACCGCATGTTCGACCGGCATTGTGGCATTGATCATTGCTCTGCAGTTGTTTAGCTTGCTGTGCAACAGTAACAACTTCACAGACAAACTAGGGGCGGCACGCAGGCGGGCGTCGGCGTTCGAAATTTGAATATGTCGAAATATTGATACATTATGGTCATAATGTTAAATATTTATTCAGATAAGAAAGAGTTTTCACTAAGTAGTATACCATTATGCTGGTCGTAACGTGCGGTTTTTGAAGGCAGTGAAGAGGATTTATGATACGTGTGAATATAACGAATATACACCTCATTCTAATTGTGTTAAACATTACAGATAATATCACTGTGCGTCACCTACTACGAGCATAATTATGGAGTGATTTATTACCTCCAATTTCTGAATTGAGAATTTCACTAATAAAATACTGTTCTGTCTCTGCAGATATCAGCGTGACTTAGGGATACTTATATTTAGTTTAGATTTAGTATTAACTTAGTCAATTTTTCAAATCAGAAAACGGCGCTTATGGTAATTATTCGCTTAACGCAAATCTGGCTTTTTCCGTGGATTTTAGTTAGCCAAAAAAATAGGATCTCTTGAATTGAATAATATAGGGCCTCTAAATTCTTTCGAATCTTCCAGAAACAGATAGACGTCAAAGCATAGGGAACGTTAACATTAGAGCACAGAAATAGTTTGTTTGCGTGTTACAAGCAAAGCACTCTACATCCAAGGCCTTTCGTCCAGCTATCAATTTCCATCCGGTCTCGAGGATGTTATAATGTAGATTATAAATTTAACGTTACACGTTCAACATACGTCATATATACCAATAGCGAACAAAATTATAAATTCAAAATTATAATTATAAATTTGGTCAAGTTTTATCTTCGATTCAAAATGCCACGCATTAATTAATAACCTGCTTTAAAGACGTTTTTTGGTTCTGTGGGAAAAGTAACCGGATTTATTCACCAATACAGCACGCAAATTATTCGATTATGGCTAGTATATAATCGCACTTCAAAAATATTGATTTGCACAGCAAAAAAGGATCAACAAAAACACTATTTATATTTTAAATATTTTATGTGAGCTTAAGTTTATGTTTTAAGTATTTTTTGTTGTTCTTACATGTTCATCCTACTACGAAGGATAAAGGGGCTTCGCTTCGCTCACCCCCTTTACCCTTTACCTAAGCTACCGCAGAATTTTGCCCTGATATTTGCTGTGCAAATCAGTATTTTTGATGTGCAGTTTAATATTTCCCTTAGATTATTGTAGATTATTGCAGAAGACTTGCTTGATTTGCTGTGACACAGTGTGAGTCTTTTTAAAGTCCAGATATCGAAGTGTGTTGAAAAGGACATTTTTATTGTCAAAAAAAGTTTAAACAAAAACAATTTTGTAGGCATTTTTTTCGTGCACTATGTTCCAAGTGCCAAAAAAAATATAACTTCGGAATTGTAGGGTCTGTCGTAATAAAAAATACTGAAGAACAGGCGGCACTGCCAGTACCAAAAAGTCGCTTAAATTACACTTTGTTTAAGAATAATAGTGATTTTTTGGAGTACTTTTTTGTAATTTCAGTTTTCCACAAAATTTGGTCCCTAAAAAGAATTATTGTATTACGAATTGTTATTTTTCATCTCATTACCTTTAAAAAGACACCAAAATTATGTTTCTAAAACACTAATTTCATTTTAAATATACGTGGAACCCCTTTTTGCATTTTTCGGGACAAAGATTAATCACAAGCCCTATGGTAATACACAGTGGAGTAGTAAGCTATAAAATAACTGTAGCCTATTAATTTCCTCACCGAGGTGCTCAGGCCTTACCGGGGTACGAGTCAGATTGAGCCATACGTACCCATCACGCTGGCTCAGTGCGGGTTCATGGACGGGTTCTACGATAAATACTGCCAAGTAACGATAGTAGCCGGGACCTACAGCTTAACATGCCATCCGATACACGGGATGTCTCTTTTTTTTTTTTTTTATTACTGTAGATATTTACATATACTTAGCAATCGTCATTTTTTGCCACTTCTCTACATTGGACCACTGTGGGAGAAGAAGGGCGTAGAAACTCCCACAGATTGATTTTTAGGTCTCTTTTTAAAAATTGCTTAAGCTTAACTAATACAAAATATAATATTTAGTCATTATCATAATTAATAAGCAGGAATAAATAATTACAAAATTATTAACAGCAAGGTCTGTGTTGAGCCAGATTAACCCCATACAGACCCATCATTTAAGTAATCTTGAACATTGTAATATCCCTTTTTCGACAAAGTCGCTTTAACATGGATTTTAAATTGCTCAAATGGCAATGTCAAGATCTCCAGAGGTATCTTGTTGTAGTAGAGAATGCACTGACCCTTGAAAGAATTGCTAACCTTCGCGAGTCTAAACCGGGGCGCAAGTAGTCTGTGATTATTTCTTAGGTTAACATTACAGCTATCGCTAATTTTGGGAAATTTTGTAAGGTTCTTACGTACGTACATTATATTTTCGAAAATAAATTGTCTAGCTACAGTTAGTATGTCAATTTCTTTAAAAAGCTGTCTTAAGGAGTCTGTGCGTTTTAAATTATAAATTGCTCGAATAGCTCTTTTCTGTAAAATAAAAATAGTTTGAATATCCGCTGCTTTTCCCCACAACAAGATACCATAGGACATGACACTATGAAAGTAACTAAAATATACTAGCCTAGATGTAGCCACATCCGTGTTTTGTCTGATGTTCCTAACAGCGTAAGCCGCAGAACTTAATTTACCAGCCAATTTTTCTATGTGGGGTCCCCACTGCAATTTGTTATCAATGGTTATTCCAAGAAACTTCGTGTCATTTACTAATTCTAACGTATTGCTGTCCAACAATTCTTCTTTCAAGGGTCAGTGCATTCTCTACTACAATAAGATACCTCTGGAGATTTTGAAATTGCCATTTGAGCAATTTAAAAAGCATGTTAAAGCGACTTTGTCGAAAAAGGGATATTACAATGTTCACGATTACTTAAATGACAGGACTTTATGGGGTTAATCTGTCTCAACACAGACCTTGCTGTTAATAATTTTGTAATTATTTATTCCAGCTTATTAAATAAAAATAAATCATAATTGTATTAGTTAAGCACAACCTATTTTTAAAAGAGATCTAAAAATCAATCTGTGGGAGTTTCTACGCCCTGCTTCTCCCACAGTGGTCCAATGTAGAGAAGAGGCAAAAAATGACGTTTGCTAAGTATATGTAAATATCTACAGTAATAAAGTACTTTTGAGTTTGAACACTAAACTGGTTCCAACTTGCCTGACATTTGGAAGTGAGAATTTGATACATTTGGTTTTACCAGCATTTAACAATAAATTGTTAACTGTGAACCAATTCAAGTTTAAAGATAATACTCTATTGACAAATCTTCTTTTTGTCTTTCAATTTTGAAGACCAGTGAAGTGTCATCAGCAAACAACACTATGTTAGTCAATTTCTCCACCATAAAAGGCAGTCTGTTAATGTATTTAAGTTGAATTCACTATCTCATTGGTACAGGGTCTACACCGAATTCGAACCCGCATCTCTATGTTAATGGAAATCAATATACCTAACTACAACAAAAATAGATTAATACATTAAACTTTCACGGCCTTACTAATAAAAGAAGTCATTCACTGTGTAACTTATACAGTGTTTTGTCTTGCTTTGACATTTGACATTTAATCGACGTATGAAAAGGACAAAACACTGTTATAAGTTAAAGTGTGAATAACTAATTTATTAGTAAGGCCGTCAGTGTCTTCCTCGTTGTTGAAGGCACAATGCTGAGCGAAACGGAGTTTTGTTGTATTTTCTGTGTTCTGTTTTGCGTCATACATATCTCCATAGCTGCGGCGATGGGCTAGCCCCCTGTCACGCAAAATGGAGTACTGAAAACTGGCTAAACGGGGGCGCATCTGTACCTCTGCCTACCCGTATGGGAAAAGGCGGGACGTGTATGGATGTAAATTTAAACAAGCATGAAGTGTTTGAGGAAATAAGCAGCTGGAAAATTATTATATCGGTAAAACGCATGTATATGAAAAATACGGATTGAGGAAATAAATGCATAGGAAAATATATGTATGGCTAAAAGAAACAGTAGAAATCAAAGCGTGTATAAAACTCTACAACTAGTAAAAAAAACGTGTAGAAAAAAAAAATTGTAGGAAAAAAAGCCAATGGAAAAAATATTCAAGGAAAATATTATTTCGGAAAATTCATCTATTGTATACAGTCAACAAGCGCGCTTTTATTTTGATTTATTTATTTCAGTGATTTTTTCTGTGCTATGCACAAAAATTTGATCAGTTGTCCTGCATGCTTCTTGTGTTTTTCGACTGCTTGAGTTTTGTTCTACTCGCCTCGTATGAGCGATTTCTCTTCAGCTGAAATAGCCGAAGTCGATTATTATTATGGAATGGCACGTGGAAGGTCGGGAGGCGCTCGGAGCGCATTATAGCACGTCGCGACCTCGGGCGGGGTAGGATAGCTGCCTACCCTGCCCGACGTCGCGTGCCATCCGCGCGTTATTTCCAAGAAGTGCATAGAAGACTTCATGACTTGGATCAAATCGTGGTCATCGCCGTGTCTATGGAAGAAGCCATCTTGAGATGTCTTTATTATGATCCAGCCACCAGCAGACGTTTGACTCTGCAACGTCTCCCAGAAAACCGTTTGGCGAATTTTGAGAAAGGAGGGTCTTCATCAACGGGGGAAACAACCAGGAAGTGTCTTGTCAAGATTTGTCCAAAGAAGGACCACTGCCGGCTCAGTTTTTAATAAAATATTGTTGAATCTACATTTACCAGAGACGGCATCACAAACCGCCGAAACCAACATAAGTTGTTAAAAGGCTGTATTTACTTACACTTAGTAGGTATAACTTAGCAATACTGGTAGGTGTGGTGACAGGTCACTGCAAACTAAATAGACACCTATCATTATTAAGGCTAGTACAGGACCCATAATGTCCTCACTGTGGCATGGAGGAAAGTAGCCAGCACTTCTTGGGAGAATGCGTAATGTATTCAAACATAAGATGGCGAACACTAGGGATGGATTATATTAAAGCAGATGATTAACTTAAAGTTTAGCGACATGCTAGAATTCATTACACGAACAAGAAGATTTGGGGAGGGACATCTGTTGATCCAACAGTAACCAGTGCCCAAACACTGGTAGTTGGGTGAAATAGTCACGATGGAGGACCGATCACCCGCCTGTGGTTCAGCGCGCGTCCCACCTCATCATCATCATCATCTACAATCAACATAAGTGGTGCTTCAATGTGCAGAATCCGAAACTGAAAAGATCCTCTTCATTTCAGTGAGGTTTTCTGTAAATGTGCGGATAGGGATGATAGACAATACGCTTATTGGTCCTATAATACTACCAAGGATTTTGACGGGCCAAATATTTCCGGCGCTGCCGCAGGACGAGTTGCCGCTATTAATTTAATAATAGACGATAATAATTGACGACCCGAATGGCCGAGTCGGCAGTGACTCTGTCTACGGAGCCAAGGGTCCCGGGTTCGAGTCCCGGTGGGGGCAAATATTTGTTTGATGAGAACGCATGTTTGTACCCTAGTCATGGTTGTTTGTCTATCTATGTATAATATTTATCTATATAAGTATGTGTATCGTTGTCTGGTACCCAAGATACAGGGAATCCTAGTTTGGGGCTAGATCAATGTGTATAAATTGTGTCCAAGGTATTATTATTATTTTAATGGAATAGGTACCAATCGGCTTAATACTATAAGATCTACGCCCATCAACACGGAAGTAGATCTTATAGATCGTCATCCGAAACGAGCCAGAAATTGTATTTCGCTATAAGCTAATAAGCTGTATTTCGCTCAGCATTATTCCTTTAATAACAAAGAGGGGGACACTTTGAAAAAGGCAACAAATATAATGATCACCAAATTATGTTTTTCCTACCCAAAATGGGTAAATGATCACCAAAAGTTGCAGAAAATATCAGGGAAAATACTGCGGTAGCTTAGGTGAAGGGTAATTAAAACATAAATTTAAGTACACAATACTTAAAACATAAATTTAAAATACTTAAAACATAAATTTAAGTACACATAACATAAAAAGAAGTTTGGTGATCATTTATACACACACAATTTGATGGTCGTTTACTTATTCTGGCGGTCGTTTCAAATTTATTGGTAGTAAAATAGGTGCGTTTTTGTTGGTCGTTTAAACATAAGCCTTTGAAAATTAATGCTTTAATCTGTTTTTGTTTTAAGTAGTCGTGTAGATTGTTTTCCCTTGTACTTATTGTTTCTGTTATTTCAACAAAATAAATGACATAAAGTATACGTCATTATTTTAATTGTTTTATCACCTTAGATCTCCATGGTCTAGTCTAGACTCTAGCTAGTTTCATGGTCGCTTCTCACGCAGGAGATGCGACCATGGGATAATAATACCAATGGGATAATAAAAAAAACATTTTCGGACGGTCCCGGCTACTATCGCTACGTGGTCGTGGTAGTGGTCGTAAAACCCGTCCATCAACCCGCACTGAGCCAGCATGATGGAGTATGGCTCAATCTTACTCGTATCCGGTTTAGACCTGTCCTCAGTGGGCACATTAATGGTTACATTTATTTATTAATTACCTCCGCTGTGTATCACTGCGGGCTTAAAAATTAATATTAGTTCCGAAAAATGAAAAGGGGTATTACGTACATATATATAAAAATGAGTTTTAGTTAGAAACAATGTTTTGGTGTCTTTTGAAAGCTAATAAGATGAAGGATAACATAATAAAGTAATTCTTTTTTTGGGACCAAATTTTCAAATGACAAAAAAAGTACTCAAAAAATACTTAAACAAATTGTAATGTTTACAGTAAACACTTTTTCAGCGAAAAGTTGTTCAGAAATTATTACTGGCAGTACCGCCCGTCCTTCATGATCACTATCCAGTAAATTTTATTACGGCAAACCCTTGCATTCCAAGTTATATTGTTCTTTGCAGTTGGAAAATAGTGGACGAAAATAGTTATTTGTGTCACAAGGGAGCAAAATGATGTATTTACGGCGAGGGCGGTACATTGAATCCAGAGTGAAGCGAAGGATACTACAATAGAATCCTGAGCGTAGCGAGGGATTCTAAGTTAGAATCCTGAGCGTAACGAGGGATTCAAGCGTTAATGTCCATGACGAAAATAATTTTGCTCCTGAGTAACACATACAACTTTTCACACCGACTATGAGGAAAAGACTAGCATTAATCGCAAATCAAAAATACACACACACACAGCAAAAAAGGAACAGCAAAAACACTTTTTATGTTTTAAGTATTTTTGTTGTTCTTACATGTTCAACCTAATACGAAGGGTAAAGAGGGCTTCGCTTCGCTCACCCCCTTTAACCTTCATCTAAGCTACCGCAGTATTTTGCCCTGATATTTTCTGTGAAAATCAGTATATTTGCTGTGAAAATCAGTATATTTGCTGTGGAAATCAGTATCATTGAGTGCAGTTTAATCTTTCCATGAGGAAAATTGAAATAAAATGCTCTAAAAATAATAAAATAACTATACTTTGAATTTACTTTCACCAATTGTACAACAATCGAACAACGAAAAAAAAAAAACTTTTTTTTATAATGGCGGATTGTGAATGATTAGGGAAAGGTCACCACAGATAAAATATTCCTGTGCTACTTTTACCAAAGTTTAGGAATAATTGAATCGAATATTACAAGGGTATCGGATATCAATATTCATTACATCACAATAAAAGTCATCGATAGTTTTGATTTCAGTAAAACATATAATTTATTGTGACATTTTCTTTTAAATATGACGAAAAATTTATAAATTTTCATTTGACGTTGTTAAAGTTAAAACTTGAAACTTGAAACAAGTTCGTTTTTAATCGATTGCGATGAAATTACAATCGATTATTTTATTAAGATCTGTGTTCAATTGCCACATTGCGTAAATGCTACATGCCAATGAATAAATAAAAAAGTAGCTTGAACAGAAAAGTAGCATTTTGCTCCCTCTCGTCGTGGAGCAAAACTTACTTTTCCGAATGAAAGGTGTGAAAAATTAATAAAATGCCTATAAAACTGTAATGGGAGGGGGAGGGGGGGGTTGTTTAAACTTTTTCTAGGGTTCCGTACCCGAAGGTTGCCAAACAGGACACTATTACAAAAGCCTCCGCTGTCCGTCCGTCTGTCACCAGGCTGTATCTCATGAACCGTGATAGTAAGACAGTTGAAATTTTCACAGATGATGTATTTCTGTTGCCGCTATAACAACAAATACTAAAAAACAGATAAAAATGAACATTTAAGGGGGCTCCCATACAACAAACGTATTTTTTTTCTCTCGTATTTGTTCGATATTGATAACGGCAACGCTTGAAATATTCACAGAATATTTAGTTATATATTTACATTAAAAATAAGAAAATGAATTAAAATAAAAAAAATATTTAAGGGGGCGCGAATACAACAAACGTGGTTTTTTGCCGTTTTAATAGATAATGGCACGGAAACCTTCGTGCGCGAGTCTGACTCGCACTTGGCTGGTTTTTTATCACAAAAATTGGGCCGTGTTTAACCCTGTTCGATATAAAAATCACACTTTTTGTTGTATCTGTCATGTAACCAAAAAAAATAATACATTGCGATACAAGTGTGCTAATTTGGTCATATACTACTCACGAGGCAGTATTATTCCGCTAAGAGTGCCGAGTGTGTACGATCAAAGCACACGAATATCATACGACGATTTACGACGTAAAACAGACTAGAATTGATAATTAACGGCTAGTATTTAATCGCCCATCAAAAATACTGATTTGCACAGCAAAAAAGGATCAACAAAAACACTTTTTATGTTTTAAATATTTTTTGTTGTTCTTACATGTTCAACCTAACACGAAGGATATAGGGGGCTTCACTTCGCTCACCCCCTTCATCCTTCACCTATTACCGCAGAATTTTGCCCTGATATTTGCTGTGCAAATCAGTATTTTTGATGAGCTGTTTAATATTTCCCCTAATTAACCACACAAAGAAAACTGGCACTGGCATAACCGCTAAACAGCCTATAAAAAATATGATTCGAATACGCAAATTAAGGTTGATATACAATAAAAAATATATAATTTGATGATTTATGATAATATGTCCTCAACCTAAAAAAGTTTACTTATTCTTAGCGGAGATTGAAAGAAGAAGTAAAGTAAAAAGTGCATAATAAGCTCCATTATGAACCCAAACCCGTTGCCATAAAGTTTCGCTTTACGAGCAGGTGTTTATTATACCCGTTTATCAACACACATATCATTAACCCCCTATAATGCGTTCCAAAATCGCAAATTACTACTAGCTTAAAAAGTTTTATTAGATCACATTTCCTAGCTTTGAAAATGTTATTATTGCTACATAATAATAACATCGACTTGGATGTTCTTATTACATTCAAATTTCGAACAACTCTAAAAATAAAAGAATTCTCTCAATCTCAATCAAAAGAAAAATCTCAATTCTAATATCAGTAAAGATGACGTTCTGTTCTAAATCAAATGTCAATGCCGTAATGCCGGTCGTCCTGAACACATCTAGAGAGCTTATAATATGTGTGTAGATAAAGCAGTGTATGTTACTAGACATGTAACAATCACATAAACTACTTCGACGACCTCTGTGGCGCAGCGGTTGTGGCTCTGTCTACCGTGTGAGAGGTCCCGGGTTCGATACCCGGCTGGGGGTAAAAAAAAAACAAAAAAAACCCAGGTCTTTGATGTTTATATGTGTGTGACGTCGCTGTTTTTGGTTCCCACGACACAGGGTATCCTAGTGTGGGACCAGAAGCAATGTATGTGCCTGTATGTAAATGTTTATTAAATGTTTTTATGTTTTACTACTATTTTACTTTTCGAGGATTCACCTACTGTTTTTTTTTCGGGTAATCATAAGGACGGCGTCCCTGAACATTTGATAGCCTTATAGTGATTAAACATTCTCCGTGTTACCACAAAAAATATTAAACAGTGTTTTACCTCAAAACAAACGTCAAATCCCATACATTTTTATTTTTAAACAAGTGTTGAACAGTAGTTTATTTTTTTGTGGTAAGACCCTGTTAGTTTATACGGACCCCACAAAACTAAATGTTAATTTACAAGCGACTCCAGTCAGGCGACAATCCAACTAATTTCCTCTCGACACCGCAGTCCAGCTTGACATTAAGCGACAAAAGTGAGACCGGCAACTTAGTTTCCCAGAAAACTGCTTTGCTGAATTTTAATCACGCTGTCATCGCCAACTCGAATATACGTACCAGACACTACATCCATTGCTGAGTCCGTACAAAGATTAGGTGCATAGACTGGTCTCAAAGCAGCAGTGGATGGTCTAGTGTTCAACCTGAGTTGACCGAAGCGCGGGGGAACGAACGCACCCACCTCCGTTCGGTCGTTCGGTTCCATAGTTGCAGTCGCCGCCCAGCCCGGACCGCCGCCGCCCGCGTTCCCGACACACTAACACGGACCGCGACCGTTTCGAGAATCGAACAGTGATTTTGGAACCGCTTTTCGAATGTGACGAAGACAAACGCGTGTTCTATTATTTGCGTGTTTACTTGAGATTCTCAAAAACAGTAGTGCATCGTCACCTTTTACGGTGAGTGTTTTTTTTTACCAAAAATAACTTATTTGTAATTTCTTTATGGCAATAAAGAAAGAGAAAAATTTAAATGACCACGAAAAAAAAATTTTTTCCTATCCAAAATGGGTAAATGATCACCAAAAGTTGCAGAAAATATCACGGCTATAATACTGCGGCAGCTTACTTAGGTGAAGGGTAAATGGGGTGAGCGAAGCGAAGCCCCCTTTATCCTTCGTGTTAGGTTGAACATGTAAGAACAACAAAAAGTTAGGTTTTAGTTAGGATTTATGTCACTGTATTTTATTGTAGTTATTGGTCTAGACCTTAGACCGTCTCTTTCAATTTATGTATGGTCAATTTAATAAAAGTGTATTAGCCATTCAACTAATATTATAAATGTGAAAGCAGCGAAAACAAAAAATACTTAAACCATAAACTTAATGACACAAAACATAAAAAGAAGTTTGAAGATCATTTATCCAAACACAATTTGGTGATCGTTTACTAATTCTAGCGGTCGTTTCGAATTTATTGGTAGTATAGTAGGTGCGTTTTTGGTGATCGTTTAAACATAAGCGATAAAAAAGCAAGAAATACATGTATTATATGCAAATGAGAGCATAGGAACAAGCCCCCAGCAAAAATATCACGATTATTTTTTTAGATCGCATCAACGATTTATTTTATTCCACCGACTGTTTGATTGGCTTGCACCAATTTATTTTTAATTGATACCTATGTCACCCACCGTTTGATACGACGATTGGGCGGCAAAAACTCATCACATCACGAGATGGCGTGCAGCAACCATTATACCGCTCAAGTCTCGATTTCTTCTTCGGGTTTTTGCTCCGGGGATTTCGTAATCGTCGAAGAAATTGCGACTTGAGTGCGTCTTGTAAGTGAGTGCAGGAGCTCTATTTTTGAATTACTCGCGTGACATAATATATCGGATGAGACATATGTCACGTTCGTCTTACTTGTCGCATGACGTTCATTTTCTGCATTTTTGAATCGTTCGTCATCGGTGTTGCCAATAAATTTGGAAATGTTAATTTTTATCCGTTGCACGCATAAAAAGTAAAAACCGGTTAATATCGCATAGGAAACGGAACGTTAAATGCTCTCATATTGTAGGCTGTATGACAGTGTCTGTTCAATTCAGCTGCCTGCTAAATCCTAGCAATAATATGGAACAAATCAGGGTGTTCAATCTGTCGCAAATGTCACACATTTGACGTTATCGATTCCAATTTGAAATAACCCACGAAAACAGCAAACTCTGACATTTCAAATTGTGTTGACATTAGCTTTGACGTATTTGACGTTTTTTCTACTATTCGACTTGCGCAACGAGTGGTACTGACCACTCGTTGCAGGCGAATGACTGAAAAATACGAAATTTCGGATGTCGAAGGAAAATCAGTAGAAAAGAGCGCTCGCGTGACATAAAAGTCATGCGAGCGATTCAAAAATAGAGGCCCAGGCTCTTGTACTGCACATGGAAGGTGGACGTGGGCAGAATGTTAAATTGTTCGTGAAGACATGCGGAGTTTCCTTGCACATGATGTTGGCATCAGATAGATAGATATATCGACTGAAATATCCATAAACAGCTTATTCCTCCTTCTTCCCTGTGGCCTGGAAGAGGCTCAGCGGTGCCCAAATTTAGTAAATACCACTTAGGATATAAGTACTACCTAGGTACCTATATGATGTGTATGGAAATTAATCCGACAAACTTTAAAAAATATCTTCCTGGCACTAAATATATCATCAATAATTTGACGACCCGAATGGCCGAGTCGGCAGTGACCCTGCCTACGAAGCCAAGGGTCCCGGGTTCGAGTCCCGGTGGGGGCAAATATTTGTTTGATGGGAACGGATGTTTGTACCCTAGTCATGTTTGTTTATCTATCTAAGTATAATATTTATCTATCTATATAAGTATGTGTATCGTTGTCTAGTACCCAAGATACAGGGAATCCTAGTTTGGGGTTGATCAATGTGTGTAAATACTGTCCAAAGTATTATATTATTATAATCATTTCGTCTCACGAGTTTCACGCTTGCTTCTCACACATGAGATGCAGGTTCGAATCCTGACCATGTACCAATGAGATGTACAATATCGGACGTTCAGTGTTTCGGATGACACGTTAAGCAGTAGGTCCCGGCTACTATCGCTCTAAGATAGTGGTCGTAAAATCCCTCCATCAACCCGCACTGAGCCAGCGTGATGTTGTATGGCTTAATCTTACTCGCATCGGGGTAAAGGCCTGTGCCCCTCGGTTGGGCATTAATGGGCTAAATTTATTTATACATTTTTGGCTAAATATCTTAGGAAATAGCAATGAAAATATTAAGGCTCTATTTATGGTAGCCTGCTTAGGTAAGGTAGTTTTGTTCGGACAGCAAAACCGACGCGCCATACGAAAGAGCTCAACGCGGCAACTTGAATATTAAGTTAACGTGTCTGTTAGATAACTCCTATACTTAGGTACTTAGGTACAGTGCACATCAAGTACGAGTTTATCGTACTAACACCGTTCTAATTTCATGAGCTGTTGATTAAACCCTGATGTGTGTGACCGCAGGCCTAAATGTATGAATGCAAGTATTTAGTGTGGCAAGACCACATGCTTCACATGCGTTAACTTAAATTGACTTAGAGAACTAAATTCATGTGCACGCGAATTTATACGAACATACAACTATGACTTAACATTCGTAAAGAAAATTGGCTTGACTGTTGACAAAATAGCGTAAAAAGTTACATCCAAAGGTAAAATTTGAATCCCAAATTAAGTGATTGTTTACCCAAAATTGTATACCCTTTTTTAAAATTAACTGTACGGGATCGCCTCGCTCCGCTCCGCTGCACTTCAGGTCCAGGTTGTATTAACTTTAGTATTCCTACAGAAAGTGTCCTATAGCAACCAATACAGTTCTGAGAAACTGTAAATGTTTGTTTGTTTCTTTGTTAAGTTCTGAGAAACTACTCGAGGGCACACAATTTTGGAGCTAAACTTATATTGGTAACAATATATTTATTGACATATTTGTTTAATGAACCGAGTCTTTTTAACACAGATTACTATAAGTTTTTAAATGGCCAGCTTTTTCTAAGCCAAAATATAATAGCACTAATAATGCGAAAGCGCTACAAAGAAAATCCCACGAAGACAATCAAACCCTTATTATAGTATAACATAAAAATAGTAAATAGCGTCACGCCTTTTCCCATACGGGGTGGCAGATGCACAATTGTGCCCACTTTGAGCCAGTTATTCGATACTCCTTTTTGCGTGACAGAGGACTAGCCCATCGCCGCAGCTATGGAGTAATGAAGGTTTCCTCACGATCACCGTTGATTCCAACGGTGATCGTGCCCTTACAATGTACTTAAGATAAATTGGTTATCTCATGGGCACATGGTCAGGAATCGAACCTGCATCTCCTGTGAGAAGCAAGTGTGAAACACATTAGAGCACGGAGCTCTTTTTTATTATACAGTATTTATTAACTATTTGTGTAAGTAAACCAATTTATTCATATGTAATACTAGGTGAACGTCTCAAAAGCCGATACATCTCAGAGAAGAACGCACAAGATACCCTAAGTAGCTCTTGTTCAAAGGAAATACTTATAAACATACATTTAAAAATCAAAAATAATAAAATATCAAAATAAAAATTAACCGAATAAACCGCCCCGGGACTTTGCCGTGCCAGGAGTTCCAAGAACGCTGGCAGCATCACCACGCTGCGGAGCCAGTGAACTCCTCTGCATGAGAAATGCCCCAGAGCGGTAGTCAAAACCTTTTTCCCTCAGGCGACGTCCCAATTCCCTAATAAAATATTAACGCTGCTCCCCCATAACTATGTATATTAAGCAAGCTTTCATAATTCTTTATGGCACACAAATATTTAAAAAAGTAACAGTAAAAGAAAATGCATGTACAAAGGCGAGCTTATCCCTAAAAAGAGATTTCTTCCAGCAAACCAAGGCATTATAGGAATTGGTATCATAAAAGGGTAGGCAGTGCACAATAAATACTATAAATAAAATGCCTAGGAATAAATTAAATACCTATAAAATACCGATAGGAAATACAAAATAATTACCGATATATATACATAAACTTTAGATATAATAATATAAAAGAATAACTTTTACGAAAGAGTTAATACGTTTCTCTCTTATAGCTCTTTTTATACCTAATAATAATATTTTGACGACCCGAATGGCCGAGTCGGCAGTGACGCTGCCTACGAAGCCAAGGGTCCCGGGTTCAAGTCCCGGTGGGGGCAAATATTGGTTTGATGAGAACGAATGTTTGTAGCCTAGTCATGGTTGTTTATCTATCTAAGTATAATATTTATCTATATAAGTATGTGTATTGTCTAGTACCCAAGATACAGGGAATCCTAGTTTGGGGCTAGATCAATGTGTGTAAATAATGTCCAAGGTATGATTATTATAATTGTTTTATATCTGTCGCAGTTAGTTGATTACATCAGACATCTTTAACCAAGTCACAAAAATTCCGTCAGACAAGTGAGTGAACGAAACGTTTAACGAGTTATCTAAACAGTATTATAGTATCTGTGTCTAAACGTTCCTAGGCAACAAGATATATACAATATAAATATTTTTTTATGTGCTCTTAAGTTTATGTGTTAAGTATTTTTTGTTGTTCTTACATGTTCAACCTAACACGAAGGATAAAGGGGGCTTCGCTTCGCTCACCCTCTTCACCCTTCACCTAAGCTACCGCAATGTTTTACCCTGACATTATATATGCAAATCAGCTGTTGTCGTGACGCCATCTTGTTTTCCAACACGCAGGCTTTCGGTAAGACAGATTGTTAAAAGTTTTAAACAATACTTTATTTAAATCAAAATGCTAGTGACTTGGTTAAACGTCGGTGGTTTAATGAATTCAGGAGTTAATTTGGTCCTGCATCATGATGTCTAGGGCCAGTGGCAGGCTTGTGGCAGGCTGACAAGCATTCACTTATTGAATGTCAAGGGACGGCGAGATAAACCTGATCCCTTCTAGGAAATAACATATATATCCGATTATAACAACAGGGCGACAAAGCAATGGGCTAGACTCCTGTCACGTCAAATGGACTATTGAGTCACTGAACAAAACACACAAACTTTCAAACACACACACACATACAAATTCTTAATTATTTTCTTTTTATTATAAGCTAGCACCTACCTATTATATTTAACCAAAAACTATAATAATAATAATACTTTGGACACTGTTTACACCCATTGATCTAGCCTCAAACTAGGATTACCTGGACAACGATACTTATATAGATAAATATTATACTTAGATAGATAAAAAAAACATGACTAGGGTACAAACAGCCGTTCTCATCAAACAAATATTTGCCCCCACCGGGACTCGAACCTGGGATCCTTGGCTTCATCGGCAGGGTCACTGCCGACTCGGCTATTCGGGTCGGCAATAGACTGAAGGAGCGAGGGTTTCTAACACAGGTATTGATATACTTAAAAGAACGCCCCAGTTGTTTTTGTAAGCGATGTAATCATTTGGTTACTGCACTAAACATATTTCTTTTTACTCATCTCAGCCAAACGTAGACACAACTGTGTCTACCGCATATGGGAAAAGGCGTGACGGTATTCCTATATTATTTTTTGGGCTAAAAGCAGCGCCACATTTCAATGGCGCATATTGAATCCTCTACGAGATCCTGTTTGAGATATTTATTTCTCAACTTGCTGATTGCTTGCTACCCGCAACATCATCTGCGAGTTCCTATGAATTATCGTTTACCGAGATAACGTTACCCTCCTTCTAGCGCAGTTGGATTAAAAGTATCCTATATGTTTATCTAGCTTATAAACTATCTCTGTGCTAAGTTTTATTCAAATTCTTTCAGCCGTTTTAGCTCGATTTGAGGCACAAATATAAGTATATTTGGATGTAAGTACATCCAAACTTATAAACATCGCTACTTTTACATTTATAATATTAGGGTGGACAAGAAAAGTTACTATAACATGCTAAAACTAAATTGTGATGACCTCCGTGATGCGTAATGGGCTTCACGCTTGCTTCTCACACTGGAGATGCAGGTTCGAATCCTGACCATGTACAATGAGATAATGAATTTATCTTAAGTACATTATCGGACGTTCACGCCCATTTGCATTAAACGTAGATAAGTTAGGCTTCTCCTAGTTAAGATTCAGCTAAGCCTAAGAACAGCCTAGCTACAAAATTTGATTGCACTGACTGATTGTACTTAGAATGGCTTAGGGTTAGTGCAATCAATTTTTTTTGCTAGGAGCAGCCTAAACAAGTTAGGAAAGAACTTAGACGATTCTTATGTTTAGTGCAAACAGGTGTCAGTGTTTCGGATGACAAGTTAAGCTGTAGGTCCCGGCTAATACTTTGTGATAGTGTTCGTAAAACTCCTCCATCAACCAACACTAAGACAGCTTGGTGGATTAAGGCAATCTTACTCGTATCTATTAACAAAACTATACTAATACACTAGTCTACCGACTCCACAGTGATACTCAGGTGTTTTATGATACCAATATTCATTTAATCTTAAATCTTTTCACAATTAACAAAATTAAACTACAACGAGCACATCTCGTATCCCTTGGTTTTACTCGAATGCCGCCGCCGACATACCGACCTCGGTACCACCCCCCACCACTAGAGGGCGCCTCACACAAACATGTTTTTACACTTGTATTTATTTAACTAAAAGTTGACATTTTAAGCCTGTTATTAAATGAGTAATTCAAATGATCATTTCTTATTATATTATGTCTTGTCTAAGCTAACATATCCGGGTAAAGGCATGTGCCCCTCGGAGGGAACAATAATGGGGTACATCATTTTTTTTTAAACTTGATTTTAACTAATTCGACAGGTGCGCGAGAGCATTCAATTAGGGGGTAGTCCTTAAAAAAATCGTACAGATTAGTCACTGTTCGGAAAGAGTGCGTTTACATTGAATAATTCCGGTTAGTGAGATAAAAACAATTAGGTTATGTAGGGTCTTTGGAAATGTGACTTTTCAGTAGTTGTTAGGGTTCCATACCCGAAGGGTGCCAAACGGGATCCTATTACTAACCTCCGCTATCCGTCTGTCACCAGGCTGTATCTCACCGTGACAGTTAGACAGTTGCCATTTTCATAGATGATGTATTTCTGTTACCGCTATAACAACAAATACTACTACTAAAACACAGAATAAAATAAATATTTAAGAAGGCTCCCATACAACAAACGTTTTTCTTTTTCGTATTGGCTCGATATTGATAACGGCAACAGGTAGACGCTTGACATATTCACAGAATATTAAGTTAAATATTCACTTTAAAAAAAAATAAAAATAAAAAAAAAATATTGAAATAATCCATACAACAAATCTGATTTTTTGCCGTTTTAATGGATAATGGTACAGAACCCTTCTTCGTGCGCGAGCTCGTACTTGGCCGGTTTTTATTTGAAAATAGGTAACGATTTCGCTTCTTTCATAGTTGTTGGCAGTTAGTTGTACAAACTTTGACCCTCGGCTACTAAACATATAATTTGGCGTGCCAACCTCTTTTGGGGTTAATTTTTCCAGTGTATTTGAAAGATCGCAATTTGGTCAGGTTGGAAATTAACGTCTTGAGAATAATTGCTTCTTAGCACTACCCGGGAGGACGGGAAGGGCTGTAGGAACCAAGTGATGCCTTCGGACGTGAGCCACTTAATTCAATTGAAATAGACATGGGGTAAAGAATGATTTAGTCATTCGATAATCTCATTATGAATGATGTTATAAAATGTTACGATAGGGTAGTTAGTATAGTACCCTACTTTTATTGAGAAAATACCCTGAAAAATGTAGAGATATGGGTATGATTTTGGTACCAATGTTTATTTTTATATGATTGTTACCATATGCGAAAATAAAACGCACACACCAGTCATTAGCTCATTAATTTGTAATATATTTTATCAAATATGTATTGTATTGAAATACTCTAATCATTATATTTAGAATTAATGTAAACCCATAGGCTCCTTGGTCTAATGGGTTTCACGCTTGCTTCTCACACAGGAGATGCAGGTTCGATCCCTGACCATGTACCAATGAGATAATTAATTTATCTTAAGTACATTATATGGACGTTCTAATGGTGATAGAAAAACATCGTGAGCAAACCACAAAATGGAAATTCACGCGAAATGGAGTATCGAATAACTGCCTCAAAGTGGGCACAATTGTGCCTCTGCCACCCCGTATGGGAAAAGGCGTGACGCTATGTCAAACTGCATTATTATTTCAGTTTCAGTTAAATTACGTTTTAGTTATTTTCCAAATTACATATTCAAATCAATTACATATTAAATGTTGTCTAAAATGTCAACCCTTTCTCCCTTTTGTATTCTTAGTGAAAGTAAAACACACACAAATTAATAATTTATTAAAACCTACGATATTTTTGGTAAGTAAGTAAGTAACTATAAATGTTCCTACGTAGCTATAAACAAAAAACTATGTTCCGATTTGGCTTCTAGATCCTGACCCTAGTGTGGGAGTTAGGTCTATTACTATAATTAGGAAGTAAGAAAATGAAACAATAAACATATTTCATTTCATTTCATTCAAATCTCTGTGCCTGTATATAAATGTTAATGTTATTTGATTATCAAAATTATCATACAGCATCCTGTATAATCTGCGACAGATACGGAGAACGCGTAACCACTGAAAAGAGCATTTGATACAGATGCGAGAGGTTTCGTTATAAACACCTATATATTATAGTGCCCGTACGAATTACTTTCACATAGCAAATACTTGGTGTAGCGGAACACGCTGGACCGGAAACCGGCCGGTTACGTACTGTACTGAAGCTGGTTTTACGACTCAACACTGATACAGTCGGTTGAGTGAGCTACTTAGTCGTCAATATTACCGAACTGATATTAATAATACCTTGGACACTATTTACACACATTGATTCCCTGTATCTTGGGTACTAGACAACGATACACATACTTATACAGATAAATATTATACTTAGATAGATAAACCACCATGACTAGGGTACAAACATCCGTTCTCATCAAACAAATATTTGCCCCCACCGGGACTCGAACCCGGGACCCTTGGCTTCGTAGGCAGGGACACTGCCGACTCGGCCATTCGGGTCGTCATATTGAATTGAAGTATAGTATAACTTGCCAAACGGCAGCTCTGCCAGCCCGTATGTGAAAAGTCGTGACTCTATGTCGCTGAACTCGTCTATTTCAGCGCGAGATTTCATTAATTTAACATCATAAATTATAATTTGTGCTTCACTTCACTATCACTGCAGTTTGTTACTCATTCACCCCAAAGTCACTGAACTGTCATAAATTAATGTAGTACTGCCTGGGCTTACATTTTTTTTTTTTTCTTAGGGAAGCTTACAGCTGTATTTTTTACATAACATTAGAAATGGCATACTAAAAGCTTAAAAAAAACAATTACAATTATGATAATAATGTGGTCTATTATTGTCGCCACCGAGACGGACATGCCTTTGTCCGGATACGAGTAAGATTCCATCCATACTCCAGCTAGTTGATGGAGGGGTTTTACGAGCACCACCACGTAGCGATAGTAGCCGGGACCAACAGCTGAACGTGTCATCCGAAACACTGAATGTCCGATAGTGTACTTAAGATAAATTAATTATCTCATCGGTACATGGTCAGGGATTGAACCTGCATCTCCTGTGTGAGAAGCAAGCGTGAAAGCGTGGACCACGAAGCACCGTACATACATTTAAAATCTACTAAACCTAGATAATAATAATAATAATAATACCTTGGACACCATTTACACACATTGATATAGCCCCAAACTAGGATTCCCTGTATCTTGGGTACTAGACAAAGATACACATACTTATATTGATAAATATTATACTTAGATAGATAAACAAGCATGACTAGGGTACAAACATCCGTTCTCATCAAACAAATATTTTCCCCCACCGGGACTCGAACCCGGGACCCTTGGTTTCGTAGGCAGCGTCACTGCCGACTCGGCCATTCGGGTCGTCAAATAAAGATGAACATAAACATAAACATTTACATACAGGCACATATATTGGTTCTGGCCACACACTGGTATCGTGGGAACCAGAAACTGCGACGTCAATCACATAAACATCCAAGACCTGGGGTCTTTTTATTTACCCCTAGCCGGGGATCGAACCCGTTATCTCTCGCATTTTAGGCAGTCGTCAAAAACTGGTTATAACTGGTCAACTTTTCCTTTCCATATTTTTTCCGGAGTCGTCAATCACCGGCGCGTCAGAACACGCAGCGCGCTTACTATGCCGTTCATCAGTGACAATGCCACATGTGTCACAGACAGACATCGCATGATTTTTCGATATTACGAAGGAACCAGCCGTCGCATCACGCAATTTCCCGCCGATTCTGAGTATTGTAGAGGCGTCGAAGCGGCAATTTTTTAATAACAAGAAAACAACTTTCGCCTGATCTCGTGTACTCAATATTTAAATTTGATACCGGAATTAGATAGAAACCTTATTCCGATGTAGACGTTCGCAGATGAAGGCAATGTGACGTGGTGAAATAGTCTGTAGGGTAACCTTGAGTAATGCGGGTGAGCGAGATAATTCATTCCAACAGACTAATTTACCAGGTTATGGCATCGCATTAATTTTCTGCAGTACAAAAGTTTTGCGCTGTACTCTAGGATGCCTACTTCTGATCCGCAATTATCAAAATACGCTAATATTGATAATTGCGGATCAGAGGTAGGCATCCTATGTAGATTTTAACAAATAAATAGTACGCCTTGTTAACCTGAAATACGATCCCATCCAGAAGAAAGCAAGAAACTTAGCATACATGTAGCTTTTATACTTATATGTATGTGCTTCAATAATGAAAGAGGAACACGTTGAAATACTGTTTTTGGCAGACAGGCAACGCTCAGATTAAAAAGTTTGGTCATGAAACTTTGTACAGGGGCTCCATAGCGTAGAGTATCACTAAACCTATCTATATATATATTGGTACAGAGGTAGTGCTATGCACTTAAAACATTATTTTGTTGATACTGTGTAATTATCATGGGCTAGTATTTAATCGCACATCAAAAATACTGATTTGCACAGCTAAAAAGGAGCAGCAAAAACACTTTTTACGTTTTAAATATTTTATATGTACTCAAGTTTATTTTTAAAGTATTTTTTGTTGTTCTTGCATGTTCAACCTCGAAGGACGAAGGGGGCTTCGCTTCGCTCACCCCCTTTACCCTTCACCTAAGCTACCGCAGCATTTTGCCCTGATATTAGGTGTGCAAATCAGTATTTTTGATGAGCAGTTGAATATTTCCCATCATCTTGTACTAGTGTAATTTTTCTTTGATATCCTTTCGTGTAGCCCCGAAATAGGTTGACCAGTAATGGAGATAAATTGCAACATTTATAAAGAAATAAATAAATAAATCACTAAGAAGGTATTTGGCGAAATTCCTCCCTCAAAGGGGCGGGGGGTTTGTTTGAAATAAAAACGTTGAACAGAAAATTGTATAAGCTTTCTTTGAAAGTATAGTACAAATTTAATCTGTTTTCCGAGTCCTTTTTATTTCGAAAGTATATATTATTTATTAAAAAAGTTATTGCAATTTTAAAAGTGTGACAATTAGTTTTGCAGGCCAGTGTACATAATAGTTCACTCATTCCACTGTTCACGCATTCCCTCCCTCTCTTTCCCTCAGTTATAGTGTAAAACTAGAATGACCTGTATCATTCAAGACCAGGGGTTGTTTTTCTTCCCTTGACCTTTCGCTTGTGAGCTGAACTTCGATCGCTACGACAAAGAGACAAGCGTCACAATCGCAATCATCCATATTTGCTGCAATGTGATTCAACCTTGACTCCCGTCCAAGGACATCGCTGAGTCACTTGAGGTCATCCATGACCTTAACATGACCTCAACATAAGTACCTTACTTGAGGGGTCTTGAAACCGGATCTTAAAGGGCATTGGTGCAGATTAGAGAATGTTGATGAATATTAGACTATAGTTATACATAACTATACTATACTACGACCCGAATGACCGAGTTGGCAGTGACCCTGCCTGCGTAGCCAAGGGGCCCGGGTTCGAGTCCCGGTGGGGGCTAATATTTGTTTGATGAGAACGGATATTTGTATACTAGTCATGGTTGTTTGTCTATCTAAGTATTATATTTTTCTATATACGTATGTGTATCGTTGTCTTGTACATAGTATTATAGTATCTGTGCTAGTACCCAAGATACAGGGAATCCTAGTTTGGGGCTCGATCAATGTGTGTAAATATAGTGTCAAAGGTATTATTATATATAAAAAATGCCAATGTAATGGGCACGTTTGGTGCGGGCGTTTCTTAGGGCGGGTTATTTTTATAAATATCTATTTTGTTCTTAAGTTTAGTTACGACGAAGCGTTTGGCGGATTTATGTCATTGTATTTTTTTGTAGTAATAGGTACTAGACCTTAGACCTTCTCCTTCTATTTATGTACATACGTTATACATAAATAGGTATATATAGGAAGCCATTCGTATACCGTCACTAATGTCGGTGGTTCTACAGGGGCCCAATTCTGTACTGGAGATTGCGTCGCGATCGCATCGCACCCGCTCCGTCACGTAAATGAAAATGGGAAAAAATTACAAGAAGAATAACGCGTGCATATACCACAGGCGGCTCAGATTACGTATAGCAATCGAATAATGACTGATGCTGGTATTACTATTTACTCAACAGCACTTAGATGTATCATGAAGATGATTCACGTCGCCTTGAAGCGCCATTAGACGCCATATAATTCAACGTACATATTGGGTATGGCCGAAGAAGCATGAAAGCCGAATAAACGCTGTAGAAATGAGGTCTTTGAGGAGTATATGCGAAGTAACATTGAAAGATAGATTGAAGAATGAAGTGTTAAGGGAACGCTGTGGATTGGGAGAAGATATAGTGACAAGGATAGAGAAAGGCCAGCTTAGATGGTTTGGTCACGTTGAAAGGATGGATGAAAGGAGATTGACGAAACAGATTTATATAGCGGGTGTAAAAGGAGCCGTCGGGCGGGGACACCCAAGAAGGTCCTTTAAAGACCAAATCGGCGATTTGTTAGTAAAGGGGCAAATACGAAATACCCGTAACCGGCGAGCTTGCATGAAGATACTGATGAATGTTGAGGAAGCGAGAGATGTATGCCAGGATCATAGCAGGTGAAGGTCTTTGGTCTCTGCCTACCCCTCTTCCGGGAAATAGGCGTGAGCATACATATGTATATTGGTGAGTTGTGGGAGTAAAACATCGGTCGAAGTGGTACCACTGTGCCATCCTTCATAACCACTCGAGGTTGCGATGCGATGCAGGTGGGGTCAGCAATGAGAAGATCAACTGTAATTGGAGCTCGAGGCCAAATGATGCAGAAAACATGAAATACTCGACTGTTATGCAGACACAATGGAATGTCTAGAACAGGCGAGATACATACACAATACATCCTAAGTGCATCCTAAATAAGCAAAACCGATTTACATTTTTGGGCCAATTTGAGTTAGTGAGGGTTTGGATAAGGTTTTCTCTCACCGCAGCGGGTCGGATGTAACAATGCTTATTTTACACCTTATACACTGTAATGGTCAACTCTTTAATGTTACATTATATTTTACGACCCGAATGGCCGAGTCGGCAGTGACCCTGCCTACGACGCCAAGATTCCCGGTTTCAAATCCCGGTGGGGGCAAATATTTGTTGGATGAGAACGGATGTTTGTACCCTAGTCATGGTTGTTTATCTATCTAAGTATAATATTTATCTATGTATGTGTATCGTTGTCTAGTAACCAAGATACAGGGAATCCTAGTTTGGGGCTAGATCAATATGTGTATGTAGTGTCCAAGGTATTATTATATTATTATAGGTATTATTACAAGCGAATGCTGAAGCGAATACTGCACAAATTGCGGCGTTTAAATTTCGTAACCCAATTCTATTTTTGATTTATAACCAACGCACGCGCATTTAACATACTCTGTTGCTATCGAGGCCTGAGTCAGATTCTTCACGGTCAGAATTCGTTCCAACAAACACAATTTTACCCGCATCTGGCTACTATCATGATCACAGCAAACGCTTCTTCTGACCTTCGCATTGGGTGGGTTAAACCCGTACAGCGATTATTTACGGAGTTTAATGTATTTAAATAGACAAACAGCGTCACGCTTTTTTACATACGGCAGTAGCACAGGCGTGACTTTTACGTTTCTACGTATTTATGGCGACTATTACATGGTTCTACAAAACTAGACCGTTACATTGGCCCGGCGTCTCCTTCAGATCACGACCCAAAATACTTTATATGCATGTTATACCTTAAATATTGTAGATAGAGCATTTTACTGGAAGAAGACTATGTTTTGGTTTTGAAAACAATTCGCCGTCTCCTTCAGATCACGACCCAAAATACTTTATATGCATGTTTACCTTAAATATTGTAGATAGAGCATTTTACTGGAAGAAGACTATGTTTTGGTTTTGAAAACAATTTGAACTGCATTCAAAGTTTATTTTAAATCGCCTGTAATAACCGGGAATCGAACCCGCGAAATGTGAAAAAACCTTGTATTTTTTACGATACCGTTCGAAAGGTTTAATCACAGATCTAAGAAAAGAGTCTTAAATAAAAGGAAGACCATGAAACATTTTTTTTTTCAAGGTGTCCGCATTAATGTTGTTTATTAACTGAACCAAGCTTAACCTAATTAACAATAAACGTATAATCGAAATAAAATAAATAATCCGCAAAGTGCATCGTCAATTAAAATAATCTAAGTAACTAATAATTTAAAACTAGACGCGCCTAAAAACTGAATACAATAAAAAACATTTTATACAGTCATATTATATTATAGCCTTACTTTCAATCAGTCAGTTGTTAGAAACACGGCAAAGTCCGTGAAAAAATTTGGAAAGCATTTTCACCTAAATTTTCAAGGAAGGCCATCTTTCAGTAAAATGCTCTATCTACAATATTTAGGGTACTTTCCTCAAAGTGTGACATCCGTTATAAGATATTTACACCATACCTATAAATCGGTCAAGTGCGAGTCGGACTCGCGTACGAAGAACGAAGGTGGACTCCGTACCACCGCACAATATTATTTAAGTTTCTTGGGGTTCTTTAATTGGGGATCTTTAATTTACTATGTATGTGCTTATATAGCAAAATGTGCTTGCAGCCATTTTGATACTCCATGTAAGTAACCAGGTGCATTTATAAGTTTGTATGTTGTATGGAAATAAATTGTGCCCCCCCGTATTTAAACCATAATTTCTCATTATTTTTCCTGGAAGTTAATTCTGGCATTGATAATATTCTCACAAATATACAAGAGGATAATTTAAAGAAGGTAATGGTTGATCATAATGGTCTTTCAGATGGACATGCGGGATCTTGACTAAATTGGTAGAGGATAAGTTTTGCCAACCAAGGCATAGGGAACCAGTAGTTTATGTAGAAAAAAACCGGTCAAGTGCGAGTCTAACTCGCGCACGAAGGGTTCCGTACCATCGTACAATGGTAGGGATGGTGTGGAGTGATTAGTTAGGATTTTACATAGCAAAATGTTGTTTACAAAGTTATTGGTGCGGCTACTTTCACACTCCATGTACGTAAGCAGGTGCATTCATAAGTTTGTATGTGGTATTGAAAGAATTGTTGTATGGGAGCCCCCTTCAATATTTATTATATTCTTTTTTTTACTATTTGTTGTTATAGCGGCAACAGAAATACATCATCTGTGAAAATTTCATCTGTCTCACTATCACGGTTCATGAGATACAGCCTGGTGACAGACGGACGGACGGACAGCGGAGGCTTAGTAATAGGGTCCCGTTTGGCACCCTTCGGGTACGGAACCCTAAAAAGGGCTATCAATAAAAAATCTAAAGATGAATTTGCAGACTTAGCTCTCACATTCAACTGGTACAACTTAGGAGTAAATGGTTTTATCTCTAGATTTTACAGGTTTTTTGAAGACTGCTTCAAGATTAGCCGCAGAAAAATTAATCTTAGAAGAAACAAGAAATTAAATTGGGTGACCAAAGGCACCAGAGTAATATTTAAATGAAAACCTTAAGAAGATATTACGTTATTATTATTTTTCTTTTGGGTCAGTAGTTTCGCAGATAAAAGGGCGGGGGAATGGTCTTTTTTGCCTATTTCCTTAATGTTTAAATTATAAATTAAATATTTTTAACTAATAATTTCAGGTTTATGAAAAAAAAAATGAGATCCTCGCAACAAGCCCTTTCATAAGACATGCCATACGAGACAGTTTGAAGACTCTAATTTTTAGTTTTCTGATTTACCCCCCAAAATCACCCCCCCGATTTCTGTATGTACGGTCTCACAAATACATAAATTTACCAAGTTCCAACTTAATCGGTTCAGAAATCGATCGTTTAATATTAACTTTTACTTATCTAGGTCAGACACACGAGTGATCTTATAATGTTTCCACACACACACACGCGCACACACGCACACACACACACACACCCTCACACACACACACACACACACACACACACACACACACACACACACACACACACAGCGTCACTCCTTTTCCCCATACGGGGTGGCAGAGGCACAATTGTGCCCACTTTGAACCTCTGGATAAGACCAGAACGCAGAAATTTTCGTCATCCAGTAAGCTATAATCACATACTTAAAATCCAAAATTTCAAGTGTGTAGGTCATTTAGTTCCGAAGTTAAGCGAAAGCAAAGTTCCGCATTTATGACACTGACTCACTTACTCATGAGAGTTAGGGTTTAAGGGCCACAAAAAGGGAAAACTATAAAAACTAGGATAATCGAAGATCTGGAGTACCTGGTGACCCTGATTAGAAAACACAAGAGCTTGGTTTTCTCTTGGTATAGATTCGGTGTATACCGTTTTCATATCTCCCGGATATCTCCCGAAAATCTAATAAAATAAATCAGCCACGTTTCTACAAAAATAAGTGAAATCCCACCAAAAACATTCTGTAAAAAACTAGCCAAGTCTCGATGGAGCTGCTTGTTTATCTCTAAAAAGTAATGAAATCTAGACAAAGTCGTGCCAAGTCTAAGGTGGAGATTTCGATTTACTGCGATTTCTTTATTATTATAGTTAATGTTATACTGTTCCTATAATAGTAGTTTATGTGACTGCTGCATAATGGAGGGCATTAAAACTCGAGAGTGGGTTTATGAAACGAGCCGAAGGCGAGTTTCATAATAATATCACTCGAGAGTGATACACTAGTTTATCTACACACATATCATAAGCTCTCTTTGATGTGTTCAGGAACCGCATGTTTGACCGGCATTGTGGTTCTGCAATTGTTTAGCTTGTTCTTTAGTACCACCTTCACGCAGGCGGGCGTCGGCGTTCGAAATTTGAATGTCAGGTACCAACTTCACAGACAAACTAGGGACGGCACGCGGGTGGGCGTCGGCGTTCGAAATTTGAATGTCATTATATGTAGAAAAACTACACATAATGACCATTATGTGTAGTTTTCCAGATACGAAACGAGTTTTTACCAAGTAGTTTAACATAATGCTGATCGTAACGTGCGGTTTTTGAACGCAGTAAAGAGGGTTTATGATACGTGTGTAGATAATAGTAGTTTATGTGACATAATTCTTAATTATGTACAGTTACTTACACTAGTTTATCTACACACATATTAAGCTCTCTTTGATATGTTCAGGAACCGCATGTTCGACCGGCATGGTGGCATTGATCATTGCTCTGCACTTGTTTAGCTTGTTCAGTAGTACCAACTTCACAGAAAAACTAGGGGCGGCACGCAGGCAGGCATCGGCGTTCGAATGTCATAATATGTGAAATTTTGATACATTATGGTCATATCATAATGCATCAATATTCAGATAAGAAATGAGTTTTTACCAAGTATTATATCATTATGCTGGTCGTAACGTGGTTTTTGGACGCATTAAAGAGGGTTTATGATAAGTGTGTAAATAATCTAGCTAAACCTTGGAATAAATACATAATACTCGACATTTATTTCGCAGGGTTTCGTTTCTGTTCTATCAACCACGTGTATAAGTTGTGAACTCAGGAATATCACTTCAGAACTAATACACAGTGGCATTATTTTGTTACATTTATAAATAATTTTTTGACGGCCAGTGGCAAAACAAAAGAAATTTCCACGAACTTGACTGACCGCCAAAAGTGATGGACAGTTTTGGCTGCAGGGTTCTAAATCAATAAATCACTTCTTTATGATTTCCCAGTACAACTTTAAGCTGTAGCCTGCAACATTGCTGCTCTGCATAGTATTTTTCTTAGTATAATATTTAGGTTTTTATGAAATTCCTAAAATTTTGCATGTTTTGCTAGTTCACGGTTCTCATCGTAATGCTCCATTTTCTTCGGGTGCTAATTAACCAACAAACTGTAGCCGCACTGTCGGTCAATTTAGCGAAATCAGCAAACACTATGTTTTGCAACCCGTGAATGATTTCTTAGTGCTCGGCATTCGTTCGGGGGTAGGAACACAAAGATGCATTTTTGTTTTCCTTCATTTGCATATCAATATTATTTTTCCTTTTTGTTTATTGGGCATAATAAGTTAACCTTGAGCTTGCTCAATGTTACTTATTGATCATTAGTTAGAATGTACACTTATTGTAATACCTTACAATACCCAGATATAGGCAGATCACTCAGGAGAGACAAACGCAAGACCAGTCAACATGTACGTATTCTTGCCGATATCATAGACTAAAAATGGACTGACATGGTACTATAATAGGACTGGTCTTAAATCACTTTGGTGTTCGATTCAAACTCTGCGAATATTTAGTGTTAAACTAAACAAATCGTGCTAAAATTCTCACGTTTATTAGAGTGTGTCAGAGCGTTGAAAGCGTTGTTAGCTAAGTAGGCTAATTGGAATAAATTTTCGACCTTCCGAGGGGTGAAGAAAACTCACTTGTGTGTAGTGTAGCAATCGCATTTTATGAGACAGAAGTAAATTTTTGTAGAATTTACAAGATTATAACGTTGATAACTTTAATGTGTCGAGCTCTTTTTGATTGAGTTCTCATAGGTTGACCATGATATATATTGTGCAAGTACACAGCTTTTTTACAGCATGATATCTCATATTTTTTCAAAATATTTCATTTTCATATCATCTTACTAAATTGATATACATTTTATCTAAAATTGTATTTATATCTAATAAATATGTTAAAAAAAACATTTAATTCCAATGATTGTAATCTTTATTTTTTTTTTCTGCAGACAGATTTTTCTCTCCATAATTCCTCGCCTTCAATAAAAAGATCTGCTCAATGAACTGCCTTCTCTTCGCCCCAGACGGTCGTTGCATTTTCAGTCCGGTTTTCGCTGTGGTTTCTTGTCAAGTTCAACCTACCTAGACTCTTACTATCTATCTCATCTTCCTTCTTGGCATTGACACCTGCTTTCATTGTAACCAAATCGCCTCGTTCTATTACTGGTAATAAGAGCCTACGTGTTCCCACCGGCCAACAATTTCAATTCTAACAGTTTAACGTGTCATTGTAAATCGGATTCTATATTGCATGTTGTAAGACCGATATAATACAAGAAAGATTGTCTGAGAATGTAGATTGTCTATCGTGTGAATTTACACGAGAACATTGGCCATTGATGGAGTGGTTTTCTGCAAGCGGCTTAATGAATTCTTGATGATTTTAATGGTCTCAATTCATTTTAACTTCTTGGACTTAGTACTAAGAGTACGACAGTGCAGTTTGCTTTACCTACTTAAAATAATTGTATTAGCTCTCTTCCTTGTCTCCCAAATAAAAATCATATCTAGAGATAATAATTTTTGTTATTGACCGAGCGAGTCTTTCAGCTTGGGCAACACAGCTTTCGTACCTAAATTCGTCTCTCCTGATTTCCAGCTGTTTTCCACAGGACAGGACGCGTTTCTCAAATGATTCTTATTCTTTTATGATCAGATTCGATAATTTTCTATATATTTTTTAACGATTCAGTTTTGTATTTTTTCAAAATTGCGGAGAAATGGGTTTACAAAGTTATTGACTACTACTTTCATACTCCATGTAAGTATTCGGGTGCATTCATAAGTATGTATGTGGTATTGCAAGAAAATGAAATCGAGTTATTTGTTTTTTCCACTTGATTATCCGATTAACTTCAAGGTGTCGGAGATGTGAAGAGGTAGAAAATCTACATCTCACAGAGCCACTAGCAAGTATGTTATACTGGTTCACATTTAATTTAATTATTAAATAAATATAAATCTGTAAGCTTCACAAAATTTGCTCAAAGGTCCCTAGCCCTACAAAATCATTGCCCAGCAATCAAAAACAGAATCTACCACTTCGATTAGTCTAATAGAGTAGTTACGTGTTACGTCACAGACGTGTGTGACGCTCGCTTTGTTTTCTCTACGCTTTCGGTTTCGTCTGCGCCCGCGCAGGAGGCGTTGCTTTAAACGCATTCAGTTTATCTGTATGCGTGCGTCTCAGATACTTATGCTGATTGTACGTAGGTGTTAAATAAACAAACAACGCATCACGAAGTAATTATTACTATTAATTGTCTGTCTTAGCTGTCTCATGGTAAAAATATGAGGTGCTTACGTTCAGGTGATCTTGATACCAAATTCTAGCCGATAAAGACGAAACTCTGTTGCAGCACTGTTACTTTGTAGTAGCTTGGAAGAACTGACACAGGCCTATAACCAGGGAATAACCTTTACTATAAAATTATAACTATACAATTAAAATCGCTCGTTATCTCATCAAACAGCGTTTTTGTAGCTAGCTAGAAAGCTTCAGTTAGTGTTTTTGCTAAAAAAAATCAAGTACCATTTGTAAGGAGTTTTTGTTTTGTTTAAACTAAGATTCGAAAAGGACATTGACAAGGTGTGGACGAAGTGCTGCCCAGTATGAACACATTGTGCATTTTGTTCCTCAGCAAACACTAATCTGTACACCATAGCGTTGCAAAGTCAGGAGTCCAGACCTATCAATAGAAAATGCACACAAATAGGTTCGATTAAAAAAAATATGGTTTCAGTTCTCTTGTATGGGAAGCCCCCTTAATATGATTTTTAAATTTTTGTATAAAAATCGTATAGCGGTTCACAGAATACATCTACATACCAAGTTTCAACTGTGCAGTCCTGATAGTTTCGGAATAAAGTTGCTGTGACAAACAGACTTGACGAAACTATAAGGGTTCCTTGTCTCTCTACGGAACCCTGAAAAAGGTACCAAACTAAAGGTACACCTTTTAATTTTTTTTTTTTTTTCGAATCGGTCTAGTAGCTTGGTTTCTAAATTGAACAATCAACTTGAATTATGATGTCATCCAGGTAGACCAAATTGGGTGTTATTCCTTTCCTGCGACTTTTCAGTGGTATTTATAGTTATCGGGCATTATATTAATTCTAACCATAAGTACCCTATACTCGTTTATTAAACATAAATGAAAAGTCACAGGAAAGCAATTACACGCAATTTCATATACATGGATGACATAATTGTTCCATTTTTTTAGTATTTAACCGATTTGAAAAAGTAATTTTTTATTTGAAAGAGTAATAGACCTCCAGATTGGCCCCTTTTTTAGAAGTCGGTCCATTATTAGGTTTCTAAATCAAAAATTCTGGAACAATTATGTCATCCATTTAAACGAAATTGCGTATTCGTTTTTCTCTTGACTCCTGGTACACTTTGTTTTACAGATTAATGTTGGTCTGAGGAACAATGTGTTAGTTCTGGGCCGTACTTGGTCCAACACACATTAATTGTCAATGTCCTCTGCATGTTACAAATGAAAACATATCATATCTTTTAAACTAAAAATATTTTCCTCGCCAACGATGACCTGAAATTGTCTGGATTCTAAATAAATTTAAAAAATGGACCACAGAAGTTAGGCCAACCTGTGTGTACAAGTCCGTACGAAACTTAACGCAATTTCATGTCAAATTCTCGGCAAAATGTCGAAACACAGGGCACGAGATGTTATCAACACATCTGTATTCAATGCGTGAGATACGCCAGTGCGGTTCGTGTCATTGTCTGCTCTGTGATGGCTGTCTGTTTGTACACCACTAAACACTACCTACTTATTACATATTCATGAAAACATGAAACATTATTGCACTATGATAGCTCGAGTACCTGCATCTGAAATAAGCTGAATGAGAAAATCATGCAAGGACGACTTTTAGCCTCTATTTCGTATACATTACAATTGTTGTATTGTTATTTTACTGACAGTACATGATATTAATCTACATACATCTTGTAAAGCATTCGTGTTTGATTCTATATTGCGTGTACGGCACAGAGATGCTGTAAGTTGAGAATGCTTTAAATCAAATGTTACCTGTCGCATGTTTGCTCATTGACATTATTTACATACATAATATGTTAAATTTAATGAACTGATTAATTATGACAGTTTCAGTAATGTAATGTAATAATAGCATTGCCGATATTAGAAAATGCAGGCTAGGTTTTAAGATGTTATCCGAGTGGAAATTATGGGTCTACCTTGTAGGGCTGGTGTGATCATATCATCTAACTAAATTGTTATATAGTTTTATCTAAAGTTTTATTTATATATCATTTAATATGTAATAGATATGACGAAGGAGGAGCAGCATCAGGGTTTTTAGAAAATGTGATGTCAGCATTGCTGACATCACGATTATCATCTGCCATAGACCTAGGACCCTAACCACCTTAAAAAAAACGAAGCTACAATTGGATAGAGAAAGCTAAAAGGAATGAAAGAAAATAACAAAGAGAAAATAAATCAGTAAGAATACTTAGCTCGTTATTTATTTTTCGACCAGCCCACAGCAACGTCTCCGCCAAAAGTGACGTATTTTTGCACGCGGTGAATTGAGGCAAAACAAAAACGCGCGAAGCGCCACCTTAGTGGGAGCTCGTATATCGTCCACCAATCAGAACAAACCGCGCGCTCTTGCCTAGATTCACAGCGTTTACAAATTGTAGTCATTGAGACTCTTTATAATTAAACAGCCATTGCTTATAAGATTAATCACAATGTTAACTTAAGTAATTCAATTTATGATTTTAGCTAATGATCACAATTAACTGCAGATCACTTACACACAATAATAATAAAACTCAATAGGTTTCTCGGAACAACGAAATAGCACCAAACCACGCGTTGTACGCATTTAAACACTTTATAATCGGACAACGCTTAATTACGTAAACAAATGTAGTTTGACAATAGATTAATTGCGAAAACTAATTTAGATAATAATAACGTTCATAACAATTGATGGATTCATCAATGGTTATAAACGACTGTTTATTCATCACTAATCTGTTGCTTAGTGATGAATAAACAGGAAGTACATGGGTATCGCTTATCAAACTAAACACTGATTAATTAAAAGAGATAAATCGTCACACACGACAAACTATGATTAACTTTGAACGGTATAGAAATATTAAAAATCATAAGAAAATCCTAATTAGGCAATTATAGAATCAAAGTAATTTTATCGTTGCTGTCGCGACAAAGTTGCGCCGATACGGCCATTCTGAGAGGCGGTGCGCGCTCTGCACCAGCCGCCAAATTTGATCTGTGAAGGAGAAACATTTTTCTTTTTGAACTAGGTATCTGTCCACCGAACTACCTAGTTTAAAGGGCATGATTTCGAAAGCAATGAAAAGTTATTAATAATTTAGATTTGCATTAAAAGCAATTGTTTGTCTCATTTGTAAAACTCATCGTACAATAATGAAAGGTTGCAATTATTGATTATTCGGTGAACGTCTCAATACGTCAACGAACGTTGTATGTATTTTAGGAATAAGAATGAAGCTGTGCTCTGGGCGGTCTTGTACGCCGTGGTACACAGAGGCTCTAAAGGATATTGGATTAAGGTCGATGCTGTGCTCTAGGTCAATGACCGTGGTACACAGGGGCTCTGAAATAAATGGGAAAATAATAGTGCTCTCGTAGATTGTTTTAAAGGGAATGATGCTGTGCTCTGGGCGGTCTCGTACGCCGTGGTACACAGAGGCTCTAAAGGATATTGGATTAAGGTCGATGCTGTGCTCTAGGTCAATGACCGTGGTACACAGGGGCTCTGAAATAAATGGGAAAATAATAGTGCTCTCGTGGATTGTTTTAAAGGGAATGATGCTGTGCTCTGGGCGGTCTCGTACGCCGTGGTACACAGAGGCTCTAAAGGATATTGGATTAAGGTCGATGCTGTGCTCTAGGTCAATGACCGTGGTACACAGGGGCTCTGAAATGAATGGGACTTGTAATTGTTTTGTAACCTCTCACAGCTACACTGTTCCTATAATTACAGGGTAGTAGAGGCAACTAGGAATGAAAAATATTGTTGATTAAAAAAAATAATAATAAAGAAGATAGGTAGGTAGGTTATTCAACTTACCTAGGATTTTGTCAACAGCTCTCTCGTCTCATCCAGGTTAGATCTCGAGGTGGAAGGCACGGGATCAGGTGCCTCATTTTGTGCAGTTGCGTCGGCTGCAGCGCTGTGGTCATCGTCAGCACCCGCCGATACGGTCACATGCTCTCCCGGCTGCGGCGCTCGACGCAGCTGATCGTGCGCAACCTTACGGGGTCGTCCTCTGCCAACAACTTTTTTTACAATGTAACGGTCATTTTCTAGAATCCTGTATATTTCATAGGGCTCGCTGTATTTTGGGTCCATTGATGTTTGATTGCGAGGGTTATTTTTTATTAGTACGTAGTCGCCTCTTTGAAAAGGATGAATGCGTGCTTTGCGTTCGTCGAAGCGTAGTTTATCTTTGTCGGCATTGGTTATCATTCGTTGTTGAACGTGTTGCTGTAGACGATCAATGTCAACAGTTTCTTCCTCGATATTTACCAGGTTCAGCAGCTCCGGCGGTACACAGTGTGTACGCCTTGTTAGCAGTGTCAAGGGTGCTACACCCGTTACTCTGTGAGCGGTGCAGTTCATCGCCAGTTGTAGTCCTTCGAGGGCAGTATGCCAGCGCTCAGTCTCATAATTCTTTATCATGATTAAGGCGTTTTTGAGTGTAGCCATGACCCTCTCAACCTGCCCATTTGCTCGGCTTACTCCTGGCGATATAGTATGTATGTTGACGCCATACCGATCGCAGTAGATCTTAAAGTCTCCGAGGAACTCGCGGCCGCCGTCGACAATCACTTGGACCGGCGTGCCAAACAGGTGCACAGCTCGTTTCAAAGCTGCCAGAGTGCAGCTGGGGTTTTTGTTGGTAGCGTAATCCAAAAGTACATACTTTGAGTAGGCATCGATGGTGACAATCACGTACTCATGGTCGTTGGTAGTGCCTAGTTTTCCAGTGATGTCCATATGGACCACCTGAAAGGCGGCAGTGGGCTTCTGTATCGGATGGAGTTGAGCCTGCACTGCACCCGATGGGCCTTTTGATGTTCTGCATGTCACGCAATTATCAACAAATGTACGTACCACCGAGCTCATTTTGGTGAACCAGTAAGATTCCTTGATCTTCTGCAAAGTCTTCTCCCATCCGGTATGCTTGAGCGCGTTATGGTAAGTGTTGATGAGGCTCCATTGGAACGCTTTTGGTACGACAACTGCCTTTTTCTGACCCAGCACTTGATCCTGGTAGACTCTCTTCAGTACTCCATCTTCAAGCAAGTAATCTTGAACAGGCTTACCACCAGCCAGGGTGTCGATGAGAGGACGTAATGTTCCATCTCGACGTTGCTCCACCTTCACCCAGTCTAAGTCTTTGTTCATCACGTTTACCTGCAGTGTTTCAGGGTTACGACTGAAGAAGTCTGCGTGTTGGAGCCTCTCACCTTTTCTATACTCCACCTCGAAATCGTAATTCTGCAAGAAGGCCCACCAGCGATACACGCGAGGCAAGAGTTCTTTCTTGTTTTTAGACGCCTTCAGGGCGTTGCAGTCCGTGATGACCTTGAATTTCCTTCCATAAAGGTACTGACGGAAGTGCTTTATGGCTCGCACAACTGCCAGGGTCTCCAGCTCGTAGGAGTGGTAGCGGCTTTCTGCATCAGTTGTACGCATGCTCATATAAGCGACTGCATGTTGGCGCCCGTCTATTACCTGAATGAGAACGGCACCATATCCAAGGCTACTCGCATCTGTATACAGTTCTATGGCAGCATCCTCCCTGAATATGGTCAGTACAGGTGCAGATGTAAGGTGCTGGATGACTTCAAGGCGCGCTGCTTCCTGTCGCTCCGTCCACTCCCATTTTGCGTCCTTTTTAGTAAGCTCGTAGAGTGGGATCATGATCCTTGAAAAGTTAGGTATAAAGCGTCGGAAGTAGCTAGCAAGGCCATTAAACTGCCTAACCTGTTTTACTGTTGTTGGAATGGGTGATTTCAGTAAAGCTTCCACTTTGCGTGGGCTAGGGCGGACTTCACCATCCGAAATGACATTGCCTAGGTACTCAATGGATCGTTTGAAAAAGGTAGATTTCTCCACATTGATAGAGAAACCCGCCCTTTCCAGTGAGATCAGGATTTGTTCGAGGTGTGACATCCCTTGCGAGAAATCTGTGCATTTACTAAGGACGTCATCAACGTAGACCTGGGCTATGCCGGCACTGCCCAGCAACGGTTGAAGTGCCCTGTTAATACAACGCTGATAGACAGAGCAGGCATTGCTCAGACCGAAGGGCATGGTAAGATATTCGTATAAACCATCTGGGGTGACGAATGCGGTCTTTTCAATCGAAGGCTCCGCTACAGGGATCTGGTGAAATCCTGACGCCATGTCCAGAGTACTGTAGTAATGTCCGTGAGCTAATTGATCTATTTGGTCCGAAATTAATGGAAGTGGGTAGTGATCACGTAGGGTATTTGTGTTTAGTTCCCGGTAGTCAACACAAAGGCGATCATCCCCGTTCTTCTTTTTAACAAGGATGATCGGGCTTGAGTACGGGGACTTGCTCTCCCGAACTATATTGAACTCGAGCAATTCTTTAATTATCTCCTGCACATTTGCTCTTTCAACTGGACTGAGGCGGTATGGCCTACGTTCTACGTACTTATCCGGGTTTTTCAAACGGATCTCTAATTCGTCGGTATTCACGCGCGTTTTCGGGAAACCACGGATAAATACGTGTGCGTATTTATTGAGCAAGATCTTTAATTGCTCGATTTCTCTACCGTTCGTAAGGTCACAATCTATTTTGTCAAAAATTGGATTATTAGAACGCAGATGCATCACTGTTTGTTGGCGAACCAATACAGCCCCGTTGGAAGTAACCAGCACGTTAAGATTTGTGTTCTTGATGAGGTCCATGCCAATCAAGAGGCCGGATGACATTTCGTAGTCTGGTATAACGAAAAATTCAAGTTCCACATTGACCTGATCAATAACACATATAGTTTTTAGAGTTGTTAGCGAAATAACGGGAAACTGACCGATACCTTGCAAGTAGTTTACAGCGTTAATTCTTCGCCCGGGCAGTTTGGCTGCGATTGACTCTCGAACAACTGAGCACTCCGCTCCGCTATCAAACACTGCTTGGAATGATAAGTCACCAATAGTTACCTGCATTGGCGTAAGTTTCTTTTGTCCGATGCAGTTTACCTTGGAGATAACCGCCGCGTCTCGTCTAAAACAGTTATCAAAACTGTGCCCCACTTTATGGCAAAAAGTACAGGTCGGCCTTGAACCAACCGCGTCCCGATTGTTGTTTTGTTGTTGAACGTTTTCAGACGGCTTAAAACGGCAGTCACGAGCCTGGTGCCCAATTTTATTGCAATATTTACAGTGAAGCGGTCGTTGATTATCAAAACGCGTCCGCTTACTTGGCACTTGAGATGCGTTCGCTCCGTGAGGGCGTTTGGTTCTGATTGAGGAAGCCACCGAAATAAGCTCAGGGACCGAAGTGGCCCGGGCATTCAGCAACTCGATTCGAAGTCGTTCGTCACTCACACATCCGATGACTGCTTCAACTGCATCGCCGTTTTCGAGTTTGTCCTTAGTGACACGGCGCCACAACACCCATGCTCGTGACAAAAATTCAGAAATATCCTTACTTACGTCGTAGGAGTGTTCACGAAATTTCACAATGTCTCGAGAGTAACGGTTTTCAGGTTCAAACGTAGTAATGAGATTTTCCTTGAGCTCCTCCCATGTTGATGTGGTTACAAGCCAATTATCAACCCACAATTTGGCCCTGCCTTTTAGCAAGCTTCCTACCTTCATACGGACTTCAAAATCGTTGAGGCTATACATTTCTATTGCTTTAGTGATATGTTGACACCATTCTCGAACCCCAACGTTTGAATCAGGGTCGTAAGAAGGTAGAAAAATGTCGTTAATCCTTACCTTATTGTTGTTTTGTTGAGAGACGAGTCGCTCAGACATTTGTTTCATCGTCTCCATCATCTGAGTCAGCAATTCAGCCGGAAGATTTCCTAGGCCTGTACTAACAGTAGGAGACGTGCCAGAATGACCAGCGGAAGTGGGATTCGATCCCACTTCTGATGACGAAGGAGGAGCAGCATCAGGGTTTTTAGAAAATGTGATGTCAGCATTGCTGACATCACGATTATCATCTGCCATAGACCTAGGACCCTAACCACCTTAAAAAAAACGAAGCTACAATTGGATAGAAAAAGCTAAAAGGAATGAAAGAAAATAACAAAGAGAAAATAAATCAGTAAGAATACTTAGCTCGTTATTTATTTTTCGACCAGCCCACAGCAACGTCTCCGCCAAAAGTGACGGATTTTTGCACGCGGTGAATTGAGGCAAAACAAAAACGCGCGAAGCGCCACCTTAGTGGGAGCTCGTATATCGTCCACCAATCAGAACAAACCGCGCGCTCTTGCCTAGATTCACAGCGTTTACAAATTGTAGTCATTGAGACTCTTTATAATTAAACAGCCATTGCTTATAAGATTAATCACAATGTTAACTTAAGTAATTCAATTTATGATTTTAGCTAATGATCACAATTAACTGCAGATCACTTACACACAATAATAATAAAACTCAATAGGTTTCTCGGAACAACGAAATAGCACCAAACCACGCGTTGTACGCATTTTAAACACTTTATAATCGGACAACGCTTAATTACGTAAACAAATGTAGTTTGACAATAGATTAATTGCGAAAACTAATTTAGATAATAATAACGTTCATAACAATTGATGGATTCATCAATGGTAATAAACGACTGTTTATTCATCACTAATCTGTTGCTTAGTGATGAATAAACAGGAAGTACATGGGTATCGCTTATCAAACTAAACACTGATTAATTAAAAGAGATAAATCGTCACACACGACAAACTATGATTAACTTTGAACGGTATAGAAATATTAAAAATCATAAGAAAATCCTAATTAGGCAATTATAGAATCAAAGTAATTTTATCGTTGCTGTCGCGACAAAGTTGCGCCGATAGATATATAAAAAAATAATTTCATTTCAATTTCTTATGTGAACGGTAAATACATCATCTACGTCATCGCTTTGATGGGTGTCCAATTATGGGAAAGGGAAATATGAGGAAACCTACTTCCTACTAGATACATATTCATTCGGATACTTAGACATTAGGAGTTGTCAGATGTCAAATGCTGTCAAAACCGGGCCATGCTGAAAAAAATACGTACTACTTTTTATTTTATTTTGTGAAATTTTAGGCTATTTTAAGAAACCAATTTAAATATTTCGGGTAATGGATGCCTAATTTCTAAAATAACGCTCCTCGTGACGTCACTTGCTTACAGTTTTGGAACTGTTGTACTTGAGGCTGGTTGTTTCCGATTATAAAACTAAAAAACTATGATATCAATATTTGTTTACGTTCCGACTGACATCTGCGTTATCGACTGACAGGAAAACTTGACAGTTTTACAGAACAACCTATAGGCGAAGAGAATTTGAACAAACTACGCCCGCAGAGGATAAATGAAGTATACGATTAAAATCAGTGAAATTTTCGGCTTTTCTCGGATATCATCGCCTAAATCCGATCTCTCTCTCTCTCTCTCTCTCTCTCTCTCTCTCTCTCTAGTCAGAGATGAGGGATTCACGACAATTTCCGAGGTTGGCCGAATCGTTAACAGATTTTAATCGTATCGTACATTATGTTTTTTACGAATTTCAGTGATCCAGTTTTGTTTTTTTAACATAGCACATTGACAAGCCCACTATTAAGCAGCGTATTAACTTTCTTCCACTTTTTCTTTTAATATGGCATGTTAACCTCTTTCGAGGTTAATGTTGCCAGTGTCAAGTGTATTTGAAAGATCACAATTTGGTCAGATTCTCTATAGTGAAACTGGAAATTAACATCTTGAGAATAATGTGTGGCTCCATAGCACTACCCGGGAGGACGTGCAGGGCTGCAGAAACCAAGTATTGCCTTCGGACGTGACCAAACCCAAGTATTCATTGGGTTTAGTATAGCGGGTAGTGACCCTGCCTACGAAGCTAACGGTCCTAGGTTCTAATTCCGGTAAGGGCAAATATTTGTGTGATGAGCATGAATATTTTTGTACCATCAATTTTCGCTTTTAAGAAAAGATTGAAAGCGTATTTCCTTTCTCTTCCGTCATCGGTGTCATATTTATGTAAATATGTATGATATTTTGTAGTTTATATATGTGCATGCTATATTGTATTTTTTATAGTTGAGATATGTATATATTTTATTAGAAATATTTTATTTATATTTTAAAAGTAATTTTCGTACGTATGTATACAGTTTTATTGCGCACTAGGACTGTCCTGTTTCATAACCTGTCTTGCCTAGGTTTGCTGGAAGAAATCACTTTGTAGAGATAGGCTAGCCTTTGCTATAAAATATATATTTGCTATAAAATTTATTGTAACTGTCTGTTTATCTATGTTTTCTGTGCAATAAAGAATATGAATATGAATATGAATATGAATATTTGTTTCTTATCTTGAGTGTTTTTTATGCATTTACATAAGTTTTTATCTCTATTAAATATATCGTCGACTGGTACCCATAACACAAGCCTTGTTGAGCTTAGTAAAGGCCTAGTTCGATTTGTGTAAGATTGTCCTCTAATATTTATTATTATTATGATTTTAATATCTCATGTCATACATTGGAGGAAAAGGGATCATCACTCGAATCGGCAAAAGGCATCCCCGCAAAAGAAATAACCGGACCGGTTACAACGAGAAATGTTAATATGTCGTAATATTAACTTAACATTCGCATATTTACGAGAACTTTCAATCGAGAAGCGTGCGATAAAGCGACCGTGGCCGGGCGGTATTCGCACATCGGAAACGATTGTGCGGGTAGCAACATCTGGCCGAGACGGTTACTGGATGGGTGTCAGCTTAACAAAAGATTAAATCGATTCTCGATTGAATAATAATAATATAGCCCATTGATGTCCCCACCGAGGGGCAAGGGCCTTTACCCGGATACGAGTGAGATTGAGCCATACTCCACCACGCTGGCTCAGTGCGGGTTGATGGAGGGGTGTCGGGCTAGTGGCCAGCTCGACTGTCAGAAGTTTTCAAGCTGCCCTATTGGGGCCCCTGACCAGCTATACGACTACTACCACCGAGTAGCGATAGTAGCCGAGACCTGCAGCTTAGTGTGTCATCCGAAACACGGGGAAGTGCCCGAAAAGTCAAGACAAAGTCAAAATACTTCATTACTGTAGATACACTGACGAGCAATGAAAAAGTTCCAGTGACATAGCACCAAATTACTCCTAAACGGGAAAGGCTAGCTTAATGACGCCGTCTGCAATATTGAAGAATATTTACCAGCGCATCAGAATATTACCAATTAAAAACGTAAATATTGTGTTATTATTCGGTCGATTATGTCTTAGGAGATATTAAGGTGTTTGTCGGCATTTTGTGGGTGGAACTTTTTCATTGCTCGTCAGTGTATTTACATATACTTAGCAAACGTCATTTTTTGCCTCTTCTCTACATTGGACCACTGTGGGAGAAGAAGGGCGTAGAAACACCCACAGATTGACTTAGAAACAAATGCCACATAGAAACGGACACCCATCCAGTACCCGTCTCGGCCAGACGTTGCTACCCGCACGATCGTTTCAGATGCGCGAATACCGCTAGGCCACGGACGCTTACGATTTATTATAATGCAATGCTCAAAATAGTATTTTATCGTTTGTATATGAATTGTATTAACGGAATACCTCGTTCGTGCAAAGGTCCCCGTTATTCCAGGCGGAAAGACCCGCAAAAAGCGTTTCAAGGAGAGCTTACTAATACACAATATCCAGATTTTTAATGCAATTCCGCAATTAAATAAGTTAGGATTTCAGAATTACAGGAAAAAATACAACAATTTAGAGGTCATTTCGCAATTAAATTCTATTGGGAAAATTTCACCCAATCGCGTTTTTCTTCTGTGAGAATCTTGATCAAATACTCAATAAACGTTAAACCAAAAATAAAATCTGTAGATGACTTCATAGTGGAGTAAATGGATTCGAAAAAAAACCCATATTTTTTCGTATCACCTTAAATACTGCACAAAAATACATATCCGAAACCCAGACAACATTCCGAGCCGCGTTTATAAAAATTAAAATTGCATTACATGCAACATAACTATGTAATTTTGGGCGATGTATAGAAAGTGCGGTAAACGTCAAGTTACCAGTTTGCTTGACCCACATTCTGTGATACATAATACACTCTTATATCTCGAAACCAGTCAAGTGCTCTACTTAATACATTAACTAACGACTTATACAGCTATACCTATAAATAAAGTTATTAACTCACAAAGTACGTGAGTTATTTGCATTCTAATATATTGAAGTAATTCGTTTTGGCCAATAACTACTCGCGACAAAGCTTTATTGGTATCACACACATCACTGCATTGATGGATCTAAACAAAAAAAAAGGTCAAGTGCGAGTCCAACTCGCGGACGAAGGGTTCCGTACCACCGTACAATGGTAGGGATGGTGTGGAGTGAATGGTTTGGATTTTACATAGCAAAATGTTGTTTACAATGTTCTATGGGAGCCCCCTTAAATATTAGTAATTATTTTGTTTTTTAGTATTTTTTGCTATAGCGGCAACAGAAATACATCATCTGTGAAAATTTCATCTGTCTAACTATCACGGTTCATGAGATACAGCCTGGTGACAGACTGACGGACGGACAGCGGAGGCTTAGTAAAAACACTGTAGATCCACCGTACCACTGGCCATACACCTGGTGGTACGGTGGGTCTTCTAAAGTTAAACGATACCACTCACTTATAGTGAGGTTAAACATTCACAGCTGAATGAATCAATCATATGAATTGCAATATCCATAAGTAGCATTTATAAATCAATGAAACCCGTACGGATTATGAATGAACAAAGTACCACAAAAGTTGTCAATGTCGCGTCAGTATTAGTGAATGATCATTCTACCAATACGATACCTAATGCATCATCACGATGACTCCATGAAGTAACACAAACGTATCACTCTGCTATCACTCAACGAAACATCTATTGCGCTACCATAACCAATTTTTGATGACAACTATTATAAACGAAACATAAAAATCAACTGTAAACCTCAGCTGTTAGGGCTTAATTCCCTTTGTGTCGTTCAAAAACACGTGAACTAACGTTGGAAAAACAAGAAGGAGGCAATGGGACAATAGTAGACCTTATGGCCTCAGGTAAAGAGACTAGAATGGAGTATGGGAGCAGATGCAGTGGACATGTCTTGAGTGTAAGTGGAGTAAACGTAGCAGGTCGGCCGGGTAACTGTCGGTCCGGCTTGTTACGTAACGTTACGTAAAACGCGATCAAAGTAACTGAGATTTGCTGTACAGGGTGATGGGTAGCGAAATCGGACACCCTAAAGGCGAGGCCCTGTTACGTTTTATCCCTACGTAATTACGATGAAATTATTGTGTTGATTTTATCGGTAGCTAATTTTCGTCCTCTGTTTTTATGACAGCTTGATTTTGTCGAAATGGCATCAAACCTTAAGAAGGTACCGGTTTATGATAATACAAAACCGGCCAAGTGCGAGTTGGGTTCCGTACCATTATCTATTTAAACGGCAAAAAAAACACGTTTGTTGTGTGGGAGCCACCCTTAAATATTTGTTTTATTTTTATTTATTTATTTATTTTTCAAGTGAATATAACAAAAGTTTGTTGTATGGGAGCCTCCTTAAATATTTATTTATTCTGTTTTTTAGTATTTGTTGCTATAGCGGCAACATAAATAAGCATCATCTGTGAAAATTTCAACTGTCTAACTATCACGATAATGAGATACAGCCTGGTGACAGACGGACGGACAGCAGAGGCTTAGTAACAGAGGGTCCCGTTTGGCACTCTTCGGCTACGGAACCCGACTATTAAGTGGTTTCTTCGCAATTTAATATTTTCAAGGGATTTTATTTGCGATGACGAATGATGAATGTAGCCAATTAATGTAGCCGCGGGGGAACAGGAACTTACCCGGAAGCTAGTAAGATTGAGCCATACTCCATCACGCTGGCTGAGAGCGGGTTGATGGAGGGGGTTTACGACTACTGCTGTCCAAGTAACGATAGATACATAATTTACGATAACCCTGTATATTATCTGTTGCTTGGTGGATTAAGTATTTTGATAACTATGTAACGCTTGAAACAAATCAAGTTATATAGTTTAGTCTATTTAACAACAGGATGTGGCTAAATGGCTTAAGGATTTCGTAAGCCATATTTTTGTTAAATTAGTTAACCTTTTACCGGGCGAAGTCATACATAATTTTTATTGTGTTTGGATTTCATTACGAAGCCATATAGTTACAAATTGGCCTTAATGATATAAGAAATATTTATCAAATCAAAAGCATGCTGTAAGTCCCGATAGCTTCAGTAGGACCGCAAAACAGATGTAAAAGGAAGACGTGTAAACAGTAAAAAAGTTGATAATAATAATTTATCTCACATTATTCATCAAAGAATACACAATGGGGTAGTGGACTAATAATTGCCATAATTATCGCATCGTCATAAACTATCTGACGTATATTACCCATGACGAAAGAGTCAGGAAAAGGCCGAGGAAAATGTTAACACGAAGGAGTCATTTTCATAGTAACTTATCTAAAAACAGTTCTGACTGTCTGCTCAATATCCTCGGGGAATTAATTTGATGAAGATTTACCTATACTATATGTCACTGAATATTTATGAGTATAAATAAGCCCTTCATAGAACGATGAAGATTTTATTTTTAATAAGAATATATTTTGACCTATGGAGGCAATGTCCCATAATTTCCCCTAGTAATTTACAAAATTGATCATTAACTTACACACTCCAGCAGTAAGAATCAAAAGGATATTTAATATTTTAGGTATATATTTCCTATATTTATATAATGACGACCTCTGTGGCGCAGCGGTTGTGGCACTGCCTACCATGCGAGAGGTCCCGGGTTCGATCCCCGGCTGGGGAAAAACAAAAAAATAAAAAATGCCCCAGGTCTTGGATGTTTATATGTGTGTGACGTCGCTGTTTCTGGTTCCCATGACACAGGGCATCCTAGTGTGGGGCCAGAAGCAATGTATGTGCCTGTATGTAAATATTGTTTAGCTTGCTTAGACCATTTTAACGTGTAGCTTAGGAAAAGACAGGACAATTCACTGGCAAAGCTACATCGCTAATACATGCAAGAAGATACCAGATACGGATCTCGACCGATACACTGACAAATTAATGGGAGCTGTTTCACAATATTAATTAATTAATTGCATTAAGCACTGCTTATAATAATGCAGATGCCAACGACAACTCAGCAGTGGCCATTGAATCGTCAGCAGCTTACTTGAATATTTTATTCAGTGGTTAATGACACTAGTGCAGTATAGCGATTTCCCTCAAATACACCTGTGCTAAGGTTATTTATATTTATTGCTAGGTTTAAAATATGATGCAGTGAATTGGGTAAATATTGTGACAACATAAACGAAGATGGCGGATATGTTAGCTGCACATATCATCATTCGGTCACGAAGTATGATGCGCGGCGTATAAGTTGACCTGCAATGGCTGCGTTTGCGCAGGTAAAAACGACTGTTTCCCATACATTTTTGTACCCAGCGTAATTTTTTTGTGTGAGGGAAAAAAAATGGTATTAACCATGCCCGGGAGCCAGATCTCCCGGGTCCCTACTCATTGAGCGTTCGTCAGCTCGTGTAGTATACGGACTAAAAAATTACCCCAGTGTTTGTGTACAGTTGACGACCGGAATGGCCGAGTCGGCAGTGACCCTGCCTACGAAGCCAAGGGTCCCGGGTTCGAGTACCGGTGGGGGCAAATATAATATAATATTTGTTTGATGAGAACGGATGTTTGTACCCTAGTCATGGTTGTTTATCTATCTAAGTATAATATTTATATTGTTGTCTAGTACCCAAGATACAGGGAATCCTAGTTTGAAGCTAGATCAATGTGTGAGTAGTGTCCAAGGTATTAAGAAAAAAAACGAGATTCGATTTAAGTGGGAGACATGTATTTTTTTACCCTGCGCAGACGCCGCCTTTGTGGGTCAACTTATACGCCGGGTACTTACATAACTTCACATCACCCATGCAGCCGATTAATTTCAATTGAAAGCAGGAGTAATTAGGTTCAATTGCGACTGAAATTACTTTGCTTTGTACCTAATTATCCTTTTCATCATCATGAATGTAGAATGACGATTTCGAATTAAGGCAATTATTTTCGCATTGCATACTAATTTAGTCGGTTCTTACATCGTACCATCTATCCACTCTGCATGATCGCGTACGCTGCTAATGTCGTACAGCGACCCCTATGGAATTCGTGTTTACTTAGTTATCGGCTCGTATGTATAAAATTAATTTTATACGCTTGCTTACATAGTTATGGAAAGTAAGAAACAGAATGGACTTGGCCAACTGGCATGCTAATATAGTATGGGGAATATAATAAAACGAGCGAATAAAAGAACTTATTGAGCGAATGGCCATGAACAGCGAAGTTACGTGAAATGAGTGACAAAATGACTGAATTTTTCGCAAAATTACGCGCGAAGAGCGCGACAAAATTACTGTTAGCCAACTCTTATTGTCTAGAACCTGGGCGAAGTGGTGGGTGAGGGGGTATGTAGGTGAAGGTTAAAACTAAAGGGTGAGGGAAGGGAGGCCCCTTTATCCTTCGTGTTGGTTGAAAATGTAAGTACAACAAAATAAAACGCTCGTTTTGTATTTTATGTTACTTGAATTATGGTTTTCACTAAGTGTTTTAAGATTTCTTCTCGCAATTCAGTAATTTTGTCGGGCAAAATCTTTTGTTAATCAAAAACTGGATTGACGGTATTACGTTTAAATACTACCCATAAAGTATTGAATTCCTGACTAAACGTGGGCACAATTATTATTATTATTATAATATGCAGCAGGCCCTAATTCCGAGGCAGTTCCGTTGGTATCGGTTTCAATGCGGTAAATTAAAATGTTGCTAAGCATTGATACCGTACATTTTGCTATCTTTGCATGTTTAGTATTTATTCTATTTTCTTAAGCACTAGGATACAATAGTGGAGCCTACGGCAAGTGGCAATGTTTGTCTGATTGTTCATTTCATGATGCGAGCAATCGTTAAATGTTGCTCCGTGGCAACACTATCGTGATATTTACTCTCAGTTGCATTGTCTGTACCTTATCTAACAACTGTAGTAACTCACAATTACGGACAGCGCTATTTTGCGCTCACGCACTGTATAATTCATCTTACAATTAGAAGATCAGCCGCTTGATTTCGTCTCTATCTCCCAGCTTTAAAGTCGAGAAAAACGCTTATTATTTTACCTGATGTTGTCATTTTTATTTTTGCTTTATTTCATTTGGATTTACTGCATTGTTTTCTTGTGTGCTTGTCCACTTCTTGATTTGTGGTAACACTTTCGCTCATATTCCATCATGTCAAGTCGGTGACATGACTTCTTCACCATCACTTTCACCTTCTGTGGTGTGTCTGGCAAGAGGCAATGTATGTGCCAGTATGTAAATGTAAAATATCAATTATATGCACTTGAATTCCGGAAACCTTTAAATTCCACCATGATGGAAAACTCGTTTAGCAGGAAATTAGAAATTATTTATTTTCAAATGAACTTAATTCTAGTACTTACTTACAAGAACTCATCAAAAGTGGCATGAGATTTGTAGTAGTCTCCGTACTAGTGCAGACAGTACGACGGCAGATTTTATTTCTTTAATAACTATAACCTTAGTAATTTTTGCAATAATATCTATGTATGTGAAAGAGCCACTGCACCTTCCGCCATACTATGACGTATAATAATGATCCTAATATTGCAACCAGTCAAACAACCAAACCTCAATCATTTCTAGATGATTGATCAAATCAAAGTTGCACAGAGTAGTCCTACCTAAACGCAACGCAAGCTCTTGCAAAACTGCAAAACGCATTAATGACTTCATTTGGGTAGGTTTCTGTAAACTATAATTTTTGAGCTTGACATCTTGATGCTGGATTCTACGCACCTAACAGAACTGAAGAAGCATGCATTTCTGTATGTAAAATGAATGATTGGTGATTTGGTTGGTTGAATTGAATGCCAATGAAACATGAGTTTCTCGAGTGTCGTTCATTGGTTGTTGGTTCCATTGAAATAAACTTACAGTGGTGTAGTATCCAATGTTATTTTTTGCAAAAAAAAAAACCTAACATACCTACTTATCTTTTCATTAAATACGCTCTCTGTCTGAAGCTGAAATAGCACAGTTTTATTTTTGCAAGATTTTATAGAAAATTTCAAGTTAAGTTAATATGTATTTACAAATCCTTTGTTCTCCCTGGTAGATAATATAACTAGGACTAGGTCATGCATGGTACGAGTATACATGCATTTGTAATTACATAAACTCAGTTCGTATGAGAAAAAACGAGTTCTAATCAACGGCACATCTTTGTACATAGTCGAAACTATTTTTCCATTGTAGTTTATCTGTCATCATTAAGTATCTTGTACAATAATGAGCTTGTGAGATGTATTTAACCTTATAATACTTACAAGTTTTACTAACTTACTAACAATCGGTATGAGGATCTTAGATAACCATTAAAATGTTATACATAGAATAGATCGCACCATAATAATAAATGTCTACTTCATATAAAATACGATCCCTTCACTGATGCTTAATATTCTGATTATATTATGTCATTAAGTACAAACCATGATGATTGCTATTAATTTGTTAGACATATCCTGGGTGTAAGTTATTCAAATGAATTCTCAAGATCAAAAGCCTTCAATAACCGTAGCCTAATTAATATCCATTGTCTAACGATACGCTAGACCTTTTGATAAACACATTGTAAATTGTACGTATCTTTTCTGCTTTATATATAGTAGATAATGTCCTTAACTGACCCCTAGATCTTTAGCCAGATAGCCTATAATAACTAGGTAGAGACAGACTACAGGTTGTTTTATGGTTATCATTTGATTTGATGTCCTGCCTTGTACGAGTGTCTACTCAAAGTTTGAGTGCCGCTTTAAGGCATGCGATGCGGCTACTGTCAGGGAAATAGCGGAGCACTCAATTGTAAAGATGTCATTTAACGAACAATTAACGTTATTTAACATTCTAATCTTGCACTATTATATTTAATTTATTTATCATTTGCCGACGGTCTAAACATTATCACGTGTAGGAGATGAACCCAACTAGGGTACTTTCCATTATTATTATATTTACAAACAGCTGCATTTAGAACAACATAACACCAATTAATTATTGCATTTCCGTTTTGTTTCAGATTAACCGTAGCTGATCTACACAACAAACCTACTTTGACCTAAACTCTTTTATAGAGATAACCTCAAAATCCTAAGCAATGTCAATAGAGCTTTGTCAGTTGAATTGACAGGACGCGGTTTTATTGGCTCTCGGGTGGTAAATAAATAAAATTTTGGTTATAAATTATGAGGATAGAACTTGAGAGATAGCGCTTATTTCCTTTTTTTAGACTGTGATATTATAACTTAAGTGATGTCGTGGTTTCTGGGTGTGTGGACATTGTGCGTGGTGGTGTGCCAGTTGGGGCAGATTTCTGGCTTGGACAATGGCCTGGCGTTGACTCCTCCTATGGGTTGGCTCGCCTGGGAGCGGTTCAGATGTAATACTGACTGCAAAAATGATCCCGATAACTGTATCAGGTGAGTGGTGCAACGATTAATAAATCATTAGTTTTTACGTTAACCTATGATCAAGAGCGATGTGTGATCTCTGATAGATATAAATTATAAATGCATTCTTTGGAAAAGTGCTTTTAGACGGTGAAATTATTGAGATACTAACGGAGACTAGAAATATGTGTGAGCTTGTTTGTTTGTTTGTTTAAAAGATGGACTTAAATAGGTGTTTTTACGATTTTAACTGGTTCCTCGCGATACAGTTCCAGCCATGTGCGAAAACTCCTGGTAATTTCGTGATTTTAAGTTAGAGTATTCAAAGATTTCTAATTATAAGATTTTTGTTTATTTTTTGAATAAATTCGTTTTTAACTTAACTCGCTTTAAATGAGCTAGAGACAGAAGCCCGGAGAGATAGGCAATATATCTAATTTCTGGTCACTAATGTCGACAAGTGGCTAGTTTGGTTCTGTTCCTGTGGCAAACTGTTTGCCTGCTCAGCCCCGGGTGACCAAAGAGGCTAATCGAGACGTCAGCCCATCGCCCATGTATCATCTTCTGCATGCCACGTTTATCCTTGCAGCGACCGTCTCTTCCGCACCATGTCCGATATCCTCGTCACGGAGGGATACGCAGCTGCCGGCTACGAGTATGTGAACGTGGACGACTGCTGGCCAGAGAGGGAGCGAGACGCACGGGGGAGGCTCGTGCCAGACAGAGAGAGGTTTCCTTACGGGATGAAGAGCCTGTCCGATTATGTGAGTTTTTTCCCTTTTAATATCACTTGCGAATCAGCCAATGAACAACGTACCTTCCGATGAACGATATTTATACATCGAGTAAGTAAGCGTATCGATTTGACAATGGTAGCTTATTAAGGAGCGACACACTTGCGTAGAGGTTTAGTTATAGCTATATCTACAGTTTTATTTTCGACTAGAATATACTGTCGTTTCTAAAATCATTTAATAACTTTGCTTATAAAATACTTAATAAAGACGCTGAGTAAATATGCAAGCTAAATATGTATAAGAAATATAAATGAGCCATTAACCATTTAATAAATACTCAACACACTTATGTAAATAAGCGAAAAACACTATAGTGACATAAAGATTATGTGTTAGGTAGGTATGAAGAAGAATTCTAACATTCTACGAGTATTCAAATTTCAAAATGGCAAATTATATTACCATTTATAGTATACGACATTATCAGAACAGGAGTTTGCTTAACAATAAAACACAACACCTTATGTGTTGTTCAAGTAACGCAATAGAGATGCGGATATTCAAGGCTTTTTTAAGTTAAGATAGGTATTTACAAAAACCATAAACCTGTATGTATCCATAATTTTTGTTAAGCCCACAACCATTTCAAAATTGCTCAAGCAAATCCATTTATACATTCATTGCACTTGTAAAGAGTATTACAAATCGCGTACGTACGCCTATTTCCGAAGATTAATGGATAGTGCTGAATGTGCTGGTGGGAAGCGAGGATACGAAGCTTTGTGTGTCTTCCATTAGGTTTTCAATAGTTTGCAAGCCCACGTGCAGTCAAACTGTATCTTGAGATATAATTACTGATTTGATTATTGAGGTATCTTGTTAGAGATACGCCCGTCTTTTCTCATTTTATATCTTTACAAGCGTTTTTCCCTTAGAGTAAAAATAAATACTTTTTTATGAACGAATACCTAATTCTGTTTTACAAATGAGCGTCTCGATTTTATATAAGGACACGGTTTTCTCTATGAATCAACAAGTTTTGTGAATAACAATAAAACTTGTGGAGATTATCTGTTTAGCTATATACAACAAAAAACTAAATTAAATAAAAAAAAAATAGTATGATGATTCACCTCTGGTTAACGAACTATTTGTCGAATCAGAAAGCTTCCAAATAAACATGTTCTTTTAAAAATAATATATCAAAACTACAATCGAGTCGTTGTCTATCTACAGATAACAACAATAAAGTCCACTAAATAGCAACTACAAGAAGCAAACATATTTATTATAATTTATCACGAGGCAAGTCAAGCATGTTTTCATGAAAGATTAAATCGGCATGATACAGATTATTGGAATGATATAATGGACTGTTTATGCAATCACATTAACCAAGATGAAAAGATCACCGGACAGAATTGGCTTTATTGATAGCTCGAGCGATCTATCATCATGATATGCGACTGGGCACGGCTCTTCATGTGTGTTGGTCACGAATATTATCGGACCTACTGATTTTTACTGGTATCTTTTCTACAAATAACAATAGACATTTTTCAATAAAGTTTTCGCTGGTAAGCTCACAAAAATTTCATACATGACTTTCGGGAAAAGTAATCATAGACTGGCTGGTACAGAGCTTAGTGTTGCCCGGAATTTGGTACGGCATATTGGATGTGTAATGTGTCATTTAAAAAAAAATGTCACCAGAAAGGTTCGTTCCCCTTTACCAATCTTGCTAAGAGTCTGGATGCGACTTCTGAAGCCGACCGCAATGCGAAATGCAAATAAGATGAGATTTCCTTGGATCCTAAGCTGCGGTTAGCTGGTAACCGGCAGTTAGCGTCAGCCGCGAGTCAGCCGATGGCACGCGCGTGCGTGAAAGTGCCGGGGTCGGCGCGCGCGCGCATTCACGTGAGGTAATAGAATTGCATCTAGCGATGGGGTTTTTACTCAAAAACGGATATAAACCCAGAAATATAACGTCACGCCCCCCATATGGGGTGGCAGTGACACAGTTTTGCCCACGTTTAGTCATTATTCAATACTTTATTTTGCTGACAGGGAGGGAGGGAGGGAATATTGAGTTCTTGTCAATTTTTACTGGCATTTACGTAGATTTACTGAGTACCTATTTATCCGTTACCTTTATAGTTTTCGGTTTCAACCGTTTTCCAGGTTTATGTTGAATTGTTTGTTTGTTTTTCTTCTGGTTATTTATTGATCAGTGTTTACTTAATTCTTACTGACTATTTCTAATATGTATTTGGGTAGCAATATTGGCCAGAAATACATTCAAATGTGTTGTGTTGTATATGTAAAGTAGCCCAACACTAGTTACAGTATTAGAGTTTTATGATCGTTCTCTTCAATGAGACGGCGGCGTATTGCTTGCTTGCTACATTGATTGTGGTCTTTATTTAATTTAACCACGCGAGATTTCGCATAAAAGGTCTTCTTCAGATTTTCCATCACAAGTTTCTTACTACCTATATGTGGAAAAAGTTTAGGAAAATTATCTCAGGATATCAATCTACTTAACTTTGTGTAAATTTAGATTAAGGTAACATCCAATCCGAAAACTTGGCCATTTCTCATTACTTTGTTCGACGTAGGTTATCTAATAAAGTAAATAAACACTACAACCGTGGCAAACTTTATAAACACAATAGAACTCACGGCCGACACCAAATCGAGTGAAAGTATCGTGATATAACATCGAGCGATTCGCATTGAAGTCGGTAAGTTCGTTAACAATTGCTAATGTGTAGCGGTTATCAGTTGGTTACAAATTGGCCTCTTTATTTCGTTGATTGGCCCCGTCTGGCTGATGGCCCTCTCGTAATAGGCATCAAATTGACAGTTTCACTGATTCTTCGATTTGGGAGAAAGTGGAGAAAATAAAGAAATTGGAAAAATGTAGCGAGAGCAAAAGCATTGGAAATCGTTCAGGGAAGTCAGATATCTATATAAATATGTACTAAACACGTTTGCCGCCATTATCAGAACTTACATTAAGACATGTTGAAAGTGAAAATAATGAGATTATAGAGTCGTGGATTAGCTGAATAAAAAAACTGTGCAGCGTCAATGAACAATCGAAGTTCATATTACAGGTATTCACCGAATCTTCTCACGCGAAGTAAGTGATGAAAGACATCTCGCACGTGTTAACAGTAAGCAGCTAGATATATTATTACTACATTGACGACTTAACAAGACACCTAGAACGATGTGGTTACCACGGCGCTCAAAGGCTATTGCGTTCCAGCGAGGTGTGTGGTTAAGTCGTCCGTGTAGTACATATCATTTCATGCCCAAACGCAGGTCTTCTCAATGCCAGCCAATGATCCGCGTCTGTTGTACAAGACTGATCACAGTGCATTCCTAATTGAATGTTCTTCTTCAGCATGTTCTTATCATCCGTTGGATATACGCCTTCCCAATTGACCTCCAGCTCGTGCGGTCTGAAGACATTTTGGTCCAAATTAACCGGCTGAACTTTTCAGCTTTCTATGTAATCGGATCGATCGCGTCATGCCCTGAGTACTAGTAACTCTAATATTATAATTGAATATGAACAGGTAGGTAAATTGATTTATGATTAGGTTGCCACATTTTCGTGTCACTATAACTGTATTCCATTCCCCCTTGTTTGCATTCAGTTAGTTAATTCTATAGTCGCGTCACTCAGTCACGCATTTGTTATGCGACCATTTCTCATTTTACTATTCCTTCCTGATGAGAGATAGTTTTTCACTTTGACAGCATGATTACACCTATTTAGTGTCTTGATTATGCCTGCCAGTTTATTACGGCGAAGAAATATCTTCTCTTGGTAGAATTGAAACCTAAATTGAGATTGAGTTTGAGATTATTTGTTGTTGTTTGCTCGAAGCTTACTTCACTATCCTTAAGTGCTCACGAACCGTTTCCTTAGTAGGGCAATTCCTTTTAAAACCAGTGTTGTTCGTTTTAGATACGCAATTCAGAATATACTACTAACCAAGCTAAAGGGCAGAAGTTCGCAATAGTAAAACTATCCGATGTTGCAATTTTCAATAGACTGTGCTCTGTGGGTGAGATTGAATCGCGAATTTAATATCGAGCCTGTCTTGGAGAGTCTGGTCATTGTGAAATTCAACTAACATTAATTTTATTATTTGAACTACCCCGCAGTACCCCAAGGGCCTCACCTGGGTCCAATTTCTAATCGGACTTACGCGATATTGGGAGTTTGATTGTGATTTTACCTACTTGTAAATATTTTTATAATTCTTATTTTATTATATCGCAATAAAACGATGTAAAGAGTAATCCAGCCAACAGAATAACATAAAAGTTAATTAACTTTATGTGTATCCTTCTTCTTTATCTTCTTGTTAATAAATATAACCTACCTCCGAGGTTTTTATGTAGAAACCTTTATTAAAGACCTCATCAATATGGAGATTGATGGGTGAATAAACTCTTTGATGTGGTCAAGAACCTGGCAGGTAGGCAAAAATATCGTTGCGAAATTCCGACGAGCTTTTTCATCACAGGGCGCTGACCTTATAAATCAAATGTGGAATTCACGTATTCTTAGAACCTCGTAAAGGTGTCAACCTTAATACAATTTTTTTATTTGGATTTTAAATGTTACGTCAATATACATGTTGTTTCCTGGTGGTGTTGGTGCTAGCTTATGGAAATAACCGTCAGTAAAACTACAATGGTCGTGAGCAGAATGTAGATCTGCTAGCACTGATATACGCATTTTTTTGTGACAAAGAGGCAAGTTATCTTTCCCAATCTACAGAGAACGGTATGGTATAAACAAACATGTATGTCAGTAGTTACAATGCTTGATGCGATAATATCAATTAGTTCATGTCCTCTTAATCACTTGCAGAAGCGGACATCTCGGACGTGCCATCGCATATCTTTTCACTAACGTGGGAAGTTCTTGGCGTTTCCCACATCCTGTACGAACTACGAAGGTCACAGGCGTGTTTTAATCCGACGGTTCAATAGAAAAATGTAGTTTACAAATATTAACTGCACATAAAAAAACAGATTTTTGCAAATATGCAAATATCAGGGCAAAATGCTGCGGTAGCTTAGGTGAAGGGTAAATGGGGAGAGCGAAGCGAAGCCCCCTTTATCCTTGGTGTTAGGTTGAACATGTAGGAACAACAAAAAATACTTATGACACAAACTTAAGTACACATAAAATATTTAAAACATAGAAATGTTTTTGTTGACCCTTTTTTGCTGTGCAAACCAGTATTTTCGATGTGCGATATACTAGCAGTTTACAAAGTTATGCGAAGCGGCCACTTTCTTAGTCCATATACGTAACCAGGTGCATTCATAAGTTTGTATTCATAGATTTTTTATAATGATTCCACTAGCTGTCATGTCATGTCATGTCACATCCTCATGACTAGATGTCATTACAGGGTTTATGACAGGAGTCCATCACAGATTGACAGACATTGTGCTCGGACAATGCCGTGGCCTGTGATTGACGCGCTAGGCTCGCTGAAGTTTTTAGCAAATGTTCAGTGCAAGCTTCAAAGGAACATTTTTTAGTCCCTACTGTATATGTATGATTCGTGAAATATTTCTCGTGTTCAATATATATAGTATAAATTATTATTTAATATCATTTTTGAACAGTGACAATAAAATTTAACCTGACACATGGAAAATGCTTTAAATTATTTTTATAAGAGGAATTATAAAACGATCGAATAAAAAACTAATTGAGCGAATGATCACTGAGCGAATGACCAGCGGAAATACTTGAGATGAGCGAAAAAAACACTGAATTGAGTATTTTTTTTTCTGATAATAATAAAATCCAGAACGAGCTTACAAAAATATATTAAAATTCTAGACGTGCGACCAAATTACTAAGTGAGCGACTAGAAATGCAGAGAGGGCAACTTTAATAACGGAACACAGAAAGCCTTTTATTTTGGCTAAATTTCAATTGGGTTTTAGGTTAGGTTGTAACTTAGAAGAAGCAACCACGGAGCGGAGCATGTATGCAAAGAATAGCTTCTCATTTTGTATTTTAAGTAATTCTAATTAAAGTTTGTAAGTTGCTATTCTGTTGATTTCTCGTTGCTCGCAGTCAGTCGCTCACTTAGTAATACAATAACCTAAATTAATTATTTTTGTCACTCGATTAAATACTACCGTTATTATAAATTGCATGTTTCACAAGTAAAGGTCGGTTTATTCGGGAACGCGTTATCGTGCCCAGCTAAGCTTAGTAGTGGATGATTTCCCCGGTAATAATTATTTTCCCGCCGCTGCCAAGCATCAGTTTGCTTTACGACGGATGCACCAGAAAAAAATCAGCATCGCCTAAAATAGAGCAAAAAGTGAGCTTATTTTCCCCATGAACGCATCGTATCACCGTCACTGTTCGCCCCACTACACTACACTTGACCTGGTTATTCCGCCGACCGTCCACATTCCGATTTTTTACAATTTTACCGCGACCTTCAGATCACGGATTGCTCGGCGGATATTTTGTTTGTTGACGACTTTTTTCTCTCACGCAAACTGCACCCAATCTCGCATTTGGCATTGAACGGGTTAATAAATTGCCGGACCAAATTTTATTTGCCTTGCCTGCCTTATGTGTGCGAAAAATGCAGATTTTGCAGTTTTGAAGGTTACTGTCATAATTCATTTGTATATTTCGTTGAAAGTGTATGTAAGCGGAGCTGGGTTAATCTGTTTGACATGCGTGTGTGTGATTAAAAGATATCCAAATACGGTGCGCCTACGCGCCAATTACAATTTAGACGACTGGATACTTCCAAAGTTGGCAATGTGCGGAATAAAGATTGATTGAATAGTTTGACAAGATTGTGAGTCAGATATACAGGGTGTTTGGATTATGGTGCTATACAATTTTTTGGGGAGTAAAAGGAGTTGTAGTGAACATATTTCTGCTTGAAATTCGATACTCAGTTTCACAGTGGTTGAGGCGGATGCTCAGTGAGTCTGGTGGTAGGCTGGTGGCGCGTGGCAGCCAGTTGTAGTGCGGCTCGAGTTTGGCTGTCTGACTATGGTTTGTACCACTAATTGCTCAGATTTATCTAGGGCGGGCGGTTGCTCAGTCTGGCAGCGGGCGGGCGGCGCACGGCAGGGCGGCAGCCAGTTTTAGTGCGGCTCGAGCTTGGCCGCCTGTCTGTCTGTCGTACTAATAACCTGCTCAGTATTGTCTAGGGCGGGCGGATGCTCAGTCCGGTGGTGGGAGATGGGATCCAAGTATTTCCTGCAGACGTGAACAAAAGTCCCATAAGTAGGATTGTTAGTTGTTTGTTCTTTTGTTCGAGACTGAGGACAAGATAAGCCGACCTTGGCGACTCTGATCTTAGTTGGTTCACCAAACAGTGAAGAAATACCTGATATGTGAAACCGTTAGGTGAAGTGTAGAAGTTTTTAAAGTAAGATTAAATTCCTACAAACCCTTAGTTTTCGTTTAGCAAAATTTTGAAATAATTGTATTACCTTGACGATTTATAATTTCATAACTTTCGAAGTCCATACCTTTCTATTTTGTTAAATGTTACTTATATACGGCTACTTATCGGAGAATACTATGTTTTATACAACTGTATAGCGATAACAATATTATGGATTAAGTGAAAAAATTTCGGTATTTTTCTGGTACCTTTAAAAATCATATCTCAACCACTGTGAAACTGAGGACGGAATTTCCAGGAGAAATGTGTTCACAACAACTGCTTCTACTCGCCAAAAAATATCACACCATACTCTACACCAGGGGTCGGCAACGCTGGGGCCGCGCGACTGGTGCACGTGCGCCCGTGACAGCTTATTGGTGCACCCTCCTTGGAAATGCTGCAAAACACATGAGTGCTGGCAAACACGGGCAGAATGGCGGAATACATCTAACTATGGAAATCCAATGGACTGAGAAATTCAACTTCACACTTCCCAAATTAGAAGAAAATTTTCCGATCATATGAATGTACCTATGTGAAAAGGATATTGATACCATTTCGTTCGGAAATAATCACCATAAAGAACGACTTGAGCCCGAAATCATACTCGTACACGTGGGACGAAAACGTTTGGAATATCGTTGATGAAAATAAATATCCCATTTTAAGAGCATTATTTCTTAAAATACTGCATCGACGTACGCATGCGAATCCATATTTTCGACTATGAAGTACTTGGAATCAAAACAGAAGCAGATGATCAATGTAAATTTGGAACATTTTGTATGAGGACCACACTAATATTTAGTGTTGTACCTATGCCTCATGTAATAAACATCTTGTTTTGTCCATGTGTAACATTTTATTTGCGTCAACCATACATGCTCTCTTCAGGAGTAAAGGAATTAAGAATGAGCCCTGATTGATAAGTTTGCCGATCCCTGCTTAAAACACTAATGAATATAAGGTTACATTTGCTTAAGTCAAGGGGACTTAGGTACAAACTTATATAAGAGACGGTGCGAAGAGAATATTGAATAGTAAAGTGAAACTGGACACAGTGGGACTGCAGGCAATAATTTTGGAAGAGCGTGAGTGACCTATTATAGTATGGGGGCTATCAACCGTTTGGCGATGTGCTTGCTCACCGGTCACTTACGCAAAACAAGCTGCATCTCTGCGCATTTACTATGGGAAGCGGCGTGACGCAAATCCTTATTAGTTCCGGCCAAGTGCATTTAGACGATGATCATCGGTCCAATTGTCCAAAGAGACAATAGCGAAGGCACCGGGCCCATCCATCATGGACGACAATAGGAATCCGCAACGGCTTAGCGGTTTCGAGGACTTTCTTAGTTTCTCGCGACCCACTTGGAGAAATAGCTGGCTTGTCGAAAGTAGCGAAACTTTGCGTGAAATAACTCGCGTAACTGAAGTAAAAATATTTATTAGATTTATTTAAATGCTGGGCACCGGCAATGATTTGTATGGTTCCCGCAATATAGGGTACCTACCCGTTGTATTCGATAGCATGATGATGTTTTTAGGATCACAAAAAAATAAAAGCAGAGCAAAAGTGTTGACATTGTGGCTAAACCTGATATGTAATTTTGTGCGTCTGCCGCCTGGTATGAGAATATACAGGATGATCAATCCGAGTGGGTCAGTAGGGAGAAGTCAGAAACTATGAGAGATAGCGACATCTGTTCTTAGGAACCATAGCTTAGATTCAAAATTTAATAACAATGGCATATTTTTTTTTTAATCTGTCTTATATAACCGGGAATAGAACCTGTTCAATATTCTTTATGTAATCGCGTGTAGTATTATTTATTACACACCGAATAGTATTCGTGCTAGGTTGACATGTAAGAACAAAAGAAAAGTAAATTCTAAAACCTGTCGGTCTGGTGTACAATTAGTCGATAGTTTACAAACTAACGGTTTTGACAATCTTACGGTGACATATATTTCTATATTCATATATTCTCATACGAGGTTACACGAATGGGGGCAATCTTATTAACAAGTGAAACACAACTGTCAACTGGCAAACAAGTGAAATACAACTGTCAACTGGCAAACAAGTGAAACACAACTGTCAACTGGCAAACAAGTGAAACAAAACTGTCAACTGGCAAACAAGTGAAACACAACTGTCAACTGGCAAACAAGTGAAACACAACTGTCAACTGGCAAACAAGTGAAACACAACTGTCAACTGTCATGCTTCCCTTCTTTCTTCTAAAGTATAATTTGATCGGGCCAACCTGATACGAGATTCAAATTAAGAATTAGCAATTTTAAACTTCTTTTTCTCAAAACCAGCAGACTAAATTGCTTACTTATAACAGCTGATTTAGTCTGCCGAGCGAGTGCTAATCAATGTTTACTTTAATTAAATAATTTAATTAATTTAATTAATTAATTTTCTAATAATTTAATTTTCTCATTCGTTAATTTTCTGTTGGCTTACCTTAATGTTAACTAATCTCAAAAGCTCATCGCAGATGGCGCTGGTGTAGTTGGCTGACTATGTGTCAAATTTGTCAAATTCTGTTTACTCCTCCTCGAGGAGGCACGCCGCCTCATTTGAAGTTAATTTTTGTATTTGAAAGTTCACGTGACTTATTTTTGACCCCAACCTCAGATGAATGAAACTCTTTGCCTCCAACAACGACAGCGCCACCTAGCGGGAGCAAAGGCAGGCATAGGTGCCATTAACAAAGGTCAAAATCTGAAACGTTTCTGAAACAGAATAGTAGTTTATGTGAATGATACATAATGGAGGGCATTAAAACTCGAGAGTGGGTTTAAATAATATCACTCGAGAGTTTTAATGCCAAAATTATGTGAAGTTACACACACAGTTTACCTACACACATATTATCATAAGCTCTCTTTGATGTGTTCAGGAACCGCATGTTCGAGCGGCATTGTGGCATTGATAATTGCTCTGCATTTGTTTAGCTTGTTCAGTATTACCAACTTCACAGACAAACTAGGGGCGGCGCGCAGGCGGGCGTCGGCGTACGAAATTTGAATATAATTTGTCGAAAATTGATACATTATGGTCATAATGTTTCAATATTCAGATAAGAAATGAGTTTTTACCAAGTAATATAACATTATGCTGGTGCTGGTTCTGGTGCGTTTTTTGGACGCAGTAAAGAGGGTTTATGATACATGTGTAGATAAATTAACTTAACTTACCGTTTTATGTCTAACTATTGCGTGTCGTTTGGTGTTATTTTTATGACACAATAAAATTATTGGAGCAGCTATGCTGAAGTAATTTAGAGGTATTTACAATTTTACCGGGCCGTGAACATGCTCGTAACATGCCGTGAACATGCTCGTAACATGCCGTGAACATGCTCGTAACATTATCGTTTTATCAAACGATAATCTTACAAGGTACCAGCTAATAGTTAGGCATTCGTATTAGTACGAGTAAAAGTGTAGAAAGTAGGAAAATTTATTCACGGTACAAAGTAAAATGGGTTTCTTCATTGTTCGATTTTAGAATGACTTGGCTAATAATGGTTGACTGTGCCCCTGATGCCGCGATGATTATAGGAAAAGGCGTAAATATATCTTGCTTTATTATTTAGGGGTCCGTATCGTAAATGGAAAAAAGGAACCCTATAGGATAGCCTCGTTGTCCGTCCGCCTGTCTGTCTGTTTGTCAAGGCAAGACCCTTTTTCTCAGGATCGCGTGAAGGTACGAAATTTAAATAAATGTCGATTGCTCAAATCTGTCGTTCCTTGAAGTGTGATGTTTTTTGTAAAAATCAAACTTCGAGGTCAACGCAATCAACATATTCGGCCATTAATGCCGCAATATTACTAAATTTGCTTGACACTCTCAAGGGAATCAAAACCTGTACGTTACTTCCCGATGACCTAGAATCATGAAACTGGGTACGAAGCAAGGTATTAAGGCTCAAGTAAAAGGAACAATCCGAAAACCGTAATGTTGCAGTTCCTTCACAAATAATGCGTTTGTACGGAACTCTCGGTGCACGAGGCTGACTCGCACTTGCTAGGTTTTTTAGTATTCGAGTTACAGTCATGTAAGTGGGCATTTGAATACTTATAAACAACCGTATGAACCATATGTTATTCAAAACACCAACCACAATTTCTCGTGCACCGCAAAAGTTCAACCGTACCCTGCATAGGGCAATAGTAAGGGCAACAAGGTTAACATTAACCTTTAAAGGTGACCTTTATACTATACAGAATTACTTACTCCATTGCATTACAACTTGCGCCCTATTAAATCATATCCATTAAGTGTTGAGCCGAGGTCACGCTGATTTGCGGATCACGTCAAAAATGTTATATCTTTGGTCACGGCTTTCAACTTTGAAAGCTTTGCCTTCATCATCGTCATATATATCTTCGTCCCACCGCTGGGTATAGATCTGCCAGGCGATATTTATCTAATCTCTTCCAGTGTACCCAGTAACATTTTGTATTGGATTGCCATGGTGCTGGTTTTTTTTTGTTACCAATTAAAATACCAATGCCACGGAATAGTCCACTTTGCAGTTCTACGATGTCCACTAACTATCTAAGTATACCTTACAAAGCCCAGTAACCCAACAGCCTACAATTAACAAACGAGACAATAACCATTCAAGCAGATACTCAGAGCCGTACAAGAGTTACAATTAAAACAATAAACTGTATTTGAAAGGCTCGAATAGGTATTTTTTCCCGGGCGAAGTTGTAATGTCATTAGATTACAATCAGCGTGTTGTAACGTAGACTAAGCCCTACTATGATGTGAACAAGTTATTACAATGCTCCGGAGCAGACAATATGCGTGAACGCCGGGTTAGCAAAACCTGGCGCAGACGGTGCGTTTTAAACTCTTGAGGATTTAGATTAGATTTCGAGGGTTATTTCACTGTTTCTACTGTAGCATTATTATTTTCTTTATCTGTATGGACCTATGATTATCAAAATATTTGTATATGTTATCATAACATTGAAAAAACAGTTAGTTTATAATGTAGCGGGTGAGATTGTAAAGCATCGATAACTCCTGGACTCAAACGTATCGTTTTTGATACGGCTCACATTTTATATTTCTTTCGCTCTTACATGTCAAACTGGTACGAAGAATAAATGTGGCTTTGCTTCGCTCCCCCCTTTGGATTTCACCTGATCTGACAATCTTGCGTGAAAATTCGTGAGATTATAAACTGTACTTCATTTAGAATTTGCCGTTTGAGGAATTAAAGAACCATTTGAGACCATTTCTAAAAAGGAATTTCACAATGTTCAAGATTACATAAATGACAAGACTACGTGGGTTTAATCTAACTCGACAAAGAACTCGCTGTTAATATTTATTTATTTATTATACTTAATATTTTTATATTTATATTAGTTAAACACAACCATTTTTAAGAGAGATCTATAATAAATCTGTGGGAGTTCTTCTCTCTCCTTCACAGTGGTCCAATGTAGAGAATACAGTTATAAGAGAAATTTTGATTTGATTGATTTTATTTGATTTCTGCCAAGGGCGCAAAGTGCCGTATTTGTTTTCTCGGCGGTGCCTATGTTGTTTGGAGACTGCGGCAAACAAATACGGTATTTTGCGCCCTTTTGGGAGTAATAGATAAGTTTTCCCAAAAGAGAACTGATCCCCAGTTCTGTTTTGAATCATTATCATCATGTTACCCCTCAGCAGGCCTCTAGGATATTCAGAATAGTTATTCAACCGACTTCAATAAGAAGGAGGTTCTAGATTCGACTGTTTTTTTTTTGTACATTTGTTACGCGATTATTCCCTCAAATATTATTTTGATTGGTGGTCATACTTCAGAGGTGGTCTCATATAAATTTTATCAAAATTGATTTAGCGCTTTTTGAAAAAATCTACCAAAACAAAAATATACACAGATGACGTTTTGTTTTGCAGTTCCGTGCAGCAAAAGTTTTGATGAGGACTTTTCATTTACTTATTTATTTATTTTATTTATTTATTTACATAATCTATTTGTGCCATTACAGCAAAGCCAAGTCGACACAAATATACAAAATTAGAAAATACAATACAATTCAATTATTACAAATTAATTTACCATAATTATGTCAAATATAATAAGTTCAATTCAATCGTATAAATGCAGTTACCATATTATCATTATATCCATAAACATTCGAGAAAATAATTACAAGACTACACTATCATGCAATCTTCTCACAGAACCTTCCACATTCTCGCACAATATCCCTCCATGCATCACCAAACAGATCATTCAATGGTGCTGCGGCCAACAGTGCATTGAGGCTATTCCGTGCCCGGACCAGCGGAGACTGCAGGCGCGCCACCGTGCGGTGCGAGCCGCCCGCTAGCAGCTGGTGCCTACGAGCGCGTAGGTAGTTGTCAGGCACGTAAAGCGCGCATACGGCACTGACAAGCGCTGCGCAGTCACTGTCGCCTCGCAATAATCGACACACAGTCAGAAGCTGTTCGGTGTTACGTCTCACCTCTAGTGAGTTAAATCCAAGCATACCTAAAATAAAATCGGATGGATAAAGGTAGTATCCAATTTTCCTCTTATATAGGTATCTAAAAAAAGCTTTGTGTACCTTCTCGAGGACGTATGAGCTTTCGTGCGGATTCCAAACATGTCGCAGACTTCATTTGCATCACGATGGGGGAGGAAGAAATAGGGCTTGAACTTCAAGTCGGTTTTTATGTTTTTAACTTGGTGAATTATCATTTGGCCCGATACATTATATTTTGTTAGTATCCCAATTATTTTACATGACAAACAAAATGAACTCATTCTGTCTCACACAATAACCAGCTCCCTTTTGTCCTGAACAGCATCAGCAACAGACGCGATCAAATGAACAGCTTCGTCCACCGCAGCCTTAGGCTATCTTGTTCTGACTATCATAGTAGATGTTTGACCTTCGTCGTCTGCAGGCGGGGTTCGCACGCCTTCGTACGGCTGAGCGGACAAAGGAGGTCGCATATCAAGATTGTACTAAAAACTATTTGCAGAACCTTTGTTTTTTAAGGACCAGCAAAATGTGTCTTGTTGGTAAACGTGATTAGATTGGTTTGGTGGCGTCGTGATCTCAAGTCTGATAATGGTATTAAGTATGGCAGTGCAACGACTAAATAGCTTTGTGTGATGAGATGGATGATTAAAGAAACATGACCAGTGTCTGATATTCTTATACATAGATTGCTTGGCTTCGTTTGGTATTTGGTCTCTATGAGGTTCTTTGACCTCTCATAAGAGACTCTCCATACGAGTGTTTTTTCATAGGTGTTTATCCTTATTCGCATCGCAGTCCCAAATCACGATTCATAACGGTAAATTGTAAATTGGTTTGGTAAAATTTGAAGCCAAAGGGTAAAACAGAAACACCTACTTCTAACCATAATTTTTTAATCCTTAATGGGCCATGAGGAAATATCATCATCATCATCATCATATCAGCCCGTATCATCCCACTTTTGGGCATAGGCCTCTCCCAAAGCACGCCAATCGCATCTGTCTGGGAAAATATATTCCCACATAATTTTCAAGCTTGTGGCTTGGTAATAAATAAGAAAAAAATTACCTTACTCCAGGCTCTCTTAAGGGATAATATTCCTCAGTAATCTCAGAATCGCCAATTTGTACAACATTTTCAGTCGATATATCTCCAAGAATAGCTGAATTAAATCCTGTTGCTAAGGACAAGATTATTTATATATCCGCTATAGGACTTCTGAGAAGCAGGTCAACCAGCGACGTCGCAATCCTTGGAACAGGTTCCACTGCATACTAACTAGGAGCTGAACTTATGGAGGAAGCTAAAGTTTTGATATCAATGGTGTGCAATTATAGCTAGCAAGCAAATTCGATAACATAACATAACATAACAGTTGCATACACGCACAAACATTGCTTCTGGCCCCACACTAGGATACCCTGAGTCGTGGGAACCAGAAACACATACATGCAAACATCAAAGAACTTATATGCTAATGCCCCGATTATTATCAAGAATTGCAAGATTTAACTATGTACTTACAAACGAAAATATATTCTCGAAAGTCAATAAACTAGGTCGAGGATTATTTTCCTTCCAATCGGCATATTCAGGGAATCTAGAATTCCGAAAAAATTGACATTGATAAAGATAGTTCATTTAAACTTTGAATAATCAATTCAATTTGTCTGCCCTCCCACACCCGATTACGATCAACCAAATTGGCTCGAACCTTATCTACCCAGGCTTTTAAGGAAATATCTCATCTTACCCAACCATTACCCGCTCTATTAACCAACAAGTGAGGAGTGTCGAAACTGTACCATGCCGTTTTTGGAGGATCAATAGAGTCGAATCATTAGCAAAGATGTGCCAGACAGAATGAGAATCGACGCGCGCAGTTTCGTAGGTTTCGAAAGCATGGCGACATCCCGTTCCCACGATGCTGTGCGTCTCACTCACGACTCCCATCCACTCGCGAGAGACTAAACTTAACCACTGCTAACTAAGTCCTAGGCCTACACAACAAGGAAGAGGCGAAATGGAAGTAGCCAGGAAGGAGCCAGCCGCACCCAGAAGAATATTCAGAGCCAGGTGTAATTAGTAAAGGGAAATATTAAACTGCACATCAATCATACTGATTTTCACAGCAAATATCAGGGCAAAATACTGCGGTAGCTTAGGTGAAGGGGGTGAGCGAAGCGAAGGGTAGGTTGAACATGTAAGAACAACAAAAATACTTAAAACATAAAAAGGGTTTTTGCTGATCCTTTTTTTCTGTGAAAAATCAGTATTTTTGATGTGCGATTAAATTCTAGCCATTAACAAACAACAGCGCAGCTTTTGTAAGCTGTTGCTATTTTTACTTAGTATTTAAATAAATAATAGTTTAAAAAAACTAAAAAAACACTCTTTTATAGCTAACCGAACTAAAAATTAGAAAATAATTTTTAATTTCAGAGAGTTTATAATACAGTAGTAGAAGATTGAACAATCAATCAGAATTTATCACCTCAAAATAAAATTATAATAAAGTTTAAGTAATTAACAAAAGAATTCAATTCAGAGTAAACAGCGTGGGGTGCTTGATAAAGTAAATGTAACAACCATTCTATTGGCAACTATCTATGAGAGGAGAGTTATGAAAAGTAGTAAAATGCACCCCACGCTTTTTACTCTGAATTGAATTCTTTTGTTAATTACTTAAACTTTATTATAATTTTATTTTGAGGTGATAAATTCTGATTGATTGTTCGATCTTCTACTACTGTATTATAAACTCTCTGAAATTAAAAATTATTTTCTAATTTTTAGTTCGGTTAGCTTTAAAAGCGTGTTTTTTTAGTTTTTTTAAACTATTATTTATTTTTCATTTTTTAGTTCGATTTATCAATTAGTTATTTGTTGACATATGGTATTGAAATTTCTCACAAATTATTTCGCAATCTCATCATTTCATTCAAAGCTTCACTGTTGCATGGGGTTTTTCGTGTTAACTTAGAACAATCGAGTTCTTCAATCCGAATAACGTCTAAAGATCTTACACGACTAAGTGCTACATAAGCTTGTCCAGCAGCAAACAGTCGCGAGCCTAGATAAATGACTGCATGATCGACTGTACAACCTTGCATCTTGTGGACGGTCGAAGCCCAACTCAGGATTAATGGCAACATCCGTCTCTCAGCAGTTCCATAACTGTATTTCGCTGGGAACTGTATCGATATTGGTTTAATCATGTGCACACCATCTGATCCGAAATCGATACGGACTGACGGGATGTCTTCCGCGTATAGTTGGCCTCTGCGAAAATTTGGCCAGATAATTTCTGTGATAAAACCCATATTGCCATTCACTAAACCTTTCGACACGTCAATGTTTGTCCTCAACATCACTTTAGCTCCTACGAATATTTTCAATACATTCGGAAGACCTCCGGTTTTATTAATATCGCTAGGTATCACAGAATCTAAGTCCTTGTTACCTAGATTTTCGAGTAGCATCAATGAGTTGGTCTTGTGCTTTTATTGTATAACTAACTGTCACTTTATTCTTAAAACTCTGGAGAACTTTTTCGTTGTGTCTAGCAACCTGATCATTCGTTGGGTAAAATCTTAATGCACTCTTGATTAAGAATTAATTAGTCGCATCTGTTGAAACTTTTTCAAGTAGAATTTCAAGATGCCTAGACGTCATTTCTCCAACTCTAAGGGCGATAAGCACATCTATAAATGTCGTGTCTCCTTGTTGACGCATATTTTGTTTAAGTTCAATCAGACCGAACTGTCGCCACAAATGTGTAGCTGGCTTCATGTGTTCTGGTTGTTGAAAAACTTGATGTCCTCGAACAGGTGGTAACTGCATTAGATCACCAAAGAGAATCACGTTTATGCCTCCAAAACAAGCGTCCGAGGTTTTCAGCTGTCGCAAACGAGTTAAATCAATATGTAAGGGGGCGTCGATACAATAATTCTTTCAATACCACATACAAACTTATGAATGCACCTGGTTACATACATGAAGTATGAAAGTAGTCGCACCAATAACTTTGTAAACAACATTTTGCTATGTATTAATCCTGGCCGTCCTAATAAGGATAATGGGAAACTGTTATCAAATTATTGCATTGTCATCGGTCCTTGATACGTATGCAAAGTTTCAAATTAATCAGACTTCTGTAAACTGGTGAAAATTAAGTTCAAAGATTCCGTTACATACATAGATACATACATACATACAACCCAAGCTAATAAAAGCGTGTTAAAAAGGGAAACAGTAAACCCTTCATCAAACATACTAAATATCAGCCTCAAGTTTAATTATTCAGCGGCAAATAAAACATTTGCTGTTGTTTTATATTAATTTTTCCGCTGAGTTAGTTACGCGTTAAATTCCACTTATAATTTATTGCTCACGATTCACTTAAATCAAGAAAAAAATGCAGCGATTATTTAAGTAATCATTCTCACCGACACAGTTTCCTGGCTGCGGGTGATGAGTGATGACGATGAGTGATGTTACAGTATGGTAGTCATTTCATCAGATGGCGTTAGTGGAACGTTAGTATTGCAGTTCAAACTAATTATTATATTTTTTGAGAAAATAAGATTTAAATTATCGACATCGCAAGCACAAAGCTCATCGACAACTATTTTAATTTAAGAACAACTTATAGTACACACAAGAAACGTCCCGGATATTCTTCTCCCACAGCGGTACAATCATGGCAGGAAAGAGTCGAAAATCGGTCAAGTGCGAGTCGGATTCGCAAACGAACGGTTCCATGCCATCGTAAAAGAAAACTTAAGGATTACAAAATAAAACAAAAACCAAAAAATATGCTCGGACTTGGTTTTGATACCAGTTCATACAGAATATAATAGAAGAAGATAGCGGTTTGGTAACTCGGAGGGGCAGGGATATTTTTATATAATATCTTGTAGTTATTCATTTGTTGCTATTGGCATCAGAAATACACAGCTTTTTCAACTCGCTATCTATTACGGTTCATAAGATACAGCCCGCTGACGTACAGACAGACAGACAGACGGACAGCGGAAGCTTATTTATAGGGTTCCGTTTGGCACCCTTCGGGTACGGAACCCAATAATGACGTCTTACAAGCATGATGCAGATATCTACATAATAATATAATAAAACATTAAAAAATATATAACAAATAAAGAAATTAATTGATTCTTTGTGAACATAAAGTAAACAGATATAAATGGGCTTCATAAGTAAACTAATGCTGAACTAAGTTTTATGGATAGAAATAATATACTTAGGAAAAAACAAGATCTTAAAATGATTGGGGGTTATTACAAAATGATGCGTCATCATTACCAGTGCTGACGACATCACGTCATCAATACAATGTAAATGTTATCGTGAGATGTAGAAATAATGTTCATGTTTCATATGATAGTGGATGGTAAAAACACAAGGCAATAAATACTTTATTGCATCTTCAAATCATAATAAATCATAAAGCTAACAAAAAATAAGCTCGTCGCAGGACATAAAAGAACATGAATAAGTGTATAACTCGGTAATTTACTAAACCACGCTTTCAATTATCAACTACAAGCAAAGGCACTAAAAACATTGCAAAAAAACTTAGGTTTTAGCATGTTTTGTTTAACTCATTGTGAGTCTATTAAATTGTTACGAAATGTTATCCACAAAAAAGCATGACTTATCCATTATTACTTGATTATCTTATTACGATCATAAGTCATTGGTTCCCATTAAGCACGCCCTCAGGTATTATCCGCGCAAGGTTAGACAATATGTACTATTAAAGAAATAATAGAATCCTGATTTATATTGTGGAAGTAATTATGTGGTTTTCGCCAGTGACCTCTAATGATGGTGATTAAGCAACATCATGCTGAAGGGGTATCTGGATAGGTATCCGTTTCTATGCATGTGGCTATTGTTTGGTTTCCTTTGAGCTTCGGATAACGTGGCATCTTAAAATGTTGGTATTAAATTAAAACAATTTCTTTATTCTTTATTGCACAGAAATCTTAATAGTAAGGTAACAAAACATTTTATGAGCAAAGGCGAGCTTATCTCTAACGAGAGATTTCTACCAGCAAACCTAGGCAGGACAGGAAAAATTGTGCAACAGGAGAGTCCTAGTGCGCAATAAAACTGTACACATCTAATTGTTTACAACTAAAACATAATAAATGATATAATAAAAAAATGAATGAATGAAAATAAAATAAATGATATAGTAAATGATTTACACTAAATAAAATACAAAAGCAAAAAATAAAATATATATCAAACATATACTACTTATATATACATATATAAAAGTACCTATCACGAAAGAGAAAGGAAATGCTCTTTCAATCTTGTCTTAAAAGTGAAAATTGAGGGACTATCTCTATTTATTTTATTTATTTTTTGGTTCCAGCTGGTTTATTTTTTGGTTCCAGCTGGTAGTGGTTATATGTTTGAGATGCCAATAAGATTGCGTGACCAAACTTCTAAAACTGATAACCACTAGAATTAGTATGGCGCCCTCCCACCATGCTTACTCATAGAATAAATAGAATCTTATCACTGAGGCAGCATACTTACCCAACGAGTAAAAGATTCAATTAATTCAGGAAAAAATATATTTATATGGCTTATGTTTAAACGTTCATCAAAAACGCACCTATTGTACTACCAATAGATTCGAAACGACCGGCAGAATTAGTAAACGACCACCAAATTGTGTTTGGATAAATGATCACCAAACTTCTTTTTATGTTTTGTGTACTTAATGTTTTAAGTTTTTTTTTGTTCTTACATGTTCAACCTAACACGAAGGATAATTCGCTTCGCTCACCCCCTGTACCCTTCACCGATCATTAACCCATTTTGGGTGGGAAAAAAATATTTGGGTGATCATTATTTTTGTTGCCTATTTATATCGTAACAGTACTTTTACATCAAAAAATATAGCCTCGGTTGAATAAACCACAAATACTAAGGTGGTTTCCTCTCTTGATTCCAGGTGCACAGCAAGGGTCTGAAGTTCGGCATCTACGAGGACTACGGCAACTTCACCTGCGCCGGATATCCGGGCGTGGTCGGACATCTAGCTGGAGGTACGTAGCCCGACCGTAGTATAAATAAGAATCCCCGACCAAGGAGGTTGCTATTGGGATTTTCTAAACTCAACACCAGATTTCCCAAAGACCACAATAATAATAATAATAATAATAATAATAATACCTTGGACACTATTTACACACATTGATCTAGCCCCAAACTAGGATTCCCTGTATCTTGGGTACTAGACAACGATACACATACTTATATAAATAAATATCATACTTAGATAGATAAACAACCATGACTAGGGTACAAACATCCGTTCTCTTCAAACAAATATTTGCCCCCACCGGGACTCGAACCCGGGACCCTTGGCTTCGTAGGCAGGGTCACTGCCGAATCGGCCATTCGGGTCGTTAGTGTCACAAGAAGAGGGAAGAATATTTTTTTTTAAGTTATCCAATATGACGTCGTACAGCGTCGTTAGTATCATTAGTTCTAGTTTTGGCCACTGGTCTCAGTTTTGTGGCTCTATTGTCGGAATTGTAGGATCTCAACAGATGTCACACCAATGATCAACTTAATCGAAAATCGGTCAAGTACGGGTCGGCTTCGCACATGAAGGGTTCCGTCCCATCGTAGAGAGAATATTTAAGCTCTAAATATATTAAAAAATATATAAAAATATATCCGAACGTGGATTCGAACCCTAAATATTGTGCAGCCGATATCAAACCAATTAAGCCACCACAACCATGTAAAGTGGTCGCGAAATCTATGATCATATTGGGATCATGATATCGCGGAGGGTGTTAAAAAACGTATCTTGGGACCCCTTTCATTTATAAAATCTCGTGTATAGGTCAATAAGAGATGTTGTAGCGGCAACAGATATACACATTCTGTGAACAGTTCAACTCTCTACCTACCACGGTTCATGAGATACAGCCCGGTGACGGACGGCTAGACAGACGCACACTTACGGCCGATCCCAATAACCTATCTTCTATTCACAATCTGCAGATTTGGGACTGCTAGTGTCAAATTTGACATAAATCACATAGCGCAACTGTCAAATGTAACGCGTAATCTGCAGATCACGGATAGAGATAGGTTATTGGGATCGGCCGTTAGTAATAGGGTCTCGTTTGTCACCCTTCGCGTACGGAACCCTAAGAATGAGGATCCATTTTTCGCTGTGAACAATCAGCGTTTGCTGCCCTACATAACATGTATGTACTTAGTATGTTACGTAAACTCCGTGTAGCTATTGATGTGTGTTGATGATATAGCAGGTACTTAGGTTCGCGTGTGCTTGCAACTGTAGTATGTCCGACGCTCTCCCATGCACAAAAAGTAATGATAGATACCATTTCCTCACTTTTCATTGTATAATTAGTCATTTCCTAGGGTTATTTCATACTTACGAATAGAGTAAACTTACTAAATGCATTGCTTGGTGGGCGGTTGGGAACGGATTACCAAGTTCAGGGTATCCTTGGATCTGATTTCTGCAAATATACCTGTAATGCCTTCTCTATTCGCTCTTCCAGCCTTTATTTACTCCGATACACATCAAAATCGACGCAGTTTATATCAATTGACGTTTAGTATGTTGGATTACGTTATACTTAGGGAATTCGATCCCAGGTGTTTTTATAGATCCCGGAATTTCGGAATTCCGGGATCCAGGGATAAACCTGGGATTGTAGATATTTCAAAAAAAGAGTAAAATGTACGAAAAAAAAAAGTTTTTATTCAGGCTTTTGTAATCGAAATCGCGCATTTGACACTAGCGTTCTTAACTTGAGATCGGTAGGTAGCTACTTATAATATTAAAAACATTCAATAAACCATAAAACATACACGGTAGGTAACACTTTCACTTGAGTAGGTGATGAAGCGATTTTGTTTTTGTATTTAAGCATATAAATATTAAACAAAGATACGATTACTAAATCAGATCAGTCATACAAAGTTACAATAATTATTATACATACTTCAATTATACACAAACACAATAACAACTATGATCATAATTAACCAAAACATTTTATGAGATCAATACGTACTTTACTTATTTATTTATTATTTAAAAGGGAAATATTAAACTGCACATCAATAATACTGATTTGCACAGCAAATATACTGATTTTCACAGCAAATATCAGGGCAAAATACTGCGGTAGCTTAGGTGAAGCTTAGCTTTATCCTTCGTCTTAGGTTGAAACAGTGAGACTCTAACCTGACCAAAAGAGATTGTTGGCAGGCTCAAGATACATTTATTAATCACAGGGTCGTGAGTCGAATATTGGTGATATAGTTGAAACGCTGGATAGGGACTCGCCGGGAATTTGTAGACTTCAGCTCCTTGATAGACTCAATCCAACTGGTCCACTTCTCCAGACGTCAACAAGTGATTTAGCGGTTAGCGCCAGGAGGATATTATTCCTCGGCGTGGAACCCTGGAAAGAGACCAGTGTGAATGATAGGAATACAAAAGCGCTACAGCGCCCAGCTATCAGACGACGGCTCCCCACACGGAGACTTCCGACGAGGGCCCTAGGGTACTTAGGATCTAAGAGTGCCGCAGTCCAATAGACACTGTATAGAAAAGAAAAATACATAGAGAGTATAAAATACACGAAAATAAGAAAGACTAACTACGAACCAATGCTTACCCATGGATTGGGGATAGTAGGGAAGTTTCATATAAACTACTGCACCTTACAGCAACTAAACATTCAGCTCCATTACAGTACTAAAGGGACTAGCCCATCGCCGCAACTAAAGGCGTGACTTAAAAATTATTGATGCAGAAGATACAACCTCACGTTTCAGAGCTCAAACAATGTCTGCCAAAAAAAAACAATCAGCTGCCAGACGAGATTCCAGACCCGAATTTTCGAATTTTTATAGTTTTAGTTTTTAACTGGCTAATAAGCCAGTAGCCAATATGGTCAAGGAGGTAGTACGTTACATACCCGTCTTGTTTGGGTAGGATTTTACCTGATAAAATCCTCTAAGATACTAACTAAACTAAACTAACTTACCAAATTAACTACTTAAGATAAAATACTCTAAAGCTCGCCATCTACAATGTCAGAGAAATATATAACTAACAGTCTAGCTCAACTACATACAAACATCACACATTCGTACCAACAATCAGACATCAGAATTCATACTAAGTTCATACAAGAGTTCACACTAACATCGTGTAAACACAGCCTTACACACAGGGTGCCATTATTATAGCCAAATGCACACCCAGACTAACTGTCAGAAGTTGAAAAATAAGCAAGATCCCTTGAACTAAAATAAGAACCTTAGTACATAAACGCCCCGATAGCTTAGCTACTATCGTAACGCAGAATAACACCATGAGGGGCAGCTCCCTCAAGTGTTCAAGACTTCCTGCACCGTTAGTGGGTACAGAAAATAATAATAGAGTAGAATATCTATTCTACAACAAAGAGTAAAAAAGTAGAGAATTATAGTTCAAGAGGCCATAAGCTAAAGTAACAGACATTGCAGAGTAACGTTACACAATAAAGAACTTTTACGTAGCTGTAGATATAGAAGGTTTTTAGAATACAAGGGTCAAAATACTTATTACATACATAAAGGAATCGTTAACTACTATTGAATAAGACAGAACGCTGTCGCAGCCTATCTTCAGACAGAAGGTGCTCTCAGACAGACACAGATCGCTCGGCACAAGTACAAGCGCTAAATTTAACTCGAAGCTCAACCACATACTCCAATTCAGCCTTATTTAGCGACAGATATTTTATAGGAAACGTCATGTTTACTACCAATCTAGTAAACTGTACAAATTTACATGAAAGTAAGCAGAGTACACGACTAAAGCCCGGTTTCTGGTACAAAATCAAGCCATTGATCTACCGTTTTGACAGCTGAAATTGATAAAGGACTGTCAACAACATATTAAATGTACGAGAAATCGGCCGTTAAACACAAACCTTATTTATTATTTAATAGTCCGAAAAGTTTCCCTACTAAAATCTTCACAATTTATTAATTTATTTTTCGTACTGAGAATTTGGAGGAAAATATTTATCAACAATTATAATATGACAACGGCCGTCAGACTGCGACCATAAATAATGTAGAAATGAGGTAGGTACCCAGATAAACGATCAAATATACTCCTGTCAGACAAAAATAAACAACAAAATATACAAGCTACGAAAGAAATCTAGCGTTCTACGGCGCTCTTATGGCCTAACTACTCTGACCAGACATAAAACTCTATCACCAATATTCCCTTAATCCGGGCGCCATTGAAACAGTGAGACTCTAACCTGACCAAAAGAGATTGTTGGCAGGCTCAAGATACATTTATTAATCACAGGGTCGTGAGTCGAATATTGGTGATATAGTTGAAACGCTGGATAGGGACTCGCCGGGAATTTGTAGACTTCAGCTCCTTGATAGACTCAATCCAACTGGTCCACTTCTCCAGACGTCAACAAGTGATTTAGTGGTTAGCGCCAGGAGGATATTATTCCTCGGCGTGGAACCCTGGAATGAGACCAGTGTGAATGATAGGAATACAAAAGCGCTACAGCGCCCAGCTATCAGACGACGGCTCCCCACACGGAGACTTCCGACGAGGGCCCTAGGGTAATTAGGATCCAAGAGTGCCGCAGTCCAATAGACACTGTATAGAAAAGAAAAATACATAGAGAGTATAAAATACACGAAAATAAGAAAGACTAACTACGAACCAATGCTTACCCATGGATTGGGGATAGTAGGGAAGTTTCATATAAACTACTGCACCTTACAGCAACTAAACATTCAGCTCCATTACAGTACTAAAGGGACTAGCCCATCGCCGCAACTAAAGGCGTGACTTAAAAATTATTGATGCAGAAGATACAACCTCACGTTTCAGAGCTCAAACAATGTCTGCCAAAAAAAAACAATCAGCTGCCAGACGAGATTCCAGACCCGAATTTTCGAATTTTTATAGTTTTAGTTTTTAACTGGCTAATCCGCCAGTAGCCAATATGGTCAAGGAGGTAGTACGTTACAAGGTTGAACATGTAAGAACAACAAAAATACTTAAAACATAAAAAATATTTTTGCTGATCCTTTTTTGATGTGAAAATCAGTATTTTTGCTGTGCGATTAAAATAGTATTTTGCTCTATGAATGAAATTAATATTAATATATAAATAATTTGCCACGACTCGTATTGCATTGCACGGTTTTTGCCGTTCTATAATGGACGCCAAAAACGAGCCTTGCAAAACTCCGAAAATCCCGGGCTTTCACAACTGTGATCCCGGGATCTGAAACCCGAAAAATGAGCCGGTATACCGGGATCGGAATCCCTAGTTACACTGTTTTTAAAATACTGTCACTATTCCACAACCTTCCTTCGTTTTGAGTTTGTGATTAAGCAGGTCGATCGCCTTTGCTTGCCCGATGCTATTATTGTTGGTGCAGGTGTTGCCATCCGTAGTAACGTATGTCGGAGGAAGTTGCGTGTTGCCATGCCCAGGTGCAGATATCGTGGTGGAGCGTTGGTAGCTTCGGATCTACTTTCAATAAAGTTGGGTCATTAATTCACGATAGAAGCACTGATTCAATCATTCAGCCGCTGTCCTATTTGACATCTGTCGAACAACTATGGTCGTACGACTGGGTCACGTTGTAGGTGTACAGATAACAGATGATCGGGGAGTGGCAGCACGCGTAAATTTTATAACATTAGACACGCCTCACGGGACACTTGGTTAGACGGGATGACGGACGGTGGACCAAAGCAGTCACGGAGTGGCGGCCGAGGGGAGCGACAAGGCCAGGGGGCAGACCACCTGCCCGATGGTCCGACGACATACTCAAGTCGACAGGATCTCAATGGATGAGGATGGTACAGGACCGTAAGTGTTGGCGCTATAGAGAAGAGGCCTTTGCCCAGCAGTGGGTTGATGTGGGCTGAGCGTGATGATGATGAGACACGCCTCAATATATTATCTTAAGTACATTAATACAGACGCTTGAACGGTGATGGAAAACATGGTGAGGAAACCTTCAATCTCCATGCTGTGTCGGCTGGCTAGCCCCCTGTCACGCAAAGTATCGAATAACCGGCTAAACGAGGGCACAATTGTGCAGTCAAAGTCAAAATTCCTTTATTACTGTAGATATTTATTTAACCCTTAGCTAGGCCTTTTGGAAGGTTACAGGATTATTAAAATATATATATATTATATATAAATATATATTTTATTTTCATTAATTCCTGAAAAAGACCCTGTGGTCTCTATATGACCACTGCCCGCTGCCGAAAAAAGATATATGTACATATGGACCACCCGTATGGGATCACAGTCCGACAAGCTACACGACTTTTAAGGGACTACATTACTGAACAGTTGGTTAAGTAAAACTTCAATGTTCATTAGTTTTAATTAAGGTGCTACGAAAAAAAATGGGGTTTTTTACGAATCTCCACCTCCACCATGAAGTCATCTACAGATTTGATTTTTGGGTTAACGTTTATTGAGTATTTGATTATGATTTTCACTAAAGGAAAACGCGATTGGATGAAATTTTGTTGATATAATTTAATTACGAAAACACCTCTAAATTGTTTAATTTTTTCCTGTAATTCTGAAATCCTAACTAATTCCATTGTGGAACTGCGTTCAAAATGTATATATTATGTATTCGCAAAATCTCCTTAAAAACCTTTTTAACAAAATAGCGTAGTTTATTTTTAAACAATTATTCTGTGGTTTAGCGCTACGTTTTTTAATTTTTTCCCGATCCCGTCCCTCTCACACTGCGGGTCTTTCCGCCTGGAGTAACGGGGACCATTGCACGGACGAGGTATCGCCTTAACCTTAACATTTAAAAAAGCTTTAAACTTGAAAGGTGGTAAAAATCAAAACAAGGTTCTGCCCATAGCGGTACTTGGCAGACCTTACACAATATTTTTGATCGTGGTGGTTTCATATAAGTCTTCCTCCGATGACGCGTTGATCTCATCCAGAGCCTATTCAATTTCATTATAGCGAATAGATCACTGCGTTTTAGGAAAAGATAAATCTGTGTAAGAAGAATATCTAATATTTTTGTTTGGTTATAGTGGGTATGGTATAAACCCCTTAAAAGTTGTGTGTTGCCACATTTGGCAGACACTAATGGGCAGAGGTTAGATATGAAACAGAAAATGAAAAGTAACCATAAACTTTAGTCGTAAATATTTCACAAAAAAAAAAAAACTTGGGATAAATCTAATAATATTACAGATAAATATACTTATATACTATCATAAAATTACAATAAATAACATTTACCTTATTTATTTTCGGAAATATATTTTGTTTGCCTTACACTAATATCCAAAAGTGACTGTTTTCGCAACAATTTGCATTTGACAACCGAAATGACAAAGAAATTGTTCTGATACCCTACTTTTTGCGTTCATAAATAGTCTGTACATAGACATTATAATAATGACATTTTGTGGTCTCTCTACAGCATCTGCTCTTCGAGAAAAAAAAATGTGGTCGTTATGTGGAACAGCCTGGCTAAGGGTTAAATTTATTTTTTCAAACATGCAATGAAATGTCGTGATTACATGCGTTATAACAGGCTTGGAAGTATCACGTTGCGGGCCGCACAACTCGAGAGAACAGTAAAGAAAAAAAATATGTTTATTTTATGTTCAAAGCAAAAGACATTAACGGGCGAACGGAACTTACGATTAGTAGTATTTTTAAACTTGAATTTGTTTTTCATTTCATAGTATATCTTTGAGGAAAGCACTTTACATGCCTCTGGCCGTGAAAAGGGCTTGCCGGCTTCGTATCACTATCTGTCTATACCTATTCAGCCGACAAGCCCTTTTTTCCCAGCGTCTGCAGTAATGTAAACGACATTTTTTGCCTTGTCTCTACATTGGACAACTGTGGGAGAGAATGGTAAAGAAACTCCCACAGATAGATTTTTATATTTCTTTCTAAAATTGGTTGTGTTTAACTAAATATTACAATATTAATAAATAATTACAAAACTGTTAACAGTTCTTTGTTGTCATTTATGTAATCTTGAACATTGTAATATCCTTTTTTAGACTAAGTCGTTTTTACATGGGTTTTAACCCCTTAAGCCCGGGTGGCGCCAGAAGCTGCGTTGTAGGTTTTGAATTTTGTTACAATGTCATGGGATTCAGAATGCATTGTTCGTATGGCAATTTCTAAATCTCCAGAGTGCCACTAATGCGAAAAGTCACAATTTTTAAATTTTTACAAATTTTACAATTGTTACAACAGTTACAAATTTTTTTCAAGCGCTCCATGGAGGACACGTTAAGGCTTATCTTGTCAGCTACTGGTCCCGTCAAAGGGGACGGTAATGGACTACAATTTAAGTGATCGTCAGTAATGATGGCTGAGTGATTATTCTATCGAGGGCTCGTTAGCAAACTATGTCAATTTCCTTGAGAAATTGGGTGCGCCATAGAAGCTTCCAATAATTGCGGCCTACTGTAGCTAGCTACTACGGCCGGCCCCACTGGCTAGCTAATAGGTAATGTGCGGAGGCTGCAACTCGAATCAAGAGGGTCATTTGGTTAGTAGTCACTTCAACACGTGCTTGATAAAAAGTCACGAAGTAAGAAGTATGTACTATGTAGTTACCTCCTTTCCTTTTTGCCAGAATTTTAAAGATAAAACCGAAGTTTGACGACCCGAATGGCCGAGTCGACAGTGACCCTGCCTACGAAGCCAAGGGTCCCGGGTTCGAGTCCCGGTGGGGGCAAACATGTGATGAGAACGGATGTTTGTACCCTAGCCATGGTTGTTTATCTATCTAAGTATAATATTTATCTATATAAGTATGTGTATCGTTGTCTAGTACCCTAGATACAGGGAATCCTAGTTTGGGGCTAGATCAATGTGTGTAAATAGTGTCCAAGGTATTAAAAAAAATATCCTAAACCTTCTAATTTGTATATTTTTTGGTAGGAAGAGGCAGCAAAAGACTAAGGCCCATATCTACTAATAAATATTTAATTTCCAGATGCAGCAACCTTCGCGCAATGGGGCGTGGACTACGTCAAGCTGGACGGCTGCTATGCCCTGCCAGCCGACATGGATCACGGGTACCCCGCGTTCGGGCGCGAGCTCAACGCCACCGGAAAGCAGATGGTCTACTCGTGCAGCTGGCCGGTCTATCAGATTTATGCTGGCATGCAGGTGAGATGAGAAACTGATTTCTAACCGTTCTCACCTTTAGGGTTTAGCTATTAATAAATAAAAAGGGGTGACAAAAGATAGTTACAGAGATTTAATAAACATTAACATTAACATTTACATACAGGCACATACATTGCTTCTGGCCACACACTAGAATACCCTGTGTAGTGGGAACCTGAAACAGCGACGTCACACACATATAAACATCCAAGCCCTGTTTTTTTTTCTTTACCCCCAGCCGGGGATCGAACCCGAGACCTCCCCTGCGTGGTAGGCAGAGCCACAACCGCTGCGCCACAAAGGTCGTCAAATAAAATAAAATAGAAATAAAATAAAAAAATAAAATATAATACGATAGACGGGTCGTGGGTAGAACTCATCGGTATTGATTTGTCAGTTATTCACTACACCAGCACTCCCCTGGCACTCCCCTGGCACTCCCCTGGTCTTCAGGTGTTTGGTAGATCAGCAGCCAGTATGGGCAAGTTATCGGCAGGAATCAATCAGACAGGATGTAGGAAGATCGGTTGGAAGTTGTGAAGTGCGGAGCCGATAGGTATGGGAACGTCGGCATAGAGTCGGGAGGTAAGAATATCTCGGGGGGTAGAGCCGGTAAAAAGTTGTTAAAATATTAGAGAAATGAAGATTTTTCTTTGACGTCGGTCAAAGAAAACTATAATTTCGAATTTTGTTTTATAGGAATATCATGATGATGATGATGATGAGGTGGGACGCGCGCTGAACCACAGGCGGGTGATCGGTGCTCTATCGTGACTGTTGCACCCAACTACCAGTGTTTGGGCACTGGTTACTGTTGGATCAACAGATGTCCCCAAATGTTGTTCGTTTAATTAATTCTAGGATGTCGCTAGGAATATCATAGATTACAGCCAGCTAAATATGACATACAAACTATATCGACGACCCGAATGGCCGAGTCGGCAGTGACCCCACCCCGCCTATGAAGCCAAGGGTCCCGGATTCGAGTTCCGGTGGGGGAAAATATTTGTTTGATGAGAACAGATGTTTGTACCCTAGTCATGGTTGTTTTTCTATCTAAGTATAATATTATCTATATGAGTATGTGTATCGTTTTCTAGTACCCAAGATATAGGGAATCCTAGTTCGGGGCTAGATCAATGTGTGTAAATAGTATCAAAGGTATTATTATTATATGATGGAGATAGACTCAAGTGAATAAGAACTACATGTTACAATACCCCTCTATTTAGGATAGGAATCTGCTGAGACTCTAGTAAGTCCTAAAACTAACAGCACATTCATCACACATTCACATAACTATCAGACAACAGCATCACACAAAATTCACACCACCAGAGTCTACACAAATACAGAAAGTGTAGACTCAACATTCCATACATATATTAGTCAGCATAGTCACCCAAACCTAACTGAAAGAGATGACAAATATAATAGGTCTATTGAGAAAAAATAAAGATATATACATAAATATTGAGCCACAGTAGCTCACCTACTACTGTCAGCTAAACATCAATGACGTAGGGTTAGCATCTCACGCCAGTGACAGCAACTCTGCGACCTGGTACAGGGCCTAGAGGACACGAGTGAGCTAGTAGAATTCCTCCAACCGGAAGTGGTTGGCAAAATTAAGTAGTTATAACACTCAATAGGCCAAGTAGAAAAAGACATTCTAGAGTAGTAAGCTAGTTAGACAAGTACTGAGCGGGTTCTAGAGAATAGTAGGGAATGATATGGTAGGGTAGAACTACATTAGAATATTACATAACGTAGAAAGATAGCAATAGAGAATGTAGGTGGATAGTACATAGATATAGATACAACAACTAGACTACAACACCTAGGATAACCAAATACAACATTGCAAACGTGAAATGCTATTAACAGATCGAAGGGCATTCGGGTGCCCGTTTGAGTTTCTTGCGTTTTGTATGAAGATTTATTGTAATTTAAGACTCCGACTGAATGTAAAGACTTTGTTTTTTTTTATAATGAGTTTCACGGCCCTGGATAAAATTCCTTTTGGGAAAGACTTTGATGAATTAAAGAATGAATGAATGAATGTTTATTTACCATAAATAAATTACATTTCTATTTCTTATTTAAGTTGTATTCTAAGTTATATAATTTTATGTGGTCTCGTTGATCCATACACTAGGAAGACCTGTATTGTATGGAACGGTGTTTCCGTCTTAAATGTCTATCTTATACAATTATATATTATTATTATTTTAATAATATCTTAAGTTTCTATACTTGAGTATTATTCGCATTAAACAACATCAGCAATAATTATATCAAGATGTATGTATGTTTTATGTATTTTTAAGATCACATACATATTATCTATTTTGTTTACTTTTGTATCTTTAACATTTTTTCCGTTGTTATGTAGTCTAGGTTGAGAAGCCATGTTTTCTGGTACATTTATTTTTTACTAGTAGGTATATTTTAGTATTTTATTAACTTTATTGTGTATATATGGACCTAGAAATAAGTGTGAATGCTGGGCAAAAGCTGTTACCGAATCAGGGATGGTTACTTAGGATTCTGAATGTTAAGGTCACACACATTGGTAGCAACAAATCACCAAATTTCAAAAGAAGCCAGGGAACCAGTCGTAAAAAAACACCCGCTAACAATAGATGTTCTGTGTTCCAGCCGAACTTCTCGTCGATCATCGAGCACTGCAACCTGTGGCGAAACTTCGACGACATCCAGGACTCGTGGGCGTCCGTCGAGTCTATCATAGACTACTATGGAAACCACCAGGACGCGATCGTGCCCAACGCAGGGCCCGGCCACTGGAACGACCCGGACATGGTATGGGTTTGAAATATATTTTTTTGGGTTCCATACCCGAGGAGTGGCAGGGTTTGAAATATATTTTTGAGGGTTCCATACCCGAAGAGTGCCAAACGGGAAACTATTACTAAGCCTCCGCTGTCCGTCTGTCAGTCCGTCAACCGTAATAGGTAGAGAATTGCAATTTTCACAGAATTTGTATTTCTGTTGCCGCTGTGTAACAAATGATGAATTCCACGAGATTTTATACATTAAATGGGTCCCTGCGAATTACCTAACCGCACTCTGTAGGGACTGGTTCAGGTTTATTTGTTTTTTTTTTAAATATTTTTAGTCCTTTCCATCTATCTATCCAGCCTTTTGCACCTACTGTTGAGTAAATGCCTCCTCTTCATCACGCCATTTATTGCGGTCCTGGGCCAATCTGATCCACTGCGGTCCGGCAATTTTAGCGATGTCATCCGACCATCGGGCGGGTGGTCTGCTTCTCGGCATACGCGCGTCCCTTGGCCACCATTCCGTCACCAGTCCATCTACCATCGTCTCTCCTAGCCAAGTGTCCCGTCCATCTATCTCCACTTTAACCTAGCGATTCGCATACCCACATCTACGACCTTGGTGCGTCGTCGTATCTCGACGCTGGGTATGTGATCGCGAAGGGAGATTCCGAGCATAGCACGCTCCATTGCCCTTTGTGCTACTTGGATTTTATGCATGGATTCTTTTGTGAGCGGCCATGTTTTGGATCCATATGTGAGTATAGACAGGACACATTGGTTAAAGGTTGACGTATTATGGACTTTAGTAGTCTTCCAATTTACCAAAGGCAGCCCAATCCGGCTATATGCGCCTGGAGATCTCCTTCACTTAAGAATTTCGGCCAAAGGATAAACTGTGTCACAGATATTGTAATACTATACTAGACTGTGTCCAAGGTAGATGTATTCGTCCAGTCTCTAGACGACAGTTACCTACGATTATTAATATAATCCAAACGTGACCAAAACCAATCTTGATTGTTGAGAACCCTCAAGATTGGTTTTAGACACGTTTATCCCCAGGCTGACCCCAAGTGAAGCTTTATGCAGGTCTTCGAGCATTCTCTGAAAATTTGAAACGTTCTCAGCTAAGGTCTACAGCAAAGCGAAGATGTGATAAAAATCGGCCGTAGATCCTTTGTCCTCCCAGTTGAGTGTTATCAGCAGATCTTCGAGCACACCACTAAATAACTTTGGTGAGATTATGTCCCCTTGGCGCACACCTCGCTGGATCGGCACGAATTCAGAGAGCCTATGCATCCGTACTTGGAAAGTTGCTCCACGTATCGTTTAGTCCTTACACCGGTTTAGTCCTTAAATATTATTTTATGAGGATTTACGTAACCCTTCGTGTGCATGTCCGACCCGCACTTGACCGATTTTTCGTAGGTAGCTTGGTTTGTGTCCCACTACAGGTCGAACTCCTCTTTCTTTCTTTTCTTTCCTATCTTATGCCGGGCCTGCAGTCCAGTAGAAAGAAACCTATCCAGGTATCCCCGCTATCGTCGTCTCGGTCTGCAGACCATTGCCGTTTTGAGGCTACCTGCCCCTGGTCTATGCCACCTCCGGCTACACCATCAGAGACTTGTTGAGGTCGTCTCGGCAATTTCGTTTGGACCTGTCCAAATGCATTGAGGCACCCATTAGCCTCTTTCAAAGAAACATAAACATAAATCATAAACATCTACATACAAGTACATACATTGCTTCTGGCCCCACACTAGGATACCCTATGTCATGGGAAACAGAAACAGCGCCGTTATACACATTTAAACATCAAAGACCTGGGGATTTTTTTTCTTGATCTCCAGCCGGGGATCGAACCCGGGCAAGATCTAAAGATACAAAACGGTGGTCAGTAGCTTTTCTTGCGGCAGCTCCGTGTAGCGGGTTGCTCCCCTCCCTCAAACATGGCGAGGGAGGTGATGGCTGGTGCACAAATCATACTCGTGAACGGGTGCTGCTTAGAGGGACTGGTCCAGTCTGGTTTCTCATAAGCTATGTTCAAGCTTGTCTTTGTTCTTATTTAATTATTTTGTTAGATTGTTATTTTGAGACATTTTATTGGCACTTATGGATACGATGTTATAATATTGTCATTAGATTAGATAATTATTATATAGGAAAATTGTGTAATAAAAAAAATATGACGAAAATTTAAAAAATTACATCCTCGTAGAGTTTCTTGGTGCTATCTTCCACTGGAAGAGTTAATGTAGTTTCGTTTTCCTGTGCGAGATTCAGCCATGAATCACCACTTGAAGGGGAAATTTCCTATTTCAAACTCAAACCATAATCAGTTATGTACTCATTAGTTTAATTGATCACATTTGTTTTTTCCATCTATATGAGACTTAAGTAAGTGTATGACTTGCAAAAGTGCATTATTTTAAATAAATAAGTATATGATTTGAGTTTTTTGAGTTTTGAGGCACATTCAAGATAAATATGGGGATGTCCGGAAATCTCCCTTTCCGTTGACGTATTGAAATTCAGAGAATAAAAAAAACATAAAATAATGTATCAATTTCTGTCACCCCCAGCTGATCATCGGTAACTTCGGCCTCTCCTACGAGCAGAGCAAATCCCAGTTTGCCATCTGGGCGATCCTGGCGGCTCCGTTGCTGATGAGCGTGGACCTTCGCACCATCAGACCGGAGTACAAGGCCATCCTGCAGAACAGAAAGATCATCGAGGTGGACCAGGACCCGCTGGGTATTCAGGGCAGGAGGATATACAAGGTTGGTGATCAGACTCTCTGATATCCTCATCTGAAGAGACCCGTTTCAGTTCAGCAATGATGATTTAGAAGTTATTTTTTTCTGGTGTTTTATGCTTACAATACTTCAAAATTGCATTGAATAATAAACGAACATAATGAACGTTACTTATTCATATATCGATAGGCCTCATCATGGGCCTCGTAGGCGTCATCATGGGCCTCGTAGGCCTCATCATGGGCCTCGTAGGCGTCATCAAGGGCCTCGGCCCTCGATGACGAAAAAGAGGGGTGTTTTAAATTTGGAGCCACTCTATGTTACTGTGTGTGTGTGTGTATATCTATCTGTCTGTGGCCCTCTAGCGCTCAAACAGGTGGACGGATCTAAATGCGGTTTTCTGTAAATGGTAATACCATTTACAGAAAAAGAAAGAAACCTTACAACTGAGCCGATTATTAAAAAAAAAAACTAAAAACCAGGGAAGTCTTTTTTAATGCGGTTTTCTGTAAATGGTATTACCATTTACAGAAAACCGCATTAAAATCCGCATTAAAAAAGACTTCCCTGGTTTTTAGCTTTTTTTTTTATAATCGGCTCAGTTGTAAGGTTTAAGAATTATCGTTTATTTATTACGTCGGGGTTCGGTCGGGGCGTTGTATATTTATTACGTCGGGGTTCGGTCGGGGCGTTGTATATTTATTACGTCGGGGTTCCGTCGGGGCGTTGTATATTTATTACGTCGGGGTTCGGTCGGGGCGTTGTATATTTATTACGTCGGGGTTCCGTCGGGGCGTTGTATATTTATTACGTCGGGGTTCGGTCGGGGCGTTGTATATTTATTACGTCGGGGTTCGGTCGGGGCGTTGTATATTTATTACGTCGGGGTTCGTTCGGGGCGTTGTATATTTATTACGTCGGGGTTCGGTCGGGGTGTTGTATATTTATTACGTCGGGGTTCGGTCGGGGCGTTGTATATTTATTACTTCGGGGTTCGGTCGGGGCGTTGTATATTTATTACGTCGGGGTTCGGTCGGGGCGTTGTATATTTATTACGTCGGGGTTCGGTCGGGGCGTTGTATATTTATTACGTCGGGGTTCGGTCGGGGCGTTGTATATTTATTACGTCGGGGTTCGGTCGGGGCGTTGTATATTTATTACGTCGCGGTTCGGTCGGGGCGTTGTATATTTATTACGTCGTGGTTCGGTCGGGGCGTTGTATATTTATTACGTCGCGGTTCGGTCGGGGCGTTGTATATTTATTACGTCGGGGTTCGGTCGGGGCGTTGTATATTTATTACGTCGGGGTTCGGTCGGGGCGTTGTATATTTATTACGTCGGGGTTCGGTCGGGGCGTTGTATATTTTTAATTCCTATCTGGCACTGGCGGGTCTTTATGGAAGTGTCTTCTAAACTGACAGTAAAAATGACTTGAATGAACAATTACTTGTAAAAACAATGAAATGAGTGCGAAAATGTTGTGTTTATTTATTTATTTCACTTTTCATAAATCATAATTTCTTTATTGTATTGTAATACAGAAAACTTAAAGGATACAAGTGTATAAAGGCGAGCTTATCTCTTACAAGCTATTTATTCTAGCAAACCATGCATGTATAGGAAAGTATATCGCGCGGTATATTCATCCGAGATTTATTTATCTCCTGCCCTCTGCCTCCCAGCCATGCAGATTGCATCATGTTCATAGCCAAAATCATCAGGCTTTACCAAGTCCTGAGCTGATGTAGGACATCTATTTAGTCTCTGCGGCATAGTGGTCGAGACTTTGTCTAACTATCCGACTGTCCCAGGTTTCGATCCTGGCCAAGAAGAACTAAACAAACAAACAAAAGTGTATATACAGGCACATACATTCCTTCTGTCGCCACACTAGGATACCCTGTGTCGTGGAAACCAGAAACTGCGACGTCGCACACATAAACATCCAAGAACTGGGGATTTTTTTCTTTATTCCCAGCCGGGGATCGAACCCGGGACCTCTCGCATGGATGGCAGAGCCACAACTGCAGCTCCATAAAAAACAAATACTGAAAGACTGTTAGGATGGCAACGTTAAGGCGACACGTAAAAACAAATACTGAAAGACTGTCAGGATGGCAACGTTAAGGCGATACGTAAAAACAAATACTGAAAGACTGTCAGGATGGCAACGTTAAGGCGATACGTAAAAACAAATACTGAAAGACTGTCAGGATGGCAACGTTAAGGCGATACGTAAAAACAAATACTGAAAGACTGTCAGGATGGCAACGTTAAGGCGATACGTAAAAACAAATACTGAAAGACTGTCAGGATGGCAACGTTAAGGCGATACGTAAAAACAAATACTAAAAGACTGTCAGGATGGCAACGTTAAGGCGATACGTAAAAAAATTGGGTTGTTTGAGAATCCATTGGCTCCACTAGAAAAGATTCTACAGATATGATTTTTGGGTTAACGTTTATTGAGTATTTGATTAAGATTATCACTGAAGGAAAACGCGATTGGATGTTTTTTGTTTAGAAAGAATTTAATTACGAAAAGAACTCCAAATATTTTTTCCTGTAATTCTGAAAACCTAAATAATTTCATTGCGGAATTGCATGCAAAATGTGGACATTATGTATATGTAAACTCACCTTGATAATCTTTTTGACAAAATAGCGTAGTTTATTTTTAAAGAATTTTTATGTGCCGCTACGTTATTTTAGTTTGAGTCGAGCGCATTGCTCGCGCTCTCTTTTCTTTCTAACGTGGAAGTGATTTTATTTATATTTTCTCACATCACCTTAGAGTAAGTTCTTGCGCCCAAATCTTCCATTTCCGCTTCCAGCACCGAGGCATCGAGATCTGGTCGCGGCCCATCCTGCCGATCCAGGGCCAGCACTACTCGTACGCCGTCGCCTTCGTGAACCGGCGCACCGACGGGACGCCGTCCGACGTCGCCGTGACCCTCAGGGAGCTGGGCCTGAACAACCCGGCTGGCTACCGGGTGGAGGTAACACTTCCTTTGGACTACCTACTTTGGAGACTTTTGCCTAGGGGATTTTTAACCTTGCACTGATATATTGAACTCTTCGTTTCTTCGCAGAGCTTTCGCTTGTAAATTTATAAGAAAAAAGCGGCCAAGTGCGAGTCGATCTCGCACAAGTGGGGTTCCATACCATAATCTATTAAAAAAAATAACGTTTGTTGCATGGGAGCCCCCTTTTTTTATTTTTTTTAAGTGAATATACAAGGTGACATTTAATTAGCTGACCATATTTTTGGGGAATGAAAGTACCCATCATTATGAACAACTTTCCCCAAGAAATATATGGTCGCAAATGTAAAAATTAAGTTGTCCCTCAGTACATTGACCCGATCAGCCGATTACGAGTTACTATGGGGGACCCACTATTTTTTTTCTTGGGGAAAGTCGTTCATAATGACGGGTATTATAATTCTCTAAAATGTGGTCAGCTAATTAAATGTCACCTTAATCTCTAGCTCACTCTTAATCGACGGCTACCGTGTTATTAATAAAAACACTCTATTCTGTTGTTAATCCTTCCTTATTCTAAGACTAGTTACTCTCAGGTTATACTCGGAGTAAGCCTGGTGTAAAATTGTTATTATTAAGCATTGATTAAGCTTGGAATAACAAAGCATTCCTTACGCTTGGATTAGCGGGTGATCTATGGCAACCCCAATTATTTAAAAGTATAAAATGGTCTAAAAGGACTAATTCCAGAAAATAATAATTGACATCCGTTTTGTAGATAGTAATAATAATAATACATATAATACCTTGGACACTATTTACACACATTGATCTAGCCCCAAACTAGAGTGCCCTTTATCTTGGGTACTAGACAACGAAACACTATATAGATAATATATACAATATATAGATAAATATTATACTTAGATAGATAAACAACCATGAATAGGGTACAAACAACCGTTCTCATTAAACAAATATTTGCCCCCATCGGGACTCGAACCCTTGGCTTCGTAGGCAGGGTCACTGCCGACACGGCCATTCGGTTCGTCAGTACATTAGTAAAAAAGGTACTAATTAAATAATTCATAATAAATGAAATTTATCTAGTTTAAAGTCGAGTTTATTTTATATATCTGTATTGCTAAAAACACAAGATTAAATGTGCATTATATATAAACTTAAAACCACCAATCACACTGTTCTGCTGGACGTCAGTTTGTGGCATTTAAATCCACTGAGCAATATGTGGTACTACTGCTAAAGCAACTTGCTTGCACACGAGCGACATTGAAGGCTGACTCATTCCGCTTATAATCATTCTACGATCTATGCTACGATAAGCATTCTATGATCTACCTCTCCGCGGGTCCATATTCTTATTGCACTAAAAACTTAAATATGGGGAGGGATTCCACCGACTCTAGCATCTCCAGATAAATCATTTTAAATCATGTTGATTATGAACATGGCAGTAGATCGGGAAAACCTCTAATTGTACTTAAATTCCGCTTCTTCGAGTTCTTCTAATGGATTGTAACAGGTTTTGTAAAATTTTACTCTTCTTCCTAGTGAAGTGTTGTTTTCAAATTCTTGCAGTAACCTCAAATCATCCAAGCAATAGTCTCTATCAATTATCACCACAAACTATGAAACCCCGTACGACCTTGAAATATTATTTACAAAAAACTAAGAATTAGATTAATTAGTACAACCAAAAGCTTTTCTAAACCAAAATTACACAAACTATGAATGAAACTCCGAAGCAAAACCAGAGAACAAAACAACAATAACAGAAACATTCAAAATGGCCGTTTAAAAAGAAAGTTACAAATGTCAAATTACGCCATAGATCACACTAGTCTGTCCGTACTACATCGCTAAACTAGGTAGCGACGAGGTGTACTGTCGGTCCGAGAGTAGAGCCGGATTAGTGCTACTCAATCCTTACACCAAGTTTATTAATAATGAATTTCCTTAATACTGGCCTTATACTTGGAGTAAAGTTACTACTGTGCTTGTCTATGTTTATTAATAAGACGGTAGGTTACCGGTCGCGGCCTTGGTCTTGAAGGAGATTTAAATAAACCTAACAAATGTATGAAGTGACAGTTGTCAAAATGAAGTAAGAAAGTTCTAAGGCGTCAAAACTAACCATAGATATTTTTTTCTACTACCCGCGCTCTTCTTTCTCGCCCCCGCATCTTTCGTCTCCCGTCGCCCGCAGACCATGGGAGTGCTACCTACGAATTTGACAAGCTATAGTACCTACTTGAAAAGAGTATATCTGTAGGATGCCAGTACCAATCGAAGCTCTGTTACTCCACAGGACCTGTACGAAGATGTAGACTACGGTGTGCTGTCTCCGCAAACGAAGATCAAAGTGAAAGTGAACCCCTCAGGTAGAAAATATCTTTCTCGTTTTAGTAATATCAGCTTGCTGTCTTACCTCATATCCGATTGATCGGGCGATTTCGCGCTAAATTCTAGTACCATCTACGAACCGATTTCGGTACAGCAACACGCCTATCAATCGCCTCGGCGCACACGGACCACAAATCGTCGCCACAAAACGTAAGCAACAGGGTCAAAAAGTAGCGGCCACCGACAACTTGTCGCTTCAGCCTCTTGTGACCGAGCTTGCCACGAGTAGCGGCTATACGCTTTTAACTTAACGGAGACTGAAAAAAACGTATATATGTATTTATCCATTGATGTTTATCTCTACAGGTGTGGTGATCCTGCGAGCCGACGCCCAGCCAGCGTACGCTTACAATGCGATACCGACGCGGACGCCCTACACGCCACTAAACGACGTGTTCAGATTGAAGAAGAAATGATAACACGAACGCCATCTAGCGGACACAACTAACAACAATGAAGTATTTCAAAGATCCGAGTAATAGAGGGCGCTAGTAATGAGCGCTCTTAGAATGGACTGCAAATTGCCTTGACTTATCCACGGTTTACAAAATTCTTAATACTAAACGATTGGTGTCGGTAACAAAATATACTTGTAGTTACCATATACCCTTTTCACAGTCTGTCTGTCTTGCCCTAGATATCATTAATTACTTATTTATATGTTTGTTTAGTAAGCTCACATTGTCGTGATCTGTGAACGAAGTTAGTTATGCTGTAACAAAATGAGTGGAGAATTGAATTATTTGCCATTACGTTGTACGTAGGATAAGGATGTACATTTTAGGTGCCTGTAAATGTAAGTTTTTGTAGAGAACCTAATAAAATATTTGTACCTGTGTAAATCATTTATTTAATAATTTCCTAACTACTTACAGTGTATCTTTGAACAACATAAAATAGCGTCACGCCGTTTCACATACGGGTGGGTTGGCAGAGGCTCAATTGCGCCTACAATAATTAAGAATTAATGTTTTTGTAGCTAAGGTGGCTGTGCAAGTTGGTGTCCTTGCCAGTAAACTTGAAACCCGAAACTGTAGATGTTAAATTATCCTCTTCGACAACGTTTCTGTAATAAAAAATCATTAATTATTATTATAGGCCTATAATGTCCTACTGTTGGGCAAAGGCCTCTCTCCCCCTCTTCCACACTATCCAATCCTGAGCGGTCTCCCTCCAGTTCTTGTCCCAAGATCTCAACTCATCAACTAATTAACTAATGATTAATAAATACTCTGCAGTAGTTATGAAACTTTCCATGAGTTCCATTAATTCCATGAGTATCTATATATGTACACAAGAAATATAATTATTATTGACACTATTGCACTAAAAGGGATGTAAGTCTAATTTAACATCACTAAGGTATTGGGTCAGTTAACGGAAGAAACAAAAAACCTTTTCGTCTTATCATGAGGCTGCTCCATCTCTTCCACATATGCAGTAGTATCTTCTTCCGTATCGCTGAGAAGGCTGGCGACAACTGCCTCTGCCTGATTCTTCTTATCTCTGACTACAAGATACTCTTCATCAATTAAATCATCAAACATGTTTTTTAAATCTTTCTTATCATTTATATCGCTGAAGTCCTTTGCATTTTCAGAACTTTCTACTGTGTCTTTAGAGATATGTATCTGTTCTTTGTTCGCATTATCTTCTATTTTTGTATTGAGTGTGTGATCATCAGCTGTATTCTTCACTACTATGACGTCTGTTTGGGAAGGTTCTGCAACGAAGTCTTCCGTGCTCTCTTTAGATCTATAGGTGTTTTTCATTTCCTTCACCAAATCTTGTCCAGAATTCACATATGGTTTGGGTGTTGGTCTCCTTATTCTATACCTAGAATTTTGTCTAGTTTTTTTATTTGCACTTCTTTCTACGGAATCTTGTTTAGAGGTTTCGTCTTCTAGCATGGCGTAACTGGCTATCGGTGTTCTAAAATTAACCTGTGTTGTAATTTGAATTGGAGCTTGGGTGCTTGGTGAGAATTTTCTAGCTTTCAACAAAGGGGCTCTTGTTTCTTTCAAACCACCTGCTATTTCGGATTCCGTAGAAGTTTGTATTCCAGTTTTAGTCAGAGACGTAAAATATTTCATCCCCAATGTAGAATTAACTTTTTTTGTATAAGGTCGTTGGGTTACGATGAATTTCAAAGCGCTCTTTGGAATCAGTGATTGTTTTCCTCGTTCTTCGATTGTTAGTGGGAAAAATAATATCCTATTCATGTTATTTTCCCTCGGTGCTGTTATGTTAGTTGATGCTCTCGTGTCAGCCAGTGCGAAGGCGATAGCGGCCAAAATCAGGACCTGAAAGCCGTCATTAGATACATTTATATCGTCATAATTATTACGTGAATGTGAATACTATACTTTTATAAAGTGGCTGATAGCTGGGCCTATAACACAAAATTTGGCAGGTTTCCAATTCTACAAAATTGTTAAGTTGTCAACAAACTCAACCTTTGTGGCGTTGCGGTTCGAGGCTCAGCCTCTCGGCAAGAGGTGCCGGGTTCGAATCCCAGCTGGGCAGGAAGAAAAATAAATCCCCTGGTCTTGAATGTTTGTATGTGCGTGACGCCGCTATTTCTGGTTACCACGACACATCGAGACGACACACGAGGATCCTAGTGCGGGCCCAGAAGGAATGTATGTGCCTGTATTATTATTATTTTTAATTGATCTAGCCCCAAACTACACTACACACTTATATAGATAAATATTATACTTAGATAGATAAACAACCATGACTAGGGTACAAACATCCGTTATCATCAAACAAATATTTGCCCCACCGGGACTTGAAGCCGGGACCTTTGGCTTCGTAGGCAGGGTCACTGCCGACTCGGCCATTCGGGTCGTCGTATATATCGATATATAAATGTTTATGTTAATGTTTGAAGTGACGAATTGAAATAATTATAAACTAATTAGGAGCATTTCAATTGCTCGGCCAAGTTATCCGGGGCTAAAATGAAATGCACCAAAAATTTGTCGTTTGTCAAAATCTAAGTCTGCAAACAAAAAATAATCAAAGCGTAATAACTAACTTAGGTTTTGACAATACTAACGAGAGCATCAAATAATTATTCAGTAATTCAAACGAAAACACTTCAAACCATTGAGCTCGTGACCGCGCGAACGAAACACTAAGTACTTGGTGTGATGTTGTTGCCCTAACTATTAATATCAAATGAACCAATGACAGAATCATTTGAAAGTATTGTGATTCGTTGCTTTGTCTTAAGGCGATACTTCATCCGTGCAAAGGTCCCTGTTACTCCAGGCGGAAAGACCCGCAGTGTGAGAGGGACGGAATCGGGAAAAAATGAAAAAAACGTAGCGCTAAAACACAGAATAATTGTTTAAAAATAAACTACGCTATTTTATAAAAAAGTATTTTTAAGGAGATTTTGCAAATACATAATATCTACATTTTGAACGCAGTTACACAATGAAATTAGTTATGATTTCAGAATTACAGGAAAAAAATAAAACAATTTAGAGGTGTTTTCATAATTCAATTCTATCAAGAAAATTTCATCCAATCGCGTTTTCCTTAAGTGAAAATCATAATCAAATACTCAATAAACGTTAACCCAAAAATTAAATCTGTAGATGACTTCATGGTGGAGTAAATGGATTCTAAAAACAACCCATTTTTTTTCGTGGAACCATAAAATTATAGAATTGTATGCCTGTCAAGTTTTGTGTTAAAGGCCCCCTGGACTTCTCGACATCTAGGGCTAAGTTCACAATAAAGTTGGCTCATTGTGTAATCCAACTGGATCAAAAGTCTACTAACTAATCTAAGATCAACTGCTAAACATTGCTTTAACATTGCTTTCTAAGTGTGTATAAATATATTTACTGTACGTCCTCCCTCCCCAAAACTACCGAAATTGAGGGTGGAAACTTCGATTTGACAAAACCTTATCGTTTTACTGATTTGTTCAACTCACCATTTCTTTATGCATTTTAACAAGAATATCACAACAATACACTCACTTCTCACTGCAATCTCCAACTAAGTAAATCAATCAATTCGCGAGCGTCGAATATATTTCGATGCATTAATTTTGAGTTAGTTATAATCCTCCTAATTACTAAACAGGAATGAGTAACATTCCAGATTACCCAACTAATACCGGCTATGGCCTATGACAAATGCAATTAGTAAAGTTAAGCGGTTATTCATTACTGCTTGGTATAGTAAATAATTAGATTTCATAAAAAGGACATTTAAATTTCTATTCTCTTGGTTGGCGGGTAAGTGCCTTCCAGAAAAAATACATTGAAAAAATTATATTAGCAGCATGAGACGCATATATGTGGGTTAAACAATGAGTATAATCCTAGTTTTATAAGAGATTCTTGCAACGCTAAGTAAGACGTCCCCTGGGCATGCCAACTTGACTCTCTCAATAATCACAGAAGATTGATGAGGTCAAACAAGGTTCAGTGACGTGATAACATTATGCACGGGGCTGTTGACCCGATGTTCCCAAAGTTTGCATACGAAATACTCGAGGCTGGGGTGCTAACTGAATAAGTATGTGAATACATACAAAACATTGAGATTTGGGATTGGTCATACAAATAAAGTATTAACAGCGAATGGAGGCAAATGATTTACGGTGCGTCTAAAGTCGTCGACTGAACAACAGAAGGAGTATCCTTCTGAGATGTTATTTGGATGCCAGGTCAACCAGCTGTACCCCCCAGACCGACACACGTCATCACAGAACACTAGAGACCTTGCTTCATCGATCCCGTAGTGGGGATTGTTTATACCCACAAATACTACGCCACTTTTCCGATCTGGGTCATATACTACCTTGTAAAAATACATCGGCACTGGAATTATCGGGTTGTTATTCTCGTCGGAGTAAAGATACAGATCTACTTGTCTTCCCGTTCCACTCAAGAGGTGCGAGACTCCATAAGTCCCGGTGTAGATGATGGTGTCCAGGTCAGCCTGGTTGATGTGCCAACGGAGGTCGACCTCCAGGGTGTTCCAGTTGCCTCCATTGAACCCAGTCCACTGAGGGGCACAGTTCACGTAATGGAACGTTGCCCTTTCGGTTAATGCGAAAACGAAATCCGTTTTTGCTGCTAAGTGACCTCGGGATAGCAGCTCCTGCTTCGTAAAGTAACTTTCCGCTATCTCGCCGACCAGCTGAGCAACTGCCGCCTTCTGATCTCTCGGAGAGAACAAGGAATTTACGGGAATACGCCCGAATTCATCATTGGCAATAAAGAACGGTCTATCCACTCTCTGTTGGAAATTGTAATTGTAGTTTTTCTGAGTGTATTTGGAGTAAATGGGATGGAAACTAGCCTCGTTGAAACAGGTCTCGTAAACTGGGTAAAAATTGGCATCAACCTTGTACCCAACTTGGAATATTGGGTTTCCATCATAACAAGTGCTACCGGTTCTCCGACTTTCGTGGTTCGGGGGGAAACCGCACCGGAACAAGTAGAATCTGGAAGGTGCATTCAACCAGCCATCGTTTTTGAATAGGTCACCACCTTGGCAGGTTATAGTGGTCGTGGTGAGTGGTCGTACGGAGTTAGGGTGTGATATGAACCCGGTTCCTTCACAGCTGATTGTCAGGTCTTCTCCGTATTCAATGTCGATGTTGCCGTTCTTGTCAGTCGGTTCTAGAATCCTGCCGTTTCTTAGTACAATTGGCATAGGTTCTGCGAAGTCAACTCGAGTGTTCAGTCTACATCTTTGTGGTTCCTGGGCGTTAAATACGCATAGTATCAACATGTAGTATTTCTCAAACATTGTCGCCGGCATACATTTGTGTCCGGCGGTGATATGATGGTGATTGATTTATAATAAAATAATAACTTATCTTCATACTTGTTTTACATAGAATTTGGAAGTGATTGTGTTGGTTATATTTTTATGACAGAAATAAAATACATGTTCTTGACAGCCCAATGACAATGCTGTGTTTTGTTTTGTCTGTGAGAAATTAGACCGTGGGGGATTGAAGAACTATTTCTAATAACTTCCCATTTTACATCAAATCCAATTGTGATGGAGCTGCAATGCCCCCAGTCTTGGGATTGTAATATTAACATAAATCGTTTCTCTATACCAGGGAATCGTTCGGGAATCTGGAACCATAAATCATTTTTTGGTATCAAAAACGCTACCTATCTTGATTCATGCAAAAGGCAGTGTTCAGTTAGTGGTTAATCTGGGTTGAAAATCAGTGCCTCTGCCAATAGGTATGGAAAAACACGTCTTGGTAGGTGTATGTTAATAATTAACAATTCCTCGACGAAAAACTGTGTTACTCCATAGACTAGTATTGAAATACACGCGACATATCACATCACATAACCAACACGAGATCATCATGACGTTGTAGGTACCTACTACCTACGTATCTAATTAATTGTTTATATAGGCTTGAACTCTACGAACTTTGTAGAGCTCGTACCCCGCATAATATGAACTTCTATACATACATACAACTCAATCTCTGCGGAATAATTTTTAGGGTTCCGTACCCGACGGCCGCCAAACGGGACCCTTTACTAAGCCTCCGCTGTCCGTCTGTTTGTATGTCAATGGGCATGACCGTGGCGGTAAAACGTTGAAGATGTCATTTTTACAGAATGTATAGATATTTCTATTGCCTATATAACAAAAAATATCAAAACGATAGGGTTTTAAAAAATATTTTTCGCCCTACAAAAGACGTGTTTTTTTGGTTTCAGTGTGGTATGATGGTACTGAATCCTTTTAGTGCGTCTCGCACTAAAAGGACTTCTAACTGAGACCGTCTCGGTCTCAGTTAGAATTTCGGCTGGGGAGGAAAATAGTCCCAGTTCTTGAATTTGTACATGTTTGTGACGTTGCTGTTAGTGGTTCCCACGACCCAGGGTATCCTTAGTGTCGGGACAGGAGCAATTTACTTGCCTGTACGTAAATGTTATTGTTGTTATTATTATTATCATTAATAAACAACGTTTATATGGACGATATTTTCCTCAGAGAAAGTACCTCAGAGGACAATCTTACACAAATCAAACAAGGCCCATAGTAGGCTCAATAAGGCTTGTGTTATGGGTACTAAACGACGATATATTTAATAGGGATGAATACTTATGTAAATACATAGAAAACATCCAAGACTAAGAAACAAATATTCATGCTCAGCTCATCACACAAATATATGCCCTTACCGGGATCCGAACCCAGGACCATCAGCTTCATAGGCAGGGTCACTTACCGCTAGGCTATACCGGTCGTCAAATTTGCAATGATATTTGTACTTTTGTAGGTATTATGATATCCAGAATCGCTTCCTCGATTCCCTTAGATGTGTACTGGCCTACTGCCTAGTTATCAGGTGCACGAGTACGTCAGTATCAAAAGAAAATAAGGGCCACTTACATATTTCTGTTTTTGAGTAAATTTTTAGATGTAAACTAGTTAATAAGTGACTAATTAATGATGTCCGGCCTCCTTCAGTATCCAACCTCTTTAATGCTGGTGTTTAAGTCTTACAGCTGGCCAGAAATTGAAGCAAATAAAAAAACGAGTTTCAGGTCAAATTTCTTTCAGATGGAATTACAATTTTATTCTGTTAAAAAACTATTTCTGTCCATCTTTTGCTTTTTTTAACATCTTTTGTTAATAATGCCACGTCAACGAAGGCATATGGATACCATTACTGCCACCAGAGCCGTTACATTGATTGCTGAAGGTCATTCACAGCGGTCTGTAGCTTTTTCGTTGGGTTTCTCTCGCCGATCCATCCAAAATGTGTGGGATCGGTTCCAAGAGACTGGCAGTGTTGCAAGAAGGCCTGGATCGGGCAGGGTGCGAGCGACTACGGCACAAGAGTATCGCTACATCCGATTGAGTGCCCGTCGAGAGCGCTCTGTGACGGCACGTAAGTTACAAAATCGCCTACGGTTGACAACGGGGACTCGTGTTAGTGACCAAACGATACGTAATCGACTGCATGAAGACCAGCAAAGGTCCAGACGCCGAGTAGTACGAATTCCTTTATCTAGGTTTCGACGTGAAAATCGTTTAAGTTTTTGCCGCGAACATTCAGATTGGAGCATGAATCAATGGGGTATGGTGCTCTTCACAGATGAGTGTAAAGTGAAGATTTGTAGTGATGACCGGCGGATTAGAGTATGGAGACAGGGTGATAGATTTTCCGATGTCTGCATCAAGGAAATTGACCGCTTTGGAGGTCCTAGTGTGATAGTTTGGGCTGGGATTAGCTTACAAGGCAAAACTGAGCTGGTTTTCTTAAATCAAGGCACAATAACTGCATAACGGTACATCGATGAAGTCATCAGGCCTCATGTGATTCCATTCTCACAGAGAGTGGGGCCAGGGTTCTGGTTAATGCATGACAATGCCCGCCCACACACAGCTCGGGCCACTCAGACTGTACTGGATGACTCCCATATTCGTGTCCTACCATGGCCAGCGTATAGTCCGAATTTAAATCCAATAGAGCATATGTGGGACCAATTAAAACGAAGGGTTAGGGAGCATGAGCAAGAGGTTCACAACCAGCAACAGCTTATGGATGCTCTGAAACGTGTGTGGGAAGAGATACCTGATGAATACATCAGAAACTTAATCGAGACTATGCATTCAAGGCTCCAGGTGTTGAAAACAGGAGAGGAGAACACACCCGTTACTAAACCATTAAAAAAACAGCTTGTGTCAGTTTTTGTTTTGTTTTGCAAAGAGTTTCTGTTTAGTTTTTGCTGTTGACAATGGACTTATTTCATGTTATATGAAATAAGTGAAACAATTGACTACACAATTAAATGGTTATTAGCATAAGTTAAAACAAAAGCCTTGTTACATGTTATTTTAATAAATATACATTACTGTTTACTATATTTTTCACGTAGCAATCAAAATTCTTAGTGGCCCCTATTTTCTTCTGAGTAGTATATGTACGAGAGTATTTTTTTACACACACACACATTTTCACAGTTGGCCTATGTATAAAACAAATCGGTATAGTTACACCTCTTATAACTCGAGAAAGGCTGGACCGATTTTGATTATCTTATTTGTTGGATTCGTCGCCGCCCGAATATCAGAATAACTATTAAAATATCGGAAAAATTAACGGTAACAAATATATATGAAATCCAACTAATAATATACACATATAATTGTGAAAGTAGCGATGATTGTTTGTGCCTCAATCACGCTAAAGCGGCTGAACGGATTTGAATGAAATTTTGCACAGATTATGAGATAGTTTATGAGCTAGATTAACATATGTCTAAGATACTTTTAATCCGACTGCACTAGAAGAAGGGTAAAGTGTTCCTATAAATCACAATAACACGCAGATGAAGTTACGGGCATCAGCTTGTTTATAAGTAATTGCTTGTTTAAAATAAATTAGGTTTGGAACTTTGCAATCTTCCGTAATTGATAGCTCACTCATCATCGACTCTTATATTATATATGACCGATCCGAATGGCCGAGTCGCCGAGTATAAAATGCGCCCGTCACATAAAACAGTGCTTTATCCCCTCGGTGTAAAACTCTACTATTATTTTTTAAGGTTGTGTCCAAAATTTCAACCATCACGAATTGAATTTCTAACTTTGCCGATACCCGCGCATACATTAATTATAAGTAACTGTAAGATACTGAGTACCAAACAAACGACTGGTTTTTCTTGTGAAGATCCAAATCTAATGCAAATACTACGCTAGTATTTGTGCTTATGTAGTTTTTAGGAACAAACCTGTTGGGTAAATGAACTGTGTTGATCGGAGTTCAATGACTGTGGTCAATATACTTAGAAGTATGTTTATCTACACACGTATCATAAACCCTCTTTACTGCGTACAAAAACCGCACGTTACGATCAGCATAATGTTAAACTACTTGGTAAAAACTCAATTCTTATCTGAAAAATTACACATTATGACCATAATGTGCAATTTTTCTACATATTATGACATTCAAATTTCGAACGCCGACGCCCGCCTGCGGCATGTTGGTACTACAGAACAAGCTAAACAACAGCAGAGCCACAATGCCGGTCAAACATGCGGTTCCTGAACACATCAAAGAGAGCTTATGATATGTGTGTAGATAAACAAGTGTATATAACTGTACATAATTAGGCATTATGTAGCAGTCACATAAACTTCTATAAGATAAGGCTTTAGGATCTATTTAACATAGCAAGACACAGCTTACTCACAAGCCAATCTTCCTTCGTTGACCCGGCTAACGCTACGGGCTATAATGGCTTTACGTAAGGGTTGCATGATATACACGGAAAAAAAAAGTTGGAGCAACCGAAAATCAACCGATATCACACATCAAAATAGCGTCAAGCAAGATTTTTTGTTGACGCAACAAATTAGAATTTGTTACTGATACAAATAATAATCGTAACCTTTTCAAATAAATTAATTAGTTCAACCATTTATTTGTTAGAGTAACAATTATATTTGGCAATGACAACGAATTCGTATTTGTTGCAACAAACAAGTTTTATTTAGTAAATGCCTTTACAAATAACACTTGGTAAATATAACAATTTTCACATTTTTTGTATTAACCATGCATTTTTTGTGATCATTTAGCATGTTTGTAATCGTTATTTTGTTGGATTTATTGCGGCGTTTCTGTAAAAGCGGCCGAACAAAGCTGTTGGTTATGGTTTGAATATATTAGTATAGGTGGTTAGACCGATATTCTCTGTTGAAGTGATGAAAACTGATGGCAGGGTATACAATAAAATCTTTGGATTTAGCAAGGTGCTTTAGTAGAAACAACCAAATATAGCTTGTTATACTTTGAAAATACTATTATAGTTAGAATAGAATAGAAATAGAATACTAGTATTCTTAACAGAATAACAAATATTGTCTGTTGAAGTAACGATAGCTGATGGTATGGTATGGGATTAACCATGCTGTTTTAGTAAAAGCAACCATATTTAGCTGCTTGTTATAGTTTGATAAATACAAGTGTAGGTGTTTAGAATAACCAATGTTGGCTGTTGAAGTAATGATAGCTGTTGGTATGGGAATACGCATTTGTTACATTAATCAAGGTGCTTTAGTATAAACAAACAAACATAGCGGTTGATTATACTTTGAAAATTCTACTCTTGTGTTGGTGTTTAGAATAACTAATATTGCCTGCTGAATTAACTTTTTTTTTATAACACCTCACTTCACTTGTGTTTCAATTGATAGAGGCTTTCGTCCCGGGTATACTCTTGGTGGGAATTGAACGGGTCCCGTACCGGCTTCCCGTGTAGAACCGTACCCCAGAAAATGGGCGAAGCTCCGTATATATACCTTGGCAGGAACAAAACTTCTCTTGCGCGAGTTAGGACTTCTTCAAATATTTACACTTCTGTACAATTTTCATAAAATATTTACTCACGGAAGTAAAACTAGTGTTGTTATGAGTGGGTTGTGTAATAAAAGTGTCAACAAAATGTTCACTTAATTGTTTATTTAGACAGGTCTTTATGACAGTATTGTTCACTAATGAGAGTGGAGTTAATTTTACGATGTAGAGTTCTAAGAATGACTATTACTAATGTCTACGGCAGTTCAATGATACCCAAAAGTGGTTAAATAAATGTTATAATAGTTTAATGATAACAAAAAACGTAAGATAAGATAAGTGTTTATTCAAGCGTCACAAGGTACATAACACAACACAGAAAGTACAAGTATTAAGCATACAAATTACACATAGACAGCCACAAAGATCGAAATAAACTTATATAAAACTTACTTGACCTCTTTCCGGACATATAATAAATTTTATCTACACACGTACCATAAACCCTCTTTACTGCGTACAAAGACCGCACGTTACGATCAGCATAATGTTAAACTGCTTGGTAAAAACTCATTTCTTATCTGAAAAATTACACATTATGACCATAATGTGTAATTTTTCTACATATTATGACATTCAAATTTCGAACGCCGATGCCCGCCTGCGTGCCGTCCCTAGTTTGTATATGAAGTTGGTACTGACATTCACATTTCGAACGCCGACGCCCGTCTACGTGAAGTTGGTACTACAGAACAAGCTAAACAACTGCAGAGCCACAATGCCTGTCAAACATGCGGTTCCTGAACACATCAAAGAGAGCTTATGATATGTGTGTAGATAAACTAGTGTATGTAACTGTACATAATTAGGCATTAAAACTCTCGAGTGATATTATTATGGAACTCGCCTTCGGCTCGTTTCATAAACCCACTCTCGAGTATTAATGCCCTCCATTATGTAGCATTCACATAAACTACTATTATTAATATTACTGGGTATAATAGTTTCTTCGAATCGGGGGGCACGGCAGTGCCACCGCCAAGTTGAGCACGAAGCAAACACTGCCGTACCATCCTTTACTGGAACCATTTCGCCGCATTTTCAGGCCTCTATTTAAGAACCTCTGGATAAGACCAGAACGCAGAAATTTTCGTCGTCCAGTAAGCTATAATCATGTGGCATCCGCCACTCTTAACTATTACTTATATCTATTCTAATAATTATATACATAATATATTGATATCTGTCTAACTACTTACTTACCTAGGATATTGCGCCCGACGATAGCAGGCGCAGTCAGATACCGGTTTAGCCCGTTCGCCGGCAGCGAGCGACCTCCACTCACCTTCGCCAGTCGAAATACATACACGACGCGGAGCGCATGCCGCCGCTCGGCCTCCCGCTCAGATTCGTAGTTCTCTTTCGCTCAAACCTATTTATTAGCTGCTTGCCGTGCTTATAATATTGTTTCCCGCTTCATCTATTGTGCATACCTGTGCTTGTTAAAGATTGTTACATAATTGCTTGCAACCTTCGCAATAAACTTGGTGTGCGTGTGAACGGCTCTTTCATTCACAATCTTAGCCCACTTTACTGGTGACCCCGAACTGGACACAAGATGAGCAACAACGATCAACAACAGGTCGCGGGAGCGGTCAACTCTGCTGCACTCCCACCGGATGTCTGCCGCGTCGGGATAAAGGTGCCGCCGTTCTGGCCGGAGAAACCCGCCATTTGGTTCGCGCAAATCGAAGGACAATTTGCGATTTGCAACATTAAGGAAGATGAAACCAAATATTATTACGTCATGGCCCATCTCGAACCACGGTACGCAACCGAAGTAGAGGACATAATCACTTCCCCCCCTGAAACCAATAAGTACGAGAAGCTTAAAACTGAATTGATTAAGAGACTAACATTATCTAAAGACAAGAAAGTACAACAATTACTGAGTCACGAGGAAATGGGTGACAGAAAGCCGTCACAAATTGTCCTACGACAGCTCAAAAGCCTAGCAGTTACCAATACGCCGGAGGATTTTTTGCGCGTAATATGGACCAGCCGCCTCCCCAGCAACATGCAAGCTATCATCGCAGCACATCCTGAAGCCACACTCGAGCAGCTTGCAGACATAGCTGACAAAATCAATGACTCAGTTTCTGGCAACCCACAAGTGGCATCAACATCGTCTACTATATGAAGTACTTTGGACACCATGGCGCAACAAATTGCAGAACTGACAGAACAAGTGCAGGCACTGGCAGCTCACAACCAGGGACGATCTACATCTCGAACCACGAAAAATTCAGGATCACAGAAAAGGTTTTCAACTTGCTGGTTCCATTACAAGTTTGGAAATAAAGCGAAGAGATGTCAGAAGCCATGCGACTATAAGCCGGAAAACTACCAGGGCAGTCGATAATGGCGACAGACGACTGCCTCAACTCACCTGGTCGCTTATTTGTAACTGATCGCAATTCCAAAACGCAGTTTCTCGTTGATACAGGCAGCGACATCTGTGTTTTTCCACGGTCATCAATCAAGGAGCGCCGCCCTAAATCAAATTACCAATTGGCCGCAGCCAACGGATCTATTATAGAAACATATGGCTATATAAACTTGTCCCTCGACTTCAACCTACGACGCAAATTCACGTGGCGCTTTGTGGTAGCAGACGTCACGAAACCTATTATTGGCGTAGACTTCTTGTCGTTCTATAACCTGATGGTAGACTGCAGAAATCAACACCTCATTGATAACACTACCACAATTTCAACAAAAGCATCACCAGCCCGTCCCTTGGATTTGGATGACATACATTCAGTGAAGATTATGTCCGGAAGCACACGTTACCACCAAATACTCAATGAATTTCCAGAGATAACGAGACCAGCTGGGGCGCAACGTGTTATGCATCATAACACAGTACATCACATACGCACCACCCCCGGCCCCCCAGTATCTTGCTCTCCAAGACGATTGGCTCCGGAAAAACTAAAAATCGCCAAAGATGAATTCCAAGCCATGTTACAAAATGGAACAGCGAGACCTTCAAACAGCCCGTGGGCGTCTCCTCTGCACCTTGCACCAAAAAAGGATAATCAGTGGAGACCATGTGGGGACTATCGAATGTTGAATGCTCGCACAATTCCAGACAAATATCCGATCCGTCACATCCACGACTTCACTCAGACAATATCAAGAAGTACGATATTCAGCACTATTGATTTAGTAAAAGCGTACAACCAAATACCTGTAAATGAACAGGATATTACAAAGACGGCTATTACAACACCATTTGGATTGTACGAATTTCCTTATATGACTTTCGGCCTCCGAAACGCGGGTCAGACATTCCAGAGATTCGTCGACGAAATGACCAGAGGGCTAGATTTTTGTTTCGCATACTTGGACGATTATCTCATCTTCTCACCGGACGCAAAGACGCACGAAAGCCACTTACGTCAAATATTCAAGAGGATGAAAGATTATGGAATGCTGATAAATACCGCCAAATGCATCTTTGGAGAATCAGAGGTTACCTTTCTTGGATATACAATATCCACAAGAGGGATAAAACCTCTAGACAGTAAGGTCCAAGCCATTAAAGACTTCCCTACCCCCAAAACAGTAAAAGAATTGAGAAGATTTCTGGGAATGATAAATTTTTACAGACGATTAATTCCCGCAGCCGCTCACATACAAGGCCCACTCAACTCACTGCTAGGTGGATCAGTTAAAGGCAACCACCCCATTACATTATCAGGAGAAACCTTAAAATCATTCGAGGACTGCAAACAAAGTCTGTGTGAAGCAACTCTCCTAGCACACCCGGATTGCCGAGCGAAAATAAGCTTGACGACGGACGCCTCCAATACAGCCATCGGAGCAGTACTACAACAGTACAAAGGAAGATCGTGGCAACCATTAGCCTTCTTTTCCAGAAAACTGAGCCCATCTCAACAAAAGTACTCCCCATACGACCGTGAACTACTCGCCATCTACGAGTCTATCAAATACTTTCGACACATGGTGGAAGCTACTAACTTTGTTATCTACACAGATCACAAACCGATCTGTTTCTCGTTTCATACAAGAAAAGAGAACTGCACGCCGAGACAGTATAGATACATGGTCTACATAGCTCAGTTCACTACCGATATAAGGCACATTTCTGGAAAAGACAATATCGTGGCCGTCACTTTATCGCGGGTTGAAGAACTAGAGTCACCGATTGATTACAGCCGTCTAGCAAAAGCACAGGAATCCGACACGGAACTGAAAACACTACGCCATGATGACAACTCACTACGACTAGAAAAGCTCAGACTTCCAGGAACAAACATAGAGGTATATTGTGACGTCAGCTCAGACAATCCAAGACCTTTCATAACAAAAGCTCTGCGAAGACAAGTATTTGAAAATCTATATTCACTCAGCCACCCAGGCGCTAACGCTACCGCAAAACTAGTAGCACAACGTTACGTGTGGCCTGGAGTGAGAAAAGACTGCCGAGAATGGACCAGAACTTGTTTGCCCTGTCAACGCGCCAAGATTACTCGCCATGTGTCAGCACCATTAGGCACATACGAGTTACCGCGTGCGAGGTTCATGAATATACACATCGACCTTATCGGACCCCTACCCATCTCACAAGGACATCACTACTGTCTAACAGCTATCGACAGATTTACGAGATGGCCAGAAGTGATACCTATACCAGATATAACAGCAGAAACAGTGGCAAAAGCTTTATTATCAGGCTGGATTGCGAGATTTGGCTGCCCAGCAGTCATCGTAACAGACAGAGGGACACAATTCGACTCCGCTTTATTTGGACACCTCAGTAAGATCACGGGATTCGACCACAAGAAAACCACTGCTTATCACCCAGCTTGTAACGGCATGATAGAAAGATTACATCGACAATTAAAATCAGCAATCATGTGCCACAGTACTGGAGATTGGACAGAAAGTCTGCCGCTGGTTTTATTGGGAATCAGAAGCGCTTACAAGGAGGATCTGAAAAGTTCTTCGGCGGAACTCGTATATGGAGAACCCCTCCGCCTACCCGGCGAATTCTTCCAAACTTCCATAGAGGGGACAACAGACATTACGGAGTACACCGGCCGCTTACGGTCGTTTGCCGAAAAATTACGACCGTCACCGGCCTCACGCCACAGTAAGCAAGATACATTCGTCTACAAAGATTTGGCGACTACCTCTCACGTATTTGTAAGAGAAGATGCATTAAGAAAGGCTTTACAGCCCACTTATACAGGACCACATGAAGTACTGGAAAGAAAAGATAAGGTATTTAAAATCCGCATCAAAGGAAAAACGGTGACAATATCAATTGACCGCTTAAAACCAGCGTATGTCATGACAGACACCAATGACACCGGAGACGACCAATCCGAAAAAAGGATATCAAAGCCTTTGACAAAGACTACTAGATCAGGCCGTCAAGTTCGGCCTCCAAATTACTATCGCCCGTAGTAACGGTCTCCGCGGGGGAGTCATGTGGCATCCGCCACTCTTAACTATTACTTATATCTATTCTAATAATTATATACATAATATATTGATATCTGTCTAACTACTTACTTACCTAGGATATTGCGCCCGACGATAGCAGGCGCAGTCAGATACCGGTTTAGCCCGTTCGCCGGCAGCGAGCGACCTCCACTCACCTTCGCCAGTCGAAACACATACACGACGCGGAGCGCATGCCGCCGCTCAGCCTCCCGCTCAGATTCGTAGTTCTCTTTCGCTCAAACCTATTTATTAGCTGCTTGCCGTGCTTATAATATTGTTTCCCGCTTCATCTATTGTGCATACCTGTGCTTGTTAAAGATTGTTACATAATTGCTTGCAACCTTCGCAATAAACTTGGTGTGCGTGTGAACGGCTCTTTCATTCACAATCTTAGCCCACTTTAATCACATACTTAAAATCCAAAATTTCAAGTCTATAGGTCATTTAGTTCCGAAGTTAAGCGAAAGCAAAGTTTCGCATTTATGACACTCACTCACTCATGATCATCAGAATAGAACTAGTACTTCCCATAAACTCAGAGAGCTGAAATTTGGTACAGAGTTAGGGTTTAAGGGCCACATAAATGGAAAACTATAAAAACTAGGATAATCGAAGATCTGGAGTTCCTGGTGACCCTGATTAGAAAACACAAGAGCTTGGTTTTCTCTTGGTATAGATTCGGTGTATACCGTTTTCATATCTTCCGGATATCTCCTGAAAATCTAATAAAATAAATCAATATGCCCACGTTTCTACAAAAAGAAGTGAAATCCCACCAAAAACATTCTGTAAAAAACTAGCCAAGTCTCGATGGAGCTGCTTGTTTATCTCTAAAAAGTAATGAAATCTAGACAATGTCGTGCCAAGTCTAAGGTTCCTTACAGCGATTTCTTTACTATTATAGTTAATGTTGTGTGATTTGGCCGTTGAACATTCTTTATACGTTAGTGGGTACACGTCAATTTTGAACTGCGTCGTATTTAATTACAATAAATTACAAACTGCAAGTTTCCTGATAGGGACACGTTATGAAATATTAGAAAATGGCTGCAGGCGCCTTCCGTGATCGTTTTATGCTGCTCGTTACGGGTATAAAAAGGAATTATATTTTAAGCAAATTAGTATGTAAAATAAAAATGACTTTGCCATGACTTATTTTTTATTGAAATTGAGAGTTACAACAGATATAACATTACGTGTTAACAAAATTGACTTGTACCCACTAACGTATAAAGAATGTTCAACGGCCAAGTTACACAACATTAACTATAATAATAAAGAAATCGCAGTAAGGAACCTTAGACTTGGCACGACTTTGTCTAAATTTCATTACTTTTTAGAGATAAACAAGCAGCTCCATCGAGACTTGGCTAGTTTTTTACAGAATGTTTTTGGTGGGTAGTTTATTCTTAATTTATACCGAATAATTGCAGTTAAGCAAACCTTTAATACATTTTTTTTTAATGGAGGGCGTTCATACAATCAGTCATCAAATCTACTATATTTAACAAAGATGAATCCAACCATGTTATTTGCTGTAGCAAAATATACTCCCAAGTTGAAGTTACCGCAAACATTTGGTTACTTTTATTTAAACAGCTGTGTTGTGTTCAGGAAAAATATTTGTTGATTTTACTGAGTGAAATAGTTATTTCAAATTAAGTTCGTAAAAGCAATCATTAATTTTTATAATAAACAAATGTTTGGTTTAAATTACTGAATGCATTCAACAAATCTAGTTTTGTTATGTCAACCAAGTATTATGCACTGGTTTCTGTCTAACAACCAAACTAACGGTTAAATTTAAAAACTCGAATTTTACTATGACATCTTGTTACTACAACAAGTATTTTTTTAATTCCAAATAGGTTTGGTGAACATAACAAAGTCATATTAGTTACTTGGATCAAGATGGTTTTGTAGAGGTTTTGTTAAATTAATCAATTTCTTTTAAAAACTCGAATTTTACTATGACATCTTGTTACTACAACAAGTATTTTTTTAATTCCAAATAGGTTTGGTGAACATAACAAAGTCATATTAGTTACTTGGATCAAGATGGTTTTGTTAAATTAATCAATTTCTAGTCAATTTAACCGAAAAAAAATCAACCGAGATCATTTTCGTCAAATCAACCTGCAGTGTTTCTTAAGTGTAACCACGACGGGACGAAACGGAACGTACGGAGGCGGTTTATGCGTTTGGAGGATGTTTGTGTGTGTGGTGTGTAAGTCCGTTACCATTTTCCTGGAAAAATACTTGACCTATTTCAATGCGTTTTTTTTTCTTCATTAAACGGCTATAATTTCAGAGCAGGTTATCATATTCTTCTATATATGCTTTACGATTGTAGACCACCAAGGGGCGCTGCAGGAGCCAGCTTCTCAGAAATTGGTTAGCCATTTTCGATGCGGTATTCTGCATTTCATTAGCCGAAAGGTTTGACCCTCTGAGCCTCATAAACAGGGTCTCCATAGAACCAATATTTCAACAAAATAAAATTGAAATGTTTGAAATGTTTATTCAACATTTAAGTAGTGATTGCGCAAGAGGATAACTGTAAAATTGCTAGGTTCGTCATTGGAAAACCTGTGTTGTGATTTCCAGCGCCTTCCCGTCCGAATAGGTTGGTGTGCGCAAATTAAATAGGTGCCTATATTTTACTATTTGCAAATAAACTGGTTTATACTAGCTATTAGCTAGTACTAGCTATTACGGGATATATATGTCAGCGTAAGATTGTGAAAAAAGTGAGATAATAATCTAACGACATCGTGATAGGTTGACATGTAAGAACAAAAGAACGTAAATTCTAAGCCCTGTCTGTCTGATTTACCATTGTCGTTAGTTTATAAACTAACTGGCTTGACAATCTTGCGGTGACATATATACATGTATGTACAACATATGTAAGTCTTCAACAGTTAAACAACTTAATGCAATTGTCTTGGCACTTTACGACAAACATGCTCCCATTAAGAAAGTCAGGGTAAAACACCTGCCGGCGCCCTGCGACATATATACATGTATGTACAACATATGTAAGTCTTCAACAGTTAAACAACTTTAATGCAATTGTCTTGGGACTTTACGACAAACATGCTCCCATTAAGAAAGTCAGGGTAAAACACCTGCCGGCGCCCTGGCTTAACGATGCTATCAAGCGCCTAATGGCCAAGAAAAATCGCGCTAAGTGTAACTACAAAAAGGATCCGACAGATGACAACTTTCTTTCCTACAAATGCCTTCGCAATCGATGCAATCGTCTCTGTCGAGACGCCAAGCGCCGCCACATCTTCGAGTGTATCGAAAGGTACACCCCAGCTCAGGTGTGGAAATTCCTCAGGACACTTGGTATTGGCAAATCCCAGGACATGCATTCGGGTGATGTTGATCTGAAAGCTCTCAATCAATTCCTCTCTGCTCCACCAGTTGTAATGGACCCTTCTATCAAGGAAGCCACTCTTCAGAGTCTGCGCTCTAGGTCATTAACCAACACCACTCCTTTCAACCTGAGCAATGTTGGAAGCGACACGGTTAAGAAAGCATTTCTAGCAATTAGCTCCAAAGCTGTAGGAGATGATAATATCTGCCATCGAATGATTCTAACTATCCTTGATGATCTGCTTCCGGCCATAACACATATTTTAAATTTCTCCATTTCCAATTGTTCTTTCCCTACTGCTTGGAAACAAGCATTAGTTATCCCTCTCCCTTAAACATCCAATCCCACCTCCTTTAAAGAGTATCGCCCCATTTCTATCCTGCCGATCCTTTCTAAAGTCCTCGAATCCATTGTCCATACTCAGCTCTCCCACTATCTATCCTCTAAAAATCTACTTAATCCTTTTCAGTCTGGCTTTAGAACGGGTCATAGTACTGTTACGGCTTTATTAAAAGTGACCGATGATATTCAGGTCGCCATGGATCAAAGGCAGCTCTCAGTGCTGGCTCTGCTGGACTTCAGCAGTGCTTTTAACTGTGTTGACTTCGACATTCTCGTTGAACTTCTCAAATCTCTTAACGTCTCCTCCCTCTCTGCCAGCTGGTTTGACTCTTACCTAAGAAACCGAAAACAGCGTATCAAGTCGGAGGAGGCTTGTACGGAGTGGTGTGACCTCTCCTCCGGTGTCCCCCAAGGTGGCATTCTCTCTCCTCTTCTATTCTCAATATTTATCAATTCCATATCCGATGTCCTTTCTTCTTCCTATCATCTCTACGCGGATGACCTTCAGATCTATCGTCACTTCTCTCCTGATGATGCAAATTCCGCTGTGGAGGCGTTAAACGCTGACTTGGCTGGTATTAGTGGATGGGCATCGTCATTTGGGTTGCTGGTTAATCCGAATAAGTCCCAGGCCATGATTATAGGTACCAGACACTCTTTAAACACGTTGCAGCAATTGTCTGTACCTTTTGTAACTTATAACGGTACTGTAATCATGTATAGCGATAAAGCTAAAAACCTGGGTGTCATCTTTGATAATCAATTGTCCTGGTCAATGCATGTTAATGAGGTCAGCAGGCGAGTTTGCGCAACTTTTCATTCCCTCAGGAGACTTCAGAACTTTCTTCCTCGCCAGACCAAAATAACTCTCGCTCAGTCCCTTCTTCTCCCCCTCATTGATTATGCTGATGTTTGCTGGGTGAGCGCAAATGAAGAACAACTGAACAAACTCGAACGACTTCAAAATCTCGGGATTCGGTTCATCTTCGGACTGCGCAAGTATGACCACGTATCTCAGCATCGCAGTGAGCTGAAGTGGCTACCGATTCGGCTTCGACGGGACTCTCATATCCTGTGTTTCCTTTATAATATTTTGTGGAACCCTTGTTACCCTAACTTCCTACGTGATCGCTTGGAATTTCTTTCTTCAAGCAGGCCTCGGAGAACTCATATGGCGTCTACGCTCAAAGCTCCAGATCGCTCCACTGCAGCCTACGAGCACGGGTTCAGAATCCGAGCCGTACGACTGTGGAATGAGCTTCCTTGCACTATCAGGGACAGTCGATCTCTAAATATATTCAAAAAGAAGCACTATCTCTCCCTTTCCAGTTAGATAATATATATATATATATATATATATATATATATATATATATACACACATATATTTGTATGTATTAGTTTATTATACGGTTTATTCATATTTTTACGTTGTATTTAAGTAATTGTGTATGCAGTCTATTTTATCTAATCTAATACATATTGTTTGTAGTATATATTAGTCGTAGTATTTATAGAGTTTTATTGTACGCGCAGGTCTTCCCCCGCTCAACCATCACCTCTCCTACCATCTTGGTTTGCTGGAAGAAATCTCTTTTGAGAGATAAGCTCGCCTTTGTTCATGTTTTTTTTTCTATTATAAGTTATCTGTATGACTGTTTTGTGTAGTACAATAAAGAAATTACAAAAAATTACAAATTTAAATTATAGGTATTTCGAGCATTTTCTGTCGATGGGATGACGAATGTGAGGGTGAGCGAGCGGGTTCATGTGTCGGTGGTATTTTTTATTTATACTTATAGTTATTTTAGCAGAGCTCCGTGGTCTAATGGGTTTCACGCTTGCTTCTCGCACAGGACATACAGGTTCGAATCCTGACCATACACCAATAGGATCATTAATTTTTCTTTGGTAGATTATCGCACGGTCAGTGTTTCGGATGACACGTTAAGCTGTAGGTCCCGGCTACTATCGCTACTTGGTACCGTCACCGGGCATTACCGGATCAACCGAAGTAGGTAGAGCTTAAATTTTTACTGAGGGCGTTAAGCTCTCTAGCCATGGAATCTGCACTTTGTGATTAAAATATGCAACTTTGCTTAGTGGTTCTTTCGATAGAATTGAACAATTTTGGGCCGGTTCCCCATCGCGCCGACCCCCAGGGAGGCAGGGGGGGAGGGGAAAGTGCGTTTCTTCCGCGCCTCAAACAAAAAAATCTAGCTGGCCTAGTTTTAAAACTAGGCCTTGTTTGTTATCGTTTTCTGATAAACGAAGGTCGTAGAACTTCTTATTGATGATAAAATGCCACCTTTTGCAATGTAAACCTTAAAAAAGTGAAAATACTTTTATTTTTGTCAAAAACTCAAAACTCAAATAATGTATTGCAAATAGGCAAAAATTATGCACTTTTACAAGTCAAACACTTACTTAAGTCACATGGATTAAAATAAAAAAATAATCAAATATTTGATTTATTTTTTATCAAAAAATAAATCAAATAAATCAGATATTTGATTGATCTACTAAACTAATGCATACATGACTGGTTATGGTTCGAGTACAAAAAAGAAAATCTCCATTTCAAGTGGTCATTATTTTTTTTGTTAATAAATAATGTGCAATATACAAGTAATCTAATCTAATCACAGACTTTATTAATGAATCTAATGATAATATTATTGTATCTATAATATTATCTATAAATAAGATGACTCAAAATAACAATCTAACAAAATAAATTAAAAAAAAAGACAAGCTGTAATGAACATAACTTATGACAAACCAGACTGGACAAGTTCCCCAAAGCAGCACCCGATCAAGAGTATAACTGTTGTGCACCAGCCATTACCCCCCTCGCCATATTTGAGAAGTTGAGCAACCTGCTACACAGAGCCGCCGCAAGCAAAGTCATTTTAGTCAGCATGACTATAAACTCTGGTTTCTTGGTAACAGATTTGTATTTATGATGAATAAAACACGCCCAACTAGTTCAACGATTATATTTCGAAGACAGTTCATACAGGATCACGATTACTGACAAAATTATTATGAACTTGAAAAACATATGCTCACTCACTCGTTTGTTTACCGAGGCCCATTATTGTTATTCTCGCTTTGCGGCGAAAAATAGCCTTCTGGACGGCTATTTGTCGGAAAATAGCCTTCTAGTTGGCTATGCGTCAAAACATAGCCTTCTAGACGGCTTTGCATCAGAACATAGCTATCCAGACGGCTATGCGTCTAAATATAGCCTTCTAGACGGCTATACGTCGGTACATAGCCTTCTAGAGGGCAATTCGTCGGAACATAGTCTTCTCGGCGTCTGTGCGTCGGAACATTGCCGTCTAGGCGGCTATGCGTCAGAACATAGCCTTCTAGACGGCTTTGCATCAGAACATGATATCCAGACGGCTATGCGTCTAAACATAGCCTTCAAGATGGCTATGAGTCTAAACATCGCCTTCTAGACGGCTATGAGTCGGAACATTGCCGTCTAGACGGCTATACGTCAGAACATAGCCTTCTAGACAGCTATGCATCAGAACATAGCTATCCAAACGGCTATGCGTCTAAACATAGCCTTCTAGACGGCTATGCGTCGGTACATAGCCTTCTAGACGGCTATTCGTCGGAACATAGTCTTCTCGGCGGCTGTGCGTCGGAACATAGCCTTCTAGACGGCTATGCACCGGAACATTGCCGTCTAGACGGCTATGCGTCAGAACATAGCCTTCTAGACGGCTATGCATCAGAACATAGCTATCCAGACGGCTATGCGTCTAAACATAGCCTTCTAGACGGCTATGCATCAGAACATAGCCTTCTAGACGGCTATGCATCAGAACATAGCTATCCAGACGGTTATGCGTCCAAACATAGTCTTCTTGGCGGCTATGCGTCGGAACATAGCCTTCTAGACGGCTATGCGTCGGAACATTGCCGTCTAGACGGCTATGCTTCAGAACATAGCCTTCTAGACTGCTATGCATCATAACATAGCTATCCAGATGGCTATGCATCTAAAAATAGCCTTCTAGACGGCTATGCGCTGGAACATAGCCTTCTAGACGGCTATGCCTCGAAACATACTTTTAGACGGGTATGCTTCGAAACATAGCCTTCTAGATGGCTTTGCGTCGGAACATAGGCTTCTAGACGGCTATGCATCGAAACAAGGCCTTCTAGACGGCTATGCGTCGGAACATAGTCTTCAAGACGGCTATGCATCGGAACATAGCCTTCTAGACGGCTATGCGTCCTAACGTAGCCTTCTGACGGCTATGTGTCGGATCATAGTCTTCTCGGCGGCTATGCGTCGGGACATAGCCTTCTAGATGGCTATGCGTCGGAACATAGCCTTCTCAGCGGCTATGCGTCGGAACATAGCCTTCTAGACGGCTATGCGTCCTAAACGGCTATGCGTCCTAACATAGCCTTATAGACGGATATGTGTCGGAACATAGCCTTTTAGCCGGCTATGCGTCGGAACATAGCCTTCTAGACGGCTATGGGTCGGAACATAGGCTTCTAGACGGCTATGCGTCGGTACATAGCCTTAGACTGCTATGCGTTTGGAACGTAGGAATATAAAATTTGGTTAGCTGAAAGAAATCTATTTTTAGAGATAAGCTCTCTTTTGTACATATGTTTTCCCTTAATGTAACCTTTTAAATATCTGTGTACAATAAAATTATGAATAAAAAAATATGAAAATTATTTACGGCAGCTGTTTTCGGGTGGACATTACTTGTTTTCAAATCACTACCATCTCTGGATAAACTTGGGCGTAATTGGTCACTAACCCTCTGCCACCACGTATGGGAATTTATGTGAATTTGTGTTTTCTTTTTAAACCTATTCATTTAACACCCCGACACATCTATGACTTATTGTTTCCTTGCTAGGCTGATAACTTTGAACCACTGAACCGATTTTTATAAAACATTTTTATTATCACTACCAATTACAAATAACTGCATTAAAATCCGCCGCTAGAGTGCCACGAAAAGACCCACAGACAGACAGGCGCTTAAAAGTTATAAAAGTTATTGAAGTCAATAAAGTTATTCAAGCAGTCCAATTGTTTGAGAGCTAGGGTGCGATAGACAGATGCTCCAAACTTATAACACCACTCTTCTTTCGACCCAAGTGTTTGACTGCTACGGTGCCACATACTTACTCCAGTCTAACTGTTTGAGAGCTACGGTGCCATAGACAGACGCTTAAAACTTATAACAGCCCTTGTGCAGAACGGCCGACACAATAAATGAAACCTTAATAAAAAGTCTAAAATTTGGTTCTCTTGTTTCCTTTTGGGAACTGAACCGATTTTAATAAATAATATCTAAGAACCATCGCAGTGAAGTTCTACTACCTGCCAATGACAAAATACCCATTCTATCTATCTTCTATCTTCTACAAGGGAGTTGTAGTGCCTGCACCTGGCCCACTTGAGCGGGGCCTTTGTGCATGTCCCCTTCGCCTGCACATCTACTTCAGCCATCCCAACTCCTGCACCAGCTGGAGAAGGAGGTCTGGGTGTTCTAGGAGCTCGTGGGTGTTTGTTGTGTCCCCTAGGATAACCATCCTGGTGTCTGTTGTGGATGGACATGCCAGTAGCAAGTGCTCTACTGTTTCATCCACTTCCATCCACCCCCTGCACAGGGGGCTGTCCGTTGCACCTGTAATTGTCAAGTGTTTGTTTAGTGTACAATGGCCTGTAATAAGGCTTGTTAGTATTTTTATTTTACTGCGTGGGAGTCTCACTAAGTAACTCGTAAATTTATGGTTATACTTGTCTATAAAAAGTTTTGTGTTTTTGCAGTCTTCTCTGCTAGACCATAATAGGGTTTGTTGCTGTACTGTGGCTTCTCTGAGCCTTTTCCGTAGAGCTTCCGCTGATAAGGGCGAGAATGGTGGAGGGCCGATTGCTGGCCTTTCTGCCCCTAATTTTGCTAGCTTGTCTGCCTCCCAGTTGCCTTGGTCACCCTGGTGACCTTTTACCCACTGGACTGGGACCTTGTTTTTCTCACCTAGCCTGTTGAGTGCCTTGTGGCATTCTAGTATGAGTTTTGATTTTATCAACGGTCTTTTTAGTGAGCTTAGTAGGGCTGCGCAGTCCATTTTAAAGGTTATGTCATTCCCCTCTGCATCATTTATCAAGTGCATTGCCCCGTGTAGGAGACTCAGTGTTTCAGCTTGAAACACTGTCGTCTCCTTTCCGAAGCTTAGGGAAAGTTTAATGTCAAGCTCCGGCGAGAAAAGACCTCCGCCTGTGTTCATGCTTTTCTTTGAGCCATCATCATTTAGTATTGTTGGTGTTTCCAAGCCCTTGGCTGCGATTTCATATTTCCTACCGAATAGGAATTCTGTTTTTATGCGATCAATTCCAATAATAGCTTCCGGCACTTCCCCGAATGATTTTTCTAGAATTGTGCAATGTATTTTATCTGCTGTTTGTCCTTTCCATTGTCCAGTACTATATAGCCTTATGGCCGCCGATTTGGCCTCCTGCTGTACGAATAGGTCCAATGGTGGTATGCCTAGCATGATTTCTAGTGCCGCTGATGGCGTTGACCTCATGCAGCCTGTCATGGCTACACATGCCATTCTCTGGAACTGCTGTAGTTGTGTTGCAGTTGTGCATAGTTTTGTTCGTTGCTACCATACCAGGAAGCCGTATGTGATGATGGGTCTCACCCCAGCCATATACATCCATCGACATATTTTGGGCTGGAGTCCCCATCCGTTGCCTACCATCTTCCTACACTGGAAGAACGATATGGTTGCTATTTTTAGTGTTGCTTCTATGTGCTTGCTCCAATTTAATTTGTGGTCAAGCCATACACCTAAATATTTCACGTCTTTTGATAGTGTTAGTGTTCTAAAAACTACCGCATTAAAATCTGCCCATCCGTTTGAACGCTACAGTGCCACAGACAGAAACACGGCCACAGACAAACGCTTTAAACTTATAACATCCCTATTTTTAGCCGTCGTCGGGCGTTACAAAATTTGACACGTCTATAAATGAACTGACCTTTCAGTTCCAAGGGACTTACAAACAAATGCATGCGGTTTTAGCTATTCTACTTTTTGCAATAAGGACAGTTCAGTGCAGCTCGATTTGTCATATTATATTGGATACAATGCCATTGTATTAGCTAACATTGTTGTTAAGTAATCTAACAAATCAATGAGAAACCCTATCACGTCCAGTGATTTTCATAGAAAACTGCGCGCTCGGCCGCACACACAGCCACAATCCGTTCCGAGTCGAGTAGGCACACGCCGCCACAGGCACACATTGCCCTCTATTCCCACAAAATACCACACCATACGGCACATAACTAACATTCACAGAACAGATATATGTAAAAATATAATTATCAAATATACAAGTAAAAAAAATTTAAGTATTCAGCCAGCAAAGGTGCCAGCAACAGCTAGTTTTTTTTTGTAATGTGCTAATTAGACCCTTTTATTTGATACCCGACGCGGCCCTGTTCAATATTTTTTTAAATCTAGTTCTTTATAGACTCTAGAGGGCGCTATATTTAATTAAGTGTGACGTCATAGCCTATAAGTAGTGGACAATCAAGACGCTTCTAACGATAGGTACCTCATTTGTAAAATTCCGTGAAGTCGTTTAGATGTTCTGGTGGAATAAATGAACGTACTATCGAACCAACGGAACCCTGACCCACCATAGAACCTTGTCACAGTGATTGACGTTAGGACTATCATACGACGCTATACGACAATCGTACGTCAATCATTGTGACAAGATTCCATGGTGGGTCAGGGTTCCGTTGGTTCGATAGTATATACATAACGATTCCTTAATTACCTTGGACTTGGGTATTATTTATTTGTTCTGTTAGTTATGTGCCGTGTCAAAGTCGAAGCAATGATCACAAGGTGTCATGCATGACAACTATCAAAATCATGACATTTGTCAAAATCATGACATCTGTCGGTCATGACATCTGTCAAAACATAACACCTGTCAAAATCATGGTATCTGTCAAAATCGTGACACCTGTCAAAATCATTGACATCTGTCAAAATCAAGACATCTGTCAAAATCAAGACATCTGTCAAAATCATGATACCTGTTAAAGAAATGACATCTGTCTAAATCATTGAGATCTATCAAAATGATGACATATGTCAAAATCATGACATGTGGTAAAATCGAGACATCTGTCAAAATCATTGACATTAGATGAATTTGTGCCTATGCCACACCATCTGAGAATACGCGCGTGTTAGATATAGGTATGACTCAACAACTTCGGCTTACGAATAAATTAATAATAAAGAGAAGGAGTGTGAAAGAGTGTGTGAGAAGAGTGGAAAAGAACATCTATCAAAAGTGTGGGCAACTGGGAATGATTTGAATGTTTTATGTCCCACCCAGTTGCCACCGGTGGCGGTGGCGTACGACACGGTCGCAACTGCGAATACAGGCACATTGGTGACATTTGGGTTGCATTGCGGGTGCGCAGGACATACAGGGCCCAGGGTCTGGCCCTGTGCCCTGTCTGTCCTGAGGATCAGTCTTCTTTCGTTCGCCCGGCATGTGTTGTGACTTGCGCCACGCACATCGCTCACCGACGACGACGAAGCGACGAACGACATGCGAGGCACGATGTGCGAATAGATAATTAGTAAAGAAATCCTGAGGTTTTCCCGCTGTTTTATAGGTATAGGCACAGACCAGATATCGAGATCTGGTCTGTGGGTATAGGTTACATTAGGCATAGGCATAGGTTACATTAGGCATAGCATAACATTAGGCATATATTATTTTTAGGTACCATTATCGTCCAGCAACAAAGCCGCGCTGCAAATGGACAATGCAGGGACTGGCCCGGGACATGCGTGTGAGCGAGAAGTACCTAGGTGTAGTCGTTACATATAATGTAAACACTCATTCCCGTCGACATTGCCGCGTCGACATTTTGAGAAATATATCCGGCGGGGGCGGCACGAGAAGCAGTGGGCAGGGTGTAATGTAAACATGAGCCCACAGAACATTTAATTTAATTTAAATGTTCTTTGCATGAGCCCTTCCGCTTCCGCATACGTCGCCGGGGCGCGGCGCTAGCGTCAATATCCGTTAGAGCAAGAGTAGGTAGATATGATTCAAATTGGGGCCTTGTTATCTTATTTATACTACGGCAGTACTATTGTATATTATGTGCTATGGCCTTGTTTGCGTACTTATTTATTTATGCTAAGCGATGTTTATTTCATTAGGTCAGCTAAAATCATAAATAGAATCAATCATATAGATGACATTCGAAATAAGCCCGGTAGGTACTAAGTCAAGTACGCTAGTAGGTATGTATGATATGTAAGAACTCGTACTGAACCAGGATGTAAATTGAATGAAGGAAAATCAAGTGCACCCTGCATATCCCTTGTATAAAATAGTGCCGTTTAAAATAATCAGGACCACAAGGGTGCTGTCAGGTGGTAAAATAGCAACTTTCCACCCTCTTGGCTTGTTATGTATTGCTGGAGTTTATGACTAATCATATCAAACTCCATATATTTGACTTTAAAATATTGAATGTCAAACATTCAATATTTTAAAGTCAATAAAGATTATGAGCACCACAGCTGCTATAAGCACAGATTATTCTATGTATAAACACAGGCACTATTAGTTAATAGTAGGTACCTACTACTATAAACATAGAATAATCCACATCGGCCACGAGCAAGACACGAATGATAGGTATAGCATCTAATGGTAGGGCCAAGATAAGCAACTACATTTGACATCTGCCAGTCTAAAGCATCTAGTGCGATGACGAGCTTAAAACATTGATTAAATTGAATTAATAGGTACCTACGGTCTTCAACCTCTTGGAATTGAATGCAGTCATCATTGCATTCAAATAATCTTTGATCGATTGTTTTTTTGGCTAACATAAAAAGTATTCACCGACGTAACCTTGTAATGATTTTCAGATTTTAGAGCATTTTTTTATGAATTGAATGGATTACTGGCCAGGAGTTGCTTTTGAGACGCCAAGCGGTCGACTTTTTACAGCCGGTCTCAAGCGAACACCATTTCACAAACAGATAACAAGCTCGCTTCAAATTACTACGCTACATCTGCACATCTAAAATATTCCGTACCGGTACCGTTTTCGGTAAATAGGTAGGATATAGGTATATCTTAAACCTAAAACGTTGTATCGACTAGAACTGGGTAGGCATCTACTTTACTGTTAACAAGTATGCACCACTGTCCATCCGGGCCCGTTAAATAAATGCCCCCCTAATGGATTGTTTTCCTCTTAATAAAAGACTGTAAATGGATTCAAAGTTCTTTTTCTTCATCTACTTCAGATCTAAATAAAATTAGGGCTACAACGGAGAGTTCGCGGCATCGGAAGGATGAGGCGGTCGGCTCGTTTTTCGAACCTCGTCGCACCGACTACGTCTGACTACGCCGAACACGTGGAGTTGCAACGATCCTTGTCGTCGTTCCGACTCCGACGGACTTTGAAGTAGGTACGTAAATTTAGACAGGTCGGACCGGAACGACGTCGTTCCTGGATCGGATACGGCTCCTGGAACTATTACGGTCCCGAACGACTCATCTTTGTCAGTCATATGCGCAAGGGAACAGCATCGGGTACAGAGCGGCAGCCCCGGAACTATACAAAGGAATACCGGAACAACTGTTAAGGGTAATCGCAAAACAATGAACAGTGCTTGGACAGAAAATACAATACCGGAGTCTCATAATGAAACGGTCTAAGACACTGAGTCAATGACTATTACCGAATATGAATGCGCGATACAGGATATCGCATTTACGCCCCATGCCTACTTAAAAAACTAGACGAGACAATAGACAATAAAATATCTTGGGAACTACCATGCACCTTTTCTTCGCCATAGATTCGCGGTGACTACATTTTTTTTTATTATTTATTTATTAATACAGATTAATGCACAACATTACAGACTATGTTGAATTCGTTGCACACATACAAATAAAAATAACATATATAACCTGCCATTTAAACCAGATTGAAAAATAATAAATTATACAACAATAAATGTCAACAATAATAATAATAATTCATTAATAAAAATGTCAATACAGTCATTTGGAATTTAAAATAATCAGTTAATTATACAAATAACATAATATACCCTTCCATTTAAACCTGATTGAAACATAACAAATTATAGTATCGACATAACAAATTATAGTATCGACATAACAAATTATAGTATCGGTTTTCAATAAATGTCAACAATAATACAGTCTTACTCTACAGAGAAGAATAATGGCGGGCGGGTAACAAAACATATGTACAGGCTCTTGATATCGCAAAAGCTTTATAAATTATCCCTAATAAATGTTTTAAAGAAATCAAACAAAGAGTTTATGATATTGCATACTACGGAAAGGGTCCTAGCTACTGGATGGAAATAGCACACAATAGGGATTAAGTTAGGGTCAAATCACAGATCACCCCCAATAGATACCGTATACAAGGCAAGCGACGCGCACCACGCATTAGCTCAATAGGTATTATACGAAACAAAGCTTGAATGCGCTTTTTCAGTCGCGACCAAGTGTCAGACCTGTGCGTATTGTCAAAAATTAAACCTTAAAAAAATATTTTCCGAAAAAAACAAACCATTTTAATGCCGTTTTGTAGTGTAAAGTGGTGTAGGAAGTCTACCAAGACTTCAAACTTCCAAAGAGATGGTATAACATTCCACTGGTAAGTAAAATCCTCAAAAAATAATTTTATTTTGCCAGTGAAGCAACGTTCAAGATACAACGGTTCATAATATTCAATAATTAATAGAACTTGCACTACCCGTTCATGTCTTTTGAAAATGTCTCTTTCTCACCTGCGGTGATGAGAATTACTTGTCTTTTTTTAGCAAAATCATGCGATATCGCTAGTGTTGTGTAGTGTTTCGCGCTCAAGTTTTTATCGATCTTTTTATATAAATGTGTTGGGATTTCGCCAAGTAAATTATCTTAGTTTGAAAGTGCTAGATTAATGCGAAATAATTGTATTCGTTTGTTGTATTAATACCTTTATGGCGCAGCGGTTGTGGCTCTGCCTACCATGCGGTACTCAGAACTCATATTAGGTAAGTTGAGAACAGCTACTAATATGTATCTTTGTACCCTCAAAATATTATCTACACAGTTATTTTAAGTGTGTTCTGATATAATTATGTAAATAAATTGCTGAATAAAAACTTTTTTTTTTACTTTCTAGCATATAATTTATTTGATTTTTTTAACATAACTTATACTATTATATATAAATATAATGTTAAATCTGTGACTTTAATTGTGGTTCAGAAAATTGTAGGTCTTATGTCGGAATTGATTCAATGTCACTGACTGACACCGTATGTATCGATAAGTGGCTATTTCAGTAATTTCGATGTCGCATCACTAGATCTTCGGTGCTTTCTAGCGCGACCTTGAGTTAGCCAATCACACGCCCGCTTGTTTGTTCCCCGCACACCCTTCCTTCCTCCGAATTCGGTGAGTTCGGTCCAGTGCAAATGTCTCATCATGCGGTATCTATTGGGGTGATCTGTGGGGTCAAATCACAGATCACGTGGGTCAAATATACCAAGACCCGGAAACAGATAAAGAAGCTGAAAGCACATCGGACAACCCAGCAGAACAGTACCCAGAAAATAAATCAATCCGCAACACTTGAAACAGAAGATCAGGAAACATGAAGAAACATTTGTTCTGCTCTCCCATCATCACATATCCTCCCCTGTCCGAACTTCCCATATTGGCTAAAGGTTGCATTAATGTTTGCCGGCTACTTGACCGGACTAGGTATATCCCTGGCTGGAGTGGTAGGTACAATTCGTTCATTCGGATTGAATGGATCTTTGGTCAAAGTGAATCGTAAAATTGCCTTCTTTTGTCATTGTAACAATAAATATGTATGAGTGTTTTAACTGAAAATACTTAACCAGTTGTACAGTTCTAACTTTGAATAAAATTATAATATTGTCTGAGCTCCGTTACAAGGTAACGTTGTAAAATTTTTATGAAGTATCAAATGTGATCTTTTATCCTGGCCCTGGATATATAATATCGTGTGACCGGCTCAGCATTGAGTGTCAAAAAAGTTTAATGACTTCTTGGGGTTTACCGTACCTTAAAAGAAAAAAAGGAACGCTGATGCCTTATATTTTAGGATCACTTCCTTATCCGTCTGTACGTCTGTCTGTTTGTCGACACCCTTTTTCCGGAGGTGCCAAGTTGAATTTAATATCAATTGTTTGGTCTGTGGTCCTTTGAAGTTGTGAAAAAACAAACAACTATGTAGGTCAACGCATTCAAAATATACGGCCGTTCATGCCGCTGAATTTGCTTAATACTCGCGAGGGAATCAAAACCTATATCCTGTTGACCTAGAATCATGAAAACCGTAACACAAAAAAGTGTTTTGTATGGAATCCTCAGTCCGACTCGCACTCACCGGTTTTTCCCATACAGCTGAAAGTCTTTATCATTATCACGCATGCTGCTATTTAGATGTTACAAAACAAACGTTTTTGCGATTGGGCAGCCTCTGAATTGGGATTGTATCCAAATGTATCAATATATCTTTATACAGCCAGCTCTATTTATCTTCTCATTCATTCATTCCTATACCGGGAAATGAGATGCACGGATGGACGTGGTGTTACAGCGCTACAAGTGTCAACAATTGTGTTTTGTTTTAGTCATACATAAATAATGGCCGCGTTATTTACATAAACATATTAGACAACTGACAATCGTGTGTGTGTGCGTCTTACGGATATGAGGAGAATAATTCTGGTGAGTGATTGATTACGGTAATTGTAAGATACCTACCCGAAAAAAATATTTCACGTTGACTCACTTCATTTTAGTTTTTATAACAGAGTAGGAAATTGAGTTTCAAAATATAGCCCCGATTTATGCGAATTTATAACCTTAGTTTCCTTAACTAACTTATTCGATTATTATATAAATTAATAAGTATATGAATTAATGACTGAACTTGTGATAAGGACCTTTGAAATAAATTATGACGGTTGAATAAAGAAAGTACCTACAAATATCGGTTTGAAAAGAATTAATACGGTTAGGGATAGGTTACCTACCTAGTACTGATGAATTATTCACTATACAGGTCTTTGCTGAAGTATTATTTTTTTAAATTGACTTTAAAATTAAATTCCTACAAAACTCGTACGAACCTAGCATTGTGTTACCTAACTATTGATTCTATATATACGTATGTAAAATGCATTCATGTCAAATGTAATTAAGAATTATATATAAGTATCAGTAAATCAATCACTTAGTTTAGTATTAGTATTAGTATTCTGTCACAAGTATGCAAAGCAAAACAATTCAAAAGATCCTATACAAACAAATAACTAACACGATGTAGTAGACTTGGATAAAAATAATGAATCATGGCCGCAAGACTCAGGGCCGGTGTATATTGGGAACAGAATACAAGAAAACAATAATTATCATATCATATACCTACTCAGAGTCCGGTAGATATCCATCTTTGATACTCACACAGAAGTCTATTTGTGGAATGGCGATGGCTAGCTCCCTATCACTATTGAAAAACTGGCAAAACATTGGTTCAACTGTGTCTCTGCTTCTCCAAATTGGAAAATAAACATAAACATAAGAATAAACATTTATATATACAGGCACAATATTGTACACACTAGGGTATCCTGTGTCACGGAAACCAGAAACAGCGACATCACATACACATCCAAGACCTGTTTTTTTTATGCCCAGCCGGGGATGGAACCCGGGACCTGGCTCTCGCATGGCAGGCAGATTCACAACCGCAGCGCAGCGCCCCACAGAGGGTCGTCATAGAAATGGCATGTCGCTGTGTTTGTTGTTTTGAACACTTTGATCTGTAGATATATCGTCTACGTTGACGACCACACTGGCTCACCATTTTGATTTATTTTTATCTCCCGCGTAGTGAGAATGTAAGAACTCAATATGGGTATTGTGTATATGTCGCAGTTAGTTAGTTAAGTCGTATATAGACCGTTAATTAAAGACAGACGTTTTACCAAGTCCAAAGTTCCGTCAGACAAGTGAGTGAACGAAACGTTTAACGAGTTGTCTAACGTTTCTAAGCAACAAGACATATACAATATAAATACACATAAGTACACATACTTACAAAATATTTTATGTGTATGTTGTTTAAGTTTGTGTTTTAAGTATTTTTGTTCTTACATGTTCAAACTAACACGAAGGATAAAGGGGGCTTCGCTTTGCTCATCCACTTTACCCTTCACCTAAGCTACCGCAATTTTGTTCCCTGCCTGATTTAAGCAGTGCAAATCAGTAGTGAAAAGATAGACTCTGAAAGTAATCAGCTGTTGTCGTGACGCCATCTTGTTTTACATTATTTAACCAACGGGCCGGTTTTGGTAGGACAGATTATGAAACGTTTTCGACGATGCTTTACCTATTTAAATCAAAATGCTAGTGACTTGGTTAAACGTCGGTCTTTAATTAACGGTCTAGGGTGTTAGTTAAGTCTCTGATTTAACCAACTTACTGCGACATATATAGTATTAAAAGATACATAATCTGTCTAAATTTAACAACTTTTGCAATCAATGTTCTATGTTGTTATTGTTATTGTAGAGGCTCCTATGCAACTAAATCTGACCAAAATGTTAATTTCTTTTTTCTTTTGTCATCAGATATTGCTACTAATAGCAGCACTCTTGGCACAGACTTCAACTCACCCATTATGGATTGGGGTCAAGGACAGGAATGGACAGGGAGGAAGATCGGAGGACCTCGCAAGACTTCCACAAGCACCTTCAGAGTCAAAACACTCCGAGGACTACATTAAATATAACTATTTAATCACGACTTATTTATGACAAGTAGGGCAGGAATGTGATCTGATGTACCTATTAGTGTGCATATTTGTTACCATTTAAATAAAAAATCAATTTCCATTGATGACTTCGTTTGTAACAGAGGTAAAGTGGTTCGGCATCTGACTACAGTGAAGCTAAGTTTATCTGCACAAGCGAGCTCTATATTTTACTAAAGTCGTAAGTTATACCTAGCGAACTAAATCTGATGCAAAATCGTGCACCCTCAATGATTAAACATGTATCGATATCTAAATCAAATTATGTTAACGTAACCGGTCCAACACTGCCGAATTCAAAAGGTTGAAGAAGTGAATGAACCCTGTTGTACCATTCTTCACCTGTGTACTATTCGTACGTACGTACTATAATAGTACTTATTAGTAGGATTCTATTGAAATCCTTAAATGACAAAAATTCAAAACTCAACTTAAATTTTAACCTTTTGGTGACCATTGCTGTAGGTAGTAATGTCAAAACTTATTTTATAACACTTAATAACTGTTATATTTTTTTATATTGAAATAATATCAAAATGTTGATATTCTGGTACAAATAACCGTTAGTGGTAGCCTTGTTATTAAGGTCATCTATAAAGAGATAAGGGATGGATAGTGTGATATGATGACTGTCTGTCCATGCAGAAAATATTGTTATGATAAGTAGGCACGTCAATCGAGTGCCTGACTGTCCGTGCAGAAAATATTATTATGATATCTAGGCATTTCAATTGAATGTAATAAAAAAATGAGTTTGAGTTTGAGTGTCGCGGCCGGCCGGAAGTGGGGCGCCATACTGACAGCACCCACATCGGGGGTCAAGCTAATAGTAAATCCCACGTGCATGAGGAAACCCGCATGACACTAAATCCCACAGTAAAGCCCGCGTGCGTGAGGAAACCCGCATGAAACTAAAACCCGTAGTAAATCCCGCGTGCATGAGGAAACCCCCATAACACTAAATCTCACAGTAAAGCCCGCGTGCGTGAGGAAACCCGCATAACACTTAATCCCATAGTAAATCCCACGTGCGTGAGGGAACCCGCATGACACTTTATCCCATAGTAAATCCCGCGTGCGTGAGGAAACCCGCATGACACTAAATCCCATAGTAAATCCCGCGTGCGTGAAGAAACCCGCATGACACTGAAAATACCATTACTATGGGATTACAACGCATGCGATTGCTGTGAGTATGGCGCCCCGCTTCCCGAATGACAACTACGCACGGCACTGAAAGCGCACTGACTCGGGCCGCCATAGTGACAGCACTCGCATGCGGGGTCAAACCCATTGTAAATCCCGCGTACGTGAAGAAACCCGCATGACACTGAACAGGCAGTTACTATGGGACTGCACCGCATGCGAGTGCTATCAGTATAGCGCCCCGCGTCCCGAATGACAACTTCGCACTCGCATTCGGGTTCAAACCCATAGTAAATCCCGCGTGCGTGAGGAAACCCGGATGACACTTTATGCCATATTAAATCCCGCGTACGTGAGGAAACCCGCATGACACTTTATCCCATAGTAAATCCCACGTGCGTGAGGAAACCCACATGACACTAAATCCCATATTAAATCCCGCGTGCGTGAAGAAACCCGCATGACACTGAAAATAGCATTACTATGAGATTGCAACGCATGCGAGTGCCGTCAGTATGGCGCCCCGCATCCCGAATGACCACTACGCGCGACACTGAAAGCGCACTGACTCGGGGCACCATACTGACAGCACCCACATGCGGGGTCAATCCCGTAGTGAATCTCGCGTGCGTGAGGAAACCTACAAGATACTGAAAAGACCGTTACTATGGGATTGCACCGCGAAAAGATGTATGAAACTTAAGAATCTTGCACATCTTTTTCTATCGATCTCTTACATTCTCTCTTCAAGCATGCTACCCACTCGAAAATATATCACACTGTGGGGTTGCAGCGAGCAAGGAGTTGATCAGCGCCTGCGACGCGACGGGCGAGGATGAGTAGAGGTTTGTGCGCGACACGTGACCAAACCTAGTACTTCTAGCCTGCAGCCTAACGTATGCGTCGGACACGAACATTCGTAAGCACCGTTGGAGAAGCTCAGTGCAATCAATTTTATTTCCAACTATGTTAATCACAAAATTAAATAGGAAAAGTGATCTCCTAAGTTAGAAAGAGTCACATGCCAGATGGCCTTGCAGAAATCTAGCCGGATACATAAATGGATAGTATTTATGACCCTTCTTTATAAAGACTACGTAGATATCGCTTTTGTACTTGCTCCAGCATCTGAATATATTAACGCTCATGTGGAGACCATACCGCTGCATTCGTTTCAACTAAGCTCCTCACCAAGGCCGCGTAGATAGTCCGCGTGGCCCCCAGATGAGTGGTGCTGCGTTACGCAGTATGAACCCTAGCCTCTGGAACGCCTTTGCGGTGACGTGCGGATGACGAAGCGCAGCGCAAGTTCCGCCCGCACGTGCTGCACGTGCGGGCGGAACTTGCGCTGCACGTCGAACAGCACGCCGAGTCGCGCACCTCGTGCACGCGCGCCATGCCCACACCGTCCAGCGTGCACGGATACACCATTAAATAGTAAATCCCGCGTGCGTGAGGAAACCCGCACGACACTAAATCCCATAGTAAATTCCGCGTGCGTATGGAAACCCGCATGACGCTAAATCCCATAGTAAATTCCGCGTGCGTAAGGAAACCCGCATGACGCTAAATCCCATAGTAAATTCCGCGTGCGTAAGGAAACCCACATGACGCTAAATCCCATAGTAAATTCCGCGTGCGTAAAGAAACCCGCATGACGCTAAATCCCATAGTAAATCCCGCGTGCGTGAGGAAACCCGCATGACGCTAAATCCCATAGTAAATTCCGCGTGCGTAAGGAAACCCGCATGACGCTAAATCCCATAGTAAATTCCGCGTGCGTAAGGAAACCCACATGACGCTAAATCCCATAGTAAATTCCGCGTGCGTGAGGGAACCCGCATGACACTTTATCCCATAGTAAATCCCGCGTGCGTGAGGAAACCCGCATGACACTAAATCCCATAGTAAATCCCGCGTGCGTGAGGAAACCCGCATGACACTGAAAATACCATTACTATGGGATTACAACGCATGCGATTGCTGTCAGTATGGCGCCCCGCTTCCCGAATGACAACTACGCACGGCACTGAAAGCGCACTGACTCGGGCCGCCATAGTGACAGCACTCGCATGCGGTGTCAAACCCATTGTAAATCCCGCGTACGTGAAGAAACCCGCATGACACTGAACAGGCAGTTACTATGGGACTGCACCGCATGCGAGTGCTATCAGTATAGCGCCCCGCGTCCCGAATGACAACTTCGCACTCGCATTCGGGTTCAAACCCATAGTAAATCCCGCGTGCGTGAGGAAACCCGGATGACACTTTATGCCATAGTAAATCCCGAGTACGTGAGGAAACCCGCATGACACTTTATCCCATAGTAAATCCCACGTGCGTGAGGAAACTCACATGACACTAAATCCCATATTGAATCCCGCGTGCGTGAAGAAACCCGCATGACACTGAAAATAGCATTACTATGAAATTGCAACGCATGCGAGTGCTGTTAGTATGGCGCCCCGCATCCCGAATGACCACTACGCGCGACACTGAAAGCGCACTGACTCGGGGCACCATACTGAAAGCACCCACATGCGGGGTCAATCCCGTAGTGAATCTCGCGTGCGTGAGCCCGCGTGGCCCCCAGATGAGTGGTGCTGCGTTACGCAGTATGAACCCTAGCCTCTGGAACGCCTTTGCGGTGACGTGCGGATGACGAAGCGCAGCGCAAGTTCCGCCCGCACGTGCTGCACGTGCGGGCGGAACTTGCGCTGCACGTCGAACAGCACGCCGAGTCGCGCACCTCGTGCACGCGCGCCATGCCCACACCGTCCAGCGTGCAAGGATACACCATTAAATAGTAAATCCCGCGTGCGTGAGGAAACCCGCACGACACTAAATCCCATAGTAAATTCCGCGTGCGTAAGGAAACCCGCATGACGCTAAATCCCATTGTAAATTCCGCGTGCGTAAGGAAACTCGCATGACGCTAAATCCCGTAGTAAATTCCGCGTGCGTAAGGAAACCCACATGACGCTAAATCCCATAGTAAATTCCGCGTGCGTAAAGAAACCCGCATGACGCTAAATCCCATAGTAAATTCCGCGTGCGTAAGGAAACCCGCATGAAGCTAAATTCCATAGTAAATTCCGCGTGCGTAAAGAAACCCGCATGACGCTAAATCCCTTAGTAAATTCCGCGTGCGTAAGGAAACCCGCATGACGCTAAATCCCATAGTAAATTCCGTGTGCGAAAGGAAACCCGCATGACGCTAAATCCCATAGTAACTTCCGCGTGCGTGCATGAGGAAACCCGCATGTCACTGAAAAGACAGTTTCTATGGGATTACAACGCAAGCGAGTTCTGTCAGTATGGCGCCCCGCGTCCCGAATGACAACTACGCACGACAATGAAAGCGCACTCTGACAATATATTATTATACAAGAAGAGTGATTTAGAAAAATAATAACGGAAAATATTAAACTGTACTGTAAAAATACTGATTTGCACAGCAAATATCAAGGCAAAATGCTGTAAGTGAATGGTAAAGGGGGTGAGAGAAGCGAAGCCCCCTTTATTTTTCGCGTTAGGTTGAACATGTATGAACAAAAAAAAAATACTTAAAACATAAACTTGAGTAGACATATATTGCTGTGCAAATCAGTATTTTGGATGTGCGTTTAAATACTAGTCTATAATAACTACCAGAGATACTTGGGTATCAATGTATGAACATTTTTCAAAATCATATGGACGTTATGTGTTTGATGGTAGTTAGTAGTAAGTGGAGTAGTTCATCGGAAAGGTCGACAGTTGACATTGAGATGTGGGGACCAGAGGAGTGGAATTAAACACGACTGTTACTGCTTAGGAGTCCCGTATAATAAAAATAGAATCATAGAACGTAATGAATACACACACTTCACCTCGGGGGTGATAAAAAATAAAAATCTTATTTCTAATGATTTTTATAAACTAAATATATCTCTATTTTATTTGATATATTCTTCTGTTATATATTTCTTTGTCCTGTTTTTATGCACGATTTCAATTTTGTTATTTTTCATTATCTTTACATTTGGTTCTAAATCTTCTATTACGACATAGGGTCCATTGTATAATGTTCCAAATTTTGTTCCTGTTTCATTCTGTGCCGGTCGACTATGTTAGTCATATTTTCACGTAATGTGTTGACGACCGTCACAGATAAGGTATATTTATATTCATCACGTAGTTTTGTAGTAAGTTGTATATAACCTTAGTATATCCTATAATAAATTAGTCTAGTATAGTCTGGTATTTGCGCGCATCTCAAGCCTTTTACTTTACTCCCGAAGATGTCGCTCTCCTCATAATTGCCTCTGGCAAACATTCTTAACCAATAATAAATCATTTTTCTTATAAACTATTGTATATATTTTCTTATCGTAATTACATTTTCTTTTAGTTTTACTATTAATTAATTTCTTTCGGGTGTCCCCATGAGCTATTTGTAATCTATATCTTAATTCTAGGGCATAATTATCTGGGTTATATAGGGGTTCTACACTACCGGTTAATCTACTAGGAATTATACATTTCTTGCCAAAGACCAGTTCGAACGGGGTGTTCTTTGTTTCTGTGTGGACTGTTGTATTAAATGCAAAAACCAATAAGGTAACCAATATGACCATGATTCTGGACGATTATCGCATTGTATTCGTAAGAACGATCCTAAATTTTTATGAGAATTTTCTAGTGCACCTATTGATTCATGATGATAAGCAGTTGAATTTAGTTTTTCTATTTCTAGTAGTTTACATACCTGTTCCATGGTTGATGACAAAAATTCTGTTCCTCGGTCCGAACAAATAGTTTTTGGGATTCCAAACCTTAATATAAAATTAGTAACTAATTGCTTCGCTACACTTACCGTATCCTTATTCCTAAGTGGGTATGCTTCCAAGAACTTACTTAATTCGCATTGAATAGTTAAAATGTAGCTAATCCTTCTTCGTCCTTATCTAAAGGTCCTACTATATCTAAAAATATTTTCTCCAACGCAGATGTAGCAGCGGTTGTAATAACCATTGGTTCTCTGATATGACGAGAGTGTTTCATCCTTTGGCATTTATCGCATGTTCGTACGAAGTCTCTAACGTCTTTTTCTATACCTGGCCAGTAATATTTAGTCTTGATATTGTTTACCATTCTACGTATTCCTGCGTGACTGCTGGTTTATAGTAAATGATTGTCAATCAGTATAAACTTCTTCACCTCGTTATCTTCTATTCTTTTTATTCCTCGAAGTATACAAATTCGTGGTTCAAAGTAAAATCCCGAAGCGAATGGCCAGACCATTCTATTTCTTTCACAAATGTTTCATTTATGTCGTTTTTTACGATACATACTCTTGACTTGCGCAAAATTCTCTCAATTTATCTACAAATACGGCTCGCGTGAATTGTAGTTTATAATCGAGGTTAACAAATATAGTCAACTTGCTTTGTAAGTACGCTAAACATTCTACTTCTTTAGTGATACTATTATTTATTCTATACCTATTCAATTCTTCACCTTTCACTTATATCATCTCAACTGAGTCACCTGGTTTATTTAATAACTCCACAACTCTAGGTTGTAAAGTCCTGTCGTCAGTGGATTTACTAACCGTTGTCTTACTTCTTTCATTCTTTTCTTCCATTCTTCTTCTTTGAGCACAATATTTTCATTCATACTCTTCAAATCTTTTGATGTGTCAATCATTCTCGACAATACGTCAGCTGCGACGTTATTTTTTCTTTTATGTATCTTAAAGTCATAATCTTCCAATATTAATCTAAATTTCATCAATCTGCTTGAAGTAGTAAATAAGTGGCTTATGATCGGTCGTAATAGTAAATTGACGTCCATACAAATATGGTCGAAAGTATTTTATTCCCCATTATACGGGCAACGCACATACATACATCATTTCATGTGTCAACTCAGCATTGACACCAATCGATATTTCATTCGCATTTTATCACGAGGATCACCTCAGTACTCATTTAGCTAATCATCATAGCGTGTGTGCTCATACATTAATCTTTAGATCGAGTTGTATTTTAATTTAGAGTTTACTACAATAAACTAAGTCATTTTATGTTACAACCAGTTACAACTTAGTATCATTTATCGCTACGGCTTAAAACCGTACACGGTCCTTCGAACCGCCGAATTGGGGGGGCTATCTATGCTCGTGTGCGCGAACTGTATTCGGGTCAACAATAGTACCAGACAGTGACGAGGGAAATCAGTAAGTCATCATCTCACCAAGCACCCTGTGCAATCAAGAGCGTGGGCGTGAACCAACTCCAGCATCGTGTTGAGCATCGTCAAGTACAGCTGTAGCATCTTCGCGATACTCACGCTCGACGGGGAAGCAGGGTACCAACAGGAACAGCACCTATTCAAGTAAGATCTTTCCATATTTTTACCCATCATCATCATGGCCTCCACAGCAGACGTGGTTGCGACTCAAGAGCAACTACTGGAAGCCATCGATCAACTATACATCAATTTTAAGAAGGATGGCGCGGACCGTAAGACATCGGATTCATAAAACGAAGGTTGAAGACCCTAGATAAGTACTGGGTCGAGTTTCACAACAATCACGTCAATTTGTTATCCCATGGGGATCAAAGTCATACCTACTTTACTACTCAGACTTATGAGCATGCTATGGGTAGATTTAGCCAAATCAAAGAGGCTATAAACAGCTATGCTCCAAATCAGACACCGTTACTCACCGCCGACTTTCGGGCTAGGTTCAGTGGGGGCGTCGGGAATATCTCGATCAGAATCTCCGCCTCCAGCCAAGGAGACGTGGAACGAGCAGTAAGACTGAAGAATTGCTTAGGTAGTAGGCTAGCAATTTTAACGCTTTTCAGAGGACGGCGACCAGCATCAAGCTCGACAGTGTAACAGATAAGTGGGAGTTTGAGGATTTATTACGTAACTTGCAAACTCGCTGGTCAGCAATAGATTCCTTGCACTGGGAGTTAGACATGGAAATCTGCGGCGGTAATCAGCATTATGAACAACAGTTTTCGGAATATGAGGAACACTACAACGAGCTAAAAAAGGCAATGAATAAGACAATGTGGTCTGTGGCTCATATCGAAAAGGCGACACTGAAAATCGAGATACCTACATTCAACGGTAACTACACCCAGTGGGTATCGTTCAAGGATCTCTTTACGGAAACTGTACGCAACAATACATCTCTTTCAGTTTTTGAAAGGAAAAGTTAAGGGGAAGGCAGAAAGGGTGATCCAACACCTGCACATATCATCGGAGAACTTCACAACGTGTTGGGATATACTTACTCATCGATATGACAACAACAAAACTCCTTTTTACGACTCATATTAATTCTCTGCTGAATGTACCTAGAGTCCAGCATTCATCTGTCAACAGCATCAAGAAGCTGCACGATACAACCAACGAATGTTTGAATGCGATCAAGAACTTGGGGGTGGATATTCAGACATGGAATCCTCTCCTAGTGCACATCCTCGCTCAAAAGCTAGACTCGGAGTTATATAGCGACTACATGCAATCGCTCAAGCACCCAAGAGAGTTGCCAACATTGGCTGACCTGATGACTTTCCTCGAAACCAAGTTTACTACGTTGGAAACCTCGCGCAAGAAACAAGAAAATCCAGCTCAGAAACCCGCAGCCAACAATATCGCACCTAAATATCACATCCCTCCTAAGTCTGCTCATTACAACAACGAGGTCACCACGGACGCTAAGCCTTTGCCTCAGCCAGTGAAGAAGAGCAGTGTTAAGCCATTCAGGTGCCCGGTTTATAGCACCAATAAACATGCAATATTTTATTGTAAGGTTTTTAAGAGCATGTCACCGGCACTCATGAAAGATACTGTTTTGAAAAATTATATATGTCCCAACAGTCTACATTACCATCAGGGAACACCCTGTATATCTGAAAACACATGCCGAGAATGTAGTAACGACCATAATTCATTGCTTCATAATGCATTTTCGTCAAATGCAACCACGATGAATCAATCTGGGTCGAGAGCAATGAACGTGACAGCCGATCAGCAAGTACAAAGTTCGCACGTATCACAGAATGTGCACTCGGAAACACTCCTCGCGACCGCCCTGATTAAGGTCAAGGCAGTTGACGGTTCATACCACACGATGCGGACACTATTGGACCAAGGGTCACAAACATCCCTTATTACAGAGAATTCCGCCCAAACTTTACAAGTTTGTCGCCAGAAATGTATGGGATTAATATCGGGAATTGGCGCGAAAGAGAGCACATGCAAGGGCATAATGAACATAGAATGTTTGTCGACACAGGGCGACTTTGCTTTCGAAACTAATGCTTATATCATGTCCAAACTCATCAGGAATCTACCGAGTACGTCATTTTCAAAACCCGACTGGTCATACCTGGATCACATCAAGTTAGCGGATCCGGAATTTTATGTCAGTCGCCTCGTCGACATCCTCTTGGGAGCAGACGTCTACTCTACCATACTCATGGAAGGTCTTTACAGGGCGAGAGAGAAACTACCAGTCGCCCAACAAACTAGACTAGGCTGGATTTTGAGTGGGAATGTTACAACATTTCAATGCAATGTGATTTTAACTGACATTAGCCAAATTCAAAGGTTCTGGGAGATACAAGAAATCACGGACCCTTCGGATCTATCCCAAGAAGATCAGCAGTGTATCGAGCTATACAAATCATCCACAACCAGAAGGGAAGATGGCCGATACGAAGTAAAAATTCCTTTGAAAATAGACTTCGAATTAAACATAGGCGAATCTAAAAAAAAGGCTATTGCTCAATTCAATCAACTGGAGCGAAAACTTCATAAACAACCAGCAATTGCGTCAGAATATAAAATGTTTATCGAGGAATATCGCTCACTAGGACACATGCAACCCAGCGAAGAAACTGACAGTCAGCAAGTTAGTTGCTATTTGCCTCACCACTGTGTATTGCGAAATGAATCATCGACGGCCAAGCCACGAGTAGTGTTCAACGCGTCATCGAAAATATCGAGCAATTTCAGTTTGAATGAGGTCATAGGGGCCCAAATTTGCAGCAAGATCTACAGAGTCTCATAATCAAGTGGAGGCAATACAGATTTGCTTTCACTGCAGATATCGAGAAGATGTTTCGGCAGATTTGGGTGCATCCTGATCATCAACAGTTGCAAAAGATAGTGTGGAGAGACTATCCATCGAAACGCAAGACTATCAACTAAGCACCGTGACCTACGGCACCAAAGCCGCCCCGTTCCTTGCTATGATGACGCTCAGGCAACTTGCTTGCGATGAACGACACAATTATCACGACAGCTCGGCGCCGGACGTTTTGGAACATTCCTTCTACATGGATGATCTGCTGCACGGAGCCAGGAGCCAGGCTAACCACGAGCTTCATTAGAAGAAAGTACTGGCTTCTAGGTGGGAACCAGGCAACCAAGAAACGCCTACGTCGTTGCGTGAAATGTAGGAAAAACGACCCCCGAGATCAACATCAAATCATGGGAGATCTTCCAGCAGAAAGGACGAACCCATCCCGGCCATTCTACCACACAGGGGTAGACTATACAGGTCACGTGTCAGTCAAGGCTAGCAAGGGTCGAGGCATTAAAACAACGAAAGGCTACGTAGCAGTTTTTGTTTGCATGGCAACCAAAGCCTTGCACTTGGAAATCGTGTCCGATATGCGAGCTCATCAGCTTTCCTAGCAGCGCTACGCAGGATGGCTGCCAGGAGAGGGCTGCCACGTCATGTCTACAGTGACCAAGGGACCAACTTCATCGGGGCTAATAAGGTGCTGCAACAGGAGTACTTCAATCTGCAAGAAATCATGGACGAATCCTCTATGGACCAAGTCTGCGAGATGGGCATCCAATGGCATTTCAATGCGCCGTCGTGGCCATCCGCAGGCGGACTTTGGGAAAGTTCAGTCCGCAGCTCAAAACACCACCTCAAACGCGTGGTAGGAGAGCAAAATCTGACCTTTGAGGAGTACGGCACGCTTATTGCTCAGTTAGAGGCGTGCCTGAATTCAAGACCCCTGTGCCCTTTAACTGAAGATCCAGAGGACTTAGACTTCTTGACTCCATCACACTTCCTGTCGAGCGGACCAACACTTACATTGTACGAGACAGAAAAAGATATGAGGACAAGATGGCAACTGAACCAAAGGATGTTCAAGGACATATGGACCAGGTGGCGTTCAGAATATCTCACACAACTATGGGCACGTTGTAAGTGGAAACAACCACAGCCAAATATAAGTGTTAATGATGTCGTCATCATCAAGGACGACAACCTACCGCCAGGAAAATGGAGGCTAGGAAGAGTCGTGGAATTGCACCCTGGGACGACGCAGAACGGTCTACTCAAGTGGCCCATAGTAAAGCTATCTATTCTATCAACAAAGGAGCCAGAGAGGACTGATTCAAAAGCGAACCAAGTACCGAAGAACACTGAAGAGATGCCTAATCCTAGGTCAGCGCAGCCAAAAGCGACGACGAGGCGTTAGAACTTTTCTTCATTGGTACTCGCCTTGACTGTATTCTTGTCGTCTTTCTCCAGCACAACGTGTTCTCCGTACAATGTAACAAACTTCAGAGAAAACCAAGGCCTCTACTTCGATAAATCACACGACATGCAAGTCATAAAAGAAGACTGGACAATAGTAGTGTACTACGATATTCAGCCATACAGCCAATCATTAAACGCTTTGGATGAATATATAAAACATTTGACAAAAGTATGTGATATATGCGACAACAAACAAAGGTACTGCGAGATCGTACTAGATCAATTACGTCATAGCTACGCAGAACTCAGCTACAACAATGCTATACTCCTGAGACAGCATTTCAGCACGCTATCAGCACTGTCAACAATCGGGAACACGCAGACAAGGTGGCGCCGCGGGCTTATAAACGGAGTTGGTTTTCTGGCGAACTCACTTTTTTTGGTGTTAGACGGAAGCTTCGCCGAGCAATACCAAAAAGATATCTCGGCTGTGAGAGGCAATGAACAACATCTACTTGCGTTGTGGAAAAATCAAACATCTATCATTGAATCAGAGTATGATTTCCTAAAGAGAACAGAAGACACGCTCAACAAACAGCAAAAGCTAATTCACCAACAAGCAATATCTTTTGAGCATGCCGTCAACGTCGCAAAATCGCAACTACAAGAATTGTTAAACTTGAATGATTTCATCTTGGGAGCCCTCACCGCATCAAATATGTCGCAGTCTAAAGGATATCAAATAAATCCTCATAGACACGATAACCGACATTTATCAATGAAGTTTCAACTTTCATATCGTGAGTCCCAACCAGTTGAGAAAAGAGCTAAACATCATCACAGGTCAAGTCCCTAAAGACGTTTGCCTCCCTATCGATAACACCCTAACGGACCTTCGAAGTATTTATCATTTATTGAAGATGAAGGCAAGAATTACAAACGACTTCGTGTTATTTGAAATCAATGTGCCTTTAGTTCTTCGAGATTCATATGAGATGTACAAAATCATGCCTATACCCTAGAAGGTACAAAACAACAACATGATTACCATTGTGCCCATATCCGAATACATAGCGATAAACCGCAACAAAGATACATATATCACTATCACAGAATCAGACATAAGAAGATGCCTACAAAATACTGACATATTTTTCTGTCGACTGTCCAGACCAATGTATCACATCCAGAACAAAGAAAACTTCTGCATCAAAAACAGAGTCACAGAAGATTGCATCCGTACCTCTGAAACTTGCACGTCTAGATGGGTCGAGACAAACAAACCGAATAATCATCTGTTCTTTATGTGTAACGAGAGTCAGGCGCGAGTCATATGCGCGGATCAAGTTCCTACCGCTCGGCTGACCGGTGCGGGACTGATAACAATAAATGAAAATTGCATAGTCAGAACCGAGTCATTCACCTAGCATGCTCATAAACACGGATCGAGTAGGATAAACAACAAACCCGACGTACCCCTTCCGATCCTTGCCCCGATAAATAATATGATAAACATATCCATCTCTACTGTAACTATAGCGAATGACATACAAGAGTCAGATCGTAAGCAGCTAGACGATATCGGAGACAGTATCCAGCGGGCTTAGCAGAATGGAGAGCTGAACAGCAACGTGTCATACCATGACGTTCATCACTATGTGGCGATTTACGTGTTGGTGGGCGCGGGAGGGATCGCGGCCGCTGTAGCCGCCTGCCGCCGCTGACGCGGGCGCCGCCGGCGACGGTCGTCGCCTCGGGAAGATCAGTGTCAGTGTAGTGAAATGAAAACAATTAGTGGTCGTGTCAATCAAAGCTTCGATGAAGCTAGTGAAATAAGACAAATTAATAGTGCTACCGTTGATATCAGTGATGTGGCCAGAAAGCCTGAAGTATTACGTGTACTTAACAATAGAGGCACTTCTCCGTTTCATCAAAAAGTAGTTTTCCCCACAATCGAAGCAATGGTTTAAGGACACTTAACAATTTAGTATTTTAACTCATTAAATAAACATGTAATTCATTCACATAGGTTTAAGATGATAATAACAATTTTCAATTACCTTTTCTTCATCTTTCTTATGTACACCTATTTGTTCCCATCTTCCCGCCCGGGAGCATGTACGGGCAACGCACATACATCATTTCATATGTCAACTCAGCATTGACACCAATCGAAATCATTCGCATTTTATCACGAAAATCACCTCAGTACTCATTTAGCTAATCATCATAGCGTGTGTGCTCATACATTAATCTTTAGATCGAGTTGTATTTTAGTTTAGAGTTTACTACAATAAACTAAGTCATTTTATCTTACAACTTAGTATCATTTATCGCTACGGCTTACAACCGTACATACAGTACCGTGCTACTGCCAATAGCTACTTTTGTATAGTAGGGTAATTCTTTTCTCCCTTATTTAATGGTCTACTTGCGTAGGCTATAGGTCTCATATCTCTGTTACACAATACTGCACCAATAGCTATGCCTGAAGCATCAGTCGGGTAAAATCTGGGTATTGTAATACTGGGGGGGTCATTAAAGATTCTTTTAATGTTTTATAAGCTTCTTCACACTGTGTTGACCACACATATGGCTCATTTTTACGTAACAATTTGTTTAATGGTATCGTTATATCTGCGAATTTTGGTATGAACTTTCTATAGTAATTACAAAACGCTACAAATCGTCTTAACTCATCTGCGTCTTTTGGAATCGGCTATTTTTTAGCACTCTTATCTTTTCTGGGTCTGGGGATATTCCATCTGAAGAAACTACGTGGCCTAATTAAAGAATTTCTTTTTTCAAAAACTCACACTTGTGGGGTTTAGTTTCATGTTAACTTTTCTCAGTCTTTCAAATACATCTACCAAGTTTTTGTTATGGGTCTCCAGATTTCTACCAAATACTATTAAATCATCAAGGTAAATAAAACATTTCTCATAGGTCAATCCTGACATAGCTACGGTCATTGCTCTACTAAAGGCACTGGGACTAGTTTTTAATCCCATGGGCAACCGTTTCATCTGGTATTGCCCTGTATTTGTTGTTAATGCATGTTACTTTTCTACTCTCAGGGTCAAATTTAACTTGATAATATGATTGGCTCATGTCTAAATGGGAAAGGTAAATAGATCCGGACAGGGAATCCAATATTTCAGTTATGTGTGGAAGTGGAAATCGATCACCTGTATATTTTCATTCAACTTTCTAAAATCTACTACTAACCTCCAGCTTTTCATTCCATTACTGTCCTCTTTCTTAGGTACTTACAATATTGGGCTCGACCATTCACTCTGTGCAGGTTCAATTATATCCTTTTCTAACATTTTATCGATTTGGTTTTTTATTTCAGGCTTTAATTTTTCAGGCATCCTATACGGTTTTACGTAAACTGGACTTGAATTTTGTTTCAAAGTAATAGAGTGTTCATAAACATTTGTGGTTGTGAGTATGTTACCTGGTAATTGAAATTATGATTGTTTACATAAGGATCAGACTGGTTGTCAATGTGATATTATAGAAAAAGTGGATAAAATTAAATACTTGGGATTGACGATAGATAAAGATATGAACTGGAAGTGTCACATAAAAAACCTATGTAATAAATTAAGAATACTACTAGCTAAGTTTCAAAGTTTAAAATATTATGTAAATCGATCAGTATTGTACAGCATATATCATGCCTTGGTAGAATCACTTATAGGATACGGGTTGAGTAGCTATGGTCGCACCTTTTCAACATATCTCAATGAAATTAAAAAAATACAGATAAGGTTTTTGAAATGTTTAGTTAGCAAAAAGGATAAAGAACAATGTTACAAAAATTACGAGAAATTATATAAAGTTTGTAAAATCATACCAGTTGACAGGAAAGTAGAATATCAAATTGCTTTAGATACATTTGGAATGCGGAACCAGCTGAAAAGGAGGGACCATGGCTACCCTACTCGTAGCTCTAAAAGTACTAAGATCAAATACATTATTCCTAAACATATTAACTATTATGGGTCTAGAACTGCTTGTAGGGTGCTGCCTAAAATACTAAATAGAATGCCAGATGAGTTCCATATAGATACTATGCCCAAGGGGAAGTTTAAAGGTATGCTGAAACGATATTATATTAAAAATCTATAAATATTCATAAATAAGGGACGGGGGATGGGTTAAGTGTTAATCTAAAGATAAAGTACTGTTATAATTAAGAGCCAAACCAACCTGCCGACAAACTGCCCAGCAGTTTGGCAGACTTATAATTTGTATACTTAAGTGCTTTTTCTGAATAAACGTTATAATAATAATAATAATAAATATATCCGCGTACTTAGTACATATTTGCTCAATTGAATTTTGTTCTTCCGGATTTAAATAATTTAATTTTAATATAGACAACAGGGTCTTAGCTATATTTGAACTACTCTCACATTTAGTAAAATTACACATGTCATATTCCCGCAATAACTGAAATTCGGGTACAAATGATTGCTTTGTCAAGCACATTTAAAAGTTTTACTTATCGGTATAAAACCATCTTTAGGTGAAACTATTTAACCTGCCAGAAATACATCATCTTGTAACTCTTTCGCACAGACTACAATGTCTCCCTTCACACAATTATTTATTCTCACATAATGCACAGATTCCGATCTTGCTGGCAGTACTAAAACATCATTCCATTTTGGTGAATCATACAAAGGTAAAACAAATTTCATTCCATTCTTGTTCAAAGTCAGAGTACACTGCTCTATGTTTATGTTTGCTCCATATTTGGAAAGAAAGTCTAAACCTAATATCCCGTCAGACTTACATGGTAAGTCACAAAATAAATGAAATTTATGCTGGTAAGTTTGGTCTTCTTAAAAACAAAGAGTAAGATAAACATATCCTTCTGAGTAAATCTTACCTCCTATCCCGTTAATGATTGTATCGTCTCTATATGTGGTATCATGTTGTGAAAACAATTCTTTGTTAATTATGGACATTGACGCGCCCGTATCTACTAACCATATATGTGGGATGTTATTAACGTAATTTTTTACGTACTATACATTAGTATTGCAGTTTAAAATAATGCCATTAAGTCCGAAAAAACTGAATATTCTCTTGGGAAGATGTCTCCTGTTGGGACTGATGCTGACCCACTTCTGGTTGGGCAGCGTGAACGCCTTGTGCCCTGCCTCGGTAACCAAGGTTGTTATCTGGATATCTTTGTGACCTACCCCTAAACATACCACGGCTCGAGTTGTGGTAGAATGTGGAACCCGAACCACGATGACCACGATCATTATTCATATTTCCACGGAAATTTCCACGTTGGCCGTTTCCACGTTGCCCGAAGGTTCTTTGACCTCTCCCTCTGAAACCATTATTGCTAGACCTACCTCTAGTACTCGTCATCACCTGATGACCCGACGCAGTTGGCTGCGCCAGCTCCTCGTCTTCTGCAGCTCGGACAGCATCGCGGAGATTGGAGTAATCTCTCGCGGAAATTATAGTACTTAACCGTCGGTTGCGGAGTCCATCTGCGAACCGTTTGATTGCAAATTTTTCATTTATTGGGCGAGGCACCTCGTATGCTCCTCTTTGTTGTCTGTCTGGGAAACCGTCAAGTCTACAAATAGTTCCTCTATCTTTTTAGAATATTCCTGCAAGGACAAGTTATTTTGGGATACGTTATTTAACTGTGTTTGCAAAGATGTGGCAGATTTCTTAACAAGCAAGTATCGCCTGATATCATGCAAAAGGTCCTTTACTGTACTGTAGGTTGATTTTAGTTTCAGTTTTGCGCACTTATTGAGACGTGTTTTTAGCACAAACTGTATAAGAATTTTCTTACCTTCGTTCGAAAATATGGATTCATAAAGTTCTAAACTAATTATGTTTCACTTGCGCACAACATTAAAATAAAAAAAATAAAAAAACACTGATGAAACATGCATTTTTAACGGTGAGTCGTAAATTGATCGATTACGCACAATACCTCGCTCCTGCACGATAGCTTCCATCTTTCTCGTTATACACTGGTTCACTTTTTTTAACACTTGGTTCAGCATGTAGAGACACAATAGTAATAGCGCGATTAACATCACGTACACAATCCAGTTGAGGTGTCCAGCAAGGGGGTGCGGTTGAGATTGATCGATGTTATTACTGTATCCAATCTGGCTGATGATTTCTTGGTTGGATATCGGTGGTGGTCGCGGAGTCGTTGATGTGTTACCCATTTGGTATTTTTTTGTAATATTTTGTGCACTGGTTATTTATTAATCGGTCTTCATTATTGCGTTGCGTTGCGCGCGCGGCTCGTCAAGTCGTCACCCGACACTCACGTTCCGTATATGGCATAGGTCGCCATGAGATGTGGGGACCAGAGGAGTGGAATTAAACACGACTGTTAGCTTAGGAGTCCCGTATAATAAAAATAGAATCATAGAACGTAATGAATACACACACTTCAACATAATTTTCTCAATAGCTGCTTTTAAAATATATCTTGAATCTAATAGACATCGCAATAATATTTGTCTCAAATTAAATACCATTGATGAATCAGAAATCTTGAAAATAATTTTGGATTTACCATCAAATGCCATGGGCTGCGACAAAATAAATAGAGACATGATCATTTTGTCTCTTTCATTCACCCTGAGTCATATTACTACTGTGGTAAATGGGTCCATTCTAACGTGTAGTTTTCCCGATCAATGGAAGATAGAGACAATCAACCCACTTCCCAAAAATAACAACCCCTCAGATTATACCGACCTTAGGCCAATAAGCATATTACCTTATTTTTCGAAGATTTTGGAAACGGTTGTATACATATAAGCAAGATCGCCTACTGTGAGGAAAACGATGTCCTGCCGGAACGCCAATCTGGATTTCTTAAGCATCATAGCACGTCCTCCGCCTTGTTTGACGTTATCGACATTATTTTGGGAAATCAAGATAACAAAACCGGTCAAGTGCGAGTCTAAATCGCGCACGAAGGGTTCCGTACCACCGTTTAATGGAAGCGATGGTGTGGAGTGAATAGTTTGGATTTTACACAGCAAAATATTGTTTACAAAGTTATTGGTGCGGTTACTTTCACACTCCATGTACGTAACCAGGTGCATCCATAAGTTTGTATGTGGTATTGAAAGAATTGTTGTATGGGAGCCCCCTTAAATATTCCTTTTATCCTGTTTTTTAGTATTTGTTGTTATAGCGGCAACAGAAATACATAATCTGTGAAAATTTCAACTCTCTAGCAAGCTAGGTTCTTGAGATACAGCCTGGTGACAGACGGACGGACGGACGGACGAACGGACAGCGGAGTCTTAGTAATAGGGTCCCGTTTGGAACCCTTCGGGTACGGAATCCTAAAAATGGTACGATTCTGGCTCTTCTAGATTTTCCTAATGCGTTTGACTCCTTAAACTTAGAATTGCTGATCTCTAAGTTAGTTTATTATGGGTTCAATAATGAAACGATCAGGTGGTTCCAAAGCTATTTATCCAATAGAGTGCAGCAAGTGGTCATTGGCAAGGCAGATGGATCTTTAGTTAAGTCGGATTTGCAACAAGTAAGAAGGGGAATTCCTCAAGGGTCAATCTTGGGTCCGCTCCTTTTCAGCATTTACACAGCTGACATAGTTACATGCATAAAATCCTGTAGTTACCATCTCTATGCAGATGACCTACAAATATTTGTCTCTGCAAACACTAGTAACATCGATGATGCAGTACACGCTTTGAATAAGGACTTAGATCGTATCAACAGATGGTGTGTACAAAATGGCTTATTACTAAATAAAAGCAAGTCTTAAGCAATGATTTTGGGTACAAAAACACAAACCGATAAAATAATGGCACTACATCCCGCGATTATGATTGGGGGGGAGCCGCTGAGCTTTGTAAGCGAAGCGCGTAATTTGGGTGTGGTTATGGACTGTCACTTAAGATTCGAAAAGCATGTGGTGGAGGTAGCAAGAAACTGTTTCTTCCGGCTTAGAGTCTTATACAAGCTCCGAAGATATCTCAATGTAAACACACGAATACTTCTCTGTGATTCTTTGGTGATGTCCAAAATTAACTACGCCTTTACTGCTTATGGCCCTTGCTTAAATGCTAAATCCCATAAACTGCTTCAACGCGTTCAGAATGCCTGTGCCTGCTTTTGTTTTAATATTCCTGCTCGCACTCACGTTACTCCTTTCATAAATAATGCAAACTTGCTAAAAATGAAAAACCGACTTAAGCTATTTATGGCAACACTTATGTTTGGAGTCATGAAACATCATAAGCCAGAGTATTTATATAAGAAACTTGTTTGGCGCTGGACATTAAAGGGAGATCGCAACTGTATCAGACTATGCACAAAGCCGCTTAGTATGCCGCGGCACCGGACTTCTGCGTTTCGTGGTAGCTTCCGGTTCCAGGCTACTAAGTGCTGGAACAACCTACCTCCGCCACTTAGACAGCTTGAAAGTAAAGTAGCCTTTGAGAATTCATTAAAAAAAACTCTTTTGGGCTCACAAAAGATGCTCCCCTAGTCCCGCCTGCATTATTAATACATAAATAAATTGTAATCAACTTATTATAAAATAAATTCAGCTATACTCTATTATTATTATTATATTCTATATTCTTTATTATCTACATAACAGTATTCTATATCGTATCAATTAACCAATACTAACTAATCCTACTAATATTATCAATTTGTATAGTATAAACTTATACCTTTTAAACTGAAAGTATACACTAACAAATAAGTCAGGTACCTTCTGTTAATGCTTTCAGTTGAGCACGCCGTCTCCCTTGTTCCGGTACTGACGGAAGATCAGCGCCTGAGGAGTCTACTTCTTAGGCACATGCTGAGTCAGAACCATTTTGCAGACGCCACACCACCCTCAGTTCTAATGCGATATAGGTACTTTGGTACCTATGTCCTACCCGTCTCAAGGTGTAATTACTTTAACTACAGTTTCTAGTTGTTTCTGAATGTTTATAAGTATTTTTGTTTTGTGCGATGTTATTTTTGTTAAGTGGTACCTATGTTATTTTTTGTTAAGTATCTGCAATGTTTTGTGTGTGGGTGTGCGCTTATGCAAATAAATAAATAAATAAATAAATAAATAAAATTAACAAAATATTCTAAAACTGAACATTGTGTCGTAGGAATTTCACGGTGATCGTGGAAGCCTTTATAACTCCCACCACACTTCGCGGGGTGTCGTTGATATGTAGTGCGAGACACATTAACTATGTCGCGGACAGTAAACAGGAGTCTGACAGGGGCTACGACTTCTCGACGTCAAAATCTCTGGGCATCTCAAAGAGGCCCTTAGAGCCTGGTAAATGTTAGAAGTCTGAAAGTGGACATCATATTCAGAGAGACCACTTCTGTCTGGTGACGGTGCAGGCTCTAGTCATTTTTTTTGGTAAATGTTCTGTGACATGTTGCTTCAATCTGAAGCAAATGTTATCAAAGACCAAACTACCTGCAAAAAAAAAGGAAAAACTTTTGGATAAAAAAATCTTGTCAAGTACTTTTCTGCCCAGCGCGAAATGTCGTAAGTAAACAACAAAACTACTTGTTCGATTACTTCGCAGTGTTCGCAGTGTTGGTCACAAGCCACATAGTACGAGTAACAATCACCCTGATCATTTATAATTTGTAAGTGAAATAAAAAAGTTTGTACAAGAATCCATAATAGCAATATCTATTAGTCAATCGCAAATATGCTTTATCATAAAATTAAATGTACTTTTACTTCTAAGTAATCATCAATAAATAAATCACCTCTAGGTGATTTATTAATTGTCGTTCCGCGAATGATAATTCAATATTGAATTATAATTCAATATCAAATAATACTCAGGATGTCGCAAAAGTCATATGTCACAGCGAAAGTTGCATGTATGTAATTCGAGAAATCGTCATTTAATGAAAATCCCCATTTTTTTCATTGTTAATGGGAGGCCATTTCTTGGCCATATCCCTTTCTTTTACGTTTTTTTTTTATTTCCAGGCTATCGCGAAGTTACTACCCTCGGTTTTGAACCTTATGCCATGGTAATAAAATTTATCAAACAAAATCAATCAAATATAATGCTTTAAATTTACTTCGTCTTAGCTTGAATCTTAAAAAACATTAAACTCGCCTTTGATCAGCTGTCGAGAAAAAAAAAACATACTGTACATGGAATGAGAACATACCTTTAAAAACTTGCTTAGAGGATAGAGGTGGAATAATGCCACATTTACTCATCAAACCGGGGCTCAGCCTAGTAAGAATAATGTATTAAGAATACTGAATATTTCATTGGCTTTTTCATTATTATAATTTGTTTTGAGATTTGAGACGAAACGTCATGGATGGATTAATTAAGTTAACCAATGTGACCGATCCCAGAGGCGTCAAAGGTCTACGCTGATCTTTGTTTTGTTACTTTACGTTACATAGGGGCAAAGCAGTAGCTCACTAGATAAACTTAAACTTTATTTATTAAACTTAAACGTAATTACAATAGCTATTAATAAACTTAAACGTTTTTATGATAAAATAAATTTAGCTTATTAACTTCCCCACCGAGAGGCACAGGCCTGTACCCGGATCAAGTAAGGTTGAGCCATACTACAGCATGCTGGCTCAGTGCGGGTTGACGAAGGGTTTTTACGACTAGCGATCTTAGCCGGGTGTAATTCAAATAACGCAACTTTGGGTTCGTTGTAGCACTTCGGAGTTGGTCACACGATCTTGCCACTTGATGCGTAAGATAGAAGATTCTGGCCTGGGCAACCGTCATGCTGTAGCCACGATCTTTGACACATTGATAAATAATCGGCGTATCCTCAAGTAAGAGGCAGCTCATTTTGCAAAACTGCAAGTAACCTTGACCTTTGAGAATATGTTAATAAACATAATGGTTCAATATTTGTCAATTGAAAATTCCCGTCCACAGATTAATTTTAAATTGCTATTGTGACCGGATGTTATCGTGTGTTATATGGGTTCGATAACTGCCGACTATGAGTGTTCTGCATGTTGAGTATCATCATCATTTAGTCGAAAACAAATGGGTTTTCCCTGTATTTTTGCAACCTCTTACGGAAAAATACAACCCGCTGGGCGTTATCACTTGTACGAAGTGCTTGCACGCGCTGACTGTGATGGTATTTTGATGATGATTTTGAATACGCCAGTCAGTATGCTGCTCGATTATACACACTGATGTGCCTGGCTCAGTTAGTACTTTGTTTAAGAAAACTTTATCATCAGCGTTCTAGGTCTTCCCGCAACGACACCAATCGCTCCTGGAAGTCTGCCTTCACGATACGAATTGACGTTTGTCGGTCTGCTGTTTGGAAACCATTCCGCGTACAATCATGCCGCTCTTCATGCGTTATAAGTTAAAATGCCTGGAAACTCGGAAACTCGCCTAGTCTCACCATAAATTGAGCGTACATCGGCATACTCGCTATGAAAGTATCGGGCAGTATTCCGATTTTCCATAGCTGCTTGGCAGTTCTACAAAGCTCTTGAATTCCAAAAAATATATTTCAATATCAGATAGTGTTTCAGTTTTAAAAACGTTTCAAGTCAAGATAATAACCAGAGTGCAGAGAAATGTCAAGTAAAACTTGAACTGTACGTCCCAAGGAGAAAACCCCGAAAGCAAACCTATCCCCCCTGGTTCAGCACAGATCTGATTAAGCTTCTCCGCTGAAAAGGATAAATTAAGAGTGCTTGCGCGGAGGTTCCAAAATCCCAAAGACAAGTTAGAATATGAACTCCTACGAAAGCGTTGTGACAATCTTTTTCACTTACGCTACAGAGAATATATTAGTAATGTGGAATGTAGTGTTAAACATAATCCGAAAGCATTCTGGTCATACGTAAAAAACAAAAGATCTGGTACAAATACGTTGCCTTCAATCATGCATCACGGGAATCACTCTGCTGATTCCGGTACTGGTGTAGCCAATCTTTTTGCGTCCCAGTTTAGCTCTACGTTTAGCCGAGATGATGGCACCACGTCATCTTTCTATGATGAAGGGTCGACCGTTTGCAGGAATCCTCAGTCCAGGCTAATAAGCAGCATTGTCTGTCGCTCGGTCAATTATAAAAGCAGCCAATGACTGATCACTATTAGCATACTCATTGAATAAATCTCTTAACTGATTGAGTATAACTGATACCTTGGACACCATTATGTCGATGTATAAAGATGCGTCACACATACCTATCACAATATAATTAACCGAAATCGATCAATTAGCGCTCTCACTCATTACCAGATGAACTTTCAAAATATCTAAAACACTAATTGTTATTTTCGCATAAATAGGGGAACCAAATTATTTTCAAATCATAAAGTATTTTGCTTACCTCGTGTTCAATGCTATCAAGGATCGCAAATAAAAAAAAACATTTACAAAATGAAAAAATCGGTAAGCAAGTTCAACATTTTACATCATTATTATTTGTGTAGTTTCTGATTATACTATTTATTTTATCCCTATCCATTTTAAGATATACATTTAAAACATTATATAATCAACTATCCATGGCAATTTAAAAAATGAAATCTCTATCTCAAGCTTAGCCCAATCTATTATCTTCACTTACTCCCACACATCCACAAAATCATCTACAAATATCGACATAGTTCCCTAGTCGCCTAATGTATCTACCTTCCAGGTTGCCCTGGCCGTTGTCTTCGTAGCAGCTGCGTCTTCTCTACCAACCCCACCACAAGAACGGCAGTCAAACGAACAAACTCTCTCAAGGATCGCTGATCTCCTGGCCGAAATAAGACAAAAAAATTACGAAAAAAATCAAGTGTCTGAAGTAACACATCCAAAATCTATAAAGGGAAATTATAATGAAAAGAATACACTGGAAATTGGAATAAATAAAACGCCAGCTGGACAAACCTTAGCAGAATCCGTTACTGGTCTGATAAAACTGTTCAGAACTCGAGGACCGTCTGGTCTGACTACCAGAAATGGGATGGAGAACATGGCATATCTTTTGAAGGGTGCGGCGTCTTTGCTATATAGACCTTATGCTGAAATGGTGCAGGGTTTACTATCGCCTGCGCTCCTGACGGCTGTTTCGCAAATTCTGGAGTAAGTTTCTATTTACTTATTTCACTTCCTTCTCTCATTTTTCCTAATTGATATTATAATCTCAATGAACTTGGATTCAGTAAGAGGATCAAGTCAAATCAGTACTTTTTGAACGTACAGAAGACCCATGAAGTTTTACATCATGTAATTTCCAGGGTCGTCGACTGATTATAATTATTAGCACTTGCTTATGACCTGAGCACGATAGAGATCATGTCATATCAATGATCACGTCTTAAGATGTGTGTTGGATAATCTAAAATATTTATAGACAGTATCTACAAATTTCACAAAGAAGGAGACCTTATTCTCACGTTATCTTATTAACTGTGTATAAAACATGTGAGAATTAAGAACCGGGACATTGTTATTCAGCCTTGATGTCAATTCTGACAATTATTTTTTGCTTTTCTTATCGCCTCTGCTAAAATTGAACTGTGTGGTCTGAATCCTTGAGAACTTGATCGAATCACGAAAATGGGTCGTTAACGTACTACCTAACAGTTATATATAATAGAGAAGCTTCGATTAAAACATTTATCACATTTCATAATATTTTGAGACCTCAAACATAAAGGCCCCACAGCAAATTTTTATTTAATTTACTATTGTTATTCAACAAAAAATACGAATTAAAAGTAACTTCAAACAGCCCTTGTTTTAAAAAACGCCATAAAAGGAAGTGACGTAATAGTTGCTGTCAGTCAGTCCTTTTCTTTGCGGAAAAAGGAGCAGGAGATTGACGCATAGCTCTGTCCCTTACCCCAGACACTTTATTAGTTAAATATTACGTCACATCCGCTGTAGGTCCGTTTTCGCGCCAAACAGTCAACTAGCAGTTTAAACCCGCGATTATTGCCATTAAATTATGGTATTTGATGTTTTGATAGGTTCGTTATCTATTCGACACGATTCCAATTAAAAGAACCCTTCCGACCGGAATGTTATCAACAAGATGTAATTGAAACACCTACCTTTCTCCATGACAATGTATCGATATTTCAAGTATGTATTGGCCCTAACTTTCCATATTTATTGTTCCAGATCTTATAACAAAGTATGAGGTCTGACGTACCAGTGAACGACGAGGACATCTTAAGTGGCTGCTAAGTGGCCCTAATTAAACGAATCGACTCACGAGTGTGTTTAAGCCAATCACAAATGTCACGACATCTATGTACACACGCACGTTTTCATGTTTTTGAATAAACCAGTTGAACAATGAATACGTCTTTCCTGATTTCTTCCTAGAATTGGTAGACCTAAAAGTTAAAGAAAAATATCGTGAGGAAACCTTCATATCTCCGTAGCCTCGGCGATGGGGCTAGCCCCCAGTCACGCAAAACCCCGCCCAGTCAAAACATCGTCGACACAAACACCTTCACGTCTACACTACACTACCTATACAGTGACTTTATATAGTGAGTTTTAAAGGTATAATCAAATTTCGGAAAAATATCCCTAACATTTGCTGCTGCCATGCCTTCACCGACAAAATTAAAACAAACAACATCGTGACCATTCGTATTTACTTACAAAATTCAGTATCCACATATATTTTTTATTTTATTTTTTCCAACTTTTTTTGACGAGTTGTTTGATCCAAGGGACACTTTACACGCTGCCGGCAACTCAAATCGTGCAATCGTCAGCTCTCCTTCTTGTCGACGGCATGGGCTCTTTATACCTCTGCATGGAGTTCCAGCAGGCTTTAGCAGTAGCAGTATACTCATCCATATACTCTGTCCGACCGGGGAACTCTGCGAACCAGACCTGTGCTCCCCTCGGCGTGACGCCGGTGTGGATGGTGGAAGGAGGGTGAATGGTCGGTCGGACGGTGGGCGCTTTGGCTTCGAAGTGGGTGGGGTCCTTGTAGCACAGAAGCACGCCAAGCCGATGACTCTCCATTGGAATCGGGGCGCTGGATGTAGCCGCTGCCGCGATGGTACGGTAGTCAGTCAGTGGGAATGCTGTGGGTGGAAAAAGTTGGTACATTACCACCATTACTACCAAAGAAGAGGCCATCTGTCTGCATTCTGACGACCCGAATGGCCGAGTCGGCAATAACCCTGCCTTCGAAGCCAAGGATCCCGGGTTCGAGTCCCGGTGGGGGCAAATATTTGTTTGATGAGAACGGATGTTTGTACCCTAGTCATGGTTGTTTATCTATCTAAGTATAGTATTTATCTATATAAGTATGTGATAATGAAGAATTGAAGGCTATTGTGGAAGCGGATCCATCGCAAACCACGTCCGAGTTAGCTGCAGGCTGCGGTGTTAGTGATAAAACTGTTTTAATCCACTTGAAGCAAATTGGGAAGGTGAAAAAGCTTGAAAGGTGGGTACCTCACGAACTGAGTGAAGCAAATCAACAAACGCGCGTTGACTGCTGCGTTGCATTACTCACCCGGCACAATAATAAAAGGATTTTAAATCGAATCATTACCTGTGATGAAAAGTGGATCCTGTACGATAATCGGAAGCGCTCATCACAATGGCTGAACCCTGCCGAACCAGCCGAACCATGCTCCAAGCGAAAAATGACTCCAAAAAAGTTACTTGTGAGTGTTTGGTGGACTAGTGCTGGTGTCGTTCGCTAAAGCTTTCTTAAATCTGGCCAGACGATTACGGCAGATGTCTATTGTCAGCAACTGCAAATCATGATGGAAAAGCTAGCTGCTAAACAACCGAGGCTGGTCAATCGCCTAATTGGAATTTCTAAGACATCCACCGTACTCTCCGGACCTTGCTCCAACAGATTACCATTTTTTTCGAAATTTTGATAACTTCTTGAAAGGGAAAAAATTCAACTCCGATGGGGCAGTCCAAACTGCCTTCAAAGATTTTATTGATTCCCGTCCGAATGTTTTTTTTAGTAAAGGGATCGAAGAACTACCTTTGAGATGGCAAAAGTGTATAAGTAGCAATGGTACATACTTTGATTAAATAAATATATTATATTTAAAAAAATACTACTTTATGTTCCTCCCAGGCAAAACGCCAACTTCATATGTAAGGACCTAATATTTGATTAGTAAAATTATAAATTTAGAAATCGGAGGTAAATCGTTTAAATTCAAAGTTACTATATACACGAAGATGCGTGGTGAGGGAAGTCCCTAAGAATGTGATTGGAACTAACATCGCTTCTTGTACGTGGCCTGGTACATAGTGATCATCTTGCTGTCGAGGTCATCGCACGGGTGATCCAGGATGTCATTCGTGACGTCTACCATCTGTTGACACAAAATGTCAGTATGTGTATGTAGCTTTTTCCCATACGAAAAGGCACGGGCACCGATTCCCTCCCACGGACGTTTAGCCAGACATGTTGTGTGTCAGGCGGCCATTCTATGTCCTGGAATATGATTTTTGGCCCATGTAGTCACTAACGGATGGACTTTAACTCTTTGGTGTTTAACATCTTGAGAGGTTCTATAGAAGTTGTGACGCTTCTAAACGAGAGATTAATCCCACTGATGTGCACTCCCCTGCACCATCAGAGACAGTCTCTACTATATTTCAAAAGGCGCGTGAAGAAGCATTACCTTTCTCCTTAGAATTATAGGTAGTATCTATGTATTTATTAGTAAATTGATTTATGTTTAGGATGCTATATTATATGCGTGTAGGCAAGGAACTCGTATATTTATATATAGATTTGTAGGTACATAAGTACCAGTAGACATAGGTATTTCCTGATCAGAAAACAACCTTTCTCATCCTCACTATGTCTTACTAGAGATAGGCTCGCCTTTGTAAACTATATGTGTTTATGTCTTTTTATTAATCCTTTTTATTATTGTGTGCAATAATATTAGTTTATGTGACTGCTACATAATGGAGGCATTATAATAATATCACTCGAGTTTTAATGCCTAATTATGTACAGTTACATACACTAGTTTATCTACAAACATATCATAAGCTCTCTTTGATGTGTTCAGGAACCGCATGTTTGACCGATTCATTGGTCAACTCGGCCCGCATCTGATTCAGCCCGCGGGCCGAAATGCCCACTATGAAATTTATTTACATGTTTGCATGGTCAACTTGGCCCGCGGGCCAAAACGACCCCTTAAAAAATCTAAACTCGACCCGGACTACATTCAGCCCGCGGGCCAAAGTGCCCACTATGAAATTGATTTGTATTTTTTATAGTCAACTTAGCCCAAGCAAATGAAAAAATCTAGTTGACGTTGTTTACTTCAATTCAGTCATGGCTAGAAATAGTTTGTATACCTTGCTATCCTACTTCTTGTTTATGATTAATGATGACATATAATTGTCACATTATCACTGCAAATCATTTTAATATCGGTAAAAGAAAAGTATTAGAAATTATATAATTAAATATAATATTATTAAGTAATAACAAGGCTGTGCTTGTTAAAAATGAATGAAAATAGAATTTTAACATTACCTACAGATTTTGAATTAGTAACATCGCAACGAGGCGGCCGCATTCTTCAAAGGTCAGGGTATCGTTATCGCTTTAAAAGAAATAACCGAGATGGGTCAATATTGTGGAGAGGTGTAAAGAGTGATTCTTGCTATGCTACTGTGAAAACTAACACTGAAACTGCTGTTGTCATTCATGAAACTGAACATCATCATACTTCTGACATTGCTTGTAATGATCTTAAGAAATGTTTCGACATTATGAAAAAAAAAAATAACCGAGGACTTAAGCACTCCAGTTTCACACAGATATAACGACTGTATAAATAATTTAGTAGATACAGGTTTGCCAATAGTGACCGCAATGCCAAAATTTGAAAATATCAAGAAAAAGTTATACAGGAAACGCAATAAGTCGTTTGGCTTAAAATGTATTACATTTGCATCTTCGGATGATATAATAGTTCCCAAGAAATTTCAACATATGTTATTTGCTGATTACGATGTGAAAGGCAATCGAATATTAATATTTGCTAACGACGAATTATTGAGTCTACTATCACAATGTAACACGTTTTACATTGATGGGACTTTTAAAAGTTGCCAGAAGAATTTTTACCAACTTTTTACGATGCATGCCGATTGTGGGAGTGACAGAGAACATGTCAGAGTGCTGCCGATCTTATACGCGTTGCTCCCTAACAAAAAACAGACAACCTATGAAATTCTGTTTCGCATAATAAAAAGAAGAGTACCAGCTTGGAACCCCACTAACATTAAAATGGACTTTGAAAAGGCTATGATGTTAGCTGTAATAAATGTGTGTCCAGATGTGGAAATAGACGGTTGTTTCTATCATTTCAAAAAATGTTTGTGGAAAAAAGCGAAGGAATATGGTTTAGATAAATCAGCATTGGGTAAAGACCATGTAAAGCGTTTGTGTGCAATGGCACATTTACCATTTCAAGTGTTACCAGAAGCTTGACAGTACGCCTTACAGGAATCTCCAGTGACTTCATTACGAAGAAATGTAAAGGACTTTAATACATATTTTTTTGACACATGGATGAGCCCTACTTCTATGTTTTTTGATACTTGGACTTGTTATCGACAAGTTAATCGTACAAACAATGTTGTGGAAGGTTTTAATTCAAAATTAAACAAGATTACGAAACCAAAACCTAACATAGTACAATTCTTAGTAGTAATTGAAAAAATCATGAAAAACGACCTTAAAAGGTTACAGAACGGCTTTCGTGTGAAACGAAATAACGATGTAATTGAAAAAAACGACAAAATTTCCAACTTAGTGACCAAATATGAAAATAATTTGATAAGTTTAGAGTTATGTTTAGAAAAACTTAGTTTTTAGAAGGCTAATGTAGATAGTATTATTCTATAGCTTATTAAAATAATTACAGAAAACCCTTATGAAAAGCAGCATTTTTATTATTATCGACTCTGTTCTTTCCCTATATTTCTGATTTAGGGCCGTGGGCTGAGTTAACTATGAAAATAGAAACATATTTCATAGTTGACATTTCGGCCCGCGGGCTGAAAGAGGTCTGGGCTGAGTTGACTAAAGACGGACAAAAACATTTTAAAAGTGTCATTATAGCCCGCGGGCCAAGCCGACCATGCAAAAATATAAATAAATCTCATAGTGGGCATTTCGGCCCGAGGGCTGAATCAGATGCGGGCCGAGTTGACCAATGAGTCGTTTGACCGGCATTGTGGCATTGAGTTGTGTAGCTTGTTCTGTAGTACCAACTTCACAGACAAAGTAGGGGCGGCACGCAGGCGGGCGTCGGCGTTCGAAATTTGAATGTGTGTATGTAGAAAATTTACACATTATGATCATAATGTTCAATATTCAGATAAGAAATGAGTTTTTACGTAGTTTTTATGTAGTTTAACATTATGCTGATCGTAACGTGCGGTTTTGGACGCAGTAAAGAGGGTTTATGATACGTGTGTAGATAAAGAAATTATGAAATCCTGAATTGCCCAAGCTATACTCCGCCTCACCTGCTTAGACAGTTGTTGGTAATCGTTACATAGCTTCTGCTCCTTCTCCAAGAGTTGCTTGTATTGTTCCACGCGGGGAGAGTAACTGTGGACGTCGCAGTGGCAGTAGGGCGCGACCGGGGGCGGCCTTACTGGAGGGGCGGAGGACGGGCTGGGCGGCTCGCATGGTCTGTAGTGAGACAATCGTAAGAGGAAAAGCGGCGTAGCTTGAGGGGCGCAGGAGGGACATTTGATATTATTTTACTTAACAGAGCTATTCGAGCAATTAATAATTAAAACGCACAGACTCCTTAAGAGAGCTTTTTAAAGAAAATGAGATACTAACTGTAGGTCAAATAATTTTCCAAAATATAATGTATAAACATTTACATACAGGCACATAACTTGCCTCTGGCCCCACACTAGGATACCCTGTGTCGTGGGAACCAGAAACAGCGACGACACACACATATAAACATCCAAGACCTGTTTTTTTTACCCCAAGCCGGGGATCGAACCCGGGATTCAAGGTAGGCAGAGCCACAACCGCTGCGCCACGGACGTCGTCAAGTATGTACGCAAGAATCTTCCAACATTTTCCAAATTTAGCGTTAGCTGTAATGTTACGACATGCGACAATGCGACAATGCGAAAGCGACTGCGCCACGCTTGTCAGTACTGTTTGCGCGCTATACAGTGTGACCAGATTCAGTATTTTAATACTTTTTCAGTATATTTCATCGATTTTTCCGAACATCAGTATATTTTCAGGTATATTGCTGGGAGTCAGTATTTTTGGGTATATTATGGTTGACGTTATGGCAACACCGTAGTGAGTGATCGTCCTTGGGACAATGTTTGCGGAATTCCCCGGAACGCGAACAGTGGCTGGGGGCTTTCCCGGATTTAGTTTATACATGTTATCTATGAGCAAAGATGAGTAAGTTACAGATATGACAAGAAAGACGGCCGTCGCCGGCGTTGTAGTATTGTAATACTACCTATACAATTATCAATCAATACGTAGTATAAATCAGAGTTGCACAATGTATGTTCGCCTAAAACTTTACAACTGCTGGACCGATTTTAATGCGGTTTGCAACATTAGATATAGTGTAATTTCCAGATTTCATACATTCAAATCCGTTTGTTTCATGAATATCAGTCTACCCGGACGAATTCGGGACGGACCGCTAGTTTATCTATAATTTTCAAAACAACGTCTAGTTTTTAAGTTTTCAGTTGCATGAATAGGTAGTAGTTAGACATAAAAGATACTTAATTACTAGTATTAAATCGTCTAATACGGTTCAAGTGAAATGATTGTCTCTTCTGCACTCGACTTAATCTTTGAGGACTTTCTTTCGATAATTCGGGAATTTCCCCAAAATAGGAGATGTTTTTGTCATCATATAAATAGATTGCGATTTTCGTTATTTTTATTTACTTAGTTGCATCCATCCGGACAGCATGTCTAGTTTTCAGCAAAGTTATTTAGCTAAGTGGGAACAAATTCCGGAATTTTCTTCGTGGCTTTCACGTTATAAAGATGATGAGTTCACCGCATTTTGTAAAGCATGCAATGCGAAACTGCAAAGTAGATTAGCATCTATAAAACAGCATGCAAATACTGAAAAGCATAAATCGAACTTGATAAAATATAAAGGACAGTCAAAGGTAAGCATAACTCGCTTTACTTACCTAGTTCAAGGAGTTTTGATATATTTTAATTCAAAGTTAATCATCCTGGTTTTGTTTCCAAAATAACCAAGTATTTTTTCATTTAATTTTCAGGTTGATACATTTTTCAAAAAGGCCCCACTGAAAGACGAAGTCAAGAAAGCTGAGCTGCGTTTATGCAGTTTTCTGTCGGAACACAATATCCCATTTAGAGCTATGGACCATCTTAGTGAAGTTCTAGTGAAGTGTTTTACCGATTCCGATATTGCGAAAGAATTTTCCTGCAAGAGAACCAAAGCAGCTGCTATAACTTATAATGTTTTAGGACCCGAATTCGAAAAAGATATGATTGAGGACATACTTCGTACTGCATCTCCTTCAGGTAAACCAGTATATTCAATTATAATCGATGAGAGTACAGATGTTGCGACAGTCAAAGTATTGGCGATAGTAATTAAATACTTCTCTGAAACTAAATGTACTGTACAAACCAAATTCCTTGATTTAGTTGATTTAAGTGGTGAGACCGCAGGTCATTTATTTAATTCGTTGTCATCAAAATTATCCGAATTAGGTTTAGAAATAAAAGACGTAATAGGATTCGCTGCTGATACTACGAATGTGATGTTTGGTCAACACTCTGGCATTGTTGCAAAAATTAAAGAAGTAAACCCAAAGTGCTTTTTCATAAAATGTGTTTGTCACTCTGCAGCATTAAGTGTTAGCCACGCCTGTAAAATACTGCCTAGAAATTTAGAACAAATAGTAAAAGAAGTATATGGATATTTTTCTCAAAGCAGCAAGCGTCAAAGAGAATTTGCTGAGTTCCAAAATTTCACAGACACTGAAAATCACAGAATCTTGCGTCATTACGACATAAGGTGGCTTTCACTTCATGCCTGTATTAGTAGAATAATTGAGCAGTGGAGGGCATTGCAATTGTTCTTTCAAGACCAATACTTGAGTGATCGCAATATGTCATCAGAATTTTTATATAATTCTTTTACCACTGATATAAACAAATTGTACTTTCACTTTTTGGACTACATTTTGCCGATTGTAAACAAATTTAACGTAATTTTTCAAGGCGACTATCCGTGCATTGATAGACTGTATGATGATGCATCTAGTATGTACTTGTCGATTTTGGGTTGCTTCATGAAAACTAATTACATCAAACATACAGAAAATGTATTTACCTTAGACCCAAAGTCACATGTAAATTATTTGCCATTGAAAGATATGTACTTAGGTATTCAAGTGGGCCAAGAATTAATCAAACACAGGGGAAATGTAAACATGAAAGAACAGATTGCTGAGTTTTTCAGAAGGTGCCAATCATTTTTAATTGAGCTAAGCACGCAATTGAAATCACGTTTGCCTTTTGAAAATCCAGTTTTTAAAGAACTAAAATTTCTTGACCCACACACTGCCGTGCATAAAGAATTTCGCAGTTTACGAAATGTAATAGAAACTTTCCCATGCGAAGTACAGCCAGAACAAATGCAGTTAATCGACGAAGAATATAGAACCCTAAAGTTTGATCGCGAAGTAAGTGATTTGTTACAATCTTCGAGCACTGGCTCACCCATCTCATGTGAACAATTTTGGGTGGAAGTTGGGAAAATTTCTAACAGTGATGGCATGTTAAAATACAAAAATATAACTAGTTTTAGTAAATCTCTGCTATGTATACCGGTATCGAATGCTGCATGCGAGCGCATATTTTCACAGATAAATTTAATAAAAACGGACCAAAGAAATAGATTTGTAAACAAAAATGTGTCAGCAATTTTAAAAACAAAGCAAGGTGTTAAGGATGAAGGAGGTTGTGTAAAATTTAATCCTTCGAAAAAGATGTTAAAATATAACTCTAACATTTATTGTGAAAATGAATAAATAAAACCTGTTAAGAAAATCAGTATTTTTATTGGTATATCTGTCCTATGTAAATCGGTATATTTCAGTATTTTTTTGAGGTGCCTCGGTATTTTCGTAAAATTTAATCTGGTCACACTGGCGCTATACGCGCCCGACAGTTATCTACGCGCGCGCAGGCACCGGCTGTTAGCGGGCGGCACGCACCGCACGGTTGCGCGCCAGTGGTCTCCGCTGGTGAGAGCACGGGACAGCCTCAACGCTCTGTTGGCTACAGCACCATTGACTGATCTTTTTGGTGATGCATGGAGGCATATTGTGCGAGAATGTGGCAGGTTCTGCGAGATGAACGTATGAAAGTATTGTCTGTGGATTATTTTGACATTGACATTCTATATAATTTGACATCTCAGATATGAATCCCTACCTTGACATTATCAGACATATTGTGAAATTATCTGACAATATTGAATTTAATTTAAATCTGCTTTTATTGTATATATTGTTGTTTAAATTGTATTGTGATTTATTTAAAATGGAACCTGATTTGTAATTTAGATGTAAATATGTATTATCCTTTTACCTCTACATATTTATTTTTTATATAGCGCATTGGTCATTTGCCTGTAATGCTGTACATGATACCTTTGTAATAATAATAATAATAAAGGTGAAAGCTAAGGGTTCAAACATATTTGTAGGGAGACTGGCATACCGTTTTTTTAAAATCTTGATATCTGCGGCCAGAGATGAAACCGTTGTCCATTGTTAGATTAAACTATTGAAAGGCATGTGTGCAATTATAATTTCTAAAAAGATATACCTATATTCTCTGTGAAAAATAGGAGTTCAAAGTGCAAAAATGTTGTTTTGTCGCCATTTGAAGTCAGATTTCTCGAAAAGTATATCTTTATAGAAATTTATATTACGCACATTTGTTTGTAAAATAATACTCTATCTATCGTCATCCGTTTCATCACTGGCTGCAGAAATCATGATTTTTCGACAGTTAGTATGCCAAAAAATGTTATATGCCCTTTGAACTTTGAACATATCCCCGGGTGCGTAAAGTCGCTTTCTGTTTATTAGTCAGCTCTGTTAGGTTCTGAATAGTACCCAGACTTCGGCCTTCACTAATGCGCACACCGATGAACAAAATCTGTGTATGCCTCAGCGCCTTGATGTTGTACAGTTTTTACGCAACATAGTTTGGCTTGGTCACAATTGAGAATCAATGGGACAATCATGATCGCTATTAGCGCGTTTCTAAGAGAATGCGCTGGAGCGCACAACATGGTTTGTCCCAAAAATTAATTCAAAACGCCTGAATCGATGGGGAAAAAATCTGTTGCACATTGACTCGCGTGGCATGACTGAAAAAACGAAGACGCTTACCGCTTCGCAGTGCGCGTAGGTTGAGACAAATATATGATTGAATTTGTGCGTAGGTGAACGTGCGAGTAGAATGACTGTGAACTACTGACTGGGTGACTGAGATATTTTTTTTGGTTCAAGCAATTTACATACTTCCTTATCTATGGTGAATAAGGTCCTTTATTGTCAACTCAAGACCTGTGTTGTTTGTCGAACTGTGACATTCTACCCCCAAATAAAATCCATTTCAAGACGCAAGAAACGAGACATATCTAAAAGCAATAATCGAATCCAAAGTGGACGTCCAGCGAACACAGAAAATAATAAATGCGTGCATTGTCTTTCCCAAAGTGTCTCACAAAATAGACCCAATTCAAAAAAGCACTAGATGTTGATTTTTAACAGATTAAATTAATTAATATTAAATAACAAAGCCTTATTATTTTCTTTTAAGCTGCCTAGTTCAATAATAATGTTATTATTATTTATAAACTTTATGATTTTATTTAATTGTGCGACACAGAAAAACTAGACGCAAATGTATAAAACGACTGTTATTTGTTGCATACTCGCCCTTATGCCTACGATTACCGTCTCTGCATATAACTCAAATATAGAAAGTGCTCCAAAATATGCATGCATGCGCATCCATATTCCATTATCATATTTATTTATTATTTCATAATCTATCTTTAGAATGAAAATGTTATTTTACGTACCAAGTGAAAGGGAAGTACTATTTGAAAAGGAAGAGTTTTATTTACAGTATTACTAATTTACGTAATAAAACAGCTGTACTAAATCATTAAGATATTAAGTCCTATTAGGTACAGTCAGGATCAGATATATATGAGCACGCAAGCCGCCCAAAAAGATCTACCGCGACCTTACAAATCAAAAACATCTGCACATCTACACTGTCAAATGTGTCGACATCCATCCTACACTGACTGTCCCTACCATGTACTTACCACAAATTACGAACCTAATAAATCTCGTATTTCTATCAACTGCCTACTTTGTCGGATTTTTAATGTATTCTTCTTTAGAAAATAAATATTTATCTAATTAGGAACTATTAGAACCGTGTACCTAATTGAATACGGGATATACCTAATTGAATAATAATAGCATCACTCCTTTTACCATACGGGTTGGCAGAGGCACAGCCAGTTATTCAATACATCGCCGCAGCTATGGAGTAATGAAGGATGAACCTACATATGCTTTTAAAATAATAACTTTGAATAACTGTAAATTAATGTAAAAAGTAGGTAGTACTTATTATTTACTTACTTAATAGATTTAATGAGTCGCGTAGAGTTCGAGAACACAATACACATGATATAATTGGCTCAACACCTTTCGTAGGCTGAGCTGACAGGTACTCATATTTAGTACGCGTTAAATTTCCGAAATAGCAGAGGACACGAACTGTGCGGTTTCAGCACGTTGAGGGCTGATTCATACACATAGTGCGGCTTTACGCGCCCCGGCCCTGGGTGGCCTTGTAATAGGCCTTCGCAGCGCTACCCTGTCGCCTCTCATAACAGATCTTGTCGCTTAGTACGGTTTGTTGTGTCACCCAATGTATGGCAAGGCAAAATTTGGTATTGGATGTATTCACTTGGACCAGTTGTATCCTATGATAAGCTGAGCTGATTTAGCCCGGTAGCCATCCACTACCCCCTGGAGGGTAAGCAGGGGGGGCATTAAAGTTACACCCCGCCGCCATTACAAACCGTACTAGCTTGATAACTCGACTTTTCGTACAGGCCCCACCATATTTATTGGCCTTTGAGTGAGCTGTCACCTCTCTCTATCGCCCATTTGCCCATCTATTCAGATTCAGGTGACTCTTGTACCCATGCGACGCTACCCCCGCCAGGCGGCATTGAGAGCCCAAAAACGTGGCGGGACGTGTAATTCTGAAACGCCTGTGAAAATGTTATAGCAAAAGGCATCAAAGGGTTTTTACGTACTTTCCAACGATGGGTTTTTGAAAAGGCCATTGGTAGTCTTTGCTGACTGTTGTGCTGAAATCCATGGTGAGGGCTACTACTTATTCTGTGGTTAGGGCGGTGTCTGGTCCTGCAAGTGAATAGTGCTGTAAAAAATGGTTTTATTTGATTCGCTTCCATTCCGATCGATACATCATCTCGTAGTTTTTTGTCCAACCCACTTACCTCAATCAATTTATTAAGTTTACGTTTTTTAAATTTATAATTACTATTTTTGCTAAATGACACCCTACATAATTTAGAATTACTTTTGAGGCCAAAATTTTTATTTGTGTAAGGATTTCCTCAATGAGGGAAGATGAAATGGAAAATGTAAACATTTTGTTGACGTGTTTGCTTTTGTCATGTTTTGTCATCGATTTCAACATCATTCAAGAAGGTAGACAAGTTTTGGAGCGTATTGAAAAGCTTTTTAAAAATACGAGCTTTTAATGATTATAGATTTACTTAAAATGACTGCTCGATTTTGAGAGCTAGTTAGGCTAATAACTTAAAACGACTGTAGGATTTGGAGTCCAGCCGACTAATGAATGAATGCTTCCCATGGTCTCTACAAGTACCTTACATCGGGAATTTGGGAGAGTGCCTAGACTTAACATCCTGGCGTCTGTGAAGCGATCTCTACCTACAATATTGTTGCTGACGAAGCGTTAACAGGCAGCACTTTAGGTGGAGATGACAATATAAATAGGAAGTTAGTACAATTCGACACCAAACACGTAGAAACAAGTCGGCTTCAGTGGGACATGCGTGTAATACAATGATATGTCTGTGGGACGGGTGACGTGGGCATGGCGATAGCAGTGTCTAACAATAAATTACATTTGTGGTATTTATTATATTTATCCCGTTATTGAAGTTTTTGAAGCGATTTTCGCCTATTTTGCCCAAAATATTTTCCTAGTTTTGTCCACTTTATTTTCTTTCGCTTCCCTTAGACCAATGGTAGTAGGTTCCACAAATGTAAATCTTTCTCGCTTATACATGCAACCATTTCACCTGTGTCAAGGGATGAGGAAGAGAGATCAGGTGCATTTATCATTTAGCCGGTTGATACAAATGTTGCCATTCCACAAAGTCTTTTTGTTTTTTAAGAAAATTAAAGATTTATATGAAATACATTAAATCATTTCTATTAAAAGTTTATATTTTTAATAGCAGTATATTTAAAGTTCATTTTTTTTAAATTACAAATACTTCAAAGGTAACAAATTAAGAACATTAATACTTTTTTAATGTTTTTATCAACTAAACTAGGGATATTTTTTGGTTGTGTACGTTAACACCAACATCAACATGGCGGTGATGTTTTTGTCAAGTGACAGGAGCGGAATGTTTTTCTGTCATTTCCATCAGTCATCAAAATAATCAGCTGTGTGTATCACACAAGGGAAACACGTAACAAAACAAATGTGCGTTTTAAATTATTCGTGTGAAAATGTCCACTACGTCAATTGGTGTTAAAGCTACTCAATGCTTAGGATAAGCTCATGATTACATCGCCATGGCGCGCCGCAGAAACAGTGGCATCACGAGCCTCAGATTCAACCAGGATCAAGGTTTGTAATACACTTCCTAGTTCGTCAACCTTTCCTTTGTTCTCTGTACATTTTCGTCGGTTTTATAGCTATATCCATTGTTACCCTCTGGCTCAGTTTGTGGATATCTTTTCATTAATTTTTCTTCTACGACGTCTTAGCAGCCAGCTCACGACTTTTATCTCGCCACGCGAACATGCGTTGTATTATAATCACCACGTGTTGTTATTATATTTAGTCTGAATGGCCCATGCGTAGTTTGGATGCTCGTGTTATTGTTTAATTTGAGAACATACTCAACCTTTGTTTTCTCACAAATTACCTACCATACAAAGGATTTGTTGCTTGTCTGAGTATGTTATCGCACATGTGGTAGGGTTTAACAACTTTCAACAACTGAGAAAAATGTAACATTTAATATTTTTCATTTATACATTTATTTTTATCAGTATCCCTGAGTCAAAATAGAATACTTACCTATTTTGTTATCACTTGACCAGAAAGTTTCTTAACAAATCACATATGGAATGCTTGAAAATCTTACTGCATAACCACATCATATATGTTTATAAAATGCATTGGTTTGTGTGTATAGTATTGATGAAATGGTGACTGAAATAGGTATATTCAATGCCACACTACAAGAGGAATCAACTTTACAGAATTCTATTCAATCATTCTATTAGAATTAGCAGTCAAATCACAGGTATTGTTTTTCACCAATGACTCACCTTATTACCTATTATTAAACTGTAGTTTTAGTCCTCTTTAGAATTTCCTTGACCGCTGACAATACAGAGCCTTAAATTACTTTATTTTTGCTGTCATTTTCATGAATATCATGTTGAACAGACCCCAAGTGTCTTAGAAAATCTAAATACTAAGATGTATTGCCAATTATTGTGGGTTTGGCGTGAAGTTAAGGAATTATAATTATTTGAAGGAGTATTGAATGTATGACTGTCTGAGCCGCACAAAAGACGTGATGCCATATTATGATAAGATAATGATTAGTAAAAGAAACAAATGTAGATACATAGATGAAAGATATTTATTAGATGCAGCTTTATCAAAATCAATTCAGTTAGTAGATAATGGAGACATATGATTTATTTTATTTCATGCCAGCAAACTAGGAATCATGCTAGCAAGTATTCATAGTCTGCAGCATGAAAGAAAAGAAAGCCAGGCTGGGTTCGTTCAACAATTCTGACTACGAACATTGCCAACTACATATCAATATCTGAACATTTGATCCATAATATTTGTAATTTTTGGTGTAGGGTGAAGACAAATAATCAATGAATAAAAAATATTTGAAAAAAATGTGACATTCTTTGAGATTTTTTCATCCGATATTCTATAATAATAATAATAATCCTTTATTGCACAGAAAATACAGTGGAAATTATGACATGAACAGTATGCAAAGGTGAGCTTATTTCTAAAAATAATTTTCTTACAGCTAACCTGTGAAGAAAAGAGAAAAATAAAATATAGAGATATTTTATTTTTCTCTTTTCTTCACAGGTTAGCTGTAAGAAATTTCTTTTTGCTGTAAGAAATTGTACACTAGGATGGTAGTAAGAGTTAAAAGAAATAAATAATATCAATATACTATCAAATAAATCACAATATACCCTACATAAGTACTATAAAATAAATAAATAGAATACAATAAATACATAGATACACATAAATGCTATGAGATACCCACTATTCGGAAGAGAGGAGATGCTGTTTAGAGAGGAGATGTGGTTTTTGTTTTCTACGCGTTCAAATTGATTAGGTGTAAGATTTGTATGAGTTTGAATAGATTCAAAAGATCGAAAATCGGACATCCAAAAAATCGATCTTCGATTAATTCAATTCTGATCAGGCATCCCTATCTGTCCCTTCTTCCTGTTTTCCTGTCACTAGAAGCTGATGGGTGTTTTAAAAAAAATTGATATTTGGCGTCGATTGATTTCCCTGGTACTTTTTTAATAATTATATATTTGCTATAATTATGATAAAATATCAATTTAAGATTGTTTCTTAACAAATAAATCGGGTTGGTTTTCCAACACGAGGTCATTCGTATGAAGTTGAGGGGAGGGAGGGGGGGGAGGAAGTAACCCCCCTCTAAAATATCCAGTCTAGGAAATGTATGGTTTTTTTGTTATGAATTTTCAAAAATCCATTTTGAGGTTATTTTTTACTAGGTATAGGATTTTTACAAAAAGTTATTGTTTGTAGTATTGATGTTCGAAATCGCCTTAGCTCCGGCTACTAGGGCTCATAAAAAAGGCAAGTATTTAATTGCACATCAAAAATACTGATTTTGTCATGTTTTATTCATAAACCTACAAGTTAGGATAGGATACTATTAGGTACTTTTTTGTGCTATTGGGCAAAATACTGCGGTAGCTTAGGTGAAGGGTAAAGGGGGTGAGCGAAGCGAAGCCCCCTTTATCCTTCGTATTAGGTTGAACATGTAAGAACAACAAAAATACTTAAAACATAATAAGTGTTCGCTGATCCTTTTTTGCTGTGAAAATCAGTATTTTTGATGTGCAATTAAATACTTGCCTTTTTTATGAGCCCTAGTAGCCGGAGCTAAGGCGATTTCGAACATCATTACTACAAACAATGACTTTTTGTAAAAATCCCATAGTAAAAAATAACCTCAAAATGGATTTTTGAAAATTCATAACAAAAAACCATACATTAACTAGACTGGATATTTGAGAGGGGGGTTACTTCCTCCCCCCCCTCCCTCCCCTCCCCTCCCCCCTCAACTTCATACGAATGAGTTCGTGTTGGAAAAAATACCCCCCCCTTTGATAACCCAGATAAAATTGCCAGGAGAATCAACCGAAAAACATGTTTTTTCCCCAACATAGCTCGAGCGCGCTATGTTTTTTTGTAATCTGATTAAGTTTATAATAAGTAATTCTCTACGTTGTTACTCCTGTAGCATCAAGTATTTACGGTAATTCCGCCTGGAAGCAGGCTGAATTCCTGTCACTATGTTTGAAGAGCGAAAAAGCTTCGTGGGACAACGCGGATACAAATCCTACAAAATTGCATTAGGGATTTGTGTGGACTTTTTTGATGCTCCAGGTTAATCAATTATTAGCCTAGGACAACTCTTCGCCTCCGATTTTATTTAAAAGTTCATTTTTAGCAGACCAACCGTCTATATCATTGAGTAACTAATCTATCGTTAAAATAAATTCATTCATCTCAATTCCTGCGAAAAGATTTTGTTTTGTTACAAAATTGGTCAAAAAATGGCATGGGGAAGAGGGGGGGGTCCCTCTAACCCCCCCCCCCCCCCCTCATATAGTTTTTAAAGTGCGGAAATGTATACTTTTTGAGATATGATTTTTTTAAGTTTTGAGGTTAGATTCATCTGATTTGATAGGAAAATAAAGAAAAACACCATATTTATGACACCAATCTATTCAATTTTATAGACCTATCCTTAATATTTACACAGGAAGTGACCTAAAACAAACATTTCGGTTTAGTGAAACTAGATGGGGTCGTTCATAACGTTGTGACCTAACACAACCTATATTTAGTATTTACACAGAAAGTGACCTAAAACAAACATTTCGGTTTAGTGAAACTAGATGGGGTCGCCTCGCTCCGCTCCGCTTCACTCAGCTCCGGGTCGTTCATAACGTTGTGACCTAACACAATCTATCTTTAGTATTTACAGAAAGTGACCTAAAACAAACATTTCGGTTTAGTGGAACTAGATGGGGTCGCCTCGCTCCTCTATTCAATTTTATAGACATATCTAATTGCGTTCAACACTTCGTCAAACGCATCTTTCTTTGACCGCAAAACTTGTCGCCTCCACAAGTATTCAACACACATACATACACAAAACAAGTCTAAAGGGATAGCCAAAGTCGTCGTAAATAACAGAAATAACACGGAAAAGTACATTCGCATAGCTACGAGAGAAACGGAATGAAGATGCATCATTTTTCGACCACAGACGAACATTAATGTCAATACCACAGACAAAACGTCATAATTTTGTCTGTGAATTGTACTATTTTTGTCTGTGAATGGTACTTTTGCGTTTCGTTTCGCCGATTTTCGTAGTAAAATGCGTTTCGTTCACAAATCTTCAATGTGGATTTCCAGAAAAACTATGCATTTCCGCGCAAAAAGAAAAGCACTTTGGTATGAAAAGCGAGTGCCAGCTATCCATTAAGCATATCATTTTATTCAAAAAAAGCTATATCGGTTTAAAAACCAACCCTTAAGTCCACACAAACAATTCGACATAATAATCATATGTTTTGTCCGCTAAATTTCATTTTCATTATCCCCTATACGAAAACAAGTTGGTTAATCATTGTTCGATTGGGACAAGATGTCGTAATGAGGTTGGGTCTAGTTGGGAATATGTCCTGTTAGCCATTACTCGGCGTGCTGGCCACCTGAAAAGGGGGCTGTGTGCCCTTGCAGCTTGAGACAAGTTGGAGCTGATCCTGACTAGACATTGACTATATGATCCCTGAATTGAAAGCAGGGTCCGCCCCTCTGATCGGGGATTCCTGCTTTCTCATTAGTCTACGTTTACTAGCCATGTGAAATTTCAGGGAGTTATGCGACTAGCCATGAGAAAGATAGACTATTTTAGCAAACGTAAGTCACGTTGACACGTTGTAGCCAAGGCCTGGGAAGTTAACATTATAAAAAAGTGTTATTATAGATTTTGATATGCTCTTTCCGAATTTATACTTTGCCAACTCATCTTTACCCGCGCCGCCCCGTATTGGCAAAGTAGCGCCCACATTTAGGTAGGTATTTGACAATAACTCGTCTCCGGCTGATTTTGCGATAAAACAGCCTTCATAGTAGTTTATGTGACTGCTACATAATGGAGGGTATTAATACTCGAGAGTGGGTTTATGAAACGAGCCGAAGGTGAGTTTCATAATAATATCACTCGAGAGTTTTAATGCCTAATTATGTACAGTTACATACACTAGTTTATCTACACAAATATCATAAGCTCTCTTTGATGTGTTCAGGAACCGCATGTTTGACCGGCATTGTGGCTCTGCAGTTGTTTAGCTTGTTCTGTAGTACCAACTTCACGCAGGCGGGCGTTGGCGTTCGAAATTTGAATGTCAGTAACAACTTCACAGACAAACTAGGGGCGGCGCGCAGTCGGGCGTCGGCGTTCGAAATTTGAATGTCATAATATGTAGAAAAATTACACATTATGGTCATAATGTGTAATTTTTCAGATAAGAAATGAGTTTTTACCAAGTAGTTTAACATTATGCTGATCGTAACGTGCGGTTTTTGTACGCAGTAAAGAGGGTTTATGATACGCGTGTAGATAAAATAAAATAAACAAGAGAAAAATTCCTATAATTCTTGACTCAACCTATTATTTGTGAAATCACAGTATAAGAGGAGAGCGCCGCAAAGCCTTCTAAAATCAAAAATTGCTTTTATTTTCGTAACTTACGGAGTAGCCCATGGCATAGTAGTGGGCTGTTGAGTATCGGTGACCTCTCTTGCGCTGAGGTTGTGGCTTGCCTACCATGGAGAGGTCCCGGGTTCGATCCCCGGCTGGGGATAAAGAAAAATAACTCCAGGTCTTGTATGTCTGTGACATCGCTGTTTCTGGTTCCCACGACACAGGATACCCTAGTGTGGGGCCAGAACCAATGTATGTGCCTGTATGTATGTAAATGTTTATTTGTTGTTTTATTGTGAGGATACTTAATAGAAAACCTTCTCGAGTACCGACCTACCCACGGTACGTCGCCTCTGGACGATAGTGCACAAATCGTAAAAGGCTTTGATGAAAACATATTGAGAAATAAAATTGTAAAAGTTGGGAGTGGCAAATTACAAAATCCGCCACCGATTCATCAACAATTGTTTATCGCCAGGCTGCTTTTCCTGCTGTCTGACAACTGGCCTGCGCGTATATAATGTCGACCCACTCGTCGAGAAGACTCACTACAGTAAGCCACACTATTATTAAATTTCTCCACAAATCCCAAAAGAGGCAATAGCTTTTACTGGAAGTAAATCTACAAACCTGTGCTTATAAAAGATCATTTGTAAATCCAACATTTTGCCATATACACACTGTCGCCAAGTAACACTGTGACCAAGTGAAGAACTTTACAAATATATTTAAAAAAAACTATAGAGTGTCGATCTCTGTGGCGCTGCGGTTGTGGCTCTGCCTACCAAGCGAGAGGTCCCGGGTTCGATCCCCGGCTGGGGATACAAAAAAAAACCCCATGACACAGGGTATACTAGTGTGCCTGCATGGACGAATAAAACTAGAGGACTGACAACGTCATATAAAAAAACGTACCCTGCTAGAAAGCTGAAATCCTGTATTATTTCTAGATGTCGCTGTACCACGCAATAAATGCTGGGTGCTTAGGGTGACGGCGTAGTATAATCCATAGTATTATTCGTCGATATTACTTTCGACGAAAAATCAGAGATGGCGTAAGCGTAAGCCTTGTTTCTTGGTAGGAAATTAACGCTTATACCGCCATCTTTCCTAAATTCAGCGCGCCACCACGATACTACCTATACTAGAAAGAACTTTTGAACTAGTAGCTCTATCTAGCAATATACATTTAAACTAAAAAACGAATTACGCTTCAAAGTAGTACGGTTGTTTGTCCTCTAGTTTTATTCGTCCATGGTGCCTGTAATTAAATGTTTGTTTTTTCGTACGGGGTGGCGGAGGCACAGATGCGCCCACGTTGAGACAGTTATCCAATACTCCATTTTGCATGTTTCAACACCATTTTGCAAGAGTTCTCGGGTTCCAAACCCGGCTGGGGGAAGAAAAAAACCCAGGTCTTGTGCGTGACGTTGCTGTTTCTGGTTCCCAAGACACAGGCCAGTGTGGTGTGTAGCCAGATGCAATGTTTGTGCCTATATTTAAATATGTTCATGAATAATTCCCTCGGTCTCCAGGTATGGAGGAAGTGGGCGAGGTCACCCTCTGCGAGATGGTGCACCGCAGCAACTGGCTGCTGGTGGTGCGAGCTCGGCGGCCCTGTGCGGTGCTGCTGCTGGACGACCGCTGCCGCAAGTTCAGAGCCGAGGTCGCCTTCCGAGAACCGGTGCGCGCGCTGGTGGCCCGGCGGGACAAGTGAGTGGCACTTGCTTGGTACACGTGGGCGGTACTGCTGCCGGACGACCGCCGCCGCAAGTTCAGCGCCGAAAGTTCCGGAAATTGAGTACCGCTAAAAGCCATGTCCATACTTTTGCTTTCGTTGCGCTCCAAGGTATTCCGACTCTGCCTGGCAACATATAGTAAGTAGCGGCTACAATTCTGAGACGATTACAATCACTTTGGAGATATTTGTGAATACCTTCCCAAGATGCAAGGTATTCTAGTATGTCATCTATTTATCTTTGTTTAGAAAAGGTACTCCATCATAAGTTTTGTCACATACCTCAAACTTTGAATTTAGATCGCGAACCAAAAAAAAGTTATGGGCGTTCGAAATACGATTATCCTATATCCCCACATAGCTAAATTCATTAGTTTCTGATTGACCGAGCGAGCGAAGGGCTCCATTTCGACAAGATAGGAGGCCGATTTTGCTTTCGTCTGTCTCTATGTCTGGTGTCTGTCAGTTGCGGTCTAGGGGCCACAGTTTTCAAGCGATCCTCACAAAACTTGGCACACTTGTTCTTTGAATTAAAAGTACTTTTTTGTCGAGAGCTTTTCTCGATTTTCCCCTTGGGGGGAGAGTTATGACGTCATTAATTTTTTGTATGGTTTTTTTTTTCTGAATATTAAAAGGGCTTCATGACCCGGTTCCAAAAATATACTACACCATTACCTTTCGGCCGCCTATTTTCTAAAAATCCAAGAAATCTCTTCAAAACTTAACAAGTTTGGACTCCTTGAAGTAGGAGACGCATTACTAAAGAGGATCTATACAGACCATGAGAGTATCTGAAATAGACTATAACTATTTTCGTGAAAAGTCAATAGATTGTATTTTAAATCGCAAAATGTAGTTTACAAAGTTATTGGTGCGGCTACTTTACTACTTGATTTTGATTGAATCTAAAATACTTACCTATAAGTTCACAGTCCCCCTGTTAGCGAGGGCTATCGCTTCGCTCCGCTCCTGTTTTGCTTCCTCTAAGTTCTAATCTAACCTATCACCCAATTGAAATTTAGCCACAATAACCTACTCTAGCGAAATTTCTTTTTGGATTTATTACTTTTATCAAAGGAAGTAGTGAATTATTAATAATAATCAGAAAAAGTGATTAATTTCACAGTATTTATCACATTGATCAAATTGTGCAGTAATTATTAACAATAATGGCGAATTATTAATAATGTTCACAATAATCATTTGGATCGTGACATATATGTTTGTATTACAGAGATTTTTGTGACGTTTATTTCATTTATTGTATGACAAAACTATGGCCCGACCTAGTTGGTATACATATATGATAAATAACGTCCACTCCTAACCTTTATCCTATGGTAACTCAATACAGTTACCCCACAATGTCTGTACAATACAGTAAAACTGTAGGTACTACCCTTCATAACTCTTCATTTATAGGTACTTGTCGTTTGCTAATTTGCTATGACCCCATGACGCTATTCAATTATAAATTATAATGTGCGTCAATCTAATTTACGTGTCTTGTTGTGAAGGTGCGAAGTACGAACTCGCACTGAAGTATATTGTATTGTGTTGAACTTGTACATAATCATGAAGCGACAAACCGTGTTACTAGAAATACTCACAATTACATGACAGTATGACAGGCTTTGACAAAAACAATTTTTCTCAAACATGCAATGTCGTCACTACGTGCGTTATAACAGGCTTGGAGGTATCACGTTTCGGGCCGCACAACTCGAGGAAACTGTAAAGGAATTTCATACAAAATTGCAGGCCTTGGCCGGGAAGTATTTTTTTAAATATTATGCTCATAGCAAAAGACATCAACTGGCGCACGGAACGTAAGTACGATTAGTAGTATTTTAAACTTGAATTTGTTTCTTGAGTGATGTAATTTTTATTTCATTTCATATGTTTGAGAAAAGCACTATAAATGCCTCTGGTCGTGAATAGGGCTTGCCGGCTTCGTATCACTATATATACCTATCCGTCCTACCGTCTATACCTATTCAGCCGGCACGCCCTTCTTAATGTACTATGTATATCTACTGCCGTTTGCCTTTCCACTCGTATTACAGTGTTATTTATTGTGTTAGTTGTATCACAATAACTAAACCCTTACATGGTTAACTAAAAAAAATCCTTACTATTGCATGCTCTGCCTCCGTATGGGAAAACGCGAGACGCTATACGGCTTTTTACGAGGTGGCAGAGGCACAATTAGGGCCACGTCGAGCCAGTTATGCAATACTCCCTTTTGCGTGACAGGGGGCTAGCCCATCGCCGCAGCTATGGAGATTGAAGGTATGATAAATTCACCTTCCAAAGGCAACATGAGCTGCAGGCAATTTTGCGGCTCAGTTTAGAATAACAAACTACCTAATGTCTATCCCATAATTAGCTGCAACAAAGTAAAAAAGTGATACCGTTGTGATAGTAGATTGTACAGCGAATAAAAAAAAATTGTCAATAATATAAGCCATACACACTCGCGAGCAATAAACTGGAATATCGGAGAGGAAATCGCGCGCTGCTCAAAACAAATCCCCACCGCTTCCACGGGAAAAACCATGGAACGTGGTATATATGTCACCGTAAGATAGTCAAAACCGTTAGTTGATAGTAAACCAGTCCGACAGAGTTTAGAATTTACGGTTCTTTTGTTCTTACATGTCAATGCGCCCTCTAGTCTTCACCTAAGCTACCGCAATGTTTGCCCTGGGGGCCGATCGCGCTATTTTGTATAGTCAACGAACGTCAAAGGTATGGTTCTGGTTCAGTTCCAGTTGTAATTCAACTTTGGTTCGGTTCAATGAAATTCGGTATCGCGCTAAAGTTTTAGTGGAGACCGAAGCTGAACCATAACCGAACCATTGTCGTAATCAAAACATTAGAGATGTAGCATCGATTGTGTATAATCGACCGTCGATTTCGCCTTTTTGTTGTTAACTACTCTATTTTTGACCACACTTGGGTGGGAATTCGTGGAATTCGAGGTGAACGAAAAATTACAGATAAAAGATTCAAGTGGATAGAAATGTAGCTTTATAAATAAGTGTATTGTAGCCTCCCTCTGAGGGCGAAGCTCGGGATCTACAAGACCTACGCGAGATCCCGCCTCACCTACGCGACCCCAGCATGGTACGCCCTGTGTTCGGAGACGAACAAACGGAGATTCCGAGCCCAAGAGAACCTCTCTCTGCGTACCATCGTCGGCGCCCCCCGCTACATGAGGAACGCGACAATCCAGAGGGACATAAGATGGGAAACCGTGGACCAGTTTGTCCAGAGGCTGGCGAAGGGCATGTTCGCGCGTGCGGATGCTTCACAACACCCGCACATCGCCGAACTGGCGCCGCACCACGCGCGCCTGCCCGACCGCCGCCGCCTGCCACGCGACCTGGTTGCCTAGCCGGCGATCACCCACTGCATACCAGCGCCACATGAAGACCACCGCCCGCAAGGGCCATCCTATGACCTGGGTTGGAGTCTTATAGACACTCTGACCATGACCTGTCCACAGGTGTGGACAGAGGCGATTCTTCGGGAAGAGGTTCGTTGACCTGACCCGTGGGGGGAGTGCGCAGACATCCTCAACCCCTTTAGAGCAGTTAGGACTGCAAAGGAATGAATCAAGGAATGTAGTTTTCTTTATCTTAAACTTTGTCCCTATCAGAATATAATGCTTTTGTAAGAAGGTGTACAAAGTTTAGATAAATAAGAATAACAATGTTAATTGTTTTCATATCCTAAAGGAAAATGTACAGCAAATTGTTTTATTAATATTCCAGCCAGCATAAGCATGTTGGACGTATCAAGGCTGATGGGATTGAAAGTTGAACATCTTAGGGCAAAGGCTGCACAGACTTCCCAGGCTGCTCTGCAAAATGCTCAGACCCCTATAGTATTAATACTATAGCAGTCCTTCAAATGAATTTGTGAAATAATATATTGACGAAGCAGGTAATTCTATACTTTACTATCAGGTTTGGGTAGGATATAGTTATGTAGGAAATATGCCCTGAATTGTTACTTAATATAAATTTTAATTTTAAAAGTGCCCTTAGTATAATTTTAATGACATTTACCCCACGAGTTTTCTAAACCATGTTTACTTTTCCTGTAAATATGTATATGTATAATATAATTTATTAATTCATGCAATCATGTAAGTATAGTATACTTATATAGTTTTATGTAAAATATTTCTACTAACTTGTACATTATTTCTTTTTTCAGTTTTGTACCCAACAAAGAGAAGATGTGTGAAAAATATTTAATTATTATTACTAACATATAATATCCCATTGCTGGGCAAACGTCTCTAATGTGAGATAACTTAAGTACAAAGACATGAATAAAACAAATTTACCTAGTTAAATATCATTTATTTTAGTCCTTAATCTATCAACAATTGCGCTCCCCGCAATAGACTTACTATCATATCATTCATATGATAGTAAGTCTATTGCGGAATGTCACCCTTTTTTGTTATAGTATCTCTCCTCGTGTTCATTAGGTAACTATAGACATATGAGTACCATCTCCACAAGCCAGAACCCCTGGCAATCTGTACTTTTTGAAAAATCTGAAAATAATAAACATTTACATACAGGCACATACAGTGCTCCTGGCCCCACACTAGGGTACCCTGGGTTGTGGGAACCAGAAACAACGATGACAAGACTGGGTTTTCTTTTCTTTATCCCCAGCCGGGGATTGAACCCAGGACCTCTCTCATGGTAGGCAGGGCAACAACCGTACATGGTAGCAGCACCACAGTTGTCCTATACCTATATTATAATTAGTACAACTTCAAATCAAATCAGAGACAGTCCGTCAACTTACATTTTTTTAAATTGTTTGTTGAAAGAACACTATCTTTCTCATCAATGCTAAGTATAAGCATGTATTAGTATGTATTTGATATATTAGTATATGATATATATTTTAGTATTATGTAGATATTGGTAAGTAGTAGTATTTAATGTTGTGCACATATGTAGCTCTACCTGTAGTTTCTTTTTTACCCCTCCAATCAAGGTTTGCTGGGAGAAATTTCCTGTTAGAGATAAGCTTGCCTTTGTACATGTTTTTACCTTTATATATTTTTTTGTATTCTCTGTTTTGTGCAGTAAAGTACATATTTAAACTTATAAGCCACACAATCTTGGTATGCTTTTTTTTGTTTATTACCAAACCAAAATCTTAAATAAATTGTGATATGCAAACTAATCAATAGGAATTGTATGATGTATGAGGCAGATAGGCAGACCACCGGATAGATGGACGCTGAGACGCTGGCTGGCAAGCAGTGGCTGCGGGAGGCTCAGGACCAGAGTAGATAGTGTGGTAAAGAGGAGCCCTATACCCAGCCGTAGGTAAATGTAATCTGATTTGAATTTAATGGAATGATGTTAACATATAGTTACTTACTTCCTTTTAATTTGCTCCCTATCACGAAGTTGAAAGGGAAATTTAAGATTTCTGGCTTGTTGAATGCTAAGGTGACTTGTTTTACAATTTTGGAGACACTTGACTGGTAAACACAGTGTTTCCGGCTTTCTCATCCAATCGTCTGGTAGGAGCCTGTGGCAAAATGCTAAACAACCAGTACCTGAAACAAAATGTAAGAAGCTCACTTAGTTCTGTTTTTGGGAAACGGAATAAAAATTGTTCATGTCCAAACAAAAGTAAATGTGCTGTGATACATTCTAGTACTTTGTATAGTGTTACTAACCTTCGTGTCCACATCCAAAGCACTGGTTGGTGGCAAATTAAGGGTCAACTGAGTAATTAACGTGTCCACAAGCTAACTCCTTCGACAGTCAATTTCGCTTGATAAACTCCGATTCTCGCGCTATAGCTACATCACACTCGTAGGCCATTTCCAAAGTCCAGATACATCAATTTCACGATTTTCACCCACTTTTCATCTCAACAATTCTACAATGGTCGTGAAAAAGTAGCTCCGCATAAACTCTAACAAAACCGTTCGTTTGACAGAGGTTATGGTCCAATTCCAATCGAACTTCGGTTCAATCATCTGTCAAAACATTAGCGCGATACGAAAAGTCCTTAAAGTCGTGCTTCGGCTATGGTTCAGCTATGGTTCGGTTGATATTTTTTACCGCGATCGCCCCCCTGGTATTTCATTTGCAATTCAAATTTAAACCAGTTTACTATTTAACAGTTTTAACCGTTAGTTTATCAACTAACTCGTCATATAGTAAGTAGTACGCTACAGTTTACTATCTGTCGATAGTTGACCAACTAACGAGAAAAAAAACGTTAGTTTATCTACTAACGGTTTTGTCAATCTTACGGTGACATATATCATGTGAAAAGTAATTTTGTTAGCTTTTAAATGATATAAAACGATCTTAAATTAATTTAGTTTTCTACATAAATTTAGGGAATTGCAATACCTAGGTCGAAGTTTTGGACGTCTAAATGAATAGGAAGTAATATGAAAATTAAATAGTAGATTATGCACCAAGGGGATAAAGCACTGTTTTAGGTCACGGGATATTGAATCCTTAACGTAACTAAGGACTTCAGATTTAAATCCCGAGCGAAGCGAGGATGTCCTGAGTGCAGTGAGGGATTCTAGCGTGTCCAAGACAAAGCAGATTCATTCCGGAGGAGTACTCTACTTTTCGCACTCCTGCGAGAAAATGTTTGATACATTGGTCCAGTTGTAGAAACTTGCAACAATCGCGGCTTTTGATTTATTTAAAACCTGTTCGATTTTCGAATAAGTTTGAGCCGCACCGCGTTCCCCGCCGCCGCCCACTGCCACCACCCCCGCCCCCGGGGAGTGGGACTGAGCGCCGTGCATATTTCACGAAATTTGATTTTAAGGCAATAAGAACTACGAGAAGTGATCTAGGTTGTGACATATGGTTTTACGTATTGACAACATTGAGGTGTTGTGAGGCCGCGTCCACATTGAACGGTACAGTTGGATGCGATTAGCTCATTTTCTTTCGATTTATCCTGATAGTGCTGCGACGATTCATACAATATCTCTGGACGATTCGAGTAGTATTGGTTTTGTTATTGACATTAATAATTAATGTAGGTGAAATATTTATTTCCGATTTCAAAAGAATAATAATAAAATAAGTAATGTACCGTATATTCGTTCAAGTCGTGTAGTTAGTAGCTAAGATTTTAACATTTCAACATGGAATGACTCCGACCGTTTTGAATCGATGTCATAACAATTACTGCTACCCATAAATTGGTCCATCAAACAAGATGTTTCATTTTTATTGGGGGGGGAGGTTTACCAGGTTTTATATATATTTGCCTATCATCCTTTATATATTCTAACTAACTTAACTATGTCGCTTTGTAATCGATAAAAAGAATGTGTTTATCGCACTAGTAAAAACATCATAATCTTCATCCATGATTTGCTCAAAAGTTCACGACGCCGTGTGGCCACAAGCCGCCTGACTCTTCGGCTCATGTATAGATGCAATTTGATATGCCGATAAGGTATCAGGTGTCATGGGGATTGGCCTCTTTTCACGAATTATCTTGCTGATGCTTGGGAAATGAGGAATTATGTGCAAACTAATTAGAGTAGGAATCCAATAAGAATCCAATTGATGTGTTTGATAATGTGATCCCTTACCCCTTTTATTAAGGCAATTATTGGATATAAACCGTCGAAATATAAAGGGGAAAATCGACTTACCTGGAAAATATCATGACAATTTTCTGTTACTGAGGCTGCGTAGACACCAAACTATTAATATTCACTATTAATCTTTAACAAACAATATTTTCTAAGGCCTCCCTCAAATATAATTTAATCCCTACAATAAACTATACTACATACTATACTATATAATTTACAAAATGGACTAAAACGTACCGAAAGTGGTGAAAGTTTTCGATATAAAGTCGCCGCAGAATCAATATATATATTTGCGGGGTTATTTGTATTGGAAGATGTCGGAGGGTGACAATAAATGTTATTGATCGTAAAAAGAGTCTTTACGCGAGCCAACAATCTAGCCAGTCGCGCCCGCCACAGCTCCTATTTACCGCTGAATATGAATCGTTGCAGTGTACAAAATCGCCTACAATTTAGTGTTAACGCGGCCTATGTCAAGTAAGGCTAAGTGAATGTATAGTGTATTTTTATAATTATGTGTTGTTTCGAGGTAATCTTAGACTTATACTTGAATTTTTCTTTAATGTCTTCTTGAATCCTCTAATGTCCATGACCTCTGGATAATTCCAAATAATGTTACAGTGACAACATCTGTATTTTAAACAAAAACAAACGTAGCGACACGCCTTTTCCTATACGGGGTCGCAGAGCTCAGTTTCAAATACAAATCGTCATCTCTTCCAGGGTAGCTGTGGTCCTCTCGCACAGCGTGCATGTGCTCTCTCTGCCGGGGCTGGCGCGCGTGGCACTCCTGCGCACTGGCGCTGTGCCGCGGCCGCTGTGCGCGCTGGCCGCGGCGCCCCACGCGCAGGCGCACATGCTCGCCGCGCCCGCCGTGCGCACCGGCGCTGCGCAGCTGCTGGTCAGTACACAACACTCGACTGGGACCCGAGTCAGTCTCGAAACACGAATAGCAATAATGTATTGAGTGCTTCCGAAGGCGCCGTGTTCGGCAGTCAGTCTCTAAACAAACAAGACGCCGCCGACAAGCCAAATACGGCATTTTGCGCCCTTGTTATCAATCGATACACTATTGCTATTCGTGTTTTGTTTGTGCTTTAATAAGGACAGCGGGAAAACAAGCTTCCCATTAGAATCTGTGAACGATGCCCTCCGGCCAGTAATCTCTAACCAGGAACATCGCAGTGCGTGAGTTCCGCCGGCACCCGAACTTTCAAGGACAGGAAGTCCTTGGGTCTTTCTGACTCCTAAACCTCTATCTGTACCTCCGACTCCTTGCGGCCACAGGGCGGCTTAATAATGTTGAGGAGCAGTAAGAAAAAAAAAACGCCCCCTAAAGAGGGAGAAGCGGTGGTTAAAGTTTGTAATAACTACAAAAGTAAAGTTAAATTTCGTTCATTCATAAACAAATAAGGATGGAATACCCTGTCCCTCAAATCAATGTAATCCGTGTCTTGAGAGACAGTTTCTTCCCTATATGTGGCTTTTACAACAGTGCATTTTTGAGTACTTCTAATTCTAATTCTCTTTTGGAGTCTAGTGAAACTATACTGTAATATAGAATGACGAGAGCAAGGTAAAAAAATACGCGATTGCACTGTTTTACAATGTTTTAATCTATGTTCTGTGTAATCTACTATCGTATACAAATAACTCAATAAAACATGACATCTCCGACCATTAATGAATCCTTATGGCCAAAATTTGGTTCACTTGTCTATCTAACTAGGCTGATAACTTTTGAACCGCTGAACCGATTTTAATGAAGTATAACTATTGCAGTGAAGTATACTACCAATTAAAACAAACCGCATTAAAATCCGTCCACCCGTTTTAGCGCTGCATTGCAAGACAGACACACCCTTCAAACTTATAACACCCATCCTTTTTGTAGGGGATTAATAAACTAGTTTTAGTATTCAAAATCATTTTTTATTTTTGTCTCTAAATTTTAACAATTTTTTAGTAAACGTAGTTTTTTCCGCTTTTCTACTTTGGACCACTCCATGTGGGAGGAGTAGAGCGAAGAAACTCCTACAGATTGATTTTTAGATTTCTTTTAAATAGGTTTTATTTAACAAGTACAAATATCACATATTATATATAATATACAGGAATAAATCCTTACAAAATTATTAAGCGATTTCTGTGTTGAGTTAGACCAACACGTACCTTTTGAGGAACACTTGTCATTTATGTTATCCCTTTTTAGATAAAGTGGTTTTACATGGTTTTTAAATTGCTCATATGACAATTTCAAAATCTCCAGAGGTATCCTATTAAAGTACAGAATGCACTGACCCTTGAAAGAAATGCTAACTTTCGTGAGTCTTAACCAGGGCGCAACTAGTCTGTGATTATTTCTTGGATAACATTACAGCTATCGCTAAATTTGGAAAATGTTGTAAGGTCCTTGGGTACACACAATAATGTATCGAAGATATAAATTTTCGAAAATAAATCTAAGGGAACATACCGCTTTAAATTAAAAAAATCTCGAATCGAATGCTCGAATAAAAAATGTTAAATTACTGTCCGTATTACATGGCAAAAAGTTTACAACAAACTACGGTAATACATCACACACCTTAATTCAGAATCATTGTTTGCCAAGCATCCAAAGATATATTTATTAAGTAAATGTTTTTACTCAATAGAATAATTATTTTCAGAGGTACCTCTATAGCGATTTCCAATAATACCAAATAATTATGATGGCCTGCCCAAGAATACAAGAATTGTAATCTAAAAAGTCTGCATAGATTCTAATTCTGTTATTTAATTTGATGTCTAGTAAATATATTTTATGTGGAATACCCGAAAAGGGTTACTAATTATTAGGTGCCTAATATAAAATCTACAACTGTTTTACACTTAGCTTAGTAGCAATAAAGAGTGAGTTTGAAATTTGGAATCTCCAGGACGTGTCCCGCTCAGTCCGCGGCCTGCAGTCGAGCTCGCCGGTTGTGTTGGCGTGCCACAAGGGCGCGCTGGCCTGCCTGTGCGTGTCCGCCGCGGGCAGCCGCCTCGCCACCGCCAGCGAGCGCGGCACGCTGCTGCGAGTGTGGGACACGCACACGAGGGCGCTGCTGCACGAGCTGAGGCGGGGCTCCGAGCACGCGCAAGTCTACTGGTCAGTTGTATTAAAAAATATTCTAATTGAACTGTCAGTGACTCTTGATGTAATTTATCTGAATTCGAACACTTTCGATCTGTCAAATAATTGAACTCCCGGCTTTGATCAAATAATGTGCCGCTTAAGAGCTATGCATTTTCATTTCCTGAGCTAGGGATAGTGACGCTGTGAGTTATGCATTCATAGCACTGTGAGTTCTGCACTCATGGCGCTGTGAGTTCTGTACAAATAACACTGTGAGTTCTACACTCATAGCGGTATCAGTTCTTCACTTGTTGCACCATGAGTACTGCATTCACAGAACTGTGAGTTCTGCACTCATAGCGCTGCAAATTCTGCACTCACAGAGCTGCGAGTTTTGCTCTCATAGCGCTGTGAGTTCTCCAGTCATAGCGCTGCGAGTTCTGCTTTTACAGCGCTGTGAGTTCTACACTTTTTGCACCGTGCAGTACTTGCACTTAGCACTGTGAGTTCTTTGAGTTCTGCACTCATAGTGCTGTGAGTTCGGCACTCATAGCGCTATGAGTTCTATACTCATAGCGATGTGATTTCTACATTTATGTTTATACTCAGCGCTGTGCATTCTACATACTGCAGTCTCACGATTCGCTACTAATGAAATTAAATCATTACGGAGTTAGAAATAAAGCGTTGAATTTACTAAGATCATACCTAAGCAATAGAATTCAAAAGACAGAAGTCATCGGCGTTAAATCTGGATGGACCGGGAGTAAAAATTGGCGTTCCACAAGGTTCCATATTATGCCCTTTCTTATTCCATATATTAATTATCTGCCTTTCATGGTGGAGAAATTGACTGACATAGTGGAATACAGACATTTAATTTGACTTACCAATTAATTTCACACCCAGTCCTGTGAGTTCTACACCCATTGAACTGATCGAAACGATATACTATTCTGCACTATGTCTGCTTTTACTTGCGAGTTCGACGTCGCTAACGCTTAAAGCAATCTATAAACATAAATGGACATACAATACAGGGGTTTGAGTTCTTGTCCAACCTAATCCTTAGATGCATGTTTTAAAAAAAAAAACATATGTGGTAGATAAATATCTCTAGAATACGGGAAAAATAATTTAAAAAAAGATATGTATTTTAATTACTTTTATCGATAATAAAAAGTTGTTTTCAATTTTGAAAAACCATGCATTAGCATCTTAGTTAGCTTTATAATTTACAGAGTATGAAAAACTTATAAGCAGTCATTTTTTCTATTATCACAGAGAGTTACTTTACACTTGACACACATGACAGAAGTTAGTTTTTTGCAGTAAGCATATTTGCATTGATTTCTTTTGGCGCCGTAAGGTTTTTCATGACCAGCTCCATCTGTGCGAACATCTTCAGGAGGTAATGTTTGAGCAATAAGTTTTAGTCTTTTTTTTGTCGTAGTATTTTCTGTATTATTCAAACTAGATCTCTTTTACTTTCACGTACGGCTTCATATCTGCACAAAGTTTCACCTAACTATGTTCTAAACTTGGCTAGTTTCAAGATGTTTTTCGGATTTGTACCTTTCTTCAGTAAAACTTTTTTGGTCAAGATCCAGCTATTGATAAACACTTCTTGGATTTCATTCGTATTCTATATCTGCCGAGGTAACTATCCATTGTGTCTACACAGTGTGGTTTTTTTTGCTTCTTATCGTAGCTATTGATAGCATCCACAGGATCTACACCTACATATGTAGACAACAGCAAGACCTACTTATTGCTTCCAGCTTGTAGCTGCGAATTCGACACCTTTAAAAGAAGTCACGTTCTCATCGTACGAACCTCTTGGCACAGATGTCTTGAATACATCATTATTTTCTGGTAACTTGCATGTTTCCCTAATCTGTTTCTCTGGACTGTGTCCAAGCAATTAATTCCTGCCTTGTGTAGATAATGAAACCGAGCCAGGTTTGTACAGTAGTTATCAAAGTAAACAATGTGGTTTACTTTCCTGGGTACAGGCCAAAGCATACACACCACTGCAATTGACATTGCTCCCAGATCTGATTAATTAGGTAACCTTTGGAGATCATGTGTCCCGGAGAAGATTTCAAAAGAAAACGCATATCCCATGAGACAATAGAGTACGTACAATTTGAAGCCCCATTTATGGGGCTTGTTCGGTAAGTACTGTTACATGAAATGTGCGATTTTCGTTGCGCACATCTGCTCATCTTCTGAAAGGCGATGCTCAAAAGAAACCGTTACAAAGCGCTGGTCCAGGTGGTCTACTACTGTTCGCATTTTGCGTAATCGATCATGGTTAGGATATTCCCGAGCTAAATGACCATCATTATCGTTGAAATGTAGCACTTGGCGATTTTTTTCGAATCTATCGACTGTCACAGTGTCAGCTATTGCGGGGAATCGCATTTTTTTCCCAACAAGAATGGATACTTGGTTAATGATATACCGAAGCATAAATCAATATGCCAATATATTTCCGTAGCTCCAGTAATGTGATAGGATCGGAGAAATTCGGATTTTATTGTAAGGCGTATTTGTTTGATTCTGCAACAATCAATTCCAGTAAACTCGGTTCGAAAAAGTTCGTACTTTTTCCTCGTGGAAAACTGGAACGGTGTAGATAAATCCAGGATATGTTGAGGGTATTCGCTTACTCCTTGAAATTCGAGAACCTGATCCACCAAAGCCGTATTATTATTTTTCCAAACCAAATTCCGAGCAGCGGAGTAGTTGACGGAATGAGGCTGGTCTTCTGACATTTCGCTAAGTATCAGTGGGGGATCTGGGTATATATCATATTCTGTTTCTGTCCGTTCGTCACCACTTTGTCGTCTAAGTCCTTCTCCTTCTCCTTGTCGTTCTTCTTTGAGCTCTGCTTGCAACTATTTTAAATTTTCTTAATAGTCTAAAGTATCCCCTTCAATATCACTCTCCTCTTCTGAAATTTATCCGTTTTCTAGTTGCAACAAGAGTTTCTCGATTCGGTTGCTAAAAGCGTAAATACTCATGCAAACCAAACTCATTAGCCATAGCAAGACACTACGAAATTTTGCATAAAAAATAAAGGTTAGAATAAATACCTAAGAGGGGAAAAATATACCCCTACTGCATAATTTATCATTTTTGATAACTAACTTCAAGCACTAAAATAGTAAGGATGAATAAAAAATTGTAGCAAAATAAATCCACAAAATAAAGATACTTACCAACAGGAAAACGATTTTTCTTTTGTCATGCTTTACTCGGATGAAAATTGTTCTGAGTTGACTTTGCACAAATGTTTAACCAATCAAATGCAAGCAATGGGCTGGGCCAATCAGAAGACGTGAATGATAGATGAGGTTGCGTTCAGAAACATGTGCATATGCACAGAAAGTGGTGTTATAAATTTTGATAAACTGCACCTCAGGGCTAAAATCCGTCTTTTCATTAGCTACCAAAAAAAATGCGGCCGCATAGCATTGTAAAATATATAATTGGACTCAGTAGCATATTTTTAACCGTAAATGAAAGACTCATATCACTAAAAACCTCATATATTCCCAAGATAATAATGTTTTGTATTATAACTTATCCAAGAAAATAATTTATAAAAACAACGGCGTAGTACACATAAATTTTTCTCGAAACTTGGTATCATATCATATATTGATAAAAATGGTATCAATTGGTTTTTACGTATGGAAAACATTGTGTTGTGAAGCCGGTCCACAATGGACGGACGTAGCGAACGGAAGCGACTGACTAAAACAAAAAAGTCTGTTTCCTATTTCTTAATTTTATAATTTCGTCTGATAAGCGTTATCTTTTATTTTACTTCTAAATCTAGGTTCCTCGGGTTATTGGTTTCATACTCCATGTACAGAACCAGGTGCATTTATGAGTTTATCTACACACGTATCATAAGCCCTCTTTACTGCGTACAAAAACCGCACGTTACGATCAGCATAATGTTAAACTATTAAACTATTTGGTAAAAACTCATTTCTTATCTGAAAAATTACACATTATGACCATAATTTGTAATTTTTCTACACATTATGACATTCAAATTTCGAACGCCGACGCCCGACTGCATGCCGCCCCTAGTTTGTCTGTGAAGTTGGTACTGACAGTGTACTCGAGTATGCGTCGCCGGTTTGGTCACCGAACTATTCAACACATTCCGAAAGGATTGAATCAGTACAAAATAGATGCATCAAACAATTAAATTATAGGTCTGGGTCTTCGGAGTGCACTCGCCAAGAAAGCTTGGAGAATCATACAATGATGTCATTGGCAGACAGGAGAACATTGGCTGACATGAAACTTCTTCATGACCTCGTTAGTTATCGCATCGATAGTAGTGCATTAGTGAGCAAGGTGTTACTGCGCGCGCGCGCCGCCCCCCGCCCCCCCCCGCGAGCGCGCCGGCGCTTATGTTTTTAATATTGATTGTATTATTTATTTAAATATGCTGTGAATTAGCAAATAAACAAATGAAATGAAATGAAATTCAAATTTCGAACGCCGACGCCCGAAGTTGGTGCTACAGAACAAGCTAAACAACTGCATAGCCACACCACAGTGCCGGTCAAACTTGCGGTTCCTGTACACATCAAAGAGAGCTTATGATATGTGTGTAGATAAACTAGTGTATGTAACTGTACATAATTAGGCATTAAAACTCGAGTGATATTATTATGAAACTCGCCTTCGGCTCGTTTCATAAACCCACTCTCGAGTATTAACCCATTTAGACCGATAATTATTTTTTTCAAAAACCTTGATTTTTATCAACAAAATCGTGTTAGGGGATGCCTATGTTTACAGTAAAAATATTAAAAAAAAATATCTGTGAGTGGGGGGCCTAGAGGGGGGTGTACCATATATGGTACAGTAGGATAATAGAGATGCAAAAAATATGAGTTCCATGAAAAAGTTTTATTTACTTTCTTGTGTGATAAATAACAAAACATTCCACATGTAAACCAATATAACACTTGATACACCTTGTAGGACATTGTTTGTGGCATTGTCCACACCTGGTTCGTTTTTCTTGCTTAGTGACAAGGTGGTCTTTGCCGTCATATCGAGAGTCATGGGTTACAGAAGATGGCCGACTAGGTCCTGGCTTCTCGCGTTGTTTATTGCCATCAATTATAGAATTTGCAATTCGACGTCGGAAGTTTAGGAGATCCATATTGCCACCATTGTGTCTATAGAGCAACCAAGCATTTTGTACAGACATATCAACGCAATGAAGAATCAGAGGCATGTACCACTTTTTTCCTCGAATGCTAGTGCGAAGTGCAGATATGTTTTGGTCCGATAAATCTACTCCACCCATGTTTTTATTGTATTGATGGATAAGATGGGGTTGAGACACAGATATTTTCTTTTTCAGTTGCTGGGAATATCTTTCAGTTTTGTGGACAGGATTTATACCAACTGCATTTGAACATACTGAGACAATACTGTTATCATGCCATTTGCAAATTATGACATCATCAGACACACGATAATCGTAAAAGCCTCTTTCTTTGTTTTTCGCTTCTTTGTTGCCCAATAAAGGGCATTTTGCACACCTGTTTTCCCTCACAGTCCCTGTTATACGAAAACCCCTCTCAGTCAGCTCGTGGATCAAAGGTAAGCCTGTAAAGAAATTATCTATAAAAAGATGATATAGTCTTTACCATATCCCAACTGCGCTAATTGATCTGCATACGTCAAAACTACACTTGCACCGAGACCAAGCTGAGAGTAACGAGCATTCGCAAATGTAGACGCGCCTTGATATGGCTCAAACCATGCAATGTAACCTCCTGAAGTAGCACCAACCCATAGTTTATATCCATACCGTATAGGCTTTCCACGAATAAATTGCTTGCAGCCATGACGACCAAAATATGGCACCATAGCCTCGTCGATGCTATGGTTCTCCTTATGCGGACAATTCTCAAGGAACTTTGCAGCTAAGAGTTTTAGTAGCGGACGAACTTTTGCAAATTTATCCGATCCATCTAAATTCAGATTATCAGCCACATGAATGTTGGCATATACATACGCGAATCTATCTCTAGACAGTGCTGTAGCAATCAAGCAGTTTCTGGAATCTGGTGCATTTTCCCAGTACATTCTTCTTCTGTTGACTTGAGAGTAGCCACTGACCAGCAAAATTCCGACCAAACACTTGATTGACTTCAATTTTGACGTCAGCAGCAAGAAGTTTTCGTGCTAAATATCTATTGGTCTCAATAGTTAGCAACTCAAACACGTCATCAGAAAAAAACAAAGAAAACCATTCTATTGGAGTTCTTTCAAGAGAAACATGATACAGAGGTTTCCAAGTGGTAAGTCTTGGTTGTAAGTCTCGTTTTCTCCAGCTATATTTCATGGAACGTTTTTGCAAGGGTTCGTGTGTTTCTTCAGTGTCCTGTCCTTCAAGTTGTTGCCCTTGATCATCAGGTTCCCGTTCTTCTGGAGATGCAGCAAGCTCAGCTGGTGCTCGAAGCAAACTAGGAGGCAGGTTATTTATGTTGACGTTATCTTCTTCGCCAGAGTCTTCATCAGTCTGATTATCATTGGCTGTGTTAGGTGGCAGTAAAAAAATATCATAATCTTGCCCTTGGTTGCTGGTATCATCATCTTCCTCAAGGATTGTTGCAATATCGTGCAGAGTCAATGGTCTGAAACAATAAACAAAATAAATATAAACAATTTTCAACTTACATTTTGTCGCATATTTTGCTCATATATGAACCTACTGTACCATATAGGGTACACCTAGTTTATGGTTCAGCATACTGTACAAAACTAACAAAAGAAAGATTTTGTTAGAGGCATGACATCTATTGTACCCTAATCATCAGAACAATGCATAGAAACAATAGAATTTTGAATAATTACGATAGTACTTACCTTCTTGATGACATCGTGAATATTTTTCTATGTTTTTGCCGGATAATATCCAAAATATAATGCAATCCACTCGCACAAACGTATTTATAATATTTTATACGCTAAGCTAACTGTCTAAACTGATTGTCACAATCGTTATAAAATATTTGAAATATGTGGGTATCCCGAAATATTTTTACAAAGTTACTGTACCACATATGGTACGGTAGGTCTAAATGGGTTAATGCCCTCCATTATGTAGCAGTCACATAAACTACTATTATGTGTGTATTAACAGAAAATGCAGTTGGGTTATTTATTTTTATAATAATTCTATGTTTGAGTAATAAATGATACTCATAGCCACGTTATGGTTTCTTTCATTATTCCATAAAAAAGTGTGATCTATGGATAATATGATTAACTTAGCAAGAATGGAACGAAACGCGATTGAAACAATGTTGATTAATGGTTTTGTGACGAAAAGCGAGTATTTACGATTTTCTTACAAGTTTTGACACTTTAATGTTAATATACAAACGATTGCTCTGTCGGGGAGGAGATGCTCTCGTCCGAAGGAAATACTTGGTTTTTACAGCCCTTCACGCCCTCCCGGGAATTTCTAGGTTTTCGATAGTAAATTGTGATCTTTCAAATACATTTGACACTAGCAAAATTAACCTCAAAAGAGGTTAGGTTAGCACGCCAAGTCAAAAGAAGAATAAAATAAAGATAGCTCTATCAAATTGATAATGACATCAATGTTAGGTACGCTCCGAAATTTTGTAAATTTTGGCTTATTTTTCGTACTGATTCCTAGTTTATACGTGACTTTCGCTGTTGTTTACTTGGACTTCGATCTGTGCTTACATGTTTAGCCCGGCATTCTCACAGAGGATGCCGATCCAGAACTCACTAGTACTACCCATTCTATTACCTAAAGAGATTGTTATTATAAATAAAAGATATTTTACAGACAAGACACTTTTATTATGTTTATTGTTATTTATGTTTTATAAAATTGCAATTTACTTTAATTGAGAATAGAAATCAAAGTACAGACAGTGCAATTAATTTTGTTATTACATATTTCACTACTCTTAGCCATTCGTTGCCTACGCAGCGCGCTATTTTCATCTTTAGTCTTGATATATGTGCGTGGTGCACGCCATTCTCATAAAACTAAATCTAGATTTCTTTATTTCAGCTAAAGACTGTGCTTTATCTATATCTATATATTTCGTCTCTAGCGCTGCAATAAATTGACTGTATCGTGTGTGCTCAGAACTGTCCCTTCGCTATGCTTCGGTTAATATATTATGTTCGATCGAAGATCATGCTTTAATTCATCACTGCTTCGCATCCCATATCTACTAGCTGAACTAGCTGACGCAATCAGGCAAGGATCGCAAGGATAAATACGCCACTTAATTTACTCTAATACACCATACACTAAAGTCAGTCGCGCTAGCCGCGGCTCCTAGTCTCCGTTCGTCCAGTGTGGACGCGCCATGTGTCAAATGTCGTAGTGGCAGAATCTTTTTTCGCCAGAAAAAAAAATTTGCCACTGCCACTGTCTAAGAAATAGATTGTAGTAAATATTCAATAATCTGCCTTGATGACAGTCAGATGATAGAATTAAATGTTCCCCCTCCAGCATCAGCATGAACGCCCTGGGCACGCTCGTGTGCTGCGTGTCGGACAAGGGCACCCTGCACGTGTGGGGCGCGGGCGGGGCGCACGCCACTGCGCCCGCGCCGCGAGATCGAGCCGCGGCGGCGCTGCTCGACGACCACACCGCGGTCGGTGAGTGACTGTACTAAACTACTAACTACCAGACGCTGGGGTTCCTTTAGTGTTGCTAAATCTATGCGAGACACATAGACATATAGAAGACCTGGGCAGCGGCATGAGAAATGAACGTCTAAAGGATATTCACCAATCATAGTCGCTAGAAATGACGGCTCTTGTAAGCTGTAGGCTTTTTGTTGGAGCAAGACAAGGGGTCAGAACGTTGATCAATGTGGAAGATTACCCAAATGTTTGGTGGAGGACACTGTATGTTGGAAACACAAGAGTTGTAATCGTCTGAGGTTTGTAGAGTACTACAAGGATATTTTGGGACACATTGATGGCTCCTACGAATACTGACACAAGGATAATTGCCTATCGCAGGCGCGTGCCAAAATATCGTTGTAGCAACTTGACAAACATTGTCAAAGCATCGAAAAGTTTCATTCATCTGAGGTTCTGAGGATATCTGGATATCGACAATTCATCTATAATAACGAATATCATAACGAAACTCTTTGCATAAAGCTTTACTTACTTTCACTCTGTCATTCAGTTGTAAGTCACCTCAAGGGAACGAAACTCATTGCCTACTTACTCTTGTGTTTATTGTCTACAAACTTTTAGCGCCCTCTATGTGGAACTAATATGACAATGAGGTTTTTTCTCAGAAAATACCGATAGATGGCGCTGTGTACGTTACTTTTCGAGGTCAGTGCCACGTGGACCGTATATTTTCATTTTGATATCTAACCCGGACGAGTAAAGTTGTCGTCATTACGGCGCTATTTGCATGTCAGCGAGGTGACATTTTACTCGGCCGGGTTATAATATACGGTCCACACTACACAGACAGACTATAGAATGACGCCCCCGCCGTCGGCCGTCAGCATTTCGATGACGCTGGCAAATGATATGGTCTGTTAACTTTGTTGTTTTCTCGGTGACTTGACTGAGTGACGATTGAAATTCCGTTCATTTGGCTGGCTCGGATTTTCGTGTTTGCTTGTTGTTGAGTTTTCAGTTTTGTTACGAAAGTGACCAATTTCGTATTATTATTTTGAAATCGCCTTGGGGGGATCCCCCCATCCCCCTGACACTACTCCCATTACAAGGTAATGCACCGTTTTCGAGAAAATTAACTTTTGTAACCTCATTTTTGAGGTTACGAAAGTGACCTATTTCGCATTATTATTTCAATCGCCTTTGCTCCGGCTACTAGGTCTCATAAAAAGGCAAGTATTTAATCGCACATCAAAAATACTAATTTTCACAGCAAAAAAGGATCAGCAAAAACACTTTTTTGTTTTAAGTATTTTTGTTGTTCTTACATGTTCAACCTAATACGAAGGATAAAAGGGGCTTCGCTTCGCTCACCCCCTTTACCATTCACCTAAGCTACCGCAGTATTTTGCCCTGAATCCCCATTTGTACATTTCCTTATCGCCTTTTATCTGATTTGAGGTTGAATTTGTACTTAATTGTATATGTGTAATGAATGAAATAGTACTTAAATGTATATGTTTGTTGTATTCCAGTGATAAGCGAGGACGGCACGTTCCACAAGTTTACATACTCAGCGGAGGGCACGTGTCACCGCACAGACTTCGAGTACTTCCTGCAGGTTAGTGGCACTCTCTTAAAATAAAATTACCTATATTTTCGATTAAAATAATTTTATCTACACACGTATCATAAACCCTCTTTACCAAAAATCGCACGTTACGATCAGCATAATGTTAAACTACTTTGTAATAGTAGTTTATGCGACTAATTATGTACAGTTACATACACTAGTTTATCTACACACATATCATAAGCTCTCTTTGATGTGTTCAGGAACCGCATGTTTGACCGGCATTGTGGCTCTGCAGTTGTTTAGCTTGTTCTGTAGTACCAACTTCACGCAGGCGGGCGGCGGCGTTCAAAATTTGAATGTCAGTACCAACTTCACAAACTTTCAGACAAACTAGGGGCGGCTCGCAGGCAGGCGTCGGCGTTCGAAATTTGAATGTCATAATATGCAGATAAACTACACATTATGGTCATAATGTGTAATTTTTCAGATAAGAAATGAGTTTTTACCAAGTAGTTTGACATTATGCTGATCGTAACGTGCGATTTTTGTACGCAGTAAAGAAGGTTTGTGATACGTGTGTAGATAAACTACTATTATAACCTGTATGTCTGGTTATAACAATTACGCAGATTTTATATATTTTTAACACAAAGAGGTTTGTAACTTGACAAACATTGTCAACAGCAGCAAAAAGTTTCATTCTATGGATATTTCGCAGTTAGTTGGTTAAATCAGACACTTAACTAACTCTCTAGACCTTTAATTAAATACCGACGTTTAACCAAGTCACTAAAATTCCGTCAGACAAGTGAGTGAACGAAACGTTTAACGAGTTGTCCAAACGTTTCTAGGCAACAAGATATTTATATGAGTTAGTTAAGTACACATAAAAAGTTTTTATATTGTATAATATAAATATTTTTATGTGTACTTAAGTTTATGTTTAAGTATTTTTTGTTTTTCTACAACAATTTTTAACACGAAGGTTGGTTCGAAGTTCGCTTCGCTCACCCCCTTTACCCTTCACCTAAGCTACCGCAATGTTTTGCCCTGATATCCGAAGATCAACAAATCCAGATCATTAGATCCATTGTGGATCTGGTCAATGGATCTACTGAGAGTGATCGCTGTCGGGCGATCATCGCGTGATCGCTGTAAAAAGTTGCTCGTCTGTCGGCCGAGCAACCCGTGATCACTGTCTGAAGTTGCTCGGGTAGCGTTCGACGACCCACTGAATCTGTTCTCACAAACGCGGAAGCATATGAACTTGTAGCTTTGCAGGTAAAGTGCGGAGTGTCGCCGGCCTGGCTAAACCTGTATGGTTCTACTAGGGATATCGGGATATTGACGATTTATTTCTGTGAACAACTAAACTCTTTCCTTACTTTCTCTGTGTTTATAATCTACAAACTTTTAGCGCCCTCAACGTGGAAATTGTAAATTTGCTTGTAAATTCGTCCCCATTCGCACTTTTTAAATATTTATATCCAGCCACATGTCGTGTGAAGTGTCGTGGGAAGCAGAAACTGCGACATCACACACATAAACATCTTGACCTGGGGACTTTTTTGGTTTATCCCTAGCCGGGGATCGAACCCGGGACCTCTCGCATGGTAGGCAGAGCCACTACCGCTGCGCCACAGAGGTCGTCAAAATGCGTAACTACTTTCCCAATGCGCAACAACTTGCGTTGACGCAAGTTGACTATCCCAGACACAATAGTGAATAATTGTTAAAAAAAACCCGATCATCTAAACTAGTATGCAGGCCGGCCCAGTACAGATGTAGTGAATAATCCTTTCCTTTCGTATTTTCTCGGAAATGTTCGTTTGCCGAATGCCGTCAAACGGGCAATTTGACATTTGACATTGATAAATAAAGTATGCGATTTATTTGATACCTACACGTAATTTAATAATACAGTAATTCATAGACACATCGGCACCATTCGGGTGTTATCGTTGTTCCGAGTTTTGCCGATAGGAAAGGATTATTCACTACATCTGTACCTACCTGTAGGTATTTAAATATGGCAACAAATATTTTATCGTCACCAAAATATTTTTTTCTTACCCAAAATGTGGAAATGATCACCAAAACTTGCAGAAAATATCAGGGCAAAATACTGCGGTAGCTTAGGTATAGGGTAAAGCGAAGCCCCCCTTTATCCTTCGTGTTAGGTTGAACATGTAAGAACAACAAAAATACTTAAAACATAAACATAAGTACCCAAAACATTGATTCAATTATCCAAACAAAATTTGGTGATAATTTACTAATTCTGGCAGTCATTTCGAATTTATTGGTAGTAAATTTTCGAATTTTTTGGTAATAGTTTAAACACAAGCCTAAATATTTATCGTGTTTTTTTTTGCTGGTTTCAGGTCGGCGACGACGACGAATTTATACAGTAAAATCTTAATGTATTTAAAAATTACATGTGAAAAGAGACACTATTCGGCAAGTAAGTGAACAAGCAGTGAGAATACGAGTGAATCCGGATATTTAACATATTGGTCATACATATTATACAGGGTGTTGTTTAATCATTTAAGTTACGCCCGACTCAACAACAGCAACCTGTATTTAAGAATATATTCATTATTATTTTAGGTTTTTACTAAAGAGTTTGTATAAAAAGTGTAAAATTGGAAACAAAGCAACGGCGGCAGAACTTGGTCGCAAATCTTTGTACAAGAAACTAAAATTAACCTATGTTTAATTGATAAAAAATAAGAATTTATGAGTTTAAATCCTCAGGTATATTAAATTGTCTTACTTCGTATTGTATCAGCTTTAAATGTCTTACTTAAACAGTTATTGATAAAAATTACAATATGGATTTCTAAATAGGTTTAATATACTTATGTATTTTTTTTTTAATGTGACAGCAAACCAATTCCAGTGGTAACACAACTAATATCAGCCTAAAAATAGTAAATAGAGCAACCAGTTTTTTTTCCATGCCATAGGAATTGCACATATGTGAAATTGATGGAACAGATTGCATAGTAAACTTCTTTACTACTTAAATTTAACTGATTCTTTTTATATCCTCAGTCATGACAGATTAGGATCATGTTGATTTAGTATCGACAAAGTAAGCGTATCGAGCGATCTTTATTTACAAATAAATTGCAAATCGAGTCGCTTACTTTCATTTTTTTTAAACCTTCGTCAACTTCTACCTGGTGAGCCTGTAAACTGTAATGTTTAGATAGTGTATTCTTTCAGTCATATTTTTTTGTATTCATAACGTTATTTTTTCATTTAATTCCATTTTTTTACTCATGAAGCCAGACAAGACAGTTAGGTCGAGTGTTGTGAAACAAGTTTGAATGGAAACAAATAACGTTCTTATCATAATAGATTGTTCAGTGTGAGAAATATGGCGAAACCGGCTTGAAATAATTGAGCACATATGGGTAATGTATTAAGATAATGATAATGTTTTAAGATTGTTAATGTGCAAAGGCGATAGAACGACGTAAATTATTACAAAAAGAGAGAAGGTTGTCTATTGCTCTTCACATCTGTGTGTAGTATATTGACGGAGTTTATGGGAACTAGATGTGCAATTTATTGTTTAAACAGGGTGTAATATGAATCTGTTAGATAGCAAAAATCGCAATTTCTTTCTCTTACACCCTGAAGATAAAGCAACTAAAAACTCAGTAAGGTCACAAATCCTATTTTATAGGTACACTGTAAAATATAGCAAATACTTAATTTGTATACCAATACCTTAATTTGTATATTTTATAACCAATGTATGTTTTTTTCTTGTGGTTCAGTTTTAATTGTCACTGTTCACAAAATAAATAGGTGATTTTACGAGTCATGGCATGATATGATGTTTCCAGCAAGATAGATGATATTATGAGTAGCATTGTAGACCATATGCCTCTTGGATTTATAAAATCATTAGTCGCTTTAAATCATCTTAGTCATCTTCATGTATGTGTGTTTGTGTAAAAAATTGGTCTGTTACATAGAATCATTTTTTAGTTTCGATTTTAGTCTTTTTTATTTCATCGGGCCTTTTTTATTAACTTAGTCTCATATTAGAGTCTGATGCTCAATATTAGTTGTACCTTTGCATTTGCTCATTTTTAGTATTTTAATTGGACAAGTTTATTTTTTATTTTTGAATATAAGAATTGAGAGAAATTAACTTTTAATTTACTTTTTTTGTCTCCGTTGTACTATCCGCGGATGTCAAAGGATTATGGTGTCAATCTGAGATATGGACTGTCCACATTCCAGCGTTCATCCAAATCGGTTCAGCTATTTCTAACAGACTTACCGTCTCTATGAATCCCGTTTACGTCTTACCTTGTCTATATCTATTGATCACTTGAAAACAATCGAAGTCTGATCTCAATAGATGCCAGCCATCCTTTTTTGTAAGAATTTAGATCTTAATGTATATACACACACCATACAAACAAATAGGTATTCACATGGTTTTAATAACATGAAACAGCCATTAGATAATGTAGCATAGCAGTAGACAATGACATGTTAAACTATAATAATACAATAGGTACATACGGTCGGTGTTTTCACTCTTGTGGGCTAAATAGTAAACAAACACATTTCACGACATTTCGAAATAATCAAGCAACGAATATTACCACAATAAGTGATGACAGTAGTTTAAATTCTCACGCACTAATTACAACTCAAAAAATGCTTTAAATTGTCCATTGAAATAACATTTTTAGGCAAAATCGTAATTTTGACGGAGTTCCTGCAAACCGATTGTCGCAGCTTCCGCCATTGTTGTTTACTACTTAGCTCAAGTATACAAACTCAGACTTAATAAATGTATATCACTTGAAATCTTAGTTATATCTTCTTCATAAATTAGGCAGATCATAATATCTAGATACCTAAAGTGTTTCTCTATAAATTAGGCAGATCATAATATCTAGATACCTAAAGTGTTTCTCTATAAATTAGGCAGATCATAATATCTAGATACCTAAAGTGTTTCTCTATAAATTACGGAACCTAAAAGTTTCTATGTTGAGACTTTTTAGGTACAAAATTTGCCTGTAAGAATGTCATTTATTTTTATACAAAAATTGTGATGACAACACAACACTGCAGTTTTGTATTACAATATTTTGATACCTCTGTGTATCACTAAAGGCTATTTGGCGATTGAGTAATAAAATCTCTTTCCAACACCTTGTTTTATTTCTGTTCACTTCATTTGCTTTTGACCGCCACAGACGCAGACGGCTCCGGCCGTCAACTGTTTTTGTCGTGCCACTGACTGACGACTGCAGCCGACAAACTTCAGGATATAAAAGGTCAAAGTCGAACTCGCGCACGAAGGGTTCCTTACCACCGTACAATGGCAGGGATGGTGTGGAGTGAATACAGCAGGACCGCTTTAATCCGAACTCCGAAAATTTACCACCCGTTCGGATTCGTGGAGAGTTCGGATTATAGTACAAAAAATTAATAGGGTCTTTTTTATGAAATAAAACTAATAGTATTGTGAAATTTTAAATGTAAATTCATGTATAAACGTTAAATTTATTAAACTTTTTTAAATAAATCCAATATTTTAGTTTGTCGGGAGGTATTTTATGAAAAATAAAAAGCTTTATCGCGCAATTTACGTAAAAGCATTTTTTTCTGGCAAAGGAATGTCCAAATGTGGGGCGTTCGGATTACAGAGGTGCTCGGATTAGAAGGGGTTCGGATTAAAGAGATCCTGCTGTAGTTTGGATTTTACGTAGCAAAATGTTGTTTGAGTACGGCCGCGAAAAATTGTACAATAACTTTCGTGAACTGGTTACACACTGTTACTGAACTTTATAAAGCCTAGTGTACAATGTAAGAGAAATATTACCTGATAATTTTTGTTTTTGAAAGTGAAACTTTAATACGGCTTTGAAATTGTTATTTTTTTTTATCAAATTAAATTTAAAACTTAATAAAACAAAATGTAATCACAAAGAAGTCTTTATTTTGGAATACGTGCCTACGTAAATGTTTTGTAAATGCAAAATTTCAGCTCAATCGGTTAAAGATATGTGCTTCAAGATGGTGTTGCAAGATTCCACCCGAACAAACATACATATATACATACATACTAGTGAAGTTAAATAAAAGCTTTAAAACTTTTTTTTAAACTTATGAAGCCTTTATTTCGATTCTACAGTGTAAACTACTCCTAACAACCGATCAAGAATGTTACGTTACACATATAGTTACATACTGTATCATTCGTGAATCAAAATCTCTGTGGACACAACCTAAAAAATATTTATTCACGTATCTTTTGAAGTAATAGGACGCCGCATACACACACAATTAAAACTTATAACGTAAATTGGTATTCTTAACGTGTAATCTCACTTAAAAACAATTAAAATTTGCCGAGACGAACTTCTGAATGACTTTGACAGAAAACGAAATGGCGATTTCTTTCCATATGTTAGCCAAAATGGAGGTGGTGTTGCCGTGACTAAAAAACTTTACTTACGGGCTGGGAGTCTTGCTGTTTTTTTTTAATGTTACATAGGTGAGGTTACATTCAAGAACAAAAACTGAGACTCACATGTTTCAAACTAGTTTATATTATATTTTACGTTGTTTATGAACAAAGCATATTAACATAATAATTCAAAACTTACAAAATTGTACAGGTTAAAAAACAGTTGTGCTGTTTTGTGTGACTTCGAAGTATGATATGTCTAGGTGGGACACACGATTTTTTAATAGAGACTAAAATTAACACTACAAAAAAAAATATGCTCGATAAAGGCAACCAAAATGAATTTAAATTATTTATAGGAAACACGAATAAACACGAAATTGCGAACCAGGATCAATTTACAAGTTATCATTAATAAAAATGTATATGGTATTTTTAACACTCGATAGGAGAGAGACAGATTTTTTTCCAAAATACAATTTTTCGCGGCCGTACTCGTTTACAAAGTTATTGGTGCGGCTCCTTTCACACTCCATGTAAACATGACCAGGTGCATTCATAAGTTTGTATGTGGTATTAAAATAATTGTTGTATGAGAGCCCCCTTAAAAATTATTTTATTGTTTTTTTAGTATTTGTTGTTATAGCGGCAACAGAAATACATCATCTGTGAAAATTTCAACTACTTATCTAACTGTCACGGTTCATGAGATACAACCTGGTGACAGACGGACAGCGAGGCTTAGTAATAGGATCCCGTTTGGCACCCTTCGAGTACGGAACCCTAAAAAGAGACCATATCTCGTTAGAATTAAGTTGTATTTTGCATAGCATAGCAAACATGTTTAGCATGTGAAACATTTTGTATTTGATGTGTGGCTGGCGGTCAAAAGGTTCAAAGGACCGTAGCTCAAGCAGGAACCAGCTAGGGAGAAAGTCTCCGTAATCGAAATGTGGGAAAATGTACCTATGAGATTTTGAACAGCGCCCCTATTGTGCGTAAACATAACTAAAATCGGTAGCAGGAAGCATTTTCTTATGGTGTTCGAAACGATTCTTCAACAACGCGCTTGTCAAATATATAGGATTCGATAGAATCGGCAGCACGAAGCCACGAACGACGTTTTGACATACGCTAAGGTGAAACTCGTCAGCTGGCTATCGAAATCTCACGATTAATTACTCACTTAATATTTGTTGGTGAGAATAGTTTCGTTTTATTTAATTAACGATGTACTATTGTTTGTTGTTTCTAAGTGACTTATAAACGTGAGTGTTAATTTTCAATATAAGTATATACCCTAGACTATTTACTTTATAGATGGAGTGTCACTTTCGCGTCGAAAAATAAGGCGCACAACAGTGGGCCGCCATTCAAACTGTCTGCCTTGAGCTGACATTGGAGATGCACGCGTTAGAGTAATTGTGTTCTGTGCGTTGTACAGTTTCACAGGTCATCAAAATTTGATAAAAAAATGCCTTGCTGTGCGATTAAAGTGTGTAGAAATTATAAAGGACGAATAAAAGCAAATCACAAGCCATCATTTCAACGGGAAGTCAACCTAAATTCGATGTATTTCATAAAACATTAAGTAAATTCTTGTTGATTTCACATGATTCACACTTTACGTTTTATTAGTGTTGCCAGTTTTTCAACGCAAAACTTCCCCACAAATTACAACTATGCTCGCACCAAAGTGCTTTTGAACATGAGGTGATAAACTAGCATCGCCTTTTTCCATACGGGGTGGCAAAATCACAGTTGTGACCAAACTCAGTCATACTTCGTAGTTACTAGTCCGATTTGCTTCAAAATTTATATCTGGGAATCCGGTTGGAGTCAACACACAAGTACAACTAAAACATAATAATGTAATAAATGATGTATATGTTACGGCTAAAGCTAGGTGTGAAACTAAACTTAAGTTTAGCCGGCTAGTCTTATGATTAATTTCGAGCGTCGGCTAATGTCCGTAATAATGTTCATTGCGATAAATGATTTCAACATTAGTCGGCTAAACTGCAGTTTAGCCTCGACGCTGTTGAGGCTAAAGATGGGTGAGAAAATATGGTTGACATTAGCCGACTAAACTTAAGTTTATTTTTCAGTATACCTAGGCTAATGTTGAAAAATTACCGTCCAATCTGGAATAAGTGATGATGTGGGATGTAGCCGTAAACACTGTGGTAGCTTAGGTGAAGGATAAAGGAGGTGAGCGAAGCGAAGCCCCCTTTATCCTTCACCTTCCTTCCGTGGTAATGGATGCACAAACACCATGGTTTGTGCATCCATTACCACGGAACAACTGAGCGCGCTCGTGGCTACTGACTCGGTGGACTGGAAATGTCGCAACTGTACGGGAGGTGTAAACCCCAAACGCCTCTCCTGCATCCTACCTGACGCGGACGAAGAAGACAATACGGATAACGAATCCTTATCAAATATGGCGCAAAACAAAGTAATGCAGAAGATACTAAACGACATACGGCGAGAGGTCAGAGAAATTATCACTTCGGAGCTGCAGTCTACCCTACAATTCTACTCTGATAAAATCGACGAGTATGAGGAGAAAATTGCAGTATATGAATCCAGCATCAAAGTGGTCGAAAATCAGTGCCAGGACCTGAAAACTTCTGTAAAAAATGCAATGCTCAAATATGAGACTTTGGAACATAAAATGAATGCTTTGGAACAATCACAAATGTCAAATTACATTGAAATATGCGGTGTCAAGGAAGCTACCGATGAGGAACCCCTTGATATATCCAGTAAAATCTGCTCCAAGCTGCAACAAAATCCTAAAGCCATAATAAAGGCATACAGGAAGTCTGGGAAAAAAAACCGGGCCGCGGACGCCGGAAACGAAACCTCCCCCCCCCCCCATAGTTGTTGCTATACAGGATGGGTGCCGTGATAAGTGGCTCGAGGCTGCAAGGACGATCCAGCTCAACAGCACCGACCTAGGAAGAGAGGATACCTCCAAGATATATATTCGTGAAGCCCTGACTCCCAGCTCGGCCTTTCTTTTATGGAAAGCTAAAAAAGAACTGAAAGAGAGAGGCTTATGTAAGTTTGTTTGGATTAAAAATGGCCAAGTATTGGCAAAAAAGGAAGAAAAGGAAAAAACCAACATCATCAGGTCAATCAGCGACATAGAAAGGTTGAAATTTAACTTTTCCAAGTAAGTCTATACCCTATTACCTTAACAATAACATGCCTTAGTTATTTACAACAAAAATGGATGACACCATAGACAAATCGATTCAAGAACTAAGTCACAACTCATGGAATGATTTTACACAAGACATAAAAATACTACGAGGAGAAAACCAACTAACAATATTAAGCGTAAACATCAGATCTCTTATCAAAAAGTTTGCACAACTTGAACTGATACTGACAAGCAGCAGCAGCATCGTTCATGTTGTGGTGATAACGGAGGCGAACATCACCGATACTACTAAATCGTTATTTCAACTGCAAGACTATGAAATGCACTTCGAATTACGCAATGCCAGAAAAGGAGGCGGCGTTTTAGTGTATGTGCATAAAAGTGTGTCATTTACAAGGTTCAAATCAAGTTCTCTTAGTTACGAGTGCATTTTTGGTGAAATTAAAACCTCTTTTAATTATAAAAGTGGATTATGTGCTATTTATAGACCTCCAGAGAGGAATAAAAATATTTTCCTTAAGGAAATCTCACGCTTGATCTCAAAATACCCTGTAAAGCAGAACCTTGTAATTCTAGGAGATATTAACATAGATCTTAAGGTAACAAACTCTCATGTACAACAATACCTAAACGTAATGTACGAATCAGGCTTGGAGTGTGGAATAAATCAGTACACACGTGTTGAAACAAAAGGTAATATAATCACAAAGTCGTGTATAGACCATATTTTCTTACGCGATGTAAACCTCAATAACACTAAGACATCCCTTATACAAAATCAAATGGCTGATCACTACATAACCGGTTTATCTATCGCTTATAATAATCACCGCACACAAACACAAAATAATCATAAATTAATAACTCAATTGGACAATGAAAAAATACAAACTGAATTTTCCAAAATAGACTGGAATGCGGGCTTAACCCATGTAAACCCAAACGATATTTTGAACTTCATTATAGAAAAATTTACAGATGTGTATAATAATTGCAAAAATTTAGTTAAAGTTAAGATAGGCAAAAGACATCAGTGATGGATGACTAATAAAATAACATCTATGTGTGCTCAAAGGCAAAAACTCTTTCAAATATGGAAGGAGGATGAAAGTAACTTAAAAAATAGACTATTATATAATATTTACAGAAATAGGACAAACAAATATATAAACAACGTTAAAAACAACTACTATAAGAAAGAAATAAGTAAAAATTTTAAAAACCCAAAAAAACAATGGGAAATTATAAACAAATTAAGCGGCAAAGTAATTAAATCCATCGATGAAATAATAATTAATTCATTTAATAATACAGATACATCAATTTTGGTTAACAATTTTGCTATAGAATTCCAAAACAATGTTAAAAAAATCTGCTCGTACTGTGATAAACCATTATTAAACGTCGATACTTACTCTAAGCAACCAGATATAACAATGAGGTAAAGGTAAATAAAGCATATGAACGATAAAAAAAGTCCCGGGATCGACGGAATTAGAATGAAAGATTTAAAGTTTATAAATTCACAAATAACACCCTTAATAACACATCTGATCAACTCTTGTATTGCATCGTCCTTATTTCCTGACAAACTAAAAGTAGGTTGCATACGACCTGTATACAAAAAAGGGCCTAAAACGAAATTAATAACTACAGACCGATAACAATATTACCCTGCATAGATAAAATAATTGAGAGATACTTAGGCAATGAATTAAATAAATTTATTACAAAAAACCAAATTATTAACAACAAACAATTCGGCTTCCAAAAACAGAAAATACGTCACAACTTCTTTCTCAATTTACCAATGAAATCAACAAACACATGAATAATCGACTTCATGTGCTTGCTGTTTTCATTGATTTCAGCAAAGCCTTTGAAACTCTAAATTATACCACACTTTTTTCAAAACTACAACAAAACGGCATACAGGGACCCTTCCTAGAATTGTTAAAAAACTATCATACAAACAGGTTCACCGCGGTAAACATAAACGGGGCTTTCAGCCAGAAGATCCTCACCGAAGAGGGCGTGGCCCAAGGGTCAATAACCGGACCAACAGAATATCTTCTATATGTCAACGACATGTGTAACATATTTACTGAAGCTTCGGTTTATCAATTTGCCGACGACACCTGTCTAATTACTGCACACAAAGATATTTCAATAGCTCAGACACAACCCCAACACAACTACAACCAGTTATGCAAATGGGCACATGACGTAGGTCTAATCATTAACGCACAAAAAACAAAATTATTACACATCCACTCACCATACTTGCACACAATGGCCACGCCTTCTATTACATCTCACTCACACCAATGCTTTCATTCGGATATCAACAGACCTATAGTTTGTAACTGTACTAAATTGGAACTGGTTAGGCAACATACCTACTTAGGCCTAATCATAGATAATAATTTTAATTGGAAACCTCATATCGAACATATATGTAATAAACTTAGGGCAATATTGTCTCGGTTGCAAATCCTAAAATTTAAAGTACCATTCAACATATTGAGAATGTTGTACCTATCACTTGCAGACTCCATTATAAATTATTGCTTAAGTAGTTATGGCCGCACATTCAAAACTAACATAAATAAAATTTACGATTTGCAACACAGACTTTTAAAGACCATAGTACCTCTAAAGATAAAACAAAAATTCAACCAGAACGAACCAGGTTTGTTTCACTATTGTAATATACTAACTGTATACGATAAACTGGAATCGTCCATTCTGTGTATGGAATATGGTCGTATAGATTCATTAAATAGAAAAATTAGACCTAAAAACCTACGAACTTTGTCCTATTTGCCTACCTATGTTATTCCCCGCTATATATATATATAGTCCGTTGGCCATATGTATTGTTATAACAATACATATGGCCAACGGACCTGGGAATACATGCTTCCCAGTATTTTAAATAAGATACCTAAAATAACTATAGACAATTTACTAAATAATATATTCAAGAGAAAATTTATCTTAAAATCATATTACTTTTCCCGTTATGTTTAAAATAAAGTGCAATTGTAGCAATGTATACATAGATAGATATAGTCATAGATAGTAGATATGTAGATATGTATGTAGATATTATGTAGACATTGTTTCTATTGTATCCAAAGTACTTACCGTCGAGTAGTTAAGCGATCTCACCATGTCGCACTTAAATCTAGTGGTTTCAGCGCATGGTTACTGTATTAACAAATGTAATTTATTTATTTATTGAATAAACAAAGTTAAAAAAAATAAAAACTTAACCGAAATTCAGCTAACATAATATGGTTAAAATGAGTTTAGTTTATTTACCAAGTTTATTTATTTAGGTTATAATGTAGAATAAATGATCGAAGGTAATCCACCAACTTGTACAGTTTCCCTGCTTTTTCCGGTAGTATTGCTTTTGTGGCAAGATTTGACAAGCCCACAGATTAACAGGTCGCGAGCGTTCCAACATGTCGACTCGCACACTAGCCTGCTAAAGTTGGCCTGTTTTCACCGCTGTCATTCAGTATTGACGCGGTATCTAGTCTAGTAATTAATGATGAGCGATTGTGAATGATTCCAATATTCGAATGGTTTGATACTACTAATATTAAGATTCGAATCCAAAAACAATCGACAACTAGTTTTCAAATTCGAATGAAATCGCTAGTTCATTCATTCACTTTGCCATACAAAATTGAGCATTAGTCTCGGACGATACAGTCTACTTTTATTTGATATTCGTATAAGTATTTACTGATTTGCGATCTACTATTTAGTTGACAAATATATTATTTAGGCGATCACAGTTAAGAACTTCGCGGGTAATCGCGTTAACTGTGAGCTCTGTGGTCTTATGCGTTTCACACTTGCTTCTCACACAGGAAATGCAGGTTCGAATCGTGACCATGTAACAATGAGATAATTAATCTATATTGAGTATATAATACGTTCTAATATTGATGGAAAACATCATGAGGAAACCTTCATTACTCCATAGCTGCGGCGATGGGCTAGCCTCCTATAACGCAAAATGGAGTATTGAATAACTGGCTCAAAGTGAGCACAATTGTGCCTCTGCCCCCCATATGGGAAAAGGCGTGACGCTATGTTATGTTATCGCGTTAACACTTTTGTCTAACATTATACTGCGCAGATTATTAAATATAGCAATCTACTGTTACCTTGCGCGTAGCGCGTCGCGTCGAACATACATCGGCACAAAATGGCGGGAACGGAAGAAGTTAACGCCAATATGTTTGTTTATGATTCATTCTCACTCACACATGTTTCGTTTAAATATCTTTCTATTCACTGGTACAAGTAAAAGATAACAACTAGCTTTCAATCAAAATAGTTTTTTATTGGGGCGCAATAAAGACTAGGAAAATTCGAATACAAACTAGTAACTTGTAATATTTATAAAGTTCGTTAGCTGATTGAATTTACCACACGAAATTGAAACGTTTTTCTATGTAAAATACTCTGAATAGAGTTTACAAAACATAGAGAACTAATAATGAAATTTTTATTATAAGGAATAAAACGATGCTCGATTATCGATTGTTCTAATTCGATTGATGACGTTATTCGAATAATTTGAATAAAAGCTACAATCGATAACTTTATCGATTGTTATTCACAATCGCCCATCTTTACTAGTAATACCTACACCCTACACATTTCGTACATTATGTATGTAGCAATTCCCTTGGTTATGTACTAAGAATCCCATGGTGAAACTCCGTCGATGAGTTGGGGGATTGGTTGGGATGAAATACTACGTGAATATGTATGCATGGAGTCATGATCCTCGATAGTGATGAACCGTTTGTGCTCAGAGAAGGATAAAAACAAGCAAAAATAGCGTCAAGCCTTCCCCCGTAGGGAACGGCAGAGGCACATTTGTGCTCGTTTAGCCAGATATTCAATACTCCATTTTGCGTGACAGGGGGCTAGCGCATTGCAGCAGCTACGGAGATATGAAGTTCATTGTAATTTTTGGATCTATGGATGCTTTCTTTTTAAACCTTAACCAAGATCTTTTCATTGACAAACATAAACATTTACATACAGGTACACACATTGCTTCTGGCCCCACACTAGGATACCCTGTGTCGTGGGTACCAGAAACAGCAACGTCACATACATATAAACATCCAAGACCTAGGGTTTTTTTCCCTTTACCACAGCCGGGGATGGAACCCGGGACCTCTCGCATGGTAGACAGCGCCACAGAGGTCGACAATAGTTTTGAACTTTATCAAGTTGAAGATTTGGTTAGAATTTACCTATCTCCCTCTGCTTAATTCATAATTCTTTATTGAACACAGTTATTAAAAAGATACATTAAGAGAAAACATATGATCAAAGGCGAGCTTAACTCTGAAGAGATTTCTTCCAGCCAACCAAGGCATGGAAGGAAAACTTATCATGAAAGGGTAGGCAAGGCACAATAACTAATCTATAATAAAATATATAACTAAATTAACGACCTCACCATTGAAACCTTCATGAAAATCAAATTTGACATGGCAAAAAATATTTTGTACACGACTGTACATTTATTGAAATGTATGGGAAATTAAACATTGCATTTTTAATGCAGTTCTTCAAATTAAACCAGGTGGAAATTATTATTGTTTTGGTGGACTATTTCTGGACTATTTTTTGGCACAAATATCAAACTGAGAGTCGTAGGCGGTCCGGAGATATTTGATGTTATCAAATGTTCAAGCTGTAATCCTCACCAAGATGTCTTAATAACTCTGGAAACGTTGAAGGACTATTTCTGAAATTTGGCATGTCGTGTGGACTATTTCTGGACTAATTTTTGTAACACAAACCAAGTCGATAAACCCTTCCGTTTGCTTGCACGAGAGATAAGGATTACAGCTTGACGTCAAGCTATAAGTGGACTAATTTTCTTTCTTGGTGGACTATTTAGGACTATTTCAGGACTATTTTATAGCATTTTCACATTTCATTTTCATGAAGGTTTCAATGGTGAGGATTACAGCTTAAAGGTCGTGTAAATTAAATATCTATAAAATACGGAAAATAAAATACATACTCATGTATATCAAATGACTAAATAAGTACTACATACATAAACCTGTACACATAGTTTACATATAATATACATATATGTATATATATATATATAATATATATATATATATATACATACTACTACTATCACAAAAGAGAGAGGAAGAGCTCTTTTACCCGGTTTTTGAAAGCGAAAAGAGTGGGTCTGACTTTTCGTACAAGGAAGTATGTGCCACAGTCGGACCGCCTGCAACCTGAAGGAGTCCTCATAGAGACTCCTTCATAAGAGTGAGACCTTGAGATATCTCCAGTGCCGATCTCCTGAAAGAGATTCTCAAAGCGGTCTCAGAGGTAACTGGGGTAGCACGGTTTTTTTAATATATTGAAACGATAAGAAAGAATATGAGAGTCGGCGACGACGAATCGGAAGCCACCCCAACTCTTTGTGATATTGAGAAACATGGTTGGATTTGCGCAGCCCGAAGATAAGCCAGCACGCCGGCTTTCGGTAAGACAGATTGTTAAAAGTTTTCGATGATGCTTTATTTAAATCAAAATGCTAGTAACTTGGTTAAACCTCGGTATTTAATTAACGGTCCAGAGAATTAATTAAGTGTCTGATTTAACCAACCAACTGTGACATAAACATATTATTGACCCAAAGCGAGGGGGGGGGGGAAAGTGAGCTAGAATTCTTGGAATAGATAAATATTGTATTTTTACTGAATTTTGTTTGTGGCACTAGTGATAGAGTGAAGAGAATATAAATATGTAGCACTTTCCTAGCAGGTACAAAGTGTTAAATAATAGAGTACATCTCAGCATAAACTATCTATCCCTGGTTTGCAAAGTCCTACTTCAGGGATAAATATAGAGTCCATTTTATTACTTAAGTAATTTATTTCCTAATAGGAATAAGCTGACATTTATCAGAAATCCTTTTGATCTCAACTAATTTTATTGCCAATGTTTTGTATCCGATTTAACTAACATTTAAGGCTTTGTGGTCATAATAAATAATGTCTATGTCACATCTATAGGAAACTACAGCAAAAAACAAAGATAGGAAACTATCTAATTACTTATTTATTTACACTATACGCTTAAAGGATTCATTAACAAATATGTATGATATTTTTAAAGTACATGCTTTTTACATCACTAATTTTCAGGCTTCTTCCGATCAAATGGATCTGACCATACCTTCATATCTGAAAAGAAAAAAACAGACTGAGCTATCTTTCGGTGGGTTAGACAAATTAATAAAATAAGCGACTTTGTCAAAGGAATCAAGATACAGGGCAGAGACATAGGTGGGGTTGATGAACCTGCCTGGTCCAATTAAGCAGGGGCCCAACTTTAGTACACAATGACCGCTCCATGACAATTACGGTCAACTTATTATATCAAATATTTGGCGTTTGGAAAATATTTTTTAAGAATTTATGGAAAAAATTAAGCATAATAATTTAGTTAATCAACAAAAGAAATGGCATTAAAAAAAAGTCCCATAATGGATATCTAAAGTTGACCTGTAATGTTAACCTAAGAAATAATCACATAGTGTGCGCCCTGATTTAGACTCGCGAACGTTAGCAATTCTTTCAAGGGTCAGTGTATTCTCTACTATAATAAGATACCTCTGGAGATTTTGATATTGCCATTTGAGCAATTTAAAAAGCATGTAAAAGCGACTTTGTCGAAAAAGGGATATTACAATGTTCAAGATTACTTAAAGACAGGACTGTATGGGGTTAATCTAGCTCAACACATACCTTGCTGTTAATAATTTTGTAATTATTTATTCCTGCTTATTAATCACAATAATTAAATTTTTCATATTTGTAATAGTTATTTTAGCACAACCTATTTTTAAAAGAGATCTAAAATCAATCTGTGGGAGTTTCTACGCCCTTCTTCTCCCACAGTGGTCCAATGTAGAGAAGAGGCAAAATTGATGTTTGCTAAGTATATGTAAATATCTACAGTAATAAAGTACTTTCAACTTTGACTTTGACTTGACCATAATCGTTGTGTAATTGTCATTGAGCTGTCATTGTGTACCGGAATTGGGCCCCAGGGCCCTTGTACGTACATGCACAAAGGCCCTGCTCAAGTAGGCTAGGTGCAGGTACTTTAAACCCCTGTCAAAGAAGATATATTAACTCTACTTTCACTTTTAATCTCACTTTTGCCCGATCCATGGTAATAAAATTCAAAACCTAAAACGGGAAAATGTCAGCTAGAGCTGACCGTGGCACTCAAGCACTTAAGGTACTAATACTTACTTCCAGGTTGAATATCTTCGCGTTTGATGTTCTTCCTAGTCTCCAATTGTATTTCTTCTGAAAATTAATTATGTACTTTGAAAAGTATACCTAGTTGTGTAAAGAATCAGTAGTTTGGATTGAAATTCAAGGCACAATTTGAAACATGAAATAATGCTAGACTTTGGTAAAGTGCAACGGCGGTATAAAATGAATTTAGGCCAGGTCTGGACGTTCTTTAAAGCTTCAAAACTCAGAAGTAACTTACTATACTGCGATGAATCCATCATAGGGCTTATTGCTATAGGATAGAGCGCGAGTCCCATGAAACCGACGAACCCACCAATGAAAGCTGAATAGCGCCACCCTTTAAAAGGCGCCATGACTCCTAAACTATATAACTATAATTCTATTCGATTCGGAAAGCAAATTAATTGCATGTCCACCCAAAAAAATCGTACAATTTTATTTTTATTTTGGTATTTTTGATGTCAATCAATCAATTTTTAGGTTTGATGGCTTCTACTGTGGATATTTTTGATGTCAACGAACGTAAACACACAAGACGAAACGTTAATAAAATGACAACTGTCTGTCAACAATGTCAATGTCTTTTTTTTTTTTCGTCTATCCATGAGGCAATGGTAATCAAAGTCGTACAGCCATGTCTTCAGTGTGTACCTATATATTTTTGATTTGAGGTATATTATGGCCGAAGTCAACAGCGCGTTCCGAATGGCACCATAATCGATTATAGCGTCTACGAGGTCGTTCCGAATGAGTTTTAGCGTGACAATGATAGCTCAAAATGACGTCATGAATAATATCATAAACGCCGCCATGATGTGCTATCATCGCCCATGCTCTGAGCGTCAGCACTGTGAGTGAGCCATCAAAAGTGACAGCTGACAATCAAACTTAGAACAGCAACCAGCAGCGACTCCTGGCGCTCTATAATTGTTTATTTCCTTATTCACCCAAAACAAAGCTAATATAACTACTACGACTCGAAATGACAATAACTTACAAAAGTTGGGTTATAATAGTGTCATCTGTCAGTTTCAACGTCTACCGTTGCTTTCAAAGCGTTCCGAATGGATATCTACGATGGTCGACATTTCCCACTCTGAACGGACGTGATGGTCGTAACGTCACGTGAGCGATGATGGCTTTGTTGATGTGACTCGGAGCGCGACACTGGTCTTCCGTAATTTTGTTTCATAAAATAATGTATATTATTTATTACTCAAAGATCAAACCGTGGATTTTTCCGGCTTTTGCGGTGTATGCGAAAAAGAGATTGAATGTATCTGAAATTAAGAAAAAAACCTGACAATAATATCATAAAGACAACATTCACTACAGAAACTTTTGCAATCACTTATTGATGATACACACACACACACTGTCAACTTACACACCCATGAATATTTATTTTATTTATTTATTTTTATTTATTTAGGTCTACTAACAATTTATGCACTAGTTACATAACATTTGGGGGGGCAATTTATCTTATTATTTAGAATTTTATATAAAAATGCTAAATCTATGTATTCAAAACGTTTTGATAAGGAATTTATTTTTTGAAATGGTCAAGTCTGTCCTCGTAAGACTCTAGTTTTTTCGCCAAACATTTTGAGTACGCCCAATGCCACGTGAACCGCTTTTGGATGCGTTCAAGGCGCAACATGTGTGATGCATAGTGTTGGCGCCATACAACACTAGCGTACTCTAGGATGCTGCGCACAAGACAGTTAAACAATAAGATTTTTGTCTTAGGATTCCTGAAAACTTGGCTGTTCCGGATGACGAATCCTAACATTTTTGAAGCCCTTTTTGTGATATTGTCGATATGGGGAACGAAGGTTAGTTTGCTGCCAAACAGTACGCCCAGATCTTTTATGGTGTCGAGCTTTATTAACGGGGTATTGTCTATAGTGTAAGTAGTGGGTATCTGTATTTGTTTCCGTGTGAATCTCACATGCGAGCATTTTGTCGAGTTCAGTTACATTTCATTATTGTTACACCAGGAGCGAGCCGGTTTAGGTCTTCCTGAAGATGTGTCGAGTCTTCTATCGTGTCTGTGACTTTCACCACTTTTAGGTCGTCTGCGTACATAAATGGAGTTGACTACAGAAAGCATTCCGGTAGGTCGTTAATAAATATATTAAACAAAATTGGGCCTAAATGCGATCCTTGTGGGACTCCTGAGGTTATGGGATTATGACTAGACGGGTATCCGTTCACTACTACGTGGAAGTTACGATCTACTAAGTAGGATTCAAGCCATCTTAGCATGGGTCCCACAAAGCCAAACCGTTCTAGCTTGAATATTAGTACCTGATGTGAGACTTTATCAAAAGCTTTACGGAAGTCCGTGTATACGACGTCTGCTAACTTGCTCCTGTCCAGTGCATCCACCAGTTCATCCTCAAAGCAAACCAAATTCGTGCACGTAGACCTGGCTTCTAAAAAACCATGCTGGTGATCTGTTGTTACCTGCCTAAAGTATCTCTGGATGTTTGGACAGATCAGTGACTCTAGTACCTTTGCGAAGATGCACAGCAGAGAAATTGGTCGGTAATCTGTAACAGAGTTCAGCTCTCCTCCCTTGAAAATGGGAACTACTCTGGCTTTCCATTTTTGAGGAAACGTGCCGGACTCAAGAGATTTGTTAAATATTAGAAAGAGTGGCTCTACTAGGCAGTCCGCGGTTGCTTTGATGAATAGTGGTGGTATTCCATCAGGCCCTGATCCCTTATTGGGATCCAGATTCTTAAGTTTAGCAAAGATTGAGACTCTATCCAGCTCCAAGGACGCAAAATTGTCGCTGTGGAGGTCGGTTTTGTCCGACCTGGCCATATCGGGCACCCGTGCACTGTAGACAGATAGGAAGTAACTTGCGAATAGTTCGCAAACTTCTTCAGCATTTGTAGTTGTAATCAAGCCATTGGTCATAGCAGCAGGGTAGCAACTTTGTCCAGATCGCTTACTTTTTATGAAAGACCAAAATAGTTTTGGGTTCGAGGAGATATTGTTTTCCAGAGTTTTTAAATAATCTGAATAACAAACAGATGCTAATTTATCACAGCGTTTTTTAAGCATGTTTAGGGTAATTTCGTCTAGCGTATATTTGTATTTTTGTAGCGTCGCCGTAAATTGTTTTTCTCGCGTAACATATTAATTAAATTCTTATTAAACCAGGTAGGAAATTTTGTCATTTTTTGTTTTTAATGGTACATACCTTTAGATACTTTCATCAAGAATACTATATAGAGAGATTAGCATATCATTAACATTGCCTATGGGGTTGAGCCGTTCGCACCAATTGACTCTCCTGAGGAAATTACTAATAGCGCCGTAATCTGCTTTGTGGAAATTACGACGAGGCTCATTACTATATGGAAGGTTTTCGGCTTGTATAGTGGATATACATATTTCAAGAGTTGGATGTAGAGTAGAGTAAAACTTTACCGTTTATATTGCGGATATTATTTTTCTGAGCTAAGTCGTTCAGGGACATAAAGTCTGTTAGGAGTTTCTCGTTGTACGACATTGATGCTTGATCTTCCTCTATATGAGTTTCGGTTGTGGCCCATTCGATGCTACTAAGGTTGAAGACCCCTATGATGCATGTTTTGAGGTTGTGAAGTTCTGAGATGCGGTTACAATTGGATAAGAAGGATTTTAATATCGTTTTTTTCACAGGTGGTTGAGGTTAGATGACACATAGCGCTATTTGTCGGACAGTGTTGGAGACGGGTACGTTTATAGTAACCCATAGATCTTCACAAGCTTGCGGCCAATATTGCGGCCGCTGCCGGACGCCGAGCGCTCGCAGAGCGACAGCGACAGTTTCTTCAAATACCTAATTTTCAAAAATAACTCCGCCCGCATTTACTCATAAAGACGTATGAAAAATACGGAAACAAATAACTTCCATGGAGAGTCTCTCTTTGAGTAGGTATTACCTATAATTATTATCAGAAGTAATAAAGTAAAGCACATAGTTTCCCGAACCCATAACTAAATCATCACGACACAAACTAACATACTAGACTAGTGTTTACCAGACGAGGTTGGAAAAGTGCTCACGATAATTTCTCATGGGAGAACGGTCCCGGTGTACCTATCAGGGACTCAGGCTTCGAGTACTGTAAACGGACAACCTTAACTCATAATCGTACCTATATCACCATAAGTTATTGTGAATAGGGGATAATTAGTACCTATTATGTAAATATATTATTGTGTTTCTGCATCTTAAGAGATCGCACATGGCCTCTACTCCGGCAGCAGATGGAGATGTGGGTCTACGCTACTCACTGGATCGGGTCCGTGGGGTCGTTACAAGCTGCCCTGCGGGATTATTATGTCCCACTGCTGGGCAAAGGCGTCTACACATACCAACCACAAATTAACGATGTAGTTAGCTATCCTATGATATTACAAATAACATAGCTACTAACAAAACATCCTGGTTAGGGTGATAAAAAATGTTGCTCAGGCAGACGGTTAAAGTTCAATGTATTTATCAGTGAGTTAGTCATTCGACTGTTACATATACATATACAAGGTGTAGTGTAACGTCAATGTGTATTGTAGAGGGAAGTGACGGTGAAGTGCGAGTCACTCGCTCACCAAGGGTTCCGTACACACTTGTAGATATGTGTATGCATGATAGATATGTAGGTATGGAATTTAATATTTAAATAATTCTTTCATGAACAGACGCATACGCTTGTGCAGTATGTATGGTTGTAATATATGTGTACAGCTTTCACTACTGTCAAACTATCGGCACAATAAGGTTTGCGCGTACCTACATACTACCGCGTAATACTCAAACCTAGTAGAAAAAAAAATAAGTACAATTTTTTTTTAACATATGCACCTACTTCATTTAAAAAGTTACAGCCTGGCTGAGGTAAATTAAAAAACACACTCATTATTTTTGTAATTTTAATTATTTTAGCACATAAGTTGTCATAGGCACCTATATTATCTATTATCAATACTTACTAAATCTGAACATTGTTTAAACTACAAATTACAGCCCAGCTCTATCCATAATACGAATAACGCCCCTTTTCTGGGGCCTACGTATGTACTTACCAACTTAAAATAAATGTAAATAAAAATAAGCATTTCCACACAACACAAGGTCACCTAATCGAAAGGAATACTATGATAATAATTGACTAACTCAAAACTAAGAAGGTTCGTGAAATAGGATCGACATAGCTACTATTAAGCCACTGACTGGTAAGCCATTTTAGTTCACCTCATTAGTCACGATAATATTGTTGTTAAATTCTTTCAAGCTTATATCACTGTCGATTTCTTTATCTAACAACTCTAGCAGTCTAACGTACACAAGTTTTGGAGCATCCACAGCCCACAAGAAGTCGATGTGATTGAACTCTTTCATTGGCACGACGTAGTGTTCGATCGGATTCGCTAACTTCTCGTATAACCGACCCACATCGCCCTCGCCAGCCAACCAGTCGTTCTCAGCGCTCAACAACGCTATCGGCAAACTTATATTGTGCAATGGATATTCCGGAGGAGTCGTCTTACCATATTGCTTCATGTTACCAGCCGCACCGTAATCGAACTGCTGGAAACGACCGTCATGGCGAATCTCCTGCGCATAATGAATTAGAGTCTTCGTAGACGCGCCAGCAGGAACATGACCGAGGATAAGCGGCAGCAGCGTCCGGTTGAACTGCTTCTCATCATGGCCGCACAGAACAAACAATGAGTTCTCACAAATAGCTTCCTCGTAGTGGTTAATCTCGCACATATGCTTCGATAGCCATCGCAGTACAGCGTTTTGGGGCAAAAACTCATTCGCGCCAAGAAGCTTCAATAAATATGCTAAATCGTCAGAATACCTCGCCAGGATCGTTATAGGGCTTCTAACTTCAGACATGTAAGCCACCGGTGCTAATGCGAAGCCGGCTCGTAGCACTGTATTGTACTGCGGCTTAGTAGAAAGTAGGGCAAACAATATCGTAGTGCCCATGGAGTGTCCAATATAGTTGATTTTCACGTCTCCCTTGGTCTCTGTAATGTAGTCGATGACAGCCGGCAAGTCGTGCTGGCTTACATCGTGGAAGGTGAAGTTCCAGAACTCCGCGGTGTCAATGCTTCTGGATACGTGGGCTTTAGAGTAAGTGTTTCCTCTGACGTTAGCCAGCCAGACGTCGTAGCCTGCGTCTGAGAGGATGTACGCGAGACTTTTCTCCGGGCCAGCTAGTACCCAGTCTGCAGAGCTTCCGAGGAGTCCGTGATGCAGTAATACAGTTTTTCTCGGTACTTCTTTAGCTAGTTTCTTTGAGTAGGGTATTCTGTGTACCGTCAGGATGTATCCATCGTCAGTCAGCACTGTGTGGGATTCTGCAGCGTATCCATGCAGAGCTATAAGTTGCGGTGTGCTCATGTGAATGCTCGGATCATTACCACATTCATGCTTAATTTTCTTTGGAGCAATTGAGTCAAAAATTATATTTTGCGATTGCGATGCATCATCGATATAGTCACTGAACTTTTGTTTTAATTTCTCTTCTCTGTCGGGGTCGTAAGTGTATTTCATAGACTTACCAAACAATTTACGTCCCTTATCCGCAACATAGTGTTTAAGACTGCGTCCCGTGTTCCGTAAAGAAGTTACGTAATCCTTGATATTATTATTGATATTGATTGTTCTATTTTTAACTGAGTTTATTAGATCATATGGAATAACATTTTGTAGCCAAGAGCGTTCAGTTTGATTGCATTCCCCGTGCTTTACACACACGAGGAACATGAACAAAACACAGAATGCTGATAGTTTCATGGTTTCCTTGAAGACAACGACAATGCGTCCGCCCGAGAAGCGTTTCAATAACGACTGAATTAAATGAACAACAACAGAGTAGGTAATTTATCCCACACCGAAGGGTCAACATGGGGTGCAAACAAGTTATGTATATGAGCAATTGAGTGTAGATATGCAACAAAAATAACGACTCCAATTGTATCTGTCATTTGTTACTACTATTTACATTTCGCACGACAAGCTCATTTGATGCTTCGCATGAATGAAACCAAAGAGTCCATAGTTCAGAATGAGTGGACTGATGAGTCACTGACTTACTTATAAGCATGACTGGCGCCCGGGGTGATTTATGAAAGATAAGAGGTGAAGAGGTGATAGTAAAGTAGAGCTATTCTAGAAGTCGCATTTGGCATCTGTCAATAGTAGGAGGATAGGCTATGACGCGTCATTCTCCTTCTTATTTCGCTTAGAAAAGGAAGGGAGACCGATGCATAGCCTCAGATAAACGAAACTCTTCGCTTACATAGATGTAACGTCAAATTTGTATTGCGCTTTTGTTGATGGTTTGGTTTCTTTGGTTTAATTTTACTCTACAGAATTGAGTAATACTCGCCATATATATAGTTTGTCAGACAACAACGAACTCATAATTGCATCGAACAGCATCTGTCATAGTCATTGATAACATAAACTAAGAATCGAATCGAATCGAATTCAAATCGAAACTTTCGGGAAACGTTATTTTAATTATAAAAGTGATCTATCAGTGAGATAAATTACAAAATTGGATTAGATAGTCATTTGCCATGTAATGCGCTATCATACAGAGTAAAATTTACACGAGAAATCATAAAAACTTAGGTATGGTATGCATTCTGGAGATTTTGAAATTGCCATTTGAGCATCGATATAAATACTAAGGAAAGGCCTTCCCGTACTAAATTTCTTACCATTTTGAGGCTAAGAAAAATAGCGCCCCTTTCGGAATTCGTCGGAACCAAGACAGTACGAAAAATTGTAACGGCGTCACGGTCGGTCACGTTCCGATTTGTGGTGTATAGACACAATATTAGGAAAGTTGATCTACGGATAACTCTCAAATACCCGGTGACTTTTAATCGGTGATTAGGAGTAGAAATAAAATATATCTAGCTAAAATTTTACTTAAGGGGTGAGGTCTCACGCAATTACCTCATGTTTAATTAATAAAAAGTTGAAACATAATTAAATAGGCATATTAATTTTTGTCTTTGCCGTTAAATTATGAAAGAGGATGTAAGCTCACAGATACATATTAGTAGCGTGACTTGGAATTTAAGATCTTGAATTTGATTTATCATAGAAAAAGTTATGAAAATTGGTACCTGATATCACTGATTAAGTCATCGTGTATAAAATAGAGTATTTAGCAATACATTACACGCGTAACATAGCGTCACGCCTTTTCCCATACGGGCTGGCAGAGGCACAACTGTGCCGGTGTGTGCCCACTTAGCTAGTGATTTCATTCTCCATCTTGCGTGTCAGGGGGCAAGCCCATCGCCGCAGCTAATGTAATGAAGCCGGAGTAATGAAGATTTCCTCACGATGTTTTCCATCACCGTTAGGACATCCGGTTAGATTATTTATCCTTATATTATTCTGTTGCGGCGACGGGCTAGCACTATTTCACACAAAATGGAGTTTCACTGTGCGTCGCGCGTCGCTACAAAGTTACGTCAGTCGAATGGTTTTTTTTTCATTTGAGGATTTTTTCGAGAACAATATTTTATAGATAATCAATTTAAAGCCAATAGTAATTGAAAATATAATACTTACTTGTGATACGACACTCCCTGTTTTTGTGTTTTACGATTTGGGTATGATTTACACCTTTTTACGTCGCAGGTCACCATTTTTGTTTTTGCTGCCGATATGTCAATCGGCTGTCACCGTCCAAGCGCGACTGATTGCAAACAGTCCAATTTTCCCGATTTTGTACTGTTTTTGTAGCGACACTTTCAAGCGCTCCGTACCCTGTCCCTACTATTCAAGTCTGTGCATTTGAGCAATTTAAAAAGCATGTTAAAGCGACTTTGTCGAAAAAGGGATAGTACAGATGTAAATAATCCTTTCCTTTCGTATTTTCTCGGAAATGTTCGTTTTTGTCTTACTACTTTGATACATTTGACATTGATAAATAAAGTATGCGATTTATTTGATACCTACACGTAATTTAATAATACAGTAATTCATAGACACATCGGCACCATTCGGGTGTTATCGTTGTTCCGAGTTTTGCCGATAGGAAAGGATTATTCACTACATCTGTACAATGTTCAAGATTAGTTAAATAACAGGACTGTATGGGGTTAATCTGGCTCAACACAGACCTTGCTGTTAATAATTTTGTAATTATTTATTCCTGCTTATTAATCATAATAATTAAATTTTTCATATTTGTATTAGTTAAGCACAACCTATTTTTAAAAGAGATCTAAAAATCAATCTGTGGGAGTTTCTACGCCCTTCTTCTCCCACAGTGGTCCAATGTAGAGAAGCCAAAAAATGACGTTTGCTAAGTTTATGTAAATATCTACAGTAATAAAGTACTTTGACTTTGACTTTGACAATATAGAATCATGATTAGCGAACTATATCAATTAATCGTGTTTAAATGTAAATTAGTGTTTAATTTGTAAAGACATTTGTCTATTGCTATTAGATTTTCGATTTAACTATGTGTATCTTTTTATTAATTATATTTTTTTAAATAATAATAATATTTCGATTTCGGAGCACAAAAGGTTGTTTGTATGTTGTTTGCAACAGACAAACATCTTTATCTTTATTAGTTTCTTCATATCACACTCAATTCAAACTATTTAATATAAATAGGCCTGCCTGTTGCACAGCTCAGTTTTCCACGCACTGTAACTAACAGTCATACATAACTCATAAGTCACAACACTCACCCAGTGTTTGAGCCGTCGCCGTCGAGCCGACCTGCAATGACCTCTAGGATGCTGATGGTGCTGCTACGCGTTCTGCTTCAGTAAGAAGGCCGATCTCTTATGTATGGTGGCGTGGAATCCATCAGCTCGTGCCTCAACAAACATTCCCGATGCACTGCAGTAGCGTGACAGCCGCAGCATCATCCTTAAAGCATTGTTGTACTAGACGCGCAAGGCATTGAGAGTCTTTTGGGTATAGTTGACCCATAGGCTGCGCGCGTAGATTGATTTACAGTGGGACTTGAAGTCTGAGGTTTTTAATTAGCTTTTTACAATGTGCAATCCTATGAGCCAACATATTTGCCCGAACTGCCAAAGCTCACACTCTCTGACTATGTTATCCCTCAGTCACTATACGGCCAAGATATTTAAAATTGTTTATTGAATATGTTACCATATAAATTATTTTAAAGACTGTGTTTATTTCTTTTGTAGTATGAAAATAAATTATCACTTCGACTTTGTTTATCGATATTATTTAAACGGTGATCATAAGCTCTACTTAAACTATCTATATTTTTTGTCAATAGCCGTACTTAGCAACAACATAAAATCTCCCTTAATTGTTATGTCATTATATTTTCTTTTCCGGCCTGCAAAGAAGTGAAAGGGTTTTTAAGCAAAGAGTTTATCTGAGGCAGATCCACCTGGTTTGAAACTTTTTTTAATTAAGCTATGACCTTCAACACATTTATTCCTCATTTATTCTTTAAAAAAAACAGAATTTTACAGTAGATTGGTATTGCGATTTAGAACAAAAAAACATTTCTTATTCAATAATTTCTAATTAAGTACTGTTTAAGAAATATAGCAAAGCTTATTACATCTGTAAGTTGAGATTTGATTTTTACATACGGTACCTTTGAAGTGATAAAAATATTCCTCTGTATAAACTTACAAAAAAAACACGGGAGGATTTTGTGTGCAACCCATTCTAAAAACTTGCTTGGCTATATATTGCTATAGTTATGTAAATAATATCTCAAAATATATTTTGAGATATTACTTACAACATTATTTCATCAAAAATTCTACCTTAATTTGTACTTCGCGGTGGTGGTGGGGCATATTGAAAGTCATACACATCGATAGAGGACCATCAACCGAACTAAAAATATCATGTAGATTAATGTCCTAAAATGTCACTAAAATGTCCCTTCAAACCACCATCCCGACCACCTTCTTTCAAAAAAAACTACGTTTCCAGCTGTTTGATATCATTTTCGTATAAATTGAGGATGTAGAAATCACTATTGGTTTTAATCATTTTCATAGTAACTTTTTTAATTAATCGCAAAAAATCGTAGCTCTAGCAATAGCAGTCGTAATAAGAAATTTATTAAGCAAAAGATTCATGAAAATAAGTACAGAGAATATAAATAAGATATTCATTCTAGTTCAAGACGTGTGGGACGGCCGCTCCATCCTCATATAGGCCTGTGCGATTCCACCTATGGCGGGTACCGCGGATGCACATGCTGCTAGCCCTGATGATGGCGGTTTGAATTCTTGCTCGTAGCCAGCCCATTATTGTGGCAGGGGTCTGGTTCCAGCGGTCCGCCAGCGTTTCGGCGAGGTGTTTAGTGAATGATATCATTTGTGGAGCAAAAACTCCGTCGAAAGAGGTTACTAAAGGGGTGAAGGTGGTGTGGCGCGTCTCGCATGGGTCGCAGTACTTCCTTTTCTTTTCTTCTTCAGCTGAACGAAGGACAGCCGCTACGGGGCGTGATGCGTGGGAGGGAGCGTCGGTGTCTATGACACGGATATCAAATAACGCCTCCCTCTGGGCAATCCATACCCCCCGACAAGCCAAGTCTCCGCGCAGCCCAGTATCGCCTTCGGAGATGACTGGCTCTTTCGTGACGTTTCCCCAGGCTTGCTGGCACAGTTCACAGAAATGATCCCTTATTTCGTTATGTCTGCGTGTGATAAGGCCACCTGTTTTGCAGCACAAGGCGTGGTCCACGTTGAAGTTGTCATTGCCGCAGCCGTCGCAAGTCGCAGGCATGGAGATTGGTGTGCGGTGGTATCTTATGGCCAGGGCATCTCTAAATTCGTGGGGTGATAAGTCGAAGTTGTCTTTTCTTGTCGGTATTACTGAAAGCCATGTTGATGTTTTTGTTTTCATTCTTGTCGCTATTGATCTGGAATAGCAGTCTATCATTTGGGAATATCAAATTAACATTAACGGGAACAAAACATATTTAACCGATCACCGATATTTTATCGATCACTAAAACTACGAAACAAAACCCTAATTGTGCAATGTAATTAGACAAGCTCTTCTTCAACTTTCAAGTTCTAAATACACAAATAGAACAAATAAGTTAACCTTAACAACTTAGCATAGCAATCTAATCACGCAAGCAAAACAGAAAAACTAAATTAACTTTTTTTTTTAATTGAACAAAGCCAGCAATTGAATGCTAGCATTTTGAGCAGCACAACACTACGCTTTTATTCAGTCCGACGAATATCCAGAAAACAGCTCAGGACTAATAGATTAAAATTGAACAAATACATAAAAACTTTAAAACTAGCTAAAATTTTGTATGCTGTCGCTGTATTTGATAATTAACAACTAGACAAAACTCCCCAAGCTACCTCCTCTTGGATCATACATATGCTATACAGGTGTTAAAGTCTTAAAGGTAAATAGTAAAAAAAAAACATTAGTAAGGGAAATATGCAATTTTTCGATTATTTAAATCAGATCATCAACATGTCTCAAGTCCGGTGAATTTTCACACGATTGGCCAACACAATGGCGACTACATCAAACCTGCTTTTCTACACTCGCACCAACTTCACATCCCTTTTTACAATCGCAGCTGATGAGATTCAGTAAATTATCAGGCGCAGGGGGAAGCTCAAATTGAGTTCTATATTTCCCTATATCTTATATATGTGTTAGTTTAAGATTTGACATTGTCCAAATGTAACCTATGTGTTTCTTATGGAAATAAACTCTTTTTGAATTTTGAATTTTGCTCTGTAGTGATTGGAACAAGTGTTGGACCACGCTTTATCCAACCCCATTCGCACGGTGGAAGACAGTTTCCCAACCATCACTGCACTTGTGAGTATACACGATACAAATGTTGTCTAGTTGCATCTTTTGTAGGTGGCAAAGATGAAAGCTGAAAAATATCCTTTACGGTTTGTTTGGCAACTGTCTGTTGAAACAAAAACTACCTTAGCTCATCTAAATCCATCTTGAGATCAGATTTATTATTAAAGTGCAAAACAAATGCTTTCTCAGCTTTCGCAATGTCGTTACGTTTAGCTCTAGGGTCGTTAAATACGGAAACGGTTGTCCGCAACTCTGCATAAAAATGCATTGTAAGGTTTTTACTTTACCTTTTCTGAAGAACGTTGATGTCGTATCACAGTCTGACATAGCGATTGAAATATATCTTACAATTTGCACAAATTGTAAGATATATTTCAAAGACCATATATTTTTTTGGTTTTCTGCAATGTCTTTACTCTCCCTTTTATGACTTCCAGGTTTTAGCATCTTCAGTTTCGTAGCATTACCCTCGTCTGATCTTACTAGCAATACTGTTAAAATATCAGTATCTGCCGCGACTACAGTAACTGACGGATTATTGGATAATAAACCAATCGCTGTTTCTGACGCTGTTTTGTGTCTGCATCCGATTATTTGATGATTTTATTTTATTGTATTTGGGACATCAACAGCAAATAATATAAATAAATTACAATATTAAACAATACAAGAATAAAGTCAGTTACAGATATCCACAGAAGATACAGAAAAAAGTAGAAGAAAAACTTAGCAATAATTAGCAAGCTTCCCGTAGCTTTTGTATCAGTAAGTCTATAAGTTGGGCTTGTTTTTGGATTACAAAGAAATTCATCTCTCCGAGACACAATCGGTAAGTGGAATTCAAGTTCTATTTCTATTGGTGATTTGTGTCCTCTGTAACCGTCAAATACTGTAAGATATTCCAAATTTCCGTTGGATATATGATGCATAAGAATTACATACATCTTCGTAAGTTGCAGGACGTGGTGGCCAGTTTACTGTGTTTATAAGTTATCCCCCATCGAGGACATAAGACGTGTCCGACGTTGAGGTAGATGAGCAGGGGATGTAAGCTTCAAGTTTCTTCGCGGGTTCCGCCTTGCTTGTCTTCCTTAAACATCACCAAATAGACAGGGGGCTTCGGCGCGAGTTCATATTTAAAAGTTCCGACAGTCTTCGCTATTCACTACACACAATAAATATGTTTGCTGCTATAACAACAAATACTAAAAAATATAATGAAATAAATATTAAATGGGGTTTTTTTGACAGACGTGATTTTTTTGCTCGTTTTTGCTCGATATTGATAACGGCAACAGGTAGCCGCTTGAAATGTTCACAGAATATCTAGTTACCTATTCAATTTAAAAATCATCAACTAAATTAAAATAAAACATATATTTAGTGGGGGCTCCCAAACAACAACATAATTTTATTGCCGTTTTTATAGACAATGGTACGGAACCCTTCGTGCGCGAGTCCGACTCGCACTTGGCCTTTTTTTTTTTTAAGTCAAGCTTTACCGAGCCCTTTGACATGTGAATCGACTCGACCATCGATCCACAAACGTTTGACATTCTACCAAAATTTCAACGAATCGATTCAAAACGTCCAGTCGGAGACGAACACGGAGACGATTCGAATGGTTACGATCGCTTTTCTTTCTAGACCGGCGGCAATTGTGATCTGACACGGGCAAGAGCCTCTCTTGTTGCGATCCTGATTTTATCAGAAACGGTTGTCTCCCTATCTGTCTCTTTCAAAGCAAAATATAACTATAATTTGTAACGCATTTATTTGTAACGATGAAAGAAAACGTAGATGAGTTTCGGTGAATCAATGGGTAAAAGAAAGACTGCGAATCCGAATAATATGTGTACATATGATCTTAAATAAGCAGTAAAGCGCGAGGATCAACATATTCACCATCTAGGAGTTGGTGTGCAAATATTATAAACTTAAATGTCTAGCGCAACCGTTATAATTAAATTAAATTATTCAAATTGATTATTATTAAACATGTCATTAACCTTATAATATAATTTGTCCATTAGATAATAAAATAATTTATTTTTAAACATGTTAAATGTCAGGTATTTTATGTCATTGGGGATTTTGTTATAAATTTTTATTGCCATGCAATAGGCACTATTGGAAAATAATTGCAACCTTTGTGGTGGAACATATAAATTATCTTTGTGCCTGCCTCTAGCATTGAACGTTTCGGAGTTTTTCTTAAACATATCTGGGTATTTTTTAACAAAAATGCACATTTCGTATAGGCACGGCAGGGGAAGTATCTGTGTTCTTTTAAATAAAGGTTTACAGTATCTAGATATCCTGCACCACATATTGCTCGAATACATTTTTTTTGGATTTTAAACGCCCTGTCAAAGTCTACGGAGTTACCCCACATAACTAAACCATGCCGTAGTACTGACGAAACGTATCCGTGGTATGCCGATAGAGTTGCATCGTTCGTTGCCACATCTCTCGTACGTCGTAACACATAAACAAACCTATCTAGTTTTAGACACACTCTGTCTATGTGGGCTTTCCAATTACAATGTTTGTCTATTACTATTCCTAGAAATAAGGTAGAGTCGACTACTTCAATATTAGTTCCTTTAAAGTTTATACATATCTCTGGTGCGGAGTGACAGTAGGAAGTCTGAAATTGTATTATTTTGGTTTTTCGCTATTCACTTTCAAGTTGTTGTTTTCCAGCTATGTCACCATATCATTAAGGGCTTCACTTATCTCAGATTCCAATACATTTCTGTTATTACATTTAATAAGGAGTGTAGTGTCGTCCGCAAAAAGGACGCAGTCATTCTTCGTTACATTAGGTAAATCATTTATATATAAAAGGAATAATAATGGGCCTAAAACGCTGCCTTGTGGTACGCCATAGTTGTTTGCACGGTAGTTTGATTGGGATGTTTGTTTCATTCCATGAACGATTCTGTTTAATTCAACGCATTGAGTCCTATGAATTAGATAGCTTTTAACCCATTCTAAGCAGTTACCTCGTATACCATACTTGTAGAGTTTGGCTAATAGAGTTGGGTGTGAAACGAAATCAAAAGCTTTGCTCATATCCAAGAATATTGAGGCTACCGACTTCTTATCGTTCAGACTTTGGACGACGTTTTTCATAAGAGCAAAGCATGCTAAGGTTGTAGAGGAATTCTTACGAAAGCCAAATTGTTCTTTTCGTAGTATATTAAGTTGTGTAACAAAGCTGTATATCGGAATGTCGGAATGTCGCTCGGTATGTCGGAAAGAAATAATCAGGAAGCAGGAATGCAGGAAGATCTCGACGCGGTCTATAGGTGGAGTGTGAACAATAAACTCCTGTTCAAAATTGCAAAGTGTTAAGTCATGTCCTTCACGCGCTCCTCTCAGCCTATTAGCGCGACGTATACACTCGGTACGGAGTCTATAACTCGAGTGTACTCGATTAAGGACCTCGGTGTTATGTTCGACCCTAACCTTACATTCCATCAGCACATGAGCACTTTAGCCAAGGAATTATTTAAAAGATTAGGGTTTATAATACGGAATAGTAAGGAATTCCAGAACCTGGGTGTGGTCCACCTTCTATAGGTACACGGCCCTAGTGACAAACCAAACTTGAATCTAGCTCGGTTGTTTGGAATCCGCACGAGAAATCCTACGTCCTTCTGCTCGAGAAGGTAGGTACCCAAAGATATTACCCTTACCTATCCGCTTTTATATTGGATATGCTCGGATATAACTCACTAGAGGTCAGTCGTAACACCGAAAAGCTTCTGACTGTGTGTCGATTGTTTCGAGGCGACAGTGACTGCGCCGCGCTTGTCGGTACGGTATGCGCGCTATTCGATATCACCGCGCGCGCAGGCACCAGCGGCATGCACCGCACAGAGGCGTGCCGGCAGTCTCCGCTGGTGAGGGCGCGGGACAGTCTCAACGCTTTGTTGGCTGCAGCACCACTGACTGATCTGTTTGATGATGCATGGAGGCATATTTTGCTTAAATGTGGCAGGTTTTGCGAGATAACAGTATGATAGAGTTGTTCCTGGACTATTCATTTAATTATTACTGACATGATAAATCTTAATTGTAATTTGTAAATGTTAATTGTAATTATGTTTTTATTTATAATGTGTCTAATTTTATTGTAAGTATTATAATTTTAAGTTTCTGACTTATATTGGATAATAATGGATAATTATAAATTTATATTGTAATCTGTACAGCGCCTTGGTGTCACCATAATGCTGTACAAATTTATTTGAAATAATAATAAATAAATATCTTGCTGTAGTGACTATGCAAATGCTTGCAATGGACATGTTATAATGGCGTAATGCTCCAGTCATTCACCACCTGAGTGAGGATCACTCGAAATTTGCATCTCAAAGAATGATCTTAGTTCATAATTCTTTATTGCAAAGATATTTAAAAAGTTACCGTAATGGAAAACATGTGCAAAGGCGAGCTTGTCTCTAAAAAGAGATCTCTTCCAGCAAACCAAGGCATGACAGGAAAATTTACCATGAAAGTGTAGAAAGTTATCTAATATCTAATCTATAAAATAATATACATAAGTATATCTATAAAATATGGAAAATAAAATACCAAACTTCTACGGGTTGATGCTGTACCAGTTGACGCCATGCGAATAAACCTAAAGAAGGACCAATTGTTTTGCAGATAATCACGCATTTTTTCTATTTCTACATTATTTGGGCTTTCCGCTATCAAAACAGGTGGAAGTTGACGTCGGCGGCGACGGAGTAAGAGCCATCTGAGTCTGTTATATAATCTGGATCTTCATCTGATTGGTCACTACCAAACAAGTGCATAGATTATATCATGTTATATATGCAGCAAAGAACGATTCTAAGTCCCCTATTACGTCCTTAACATGGTCAACAATTTTTATCTGTTCTGCATCTAAACCTAAAGAAGTTTCAAGATCTTGAGGAGTAGTGGCAGTTTCAGAATTTACGTGGCATTACGGCTTCCAAACTCTTTAAGATCGTTCAAGCCATCTGCTTGTCTTCTGCCATCTGGAAAGATACATTTTGAACTAATCATTTGAAAAGGCCCTGAAAATGCAACCACGTGGATTTTGATTATGATCCTATCATTCCGTTTTTCATTGGATGAACGGAAACCCGTGTCCGAATCTACCGCTGAGACTCAGATTCAATATCATACCATCAGATCCCGGCTGGGCTGGACGATATTGTTGAGATGGTTTGAAATGTATTTAATTTAAATAAATTAAAATAAGTAGGTATGATATCTTCGAAACGATCAACAGTTTTGATTGTTGTTTCCTTACGTAGTAAGTTATATTCTCTTTGGTTGTTTCAAGGTATTCGGCAATAAGGCCCGCAGCCGTTTTTGATATTTGAAGTTTATCATTAACGCGCAGGTCATCTGATTGTCTACTGTAAGCTAAAAAAAAAGCAATTGAACATTAAAAATAGGTATTTAGATCCTAACGTGGAGGCCCATTGTATCTGCTCCCACTTGGTAACCAGTGTGTATTTTATAATATACACTAGCAAATGCCCCACTAAATCACACATGGTAACTATTGTAACGGTTGGCGACCGCATGGTACCATGAAACGAGTGTAATGTTGAACGTTGCACGCAATAAGTAAGTATCGCTAACCCGATCACTAGTTTACAGTGGTAGAGAGGAGTCGGTGACCGCTATTGCAATGCTAACGCCATCTAACGCGTACCCTTTATACGTACACATATCATTTAGTTTCATCGTTCATTTATATCAGTATGGAAGTCAAATATCTAAGTAATTAAAATGTGGTTCCAATTTAGTATCTGCCTTTCTCTATTTATAATGCTTAATAAGAGTATACTTAGATATAGCGTCAATTTTGGATTGCCTACACTTTTGTCGATGGTTTGGCTTGTCGACCTCTGTGGCGCTGCGGTTGTGGCTCTGCCTACCATGCGAGAGGTCCCGGGTTCATTCCCCGGCTGGGGGTAAAAGATATCCCAGGTCTTGGAGAGAGTCCGAGAGAGAGGATGTTTATATGTGTTGACGTCGCTGTTTCTAGTTCCCACGACACAGGGATCCTAGTGTGGGGCCATAGGCAATGTATGTGCCTGTTTGCAAATGTATGCAAATGAAAATGTTTCTTTTGGTTTATTTTTGCTCCACAGACTTAGGTAATACTCGCCGTGTATATGTAGTTTGTCAGACAACAACGAACTCTTCAATTGCAGCAAACGGCATCTTTCAATTATATCTTAACATAAACAAAGACTGAATATTTCAAATCGCAACTTTCGGGAAACGTTTTTTAATGATAAAAAAGCTATAAGTGTGAATTATAAAATGGCATTAGAAAGTCATTTGCCATGTAGTGTGCTATCATACACAGAAAAATTTACATGAGAAATCATAAAAACTTAGGCGAATTCGTCAACTACCACAGGTAGTAATCGATGTTATACACAGTTTCTTGTAATTTTTACATTTTATTGGATTATTTAGGATAGCGGAAAATTTCCCAAATTATTTCGGCCCAGAAATATCAGTGATACGTTTATAGTAGCATATTTACAATAATTTATCTATTACAATTTTTTCCACGAAATATGTGATTTTTTATCGATAAATTGTAAAGTAAGAAATAATAGTGCTTGATTGTATTTATGAACCTTTTCCACAAAGTAACATTGAGATGGGAAAATTCATGTAAGTATAATTAAATACTATCCTTTTAATTTTAGATTTCCTGGTGAAAAACTATTGCTAAATGTGTGGCTGACGGCAGTAACTCGCGTATCCGGCTGGACGGCAAAAACACGCGATAATTCGCGCGATTTTATTGCAGAATGATTTCACCAGCAATAAAAATCGCAGTCTGATACAAACTTATAGAAGTTTGTATCAGACTGCGATAATGATAAAACTGTTTGGTAAAAAATCATTTCTTATCTAAAATTTTGTACATTATGACCATAATGAACAAAAATTTGTCAAATGCCGGTCAAACATGCGGTTCCTGAACACATCAAAGAGAGCTTATGATATCTGGTTAGATAAACTAGTGTATGTAACTGTACATAATTAGGCATTAAAACTCTTCGGCTTGTTTCATAAACCCACTCTCGAGTACTAATGCTCTTCATTATGTAGCAGTCATATAAACTATATACTATTATACTTATACTATACTATTTCGCATCACCTAAATTCGGTAATAAGCAACCCGCTCGTTTTTCAACATAGTGAGTGCGGTTTAATTAAAAAAAAAAATATCTATGGTTAGAAACAGTACATTTCTAAGTAAATGTCACAACCGCCAGCCAGCCAGCCTGCTAAGTATAAGTGAAGTAGCCACGTCACAGCCACGTGATTACCTCACCCTGCGTAGCCCCACATCGGCCGGAGTGACGCGGGGGAAGCGACTCACACAGCCAGCCAGCTCCTGCCTATAAAAGCAAGCAAAGTCGGCATTCGGGGTGGAAGGAGTGCTTTGTCATCATGTTGCCCAAGCCGGGCAAGGACTCAAAGCTGCCTGAGAGCTATCGGCCGATAACTCTACTGAGTACCATCTCAAAGGTGTTTGAAAAACTCCTGCTAGCGAAGCTACTGCCCCACATCCAGCCGCGCCCGGAACAGTTCGCCTTCAGGCCCGACCATTCTACGACGCTTTAGCTCACCAGAGTACTGATTGCCTAGCCGGCGATCACCCAATGGAACACCACCAGTGAGAAGATCACCACCGCCTGCGAGGGCCCAGCGACAGGCGCCCCCCCGACAGGCGCCTCTGTCCACTCGTGTGGACAGTCGGGGGGCCCTTCCTCGGGAAGAGATCCGATGGTTTGACCCTGACTCCCCATGCCCCAGAAACGGTGCGTGAGAAAAAAACTTGACTGACTGATTCAGGATTCATTATATTATACACAGTCAGGTCATAAGTTCTGTCACATAATAAAAACTTTTGAATAAATTCAACCAGCCAGCGTTCTAAAGAACGCTGGCCACAGAAAAGTTTATTGAATTCGAATTTCGAATTTTTCATGAAAATAAAAATGTGTACTTTTTAGAATTTTCCTCATTTTTAAATATGGAGTGGACACTTAAAGAAGACCGTGTCGCAGTTATTGCGTTACATCGTTGCGGTTACGCGCCAATTCAGATTTTCGACTTACTGAATTTTTTTAATATAACCAAAAGATTCGTTTATCGTACCATAAAACGATACAATGAAGACTCTAGTGTAGATGACAGGTCAAGAAGTGGTCGCCCTCGCTCTGTTAGGACTCCAGCAGTGATAAAAGCTGTGAAGGCGCGAATTCAAAGAAATCCCATACGTAAGCAGAAACTGTTGGCCCTTCAGATGGGGTTAAGCAGGACCACGGTGAAAAGGGTGTTAAATGAAGACTTAGGGCTTAGGGCATATCGAAGAAAAACAGGACATCGTTTGGACGCTCGTTTAATGGACCTGAGACTGAAGAGATGCTGCGTTTTGTTGAAGCGGTACGCGGGAAAAAAGCATCGGGAAATTCTTTTTTCGGATGAAAAAATTTTCACCGTGGAAGAGAGCTACAACAAACAAAATGATAAGGTGTACGCACACAGCAGTGAAGAAGCGAGCAACCATATTCCGCGTGTCCAACGAGGTCATTTTACATCCTCGCTCATGGTTTGGTTGGGAGTCTCTTATTGGGGCTTAACTGAGGTACATTTTTGTGAGAAAGGCGTAAAAACGAATGCAGTTGTGTATCAAAATACAGTCCTCAAGAACCTTGTGGAACCTGTTTCTCATACCATGTTTAATAACAGGCACTGGGTATTCCAACAAGATTCTGCGCCAGCTCATAGAGCGAAAAGCACACAAGACTGGCTGGCGGCGCGTGAAATCGACTTCATCCGGCACGAAGACTGGCCCTCCTCCAGTCCAGATTTGAGTCTGTTAGATTACAAGATATGGCAACACTTGGAGGAAAAGGCCTGCTCAAAGCCTCATCCTGATTGGGAGTCACTCAAGGCATCCTTGATTAAGGCAGCCGTCGATATTGACATGGACCTCGTTCGTGCTGCGATAGACGACTGGCCGCGCAGAATAAAGGCCTGTATTCAAAATCGCGGGGGTCATTTTGAATAAACTTTATTACCATAAGAATCTATGTTTTATTAAGTTCATTTTGCTATATAAATGTTTACATAAATAATAAACATGTCTAAATTTTTTCATATTGCACATGTGACAGAACTTATGACCTGACTTTGTAGAAATCTGAGTTGTGAGCTGTTATGCTGCCCAAATTGTAAATGATTTGAATTAAAACATGCAATATATTTTGTATTTTCGTGTAATACGACAGAAGCATCCACGATGGCTGACAGGACTGTAAAAAAAAAGACGGACCCAATCGTCGGCGTAACTCAAGAAAGACAGAACCCGCCTAATCATGACGACGACGACGACGATCCTCCACTTGCGAAGAAAATGCTATGTTAAAAAGGTAGTTGTGTAAAAAGCCAGTATTGGCTCTCAAAACTCAAAAACTCAAAACTCAAAACGTTTATTCTGTAAATAGGCCACAAGGGCACTTTCACATGTCATTTCATTTCATTTTTTACAGAACATTTGGTATTATTATCATATTATCAGAAAAAAAAAGTTTTTAATTATTGTTTCTGAGAGATGTAAAGAGTCTCAAATGTCATAATAAAATAATTAAAATATAAATAACAGAGATGTATAGTCTCTTTAGTCAATAATACAATGATAATAGGAGATGTAAATGGTCCCCACAGTCAAGAGTTGTATAATTAAATTAATCTTTGGAGGTGTAAAAGGCCTCCAAGTGTCCAGTAAAAGAAACTCTGGCAGTGAGGATGCTCACAATTAATTAGAACAATTCAGTCCCAAGCATTTTTATCGTCTATGTACTCTTTAATACTGTAGTAAGCTTTAGAAATAAGCCTTTGCTTGATGTATTTCTTGAACTTATTAATTGATAGATCTGTCAAAGTGCTTGGGAGTTTATTGTAAAATCTTACACAATCACCCTTGAACGAGTTTTTTATTTTATGGAGCCGAGTAGTGGGCACTGCAAGTTTGTCCTTGTTTCTAGTATTAAAGTTATGTATATCACAGTTTCTTCGAAAGTTAACAATGTTCTTATGGACATACATAATATTCTCGTAAATATATTGACTATGGACTGTCAATATATTTACTTCTTTAAACTTATTTCTAAGAGAATCTCTATTATTCATTTTATAAATCGCACGAACAGCCCGCTTTTGCAGCACAAAAATAGTATTTATGTCAGCAGCACTGCCCCAGAGCAGAATACCGTAGGACATAATACTATGAAAATAACTAAAATAAACTAATCTGGCTGTTTTTAAATCTGTCAAGTGACGGATTTTCCTGCATGCAAAAGCTGCAGAGCTCAGTCTGTTCGATAGCTTATCAATATGTGGACCCCATTGGAGTTTGGAATCCAACGTTATACCTAGAAACACTGTGCTGGTTACCAATTCCAATTCCTCATTTTTAATTGTTATACATGTCTGATTATTTTTAACGTTAGTAGTAAGAAACTTAACACATTTAGTCTTTTTCTCATTTAATAGCAAATTATTAACATTAAACCAATTTACCACTCTTGATATGGTATTGTTCACGTGATCATCAGTAGCGTGTTGGTTTCGCTTTGTTTTAAAAATAAGTGAGGTGTCATCAGCAAACAGTACCATATCATGACAGTCCCTTCCTAGATAGGGTAAGTCGTTTATATAGATGAGGAATAGGAAGGGTCCCAATATTGAGCCCTGTGGCACGCCCAAAGAAACCAATGATCCTGGTGATCGTTCTCCGTTTACGTCTACCCTTTGTATTCTTCCGTTCAGATAAGATTTTAACAAATTCAATGACGTGTCTCTAACTCCATAATGATGTAATTTCCTGGTCAATGTTTCATGACAAACGCAATCAAAAGCCTTAGATAAGTCACAAAAAATGCCTAGGGCATCTTGTGACTCTTCCCAGGCATCAAAAATACTTTCAATGAACTGAATTCCGGCATCTGTTGTTGAACGACCGCGAGTGAATCCAAACTGTTTGTTATGCATTAGCTTATTTGATTCAAAATGATGTAATAGCTGTGATAAGATTAATTTCTCAAAAATTTTACTAAAAGTTGGTAGTATTGATATAGGTCTGAAATTGGTGGGGTCTTGAGTACTACCTGCTTTGAAGAGGGGAATTATCTTACTTTGTTTCATTAAATCAGGAAATTCACCGCAGTCTATACAATTGTTGAAAATGACCGCTAGGTCAGGTGCAATTAATTCGATCAGGGATTTAACGACGTGAACAGAGAGTCCCCAAAGATCATTCGTTTTCTTAACATTTATCAATTTAAATGCCTTTACGACATCTGAACTTGTGACGTGCTTAAAATTCAAGTATGAAGCACACTCTGAGACATTATCTTTTAATATTGCAACAGCAGACAAAGGTGACGAATTTAAATACTTAGTCGTGGAAGCCGGTGCATTAGTAAAAAACGATTCAAATTCAGTTGCAACTTCTAAGCTAGAACTCGTAAGCTGTCCATTGATTTTTAGTTCGTAATCGTGACTCGCTTTTTTACTACGACCGGCCTCCTCATTAATTATTTTCCAAGTCGTTTTTATAACATCGGAACTATTCTTAATTTTACTACTCAGAAAATTACGTTTAGCTGTATGACAGTCTAATTTAAATTGTTTGGAGAACTGTTTGACTTGTTCTTTAAATTCGTCACTCATGTTGAACCGTCGTTCCTCATACAATGCATGCCTGCGTTTATGCAACTCTGCAGTAGCCCACGTACTAAAGTCGTTTGAACCACTAACCACAACCGATTTTGAAGTGAATATCGCGCTGTACTGTTTCATAAAGGTTTCAAAGAATAAGTTATACATTATATTAGGAGACTGTTCAGCAGCCAAAAACGGTAGTTCCTGGGCTAAAGAGTATCTCATTCTTTCTAACCGGTCAGCAGTTACTGGCACAAACGAAATTTTCTTTTTAATGACAGGTTCTCTAATAGAATCAAATTGAAATAATTGACCTAAATGATCTGAATCCAATTCACTGATAACACTTTTACTGATTGGAATAACATCAGTAAAAATGTTGTCAATGCATGTAGCACTAGTAGTAGTCACTCTTGTTGGCTCCATAAATAAATGGCTAAGCCTAAATGATGAGAAAAGATTTATTAATCTAACGCTGAGAGTAGTTCTTTCTAACAGATTAACATTAAAGTCACCACATATAATTAATCGTTTCGTACTGTGTGATGAAATAGTTAGGACGGATTCCATTATTTTCTCGAACATTTCAAAGTCGCTCAAGGGTGGCCTATAGACACATATAACGATGAACTGTTCTAATTCCACAGCTGCAAGTTCTATAGTTCGTTCAACAGATAAGGAAACAATGTCCTTACGTTCCTTGAATTTCATATGATTGTTTAGTATGATTAATGCCCCACCATGTATTGAATTAAGTCTGGTGAACGAACTACCAACCTGGTGATCTTTAAAGCTAAACATAATTTCATTAATAGTTAACCAGTGCTCTGTTATGCACAAAATGTCAATTTTATTACAATTTAAAAATAACTCTATTTGTAGATCTTTGCCTCTAATACATTGAATATTCTGTTGAACCAGGCTTATATACTTAGCATGTGAGCTTCCCTTATTCTTAGGGTTTTCTAATATACTAGAACATATGTTGCCAGAGCCTGGGTCCTCTATACGATCATTCGCTGTCCACCGAAATTCACACGTACGCATGCAAATTGGGAATCGCTGGAATATTACTACAAAAACAACGTGATGGTAGCCTGAAACCTGTTATATATTTTAGCCGTGTAACGAGCCGGTAAGAATGTCTGTACCATAGTCACAGATTAGATAATAGTTACTACGTAACTACGTGCGTACGTACGTACGTGCCATAGTTATGAGCTTGAGACGCTCGCTCTGTAGTAGAATCGTTACGCCGCGCCGGTTTGAAGTTTGAATGAATATTAGCAACTTCGACGAGGTTCCTGCTTAAAGCGTCTTCGTGCTTCATCCGATATCCCGGCCTATATTCTATGCTAATATCATGATTCTGACCATGACCATGATCATGATATTAGCATAGAATATAGGCCGGGTTATCGGATGAAGCACGAAGACGCTTTAAGCAGGAACCTCGTCGACGTTGCTAATTAAGCGAGAAGGCCAAGATTCTTGGCCTTCTCGCTGTATGAAATTATGTTACCATCATACACTATAGGGTCGACGGGCATTTTCTGAACTAGGTTATGAGAGTGACGAGTACCCAAAATCATGGCCTGCGATTTGCCCGGGTTGACAAGCAGACCATATGAGGTAGCCCATTTCCTGATGTTATCGAGATCAGCATTCAACGCCTCTACTGTCAGTGTCAGCACAGCACACGGAGAGAAGTGCCGATATATTTGAAGGTCATCTGCGTACAGATGATAAGAAGAGGTAAGAACGTCAGAGATGGAGTTAATGAATACCGAGAAGAGGAGAGGAGAAAGGATGTCTCCCTGCGGAACACCTGCGGAGAGATCACACCAGTCCGTTGAGATCTCCTCAGATTTAATGCGTTGCTGGCGGTCTCTCAGGTAGGAGTCAAACCAGCGAGCAGAGTGCGAGGAGACATTAAGTGACTTTAAAATTTCAACTAGTATATCGAAATCGACGCAGTTGAAGGCGCTGCTGAAATCAAGCAGTGTAAGGATAGTAAGCTGCTTATGATCCATAGCTAATTGAATGTCGTCAGTGACTTTGAGCAGTGCTGTGGTAGTGCTGTGACCCGGCCTGAAACCTGATTGGTGGGGATTCAGTAACATTTTTGAGGAAAGGTAGGAGGTTGGTCATGCGACACATTAATTATGTGAGTGATGAGAGGTAACAGTACATCAATGATAGTTGTTATCATCTGAGAACAGATCTTGTCCTCACCTATGGCCTTCGACGAGATTGCTAGTATTGCCCTCTTTACTGCGCCGATCCCGACAGGGATGAAATTAAATGCTGAGGTGAGGGCTGTTGCCTTGGACCGTAGGTTACGAAGGGTTGCAACCTTGACAAGGGGGTCCATCGCAACAGGGGGAGTTGCAAAGAAACTATTGAGACCCCGGAGATCGACATTTCCGGCTGCCAAATCCTGGGACTTACCAACACCAAGGGTCTTCAGGAACTTCCAGACCTGTGCTGGAGTATAGCTCTCGAAACATTCGTAGATATGACGGCGTTTAGAATCACGACACAGGCGAGTGCAACGATTACGGAAGCGTTTGAAAATTAAAAGATTCTCATCGGTCGGATCCATCTTATATCTAGACTTAGCACGGTTTCTCTTAGCCATCAGACCCTTAATGGTGTCAGTAAGCCACGGTGCAGGAAGATGCTTAACTCTAACCCTCTTGACCGGAGCATGCTTATCAAACAAGCTCAGGACAATAGAGTTGAAGTTCCGTACTTTGTCATCAATGGTCTCACTACTGTAGACAGGCGACCAGTCGACAGAAGAGGCGTCTGAATTAAGGGAGGTTATATCCATGCCCTTGAAGCTACGAAAGTCAAGGAATTTAGCTGCTCGCTTGGGAGGCTTTATCTTATAAGAGAGGTAAATAAGATTGTGATAGGAGAAAGGGGCGTTAAGTTGGCCATGCGCAGCAACCTTAGACATGTCAGAAGTAATCATTAGATCTAGAAGAGAGGAGGTGCAGTGTGGTTGAAAGTGAGTGGCCTCTAGAGGAAGGATATGCATGTTAAATGAACTTACAAGAGAATTCAGCTTCGCTGAGCGACCGTTATTCTTGAGAAGGCAAGTGTTGAAGTCGCCGAGAATTAGGGTGTCGCTATAAAGAGGAGTCAAGTCACTGAGAAGGGTTTCAAAAGAGTTAAAATAGTCAATTCGAAGAGAGGGGCTATAATAGACACCCAGGAGGACATTGTTGTGACGCAAGAATATCTCCAGGAACAGGTGTTCAGCAGAACCAGAGTACAGGCTTGGCGACTGGCTGATGACTTTGCATGGGATGTCAGAACGTAGGTAGAACGTAGATAGTTGTTGATTACGTAGGTAGTTGTAGATGTCAGAACGAAGGTAGTTGTTTGTGAGATTCTAGTTTAGTTGATAGTGCCTTTTTCTCGTCCCTGAGTTTCATCATTATCTTGATGACGTCTGTCAACCATGGACGAGGTTTATGTTTTACCCGAATCCTTCTCAGTGGTGCGTGTTTGTCGAATAAGTTGATGAGAAGCCCATTAAAATAATCAACCTTGTCATTGAAGTCCGTTATCCTCATGACGTCAGACCATGGTAGTGCTTGCAAATCCATGTAAAAACTCTCTTCGTCTATTTTATCCAAAGATCGCGTGGAAATGTATTGGAACTTTTCTATGGGCTTTTTAGGGTTCCGTACCCGAAGGGTTCCAAACGGGACCCTATTACTAAGACTCCGCTGTCCGTCCGTCCGTCTGTCACCAGGCTGTATCTCAAGAACCTAGCTAGCTAGAGAGTTGAAATTTTCACAGATTATGTATTTATGTTGCCGCTATAACAACAAATACTAAAAAACAGGATAAAATAAATATTTAAGGGGGCTCCCATACAACAATTCTTTCAATACCACATACAAACTTATGGATGCACCTGGTTACGTACATGGAGTGTGAAAGTAACCGCACCAATAACTTTGTAAACAATATTTTGCTGTGTAAAATCCAAACTATTCACTCCACACCATCGCTTCCATTGAACGGTGGTACGGAACCCTTCGTGCGCGATTTAGACTCGCACTTGACCGGTTTTTTATATCTAATTCCGCGATTACCAGTGAATGGTCACTTAGTGCCACATTGTGGTGAACCGATATAATCTTAAATAGTGAGGGGGAGTCTGTTATCATTAAGTCCAAGAGTGTGGCTGTATCTTCAGTGACCCTCGTTGGCTCTGTGACCATTTGAGATAAATCATACTGGGTAAAAAACGAGATAAATTCTGGTGCTGGGGTTTTGTTTGGCTCTTTCAAGTTAATATTGAAATCAGTCATTATGCACAGATGATCACAACTGCCAAACATTGTCAGAGACTCGCTGAGAGCGTCAATTGCGTCACCGCTCGGGACACCCTCAGGTCTGTAGGCAGTGCCAACCGCCATACGCCCCACCGCTGGGAGAGCTACTTCAAGCCACATCTGCTCTAATTTGGATGGTGGGTAAGGCTTTTTACGAATATGAAGGCCTCGACGTACGTAAAATCCTACTCCACCTCCAGTTACACGATTTGGGCGGGGTGCGAGATGCAAAGCATAACCCTGTATTTTAGGTGCATAGATTTCCTGGCCGTCCTTTATCCAAGTTTCATTTAAAGCTAACAAGTCGGGTTTATGATTATTCATAAGAATCCTCAGCTCATCCTCTCCTGTGTTAAGCGATCTCAAATTTATAAGACCAAACTTTAAAAGTATGTTCTTATTTTTGCCTTTTGGGCACTGTGTTAGAATTTACCATATATTGAGGAAGTGTTTGTTTGCCGTTTGATATGTATAGGTAACTAAATATTGTCTGTGTTATTTTGGTTACTGGTTGAGAGATATTGATTATAGGGCTCAAAACATGTTGATTTTTTATAGATTTTTACAGATTTATAGTCATACACAAGTAACACAAGCATGCAAGTAACATCATTACTATTTCCGTAATAGAATCAATGGATATGGAAGTTCCTACAAATATGCTTCTAACGAAAAACACTCTCAAGATCCGACTCAACGCGCAGTTGTAGAATTGGTGAGTTTTGCTCGCGTCGGGCGAGGATGCGTCCTTCTTAGGTCCATACAAACCGCCACTTATGGTTTTGCGGCAGCTCTCGTGCCTTCCCGAACAGTACGCGGTTTGTCTTTGTGAGGCGTTCATTAATTAATATTTTTTGTGTTTTATGAGCCGGGAGTCCCAGGTCTGCTGAAGTGGCTTCTTGCGTCTTGCGATATTGTAAAAATGCGACTTCTACGAAGAAAAAAGAAGGTGGCGTGACGTATCATCAGTTAGTAAGCAAAATATCAACTAAAATAATCCAAAACTAATTTTGAAAATTATTTTCGACTGTACCCGACTTTTGTATATAGAATATGAAATGTGAACCGTACAGATAAGACACGAAGGTAGGTACTAATGGTGATACGAGAGAGCACTTCACGAATGATGAATGTGGTAAATATGGGTAGGACTCCTAAACTAACAATATGTTTGGTAATATTTTAACACGACTGCCCCAAAAACGGAGTGTATTGTTTTCAGGGTTCATGTGGGTATTTTTCTTAATTCCACCAGAACGTCTTAAAGTCTGAACCGATTTCGAAGTGTGTGGTATCGCTAGGAAGGAGAGGCCATAAATATATACAAGGTGTAAAAGTAATTTACTTTTTAACACCCTTGCTCGTAAAGCTGATGTAATTCCACCGGTTTAAATATGTAAAGCGGGTCATAAAAAACGCGTGTTTTACCAAAGCAAATAGTTAAGTTATAGTCCATACAAATTCCTTAACAGTATTATTTGTAGACGTGGGTGATCTCGCCTCCGGCTCGTGTTCTGATTCCTTGAGTCTCACTCCTACTCGCGATCCGAATCCTGTTAATGAGTCTTCGGATCCGTTTGATTCCTGTGATCCGTAAACAAATTTTCATTCTTGACACGTGATTCATCACGTGTCAAGAATGAAATCATCATCATCATCATTATTTTCCGAAGATTCATCTTCGGAAGCGTTTGACCTGGCTCTCGTCAAAGTTAAATAATCATCTTTCTCCAATCGCAAACTGAAACCTTTTGGATATAATTGTACATTATAATGCAGAAAATGTTAGAAAGCAAGGAAGAAAGGAAATATTATAAGTAATATATTAAGATAAATATATTTATACCAGATCTAGGTATTGATTGAAAACCCTTCGTACTTAGCAGGCTTAGGACTGACAATCACATCAAAAATACAAGTTATAATATACTACCTACCTACCAGGAAGTTGTAAGTAGTTATATTTGCAGGGAATTAGTCCCTAAGGATATCATACCAATTGGACCGTGTAGCTTGATTTAACAAGACTACTTTAAGGCCCACTTTGGTTTTATTTAACCCCCTTTAAATTTACATTACCTTTTTGATTAACAGTTGTATCTAAACATCACTTATTTTCCTATTCAAAAATGTTCTAGTAGGCACAGTTAAGTCCTTCCTTAAATATCTACATATTTACACTAGGTTATTAAAAAAGATTTAATTGTTACCTTTTCAGTAGGTAGTGTAAGGTCGCAGCAGTTCTTGAACACCACCTATAATTACCTACCTAATCTGTAGGGCTAGGGAGTTTAATTAGGAAGACGTTAGTAACACCAAACTTGTGTTTATTGATCAAATATGGTTACAATTTATATAAAAGGGATCAAACTGGCTCGATAGCCATTAAGCTAATCCTAACTATCTAAGTTGCATCGGTCGCTGACCGATGCCTAAGGTGAAGTGTGTCACATCGACTTTTCACATCAAAGCCTCTTTCTTTTAAAATTACAAATTACCTAACAGTGTCATAGCGAACACGCACTCTAAAGAGACCCGTATACAATATTATCGCATAGAGAAATATCGAACGTAACTATATACCTTACTTACTTACTGCTGCTACTAGCTACCTAGTAACTAATAACGAAATAACTAACCAACACTTAACATGAACGAAGTTTTATACACATTTATTTACACACGCACGCACATACATTGTTTATTTGTTTGGGAACCACAAAATTGCACAGGAGTTGCGTAGTTGCGGAACGTTAACACGAACGAAGTTTTATACACATTTATTTACACACGTATGCACATACATTGTTTGTTTGTTTGGGAACCACAAAATTGCACAGGAGTTGCGTAATGGCGAAACGATTACTAAACTAAACAGAAATTAAAACAATTGCCAAATTTTCAAAAACTAGCCGTCGCCGCCGATCTCCGCCACCAATCAACCCTGTGCTCTACTCTTTTCTCGTAAGAAAAGAAGCGCCTAATCTAGAGAGGAATAAATCATATTATCGTACAACTGCGCACACAACATCTAGGCATATCTTAATGATGGAAGAGACAGCGCAACAAAACAAAATGCATACGAGAACGCGCGTGTTTCAATTCGAAAAGGTCGCATTGCATCGCATCCAATTCTGACCGATTTGCTATCTCGGGTGACGGGGTGGGGATATGATAGAGCGAGATCCAATCCCTTTACTCAATCATACTCTCGCGTGCATTTGTGAATGACGAGTCTCCGCAGGCGATAACTCCCCGGTAGCGATAAGAATTTGGAGGAATCAATTGGATCTTCGGTACCTGCCCATGATTCGGATCGTTCCATACCTCGAGTCCGGAATTACCCACGTCTAATTATTTGCCATTTCAAATATGGAACTGATCGCCGCCGCACGACTCCAGCTAGTGAGCAGCGCGCTGTTGCTATTCAAATTTCAAACTAATCGCCGCGCGGCGCCAGTCAGTAGACAGCGTGCATTCACAGATTGAGTTTATTTAAAATTAAAATAAAACAGTTTATTCGGTAATTTAAAAACTTGGCTGCATGCTCTAGCGTCTTTGCCAACATTTTCACGCAGCCACGGCAGAAAATAATCCTCGCGCCATTTTTCTCAAATTTTCTTTTCTTTGTACTTGTATTGTGAATATCTTTTTTTTTCTGTTTCCTCGTAAATGTGTTAAAAATGTCGTACGATATACGTGCGTATTGGTTATAATATAACATGCTCGGCTCAATTACGCCCTCGCCTTCGGCTCGGACTGAAATTTCGCCTCGCATGTTATAACCATCTTAACGCACTAATATCGTAATGTACTATTTCAGTTCATTTTGAAATTATGGCAGTCGCGTTTTTTTATATTTTTGATTTGATTTATAACCTAATTTTTGTAGGTTGCTAGTACGAATTTGGGGTACATTATGCATTCCAAGATGGCGGTTGCGAGAAATTTTCAATTTATGATATGGGTATGATAATAAATGAAATATGATAATAAAGTTTATAATAAATAAAATAGCAATAATTAATTTTTATTCCACTACGTTTATTTCGTTAACCCTTTACCAGATCTTGATCATGCAGATTTTTCATTGGTTTTCGTACGACGTACCAAGATATAACGTCGAATTAAAAATGTTTAGATATATAACGATAACACATAGCTATTGCGAAAGCGCAAGTCATCTACATAAACCTTTGTTTAAATCTCGGTTACAGTTAATACTTAGATCGGTACATTTTGTAATAGCCTGCACTCAATCAAATGAAGTTTTGTACAAAAGCGGTGTCACTTCTGAGGTGTGTAATCTTGTGATCTAGTTGCGACACGTTTTTGGTTCGAGACAGCGTCTCTATAGTAATGGTAGCTCAATGGTGCACCACGATGAAATTGGACACGTAGGATTTAAACGATACTCAGAAATGATTAAACATGACTACTCTGCCCACCCATCAGTAAAACACAGTAATGACCATTTCGGGTCAAATGGAGTTAAATACAGATTCTTGATCAGCAATTTTCGCGCTATTTTTCTGTTTTACCCGTTTCTTCTTAGGATGCAAACAATGGTGACCAAATATGACCCAAACGCAGTAAGAGCCGGAACATTTGGTGTAATACTAGTTAAAATTCAGCGCAGTTGCGTTGGATATGCAGTAATTGCTTAGGTGTAGATTAGAAAACAGACTAACATGCAGTTCAAAAATCTGCAACTGCATTTTAGTCTTACTCAACATTCTAATAAAAATCATATATAAACTACCTAAAACTCAGTTCAAGCTTGAATATTACAGCTGAACGCCATACAATTTTAATGTTACTTCATTTTAGTCTGTTAAACACATACCTTACTAAGTAAAGGGTCGGGAAATTGATTTATTTGATTTAGTAGGCAATTAATTATTGCATAAAATAAGCAAGTATCCAAGAAAATTCGCATTCACGCTGTCAAAAAATGCAACGACAAAATTAAAAATATTGCAATTAAAAGTACCTATTTATTTTATTTTTTCAAACTTTAAACGCGTTTTTCTCATAAGTGCTTTTTGGTCATTACTGCGTTTTAATGGCGGGTGGGCAGTACTTGTTTCCAAAGACGACGCGGTTCATTAGAAAGTATGTAATGTCGTGCCTCCATAGTGCCCACGGAAAGGGGGAATATAAACAAGAAAAGAGAGAGTAAATTAACGCCGCCATGATGTGCTATCATCGCCCATGCTTCTGAGCGTCAGTCAGCCAGCAGTCTGAACGAGCCATCAAAAGTGACAGCTGTCACGCAGATAGCTTACAATCAAACTTAGAACGGCAACCAGCAGCGACTCCTTGCACTCCATAATTTTACATTTCCTCATGTATTCACCCAAAACAAAGCTAATATAACTAGTACGACTGTCTACGACTCGAAATAACAATCACAGACATATAATAAGATACTACGTATGACACTATCTAACAAAAGTTGGATCATCATCTGTCAGTGTCAACGTCTACTGTCGCGTTCCGAATATCTATGATGGTCGTCATTTCCCACTCGGAACGGGCATGATGGTCGTGACGTCACGTGAGCTACGATGGCTTTGTTGACGTGACTCGGAACGCGACATAAGAGTAGCACAGCTGACAGATGTCGCTGACAGTCGCTGTCACTTTTTTTATTCATTCAGTCAGTCTGAGTCAGTCGACAAGTGTAAACTCGGGCAAATCAAAACAAACAATAATTCTAAAAGCCCAAATCCGAGATTATATTAGTATTTAATATAATTAGGTATTAGTAGGAATTAGGTATCACTGACTGACTTCGTTTAGATATAATCTCTAACTATGTACTCATACAGCAGAGAGAGGCTACCAGATACGTGGAATGGACATGGTAGTAACATAGACCACACGTTTTCAAAATATTTGAGAGTGAAGTGGGACGAAATCCACAGTCGTCCGGACGTTTTTAGGTACAAATTGCACAACTTACGTGACAAATTCGTCGATAGCAAGTATCTTCTAATGGTATGTAACTGTTGATTATTTTCTTACTTTGTCTACTGAATATTCACAATAACATGTGAATTAATTATTTATATGTTCCAGTCGAATTCAGACCGTGGAGCCAAGAGACGATTACAAGAACAAATAGACGATATACAACAACCATTTGATGCAACTAAATTCAATTTCACTAAAGCAAATTCTGAGGAGATCATGTTTAAATTAATAGCGGATGAAAATGGTACAATTTCTATAACATATTTTTAATGAATTGCTGCTGTTCAATATTTTATGTATCAAAGAAACTTAACAACCAACAGTACGGATTAGCTTCCTCAGGCTATAGCCATATTAACAAAACAAAAACAATTTACCTGAATGTGCAATTCCTTGAAGTTTTCATCATTCTGTTTCAGGTTCAGACATTCATCAAGTCATAGTGAATGTTAGCCCAATATCAAAATATCACAGTTTGCTTTGTCCGTCACTAAACAAATGTTTACCCCAAGTTATAACTAAGGAGGGTATCCAATTAGCTTTAGAAGTCATGTTTCTTAGCCAAGATCGGTAAGTTATCAAATCCGTTCAACAATATTATTTAATACCCCTAACATTTTACTGGCTAATGTTTCATTTTTCATTGCAGTGATTTAAGAATAGCTTTCAACAGTCTATGTGCATTGGCATCAGTCAATCATTTGCACTTTCATCTATTTGTAGTGCCACTTAATCTGCCTATTGAAAATATAGTAAGTACTTATAATTAAATACACATTGGTACATACTTTTTCCTAAAACTCTACACAATAATCAAATGATAATGGTGTAGATAAGCTAAAGCATTCCTGATCTATATCGACTTCAGCTTATCTTCAGTTGCTAACTCAATATTATTTACAGAAATGCCATCAGCTAAAAGGCCAACTCTACTATTTCAATGAATATCCTGTACCGGCATTCTGTTTTGGATTAAAAAAGAAAGACTGCTTACAGCAGCTATCAGAAGACATTTACAGACTCATAGATTTCCTACTAAAGAGAAATATCGCTCACAACATGTTCATAACGAGGGGACAGAGTATGGAGAATGACAGTGATGAGGAATGTATTAGAGTAATTGTGTGGCCTAGAAAGAACAATTACAGCATAAAGCAGTTTTCTGCTTTCAATACTGCTGTTTGTGAATTGAGCGGATGGATTACAGTCTATAGTAAGTATTGAACTATAATCACACAACTAAGGACCCTCTGTGTTGGTAAGTCCCAGGACACAGTTGCCGGTAGTGTCGACCTCAACGGTCTCAACAAATTCTTTGCTGTCTCCCCTGTTGTGATGGACCCCTCTGTCAAGAATGCTACCCTTCGTAACTTGCGCACCAGAACAACATCCAGTAGCTTACCTTTCAACCTCAGGTCTGTCCGAGTTGGGGCAGTAAAGAAGGCTATTCTAGAAATCTCGTCCAAGGCTGTAGGTGATGACAAGATCTGCTCTCAGATGCTATTCAGTGTACTCGAAAATGTTTTACCACCCATTACGCATATAATTAATGCGTCGCTGAGCGAGTACTGCTTCCCAAGCCAGTGGAAAAGAGCATTAGTGATACCCCTGCCTAAAAAGTCTAACCCGTCCTCCTTCAAAGAGTTCCGTCCTATTTCCATCCTACCAATCCTTTCCAAAGTCCTTAAATCAATTGTCCACTCCCAGCTGTCCTCGTACCTTTCTTCCATGGATTTACTGAACCCTTTTCAGTCTGGTTTTAGGCCAGGGCATAGCACCACCACCGCACTGCTCAAGGTAACTGACAATATCCAACTGGCAATGGATAAGAAGCAGCTCACAGTCCTGACTCTTCTTGACTTTAGCAGCGCCTTCAACTGCGTCGACTTCAATATACTTGTTGAAATCATAAAAACACTCAATGTCTCTTCACACTCTGCTCGTTGGTTGACTCTTACCTGAGAGACCGCCAGCATCGCGCATCAAGTCTGAAGAGGTCACTACGGAATGGTGCAAGCTCTCTACAGGTGTTCCGCAAGGTGGCATCCTTTCTCCTCTTCTTTTCTCAGTTTTCATCCATTCCATCTCGGATGTATTGTCTTCCTCGTATCATCTCTATGCAGATAACCTTCAAAGTTATCGGCATTTTCCCCTGTGTGATCTGACTTCTACTGTAGAGGCTTTGAATGCTGACCTCGACAACATCAGGAAATGGGCTCTTTCGTATGGGCAACCCGGATAAGTCTCAGGCGATGATACTGGGTACACGGCACATACTTAATTTGTTGCAGAATAGGTCAGTTGCTCCCGTGCTTTATGACGGTTCTATCGTCAAGTACAGCGAGAAAGCCAAAAATCTTGGCGTTGTTATTGACACTCTTTTATCCTGGTCGCCCCATGTTTGTGAGATCAGCAGAAGAGTCTTTGCATCCTTTCATTCCCTTCAGCGTTTGCAGTACTTCTTGCCTAGGCAAACTAAAATCATGCTAGCTCAGACGCTTCTTCTGTCTTTAATTGAATACGCCGATGTTTGCTGGGCCAGCGCGAACGAAAATCTACTGAACACACTCGAGCGACTTCAAAATCTCGGGATTCGGTTTATCTTCGGTCTCCGCAAGTACGATCACGTGTCCCAATATCGCACGGAATTAGGCTGGCTCCCGATCCGACTTCGTCGTGATATGCACATTCTCTCCTTCCTCTTCAATATTTTGATAAATCTGCGCTATCCCGCATATCTTCGTGAACATTTTGAGTTTCTTTTCTCGGGGGATAGACTTCGGAGATCTCACACGGTGTCACTTTTGTCAATTCCTCAGCACAACACTGTTGCTTACGAGCACTCATTTATTATTCCGCTATTAGGGATTGCACATCCTTGTTCACTTTTAAGAATAAATTGAAACAGCATCTTCTCTCTTCCGCATAGTGGGTATCTTATAGTATGTATGTGTATCTATGCATTTATTGTATTCTATTAATTTATTTTATAGTACGTGTGTAGGATAATAGTGTATTGTGATTTATCTGATAGTATATTGACTTTATTTCTTTCTTCTAACTCTTAATTGTACACTAGAACTACCTCTCTATAAATATTTTTTTCTTTCCTCACTGGTTAGCGGTAAGAAATTTCTTTTTAGAAATAAGCTCACCTTTGCATATTGTTCTTTATATTTTCTCCATTGTGTTTTCTGAGCAATAAAGAATTATTATTATTATTAACTATGTATGTATTGCAGGATATCAATCTACATTATATAAATTGTTCTTCATTCCCTAAGCAATGGAATCATTAAACAGAAACATTTGCTGTTGCTATTTGTTAAGATTCTCCTAAGATAAATCTTACTGATATGCATATTAACTCTATTTTCAGATGATTTTGACTATGATCTGCTCAGCACTAAGGATATTGAACATGAATTAAAGAATTGGCAGGTAGTTGACTTTGAATTGCTTTGTGATGAAATTAAAATGCATTTCTAGACAAAAAAATATATTATTGAAGAAATCTTACCTATTTTTGTTAGGACTAAACTCTTATTCTGCCTGTGCACATAAAAAAAATGACAGATTTTAAGGTGTATACTTGAAATTCACCCTTCAGCACTTTATTCTGCACCTCCTCCTTCGACAATCCAAGCCAGAGAGAGATTGTTTCAAATGACTATTCCCATGAAAACATAGTTCTGGCGCCAACATTCAACAAAACGAGCGCGAATTAACGCAGCCAATAGGAAATCAGCAGGCGTTGCCAACATAGTAACACTAAATTCAACTCGACTATTCGAATCGCTTCACCAAGTGAATCAATTCGAAACATCAGATGAACTCGTGCAAGAAATAAATTTACGAAACCTAACACTTGTCCGTCCTGCGCCCCTATTCGTGCCACAACCAAAACATTTGAAAAACGATCTGTCTACGATACGATCGAATTACGTTAGAAATACGCAATGGTCAGAAACGGTATTCCTGCCTCCTATACTTAGCTCTCGCTAAAACTTAATTCGATCGCTTGAGTGAAATGAATGAAATAATAACCTTCAAATTGCCATGTATAAATTATGTTTAACTACCACTAATTTTAATTACATTTTATGAATTTAAACTCATAAATCATTGCGTTTGATTAAACTTATTTCTTACGAGGATGTATTGTTAATTATTGTTTTATTTAAATTAAATACTCGATGAATCAATTTTTCCAACAATGTATTTTGTTGGATTTAGTATCGATACGATAGTAATGTTAGACGACTTTTTTATTCAACGTTGAAGAATAGCACAACGTTGGCACATCTGACAGACGCCATTAATTTTATTTTTTGTTTTCTTACGAAAACGTATGTATCAGTTTGTTATTGTTGCAATTCTAAGTTGTGTATCCAAGTAATAAGGATGAACGAAGATATAAATAGAAATAGCAGAGTCTACTACGCACAGTTGGAGGCTCTGCTAAACTTTATGGAGAGCCACCGTGACCTAGCCGTCGGCTTTCTTAGAACCACCGAGGCTAGGCACAAGAGCCAGGAATTATGGAGCCAGATTGCCAGCAATTTAAACTCACAAGGCGGGGGAGCACACAAAACTGTGAAAGTAGATTTATATAAAATAAGTAGATTTGCATCACATATCTGTAAAAATACAAACTGTGATTATAAGTTCCTACATGTAACAACATGACACAACAAATGTTATGTAACATTATCTTAATATTAATGTTATATAACTGCTGTGTGGGTGCATCTTAAGACTCTGTTCCCACTAAGATGGACTGTCTCTTTTTCTCGGTCTGTCTGAAGAGATAGATATGCCAGTGGCAGTACAATATGGATCTGTCTAAATGTGAACAGTTTCATATAAATTTTACTACCACTGGCATACCTGTCTCTTTAGACTGACAGAGAAAACAGACAGTCCATCTTAGTGGGAAAGGCACTCGAGTTGTTATGTATAGCCTATGTAAATAAATACAAACTGTGATTACAAGTTCCTAAATTTTAGTTGTTTAAAAAAATAAATATTAAATAAATGTTTATTTGTTTAATTAAAAAACTAACTATTTGCACATTGAGGGAATGTGTGTGCTTCCTATTGAAGTATTCCTCTTCATTTTCAGTAGGCCTCATAATGCAGACATGGGTGCCATCTATGCAGCCCACAATCCCCGGGAAATTATATAACTCAAAGAATCTGCAAAAATTATATAGGTATATCAATTTTTCTTTTCAGCATAATATTATGAGACTAACAAAACACCTGCCAAAAGTGGGTACAATGCACCTTATAGCCTACCCATTCAGGGATAACTAGAGGCTAAATTGTAAGACGAGCAGGAGTAAGCATACCTTTGTTTTATGGTGTTCCTTTCTTCCCGTGTTCTAGGGAACACAATGTATTTTCTAAGGATTCCCGGATGGTTTAGTGCATCCGTTATTTCATTAATAGCCTTTGAGACTGTGGGCTGAGATACACTATGTGTAGCGCCTTGGCCCACTCCTCTCTGATACGATCCAGAGGCAAAAAAACCAAGAGCAATCAAGACCTGAAACATGAAGCATCTTACCTTACATTACCTATACTTATTTAAGTGCTTAATCCATTTTTTATAAAATAAGTTATAAGTACATGTATGTACAAAATATTTATTTAATTATCATACCTTCCTTGCCACTGATATATCTCCCGGCTCTGTGGGGGTTAGAATCGGAGTCAACTCCTCTATAAGGTTTTGCACAACCTCCTTCGAGAGTCTGTACGTCGCTACAAACTCTGCATCCGGCAATTCGAAGGGGTTAATTTAATTGTCTCTCTCCTCTGCCTTAATTGGCGCAGCTGACGGCGGCGATTCGCAACATCAACTCTGTGAGCTGCATCAAGAAGACGCCACATTCTTTGAATTCGCCTTATCTTAAATTAATGAAATGGTTGTACATTATGTAGCAATAATACATAACGCCTAATGATTATTACAACAAATAATGCTTAGGAAAAAAACGAATTCGGGAAGGATGGAAATGTACGTGGTAGGAACGGCTGTCCGGCTGACGAAAGGCTTAATATCTTGGTTATTTAGTATTATTTGGTCGTAACACTCGTAAGCGTTAAATTTGACTGCAAAGGTCACATTTAGGGTGTCCTACTTCACACTCACACCTACCTCTACACTCCTAACCTACACCAGAGTTAAAAACCACAAATTCAACACTAAAACTTATTATTTTTCCTGTGATTTTAACAATAAATATCATTAGCGATCTTACAAATTCACCATATCTTCCAATTGTTTAGAAACGTTTCAACGTCAAAATATGACAGGTTTGCGATACCGAAAAACTTGAAAAAACTGGCAGGAATCGCGTCATATTCCATTTCGTTCATTCATTTTTGCGATCTCGAAACTATCAAACTACGCAGATCGTATTTTGGTGGCAGGAATCGCAATTTGACAACTCGATCGTAACGAGATCGAAACGATAGTGTTTTTTTTGTGGCACGAATAGGCCTGCTGACCCCGTGTACGCCCTCGTACACGCGTCAAGTGACAACCAAAGAAGTACATATTTGAAACAATCCCGAACAATATCCTTATAAAGAATCACTCGAGTATAATAAATGTTTTTTTCTCTTAATTACATACTTAGATCTCATCTGTGAATCACAGTTTCTCGTATTGTTAAATAAATTGTCATAACTACAGTATTTAAGGTAAGTTATAATTTACAGTTTAGTTAAATAATATACTCATATTACCTAATTAGCACAGATTATTGATCTAGTAAAGCTAAAATATATATTGAATTTTTGATTAGAACAATAACAACTTATAGACCTCATAATGAAGATTACATGAAATTGTGTGTACATCATAATTAATGGTGGAAGCACTGCACTTCATATATAGCACCCCAATACATTTTATTTTATTCTTGAAATGAATTCACCATAACCAGGAATAATCTAAGATAGGCTTTCTAACGAGCGGTATCTAATCGGTAATGAATTGATTTAATAATGAAATTAATCTGTGTTAAACATTTAAATAATTCTCTTATAAAATTCAATCTCTGATCCAAACCAATTCTCTGAAAACATTTAATACAAACCCGCTTGTAACCTAACACTCATGATTTTCGATTCGACCTGTTCCAATGTTCTATCAGGTTAACCATTAATAAATAAATATTTTGCAAGTTATCAATCACTGTGCGATCCTTCAGTCTCGCGAAATTTTTTGTGCGATCCTTCATTCTCGCGAAATATTTTGTGCGATCCTTCATTCTCGCGAAATCTTTTGTGCGAACCTTCATTCTCGCGAAATCATTATTCTGCGATCCTTCATTCTCGCAGGTACCCTCACTTGCGATCCATCATTCTCGCGGTACCGTAATGTCTTCATTATAGTGGGGCAGGCTCATGACCCCGTACGTTTTGATCAAGCCGCGATCCAGTCACTTCTCGCTGCTTGACCTGGAATCAAGTAAACAACACTATCTGTAGTCATCCATCACACAAGCAGAACCACGTAACTAAAGGGTTATAATCTGCAATTATCTATCAGATTTCGATCATAGTTCACTCTTACACTTATTCATAAATTAACTCGTAACTAAAAAGTTTATCAAATCAATCAACAAAAATATATATTTAATTTATAAATCATTTCATTCATTGTCAAGATCCATATAATTAATGTCATCAACTGGGTCATCATTCAATTCCAGTGCTGCAATTTCGCTATTACTAAAACCTGGTATTGGGGCAATTTCGTATCGGTCGTGACCCAGGACTTTAACTACCTTTAACGGTCCTATATATGATAAGAGCAACATTTTTACTCTTCCCGTCGTTTGCAAAAGCGGTTTTAGTAATTTTCACCAATTCACCCTCGACGTACCTACGAGTGGGCCGTTTATTCTTATCGTAATACTGCTTTTGCTTTACCTGTTCCCTATCTATCCTCTCCTTTACTTCCTTACGAATGGTGACTACATCAATATCTTCACGAGTATCTTTTACTATTCCATCTAATTTTGAACTTATTTCCCCATTCATGGAGGTACCAAACATTACTTCAGCTGGTGCTCTACCCGTCGTCTTTTGAGTAGTATTATTTAAACCCCATTGAATCTTACCCAACTGACTGTCCCACTCTCTCTCGTCATTCTTCAAGTTTTGTGCTGTCAAGGAATCAATTATGGTGCGGTTGTAGCGTTCAACTTGTCCATTCGATTTTGGACTAGCAACAGCATTGAGTATGTGCTTGATACTCCTGTCAGCACAGAACTTTTTGAACAAGTGAGAGGTAAATGAACTACCTCTATCGCTAATTATACGCACTGGCATCTTAAACGTATACACGATGTCATCCAACGCCTTTATCACGTTGATTGTCTTGGTATTACGTACTGGTTTTATGAAAATGTATTTCGTAAAAGCATCGACCACTACCAGCAAATACGAATGGCCTCATTTCGACTTTACAAAAGGTCCAAGGTGGTCTATATGATATGTGGAACGGTTTGGCAACTATTGTGTTAAGATGAAGAAAACCCTCACGCCTTTTTTTTTTTTGCTTGAGCGCAGTCAATGCACGCGATCACATACTTTTTGATAAAACGCGCCATTTTGGGAAACCAGTAGTGTCTTTTGATTCTATCCGTAGTCTTTTCGACCCGAAAATGTCCGATATCGTCATGGTTCATCCTGCATAACTGCCACCTTGCCCCCTTCGGGACTACCCAACGTAGATTAGTTTTTTTAATTTATACCTTGGACACTACATAGTCAGGTCATAAGTTCTGTCACACAATAAAAACTTTTGAATTTAGAACGCTGGCCACAAAAAAGTTTATTGAATTCGAATTTCGAATTTTTCATGAAAATAATAATGTGTACTTTTTAGAGTTTTCCTCATTTTTAAATATGAAGTGGACACTTAATGAAGACCGTGTCGCAGTTATTGCGTTGCATCGCTGCGGTTACGCGCCAATTCAAATTTTCGACTTACTGAAAAATTTGAATATAACCAAAAGATTCGTTTATCGTACCATAAAACGATACAATGAAGACTCTAGTGTAGATGACAGGTCAAGAAGTAGTCGCCCTCGCTCTGTTAGGACTCCAGCAGTGATAAAAGCTGTGAAGGCGCGAATTCAAAGAAATCCCATACGTAAGCAGAAACTGTTGGCCCTTCAGATGGGGTTAAGCAGGACCACGGTGAAAAGGGTGTTAAATGAAGACTTAGGGCTTAGGGCATATCGAAGAAAAACAGGACATCGTTTGGACGCTCGTTTATTGGACCTGAGACTGAAGAGATGCCGCGCTTTGTTGAAGCGGTACGCGGGAAAAAAGCATCGGGAAATTCTTTTTTCGGATGAAAAAATTTTCAACGTGGAAGAGAGCTACAACAAACAAAATGATAAGGTGTACACACACAGCAGTGAAGAAGCGAGCAACCGTATTCCGCGTGTCCAACGAGGTCATTTTCCATCCTCGCTCATGGTTTGGTTGGGAGTCTCTTATTGGGGCTTAACTGAGGTACATTTTTGTGAGAAAGGCAAAAAAACGAATGCAGTTGTGTATCAAAATACAGTCCTCAAGAACCTTGTGGAACCTGTTTCTCATACCATGTTTAATAACAGGCACTGGGTATTCCAACAAGATTCTGCGCCAGCTCATAGAGCGAAAAGCACACAGGACTGGCTGGCGGCGCGTGAAATCGACTTCATCCGGCACGAAGACTGGCCCTCCTCCAGTCCAGATTTGAATCCGTTAGATTACAAGATATGGAAACACTTGCAGGAAAAGGCCTGCTCAAAGCCTCATCCTGATTTGGAGTCACTCAAGGCATCCTTGATTAAGGCAGCCGCCGATATTGACATGGACCTCGTTCGTGCTGCGATAGACGACTGGCCGCGCAGAATAAAGGCCTGTATTCAAAATGGCGGGGGTCATTTTGAATAAACTTTATTACCATAAGAATCTATGTTTTATTAAGTTCATTTTGCTATATAAATGTTTACATAAATAATAAACATGTCTAAATTATTTCATATTGAACATGTGACAGAACTTATGACCTGACTATGTATTTACACACATTGATCTAGCCCCAAACTAGGATTCCCTGTATCTTGGGTACTAGACAACGATACACATACTTATATAGATAAATATTAATACTTAGATAGATAAACAACCATGACTAGGGTACGAACATCCGTTCTCATCAAACAAATATTTGACTCCACCGGGACTCGAACCCGGGACCCTTGGTGTCGTAGGCAGCGTCACTGCCGACTCGGCCATTCGGGTCGTCAGTTTAATCGTTATCTATGCTCTTGAATATTTTATTATCCTTAAGCACAAAATTATCTATAATATACTGTAGGCCTTTTATGTCCAGATCACTGAGTAAAATATTCCTAATCCTGTCCAATTCCGTATCTCCTAACTGAAGCGTTGGCAACCAGTCATCGTTAGTCATATCCATCACCGATGGGCACGTTTCCATTATCTCTACATCATTATCTCATACGGGATTTCGGGAGAGTGCATCCACATGTGCCATTTTTGTTACCGCCCGGTATTCTATTGAACAATCAAGTTCCTGCAGAGATAACCACCATCGCGCTATTCTAGGAATAAGGTCACGTTTCAAAATGTGGAGTGAATAGCGCTGCAATCTGTGACAATTTTGAACTCTTCGCCGATCAAATAAAACCTGAACTTTCTTAGCGAACAGACTACAGCTAAGGTCTCTAGTTCGTACGAGTGAAAGTTTTTCTCCTCCGGCGACGTCTGTCTGCTATAGTAGACTACAGGCCTAAAATATTCCGACTTACTGGAGCGTTGCAGCAAGATACCGCCTATACCGACCTTACTTGCATCAGTGTGTAACTCCGTTTCCGCTGCTTAGTCATATATGGCTAGAACCGGGCGCTCGACTTACCTCCTTTTCAGAGACTGAAAAGCTTCTTCCTGGCTGTTATTCCACTCACAGCCGGCATCCTTTTTCAGCAATTTGCATAGAGGATAGGCTATTTTTGCAAAACCCCTAATGAACTTCCTAAAGTAGCTTACTAACCCTAGGTACTGACGAACACTATGGACTGTTTCTGGTCTGGGGAAGTCAAACACACTTTGAATCTTATTTTCTCCTGGCCTTATCCCATTCCCACTGATCTCATACCCAAGATAATCAACCTTGTCTTGCAGAAAATCGCACTTTGACAAATTGAGGGTGAGATTTGCCTGTTCTAGCAACTGTAAAATCTCTCTTAGTCTTTCTAAACATTGTTCAGCATTTTTTCCGAAGATTAATAGGTCATCAATGTAGGCAGTCGCCTTACTATATCTTGCAGAGCCTAGAATCTTATTAATCATTCGCTGAAACACTCCCGGAGCATTAGCCGAGCCGAAAGGCATTCGATTGAATTCAGAATGGCCGTCCGGCGTGACAAAAGCTGTGAGATGTTTGCTCTGTTCAGCTATGGGGACTTGGTAGTAACCTGACATCAAGTCCAGTGAAATAAAGCATGCTTGTCCTGTAAGCTTGGCTATTTCATCTTCCATAATGGGAATAGGATACCTTTCCTTGACAGAGATAGAATTGAGCATTCTGTAATCTACACACATCCTTAACTTTCCATCCTTTTTCCTTACAAGAATTATAGGACTGGCATAATCAGATACAGACTCTCGTACAATTCCTGTTTCCACCATCTCGTCTACCATAGTTCGCACATGCTCTCGCTCATGATGTGACAGTCTGTAGGGACGATAAACTACTGGTCTTTGGCTGTTTAGTTCGATTGTCATTTCCGTTGCATTTGTACAGCCAAGTTGTTTAAGTGATGAGGCAAAACAATGTTTGTATTCGTTCAGTAATTCGACCAGTTGGTGTTTATCATCCTCTGAAGCAGACTTGCCTACCCTAATAAGACTTGTATCTAACTCCTCCATCTCTTCTCGTCTTATAACGTCATCCGATTGAACCAACCGCCTAACCTCATCTACCCTTTCAGCTCTACAAATTATGACTTCTTTTTGCAATTTACAAGGAACGGAAATAGGAGCGATGTCTATATTTATGATCCCATTTATCATGCGATATACACCTCCGCATATCTGATATTTTTGTTCAGGTTTACCAACTACTCTTTGGTTCAGAACAACACTGCCGTTATACGTAGACTCGGAAATACCTTTCACTGTAGCTGCACCACAGAGATTTACGTCACTGGTCAGTTTTATTTTCAATAAACGATTATCACTAATGTTCTGGTCAAAGAAAGGCATTTCAGAGCCGACGTCATGGAATTGTAGCTTAGTTGAGTCTTTGTACACCATCAAATGGGGTTGCTCAGTAAAGGTTTGTCCCATGAGCATAGGCTTATCCAAGAGATAGTCCTCCACAACTTTACAAGTAATCTTTGCCCTCACACCATCGACTTCTAGATTTACCGCAATTGTCCCTAGAGAATGTACGGGTTTGTTTCCAAAACCTTTCATCATTGTAGGAGTCCTATCGTGAATAAGGCCAAGATTGGTAGCTACATATTCACTCAAGAGAGTAACCTCACTACCAAAATCAATGAAAGCCTCTACTGGCATCCCGTCAACTCGCACTTCATTGACAAATTTATAGTTGCGATCCGGAATAGGGTTCGATATGCACATCGCTTTCCTTACTTCTTGATCGCGGTTATGTTTGTCCTTGAACGGGCAAGCATCGATGCTGTGGCCCACTTTGAAACATCCACTACACTTAATCAACGGCTTTGGGCATTGAAGGAAAGGGTCCTTTTTCCTTACAGCTAAAGCAGAATAACCCGCCTGATCTGTTATTTGTCCTCATACCAAATTTTGGGTCACAACCGGAACTGATATTTGCATTTCCTACTTTGTTTTTGAAGCCTACTTTGTCTGGAATGCCTAAAACTTCTTTGTGACTCATTAGAAAAAGCAGCAATTGGTCTGGATGAGAGCAACGTAACGCTAGAGCGCTGGACCTCAAGGTCTTATCCCAGATACCATGAATGATGCAATCTACCGCTCGTTTACTCGTGATGTCGCATTGATTGATAAGCGCCAACTTTTCATAATAGTACGTTTCTATAGGTTCATTCACCCTAGTTCTTCGCTTTAGCATATCCTCTAAGCATTGGCCATAATTGGTTTCGCATGGGAAGGCGTTTATAATTTTATCTTGCCACTCTTGCCACGTGAACATAACTGTGTTCAAACCCTCGTACCAAACTTTGGCCAATCCTTGTAGTTTTTGCAAAGCAAAATGTACCGTCATATTCTCATCCCAGCCATAGACTAAAGCGCATTCGTTTACCTTTTTTAACCATACATCTATACGTTGATTTTTTGTAGATGGGTCGAAATTCGGAACCGTGTTTTGGTGGTCTATCGGTCTAATTAGCGTCGCTTGAGCCGGTGGCTGGGATTGCTTGAATGACTTTAATATGTCAACTACGTCTTTAGCAGAAAAGGAAGGGCTACGTGACCTTGTTGCTTCTCAAAGGCATTGAGACTTCTCGCGAAGACCGCCGCTGTCTCTCCGTTGTCCACCGCGCTGGTTCCGGTGCTCGCTGTACGTCCTCGCTGCTGATGAGCGCCGATGTTCGCGATCAAGGGCAGGCTCCCGCTCACGATCATGCGTCGACAGCTGCTGGCATCGTTGTTGCCCATGAAGATTCACATTGAAGCGGTGCCCGAGGATGGGGCTGCGGCTACAAGAGTGGATGCCCTTTCTTCCATAGCCGGGCGTTGCTAGCCCGCGAGGACTCGGTTCATGGCTGCGGTGACGATCCTCATAACCACGACGACAACGTTCTCTGATGATGTCGGCATATCCACGATGATGTTCGTCATCGTGGATATGCCGATCATCGCATTGTACACCACGAGTCATATCGCCATGCTCTTCTGCTTCGTCCATTCAGACGGTTGTCTTGGAAAATAAAATTAGTTTAATTTCTATCGTATTTCATTATTAACCCACACACCACACCACATTAAATCCGATCCGTTTACTAATATTTTTGTTTTGTTTATATATATATATATTTTTGTTCAAAAATATTAGAATTTTGTAAAACTTAGGTACTACGAGTACAGGCATTATTTGTCATCCATGCCATCCATTGATATAGCATAGCCACTCATTATTAGCGAGAACATCGTAAGAAAATATTCTACATTATAAAAAATAAAAATAAAAACGTTAATATCTCAAAAACAGTACGTCCTAGGCAAAAATAAACAAAAATTTTGGCCCCCTTGAACCCCCATATATCTGTAGAACGACTACGACAAATCAGGTTAAAAATGTCCTAATTCTCAAAAATAATAATAAAATCCTAAAACGTATACATTTCTCAAAAGTGAATATTTAAATCTTAATAACGGTGGTTTCTACGGCAAAACAAGTAAGGAAACATTAGTACACAGTTGCATCAGGTACTACAACTGAGGACCAAGGGTACAAACAAATACAGAAACTTAAAATGTTCATATCTCAAAAACGGTAGGTTCTAGGCAAAAATTAAGCAAAATTTTCCCCCCCTTGGATCCCCGCCATCCATGGAATGACTACGAAGAGGAAGGTCAAAACTTTCAAATTCTCAAAAATAATAATAAAATCCGTTTCTCTAAATAATAAAAAAAAGGAAATCTTAGTACACAGTTAAATCACGTATAATAACTAAGGACCAAGGGTCCAAAATTTTGTAACAAGGACCGACCCTCCAACAATGAGTGATCCTCACTGCTCCAAAACAAGGGACCTCGTTTGAAGTATTTTAAGCATCAAAAACAGTGAAACGTATACATAAACCAATTAAAATTAAATAAATAATGGACGTGTACTTACGTTCGCACTTCTGAAATGTAATAAAACGAATACTTGAAATTCACCCTTCAGCACTTTATTCTGCACCTCCTCCTTCTTCGACAGTCCAAGCCAGAGAGAGATTGTTTCAAATGACTATTCCCATGAAAACATAGTTCTGGCGCCAACAGTTATGCCAACATTCAACAAAACGAGCGCGAATTAACGCAGCCAATAGGAAATCAGCAGGCGTTGCCAACATAATAACACTAAATTCAACTCGACTATTCGAATCGCTTCACCAAGTGAATCAATTCGAAACATTAGATGAACTCGTGCAAGAAATAAATTTACGAAACCTAACAGGTGAGAAATTTGTTAGGTCAAATATTCATTTATGGCCGATTTTTCAATCCTCAGATAACATTTATCACACCATTTATCTGAGGAAATATGCACTTATGAACTATCAAATAAAGTTAGATCTGTCTGTTTATCTGGTTATTGAAAAAGCAGCCATTAGTTAAAGTGCATACAGAATAGTCAATTGCTCATTTCCACACCACCAATGAGGTAGAGCACACAGTGCGTTTTTTTTAAAGTGGTATCCCCAGTAGGCCTATATCCACTATTGATTCATATCTCGTGATCCTCAGTTCCTCTTGGAAATTGGGACCAAATAAATTCCACTTGTGTATCAAATATGTCTGATTGTATGACTATGTCTTTAGGCATAAATTGGAGCAATAAACATTATTCTCTTCAATAATTGGAAGGAACGTTGAAGATTGCGGACTTAGCATGGCCCTTACAATGTGTATAAATACTCAACCTCCTGAAAAAATGAAGCTTAATGTGCACCAACTGGAAATATCCAGACAAACTGAATTTTACAATGGTACAAATCAAGCTAGGTATGATGAAATGAGTCCTTGCCTTAAGATAAATATATTTTTTATTTGAAATCATCAGTTATGGCTCTAATTGTGAGCTGAATACCTGTGCTTATAAGCATAGCATACATACATATAAATCTGTTCATCATAAATACCAACATATTGAATAAGATCTTGATTGTAAGTATTATCATTTCATCATACCTTTACTACAAAGATCACAGTGACATTACAAAATTATTGTGTGCAGGAGTGTTCAGAGACTCAAGACGAGCTTGAGCAAAGCTATTATAATGTTACCTACTTTTATCATGTTGTGATCTTTCTAGAAGCGAGAAAAATCATTCAAAAATGAACAAAGTTAAACTGCAAGTCAGTTACGCTTTGTTCCGACTGAGTACCCAAGTATACCTTTCACCTAAGACCTCTCTGGGTCTCTGCAGAAGAGCATCAAGTGCTGCTATTGGCTCCTTTCCTCATATCCGTTCGTCAATCCCTTGACTTGGCTCGAATCACCTCCAAGGTCCTGTTGTCTCGACTCTTGTATAAGTACAGGACTCGTGGCATCTTGGTTCTATGATAGTAAAAGTAAATATTTAAAATCCTGGTTAGAGTGTAGACAAGGGGGCGCCAAGGAAAAAGCTGCAGAAAACCTATGTCGGGCTTTTCGGTAAGACTTCCCCGCTAAGTGATACTCAGAAAAACCATCAACTACGAATTGGGTTTTTCTCAAACCGGGAATCGAACTTGCGACCCACAACGTGTCAGTCTGGCAAGCTGCCGATAAAACCATTGCGCCAGTTAGCTTACAAAATATTTGACAGATATTGACATCCATAATATTCATTATATCACTTACACATGTGCCAAAATATAAGAAAAATTCTATATGCTTCACAACTACTACGGTAGGGCCTGGCTAATCCGGACCCCCACTAATCCGGACGCAGGCAGCGGGTGTATTCGCGGGGAAGCGAAAGCATTTCACATCACGCCACCCGCGCCGCGGCGCTCGCACCTGTGCCCTGGGCCGCGTTAGTCATGTCATAATCAATCGATCTGAGCTCTATTTTTTAGTCACTCGCGTGACATAAATAATATATCACGTGAGACATATATCACGTTTGACTAACAAGTCGCGTGACGTTGATTTTCTTCATTTTTTAATCGTTCGTCATCGGTGTTGCCAATAAATTTGGAAATGTTGATTTTTATCCATTGCACGCAAAAAAAGTAAAAACCGGTAAATATCGCATAGGAAACGGAACGTAAAATTCTCTCATAACCCTTCCCTGGCTTGACGCGTCAAACTCGTATCTAGGGTCTCTTGCTTTGGCGCAAATCTCGCGGAGTGCCGCGCGCCCTGCGCTAGGTTCTAGCCTCTTAATCACAACAAGTACTAAATTGTAAGAAACAATCATTAAATATTTGAAAACTACATTAAATTTCCTTCTTACTGATGTAACAAAAGCTTAGATCAGTTCAGTAGTATAGGTGGTGTCGTAGAATGTAATCTGAGAATAGGAAATTTTTCATCACTTTTTTGTGAAGAAACTATTGTATTACAGAAATAAAACAATGGAAAACCTTGAAATTTTTGTTTTTATGTACAACATTATCGTATTCACATAGGTACATACAAATATTACATAGTTCCATATAAAATGAAAGACAAAAAGTGATTTGAAACAGTGACTCAACACAACATTCTCATAAAAATATTGAAAATTTCTCTAAAATAGGTGATGTTGTCAGCTTTTTTCTGGGCGATCAGTGTGCCTGCAGTAGCTTGTCTAAGCTGATTTATTGATTTTAGGTCTTCAACTAGGTAAATCAAGAACCACATGTAGGTAGGATTTGTCCTTGGTGAGTAGTACACAAAATAAAAAACTACTAAAATCACACAGTAAAACGTTGGCATTGACAGATCTGTATAAAACTTTTAAACTATAGATTTGTAGGAAGAGATATTACATATCCAATCACTACATGAAATTACCTATCTAGTTCAATTATCACTTTTTAATTAGCCTGCTAGATTAAAAAGTTTTATTGAATTGAAAACTATGAATTTCTTCATACAAACAGAAAAACCACTGGCGAGAAAAGTATGGATACGGCTTTGAAATTCGGAATTCTATACTTTGGTAAGTAGTTAATAGTAGATTTGCTAAGTTATGTTTTATTAATTTATAGGTACAATAAATAAGTATGAAAAATTTATACTTACTATAAAATATTTGAAAAAAAATTACATGTTTCAATTTTACTGAGTGACTTTAAATTAGCTGACCATATTTTGGGGAATGATAGTTCCCATCAATATGAGCAACTTTCACCATTAAACATATGGTCGCAAATGAAAAAATATTTTAGATCTCCCATAGTCAGCTGATCGGGTCAATGTACTGAGGGACGAATATTTATTTTTCATTTGCGACCATGTGTTTTATAGTGAAAGTTGTTGATAATGATGGGTACTATCATTCTCCAACATACGATCAGCTAATTTAATGTCACCCTGTATTGATATTCATATTCATATTCTTTATTGCACAGAAAACTTAGATTTTTTTAAGCAAATGCGAGTTTATCTCTAAAGAGAGATTTCTTCTAGCAAACCTAGGCAAGACAGAAAAGTTTATACAACAGGATAGTCCCAGTGATATTGAATTCTTGTCTAAACCCAATGATATTTAAGCTCATTCAAGCTATAAATAATTCACATTACACACACAAAAAACACTAATGTGGGCAATGCACACATACAATAAAACACATAAATATAAAATGGTAGACGTAAAAAGACATAAAAAGCTGACACTACACAGCAAAAATTAGCAATGCACATACACACACACATTAAACACACAAATAAATAAAGCTAAGACGAATATGTATGCTGAGTACATACCTACACATAACAGTACTACTATATGCTACAAAACGAACTAAAATCTACCGCTAAAAGCTACCGCATCCTGTACTCCCCCTCTTTCTGTCCCTCTTCTTCCACCTTTTCCTCTACCTCGCCCCTGCTGTCCTCTTACCATAGTCACTAAACTGTTAAAAGCAGAAAAAAAGCATGGGAAAAGTGTTAAAAAGCGTTAGAACAAACCAGCCATAGACAGACAGACAGACAGAACAGAACGTTTGAGAGCAAACCAACATTGAAAAAAATAAATGTTAATTTTTTTAGAGCAAGGCGACTTTATTTAAAAACGGTGCGTCTCCCATCACCTAGTCATAGGACCTTTTTTGCTGCCCAATATCAGCCCCGTCCATTGCCAACAAAAAAATATTAAGAAAAAAAAACTCGATAAACAGTAAAAAGTGAAAAAAAAACTCGACAAACTCAAAAACCTATGTCACATGCACATTCACAAAACATTCAACTCCAAAATGCAAACCAATATGTAGATGTAATTAAAATCAAGAATCCCGAAATCCATACACACGGGCGTATCCATGCTATCACAGCCTCGCCCACCGACCGCCATTTTGGCTAAAAGATGCCACTTGCTTAGCGGTTTCCTGAGACCGGACAATATCTCAAGATTCTCGGTTGATGATTGCAGCTCTCAGATACGATTTAGGCACATAATTATTGTTTCTGCTTTGAGTTTATGAATCAATGCTATGAATTTAATAACATTTCACCCGTAAATTGAAAAAATTAAGTCATAAATCGTGTCTTGTCGGAAACAGCAAGGCGGAATTTTTCCGCCGTACAAGTTTAGGTCATCGATATTATGACCAACCCCAGTGAAAACAACGTACAGGAGTAATTATAAATGCTAATTACTTACAGTTCTGTCCTTTTTTAATAAAACACAACACAAATCACTCAAAACGTAGGCTCGAGAGTCGGTGAACGAATGATGCAACTTCACGCAACAGGTGCACTCTAGCAATGTTCGATTCCTTGAATGTTTCCTATGATTGAATACGGTCTGAAGTGTTTAATACCTGTCTCACTTCATTACGTTACGAATTAATATCACTCTCCTTGTCACACCGCTCCCTATAGTAAGAAATTCATGCCTATGTAGGCCATTTGTTCGCCGGTCTCTGGAGACCGGGCAGCCATTGCGCATTTTTCAAAATCGGTCTCTAGAGACCGGCAAGCAAGTCAGGGGATATTATAGACTGTATGACAGTGTATATTCAATTAAGCTGCTTACTAAATCCTAGCAATAATATGGAACAAATCGGGCTATTCAATCTGTCGCAAATGTCAGTCACATATTTGACGTTTTGGATTGCAATTTGAAAAAACGCACGAAAACAGCAAACTCTGACACTTCAAATTGTGTTGACACTTTTTCTACTATTCGACTTGCGCACTCGTTGCAGGCGAATGACTGAAAAATACGAAATTTCGGAGGTCGAAGGAAAATCAGTAGAAAAGAGCGTTCGCGTGACATAAAAGTCATGTTAGCGATTCAAAAATAGAGCTCCTGCGTGTTCGTAGTGTTATTCTCGCTGTCGTGATCGCGTTTCAAAAACATGGACGCATAAAAAAAGTCGGACGTACTCGCTAAGACAAAACTGAGGAACCGCAATGGCGGCGAATATCTATGAGTGAGTGAATTTAGGGTTGCCAAGTTAGCCAAATTTTTACCCTAATAAAAAGTCAAAAAATAAAAATATTTTAATGAGAGGGAAGAAAAAAACACTGTTCCACAAAGTCCAACAGATGGTGCTGTGAATCGCTCTTGGGTTCTTGCGCTTCTTTTCTCAAACGGGTCTATAATCGAAAAATGGTCATATAGATATTATTTTTAAAACATCTATCCAATGACATCTCACACTATGGGATAGTGTATAATATAAAATAGAGGTATCATTGGATAGATCTTTTAGAAATGATATCAATATAAATAATTAATTTCACCATGGGACCATTTTTCGATTTAAGGACCCGTTTGAGTAATATAAGCCCAAGAAACAAATTGCGATTCACAGCACCATCTGTTGGATTTTTGTAAAGTTGTATAAAACATACCTAATAGAGATGATACATGAATGGTAGACAAAAAAATACTAATAATGTTTAAATTGATAGCCGCCCTAACAAGAAAAATTACTCAATATCAGTCGTTAATAATTTTAGGCGATTTAATTAATAAACATCATTTTGTGCCAGAGTGCATTTGATTTCAACGAAATATGACGTCATGTTTCGGATTTCAATACAACTCTCATATAAATCGACTGTTTTGACAGTTCTTAAAAAGTATCTAATTTCACAAACGTGCATCTAGACTGCTTTAAAAGTGATTAACATCCCAAATGCTGATTAAGTTTTTTATAATATTGTCTTTTACTTTCGAGAGGTTCTTGATATATCTACTAATTTTGAAATGTGGTGAAGCCGAATCGTTAAATATTTTTCCGCTGTATATTTATTAAGATTTATTTTGTGTTCTATCGAACCAGTAACTACGAAGTTAAAAAAGGCGCCACTTTCAACATCCAACTTCAGGATCATAATTGGACTCCAACCAGTTTCCCAGATATTGATTTTGACTCAAATCGCAGCAGTCAATATGAAGTTCAAAATGGCGGCCACTTTTTCGAAATATGATTTCTGAATCATGATTGGATTCCAACCTGAGCCCCAGATATCGATTGTGAAGAAAATCGCACCAGTAACTTCGATGTTCGAATTTTCATCTGACGAAAAATTTATGAACTGCCAATTTACTTATTCGACTGACCGTAACATCCCGACCAATTAAAGAGCTGCCAAAAATCACTTCGCTTAAACAAATAATCGATTTATAATTTGAACTTAATAATACCGTATTTTCCCATATTTTGGGTAATTTGGGTATTTGGCCTTGCTTATTGCCTGAATATTGACAACACTGGACTTGTGATGAATTATTTTATTCTTGTGAATGAAGATTGAATTTATTTTTTTACTGGAAATAAGTGATCATTTAGTAAGTGAATGTGTTGTGTGATGGATGTGTAATAGACATAATTATGACAGAATGACGAATGAGTGTGTGGACTTAACTTACATACTTAGATCTTGTTTTCTGTGTTACCAATTAATTTATTTTTTGTTTTGTGTCATTATTATAAAAAAAATATAAAAAAATATCTTATTGACATGGCAAATAAAACCAACACTAACATTGAGAAGAAATGCTTATAAAATTGCAACAATAATGGTTCTAGTTTTTTCTTAAAACCAGTAGACGAACTAAAGATAAGGAAGATTATTGTCACGCTTAAAAATACTCAAGCAACTGGCTTTGATGAAATAAGAACCCAAATTATTTAAGATTGCCGCTACTCTCTTAGCCCGGTTCTTGCTCACATGATAAACCTATCATTTGAAAAAGGTACCTTTCCGGAAAAACTAAAGCGCTCTATAGTTGCTTTATAAAAAAAGGTGATAGAGACACAGCCGGAAACTACCGTCCAGTTACTCTGATACCAATATTTTCTAAAATCTTTGAGAAGGCAATGGCGAGTAGACTTAGTGACTACTTTTACAAACAGGGAACTATCAAAAAAGAACAGTTTGGTTTCCTAAAACAGAAGTAGATAACCCTAGCAGCATTCAATTTAGTAGCAAGTGTAGCTAAAAATTATGATTTAAAACAGAATACCTCAGTCCTGTTCTTCGACATGACTAAGGCATTTGAATTTGTGTCTAATGAGCTGTTGCTAAACAAACTGGAGCAATATGGTATAAGAGGACCATCGGTACAATGGATCTAGACCTATCTACAAAATAGACAACAAAGTGTTCACATAAATAGGCTAGACGATAAGGACATACAACGGACATATGAGTCAGAATATAAAACAAATAACTATGGGGTGCCTCAGGGGAGTATTCTAGGGCCGCTGTTATTTATTTGGTATATAAAAGATATTCCTGATATGACATACCACCAATCAATTTTATTTGCGGATGACATTATCTATCATTGTGATAATCTCATTAAAAATTATCCCAATTCTAATAACAATTCAATTGACATCCACAAAAATGACATACATACAACAAATTCCGATAATAATCTTACCAACAATAATCATAATACGAATAATAATTTAATTGACATTCACAAATCTGACATACATATAACTATAGAAAATGTAGTTGGCTGGCTTAATAATCCCACAAATAAATGTTAATAAGACAAATGTAATGAATTTTAATGATTGGAATGACATGAATATTAAGTATAATAATCAAATGAAGAGATAATGTAAAATTTTTAGGTATTACAATTGACAATAAACTAAATTGAAAACCGCACATTGATCAAGTATGAAGAGATAATGTAAAATTTTTAGGTATTACAATTGACAATAAACTAAATTGAAAACCGCACATTGATCAAGTATGTAGCAAACTTAATTGGTTTGTAGATGTTCTCTCCAAGTTGAGAAAAACCATGACTCAACAAACAACACTGGCTGCATACCACGGTTCTGTTGAATCAATACTTAGGTATGGTATAATTTAGAGATGGGCCGACTGTGACTTTGGCCGACTGGCCGACAGGCCGACCAGTCGGCTACAAATTAGCCGACATGTCGGCCGGGCCGACATTGTTTTCGGGGGAGTTCGGGTGACCTCGGCAACGCTCGTGATCACGTCGCGACATGATTTTTTGTTGATGTTGTTATTTTTTACGCACGGACCGGCTGAACTGCGTGTTTTTAAAAGATAAATAATAAATATAAAGTAAAATAGTTCAAAGTAGTGTTAAATAATAAACAAAAGACAGTTTCACATGTGTATAGTGTAATTTTATCATCATGTCAAGAAGAACATCGCGTATATGGATTTTTTTCGAGGACTGCGAAGATTCCAGTAAAGTTAAGTGCAACCAGTGCTCAGCGATCATTTCAAGAGGCGGAAAAGGTAAATCAGCAAACACAACCAGCATGTTAAGCCATATAAAATACAAACACCCTAACCTAATGTCGCAATTGAGTACCGTCATCAAAAGCAGTTCATCAGCTGATACGCCGTCCATACAATCGGATCCAATGCAACCAACTTCTTCGCCTATTCCGTCAACATCAGGGCCTTCCGAGGTCAATGTAAGTCAAAAACGTCAACAGAACATTGAAGAGAGTTTCACTGTTCAGTGGTCACTAGAAGACTCACGATCGAAGGAGATTAGTTTAGCAATTGGTGAAATGATTGCACTGGATAACCAACCTTTGTCTATCGTCGAAAATACTGGCTTCAGGAACTTGATGAAGAAAGTGAAACCGAAATATAACATACCAAGCCGTAAGTACTTTACAGACAACATAGTGCCCCATCTATATGACGAAACTAAATCACAAATCCGTAAGGGTGTCCCAAGTGCAGCCGCGATTTCAGTCACAACGGACTTGTGGACAAACTTAAACAACATGGAAAGTTTTTTGAGTTTTACAGCGCACTGGTTTGATGACAGTTTCAATTTTAAGCACGCAGTCCTACTAATGAAACATTTTCCAGAATCGCACACAGCATTGAATGTCAAAGACTGTTTAGAAGAAATTCCAACGTTGTGGGATATGAACACCAACAAAATTCACGCCATCGTTCGCGACAACGGCCGAAATGTTGCGAAAGCCATTGAAGACTCAGTTTTTGATGGAGTGCCATGTTTCATACACACATTGCAACTGGTTGTCAATGCTGCATTAAAACTTGTGGTAATTGATCAAATTCTAGCTAAATCGAGACGAATTGTGACCCACTTCAACCACTCTGGTCCAGCTCAGTCAAAACTTCGTGATTTGCGGCAAGAACTGAACTTACCGAACCACCAGCTAGTTCAAGATGTTTCTACTAGGTGGAATTCTTCATACTATATGCTTTTTCGACTTTTAGAACAGAAACGAGCTGTTTCTCTGTATCTGGCTGAATCAAGCGTAAATTTTGAAAACTTGTCTACTGAGGAGTGGAAGACGCTCGAAAAATGCCTTGAATTATTGAAGCCGTTTGAAGAGATAACGAAGATCATAAGTTCTAGTTGCTCTTCGATATCTGAAGTTATTCCTCACCTGAAAACTTTGCAGAAATATTTGGAAGACTACTATGATGATGACAACCAAATCATGCAGGTTAAAAAAGTTTTAGAAAATCAATTGAAAACCAGGTTCGACATACAGCGTAACAAACTTTTTACTATAGCCACTTTATTGGACCCAAGATATAAGCTGCAGTTTTTTGAGGCCGAGCATCTAGCCACTGTGCGATCACAAATTCTACTGGAAGCTCTTAAAACTAGCCTGAGCGATGACGACAGTGATGACACTGAACAAGGGCAAGATTGTCACTCCACCACACGCGACGAGGCCAGAACCGAAGCAGCAACTCACCGAAACTTCTGGAAATGCTACCAAGACCTAGCTTCAAGAAAAGTCAAAGATGTTCATGATAATGACAAGTCAGTTGTAGCTCATGAGCTGCACTCCTACTGTTCACTGCCAATAATTAAGCGCACTGATGACCCATTTAAGTGGTGGAGCGATAACAGAACTAGATACCCTGAAATGTCTCGCATTGCTAAGGTGTACCTTTGCTGTCCTGCCAGCTCCGTTTATAGTGAGCGTTTATTTTCCGATGCTGGAAACATTTATGAAACAAAAAGAAATAGACTTTTGCCAGATAGGGCAGAAACACTCGCTTTTTTGCATCACAATCTCCCGGATCTTATTAAACATTACAAATAGTTTTTTCTTTATATAATGTTTTAGTAGATAAGATCTTTCAGATTCCTAATCGAAACTTATAAGACTGATTAAATTCGTTATGATTAAGCCTAAGAGCATAGAGGCCAGCTTAGATCTAGGGTTTGACTGTTGATTACTTTTATACGTGTATAATTTTATGACTGATCTGATCTCGTAAGAAGAGTAACTTAGAAGTGGAATATCTTTAATATGGTACAAACTAATAAACGATTACATAACAGTTAAAATAAATACGTATTTCAGTTACCCTAATCCGTCGGCAGTTTTGGCCGACTGTTCGCCGACCAGTCGCCGACTGCAAATATGGCCGACTAGTCGGCTTAACCGACTGGTCGGCGAACAGTCGGTGCATCCCTAGTATAATTCTATGGGGAAATAGTACAGATTTCAGCAGAGTGTTCATCATCCAAAACAAATGTATACAATACAGGCCATGGTGGGAGCTGCACCGCTGGAGTGGTGCAAGCCGCTATTCTCTAAACTAAATATACTGCCCTTACCTTGTATATACAGTGGTGGTCATATAATTAAGAACGACTATTTGAAAACAAGCTTTTTTCAAACTTACGAGAATAACACTTATTGCATATCGTTTTGTATCTCTCTCGGTATCGTAAAACTGTTTTACACAATCGTAGCATACAGTTATAATATGATAAATTCAACAATATTATTATATAAGTAAACTTTTTGTATATAATATATCTTAACATGTTATTGCAAACTTACTGGCTGGCCACATAATTAAGAACGCTGGATAGTTTATTTTTTTATTCAAATTTAAATAGAGAACACTCTGTAACTAGGCCACTATTCGAGTAATTTTGGCGCCATTTAGTTCTGTAAAAGTCAAAAAGTTGATCGCTTCATAATAAAAAAGTGGGGAAAAATAAAAGTTGTGATGCATCTACAAGGGAAGTAATAATAAAACTTCGCGATATGAATTGGTCATATAAAAAGATTGCCAATCATTTGCAGTGCTCAAAAACGATGATATTCCACGCTGTGAAGCATTTTAACACACATCAAACAACTTTAAATATTCCTCGTGTACCTAAACAGAGAAAGTCATCTCAGCGAGACGATCGAAATATCGTGCGTTTGGCAAAACAATACCCTTTTAAGGGGTCTAATGAGTTAAAAAAATAATACTTTGGTGAAAATAACCCTTCAGCGATCTCAGCGCGCACTATCCGAAGGCGATTGGTAGAAGCGAAGTTGAACGGAAGGATAGCAAGAAAGGTGCCCATGTTGAAACAGTGTCATAGGCAAGCCCGGCTTGCATTTGCTAGGAGGTATGAAAGCTGGACAGCAAGACAGTGGAAAAATGTTCTTTTCTCTGACGAAACAAAAATTAACAGAGTATGTTCTGATGGGAAACGATATGTTCGACGCCCTCCGAATACAGCATTCGACCCCAAGTACACAAAAATGACATTAAAGCATGGTGGTGGAAATGTGAAAATTTGGGGATGCTTCTCTGGTCATGGTGTTGGACCTGTTAGACTGATAGAAGGAAACATGGATCAATTCCAGTACAAAAATATACTCGAAGAAACTATGTTACCATATGCTGAAGACGTACTTCCGATTATTTGGACATTCCAACACGACAACGATCCGAAGCAAACTGCACGCACCGTTAAAGAATTCCTCACATCTCAATCAGTTTCTGTCTTAGAATGGCCACCGAACAGCCCAGATTTAAATCCCATAGAGCATCTTCGGTGCAAAGTCAAGAAAAAGGTTTCAAATCGACGATGTGGTAACCTAAATGAGTTATATAATGTTTTTTTAGAAGAATGGCGCTCTATTTCTCTTAAAAAATGTCAAAAATTGATAGAATCAATGCCTCGTCGGTGTAAGGCAGTTATTAAAAGCCATGGTCACGCTACAAACTATTAACTTAGAATAAAATGTATTAAATTATAATTTTTAACATTGTCACTGTCTTATTTAATGTGATTTGTAAAATCTAAGTATCTACGGAAACAACTCTCGAGCAGCTTAAGAATCGTTCTTAATTATTTGTCCAGCATTTTTACTACTTGAATTTGTAATTATCGATAAACAATTAAATTTGTAAAAAAAATAGTAAATGTTTTAAATATTTACTCCTAATCCCGTTTACTTTATCGATGTAGCTATTTCATAACACAACTAATTACTTTTAAGAAGGAACTTAAAAGTACACATAGCATAGTTTTGAAAAAAAATATCTGGTACTACAAATCGTTCTTAATTATATGACCACCACTGTATAAATATATAATATGTATGTTTTCCCTAGGACCATTATATAACGATATTGATATGACAAACATCGTTACGACGTCTATCTCGAAATCGGTGAGACGTATGAGGAAAATGTATATGACCAAAAGTTATAGCAAAGAGCAGCACTACACGATTCCGAAGTAATTTTGGTCAGAGTGTCGATAAGGGGGCGGATTATCTACACATTGACCAGGTTGACTAAAAGTTGGCGCCCCCATATCTACACTCCAACCAAAACCGCCCGTTTTCTAACGTCTAGCCATCGCATTTATGCAATTATAATAAAAATTCATACTTACTTCTTCTTAAAAAAGCACATGCTGCTTCGATGGTGATGTCGTCCACTGCCTTTATTTTTCTTCCGAATTGAGAAACGGAGATATATTTACCGCCAGTCAATGGAAATAAAATGCGAACACATTTTCAGACGCCATTTGTTTGACGACGTGTGCCGTGTGGTCACAGCGTGTGGTGGACGTCAGCCAGCGAGCAGAGTTTAGATCACAGACATCATTTAATAAGATAAGATAAGGTTTAGAAAATTTGCTTGCCAGCCAGCGCTATTTCATTTTCAGCTGTGTCACTCACTTAGGGACGTTCCGATTCAAGTTAATACGAGAATTGTACTCGATACGTTTGATTCGATACCAACTACTTTTAGCATTGAATTAATCTAGCGAGTACCTACTTGGTATCGAAACAAATGTACTTGAATCGAGTCGAATCAAACCAATTTTGTTGTACGAAGGAACGGAACTAGTTTTTTGAACGCACTTACAATTATGACGTATGAACGCGCCGCAATCCCTTCCGGTTGGAAGGGATTGCGGCGCGGCGGTTGCCCTTGTTTGTTGTTATTATTATTCTCTATCTCTCTCGGCTCAGGCAGCCGCGGCGCGACATTGTCCGTCACCAACCAGCCAAGAGCAGCCATTTATTTGTTTGGTTGAGCCAGCCTTATTGGTTCGACAGAAAGCCAGATATTACACCATATTTATTTTCTGACATTGTTTGTTGTTGTTTGTCGAACAAGTCGGCGTAGAAAACCTATTTTTCTATTATTCCTAAAAAAAACCTAAATCCTATCGATATACCTTGGTATCGATACTTTATGGTTACTTATATGAGTAGTATAAGTATAAGACCCGCAGGATGCTAATGCGCTTGACGGTTCCATACATTTTCGTTTTATTGATAGAACATGGCTCATAATTCTGAATAAATAATGTTCAGAAAGTTCACGTGCCTGACGTTACATGGATGCATTGTAATTCTGCGGGGCTTATATCCTTACATCTAATTCCTAAAAAAGTTGAATTAAAGTATCGATATGAGTAAGTATCGATACTTTTTAGGTACTCCATTAAGTAGTATCGCAAGACTATGGGGTTGGCCGGTGAAAGCTAATCCTAGGTAGCGCCACGTGCATTTGGTTCCTTTATCCAGTTGCTACTTTTCTGGAACTTTTTCTGTGATAACTGATTATCGGAATTTATTTACTAAAGTAATTTTTCGTGTATATGATATAATGACATGTAATTACTACTATAGAACTTAATTTTGTATTTTTGACAGCTGTGTTTTACAATACACAGCACATGACTGGCGATTGAACACACTGTACTGGTAACACAGAAGCGTGACTTTGACGTTAGGGGAACCAACCGATACAAGCGCCACCTTGACAGTTGCCAACCCCATTTGAGTACTACTCATTTGAGTAGGTATCGATACTTCGGTGGTATCGGAACTATTCGTAACGTCCCTACACTCACGCACTCATCTATTACTGTTTGTTCTCAGTCAGTGTGACCACATTTAAAATGGCCAAACTTCTTTTCAGCTTTCGAAACTACCAAATTCAACCAAAACCTTACTTGTGATGTCAAGCTCGAGTTTACACGTGCGCGCGCACCTTATTATATGTCTGTGGCCACTCCTTCCCCACCACACTACTAAGCCGCACTACTGGTAGTGTCGTGGGTATTTTTTTTCCCTCTGCACTACAGAGGCTCAAGCAGGAACCAGCTACTAGCGAGAAAGTGTCCGTAATAGTAATGTGGGAAAATGTATGAGATTTTGAACAGCGCCCTTATTGTGCGTAAACATAACTAAAATCGGTAGCAGAGGCTCGATCACGAACGATCGAAGATTTTGCATCGGAATCGAGAAGGCGCCAAAATGTATGAGATTTGGCACAGCGCCTCTATCGTGCGGAATTGGAACTAAAAACAGTAGCACGAAGCAATTTGCTAACGTTTCGATACTAAACGTCAAAAATAGAGACGTTTTACCTGAAAATAAAACGTTTATTAAATACTTACCATATTCAGGGCCTAATTAAAAACATGAGAAGACATCCTTGATTTTCAGTGCTAAACTAGTGACGTATATCCGGTCCGTCCGTTCCCGCCCGGATGTTCGGTTAAGCCGCGTGGTACCTTGTTTGCGCGCGCGCCCCACCACACCACCGAGGCAGTTCGGATTGTTGAATTCGAATTTAGCTTCATTGGATCTCTCATGTCCACCAGGCAGATTTAAAAAATATTAGGCCCTGAATATGGTAAGTATTTGATAAACGTTTTATTTTCAGGTAAAACGTCTCTATTAAATATCTTGACCGATATTCAGGGCCTAATTAAAAACATGAGAGACGTGTTTGATATCGCCTGGTGTTGGTGGACGCTAATGTGATTCGTAAACATACATATTTAAATAAAAGTAGGTATGTTTATGTTGTGACATACAGAAATTATGAATGATTCAGGTACCTATTTTGATAAACAAGTAAGTATCTATCTATAATTTATTCGGACTGATCGATGATCCCTTAGGAAGAAACCTAAAGTTTACATGTACTGTATGTAGGTTAGGTACTATGACTTATGACATTATTGTATCTGTTCTGTATTGCTTTCTGTTAAGATGAGGTGATTAGTGTGGTTTAAGGAAATAAAATTAACTTGTAACTTATAAACAGGTATTATTATTATTCATCTTGATAGAACCTGCGTAGAAATGGTACCAAACCAGTAAATAAATTAGGTAGGTATTACTAAAATCAGCAAATATAAATCAAACTTTGGAATAAAGTATTGAACAATACATAATTGTCTTAATTACTCGACAGGGGAGAATAGGTTCGTAATCAATGACTCTCTTCTATCTCCAGATTTTTTGGATGCAACAGCTGATCTGAAACTGCCAGGCGTAGCATTGATGTTTGCATCTTGAAGTAGTTTCTTCAGCCAGCCCCCTATGATTGTACGTGTAGCAGCTTTGGGGTCGCCTGTGGTACTCACAAACAGATTATCGCACTTAGCAGCAATTCGCCTGGGTTTACCCAACTCAATGAGGCGGCGTATCCAGTAGATAGGATCCAGTGACTTGTCCTTATTCTTATTTAGCTTCCATCCCGATTGTTGATGGGTGATGGAGTCAGTTTTGGAGCCAAAAGATGGCCATAAGATTATGCTGTCATCTTGTGAGTTATGGTCCAGTTTCGCCAACGGGTCCAAGCTGGTTTATACGTTCTAAGAGTGGATTCACGCCAGCTCGAACGGAGCAGAGCTTTTTGTTCCTCGCTCCAGTCACTTAGATGTTCTTGCCAACCCCACATCTCCATATCTCCAGCGTCATCTCCGATATGTTGGGGGGCGGACGTCCCGTCGTTACATCGACTAGGACCTGCGACAGGTTCCTTATCGTGAATGGGGGTGACAATGCGCGGCTCTTCAGGTCTGGTCTCCAGTAAACTTTGTGCCATCTCGGGGCTACGATCAGGTACACACCCAGTGCATTGTTTAAGTGCGTCAATACTCTGGGAATGAGATAAGGCGGCGGGAACAGCCATGCCAACTTGAAATCCCACTTGCTGCCTAGAGCATCGTACATGCTCGCCTGGTTGTCGGTTCTGTCCAGTGTACAGTACGTTGGAACCACGTGAGCTCTCCTGGAAGCAAAAAGATCGATACGGGGGTTCCCCACTTGGCAAACACGACATTTGTTATGTTTGACAGGAGATGCCATTCTGGTGGGTCTTTGAGACGTGATAAATGGTCTGCTTCGCAGTTGTAGTTCCCTGCTATGTGATAGATGGACATGTGAATGTTGTTTTGGTCCAGTACTTGTAGCACTTTCATTGCCAGCTCCGTAAGGGCTATAGATTTCGCCCCTACCTCTTTTCTTAGATAAGAGACGACAGTTTTGTTGTCGCACTGTATTAGCAGCGACTGTGAGCTCAGGAGCTGATAAAGATGGCGTAAAACATTTAATATGGCCAACATCTCCTTGTAGTTGCAATGAAGGTTCTGCTGTGAGGGTAGCCATGAGCCTGTTATTGAGATTTCGTTTATTTTGGCCCCCCAGCCGATGTCGCTGGCATCTGTTGTTAGGTAGTGAGACGATAGTGGGACATGAAGTAGAGTACTCTTCTGACAATTCAACTGCCACCATTCTAACTCGACTAGGGCTTTCGCAACTAGAGGAAAGGTTTTTGTCATCTTTAGTTTCAAGGCCTTGTTGGCCTGTAACTGTAAATACCGGTAATTTAGACGACCCCTCGGTACAGCAAAACTGGCAAAGTTCAGCAGGCCAATGAGACCTTGTAACTGTTTGACGGACGTTGTCCGTGTTGTCAAGATTTTGGATACCGTGCAATGTATTTTTGCTACTAACCTCTGAGGAATGTATTTCGCGTTCTGCCATGTGTTCCACACAATGCCCAGGTATTCCACTGCCTTCTGTGGGTTGCAAACAGATTTGTCTGTGTTCACTTGCCAGCCTAGGTGGGCGAGCGTGTTCAGTGTCAACGACCTTGATTTATGAGAGTGGCTTTGTTTTGATGAGCCAGCATAAAATCGTCGAGATACACGATGATCCGGATACCGTGATCGCGGAGGTATTGTGCTATCCAGTTGGTAATTGAGGCGAATATTCTCGGTGCTGAACAAAGGCCGAAGGGTAGGCACGTCATTTCCAGTATTTGTGGGTTTTTGTCGCCGTACAGAAGGCGGAGAAACCTTCTATGGCCTTCGAATACAGGGACATGGAAGTATGCCTGGTGAATGTCCACTTTGGCCAACCAATCCTTGGGTTGTAGAAAATCCGTTACCCGATGAACATTTATTAGTCTGAAAAGTCGAGTGTTGACGTATTGGTTCAGATTTTTTAAGTTGAATATGGGCCTCCATGTGCCGTCGCTCTTGGGGCGCAGGAAATGTAACTCAATGCAGGAATATCGGGGAAATAAAGCTGGGCGATGGGCGCACCTTTTCTAGCACACCCTGCGAGATCATGTTTTTCATTATTTTCGACATTCGTTCTGATTCTGGTGTTTTCACACTGCGACTGTATGGAATGTGCAATGGTGGTTTTAACACAAAAGGAATGCGGCATCCTTGTATAATTTTTAGAATGTATGTGGGACCTCCCAACTGTTTCCAACGATCGTAGTACATGCGGAGTTGTCCGGCGTGAAATTTTGCATGCATGTGCATGGCATAGTCAATATTTTCGTTTATGGGTTTGGTGTCTCCTATCCCGGTGGAATGAGGGAGAACGTCTGGGTTGATAATCCCTTCCTGACCTGTCGGGGAGACCACGGCCGCGTGAACCCCGCGCGCCTCGCCCGCGAAACGAATTATTATTTATCCTGCCTCGGGCCGAAGTATGATACTGGCTTTGATTATGATATTGCGCGCGATTGTTATAAGTTGCGGCCTGTTTCTGCGTCTGACTGCGGGTAGAAGTGGAAGGCTCGTACTGTGGCGCAGTATTGTAGCGAGACTTTCCTTCCACCCAAAACACATTTTTAACTCCACCCGCTTTTTCCAATAAAGCATTAAATTTGTCGGCTTCAAATTGATCAGAACCTGACGGCGCAATTTTGCGTAATGTATTTTTGTGGTACTGGTCTTTTACTGATGAGAGTATGCCTTCTCTGCGATATTGAATAAGTTCAGCCCGGTGTCCACAGACGAGCTGGAGAGCGTCGTTTGAAATCTTGCTATACTCACCATTGGCCAACATTTCTTTGAGCTTTGTATGGATATCGCCGAATCGTAGGTTTTCGACCTGATGCGCCCAGGCTAGAAAGGCTTGTAATTCACTCAAAAGCGCGTCGCGCTGTTTGAGCAATGCATAGGAAATTCCGGCAAAAGCCTTTTCCATGTTTAAGGTAGTTTTAGATGTATCGTACCTCTTTATCTCGTCATTAGCTTCAAGATTAGTGAAACCCGGCGTAATTAAATAGTGTTTTTGGACGTCGGCATATCGGACGTTAATCCAGTCCTTGCTATTGAATCGCTGCAAATCTTTTAATTGTTGTGTTAGTTCGGGAGACGCCTGCGGTACAGCGGCCTCCTTGGTTTTTGTACCAGTAAAAATGTTAAGATCGACCTCGAAAGCCGAGTCAATGTTGGCGGGCTCGGACTCCTCAACATGACCTTCGTAGAGGTCTCCACTAACATTAGGGTTAATCAAGTCATGCCGTGGTTCACAATCATATTCGTGAAATTCCTGTGTAGCAGCAAGTTGGCTTTTAAGATCTTTAATCTCGTTAAAAAGAAGATCGAACTTACGTTCCTTGATGCGTTTGCGCCGTCGGTACCGCTTCCTGCGATCGTCGCTTTCCGAGAAACTCGACGAGGACGAACTAGAATTGTGAGTCCGAAGAGCTCACCGGTTTCCGCCTTTTCTTGCCTTTATCCTTACGCGCCGCCACGTGCTCCACACTGGACGGAACCTCCGGGGTTTCTTGCTCCATTTTACACAAACGAACGGTCACACCGTTGGGAATCTTTTATTTGCCTGCAATAAATCAGAAAATTCTAAGAAATTCTTTAACGAACAGTTGGTTATAATATGCAAAAGAAGTTCTCACGTCACGATGTATAGATTTTTGGCGGGCCGTACTCAGGAGCTGAGCAGCGACTGTGCCGTGCGAAAATCAAGACGCCAATGAAGCTAAATTCGAATTCAACAATCCGAACTGCCTCGGTGGTGTGGTGGGGCGCGCGCGCAAACAAGGTACCACGCGGCTTAACCGAACATCCGGGCGGGAACGGACGGACCGGATATACGTCACTAGTTTAGCACTGAAAATCAAGGATGTCTTCTCATGTTTTTAATTAGGCCCTGAATATCGGTCAAGATATTTAATAATCGCTGTTCAAATGTACAGGATTCGATAGGATCGCGATCACGAACATAACGGAATCGTGTAACTCGACAGTTTTCTATCGGAATCTTACAAATGTTTTGTTGGAACACTTGGAAATTGTTGGTGGGAAAAGTTTTGTTCGGTATGTAAATAAAGTTTATTATTCGTTTTATGTGATTTAAGTGATTGTTAAGTAATTTACAACGTATTTCACGATATTTCTAGGTAATATCACAACAGCCATATGCAGAGGCCGGTGCAGGAACCGCGGAGTGTCCGCTCATATTATCTGGCATTACGCATGATAGAAGACGATATGGAGGGAGGAAGTCGCCAAATACATACTAGGTAAGCACAGTAATAACAAAACAAATAGGTATTTGGCTTTAGCAGCATTTCGTAACTATTATTTTTATTGCTATAAATACTTCCATTTATTTTGTGTTTAAAGAGACATCAGTCGGAGGGCTAACCAAAGAAAAACATGGAGTTCTTTGGATTTATCCGAAGCCGAATTTAAACTTCGGTTTAGATTAACAAAAGAGGCGTTTGGTTTCCTAAGCAAGAACCTAAGACAAAAAACATCGCTCACAGGAACTAGACGAATTAGTTTCGGGCTGAAGGTTTTTATTCTGACATTTCATTACCTAAACCTACCTATAAACCAGCAAAGCGTAGATACACTAGTCTCTCTACGTTTTGCTGGTCTAGACTCAAAAGAGTTAAGAGCGGTAAGTAGATAGATAGTACTTAAAGTAGTATTACTAAGTAGTGTTTACAGAAGTAGTTAGGTAATGAAAATACTAAGTTCCTAGAAACTATGTATATTCTACTCAAGTTAATCACATCTCGTATCTACTCACCGTGTCTTGCTAACGGAGTAGAGTAACTATCTACATCTATCTAATATTCCTGAGATACCTAAATAACATGGTTTTTTATTCCTCCTTTTCAGCTTCTTTGCGCGTTGTCATTTTACGCCACAGGGTCATTCATACCAACGGCTGGTATTTGGTATGGCCAAATTCCTTGGCCAGCGCACAGTCAGCAAATATGTCGCGGAAGTGACAGACGCACTGTGTCCCCAGAGATGATGAGGGAGTTCATTGCGTTCCCTGCCACGAAGCAGATGCGGGATGAAAAAAAAATAAGTAAGTCTCATCATTGATTATTATTTGTGTAGTAAGTGAAGGCATGAAAAATATACCTATATTTTGTTTCATTACAGATTCGAGGGAGTACCGGAAACTCCTGATAACGTTATGCATCATAGCGCTATGGAAGGCGTCTTATAACGTTATAATTTCATAACATTATACGGCTATAACGTTATTATCTTAGTTTTATAATTCAGAAGCCCTATGCACAACATAACGTTATAAATAACGTTATCATAACGTTATAGTGCATCCCTTTCACGCCCACACTCCGTCGTTATAGTCCATCTTTTTCACGCATCGCAAGCGTCAGTAGTGTAGGTACCTAAACAACACATAGCAGACATAGCGTACGGAACCAGATAGGTACGGGTAAGTAAGAAACAAAATTTATATTTAGCGTAGCGGTTTATTTAATACATCTCCAACGTCAAACTTAACACATACATAACACAAAACTTAAAACGCTCCTTGTCTAGTGACATCACAATTGCTAGAAATGAACTGCGTTAAAATAATGATTTTATATATAAAACTAAACTATCTCAATCTAAAGCATGACTTACACTTATGTCCCCGTTAATAATCTGCATTTGCACTCGTGTAATGATAGCAGCGTGATTTGCGTCGTTTTGTGACATTTGCATTAGTTCCGTATTTTTTTTTGATACTGTTTTTAATTGAAACAGTTCATTATCCAATTTAGACCCTAGTAAGTAATCATTTCCAAAAACACTTTATTGGCGTTGCAATTAGGGGTTCACTACATATTAAGAAATCGCATCAACGTGTCTGTATTTTTGTTCAGTAACCGGTTCAACTTTGAATGCCAGCCTTCTAAAACAATGTTCGTTCGGTAACGTTCACCAAATATATTTATGATGTTGTCTAGGTAAGGCTTATTTAATCAAAAAAGCAGTATGTAGTTAATTTCTGACATTTTGACATTTTGTTCTTATTCCCACACTCTTCCTTAACGCAAGTCCAACCCTCGGTCAATCTTTGGTCTGAATTAAGTGCGAGTGCTGCAGTAAGTTGCACGATTCTTCTATCTGGCATACTTTTCGTTTGCCCCAAACACTTTGCTTTTCGCCACACACATCTACACCAACCAATAATTTTAGCTGCACGAAACGAATATACCCTAAGGCATTCAGGCAATCTTTTTTGGATGAAATCCTGGTATTTGCGATTTTATAACACTAAAAAGTACTACGCAACTATCAGCTTTTCGGTCAGACATTAAGGCCCAAGATCACACAAAACCACAGAAGAGCGCTTTGGCAAAAAAAAAAATATTTCCACTAGATTCTTAGGTCTCAAATAAATATATGTTATTCACAAAGAGATAATCTAGTTTAAATACTATGTCGTTACGCGATTGGATTAATTTGCCTTAATTAAATCCTGAACATAGTCCAAATTTAAAAAGGAGATACAATTATTTTAATACAAAATAACTAATTTTTTCTCATAATTTTTATACCTAAATTTTCCGCTTCTAGAGCTCCATATTAATCCTTAAATTTTATCAATTAGCTTATTTCCGTTTATCAGTAAATTCGAAAAAACACCTAATTTTGTACTACCCCGGGCGGCCCGATGCTATTTCGCGCCGCCCGCTACCCCGCCAGTTCCGCTACCCCGCCAGAAGACGAAGGACGAATGCTGCGCCCATCACCTCAACAGCTAGAACTGGGCCTTAAAACGTGGGCCAGACTGCTGCCAACCAGCTTCCAACAGGGGTCACCTTGGTTGAGCCCGCGGTTGGTGTTTCCGTCCACACCTTTACAACAAGGCCCCGACTTCACTGTGCTGTCGACTCCGCATTGCAAACAACTACCTATTGGGATGGCTCCACATCTATCTGAATTCCAGAAAGATGTAGCATTAACACTTTTTGTTTGGTTTCTGAATTCTTCTCGTTGATATAAATTTTATAATAATCATATATATAATAATCACCTAATGAGGTTGGCAGCGCGCTCCTGTCGACAAAGGTCATTGAAGTCCAAATCGGGCAACCGCCGCCTACACTGCAGAAACGGCCGGCCCCGATCTGCAGAGGTTACCGCTGCATAAAGGTTTACATAAGACATTTGCGCAGGTGAATTAACTTTTTTTCTACAGCTACACTCTAAAACCGTTGGTCTACGATAAAAGTGAGTAAAAAGTTGCTTGTCTTTTGCGAAAAGCTTAGAAAAACTCAACAATTTCAACCCCTAATTTATGCAGAATAACATTCTGTAAAACTTTGTCCCCCTAGCCGTGAGATTCAAAATTCAAAAAGACTATGAAAATACTTTGGATTGGTATTAAATATACCGATATAAATAGGAATTTTGATTCTTGCTTACCCGTATCTGTGTAGTTGCGAAAATAAATTGGGTAGTGTAATGGGGAACCCATATAACGAGGGCTGCGAGCGAAAACCCAATAACACGAGTTATGGTGAAAATTGAGTTATCCTATTTGCCGTGATGTACTCTTCTTGCACTTTCTGGAGGTAAAACCCGTCATTTAATAGCTGTCCTGGATCGATTTTGGAATAATTCAAAAACCCAACATAAACTCAACAGAATTTTCTTATCTAAAATATTATAAGTCATGTTACAGTAGATGTTAAGAGGAAAATGTGATATGCATTTCGTTCTCTAATTAGTTAAGTAGATTTGTATTTATTTAGCTCATAATGTGTAGTGTTATGCTACTTACCTGCTATTCTTGCTTTTCATGCTTTCATGTTTTTCAGATTCATGCTGTACAGTCTGATATTGGGTATCACCTTTATTTTCATAGGACCCTGTAACGTTTTAAACCATAAGAACACATTAACAAATCATTTTCGCTCTGCATTTTCATGCTATCAGCACTTCTAAATCGATAGTGAAGGGGTTTACCTTTGGTGACCTTGTATTTGGCTTTCTCCGAAACTCTGCAATCTCGGGCTTCGTGCGCGCTGGTGCGCTACCCTTTTTCCTTTCGCTGTTATGTAATTTACTTCATGGTTTTATTGTTGTTTATCGTATTACGAGCCTGAAACTAAACTTTGACATTGGTTGACGTCTTTGTTTATCTGGTTGTCATGGCAATGCCCATTCAAACTCGTTAGCGGTCTGATATGTTTGCTTCAATACTTTTACAAAAATAATCTTTCTCTCTTGGCCACTCACAAAAATTACGTTTAATTTAAATAATTTTTAGAACTCTCCAAAAAGGGTATAAAAGGGGAACATTTCTGAAATTCTGGAGTCTCACGTCAGCTTCTGAACTAGAAGTATCACTTAAGGGCCTTATCCCGGGGTCGCACTACCCCGGGATCCTGCGAGCCTTCAAACTCCCTCAAACCTTCAAACAATCCTTCAAACAACGGGATCCTGCGAGCCTTCAAACTCCCTCAAACCTTCAAACAATCCTTCAAACAACGGGATCCTGTGAGCCTTCAAACTCCCTCAAACCTTCAAACAATCCTTCAAACAACGGGATTCTGCGAGCCGTGCCTGCTTCATCGGTCTCCTACTCCATCCTACAACGGGATCCTGCGAGCCGTAACTACAAGTACGCCCGCTACCGTTCCTACAACGACGATTTCAACAACATCTACAACAACAAATACACCTGCATCCTGGTCATTAACCCCACCAGTCTCCTATTCTTCGTGTCCTCCGCTTCCTTTTTTTTACTTAACCTGTGTTTTATAAAAAATCAGTTCTCATCTCATCCATCCATCATCATATCATTTTTTTATCGTCTTCACTGTAAAAAAAACTAATAAACTGTTACTACTAAATTTTATCCTGGTTGTTTTCTGTTAGGTTCTGGTTAGGTTCTTGTCGTCACACGACATTTTGGCGCCCAACGTAAAAGTTCTTCTCCACTCTTCACCTTTTCTGCGCCTTTTCTCTTTCCCTTTGATTTGCTTTCTCTTTCACTCTTAAATCTTTATCTATTCATCCTTTTCACATTTTCCAAATTCTAAAACAAAACTTCATCTAGTTTTTCAACTCATCTGGATTATATTTAGGCCTACATTTAACTTACATTACTACACTTCACTTCACTTCACTTCTATAATACTTGACTCTACACTTAACTGTAACAATGGAAAGGGTTATTAAGTACGAATTCCTTAACAAGGCCGAGCTCGAATACGAAGTAAAGATTAGATATGAGGAACCAGCTAATACTGTTTTGCTTCTTAAAAAACAGGTTTTGCGTTTAGTTGCGAATTCTCACCCCGAAGATATTCTGACTTCTCCAGTTCCGATTGAGGATGACTTGTCTCAAATTGGTTCTACTCTGACTTACCTGGATTGTAAAATTGAAAAATTTTTACAAGGTGAAACCATTTGGTTTCACCTTGTAAAAATTCGTAAATATTTATTTACGATTAATAGAAACTTTTATTAATCATTTTTTTTTACAGATTGGAGCGAATAGATACGGACTTATATCCAGACTCTAAAGCTAGTTTCGATACTTTGAAGTTGAAATTTGACGATATTTCTAAACAGTTCGGATCCTTGGCTCCACCTTCAACTGCAAATCACTCTCCATCACTGGACCTTCCTGCTGAACCGACTGTTATGGAACCCCCTCTTGTTTCTCAAACTTCTGTCCAGACCCATACCCCGTATCCTCCACCACCACCTCAATCTTTCCCTCAAACTAACTTCTTCAAAGATCTGAAAAGACACACCTTCAATGGTAAAAGCTGTCCAAGATCCTTTCTTCAAAAACTTGAAGAATATAGCTTAGCTCGTGGCTTGTCCAGGGACTTATTGATTTCTCAGGCGTTCGAAATTTTCACCGACAATGCCCTTCATTGGTTCAGATTTAAATATAATCAGAATCCAAACTTAACTTGGAACGAACTTTCTTCTTTACTAATCAAAGACTTTGGTGGTTTTGATTATGATCATAAACTTCTAGAAGCGATTAGGAATCGTACTCAAGGTCGTGATGAACCTATCGTCATCTTTATATCCATCATGTCTGGAATGTTCGCTCGCCTTTCAAAAAGACTTTCTGAAACAGAACAATTGGAGATTATTTTGAGAAATATTCGCCCATGTTATTCAGTCTTCGTAGCTCTAAAAGACATTGACTCTATCGATTCTCTTCTGGCCACTTGCCAAAACTACGAAAAGTTCCTAGACAGAGACAAAAAATTTAAAGAACCAAGTTTGCAACAAAGACCTCATGTTTCTGAATTCAACTACAAGCATTCCACTTCAAGTTCAGTTGACTCTCCAAACTCTTCTAATAACTCACGACCTTCTCCTCCCTTCATGAATAAATTCACTCCAACCTACGAATACCCTTCTAGACAATTTAATAGTCTCTCTCAAACTGCAGCTCCCCAAGAAAGTTCTTTTTGCGTTCGCTGTCGTAAACTAGGTCATACTTTGAACAGTTGCACTCAACCACGATTCGTGATTTGTTTCAAATGTGGTCTTAAGGGTTTTAAAACTGCAGAGTGCCCTACTTGTTCTCCCAAACCTAATACTAGTACAAAAAACTAACTGCTGACTTGAAGAGTAACTCAAATTTTGATAAGGACGAGTGGACTAATTGGATCAAAACAATTCAAAACTTCTTTGCTTGCTACAAAATCTCTTCTACACTCTACTCTAAAGAACAAGATCTTAATCGTCCATTCGTTAATGTCAAAATTTATGACTTAACTTTATCTGGTTTACTAGATTCTGGCAGCTCAGTAACTATTCTGGGTAATAATTCTCATTTGGAAATTCTTAAACTGGGCTGCAAACTTTTCAAGTCAGATATTATTACTGTCTCTACTGCTAATAATCAAAAATTAATTCCTTGGGTTATTTTGACTTACCTGTCCATTTCAATAACGAAACTCACTTGATTAAAGCTTATGTTTTCCCTGAAAAATTCCCTTCTCTAATACTAGGTATCGACTTTTGGAGAAAATTTAAACTTTTACCTAGTGTTTTAACTTCTCTTAACTTTACAGATCCTAAATGCTTTGCTATCGACACTAAAGATATTAAAGTTTTACCTTATGAGCATTTAACTCCTAATCAAAAGAACATCGCTAATGACATCATCCAACGCTTCAAGACAATCTCTTTTGAAGAAAAAGGTGTTCTGGGAAACACACACTTAATCACCCACAAGATTGACACTGGTGATTCTCTTCCGATCAAACAAAGATGTTACAGACTGTCTCCTGAAAAACAAAAGGCTTTAATTAATGAAGATGGAACGTCATTGAACAATGCGAAAGTCCATGGTTATCTCCAGTCCTCATCACTCCAAAGAAGAATGGGGAATGGCGTTTCTGCGTAGATAGCAGGAAGCTTAACTCAGTTACACGTCGTGTAACATCGTGTAACATAACTATAAGTCTGCCTCTAATAAGCGAAATTTTGGACAACCTGAGAAATGCCAAACACTTATCAAGCATCGACATTGCGAAAGCATTTTGGGAGATTCCCTTGAATACTGCTGATAGAGATAAGACAGCATTTTATGTTCCTGGAAGAGGTATGTTCAGATTCAAAGTAATGCCTTTTGGTCTCACTAACTCACCTGCAACTCAACAAAGATTAATGGATACGCTATTTACTCCTGAATTTGAGAACAAGGTATTTTGCTATCTGGATGACATCATTATTATTAGCGAGACTTTTGATGAGCACATATCGCTTCTCATGAAAGTTCTAGAAAAACTTTCATGTGCTAATCTGACTATTAACTTTGAAAAGAGTCAATTCTTCAGGAAAGAACTGAAATGCCTTGGTTTTCTAGTGGACGAGTATGGTCTACGTGCTGATCCAGATAAAATAAAGGCTATTCTAGAATATCCTGTACCTACTTGCAGAAAAGAAGTTCGAAGATTCATAGGCACCTGCAGCTGGTTTAGAAGATTCATTCCAAATTTCAGCACTATTGCCTCTCCACTCAACCAACTAACCTGTTCCGGGAAGAACGCTCCTAAATTTTTATGGAATTCCAAGGCTGCAGCTGCTTTCGAGAAACTTAAAGAAGCTTTGGTAACTGCTCCTGTCCTTGCTTGCCCTAACTTCGAACTACCCTTCTCTGTACATTGTGATGCATCAAATTATGGCATAGGAGCAATGCTTACTCAACATCAAGATGACAAAGAAGTCGTGATTGCTTACATGAGTAAAGCACTAAACAAAAATCAACATAACTACTCAACTACTGAAAGAGAAACATTAGCTGTAATAACTGCGCTAGAACATTGGAGATGTTACCTAGACAATGGTAAGGAATTTACAATATATACTGACCACGCTGCACTTAAATGGTTTCAGAACTTATCGAATCCATCTGGAAGACTTGCTCGCTGGACTCTACGCTTATCATGTTTTAATTTTGTCCTGAAACATAAAAAAGGAAAGGATAACGTTGTTCCTGACTTTTTATCAAGGCATAAGAATAAAGAACGTCCTGATACACGAGAAACTCCACCTCAAGGTGTACATCCTATTACGATTGAAGAACCACCTGATCGTGAACTTGAACACTACAACAAGATTTTTCTTGGATGCTCCAACAACCCAGACGCATATCCCAACTACACTATCAGGGATAACAAACTTTACCGCTGCATCCATTCTTCCGATTGTCTAAACGACGACTTTATTTGGAAAGAAGTTCCACTGCCACAAGATAGACATGCACTTATTGAAGATAGCCATGGTTCCCCTTCAGAACTCCACCTTGGTATCTTCAAAACATTCAAGAAAATATCTTTAAAATACTATTGGCCTGGTATGTTTAAGGACATTGCCAATTTAATCTCGACATGTGAAACCTGCTTAACCTACAAACACCCTAATCATTCTCCCTATGGTCTTATGGGTAAACCTAAACTTTGCTCCAGACCTTTTCAAACTATATCCTTGGATCTTATGGGTCCATTGCCTATGACCCGGAGAAGAAATCAGTATATTCTGGTAATTAACTGCAATTTTACTAAATATACTATGATTTTTCCCCTTAAACGGGCTACTTCAGCTAATATCATTAATGTCTTGGAAAATTCAGTGTTTCTTGTTCATGGCATTCCCCAAACTATAATAATGGACAACGCTGTTCAATTTCAGTCGCGAGAATTCCACTCATTCTTAAATTATTATAACATTCCTTGTATTTTTCACACAGCTTTATATTGTCCTCAGGTTAATCCTACAGAGAAATTTAATAGTACGATTATTACAGCTCTAGCATCCCTAGTAGGAGACGATCATAGATCCTGGGACAACCATCTTACTAAGATTCAGTTCGCAATGAACAGCGCTACAAACGTTGCTACTGGCTTTACTCCAAACTTTTTAGTTTTTGGTAGGGAAACAATACCTTGTGGTTCCTTCTATACTCCAACTCAGAATCTCGAGGAATTGATATTTATGCCTCGTGATATTTACGCGTCTAATGCTGGTCTCCTCTCATCTATCTTTCACAGAGTTCAAACTAAACTTCACATAGCTCACGCTAAAAATAGCGCTCGCTATGATCTTCGCCGGACTTTTAAAGAATTTAATGTGGGAAATACTGTTTGGCGTAAAAACCATGTTTTAAGCAATGCTGGCACATACTTTAATGCTAAACTTGCCCCTAAATTCATTAAGTGTAAAATAGTAACCAAACTTTCACCATTGGTATACGTTCTAGAAGACCCTAACGGAGTTAGAGGCAAGTGGCACATTAAAGACATTAAATCTTAAATTTTCTTAACTTCTATTAACTGTTAATTTGTATATATGTATAAACATCACCATCATTTTCACCTCAATATTTTATTTCTTCCTTTAATCCAGTGTTCTTCAACACATTTTACTTTAGGACCTCGAATTTTCGTTGGTTAGTCTTCACCAATTTTTTTAATCTTTATTTCAGACACATCTCGTTGGCGATGTGGCTGATCTCTGGCTTCGAGCTCTACCGCTCTGGCCGTTCTTAATCTTGTCTTAAGTCGTAGCGACTAAAGCTACCTTAGGATTAATATGTTTCTCTTTACCTCTACTTATTTTATTTTTTTCACGCAGGAGCGGATGACAACTCCTTAAGTAAGCCTGAATGTCCTTTTGAAAACACACTTTTAGAGTGGTAGTCATTGAATGTGAACTCCACCCTTACCTGAATGAAGATGATGAATGTAAGTGATGGTATATCTGATTTTGCCTGGTGATGTCTGTTTTTGCAAAGCTGTGTTTTTCTGGTTTATTTTTGTACATATCAAAATTTTTGCTGAGTCAAAAAAAATTCCAAGGTCGGGGGGAAAATGTAGTGTTATGCTACTTACATGCTATTCTTGATTTTCATGCTTTCATGTTTTTCAGATTCATGCTGTACAGTCTGATATTGAGTATCACCTTTATTTTCATAGGACCCTGTAACGTTTTAAACCATAAGAACACATTAACAAATCATTTTCGCTCTGCATTTTCATGCTATCAGCACTTCTAAATCGATAGTGAAGGGTTTTACCTTTGGTGACCTTGTATTTGGCTTTCTCCGAAACTCTGCAATCTCGGGCTTCGTGCGCGCTGGTGCGCTACCCTTTTTCCTTTCGCTGTTATGTAATTTACTTCATGGTTTTATTGTTGTTTATCGTATTACGAGCCTGAAACTAAACTTTGACATTGGTTGACGTCTTTGTTTATCTGGTTGTCATGGCAATGCCCATTCAAACTCGTTAGCGGTCTGATATGTTTGCTTCAATACTTTTACAAAAATACTCTTTCTCTCTTGGCCACTCACAAAAATTACGTTTAATTTAAATAATTTTTAGAACTCTCCAAAAAGGGTATAAAAGCGAAACATTTCTGAAATTCTGGAGTCTCACGTCAGCTTCTGAACTAGAAGTATCACTTAAGGGCCTTATCCCGGGGTCGCACTACCCCGGGATCCTGCGAGCCTTCAAACTCCCTCAAACCTTCAAACAATCCTTCAAACAACGGGATCCTGCGAGCCTTCAAACTCCCTCAAACATTCAAACAATCCTTCAAACAACGGGATCCTGTGAGCCTTCAAACTCCCTCAAACCTTCAAACAATCCTTCAAACAACGGGATTCTGCGAGCCGTGCCTGCTTCATCGGTTTCCTACTCCATCCTACAACGGGATCCTGCGAGCCGTAACTACAAGTACGCCCGCTACCGTTCCTACAACGACGATTTCAACAACATCTACAACAACAAATACACCTGCATCCTGGTCATTAACCCCACCAGTCTCCTATTCTTCGTGTCCTCCGCTTCCTTTTTTTTACTTAATCTGTGTTTTATAAAAAAATCTGTTCTCATCTCATCCATCCATCATCATATCATTTTTTTATCGTCTTCACTGTAAAAAAAACTAATAAACTGTTACTACTAAATTTTATCCTGGTTGTTTTCTGTTAGGTTCTGGTTAGGTTCTTGTCGTCTCACGACAAATGTTTTGTTCGTTTTATTCTAAAGCTTTGTGCCGATAACATTTAATAATTGTTAACGACTTTTACCACAAAGTAATTAGGTATTGTATGTAAATATTGCTTAGTGGTAAATTCCTTTTAAATATGTTACTCGATTTTACCACGAAGTCATTTGAAATAAACCAAACTTATGTAGTTTTAAATGGTTTATCTACACACGTATCATAAACCCTCTTTACTGCGTACAAAAACCGCACGTTACGATCAGCATAATGTTAAACTACTTAATAAAAACTCATTTCTTATCTGAAAAATTACACATTATGACAATAATGTGTAATTTTTCTACATATTATGACATTCAAATTTCGAACGCCGACGCCCGCCTGCGTTCCACCCCTAGTTTGTCTTTGAAGTTGGTACTACTGTACAAGCTAAACAACTGCAGAGCCACAATGCCAGTCAAACATGCGGTCCCTGAACACATCAAAGAGATCTTATGATATGTGTGTAGATAAACTAGTGTATGTAACTGTACATAATTAGGCATTAAAACTCTCGAGTGATATTATTATTAAACTCGCTTTCGGCTCGTTTCATAAACCCACTCTTGAGTATTAATTCCCTCCGTTATGTAGCAGTCACATAAACTACTATTAACCCGATAAAGTAAGGTACAATTTTCCTGCTTTGCTCTAGAACGAAACCCAATAACTCGAGATATACGATTTTGCTGTGAAGTTTTCAGAGGGTGTTTAGTTTTGGTTTTTCAGAGTGAATGTGCTAAAAACTATTATCTTTCCAACTAAAGAGTAATAATGAGGAAGAGAGCCAGCATGCGGTGATAACGATTCGGTAAGTTAAATTTTATAACCCAACATAATATTGTCTGGTTGTAGTTTTTCAATTTTCAAAGTAGATACCTTATTATTTAAATAGCATATAAGTAGATTATGATTTTTGTAAGACTTGTGTTACCGTTTGTTATGTTTGTTATGTACCGAGATTACCATTGCCGATTTGAAATAGGTGATTTTCTTCACTCTATCTAAGTTTTTAACGAATTTTGTTCAAGGTTTACGTAAATGTTTGGAGGTCAAACCCAGTCAAAGTCAAAGTCAAAGTACTTAATAACTGTAGATATTTACATATACTTAGCAAACGTCATTTTTTGCCTCTTCTCTACATTGGACCACTGTGGGAAAAGAAGGGCGTAGAAACTCCCACAGATTGATTTTTAGATCTCTTTTAAAAATAGGTTGTGCTTAACTAATACAAATATGAAAAATTTAATTGTTGTGAGTCTGTTCGTTTTAAATTATAAATTTCTTGAATAGCTCTTTTCTGTAAAATAAAAATAGTTTGAATATCCGCTGCTTTCCCCCACAACAAGATACCATAGGACGTCACACTATGAAAGTAACTAAAATATACTAGCCTAGATGTAGCCACATCCGTGCTTTGTCTGATGTTCCTAACAGCGTAAGCCGCAGAACTTAATTTACCAGCCAATTTATCTATGTAGGGTCCCCACTGCAATTTGTTATCAATGGTTATTCCAAGAAACTTCGTATCATTTACTAATTCTAACGTGCTGTTGTCTAACACTAAACTGGTCACAACTTGCCTGCCATTTGGAAGTGAGAATTTGATGCACTTGGTTTTACCAGCGTTTAACAATAAATTATTAACTGTGAACCAATTCAAGGTTAAAGACAATACACCATTAACATCATCAAAATCTCCTTATTGTCTTTCAATTTTGAAGACCATTGATCATCAGCAAACAACACTATGTCAGTTAATTTCTCCACCATGAAAGGCAGATCATTAATATATACCAGGAATAAGAAAGGGCCTAATATGGAACCTTGTGGAACGCCAATTTTAACACCAGATCCATCAGATTTTACGCCGTTAACTTCTGCCTTTTGAATTCTATTGCTTAGGTATGATCTTAGTAGATCCAACGCTTTATTTCTAACTCCGTAATGATTTAATTTAATCAATAGCGTATTATGATCAACACAATCAAACGCCTTCGACAGGTCGCAAAAAACTCCGATAGCATCCTGTGCGGCCTCCCATGCAGAATAAATATGAGATATAAGGGTAATACTTATTATTATTATATATACTTATTATAATATACTTATATTAAATATGTATTGTGTTCTTGGGAGAAAATAAATAAATAAATTTTTCATTTCATTTCATTTCATTTTAATACCTGCATCCGTAGTCGATTTACCCCTAGTGAAACCATATTGTTTAGCGTGGAGTTGTTTTGTACGGTTGAAGTGTGAGAGTATTTGATTGAGTATAATCTTTTCAAATATTTTACTTAGTGTTGGAAGAACAGATATTGGTCTGAAATTTGAAGGATCGCCCTTATCTCCCGACTTGAACAGAGGTATCAGTTTACTGTGTTTCATGAGGTCTGGAAAAGCCCCATCGTCAACACATTTATTGAATATATAAGCTAAGTGTGGGGCTATAACTAGAATTACTGAACCAATTACTTTGACTGATATACCCCACAGGTCTTCCGTATTTTTTAAGTTAAGTAATTTAAACGTTTTGACAATGTCCTGGGGATATACATGATGAAATTATAAATATACATTACTGACGCTAGTGTTATTTTTTAATAAAGTTTCTGCTTCATATGGAGATGAATTTAGACGGTCTGTTGTGAGTACGGGTACATTGGTGAATAATGTTTCAAAAGCTCGAGCAACATCAGCGCTGGATTTAACAAAATCATCACCTATCTTTAAGCAGAAATCATTGTCCCTTGGTATAACTTTGCCAGTTTCGCGGTTTATTATTTGCCAAACTGTTTTCATTCTATTATTTGAATTTTTAATTTTTCTATTAACGTGTAAAGTTTTGCAGTTCTACAAACCAACTTGAAAGTTTTGGAATATTTTTTAACATAGTCATGAAATTTTCGATCAAAGTTATAGGTTTTTTGATCATAAAGGTCATACAAGATAACTCTACTTTTACTAATTCCAAACGTTGCCCAGTCATTAAATTTAGATTTACCGTTGTAGTCACTGACTTTCTTTAATTTGAAAACTTTATTGAATTCTGTCTGAATAATGTTGAAGAAGTCTGAGTAGATTTTGTTTGGGTTCTGTTCATTAAAATCCGGTACTGGCAAATGTATATCTAAGTTTTTCGTATATGTCTCTAGTCTATGGGATGTAATAGGCCTTTAAAATGATGGACCAGTCTTATCCTTAATAGCAATTGGGAATGAAACTGTTTGACCACTGTGATCGGAAGGTAAGCAGTTAATTACATTTTTACTTGCGAATGCACTGTCAAAAAAAACGTTATTTAAGCAAGTTTGGCTGGTAAGTGTAAATCTAGTCGGCTCTAAAAATACATGACATAAATTAAACGATTTGAATAAAGTTATTAATCGTTGTTTCATTGTTTTTCCTACAAGCAAATCTACATTAATATCGCCACAAATAATTAACTTTTTTCTGTTATTACATAGTCTAGTGAGGGCTTCCTCCATAATTTTCTCAAATATTTCGAAATTGCCATGGCCTTTTTCATCCCTCGGTGGCCTGTAGACACAAACAATAATATGGCTATCTAACTCAATACACTGTAGACAAATAGAGGTATCCTGTATTGAATACAGGATACCTCTATTTGTCTTTCAACAGTAAGTGCAAGAATATCTTTCCGTTGTTTCACCTTTATATTATTTTTCACTAAGATTAAAGAACCACCTCTATCAGCAGTCTTTCTATTGTAACAACTGACAATTTTGAAATTATTTATGTTAAAAGACATCATATTTTCCTTCAACCAGTGTTCTGTAACACAAATAATATCAATGTCAGAATTTTTTAGAAATAATTCTAATACAAGTTCTTTGCCAGGTAGCCCCTGGATGTTTTGATGGGCAATATTTAACTGGGGCTTACATTTTGACATATTTAGTGGCTCTTGTATGCTAGAGATTTCCTCTATTGTCTTATGAACTAATTTAAATTACTTGGAACAGATTCCAATGTTGCATGCAAAGTATAATTAACAGGTGAATTCCCAATAGAGGTGCATGTCATATTACTCTTAACATAAGCTGATGTCAAGTTGAACTTGGTTAAACCAACTATAGCTGCGTCGCATATATTATAAGCTAACAATGTAGCTACTAATTTTCTATATTTATTAGACAGGTACAATGTATCCTGTGTCAGAGTAAAGTTATGAATAAAATTATTCATGTCGAAATATAAAATAGCATCGCTGTGATGACATGTTAAATTAAATAAATGAATATTCATTCTATGCACAGATTTGTTCTGTAGTTCTGTCAAATTACAGGCAGTTATGGAAAATTGCATAGTATAAATTTGCATTTCATCCTACTATGTAAGTCTAGAAGTGTTTCAACACTTTTATTCAAATCATTCCGACTAATGTTTTAAGGATTTCCTACCATAATTACAATAGTGCTGTACTCATCATAGATACCGCGACTAATTATCTTCATTAGATCTACAAATGAACTATTTGGACAGAAAATGTTCGTTCCTTTTGGTTAAGCCGGTTATGTAATAGAGGCCCAAATCCTGCACCTACTTTGTCGGAGAACAACAGAGTTTTTCTCTGAGCACATATTTTGATAGCTGGCGGTACACGAGTGGAGGTGAGTGGCGGGACACACGTGCACGATGCACGTGGCGGCGGTTGGCGCGGCATTCGCGCAGCGACGTCGCAACGTGCGCAACGGCGAACGGCGCGGCCCTCGGGGCAGCTTGCGGCATGACACGACGGCACGAGACTGACGGCACGAGTTATTTAAATGTAGAGTTCGATATCTCCATTCCTATAACAGCAATCGTTCTGTAACTTTGTACAGTGAGGTTACTATTTATGCACCATTTTTGTGTGTATTTGTCGTTTATGCAAACGGTTTGGGGTAAGCTAGCGGTACCATTACGGTAGCGTACACACAAAGAATGGTAATTATTTCTTAAACTAATGAGGCACTATTTTTTTTACTTGCACTAACTATGCACTATTTATGGGCATAAAAACGAACTGTAAATTCCCCATGTGAACTCTACCATAACGGACAAAAAAATTGCATTAAAAATAAGCACATACGCGCTCTTCAGCATCAACAAAAACTTCACTTCCCGTCGGCAACTGAGTGAACCACAAACTCATTCCCACAGCGCGGTGCTTTGGCTCCCGCACGAAAAACCACCAACGGAGGGAGCCCGTCTCACTGGGCACCTGGGCAATATCAAGACGAGCGGCATGAGAAATATATGCTCCTGTAGGGTTACCACAATGTCTTTATTAGGAACCTGAACTGATCCGCAAAATTACAATGACTTTCTGAAAATATGTCTTGGTATTAGATAAATAAAGCTCCCATTATGGCGTTTTGGAATGAAACTGGCTGCCATTGCCATGGTGGTTTTCTTGTTTTGAACCTTACAACCTCACTGCCCTGCCCATTTGGTGTAATGTAAACCGGGTAATAGATATACGAGCCCAAATGTGGAATATTTCGTCTTAATAAAGAGGTAAAATGTGACAATATACTTTGTTCTTGCCAGCCCGCATTCGTCGATAGGCCGTATAGGCCGCGGCCTAGGGGTGGCAGATTTCAGAGGACGCTCACTCGATTTCAGAGGATAAAAGTCAAATCCACTCGTTTTCTCATGAGATCTAATACGTTAAATCCATATAGATACTCATTCCTATCGAAAATTATCAATGATAGGTATTGTTATTCTTGTTTCTTTTTTACGCTCTTTCTTAGTGACTAATTCACTCTTTGGGTAAACTATAGATATCGTTCATCTTAATTTTGCAGGAGGAAGTGGTAAGGACGGTAGGGGGAGCTACCTTGTCCCCCTAGTATAGTTTTTTTTTGCATGGAAATGTTTATTTTTTATTTTTTGTTAGTTTTTGAGAAATAAATTATTTAATTTTTAAATTTGAAGTAATATTTAATACGTAATTTTCGCTACAAACGTGACATAAAGCATCCCGTAGAGGGGAGGGGGGCAGTATCCCTGGAACTCCTCCCTCCGCCAGGATCAACTCTTTTTTTTGAGGTTACAACTATGTTGAAAATTGCCCTAGCTCCCGATACTACAGGGCTGTGGCGGTGATAGGTATACTACAGAACATCCACCCAAAAAAAAACTATTCATATAATTAAAAGTTGTTTTTATTTGCATACGCTATGCTCCGGTTTTGCTTCTTCTTAGTTTTAACCTAAACTAACCCAATCCTAATTCAGCTGGAATAACCTACTCTAGCCAAATCTGAAATATAAAAAATATAATCCCACATGAACAAGGTCTTCACAGTGTTTACTTTATTAATAAATGGCAGAATGAAGTTTTATTTCGTGTAAGTCTTTGAATTATACCTAATTTAAATCGTAATGATATAAAACCGAGTCTGCGGCAATAAGAAATATGCTAAAATTCACAAGACCGCATAGAAAGCTCCAACAAACCCTCTACGGGTTGCATACTTGCATCAATTCACTTTCATAGCAAAACGTTTGTGAACGTAACCTCATTTTTTATCAAAATTCGTTTATATCTCAAAAACTATACAATCAACTATAATAGGAGCTCTAAATAACCCCACTTCATTAAAGTAATAATTAAAATCGTGTGAACAATATCGATAGTCAACCCCATTCGTTTATTTAACTTTAGTGCCTTCCTTACTACAAATGAAAAATTATAATTTTAGAAAGATACATGGAGCGGCGGAAATAAAGTGGCCTACATTCATAAAAAAAATATAAATCCGGCACTGATTCTTGCACAGCTTTATGTAACTTCTGAATTAATGAAACATAAAAAAACAATAATTTCCTTACTTCCAAAGAGCAAATTAGTTCGCCCACCCTAACCACGCACGCAAAACAGTTCGTGTACAACTTAGTAGTGTCTTCTCTACTCTAACAACTGCTTTTATCTGCAGTGGCATTGACGCCACCAGCTCTGTACACTCTTAAGGGGTGATAGAATCCCAAACTGCCTGAAGCTTCCGTTTCTTCTAAAGCCCACGGAATGGAATTTAAATGGAAAATTAAGAACCTCATGCAATGGTAATAAAATTCAAAACCTTTAACGGGAAATAGCTTCTATAGCACACTTTTTGATTTCAGTAGCGCCTTCAACTGCGTCGATTTCGATATCCTGGTTGATATTCTAAAGTCGCTCCTTGCACTCGGCTCGCTGGTTTGACTTCTACTTGAGAGACCGCAATAAGTCTGAGGAGATCTCAATGGAATGGTGTGATCTCTCCACGGGTGTTATCTTTCCTCCTCTCCTCTTCTTTAAATTAACTCCATCTCCGACGTTCTTACTTCTTCTTATCATCTCTATGATCAGATTACCTCCAAATATATCGGCACTTCTGAGTGATGTAAATCTGACTGTAGAGGCGTTGAATGCTGACCTCGATAACATCAGGAAATGGGCTATTTCATATGGGTTGCTTGTCAACCCGAGAAAATCTCAAACCTGGTTATAGCTACACGGCACTCACTTAACTCAATACAGAATAATCCCGTCGATCCTGTATTGTATGATGGTACCATAATCACTTACAGTGAGAAAGCTAAGAATCTTGGGATTATATTTGATAGCTTGCTGTCCTGGTCGCCCCATGTTTAAGAGGTCAGCAGACAAGTCTTTGCGTCATTTACTCCCTTCGAAGATTACAGTACTTCCTGCCACGGCAGACTAAATCACCCTTTCTCAGTCCCTCCTTTGATACACAACGCGGATGTTTGTTACTCGAACTACAACAAAACCTCGGGATTCGGTTTGTCTACGGGCTGCGCAAGTCTTCGCCGTGAAATGCACATTATCTCTTATGTGTTCAATATTTTGCGAAATCCCCGCTACTCCACATATCTTCGGGAACTTTTTGAGTTTCTTTTCCCCAGGGATAGCAATCCGAGATCCCACACGGTGAGTATCTTCGAGAACGTTTTGAGTTTCTTTACATGGTGTCTCTACTTTCAACTCCTCGGCATAACACTGCCGCTTACGAACACTCGATAAGGCAATCAGACTGTGGAATGCACTTCCCTGCGTTATCACTTATCAGGGATAGACCCTCAATTTCCACTTTTAAGAAAATATTGAAAGCGAATTTCCATTCTCTTCCGTAACAGTTATCGGAAGGACGTTAGAAATACGGCCGTTTCAGATACTTTTGCTGATTTTTTCTATGCTTTATTAGTGGTTTTATATGTGATTTCAAAATACGCGAACCGTCGGAAATAATCAGTTTTCGATTTACAGTTTTTTGAAAATCGCCATTTCAAGCATTCGGGACCGTTAGGATGTGGGAGTATTAGGGTGGGAAAACAACGAATTTCCCGTTTTTTTAACGTTAGATATCTTTCAAAGTTCATTGACCTCGTGGCCTTGAACTCGACCTTTCGTGTATATTTCGCTGAAAATTCTTAGCTTTGCGATTTGATGTAGTGCAAAGTGCATTGACCTTGACCTTGACGTTTGATGCATATTTCGCAGAAAATTTTCAGTTTCGCCGTTTCGGAATAGAAAATCCGAATCAGGGCAACCCACTTCCTAGGCAGTCCTTCCTAGGCAGACTTGTGGCTAGACTATAGAGTATTTTTTATGAGCCGGAGGTGTGGAAGGGCGTAGGCGACCGCTCACTGCAAGGCCAATGACCTAAAGGTCAATGCACTTTGAACGACATCGAACGTAAAAATATGGAAAATTGAGTATTTTCTACGATATGTACACGAAAGGTCAAGTTCAAGGTCAATGGTCTCGAGGTTTATGTACGTTGAACGACATCTAACGTTAACGTTCGTCGTTTCCCCACCCTAATACTCCCACATTCCTATTTTCCCGAATGCTTGAAATGACTATTTTATAAAATTCTAACTCGATAACTAATTATAGGTATTTCCGACGGTTCGCGTATTTTGAAATAAATAAAAGAAATAAATCCACTAATGAAGCATATGAAAATTAGGAAAAGCATCTGAAACGGCTGTCTTTCTGAAGGCCAGCCCTAGTATCATATCTATGTAGGTATATGTATGATTATATTTTAGTTTAAATACGTGCATGCTATCTATTGTATTTTATATAGTTGAGGTATATATTTCAGTTATTAGGTTTATTTTATTAATATTTTTAAAGTAATTTTCGCAGATATTTATACAGTTTTATGGCGCACCAGGGCTGTGCTGTTTCATAAACTCTTCTGTTTTGCCTAGGTTTGCTGGCATAAATATCTCTTTAGAGATGATTGCCTTTGCTTATTACATTTCATTTAACTGTCTGTACATCTATATTTTGTGGGCAATAAAGAATATGAATACTGCAAATTCTAAATGGCCGGGAAGACTCGTTTCCAAAAAGACGATGGGCAAAAATGTATGGAGCTTGGTCCAAGAACCTCCACGATTGAAACATGTGCCAAAGTTTAAAGCATTAATATTTCCCTTGAAAAAATTGCAGCCGCCCCAAATTCTGTGCTGACATGCAACCTCATATCATTCCTGATGCTGGATACTTCACTTTTCGTTTGATTCAGTCCTTCACTTTTATTTCTGATGATCTTTTTTCGTTCATCGCCAACAGTCACCTCAAATTTCAAATCATCGCTCCATGTTATTTGACGCCACTGATCTGAAGTCCAGTTCTGATGTTCACGAGCGAATTTTAATCTTTTTTCCTTTGCAGTCAGTAAAGGCAGTCAGTAAAGGCCTTGTCTTTTTTTGTGTAAAAACCATACCCCATTCTTTTGAGGATTCTCTTGTAAGTGTCGACTGAAACGTCTTTCTGGATGATATCTTGCATTGCACAGTAAGTGAGATTTCTCCTGCACGCTTTCCTTTATTATTTTCTTCAGAACCCTGTTCTCTCAGCATCATTTATGATGCGGGGACGGCCGGTCTTCATCAAACATGCTACTGATTTTTGTTGTTTAGATTGCTGGATGATTGAATGGATAGTAAACCTTGGTAGTAACAGTTCTTTGGATATTTGTTATGTTGACTTGCCTTTATTTTTAATGGAAATTACCCATGATTTTTCGGACCTCTTCAGAAATTGGATTACCCCTCTTGGTTGAAGAATAGTGACCAAAAATCTGTTTATTCTTCCTAATTATACCACCTGTCAGAGAAACTGATGACAGGTTTTATTTAAATTCAAATATTGAACACAAATCCTTAGTTACGTCTAGTTTCTGACTTTAACCGAGGTTCAACACAACAAAACCGAACTTTTTTGCATCGATTAGGAACTAGATGAACTATTTTACTAGGTTAAATAGAGGATTGTAGAAGTTCCAAAAGATATTATTATAACATGGCAACGTTAAAATAAAGTAGAATAAAGAGGGATAGTGTGATATAACATGTTATGTATTTATCATAAGCTTGCCTACAAAATATTTGGGTTTGAAAAATATTGTCTCATAATTTACGACCAGATGAAGTATTCTGCATTTGGGTTCTTATGGGCTTGTCAACGGGAGGCAAGGCAGGCTGTCTTTGTTTGTAATGATTTCTACCATAACTACTAATATATATTTAATGGCAACACAGTATGCACGATGATTGAATAAATGAAAGTTAAATTTGTAAGGGTGCGTTCGTAGTGTTTTAAAATAAGATTATATAAACTTGTCTTAGGTACCTAATAAAAATTAGACATTTTTGCCACACAATAAAATTGATATTATGCTCCTGAAGCCTCGTCCGGGAAGAAGATGAGAGCGCATCGTTTGTTTTCACTATTTCTGTTCTTTTCTATGTATGAGAGTATGAGTAGAACTCCTCCCATTATTTCAGAGTTTTTTCGCAATTCTTGTAATTTTCTGTCCATGGCTTCTAGTGATTTTTATGCGCATGGTGCATTCATCCCAGAAGATAATTTTAGCTTGTTTTAGAAGTTGACCCCGTCCAGATTTTCCTGAGATTTTACATACCGGTAATTGTTGTTCGGCTATATTGAACGGTAGTTGTAAGGCAGAATGGGCAGTTCGTCCTCCTTCCATAAGTGTGGCTGCAATGCCGGATGATGCTAGTGCCAGTGCGATGTGTTTTAGCACGTATTTCCGCCAGTATTAGATTTATTAGAAATGTTTTACCGGTGCCTCCTGGTGCGTCCAAGTAAATAATTCCACCAGTGTGTTATTTATCCGGTTCATTATAACGTTGTAAACTTTTTTTTGATTGTCATTGAGGAGTGGTTTGTTGTGAGCAATGTATTCAAGTAGTTCATTGACGTTGTAGCTTTTTTCCTTTGTAATTTCGTAGTTTAGCACATTGAAAGCATTTCTTTGTGGTGCTGGCACTCCAAGTTCTACTAAGGCCTGGTTAATTATTGCTAAACATTTATCTTCTAAGCGAATGAGTGTTTATTTATTTATTTATTAAACAAAAAAAAAATCGTTGAAGATGTCGTCACTGAATTCTATAGTCAGTTCTGGATTAGTTTGTTTGTTTTGAAAGAGTCCCATAGCTGTTTTAGGTATGATGGGTTAGATGTTGTTAGAATTATGGCGAATAACTCCCGAATTTCTTCAGCTGAAGCTGTGAGTGTGGCTTCTTGTAGTGTTAATTCCCAGTTGTTATCGTTTTCCAATAATCCTAAGCGTGGACATGCTTCTCTGTACGTCTGGCATAGGTAGCCGTCAAAGGTCTGCTCGCCAAAAAGCCTTTCCCCAATGAGGAACTATGAGACTGTATCGACCCTTGGCCTCGTTCAGGTGATTCAACACGCGAGAAATGAGGCGAGGGGGTGGGAACATCCGAGCCAGAGAGAAGTGCCACTTACGACTGAATGCATTGTGAAACTCGGCTTTGTGGTGTAGAACATCTAGTGAGACGTACTTTGCTATCACGAAAGCCGTACTGGACAGATCCATTGTTGGATACCCCAAGGCCCGGAACAAGAATGATGTCGCTTCCTGTAGGAGATGCCACTCTGGAGGACACCGTCCTCTCGACAACCGATCCAATAGACCGTTCAGGCGCCCCGGGAGATGCTGAGTAATCAGGATCACGTTGAGTCCTTGGGTCATTTTCAGAATTTGACGAGCCTCGTCTAGAAGTGCTTCTGACCTCATCCCCCCCAGCTTTTTCAGGTAAGACAAGGCAGTCAGATTGTCCGACTGGATTAGAACACTTCTTGAGATGAGTTGTATCGTGAGAGAGGGCCTTGTAAATAGCATGTTACTCCTTCCGATTTGAATGCCATTTTTCCTGACCCTTCCTCCATCTCCCCGACAGGACTTTGTCGTTGAACATTGGCCCCCAACCCGCTGCATCAGTTACAAGAAATTTGGGAACGAAAATCGGTGAGTGTTGGTGGATGGCCTTCTTCCACCATCTTAAATCTTGAAGTACTATTTCTGGGATTATTTGTTACTTTCGTAAATCTCGAGTGGAGTGTATCTGAATCAGAGATGTAAGGCCGGTATTTAACCGTTTGGTTATACCAACTACCAACTATATACCAACTGTGCACATTTAACCGCACATGTTCGGGTTATCCCGTTTTGGTCGGGGGTTTGGTTTAAATACATTTTTTTTCGTAACTATTTGAGTTAAATTTATATTTTCATTATTAGTTCCTCGTGGATTGTTAAAGAGTTCTATAAACGGATTTCCCGATGAAAGTTACTACGGGAATCCGAAAAATATCAATTTAAATAATCATAAGGGTTCTGAAACCTATATTGTTCCGCGGTTTGGAAATAATTGTAAGTACCGGGTGAAATGTATGAAAATATATATATATATGTATATATGGTAAAACTATAAAATATTTTAAATGTAAAATTTAGAGCAAAATATCTTTTGTTTGTTTTGGAAAAAACTAACTACCCATCTAATTGCAATGCGGAGGCGCATGCAAAGTACAGCGAAAAAGGTCGCCTCTTCCCTTCCCCGTCACCCAAGTGTCAACCGTCAACAAGTCAACTCACACAACTGCATTTTATGGATCCGTGGAAATGAAATTTAGAATGATGGTTTATGTAACTTGTAACTTCCTTTCAAAGTAATGGAGTAAATAAAGGCTTAGGGAAACTTGATTACAATATTTTATAAAATGTTCACAATTATTTGTATGTAAATACAAAATGCCTTTTCTTACAAGGGCCATTATTTCTATATCTGGAATACTGCTAGCATGTAATAAATATATAAATATCTAACCGATTTAACGGCACAATAGCACAGAATACTTAATAGTTACTACGTACAGAAAGATTACTGCGCAAATACACTTAAATAAATAGCTTCTCTCGCTGCGCGACAATAAAGTGCAATCTAGATCGCACCTGCGCTACGTACAACAATCGCTAAGCACCTACAGAATCGGTTGTCCCGCCCGTGCAGGCTAGATTGTGCCGCATCACTACGCCTGAGAGCTTCTTTTACTCTGACATCACAAGGTCGTCCTATAAACTCCTGTCTCGCTTGATCACGCTAGGGTTACCTACGTGGGTTTTTTGTTTGTGAATTTTAGTCCACTCTGTGTAAGAGAGATTTTATATTAGTTCTTATTCAGGCTATTGGCAAATTCAAAGGCTATGTAGGTACCTACCTTCTTATTTACGAAATTGTATTTTGTTTTACACTGGGTCTAAAGTGTTTACTTTTAGGTAAACAAAAAGGTATTCAATTAAAAAGGAATCGGATTTTATTTGTGAACAACTCCTTTAGACACCCTAAAATGTTAGGTTCTTAAGTCACTGTTGTTGCAAAAATCACAGAAAAGTTGCTTATGAGGGGCAGTTAGCGCGCGAGGCGACTGCGAGCCAAGCGAGCGGCATCATAACTGAATTCCCGTCAGGCGGGTTGGCCGGTCGTACGTACCTAAACTATCGAGTGAGAACCCCTGACAATAGGCACAGTAGCGAGCATTTAAACGTGCACTTTTGAGTTTTGTTATGTATGTGATAGTAGGGTAGGTGCGCAAAGCAGCGCACTGACATGTTAGTCTGGTAATAAGTGGTTGTACAGGACGCACGTCTATTATTTAACAGTGGCGAACGCGGAAAAACAAATACGAACTATCAAACGGACAAAATATTAACTATCTGTGCAGTGTATTTGCAGTGTTGATTAGCAAAATGTCAGTCGGGAAGGTTCGGGAGTTTGCTGTAAAGACCGGGAATTGGTCTAGCTATGTGGAAAGACTGGAGAGTTATTTCTTGGTTAACAAAGTGGCAGCGGAGTTTCAACTACCGACATTAATTTCGGTGATGGGCGAGGACGCGTATGAACTTTTGGCTACGTTGGCTAGCCCTACGAAGCCATCAGCGTTAAACTACCAACGGGCCGTGGAGTTATTGGCTGTCCACCTGCAGCCAAAACCATCGGAGTTGGCGGAACGTTACAAATTCCGTCAACGTCGACAACTCAGTAACAAGTCAATTGCCGAGTATGTGACGGAGCTTAAAAAACTGTCAAGATTTTGCGAGTTTGGATCGGCCCTAGATGAAAATCTTCGAGATCAGCTGGTTTGTGGGTTGAAAAGCGAGATAATTCGGCAAAGACTATTCGCGGAGGACAAGTTACAGTATACTCGAGCTGTTTCTTTGGCCTTATCATTGGAAGCTGCTGAAAGAGACGCAAATGCTGTGGAGCGGGGCGCTGTGGAGCTGGCAGAAAGAATGCATAAGTTAAATTACGGCGAATGTACAAGATGCGGAGACAGCAGACATCAAGGTAGCAACTGTGTATATAAAGATTACGTGTGCAGCCTTTGTCAAGAAATCGGTCACTTGAGGAGGATGTGTCCCAGAAGATCCAGGAATATGGAGTACAACCATTCGAGACGGCGGGGACAAACGGCGGGAACAGCCGGTAGTTTTGAAACAAGATCATCACGCGGAGGCCGCATGATCGGGCGTGGAGCGAGCACCAGCGGCGGCGGCGGCGGCGGCGGCGGCGGCGGTCGAGGCTCGTGGTCCAGAGGCGCGGGGCGCGGGGCGCGCGGTGCAGCGAGAGGGGGCCGGGAGCGGGCTCATGCTTCATTTCACTCGTTAGAAGAGCAAGGAGAGATGTTTTGCGATGATGACACCAATATCACACATACGGATGTTGACAGCGAAGAAGAACAGCCTATGTACCAGATGGCGTTAAGCAAATATAAACCGGTGTGTATGGATATTATGGTTGAAAATCGTTTGTTAGCAATGGAGGTCGATACTGGATCGGCGTTATCTTGTATTGGTAGAAATGTCTATGACGAACTATTTAGCAACTTGCAGTTAAATTCCTGTAATTTGACCCTAAAGTTTTATGACGGATCGACAGTTCAGCCCTTGGGGTACATAGAAGTCGTCGTCAGTTATGAAAATAAAACGAAAACGCTAGACTTGTATGTAATGAACAGGGGAACCACAAATCTGTTGGGTAGGCAATGGTTAGCGGAATTGAATATACCTGTTAAAATGCATAAAGTTAACCTGCTAAACAACAATGTTATATCGGATGATCAATCAAACAATCAGAAAATTATAGGTAATATTATTTCCAGACATGAATCGTTGTTCGACGGCACATTGGGTAAATACACCGGGGGCTGTGCCGCGCTGAGTGTGCGCGAGGGCGCGGTACCTATCTACTGTCGCGCGCGGCCGCTGCCGTATGCGCTGCGCGAGCGCGTCGACGCCGAGCTGGACGGCATGCTACGGGCCGGAGTTGTCGAGCCGGTCACCCACTCCGACTGGGCCACGCCGCTGGTCGTGGTAAACAAAGCCGACGGTGGTTTGAGAATATGTGCCGACTATAAGGTAACCCTGAACAAAGTTTTAGAGATTGACAGATACCCGGTTCCAAAAATGGAGGATTTGTTTAGTCATCTAAGTGGGAATAAATTATTTACGAAGCTAGACCTCTCTCAAGCCTATAATCAGATTGAATTATCGGAGGATTCAAAGAAGTTTACAGTCATAAACACACACAGGGGGCTATTCAAGTATTCTAGACTCGTATATGGATTATCACCCAGTCCCGGAATTTTTCAGAAAATTATGGTAAATTTGTTTAGTAACTTACCAAGTGTTGTAGTGTTCTATGATGATATATTGATTAAAAACAAAGACTTAGAAAGCCATTTACAATCAATCAAAGAAGTCTTAGAGATTTTAGAAAAAAATGGTTTAAAAATTAAAAAGTCTAAATGCGAATTCCTAGCAAAAGAAGTAAGGTACCTAGGGTTCATTATAGACGAAAACGGGGTTCGGGTGGACCCTGAAAAGGTGAAGGCTATCACAACAATGCCCCACCCAAGAAACGTAACAGAGTTAAAATCATTCTTAGGGATGGTGAATTTCTACGGTAAATTCATAGATAAATTAAGTGCATATTTATCACCTCTTTACAAGCTTTTAAAAAAGGATTGTTATTGGGAATGGGGCATTGAACAGAATGAAGCTTTTGAGACAGTAAAGAGGCTACTCATTAGTACAAAGACGCTCGTTCACTTCGACATGGGCATGGAGACCGTGCTGACGGTGGACGCGAGCTCGCGCGGGCTCGGCGCCGTGCTGGCGCAGCGCACGCCGTCGCCGGCGGGCGGCAGCGGCGGCGGCTGCGGACACGAACGCGTCGTCGCGTACGCTTCAAGGTCATTGACCACTCACGAGGTTCACTATAGTCAAATCCACAAAGAGGCCTTGGCGATTGTGTTCGCGATTGACAAGTTCCACCAATACTTATATGGCAGGAAATTTGTGCTGCGCACCGACCATAAGCCGCTCGTGAGCATATTCGGACCGAATATTGGCATTCCTAGTGCAGCAGCCAGTCGTTTGCAACGCTGGGCAGTTAAGCTCTCAGCGTATGATTTTGCAATCGAGTACATTAAGACGGATAAGAACACCGCCGATGTTTTGTCGCGACTAATTAAATCACAGAAAGATGAGGTAGCATCTGAAAAGGAAGATATTCCAGAACAAACTTATTTGCATTTTGCAACAGACGCTCTGTTGCTAGATTACAATGTTCTTAGAAGAGAGACTCGTAGTGACCCTATCCTCAGTCGTGTTCTGAGTTACATTAGTGATGGTTGGCCATCAGAGGTGGAAATAAGGGAACTAAAACCTTACTTTAACAGAAAAACCGAGCTCTACAGTGAACTAGGATGTGTCATGTGGGGTCACCGCATAGTAGTACCAGCCGCATGTAGGAAAAAAGTAATCACAGAGCTACACGACCCACATATGGGAATAGTAAAAACCAAATCATTAGCTCGTAGCTATGTTTGGTGGGCGGGGATAGACGAGGCGGTGGAGGCAGAGTGCCGTGCGTGCGCGGTGTGCGCCGCCGTGGCAGACGCGCCGCCCGGCCACGTCTTGCACTCATGGCCGTGGCCGTCCCGGCCCTGGTCGCGACTACACTTAGATTTTCTCGGACCCATTAAGGGTGTGACGTATTTAGTGGTGGTCGATTCATGTTCAAAATGGATTGAAGCCATTAGAATGAAAAGAACCACAGCATCAGCAGTTATAGCTACGCTAAGAGACTTGTGGGCCAAGTTTGGCTTACCAAAACAAATCGTCAGTGACAATGGCCCGCCATTTTCTAGCTCAGAATTTCAAATGTTTTTAACACATAACGGTATAGAACACATTTTTAGCGCTCCTTATCATCCGGCTTCCAACGGAGCTGCGGAAAGCGCGGTTAAAATCTGTAAACGTGCTATTAAAAAGGCATATAAACAAAATGTAGACGTGCATACAGCTTTATGTAGGTTCTTATTGGCGTATAGAAATACCGAACATGCTACCATCGGCGATAGTCCAGCAAAAATCTTACAGGGCCGAAACCTCCGTATGAGACTAGATGTACTGAAACCAGAACGAGAAACGAGAGTAGCCGCTCGTCAAGCGCGTAGTGAAGAGATAGCGGGCGGTACACATCGTCAACTCGAGCCGGGTGCGCAAGTATGGTATCGAGAATACAGGGGTACGGATAAATGGCTAGCGGGCACGGTAATGAAAAGAAATGGTAATACGAATTACACAATTAAATCTATTTATGGAACCGAGATACACAGGCATGTCAATCAACTAAAACACAGGGTTACCCGGCAACTAGATAACGATATTACTAATAGGGAAGTAGCCCTTGTAGTAAGCAGGCCAAACATAGTGGACTGTAGACAAAACCGCAAGTCGTTAACGTTTCCCATGACCGGAGGCGAGGAACAGGAACGGGGTACCGACAGCTTAGAGGAGAGTAGAGTGGAGAGTTCACCGCAGAGGGAAGTCGAGCCAGCAGCAGCGGAAGCCGGGCCGCCGGTGTATGAGCCCAGTGTGTCAGCGAACAGGGAACCATGTACTGATTCTAAGCGAACTCACAAGCCACCTGTGCGCTTTGGTTTCGATGAATATTTTTAGTACTTAAGTTTATACTCAGTATAATTGTGTTTTCTATTAAGTACGATTGTCTTAGATATGTTCTTATTCTATTTTGTTACATTTTCCTTTAGAGTACTCTAAATTAGGTTTAGATTATATTTGTATTTTTTTGTTAATAAGGGTGGAGGTGTTATGTATGTGATAGTAGGGTAGGTGCGCAAAGCAGCGCACTGACATGTTAGTCTGGTAATAAATGGTTGTACAGGACGCACGTCTATTATTTAACAAGTTTAACATAATTTACAACTCTAATCTGAATGCGGCGACTCTCCTCAGAGGGATCACAGAACAAGCGAAGTTGAGGTAGCTCCAACAGAATCTGTGCTTGTCGTAACGCCCATTTCTTTGTTCTCAAGATTTGATTGAGTATTGTAAGGATATTGTGTTTATTTTTGTCGGGCAGAGATTTTCTGTTTCTGCGAAGATCCCATGAGATGCCGAGAAAATCCAGGATTCTGCAAGAAGTCGTGATGGATTTTTCCCAGTTTACAGTCCAACCTGACATTGTCAGCGTTCTCAGTGCTGTTCACAGATGAACAGTCGCTAGTCGCACCGCAAGGTGGAAGTCGTCGAAGTAGACTATGACACGTATGCCCTCTCGTCTTAATTGCTCGACTATCCAATTAGTCAAGGACGCAAACACTTTGGGCGCACATGACAGGCCGAATGGAAGACACGTCATTTGATAGACGGTATCTCGGTAAATCAATCGCAAGAACCTCCGGTGAACTGGATCCACAGGTATGTGAAAATAAACTTGCGCTAGATCCACAGACATGTGCGATTTTTTCCCGACATTGTCAATACAATGCTGATTGACAAGACTTTGACCATCAGGGCAGAGCTGCATTTGCACCGATCCGGGTAAGGTATTCATCGATATTTCCACTTTAAAACCCCCGCCGGAGGTTAGTGGTTCGCAGATTGACGCAGCAAATAATTATTGATAGAATCAAATCATCTTTAATCGTACTGAGGGTAGCTGAAACGTCCACGCGTACGCCTGCGACGCCGTCGCCGATTGAACTTCTATTGGGGTGAAGAACAAGAGCTTTCGTCAGAGGAGGTGTACTCACGATTCATCGTTTCTGCTATGGTAGGTAATTCACTATACAATCCCTTTCCACAGGACCGATTCCCTGAGCATCCTCATCATCAACACTTATGCAGACTGAATCACTCATTAGAATCCTGACTATTCGCTAGGTCCTTTTCGACAAAAATAAACGACGCAATGCGGATTCCCGCGCTCAACACTCACTTAAATAGGTGTCGTTTGGCGTGTAACCTGCCTAGTGATGGGGGAATAAAGCAAGATAAAACAATTTGTAGCTTTGGTTATAAAATGGCTGTTATATGGTAAGAAAAGGATAGAAATAGTAAAAACAAACGACGCGCTCTCATCTTCTTTCCAGACGAGGCGAAGGGAGCATAATAACTATTTTATGTTTGAAGACCCTTAAGCAAAATCCTCTTTAAACCTTAATGAGCGTTTTTATGTTTTTGTGATTTATAAAAGTACAGCGAGTCTGTTTTAACTAAAACACTGTTGTAAGTTCTTTTATTCTTCTAGAGTCTGTGGATGTCGGCTGAAGGAAGAGAATCCAAAGCCGTAAACTAAAAAAAAAGGTCTGTGTGTGTGTCAAAATTTACTCTGTGTTCCAACAAACAAACAAAAACTGACATAAATTCACATTTAAACGAAACTCTTTGGTAGGCTGGTGCCTACGCAACACTTGAGTATAGTGCGGGTCGCGGTGAATGTAAACAAGAACACTGTTTAACAGTTTATTTCAAAGCGACGTATAGCACACAGTACATATAGTCAAGCACAGTCTTAGAAGGAGAAATGGAAAGAGAAGGAACAAGCACAGCGGTTGATATTAGGCGCATAAGTAATTTCGATAGCGGAGCGTAAGCAAAAGCGGCGGAACAGAGCGACATGCGTCTCGCGTCGTATCATCAAGCTCACTGTCCGGCGGCGGCCGCGCATACCAACTCCGCTGGAGGCGAGCGCGCCGACAGGTTATACCGTGACGTAGGCGGTTGCAGTGCGCGCTCCTATCTACTAATAAAAAACGGTGCGCTTGTCCGCTTCAACGTCCAAAATATATTAAAGTTTATATAATGCAAAGTGACATTTATGATTCAACATAAGTGGATGCATTATGCACTTAAAAATTACTATTATTAAGTTAGTATTATTATATTTGTATATTATTATTTTATTATTAACAATATTTAATTAGATTATTAAGACTAGATTATTAACATTGATTTTATTATTTGTAATTATTGATTTTATTATTATAATCATGTTAATGTAAATTTTGCATAACGGATTGCGATTGATAAATAACATTCAGTAATAAATATTGATGTACTAAATTTAACTATTTTAAATTAAGATTTAGTGACATACACTGAATTAACGCCACATCACCCCCCTCCAGAGACCATCATGGGCGATAATAGTTAGGGAACCGGACAACGCGGCCTGATCGCATCCGCCTGGTGTCATTATCTTCGGTTCTGGTTGTAGGTGTGGTGGTGTTTGCTGGGATTGGTGGCGCTGATGAAGTGTTTGTGACGTTTTTTGTGTTGTGAGTGTGTGTTTGTGTATCCTGTTGAGTGCTAGTGGTGTGTGTGTCATGCAGTACGTAGGCCGGCTTTAACCGATCTATAGATACTGTCATTTCCTTACCATTGACTGCTAACCGATACACCTTGGGATCTCTCCTCAAAACTTTATGTGGGCCAGTGTATGCTGGTTTTAACGACCCACCGACTGTGTCATCCCTAAGGAAAACATGAGTTGCTGCTGCTAGATCTTTAAAGACAAAAATCGGCCGACGTCCCACGTGACGAGTACCTGGCACTGGTTTCAGATTCCTAGCAAACATGTGAAGTCGGGACAGGTAGTCAGTAACATCCGTGGTGGCGTGAGTCTCGTGATCAAAGAAATCTCCGGGTAACCTGAGAGTCTCACCGTAAACCAATTCTGCCGCAGAGGCTTGAAGGTCTTCCTTATATGCGGCTCTGATTCCTAGCAGGACTAGAGGGAGTGCTTCAACCCAACTGCTGTCGGCGTGGCACTTTATAGCTGCCTTCAGCTGCCTGTGGAAACGTTCCACGAGTCCGTTACAGGCAGGGTGATACGCAGTAGTGCGCTTACGCCGAAATCCTACCAGTTTTGCCAGCTGCTGGAATAGCGTCGACTCAAATTGTTGACCTCTGTCGGTGACAATGTCAATTGGGCATCCAAAGCGAGCAATCCAACCGTGCAACAGCGCTTTAGCGACGGTCTCGGCTGATATGTCTTGCAGTGGTACTGCTTCAGGCCAACGTGTGAAACGGTCGATGGCAGTGAGGCAGTACTTGAACCCTTGACAAGGTGGTAGTGGTCCTATGAGGTCAATGTGGATATTCTGGAACCTGGTATGCGACAGCTTGAACGTGCTTAAGGGTGATGAGACGTGACGAGTGACCTTACAGCGCTGGCAAGCCAGACAACTTCGGGTCCACTCTCGACAGTCTTTGCGTACCCCTGGCCAAACGTACCTCTCCGCAACCAACCTGGCAGTGGCATTTGCTCCTGGATGGCTTAGAGAGTGAAGGCTCTCGATAATCTGCTGCCTGAGCTCCTTTGGTACATAGGGCCTTACCTTCTCCTCTTTCTCCTCGCAGTAAAGGTCGACAGTAGTTCCGGGCACATTCACTTTCTTCAGGCACAGTGAGCTGCTACTGCTCAGAAGAAGGCGTAGCTCAGAGTCGGTGTTTTGTGCCGTAGCTAACTTACTGTAGTCAACAGGCTGCGTGATTTCCTCGACTCGTGACAGAGTGTCAGCCACGACATTGTCTCTTCCTGATATGTGCCTGATGTCTGTCGTAAATTGTGACACAAAATCTAAATGTCGGAACTGCCTCGGGGAACAATTATCTTTACGAGAGCTATATGCGAAGCACAAAGGTTTATGGTCGGTATAGACAATGAAGTCTCGTGCTTCTACCATGTGCCTAAAATACTTTATAGCTTCGTATATGGCTGAAAGTTCCCTATCGTAAGGAGAGTACTTACGCTGTGGTGACGTCAGTTTACGCGAGAAAAATGAGAGAGGTTCCCAGGCACCGTCCTTCAGCTGCTGCAGCACAGCACCCATAGCCACGTCTGATGCATCAGTGACGATGCATAATTTTGCCAATGCATCTGGATGAGCCAGTAGTGCCGCATCGCACAAACCTGCTTTGCACCTTTCGAAGGCAACTTGTTCTTCCTGGGTAAAGTTGATTGGATGGGAACCTTTAAAAGAACCTGTGAGGAGAGAATTCAGGGGAGCCTGGTGTACGGCTGCGTTAGGGATGAACCGTCTGTAAAAATTAAGCATACCCAAGAATCTCCTGAGTTCCCTCACGTTCCTCGGCGTTGGGAAGTCCTGGATGGCTGCCACCTTGGCAGGTAGTGGTTTGGTACCGTTTGCAGATATACGGTATCCTAAGAAGGTTACCTCTTCCACTCCGAAGTGGCACTTGGAGGTGTTGATCACCATCCCATACTCCTGCAACCTGGTGAACAGTCGCCGTAAATGTGCTTCATGCGTCTTGTGGTCCTTTGAGAAGACCAAGAAATCGTCAAGGTAACTGTAGCAGAAATCCAGTCCCCGCAGCATCTCGTCCACGAAGCGCCGGAAAGTCTGCCCGGCATTACGAAGTCCGAACGTCATGAACGGGAATTCGTAAAGCCCGAACGGCGTTGTAATGGCGGTTTTTGGGATGTCTTCGGGGCTGACGGGGATCTGGTTGTAGGCCTTGACGAGATCTATGGTTGAAAAGACGGTGCAACCAGTTATGCTGTGCGAGAAATCCTGAATATGGCGAATCGGATATTTATCCGGAATGGTTCTCGCATTTAGCAACCTGTAGTCACCGCACGGTCTCCAACCGTTGTCTTTTTTAAGGGCCAGATGTAAGGGAGATGCCCAAGGTGACTCAGAGGGTCTGGCTATGCCACTCGAAAGCATAGAGGCAAACTCCTCTTTTGCTACCTTTAATTTATCGGGTGCCAGTCGTCTTGGTTTACTAGATACGGGCGGGCCGGGTGTGGTGCGAATGTGGTGTACTGTTGAGTGTTTAGGTGTTCGATGTATGCCAGATGGGCGAGTGATGTCAGGGTATTCGCGTAGTATGTTGTGATATGTGGACTCACCAGTTACAACCTTTACCGAAGAAATGACATCAGACGGCTGCGCAGGCAAAGCAGGGGCGGTGAGCCTTGTATTGTTGTCTGTAAGGCGATGGTTCCTGCAATCAACTAAAAGATTATAATGAGCGAGAAAATCTACACCTATTATTGCCCTAGTGACATCCGCTACAACAAATCGCCAAGCAAAGTCGCGGCGCAATCCTATGTTAAGAACTAAGTGTGCATACCCGTAAGTATTAATAATTGTACCGTTAGCTGCACACAAAGTATAGTTCGTTTTATTTCTCCGTTCTTTTAATAAATTACGGGGAAACACACACAAATCACTTCCGGTATCTACTAAAAATTGTATTTTTGATTTAGAGTCCATAACAAATAAGCGACCGGAATTCGGACAGCCGCCAGTCGCCGTCATCGACTGCCCTATGCATTTCCCGCTGTATAGTCACACGGTTTCACACAGCGCCGTGCCTGGCTTCCAAACTTGTGATGGTACCAGCAGGTGGGAAATTTGCGGTAGTTGGAGTTTGACCTCGTCGAGTTCTGGCGATGTCGGCTTCGGTTACTCGTCGTCGGTCGTGATTGGCGGGGCTCCCGGGACATTCTGTCCATTCTGGTGGTCAAAGCCTCCATCTGCTTGCTGAGTGCCGCGATCTGGAAGACTAGCGGGTCCGTTGGAGGAGCTACAGCTGGTTGTACCGCCGCGACTTGTGGAGCAGAAGCAATGGCATCATGCACCTTGTCCGCCAATTCCGCCAATTCTTCCAAAGTACACTTCGTTTGTGACGTGAGGATGACCTGGATGTTCTGGGGAAGCCTGTTGGTCCACATCGTACGCATGAGATCCTCGGGTACCCCAGGGCCGGCTAAGTGCTGCATGCGGCGTAGTAACTGGGAAGGTTTCCTGTCCCCTAACTCCTCGTGTGACAAGAGCTGCTGGATATCTCGCTCCCGTGTGGCTGACAACCGCTTCACCAGCTCGGTTTTGAGCTTGTCGTATTTATTTGTAGCTGGTGGGTTTGTTATTATGTCCTCCACTTCCGACGCATATTGAGGATCCAGCTGGGCCATGGTGTAGTAAAATTTTGTAGTGTCCGCAGTAATATTGGACAGCGTAAATTGGGCTTCCAGCTGGGCAAACCATAGTGCTGGTTTTTCTTTATAGAATGGGGGTATCCGCACACCCACTTTACACAACTCCGCGCCATTCTGCGCAGCGCCATCATTATTCACCTGTTTAGATGTTCCTTTGGCTTCCATATCGTCGTGCACAGTTCGGGGTCACCACTTTGGTAGGCTGGTGTCTACGCAACACTTGAGTATAGTGCGGGTCGCGGTGAATGTAAACAAGCACACTGTTTAACAGTTTATTTCAAAGCGACGTATAGCACACAGTACATATAGTATTTATAGTCAAGCACAGTCTTAGAAGGAGAAATGGAAAGAGAAGGAACAAGCACAGCGGTTGATATTAGGCGCATAAGTAATTTCGATAGCGGAGCGTAAGCAAAAGCGGCGGAACAGAGCGACATGCGTCTCGCGTCGTATCATCAAGCTCACTGTCCGGCGGCGGCCGCGCATACCAACTCCGCTGGAGGCGAGCGCGCCGACAGGTTATACCGTGACGTAGGCGGTTGCAGTGCGCGCTCCTATCTACTAATAAAAAACGGTGCGCTTGTCCGCTTCAACGTACAAAATATATTAAAGTTTATATAATGCAAAGTGACATTTATGATTCAACATAAGTGGATGCATTATGCACTTAAAAATTACTATTATTAAGTTAGTATTATTATATTTGTATATTATTATTTTATTATTAACAATATTTAATTAGATTATTAAGACTAGATTATTAACATTGATTTTATTATTTGTAATTATTGATTTTATTATTATAAACATGTTAATGTAAATTTTGCATAACGGATTGCGATTGATAAATAACATTCAGTAATAAATATTGATGTACTAAATTTAACTATTTTAAATTAAGATTTAGTGACATACACTGAATTAACGCCACAACTCTTTGCTTAAATTCATTCATTGACAACGAACTGTCGTTTGCTTTTGGCATTTGGTGTACACCAAAAATGGGCGTATCGGTCAGTTAAAGAAGGGTCTGAGCTATTGTACTTAATGTTGTAGAAGGTTTATAACGAAACAAAAATTTTGATTTTATTTTATAAATCACAATTTTGTGTGAACCGGTTGTAAGACTGTTTTTACTCCATATTATGACTGTTTTAGAGAAATTGAATCATACCAACCAACCGCGAGTTATACCAACCTTGGTAAAAATGTGTCTTATCATTATCGCACTAGCTTTCGTAAATTGGGTACCTACCTATATCTACAATTAATGAATTTGTGATGGGAGTAAAATGTATAGAATGTATAACGGATGAATAGTTGAAGGCTTGTTAAAAGCGCATTGATTTTAAAACGCTTCATAACAGGGCAGATGATATAAAAATAAAGTCGTGATAAAGAATGTTAATAAGAGAGAGAAAAAGCTACAATACATTGACGACCCGAATGGTCGAGTCGGCAGTGACCCTGCCGACGAAGCCAAGGGTCCCGGGTTCGAGTCCCGGTGGGGGCAAATATTTGTTTGATGAGAACGGATTTTGTATCCTAGTCATGGTTGTTTATCTATCTATGTATAATATTTATCTATTTATGTAAGTGTATCGTTGTCTAGTACACAAGCTAAAGGGAATCCTAGTTTGGGGCTAGATCAATGTGTGTCAGTTGTGTCCAAGGTATTATTATTATTATTATTATTATATATGCTGACAGCCTTTTGAGAGACGCCCTTGAAGAGGGGTAGGAAGAGACGAAAATATTTACGAAATAATTATATTTTAATTAATTCAAGCAGTTTTGTTTTTGTTCGAAATTCGAAATACCTACTCCGAACGAAAACGGTTCGAAAGGCTGTTTGATACTTCCAAGATATACTTGATACTACAATACTAATATTGATGTAGGAAAGGGAGGGACACTGTTATACATATATCAAGTATAGTTCTGTCTCTACACTATACAACATATGTACAATCAATGTGAATTTTTTTCAAAATGTTTACCTACAATAAAACCAGCCAAACATAAAATAGCGCTTCATTTTATGTTTTTTTTAATATTCGTCCATCTGAACTGGCGAGTCTTCCGAACATACAGCCAAAACGTGTGGACGCTCTATCTATAGCCAGAGCCAATACCGGTGAATGAAATGAAAGGAGGTTGGCCAACGTGAAGAGGGGTCATTAGAAAGACTGAATGGAAGCCATGAGTGACGAAGTTTAGAAATCAACGTGACTTTTTTTACTGGCAACAATTTCAGTGATGGCCGATCTTTCAACGGGGTGGGATGCCAGTGACCGTTGCAGAATTTCAGTGTTGAATTTATCGCGTTTTCTGTAATTTAGTGAGAAATCTGTGTTCCAATTCTATAGACTACAGTGCTATATAGTGTTTTTGGTGGTACCCAATTTTTGTGTGTGCGTTCCTGTTGAATGACCTGTGTCATCGAATAATAGGATCAGTCGATGGACAAATACTACGATATTGGATTACCGTGTGCATAGTTAGCTGTTTAGCTAATTGCTGAGGACTGCAGGTGAGCTGAGGGTTATGACGAGTTGTTGTTTTTGTAGCTGACTGCTTTCGGGCGTTATTTGTGCCACGAGTTGTGTGGTTAGTTCGTGTCGCCTTGTCTTGCTGGCTCTCGCTGTCTCTAACGCGCTTCAGATAACGGCGAATTCCTCGATTGCGCAGATTCCGATAAGATACCTGCCCTTCGCTGCACGTGCGATGTAATCTGCAGTCTGTAGGGAATTTAAAAATTCAAAGAAATTGTTCGAGACTGTGTTGTGGAAAATCACCAGACCATGTTTTATGATTATGATTGCTTACTTGACTGAAGAAGTAAAGTGGGTAATGGAATTGATATTCTGGGTTTTATACTGTAAAGATTTGTCCTTTTGTTTCTTGCTACTGATGCTCCTTCCTCTGCATATATATTTTTTTGGGATGATTAGTAAACATATCCAAAGGTCATATCATTGTGATATTGAAATCAAGGTGTAGGTACTAGGTGTATCTTGTTAAACACTCACAATATAACTTGATTAGAATCACACCTGTCACAGTCACAGTAGAGAACATGCTTAACTATCATGTTATTAACACAATAACTTGATATTGGGTTAATTTTATAGGATCAAGGCTCTTATGGCCAGCCTAAGTTACAGCGAGAATTGTGGTGATAAAATAAAATAAATAAATGTAGCCCATTAATGTCCCCAGTTCCCCATCGAAGGATAATTAGAATGAAACTTAAAATATGAACTCAGACTGATTGCAATAGTTGGTAATGTAATATCTGCTAGAAACAATTTACCATGACTTGCTCACCCAATTCAGGGAGCAAAGGGGTATTACTGTTTACTTAGCCACCTCGATACATCTTAAGCCACCTTGCAGATTTTCCGCACCTATATTAGACTAGTATTAGGGTAATCAAAAAATATACCTGCTTAAAAATATACTGAAACTTCTTGCTTGTGATGTCACAATCTTTGAAGTCAACTGTTGGCCTGATTTAACTAAAATAAAATGTGTAACGGGCAACACACCTCTAACGGGCTACCCACCTCGGGATGCCGAGGTCGCTCCAGAAAGTTGTTGGCAACATGAAAGGTTTGCTAGGCTTCCTACAGAAGCCAGGTAGGCAGGAGTAGTGCCCCCTACCCACATCACGCAAAATAGGCTCAAAATTGAACACATTAAGTTGGGGAAAAGTGGCCCGCAAGGTCAAGATAATAGGTGCACTGGGCCAAACTAAATTCCACCTTATTACTTCAGTAACTGAGGCGATGTCCTGTCACCTATCTTGACCCGACTTTAACTATGAAATGTCTATAGTTATAAAGCCTCCAGCACATAAAAGGAGGGGCGACCATGCGGCTGCTGTAAGGAATATGAAACCCCTCAGACCAAAAGCAGTGCGGGGCCCGCCCGGATCGAATACATGGCGACTGCCGCAAAAATGTGGTCCTTATGGGTGCCATATGGACATGTTGGTGTTGCTAGGGCTTAACTCAGTTGTAAGTGAGAATCAGAATGTAAACAAATATTGAAGTTTTATTGTGTCTCACCACTCTTTATCTCAGATTATAACAGTCTTAGTGAAATCCTATGATTAGAACAAGGCAGAATCATGCCTAGTGTAATAAATGGCTTCAAAATCCACTCAGGGAGAATGTTAAGCCACCAAGCTTTAGTATTTCAGCAGCATTGATTGTGAGTTTTCTAAGTTTTACAATTGATATTATTTGGGACCTTTACTTAATATATGTTAAAACTGTCCAACAATGTATTAGTCCTTAATTTTATTGTGAAGAGTTATTTTTGACCATCTGTCTTTTTGCTAAATTTTTGCTTTCGGGAATGTTTATGTTGTTGTGAGTGACATTGATTACGAAATCGTATAGAAACAACCAGCCAGAGTTGTAAATTTAAACATTGTTTAAATAAGTAATTAGACATCTATCTCTAAATATTCAAATGAGTTTCTTAAAATGGAAAAATTTCATAAATTATAGTAAATGCAATATATTTTTAGCATCCCTGATTAGTTCAAACATGTTTTATTATGCTTGTTACTACCTAGTGAGATAATTAATTCTGTCAAATACTTGATGTCAGCTCAGATTGTTAGGTACAGGTATAGTCCAAAACTATTTTAGTGATGTAGTCAATGTTGATAGTTACCAAAAAGTTACGAGTTCTCGTGCATGAGAATGGACCATTACTTTTCCCTTTCATACATGACAAAGAGGCAACTGATGCCTTTTTACTACACAAGTTCAAGCATCAACAGGTATCTTGTATCTTGTAAAACACTCACAATTTAACTTGATTAGAATCACACCTGTCACAGTCACAGTAGAGAACTTCCGCCCCCTTATCGACACTCTGACCGAACATCCAATCATGCTATTAATGCCATAACTTTATATTGGTTTAATTTCATACAATCAAGAATATAGGGTCCAGTCGCGGCTGGGGTGGGGTGCTAACCTTTAGCATAGGCTAAAGGTTAGCACCCCACCCCAGCCGCAACTTCCTCTTTCCCCTATGGCCATCCAAACCTGGTGCAAACTAACATTTGCCCACAGTCTAATAGCTTTGTAATTTTATTTCAATTAGAATGCCCTGTTTCGATCTACATATAGACTGCTATGAAATAAATGAAGAATTGGCTACATGTAGAAGTTGAATAAATATAAAATATTGTGGGACTTTGAGCACATAACAAAAATGATGTAATAAAAAAAAACCCGACAGAGGTACACTGAAAAGCAGATATAACTTAACATAACTTATAATTAATTATTGAGAATAGATGTAAATATACAGTTCTTAAATTAAATTTAAAATTAAAGCGCATAAAATCCCCTATTTTTTATGTAGCCAGTGACACTCGTGCCATCAAGATGAATCTAATTACCTATCATTTGTCGAAATCGGTTGAGCAGTTGTGTAGTTACGAGGGGACAGAGGATTATACATATATATAGCTCAAACACATAAAAAAAACTCATTGGAAAAATATATTAAAAATAAACAAGTGATATACACACATCAGCTTCATGCTGCTAGTGTACAAAATAAATAATAACAAAACATAGCCCCCCTCTCTTCCGCTTCGCTGCAGTCAGGTGAAAAGGCTTGTCAATGTCAGAATTCTGTATTTCCTATAGTTATATTTTATACACAAAATTTTGTGTAAAACAGACCAAATTTGATTTCAATGTGTTATGTGATGGATGACGTCCATCATAATCTTACCATACAACATACAACTGACGAATAAAACAAGCGTTTTGTAACTCATAAAAAATATCTATTTTGAATACCTTGTTTGACAACTATTTATTATTTCATACAAGTTCTACAAAATAAATAGAGACACAGTAATTTATGAATTAATTTTTAAATGCTATAGGCTAGTGAGAAGCAATTGTAAATGGCTGAGGCAGTCATTGAGCCGTCTCCCTTATCCATTATATTTAGATCTTTCAAATCTCGTAATAATTCACAGAACCAATTTATGATATGTTTAAAGGGGCTGGTTCCGCCCCCTTATTGACACTGACCAAAAATTTGTACAACATTTGCCTTTCTACTATTTAAAAATGGTGATGATATTATGGCGTCATTAACATGTGTGTGGCTACAGGTGTATTCCTCTGTTCAAGGAAAGCAAGAGCAACTATTGGGTTTATAGATGTTAAACCTACCTACCAGTTTAAACAGGCGGATACATTGTTTCTGGCCCCACACTAGGATACCCTGTGTTGTGGGAACCAGAAACAGCGACGTCACAAACATGTAAACATACAAAACCTCGGTTTTTTTTTCTTCCACCCCAGCTGGCATTCGAACTTAGGACCTCTCGCTTGGCAAGCAGCAGTTTTGTACCTCCAAAGCCTCCAGTTTTGTACCAAAAAGCTCCATATATTTTTTTCTGTTTTTCTGCTAATGAATAAAATTACACCATAAAAAAAAATTATACTATTAAACCTACTATCAAAAATTCTTCCACTACTGTCCTCTACGAACCTTCCTCAATCAATTCTACCATTTGTATCAATTGTTAGGCCTTCGTAACAGAATTTAAGTCATACAAATCGTTTTGGAAAAATCACCAAAATATTTTTCTCTTTTTTATTTTTTTCTGTTACTACTAACGAATAAAATTGCACCACAAATAACTAATTATAACCATTATTCATAAGAAATAGCTGGGATAACTAGGTTTTTCAAATTTAGGTGGTTAAGATTTTTTTTAATCATATTTTTTTTTTATTTTACTACAAACGAAAATTGTTTTACTACTATCCACTACCTAAATGTTTCGAAAAACACAACTTTAGTTTTATTTTTTATGTCGGGTTCCAAGTTCACAAAGCTTTCAAAGGCGCTCTACAATAAAGGGGGAGCTGTCTGCTGTTAGCAGCATTGAACAGAATTAACTTGAGATCCAGCGGACTTTTTGAGTGGTCGTTAGTTGTCTGTTTGGGCTGCCAGCCAATTCGACCGATACCGAATATTTATAATGTGTGCACTTGAATACATCTTAACATAAAATTTAACATATTTTTTAATTTCACACAAATACTTGAAATAACAAGATAAACATAAAAATAGTTTACAAAGCCGAGCTTATCTCTAGCAAGAGATCTACATACTGAGCCCGACTAAACTATCGGCCGATTGAAAGTGGTCTGCGGGTACACTACCCTTGCTAAAGATAGTATTCTACTTCTATCAGTCCATGTCTTACTGAAAGAGATCTCCTGTTAGAGGTTTGCAATTATTTTTACAATAAGTTTTCCTATAAATTTTCTGGCGTGTGCAATTACAAAATTACGTTAAATAGCAACGCGAGCGGCTGCATTAAGATCTAGGTTAACCTGCAAACAGCCTACAACAGCTGGCCGCTAAGCATTGTCATCGGAATTTAGGGAATGCCTCAGAGACAGGCGAAATCGAGCAAGGCCGCCTAAACTGCCCCTTCGCGTCGCCCACTGAACGAAGCTAGACACCTATTTAGTTAAACTAGGTAGCTAAGGTAATAATATCGAAAACAGGTGCACGGAATTTCTGAGCCGATTTAGTGTAATGTAAGGAAGCAACCTCAGAGCCATACAACAGAGTAGAAGTAGGCGCCGTAAGCACCCCCAATATGCGTGCGAGCCAACCGTGTCGACTTGTTCATATCAACAAACGTCTACAGTCAGAACAGTCATAGTAGAGCCGTTTACAACATGTGACATTGGCGATAAAGTATAACGCTATATTGTATACGCGCTACTGTAACGTTATAATCAATTAGTTTTATTATTATAACGTTATGATAACAAAACAAGCGTTCTTGGATCGCGATGCTGACACGAAACGGAGGTACGTTACGGACAATAGAACATGTCTGGACCCACCTTAATGCACGCAAGTCGCAGCCATCATCGAACTATCATCCCACACGGGATTGTACAGTAATGCAAGATTACATATTCTAACATTATTTTAATTCGAAGTGTATGTATCTGTAAAAATAGCAACACGATTCATGGTGGTTGAAATTTTGGACACAACCGTATTAAAAGGTTTCTAACAGCTCACACTGCAACATGGCAGTTACGTCAGTCGTTGCGGCAGAATAGTGCGAAAATTGTGTGTTTATTTAAATGTTACGGCTAAAGCTAGGTGTGAAACTAAACTTAAGTTTAGCCGGCTAGTCTTAAGATAAATTTCGAGCCTCGGCTAATGTCCGAAATACTGTTCATTGCGATAAATTATTTCAACATTAGTCGGCTAAACTGCAGTTTAGCCTCGACGTTCTGTTGACGCTAAAGATGGGTGAGAAAATATGGTTGACATTAGCCGACTAAACTTAAGTTTATTTTTCACTATACTTAGACTAATGTTGAAAAATTACCGTCTTAATCTGGAATAAGTGATGATAATGATTCGGTAGCCGTAAACTCTGCGGTAGCTTAGGTGAAGGATGGGTGAGCGAAGCGAAGCCTTCTTTATCTTTCGTGTTAGGTTGAACATGTAAGAACAACAAAAACTATAATTAGACGAGTCTAAGTATTTTTTGTTGTTCTTACATGTTAAACCTAACACGAAGGATCCCTTTATCCTTATATATTAGCCGACTAAACTTAAGTTTAGTTTCACACCTAGCTTTAGCCGTAACATATACATATTTCAAAATCTCTGATTATAAAGTAATAAAGATAACTTTGTTGACGCAAGAACCATATCAAAATAGTTTTTAGATCCCAAGAAATACCAAGTTTTTAGTGAAAAACATCTATTAAATTTTTTCGTTACATAGTTCCTATTGACATTCATATAATGTTTTCAAACATACACATTGAAGGAAAAGGATGACTTCATAACGTATATTTTTCGGGATTTGCGAAGCGTCTCATTTATGAGGAATAGCGCTCTAAAGATGAGCATTTGAAAAAACCCAGCGTCTCATATGCTCCCGGACGTAGGTACCGAGATAACAAAGGGCTTATGTTTAAACGATTACCAAAAACGCACCTATTTTACTAACAATAAATTCGAAATGACTGTCCACCAAATTGTGTTTGGATAAATGATCACCAAACTTCTTTTTATGTTTTGTGTACTTAAGTTTATGTTTTAAGTATTTTTTGTTGTTATTACATGTTCAACCTAACACGAAGGATAAAGGGGGCTTCGCTTCGCTCACCCCCTTTACCCTTCACCTAAGCTACCGCAGTATTTTGCCCTAATATTTTTTGCAACTTTTGGTGTTCATTTATCCATTTTGGGTAGGAAAAAAATATTTTGGTGATCATTATATTTGTTGCCATAACAAAGCATATCTGCTCGCCTTAGCCCCTTAGGAACAGATAACTTACTTTTGCCAGCTTCGGCAGACGTTGCATCGTCCAGTGTAGAATTTTAGAGCAGGTTGGGGTTAAATGGATGAGAAATTATCTAAACAGATAACTCATCGAGCATAGATCCTGCAACCCTTTTATAGTCTTAATGACTTTATATGTATTACCTCCGATTTCTGAATTGATAATTTTACTAATCAAATACTTAAGTATCGTTCTGTCTCTGCAAATGTCACAAAAATGAACGGGAATGGTACGGGAACTTAGTGAATTTCTCAATTTAGAAACCGGCGGCGCTGGCCGATTTCACCAACGATCCCTGTCTTTTAGGGGACACTTTATTTCTTTCAGGGGCCACCTAGCGTTAGTTTCGATTTGCCCTCAGCGTAAGGGTCATCTAGGCTCCTTGGGGCCACCCTAAATATAAGAGTCCGGCCACCGAAAAAATCGCTAACAGCCAAGAAAAAGAGCTAAGTGTCCCTTAACTGTTGGTGAAATCGGGCAGTCCCGTTCTCCTTACCTAAGTGTGTGCCTCAGTTCCTACCTCCTTAATAGCAACCTAAGCCCGGTAATGGTAATTAATTGCCGAAACAATTGCACCAACATCCGAGCGAGAAAGCTAAAAACCTCGAATACAAAATATTACACATTTGTAAATTGGTGCTATTACAACATAGTAGCCGGTTCGGTCATATAGGTTTCGCTATTCCGCCAGCACGGGCCCAGTTTCCACAATAACTAATCATCGTGGAAGCACGCTCCAGCGCGGACCGTGATGCAATGGTTATTTCCGGAAGTGAAGAATTCGGTGTGTTGCCGGGCCTTGCTCGAATATGGCGGTAACCTCTTTAGGTTTTTCCGTTGAGCTTCCTTTCCTTGTACGTGCGGTGGAGCATAGCAAACAATGGCGCGTGCCACGCCAAGTTGCGACTGTTACTGGACGCGGGATTACCTTATTAGGGATACTAAAGAGGTAAGTCACACGAATGTTTGGACTTGCTGATTTTAAATCAAGCGTAACGAAAATAGGAGGAAACATCAACAGAAGACATTAAATCACTAGAGATGGGCCGGATCCTGGTTTGGCCGGGTAATGGATAACGGGTACCCGGCATAATTTTTGCCGAATCTGCCGGGTACCCGGCATTAAAATGCCTTTAAAATCCAGGTTGGATTGATGTATGAAAAGAAAAGAAACAGACTAGATCCTACGCGTGCCGCAAAACTTGTGTTTTTACATCACAATATGCCGAATTTGATGTTTGATTATTGAATCACTTGACATAATAAAAACAAATTAATACTTAAATAAATGGATCTCAACTCAATTTCTAGTTAGTTACTGTAATAATGATTAATAAATGAGAAATAAAGACTTGATTTAATACTAAAAGTTGTTAAAGATATATGTTGATTTAAGTATAAAGTTTTATAAACATTTTCGTATGAAAACAGTTAGTTTTTTTGTTATTATTAATATCCGGCATTACCCGTTATCCGGCATCATTATCCGGTATCCGGCCGGATCCTGAAAAAGTGCCGAATCCGCCGGGTACCGGTTCCTAGCCGGATACCCGGTGCATCTCTATAAATCACCATAGCATCGGTCTTTCTTTACTGCGTTTCTAAGTTCAGAGGCAGCAATGTTCGGGGTCGGTTCGATGTATGACCTAATTTACCCTGAACCTGCAACCGTCCATATTGCAAAATACGTGACGGTATCAATACGTCACTACTGAGTTTTATATTTCCATGACTGTGGAATTCAGAGCAGCACCCCATTAAGTAAGTGTCATCTTGTTGTAGATGACGAAACGTTGCTATCGAACGATGCAAATGCAACTACGCTATGAGGATATCATTGCAAACTAGTTGATTACAGCAATTTGAGCCCGTCACTCTCATTTTGCAATGGTCGTTCCAATTTCTGCAGACATCGTCGTTGGTATTGTTTGTTATCTGTTGATTCACATTTTTACTTGCAGCAGTTCGTGCATATTGATATCTTGGATAAGATCCTTTTAAAAATGTGTAGATATATAGAAATAAATAATACCTTACCTACACCCTCAACTGCCTCGCGCCCCAAACCCGAAAACAGGCTTACGTGCTGGAGCGCAGATCGCGCGCCTCGCGGGTGGTGGACGGGGCGGGGCGCCCCGCGCTTGTTTCTAGCATCTAATTTGGGTAAACTACTTATTTTCAAGAAATAAGCAATATATATTTAAAAACTACATTAAAGCTCGTTTCCTTTAATGTAACATAGGCCAGGATTGGTTCAGTAGTGTAGGTAATGTCCAAGAATGTATTCCGAGATTATGGAATCTTTCTTTTTTTTTAGCTTATCGATATTAGTTCAAAACCCGATGCAAACAACGTACAGGAGTAATTCCTAATTACTTACAATTGTTTCCTCTCACCACGAAGTTAAAACACTTTTAGAAAGAAAACACTGCACAAAGCGAACATGCAAGCGGCTGAGCAAGAGAGCCGTCTTACGGTTAGAGAGCCGTCTTGGGTTCATTGACTTTTACTCAGGAGTATGTTATTATTAAGTATGTCCGATTACATATTTTAATTAATACCTATCTCACTCCTTAACGTAACAAAACAATGTTACTGTCCTTGTCACACCGCTACTTATTGGTAGAAATCACTCGTAAATGCCGAATGCCCCTGCCGGGCTTTATAGCCCGCCAAGCAATTAAGGGCTTTTGAAAAGTGGGCTATATAGCCCGGCAAGCACGTGAGGGGCTACTCGAGACTACAAAAATAACTATTACACCTACGCCTTCTTCTATGGACTTTATCTGGAAGCTCGTGAGAGTAAACTAAACTTTCGACTTGCCTTGATGACCCTTCGCAGTATAATTCCATATTTATACTCCTCTCTGAACATGCCGATTTACTATGAATATATAATTTTATGAAAAGTATCATATCGCTTTCAACGCAGTAATCGGATAATATCAAGACTAGTTTCGTATCATAGTTCATGTCTTATAAATAAAACCCATTAACCAGTTCTCTAGCAAGTGCTTGGGGTGCCGACTAGTCTAACATAAAATGAATGTTCCCGTCTCGGGGAATCACACGGAAAATTAGGCGTTGATTTGTACCCAGAAATCACCGAATATAAGTTCTTATCTAGTAGCTGCTTGACTTTCTTATAACTTCGCTCGTTGGTCACGCTCGCTAGTATGTATAAGTGTACACATGAAATAACGATAACAATAAATCACAGTAGATTTAATTCAACAGTTTCCAACTTTTGGATAATGGAGATGAATGATCCGTGTTTTCGTTTCCGTCATTAGTACAAAAACTTTACCCCATTTGATATGCCAATAACTGCGATACTAGATAATATTATTATCCAGTACAATTCTTACTTGAGTTTCGGAGACATCTCACATCTACAAAACCTGCTGTAAACTCTACTGGAACGAGATTGAACTTTTTCCCGATAGCAATAATTTCTATTTCCGGCTGCGCGTGGGCAACCGCTGGTGGTATTTTAATGGTCTCGAGGCCGTTGTCGGTCTGGGAGCGAACATGTTGTTTACCGAGGCGGCGACCGGAGAAGGCGCAAGTTCACGGAACCTAGCAGGTTGAGCTTGAGGTAGGTATTACGTTCCTGTACTCTTTCACAATATTATGCTAGGGCATTCCCTAATCCGAACGTCGAACGACAGACTACATAAAACTAATAATTCTTCCAACAGAGATTTAGAGAATTGTGTGAACTTAGCACCCAACTTTGGTTTTCCTTTTTTTTGTGTTTTTCGAAAGACTTCGATATGTAGTGGTTTTAGAAAGGTGCAGCAGGACATGCAGTAGGTAGTGTGACCACGGCTACTGATTTACCGTTACCGATAGTATACTCAACCCATAACTTTTGGCAATACTAACGGTACTATTGGGTAGTTTACCATAAGTAAATTACTCGAGAACTGCTGAACCCTCGGCGGCGCATTAGACCACGAAAAGTGGCAGGTAGTCGACTTGTAACTTGTTAATTAGTCAAGGTGTAAAGGCTCTATCTCTAACCCCAAAATACCTACCTGAGATGAATGAAACATTTCAAATACTGTTGATCAAGACTTTATGCCCACTCAATTGTCATTATAAAAGATTTGAAAGACAAGGTCGAGAGAACTCTATATAATGAATAAACAATTCTTAGTTTCTCTTTCTGTGGTGTAAAGTTCTCCATGAAGCTCATCTTTCACACAAGATTTCTCACAAAAAGTAGGAATTTTTACCTGACAGGACACCTTTCTACATTCCCAACCTATAAGGTTAATGAGATACGCATCAGAATAACTTGTAATGTTGGGAATTGACAACAAGACTGGCCTGTTGAGGCCCAACCATTGGGCACCCGCTGAGTCCGGCTTTGCCGTTAATTGTTTGAGTATACTATTTATTAAGACTCGACTAACAACATTTACAAGGTCTTTGGAGGCCGTTATTTGAACACAGTGAAATTGTTCTCTCTCGTAGAGACTATATCGGAAACCTCGCTCTACGCTGTAGAGTATAATACGCCGGGATACTCAAAATGAATCGCCACCAATTTCGTTTAAAACCGCGCTATTTTTTACGAGCGCAACGGTGACTCGATGCTTATTTACAAAATGGTCATTGCTCCAAGCAAGACACGCGATGTTTGAGATGACGGCCGTGACTTGATTTTTTATTGTTTTTACTTAACGGTCCTCCGATTCCCAGCACACAAATCATGGAGCGAACACAGCGTTTGCTGAATATAGTCCCCCAGGCCCCTAGGTTCGCTGGCTCTCGTTAGCAGGGCGCATAAGACAATTAGCGGATTGCGGCCGACTAGAGATTACAGATAAGTGGTTTGTGCAGGTATTCTCGACACAACTATAGCTACAGCACTGCTACAGTCATATTGCAAATCGCCAGCCAGTAACCGCTGCCGACAGGAATGTGGTAGGCACAGTGTACGGATTCAGTATCGACTGCCCGAGTTCGAAGACACAGGGACGTGGGAGAGGATCCCTCAAGGCCGTCAGGTGCTTCCAGTTACTAGCTAGAACTTTGATATGTGTAGACGCATCCAGTATGCAAAAAAGCTGGCGCGGTTAACTGATTGGTTGATTTGACTCTTCAGTCTCACGAATCCCGACTATATGTATTAGTTGGATCGAGTCCTAAACGCTTTGCCGGTTCAAAACAACAGAAACGCAATATCCATAAAAAAAAAAATATGCTCGTTAAAAAGATGACTATGAACTTTGTTGATAATTTTAATCGGCAACAAATATAATGATCACCAAAATATTTTTTTCCTACCCAAAATGGATAAAAGCACACCAAAAGTTGAAAAAAATATCAGGGCAAAATACTGCGGTAGCTTAGGTGAAGGGTAAAGGGGGTGAGCGAAGCGAAGCCCCCTTTATCCTTCGTGTTAGGTTGAACATGTACTTAAGAACAACAAAAAATACTTAAAACGTAAACAAGTACACCAAACAAAAAAATAAGTGTGGTGATCATTTATCCAAACACAATTTGGTGGACATTTATCCATTCTGGCAGTCATTTCAAATTTATTGATAGTAAAATAGGTGCGTTTCTGGTAATCGTTTAAACATAAGCCATTTGAATCTATGTACATGATGCATACATTACTCGCTCGAATTCTGTATATAAACACTAGTATTTTGCTGAAAATGCAGTATCACAATTTAAAGAGAAGAGCGCCGTAGTTGCGAATAAGAAAAAAAAAGTTAAGTACGGGTCCCAGTCGCGGATCGGACTCCCAGACGAAGGGTTCCGTACCTACATGATAACTTAACACCTTGAACGCGAGCCTTGAACGTCAGATGTGAAAATCTCCATACGATATCGCCCAACGGTGACCTCCATGGCCTTCAAAGGGGTGCTCGGCAGGCCCACCGGTTAGCGGCATGGCGCTCAAGGTGTTAAGGACAAAAAATAATAAAACAGCAATAAAAAAAAGGTTTTTGCCCGAAATAGGTTTTGAACCCAGTACCACCCCTACCCTACAGATATGGGATCCGACGTCAAACGAATTGCGCCTCCGAAGAGTCAATGCGACGTCAATACGTCATACGATATGATGATGATTGATGGTTAATTGGTAATTTGGAGGGCATGGATCTTAAAACATCACTATTATGGGGATATATTACATGGGGGTCCCCCTTTCATTAATAATAACTCGGCAAGTTCATTATTTGTTGCTATAACAGCGGATCCACATCTATGACAATATCAGCACTACCTTTACGGTCCATCAGATAGAGCCCGCTGACTGACTTACAGCGGAGGCTTAGAAATAGGGTCTGGTTTGGCACCCTTCGGTTACGGAACCCTAAAAACCAGTAACCAACCCCGCAGAAAAGAATGAGGGTAGGCCAAGGACAGTCCCTGAGAATCCGGTGTTCTATTCAGCTCGGATGCGCTCCCGAGCATTACTCGCTCTGAGATGCTCTTCATAAAACCTTGAGGCGAGCAGGCGAACAACTTTGAAGACTATTTAAATTTTCGAGTGCGGTTTATTTTTAAAATTAGCGCGTGCTTGTACTTGCGCGTTTAACTGTGTTTCGCTGTTTAAAACTTTCCATGAAGTTTTGGTGTCTATCTACTGATTTAGAGTACTTGCCACGTAATGTTATGGCCAGCATTGCAAAGATAAATACCTGGTATGTAGGAGTTTGCTGATAATTAAGTAGGCAACAATTACCAGTGATGTCATTTTTGCATTGATATCAATCATCCAATATAGTGAGTAGGTGTATTAATCAATATTCAATAGACATCGCTGATTTTTTGGTAGACAGAATTTGGCTCAACGTTTGATTATTAAAATTTATAGTGTAGTCTAGACTTGTTTAGTAGAACCAAGTAGGTATTTAAAAGAATGTCAACAAAGAAATGTGCGTTACACTTGTCGACATTTGTAAGGCGTCAAAACTAACCAATCTTTCTAAATTACTTTCGAACTCATTTTTAGGGTTCCGTAGCCGAAGGGTGCCAAATTGCCTATTACAGCGCCTCCGCTGTCCGTCTGTCACCAGGCTGTATCTGATGAACTGTGATTTTAAGACAGATGAAATTTTCACAGATGATGTATTTCTGTCGCCGCTATAACAACAAATACTAAAAAACAGAATAAAATAAATATTTAAGGTGGCTCCCATAAAAAAAATATTTCAATACCACATACAAACTTATGAATGCACCTGGTTAAGTACATGGAGTGTGAAAGTAGCCGCAGAAATAACTTTGTAAACAACATTTTGCTATGTAACATCCAAACTATTCACTCCACACCATCCCTACCATTGTATGGTGGTACGGAACGGAACCCTTCGTGCGCGAGTTAGAGTCGCACTTGACAATTTTAAATAGTTTATTTCCGACCGCGGAATCGGCAGACTGTCCTGTTTGTACCGTTACATTAAATAACTACTTGGCTCTACTATAGAAAACAAATCACATACATTGCATGACGAGCAGTACAAGGTAGGTGTCCCGCGAGTACGCCAAGAACATTGCCATGAAAGAAGACTTCGTTTTATTTTATACAAACAATTTGAACTGCATACAAAGATTTAAAAAAATAACCCGCCAAATGTAGAATAAAGTAATTTTACGATAAGAGAAGGAAGGAAGGTGATTTGTACTTGTTACTTCTAACTGCTCCTGTGGGGGAATGTACGTACATGTCCTTTCATGTATTGTAAAATTGAAACGTACTGCTCAGACAGTATTTTAGTTGCAAGTCGCTCAAGAAGACTGGCTAGGTTAGTAAAACGGTGGCCAAGTTCATATTTAGGTTAGGCTAATTTAGACGTTTTTGAGCCTGTATCTAAATGTTATTGAATGTTAATGTTTGTCCGCAGATTCTGCTAGTCAGTGAGCTATCTCTCTTCATCGATGAGACGGCACTAGTTTCCACCGGGAGCGCGTCATCACGCTGCTCTAGCTCAATTGTAAGTAAAACGTACATGGCTTCTGTCTGGCCCCACACTAGGATAGCATGTTTAGTGGAAAATAGAGGCAGCGACATCAAGCGGAGATTCCGCACTCTCAAAGTAATCCGGTGTCACTGGGACGATTTTCATGCAGTTAGTGTCCAACCACACTATGCCGAAGATACGCGACCGAAGTCCGGCATGATTATGTACGCCTGCAATGCTATTTGAATTACTGAGGACACATAATGCCGAAATCACGTTGCGTTATAGCGTACAGCAAACTTCGGTCGGGCGTAAGTTCAGCGGCAACTTATTCTGTAAAGCAGACATGATACGCGACCGAAGTTTGCTTCGATTGCCGATACCTCTACTGAACGAGACACACTCAAAGTTGCGCAACTGAATTTCTGCCGCGTAAGTTAGCACTTAGGCACTTAGGGTGTGTCATATCAGCCGAATACGTCGGAACGTAAAATCAGCCGCGGAATCATGCTGAACTTCGGTCGCGTATCTTCGGCATAGTGTGTTTAGACACTAACCATTCTGTCGCGTAATTTAAACATAGTGTGGTTACACTGAGACTTGAAACTAGTAGTTACAACATTCAGGTTTTAACTCATCGCTATTTGTGTATCGTGTATTGTGTCTGCTGATTTCTTCGTAAGAAATAGAAATGGTATATCAATGATACTTGTAGAATGTGTTACTCTACCTACTACTATAGGTATAGTCTACATAGCATAATGTATTGCACATACTTGCTTCCTCCTAACATTATAAACGCAACACTTTCCGGTAATTTTGAAACGGTGCTCTTACAATTAAGTAATTGTTAAGTTTCTTACGCCAAATAGTTAAAGGTTTCCCTGTCGGATCCACTTTAAACATCTGCATCCGATCGCCTCAGTTTGTTGCTAATAGGCCTTACTTATCCACTTTGTCGACTTTCTACTAATTCTTGGACAGGTCACAGATAATACAATAAGTACCGATATACCACGAAGAAAACATGTGTGACTGTATAAAAAGTAATTCGTCATATATATGTCGCATTTGGTTGGTAAAATCAGACACTTAACTAACTCTAGACCGTTAATTAAATGCCGACGTTTAACCAAGTCACTAGCATTTTGATTGAAATAAAGCATCGTCGAAAACGTTTAACAATCTGTCTTACCGAAAGCCAGCGTGTTGGAAAACAAGATGGCGTCACGACAACAGCTGATTTGCACAGCTTATATCAGGGCAAACCATTGCGCAGCTTAGGTGAAGGGTAAAGGGGGTGAGCGAAGCGAAGCCCCCTTTATCCTTCGTGTTACGTTGAACATTTAAGAACAAAAAGAAATACTTAAAACATAAACTTAAGAAAATATTTATAAAAAATATTATATTGTATATATCTTGTTGCCTTAGAACGTTTAGACAACTTGTTAAACGATTCGTTCACTCACTTGTCTGACGGAATTTTAGTGACTTAGTTAAATGTCGGTATTTAATTAACGGTCTAGAGAGTTAGTTAAGTGTCTGATTTAACCAGCCTACTGCGACATATATAACATAAATAATAGCAATAAAATGTTTAGGGACCACGGCCTTTAGTAAAGGGTTGACATTCCAAGTTACTAGTAATCTTATTATATTACTTGTCATTTCGAAGACAACCTAAATAAAAACCAGAATCCAAATACATCAGAACTGAAATACAAATTACAAAAAGCTCAACAAGAAGGTAAGAAAAACGTAAATGTACTTTGGATAAAAATACCAATACCTGATATAAAAAACCGGCCAAGTGCGTGTCGGACTTCGCACATTTAGGGTTCCGTAATAAATTAAGAATATAAGCCAACAAAAATTTTACACCCAGCCAAAATATCACTATCATTCTTCACTAGGAAATAATTACTTTTTTTTTCATAGTGTTTGTATGAATGACAAAGTTATATTTGCGGTTTTTAATAAATTATTTATACTTTGAAAACTGCTTATTTTATTTTGCTCGAATACATTTTTGATGAAAGTGTTTATTGAGATACACAAAATATATTTATTTTAGATTTTTCACTCTCTGACTTTAAAAGTTAGACACATATTTTTCCACTTTGGAAGGGTCTGTCTCTTTAACAATTTACTTTTGAGGAAAAATGGTTTACATGTAGGTTTGATGGAAAAAAAAATGGTTTCAGTGCCATGTATGTTCCCCCCTTAATTTTTTAAATTTTTGCATAAAGCGGTTTATCGAATACATCTACATACCATGTTTCATCGTAAAGCGGTTTACAGAATACATCTTCATACCATGTTTCAACTGTGTAGTCCTGATAGTTTCGGAATAAAGTTGCTGTGACATACAGACGGACAGACAGACATGACGAAACTATAAGGGTCCCTTGTTTCTTTACAGAACCCTAAAACATATCGCCTATGTTATTATTAAAAAATGAGGTCGGCACTAAATTATCTGATGTATTCTCTGGTCCTTGTGGAGGATTATGTTGAAATTTTTGTGAATAATCAAGTAAAACTAGTACATAAGAATAGAACAAAAGTGTATTTTGTATAAAAAAACAAACATAAACATTTACATACAGGCACATACATTGCTTCTGGCCCCATAATAGGATACCCTGTGTCGTGGGAACCAGAAACAGCGTCGTCACACACGTATAAAAATCCAAGACCTGGGGTTTTTTTATTTATTTTTTCTTTACCCCCAGCCGGGGATCGAACCCGGGACCTCTCGCATGGTAGGCAAAACCACAACCGCTGCACCACAGAGGTGTTCAACCTTTATGGTTATATTTTTTTCTCTTTTGGTCGGGCGTGCAGGGTACATCTCTATTATCTCATGTAACCTGTATTTAAGAATCAGTAATCAATCATAAGGACAACTAGTCGTTTCTCTTGAAGCCTACCAGCTTAGAACCTTACACGACCAATATACAACAATACAATAATACCTTGAACACTATTTACACACATTGATCTAGCCCCAAACTAGCATCCCCTGATCTTGGGTACTAGACAACGACACACAGACTTATACAGATAAATATTATACTTAGATAGATAAACAACCATGACTAGGGTACAAACATCCGTTCTCTTCAAACAAATATTTGCCCCCACCGGGACTCGAACCCGGGACCCTTGCCTTCGTAGGCAGGTCACTATATACCAATACATAGATAATACTTGCTGCATGCTCCATTGCTTCATCAAAACACATCTGTACATTTGTATATTTTGAATGTTCATTTGGCTCAGCCATAATGCAAGTAAATTATCAATTGGTTCACGTATTCAAATCAGTGGGTCATTATAATATACGGCCAAAGGTCAAGCAAGTTGTACCTTCGCCGTAGCGACCGGAAATCCTGCGCCCATTGAAGTATATTCGGTTCCTTCCGTCAGTCATGAATGTCCGTGACCGGTAAATTGAATTTCTAATACAAATGGTTAGCCAGTAAATGCCCGTGGTCGTAGACTTACCTGCCATGACGACGCCCTAACACTAGCATACACGGTAAAGGTGACATAATGGATTTGTTGACAGTACAAACAAACAAGACAAGACAAGATTATTATACAATATCTAGCTAGACGCTGGCCTGCATCATTTCGGTTATGTTTCGTGGGAACCAGATACTGTAACATCACAAATGGACAAACAAGCATCCACTTTCAACTCTACTGCATTTGTGATTTAGCATGGAAAACGAGAGCTAACCAAACCGTCACATTCATTTTCGTCGTCGTCGTACTGTATTCACAAATAAAGTATTTACATGTGGGTGAGGCTGGCTGCTTTTCCATGGCGCTTGTCATGGTCTGATGGTCCCGCCGCCATTAATAGCAGGAACTCAGGAAGCTGTATTAGGACCGCCCTGTGTGCTTCGCAAGCATAGTGGCTGCATTTAGAGATATCAGAGATTGGCAAGGAGCCCTTTTCCTTTGCTGTTTCTCTTTTGAACTGTGGATTTTCTTTAAAAAGTACAACTGGTAGTTATTATACAAAGAAGCGTATAAATCGTGTGAAAAAGTTACTTATTTGGTGCGTCGGCTGGGATAGCTGAAATGAAATGAAATTTATATTTATTTCACAAAATCATAAATAATAAAATGGATTGACGGTCCTGGCTACTAAACTAGGTTATAACCTGTATTTTAGAAGCCTTACGTACAGACAGATACATTTGCCAGCCTTCTGTCTGCACTATTATTCCTTCAGTTCGCCCCTAATAGTACACTATTATTCCTTCAGCTTGCCTTTTTGTTTGAAGCACGAAGGTTTGACGCACGAATGCTGAGGTGTGTCTTTTTGACCAACGCTAAAACGCGTCATAACAGAACATAACATTTACATAGGCACCAACATTGCTTCTGGGGCGACTGCTCCGAAGGGCGCAAAACGCCGCATTTGACAGTCAGTCTCCAATCAAAATAGGTGCCGCCGACAAGCCAAACACGGCATTCCGCGCCCCTCGGAGCGGACGCGATGCAATCCCCAGTACAGAGTTGGGCCCCTGGCCCCAGTGTAGCGTCTGCGTCGTGGGAACCAATACCAGTGAGGTCACAATCATGTAAACAACAAAGTCCTGAGGTTTTTTCTACCTCCCCGGACGGCATTAGAACCCGGGTGACATTCACATCATAGTCATATCATACGTCATACTTTTACTTAATATTTTCTTGAACTTTTTAGCAAAGCTTCTAGGAGACGACTCTTCACAATAAAAAAGGTATCTTAAACGAACCGCGGACGTGACAAATAATGATCCCGTCTCTTCGGTTACGAATCGAATGGCAAGTGCCTAGTTCCAAAAAAGGTGTGTCGAGCTACAATAGCCAGACGTGCCTTCCTCTGCCACATCTTCTGTGAAAGTACTAAAGCAATTCTCTTAGTTGGGATCTCGGAATGTGCCGGCCACATTTCCTGAAATACCGCCGGAGTTCATCGTCTTTCGCACATTTGGCCCGCCGCCATTTTGTTGTTAGTTTACTAACTCTCGCTCCGTTGGGCTTCATGAAATTGATAACAAAGTATTTGGCAATGGATAATTATTACTGTGTGACTAACTACTTTGGAATAAAAGTAGTGTTGAATCACTACTTCTCATCACGGTTCAAAGTTTGTGGTAATCTGAGCCTATGCCGCCAGCTGTGGAACAGAAGGAGCGACGACGTGTGCGTACTAAAATACCAGTAACTAAATATTCGTAAAAACATCTAGATATTCTTTCAGTAACATATCTCACATTCACACTTCTCATGGATTTATGAGTAATTAGCGAAGGTATAAAAGAAGTAGTCAACACCATCTCAAGTCATCGATGATAATTTTAAAACCATTACAAGCTTCCTTCAGCTAACAGCTGAATGACGTGTACGACAACTCTGATACCGACGACCGAACCACGATACCTTCCACAGTTTTAGTGGTCCATTCATTACCTGACGACAACATGCATGCCACATAAATTACTAATATCTTCATCTAGGCTCTAGACTAGGCTGCTAGCTCAGATAAATCAAGACGCGGCGAACGCTCAAAGGCATGCCTGTACGAGTTACGCGTGTTATGGCAATATAATTTATAGTACCTATCTCACACCGTTAATACTATATAAGGCTAGGCATTGGTGAGGAAGAAGGCATTTCAAGTCCACGGTGATACACAATATTAACAGATCATTTGACCCAACTTACCCACCAACATTGGCGCAAACATCCTAAAAGAGTCAGCTGGCCCCAAAATTACCCAACCCAAGAAAAAGATATTTATAAGTTCATTGTCACCAGTCCATGTATCATTTCTTCACCAAGTTATTCGCAATTTCCATGCGTTCCTCGTGTCACGTGACGCCTCAACAGTAAACTTGCCGCACGACCCTGCATAATCGTGGCCAGTTCTAACTACGCTATTATGTTGATACTAACAGCACTAAAACCGTGACTAATGATCATGCTTAAAGGAAAAGCTATTGGGAATTTGATGATGCCTTACAGAAACACTACTTGTAAACTGTTTAGTAAACTAATTGAGGAATTACTGTCAATCGCAGAATTGTAGCTGATAGACTACGCGTACGATATTTAAGATAGACATGTTCAAATTATAAATAGGAATGCTCACAATGACCTAATTAATAAGCATTATCTTCCAACTTGCGATATTATGTGTGAATAATCTCGCGAGCCGTCAAAAGAGTATTTAGGAAAACTTACAACCTCTGTTCGCCGTAGACATCTCCACAATCTCCACACAGCGGAGACATATCAATCACAGAATCTCACTCACTTTCCTTGCATAACGTTAGCTAACACCCACTCCTCGGTTGTTGATTAAAAAGCTAATATTACACGGTGTGTTTGTCGCCTCACGCGCACGCTAACACGCCTTGTTAGCACGGCTAGTTGGCTGCATACACGGCACCATCCATCGAGGGGACGAGGCACGGGGACAGATTATCTCCTTCGTTTTCTTGCTTGGTATCAATCGTGGAATATTCGCCAGATGGTATTACAGCATGTCAGCCCCCTGCCCAAAAATTGTCTATTAAATAGCTGGCTCGACGTGGGCCAGTTGGCCAACGTGGCTTTACCTCTGCCATCTCGGATGGGAAAAGGCTAGACGCTTTGTGTTTTCTGTTGGTAGTACATCTGCAGGTCATGCGAAAAATTCGAGCGTTGCTGAATGTTGTTTTATTTCTTTGTTGATCCGGACAAGACATATTTCGTTGAGGCATTTGGTTTTTATGGAGAGACTAGAAGGCTTATACGGTTTGTACGACAATAGTGGCAAACCAACATCATCAACCATCTCAAATTCGTTCATGTTAATGGTTACCATGATATTTGTACAAATATTTGGTCTGGGGTCGGTTGGATCTATGGATCTGTTATAATAATAATTATCATTTATTTCAAACTTTTTATTGTTATGTCCATAGTGTTAGTTGTAACAATATCTTGAAGTCTTGCGTAAGCAGTTTGATATTGACAAAAATGACACAAATAATAAAAGTATAAACAAAGTACACATACACAGCACAAAACACACACACATACAGTACATTACTTATAAGTATAAGATCCTGGTATGGAGCTGCACCCAGCGCCTCAACATTAGGGATTCCCACCAGTCTATAAACACACTCAGGATTCTGTTGGTGATGCCGCGGAGGCGCTCCGTTTTCTCATAACAGCGTAGAAGTCATCCGTACGCGCCTCCGCAAACATCCCAGAGGCACTACAGAGCCACGGCAGCCGCAGCAGAACCCTGAATGCGTTATTATATTGAATTCCCAGGTCTCTATATGCCCGCTGCGTAAAGTCGACCCGAAGGCTGCAAGTGTAAAATGCTTTAAAAAGAGTGATTTTGACTGGTTTCGTACCCTTTGCAAACATTCTTGTAATGTTGTGCGCATTACTTTAAAAATTAATAAATAAAGTATCAAAACACAAGATCTCTGGATATCCAGTTACATTTCCCTTGAACTGTCCTGCTGGTGGCTTAACTGGTGTCGATTTTTATACCAGTGCCCGTTGTATGGACATTGCACAGCGTAATGGTCTGTTGTACCCTCCACGGGGTAACACGAATCGTATAGACCAGTGAGCAGTATGCTTAGGATCACTTTCCAGGCCTCAAATCGCCTGTAACCGAGGCTCCATGTGATCTGACGCTTGGTAATATAGGCTGTGTCTGATAGATCGTCGTGCTGAGCATGCTTCTTGGGTTATACATTTACGGTTTACAATGTTCCCCTGACGCGCACTTGTGTCAACTAAACTGCTCGAATGGCTGATGGTGTTGAGGTAATTATACTAGTAGGTACAGGTGGCCCGCGGGTATAATCCGACAATGAGATGGTCAACGTTATAATTTGTGTGCAACTTAAAGATCTAGACTTTCAGGTAATAAATACCGTCATTCTTAAGATTAAGTTAATTAATTAAGATCGGATAGACTGACATATAATGGGTTGCAGATCTCAAATTCTTTCAAACACACTAACAACACGTACATTACGACTCAAATCAAAATTTGTTTTTACTGTAGATATTAACATATACTTAGTGAAAGTATATTTTTACCTCCTCTGCATTGGACCAATATGGGAGAAGAAGGGCGAGAAACTCCCACAGATTGATTTTAGATCTCTTTTAAAAGTTCGTTGTGTTTAACTGATACAAAAATTACAATATTAATTACTATAAATAATATCCAGGTTAAAAAAATAAGTAATTAAAAAAATATTAACAACGAATTCGAGTATTTTTTTTTGAAAAAAATTGTAAGGTATACAACATTATATTTTCGAAAATGAATTGACATTTAATAAAGTAAATTTCTTGTTCTCTTAGGGAGTCTATGCGTTTTAAATTATAAATCTTTCGAATAGCTCTTTTCCGTAATATAAAAATAGTATGAATATCCGTTGCTTGCCCCCATAACAAGATACCACCGAACATGACATGACTATGAAAGTAACTAAATAGACTAGCCTAGCTGTAGCCACATCCGTGTTTTGTCTGATGTTCCTACCAGCGTAAGCCGCAGAACTTAATCTACCAGCTAATTTATCTATGTGGTGTCCCCACTGCAATTTGCTATCAATGGTTGCCAATCGAAACTTCGTATCGTTTACTAATTCTAACGTGTTACTCTCTAACACTAAACTGGTCTCAACTTGCCTGACGTTTGGAAGTGAGAACTTGATGCAAGCATTTGATAATAAGTTATCTACTGTGTACTAATTGAAGGTTAAAGACAATACATCATTAACTGATGTTAATGGTGTATTGTCTTTAACCTTGAATTTGCTGATTCAAAATCTTCTTTTTGTCTTTAAATTTTGAAGACTAGTGAAATACCATTAGCAAACAACACTATTTCAGTCAGTTTCTCCACCATACAAGGCAGAGCGTTAATAATAATAATAATAAAAGGAATAAAAGATTAGATAGTCAGATACCCGCATGCACGCATACACTGTAATGTGCTACGTAGAGCACGTTAAGTTCACGTTCATTCAAATTGACTTTTCAATTGTATAAAGCGAGACAGGCAAGCGGACACGCCAATAAGTGTTGAGTTGCAATATTGACCCAACTTGCCACAATTGGCCAAGTATATTTTTCTCATTATTTCGAAATAGTAACGAAGCGCATGCAAATATTATGCGCAATTTAACACAAATTTTTCATTAGCGAGTAATTATGACGTCAACTTTGGTTGCAGTTTTTTGATGTGACATGAATATGGATATGTTACACAAATAGAATATCTGTTGTGTTGAAATGGTGCTTGATTGTTTAGCGTGCACTCATATTGATCAAGTCTTATAATATAAATAAGTAGCCAGTATTATTAGCATAAAATTCACCAGATACAAGCCGACACCTACAAACTAACATTAAAATATGAGGGTATAATTAATCAAAGATCTAAAATGTTTAATAAAACGGTATCCTCCAGCATACATAGGCTCTTTGTACAATTTTTCCTCTTATTCAATTACTTCTGTATCACAAACTCGGCACTTGTGACCGATATCAAGATGTATCCTTTTACTGAGAGCATCAAGCAATGTTCTTAATGTACTGAACGCTCGTTACTGTGCATGTATATTTCGTGTTCATCAATAAAATAAAGCAGTTTCAGCAGTGTACAATGAATTACTCTAAAATCTCAGTCTCTGACGGTTTGCACTAATTCGTGCGGCTGAGTGTACCAGGCAGTAAAATTGTTACGAGATGAATGGCGGCGGAAAATTTATGTAGAAGACCCGTTATACAGTTAACGCTTATTATTATTGAAGTGGTTAAACTAAAATGATTCCTAAATTAAATATCATGTGTCGTGGAGGGACTGATATCCAGATATTTGCACTCGTTATAATTGACAGATTTATGTTGTTTAGCTTGTTAACATTGTTGTATTATGAACATAAACAGCTCATTGGCTTTTCTTAATTTATTCATTCTTCCATCACTACGGTAAAAAATGTATAACCGACTTCTCTTTTTAGACTCGTTCGCAAAACTCGACGCCTCTCGACGCTCGCTCGGCGTAACTCGCATTCCAAATTCGTTTACTGCGGCGTATCACAAGTATGCCATATGAGTTCGCGGTATAGTGCTATAAACTTCACATTGAAATTGGAACTACAGTATTTTACCACAAGTAACAGAACTTGACGAAATGATTCGCGCGTTGCCGAAGATAACACTTAAACGCCCCCCAAAAATAAAGGTACTCTAAACTCGAGATCTATTTCGGCTATTTTTATGTGGATTAGAGTTGGAGAATAAGCAGATTAGAATCTATGTCAAGAGGAAGCAGGATATTGTAAAGACGATGGTCGATGATACCGTCAAATTAAATGATTTTATGTGAGGTATTCCAATACTATCATTGACTCTCGAAACATAAATAAAACACATTCTTTCATCGCTGTATAACTAACTAACCCATTGATTGGACATTAAACTTATACATCATTTGCCATTGTCGGTTAGTATTTATTAAATCATCACTAACAAAACACACACAAGCTTATTTAAATAACGCTTCAGCAGCTGTCATTTTATTATTTCAACAATTTGTACGGTACTATGCGAATATTAATGAAAACATCAGACAAAACAGGTTTCCAAGCGGGAAGTTCGCAAATTCTTAAGAATGGCGCAAGTCCAACCAGATCCATTGCTATGCTAGGAAATGCGTACAATGCTTAGTTTGCTCTCTGCTGTGGTGCAGCTATAGTGGGCAAACACATAATTTGTTGTGTGCAATGTGCATTGTAAAATTGTATCACACTCTGTAAACTATTCCGACTGTTCAGTAGATGCGGGAGGCAGCCTCGATACACACATTCCTGATGCCGCTGTGGTCGACCTTTGTACCTATAGGTTATGGAAAACCCACAAGTCATGCTATAATCGCATAGAGTAGACATAATTTAGGAACATGCTGTTTGAGTGTCACATTTTCCGCACCAGCAACATTGCCTTCCAATTCGTGAACAGCTTGCATGTTGTTACTAAGAATACAGAGGTGTATGTATCAATAGCGCTTTCAAAGTTTTTGCGAATTACCATTAGGTTTAACGAATGACTTAATAGCAAAAAAACCCAAATCACTCTAAAATCTCGAAAAGCTCCTGTGTTAAGGCCTGCTGTTAGAGCTTATGCGCAGGAGCTCTACGGCACGAAAATTACCTAGGAATGAAAGTCAAGGCAAAATCCTGAATATTATACAAACAACTTATACATATACAAACGACTTTAATTAAATTATTTTTCTCGGAATTTCCGTGTTTAGACCCCTGAAAGTTGCAAAAGTGAATCAGTCTGTTCTGTCACCACTTTGGCACACAGTATCACACAGTTCCCCTAACTAGCGCCACAACCAAAACATAACAAACTGCGTTGTGAGGACCAAAAACAGCAAGTCATCGCCACACCAAGTGCTGGCGTTCTTAACGCTAGAGCACTAGAGTCCAATCGAACCTCGGTCTATCTACGGAGTCCAGGAATCCTCCCGTGTCTCGATATGGTGCTTGTGTAACGGTACTGAACTGCCGACAGGTCTGCGAGCCTGGGATCGACTCGTCTTCTAACTTCTGGGATCAATGAACCTTGAACCTAATACTTATGTTATCTATAATGTCAGGTTTGTGTATACTCAACACTGTTTGTTTGATTGCATAATATGTAAGACAAACAAACCGTTCTCCAAAATTTTATAAAAAAAATAATTTTTAATTTTATTAAAAAGCTCATAGAGTTTTAAAATTACGGTGTTCCTACACGTTTTATGCTCATACGCGTAGGTTGCAGGTATTCTTCATAACAATATATTGAGTATCGTGATTTTACATGATATAAAACCTACATGGTCGTGAATATTCGACGATAGTGAAATTTCCCAGAGAATTATGTAAAAGGCCATCGCATATGATTGCTTAATCATAGGGTCATTTGGGACAAAAGTAGTGAATGTTACGTTTGATAAAAAAACAAATTACGCAAAGCATTTATAGATCGGAAATGCCTATAAATCCACCGTCGTAACAAGAACTAAATTAAATCCGTCAAATCATTACCTACCGCAAGTTGTTTTAGAAACGTTATTTATAAAACGGTAATTACGTTTTACAATTACATTGGCTGATAAGAAAAATCAGTTTCTCAGCAACAAGCCCTTGACCACGCAACGAGGCGTATCGTCAAACAATAGGTCTCGCATAGAGTAGCATATTGTCAAAAGCCGTGGCCAAATCGCAGACAAATAGTATTCGATGCACCTGCTCACGGCACATTACCAGTGCTCATCGACAACGACAATGGAGCGCTTTTCAAAAAATTATATCGTTTTTCCGAAGATTACTTAGTTGAGGGGTGTACAAACAAACACGCCGCTGTCCTATATACGATCTTTGCATTTAGGATAAGAAGGTACTCGATGCAAAACATATTTTGTATCAGTTAGTCCACCAGTCATAATGCCCTTTGAACCAATTTGACCACAATATGAAAACGGCCAAGGAGCAAGTCGTCGTGAATTCATAAGTCCCTAGAGCTTTTAGGCTTTTAGCGATAAATGACCTGAAGTCTAAATTAGTTCATTGCATATTGAGCGCTTGGATTTACAAATAAATTGTTGTAATCCTCAATCTCCATGTCATTTCATTCACTCCATCGACGTTTTATATTCGAACATTTATTATTAAAAACTCTTTGCTTTATAAACTAGCAAAAGTTTGGCTCTCAGGGCGTTTTATATAGCGGACGGCATGTCACCAAGAACGTTTTGCTTCGAGAACCTTCTGGTCCTAAATGAATTTTTGGACAGTAGTGTGTTTGATTTTACACTCCGCAATTAATGTTAGTGGTTATCTCTTTATTTATTTTTTCTATTTGAGAAGATAACTAATTCATATTTAATTTTATCAAACATTTGTGAATGTAAATATCGTGAAACATTTTGTATTCATCTATTGTGTAGATTTAATACGCTTTGTATTAAGCAGTATTAAAAAGAGCGAATAAAAAATAACTGAGTGAATATGACCAACAACGACGGAGTGACCTGAAATTAGCGAAAAAATACTGAATTACGCGACCAAATTACTGAATTGGCCGAGCTAAGACTACTACTACTACTTTTTATTTTATGTGAAACTCAAGCCAATTTTATAAAAGCCAATTTCGTTTGAAGATGTCTAATAATTTTTAAATATTTTTTAAAATAACACCCCTCGTGACGTCACTTGTTCACAGTTTTTGAACGGTTTTAGTTTAAACTGGTTGTTTCTAATTATAATACAAAAAACTAACTAACTAATCAATATTTGTGTTCCGACTGACATCTGAGTTAGCGGGAGTCCATCGGCGTGGCTTGAGGCGCTTTTGACGATTTTCTGATCACATTTTTTTAGGCCACAATTGAATGATTTATTCTTCACTTTTTTTTTTTTTTTCTTTTGTGTTGTGACTACTACCCCTGAGTCGGACGTAACTTTACAAAACAACAACCTGTATACAGGTGATGTAACCTACCATGACCAGTACAGTAACTTTTCTCGGCCAATACCAGGTACGTTTTTCCCTCAAAAACTGTGTAAAATTGCGAGAAAATTGGGTTACAGTGAAGTAAATAAAAGTTTCTTGACTAAAATATGTCAAAATCTGACACAATAGTGGTCATCTACTATGTCGGATTATAGACTTCAGTCTAATGAATATTAATTAAATACTAGTCTTAACTAGTTATAGGCTGATTGGTTAATCGATACTATATTGTTTCGCAAGGTTTCAAGGGCGCCTGAGCGAGGCCACCATCTCTCTCTCGCCCATGCATGCATCTCTCTTGTGTCCGTGCGCCGCTACCCCCTCCAGGCGGCACTCAGGCGCGAAAAAACTTGGCGTCTGGTATAATATAACCTATCCAAAAGTTAATGGGTTTCGAGTAACTTCAGTTTTTCCAAAATGTGTCATAAATATATTAATTACGAAAAAAATAATTACTTTGGGTAACTCATTCAATGTCATTTGTTAGCTAATACTGCAACGATTCTGTGGAGTAGCTTCAAGTCAATAACTCACTCTTAATTTTGATGGAGTGAGCCCATCAACTCACTTGATGGGAAAACATAAACAGATTTTTAATTCTATAACAGCGATTTTGTCAAAAATAAGTTGTAACTCAGCGAAAGAACTGTAAATAACATTAGTGTTTTATCAGCTACTGTGACTACTGAAAATAGTCTCTACTTTAACCCTTCATAACATATGTATCGATTAACTAATCACCTGTACAAGACTATTATTTAAAATTAATTAGATCATAGTCCAGAATCCGAAATAGTAGATAACCGCTGTTTGTGTCAGATTTTGACATATTTTGATCATGTTACCCAATTTTCTCGCAATTTTACTCTGATTTTTGCCGGAAACACAACAAAAAGACGAAAGACACTAGTCAGGGTATAGGTGAAGGATAAAGGGGGTGAGCGAAGCGTGTTTAAATACTACCCCATGGTATTTACTTTAGGTGCCGTTTTTGTTAGTTGGTATTGATTTGAATATTTTTGTTTGCAAAATAGAGCATTGAATAACTGGCTGAACGTGGGCACAGCTGTACCTTTGTCACCCCTTATAGGAAAAGGCGTGACGCTATGTTGATGATGTGCATTTGAATAGAACCAGCAATGGAGATATATGAAAGTTCTAAGCGTTGTGTACTAGCACGTTCATTAAACCCTTTCAACATTCAAGCTTTGTTCTCCTCACTGCCTTCGCTCGTAAAATATCGCAAAAGAAAGCCCACGGTGGTGAGCGATTGTATGAGTAAACTTTCCACACAAGATAAGCACATGCGTGCATACGTTTGGTAGCCAGTTTCAGTATTATAAGCTGTAGCAACTATACTCATATCTACCGAGGCATAGGCGTTAACAGAATTATGATACAATGGAGACAATCCTGATAAATGTTAAAGAGTTTTGTAACCTTTCAAATAAACAGTGAAGTTCAGTAGGTCTAGAATGGACAGACGGACTGACAACAAAGTGCACTGAACAACGGAACCCTAGACTCCATTAATCTTGTTAGCCGATTACCGGTAAATCTCTGACTAGACAAAGTCCCTTGTTAAGCTAATGACGGAGTAGACAATAGGCTGGGTGTGCGCGAGTCACAACATTTCATTGATACATTTGTTCTGGCAGAGCGTGCCGCTTGCTCTGGCTTTAGTGGGTTAACGTGCTCTGTTACTTTCACACTTCACTTTTTCTGACACAACTACTTCTGTTGGGTATACGATTGTCTTCTCTTGGGCTGTATAAATCGAAATTTGGCATCCAGTGAAGCATCGAGCGATTTCCGAAAAATCATCATCATCATCCGCCTGTCGAGGAGCCCACTGTTGCGTCTTTTCACAAGCACGCCATCATTCGTATTGCAAACAACATGCGTCCTTTGTTTTTCAGCTATCATTGCTTTGTCGTCGGACCATCTAGCAGATGGTGTCCGTCCATCTCTTTCAGATTTGTTGCATCATTAATTGATCGTAGGACTTGTTGTAATGTTGTCATTTTAACCTGATATTCAGGCAATTCTAGTCATTTGTAGTCTTTCGATGCGCGCGCGCACCCAATGCCGTAATATTCGCCCGGGGCAGAGTCCGGCGCCGGCGCATTCCTCAACCTGTGGACATTATTACATAACTATGGCAACGGACACGGTGATACTATCGCAGAGTCCGGCGCATTCCTCAACCTGTGGACATTATTACATAACTATGGCAACGGACACGGTGATACTATCGCAGAGTCCTGCGCATTCCTCAACCTGTGGACATTATTACATAACTATGGCAACGGACACGGTGATACTATCGCAGAGTCCGGCGCTTCCTCAACCTGTGGACATTATTACATAACTATGGCAACGGACACGGTGATACTATCGAGTCCGGCGCATTCCTCAACCTGTGGACATTATTACATAACTATGGCAACGGACACGGTGATACTATCGAGTCCGGCGCATTCCTCAACCTGTGGACATTATTACATAACTATGGCAACGGACACGGTGATACTATCGCCCGGGGCAGAGTCCGGCGCCGGCGCATTCCTCAACCTGTGGACATTATTACATAACTATGGCAACGGACACGGTGATACTATCGCCCGGGGCAGAGTCCGGCGCCGGCGCATTCCTCAACCTGTGGACATTATTACATAACTATGGCAACGGACACGGTGATACTATCGCCCGGGGCAGAGTCCGGCGCCGGCACATTCCTCAACCTGTGGACATTATTACATAACTATGGCAACGGACACGGTGATACTATCGCAGAGTCCGGCGCATTCCTCAACCTGTGGACATTATTACATAACTATGGCAACGGACACGGTGATACTATCGAGTCCGGCGCATTCCTCAACCTGTGGACATTATTACATAACTATGGCAACGGACACGGTGATACTATCGCAGAGTCCGGCGCATTCCTCAACCTGTGGACATTATTACATAACTATGGCAACGGACACGGTGATACTATCGCAGAGTCCGGCGCATTCCTCAACCTGTGGTCATTATTACATAACTATGACAACGGACACGGTGATACTATCGCAGAGTCCGGCGCATTCCTCAACCTGTGGACATTATTACATAACTATGGCAACGGACACGGTGATACTATCGCAGAGTCCGGCGCATTCCTCAACCTGTGGACATTATTACATAACTATGGCAACGGACACGGTGATACTATCGCAGAGTCCGGCGCTTCCTCAACCTGTGGACATTATTACATAACTATGGCAACGGACACGGTGATACTATCGCCCGGGGCAGAGTCCGGCGCCGGCGCATTCCTCAACCTGTGGACATTATTACATAACTATGGCAACGGACACGGTGATACTATCGCCCGGGGCAGAGTCCGGCGCCGGCGCATTCCTCAACCTGTGGACATTATTACATAACTATGGCAACGGACACGGTGATACTATCGCCCGGGGCAGAGTCCGGCGCCGGCGCATTCCTCAACCTGTGGACATTATTACATAACTATGGCAACGGACACGGTGATACTATCGCCCGGGGCAGAGTCCGGCGCCGGCGCATTCCTCAACCTGTGGACATTATTACATAACTATGGCAACGGACACGGTGATACTATCGCAGAGTCCGGCGCATTCCTCAACCTGTGGACATTATTACATAACTATGGCAACGGACACGGTGATACTATCGCAGAGTCCGGCGCATTCCTCAACCTGTGGACATTATTACATAACTATGGCAACGGACACGGTGATACTATCGCGCCGCGCATCAAACGGCTGCTGAACAATGTTTGACGCTAAATACCACAAGGCTTGAGATCGATCGATTAGTAACCTTTCTTAAGTAGGTATTAAGTAGGTAGTCGGTGATACAAGTTTGTGATGGACGTGGTCACCGTATTGTGTGAAACTTGTTTTATTTGTTTATACATCGGAAAACGGTCAAAGTAGTTCCACGTAGAGAACGCAAGTGTTTGTACAAATACAGAGTAAGTTAGCAAAGTTTCGTTCGTCTGAGGTTACAAAATGAATCACAGAGTAAGCAAGTCAAGCAAGTTTAAGCAAAGAGGCATAAAGTATCCTTAATCAGAGAAAATAATTGTCAATATCCATAGAACTTTGCTTTCGACGTGTAATACCACAGACTAACGAAACTCTTTGCTTTACTTACTCTGAGAGTAATACGTAATACCGTGCCATTTCTGGCTGTGAAACTCAATGAAAGTGCCATTTCTGAAACTTGACATAAGCGGAATTTTCGGAAGCCATCATATTGATTGAAATTGATTGAATTTTTGACATATCACAAACACACCACAGGTACCAAAAAGATTAGCGTAATATTCGCCTTCAAAACGATGTGGTTTAAAACTCAGGAAATATTAAATAAACCTGCCAAGCACAATACCGAAACAATGGATTGGCCATAAAGGCTAAACTTGTAATTAACACAAACAGTCGAACGTTTCCATTTTTCGCCAATTAGCTTTAGCAATCAATGAATCTTTCATAACACTAACGTGTCGGATGATTACAGGTTTGATATACTGATTCTAATATTTTAATTGAGTTATTGCTGTTTACAGTGCTTCCAGTGCTGTTTGTTTTCTACGGGGAAATCGGTTTGGAGCGCCCGCGCCGTGACCGTTCCGTTCTCTAGTTCAGCTAGTGAACCTCGAACGGTTTTGGTTTGGAAATTAAATGTGTGTTGTTTTGTAATAGAATTGATGTTCGTAATAATTATCGAGCATGATATCACGTTTCGATAAGCCAACACCAACAGTTTTCTAAGTAAACTCCAACTGAATTGTCAGTCTTTGATTTAGCAGTTGTATGATCGTCGAGCATGAGAGTCACATCATATCAGAATCTCAGGATAGCACTGTGTTTTCTCAATCAAGTGAGCCGACTCACTAAAATGCAAATGCAAGTTAAAATTAAGAGATCGAAAACTCTTAGCTCTCGTAATGGTAAATTCACTCTTGCTGTCTAATTGTTAACAACGAAATCAGCCTAGGTATTTTAAATCGGTGTCGTTAAAAAAACAATAAGTCGTTTTAAACATATTTTCGACTGACCCAGCGCTGTCATAGCTTCTGAGATGTGTGTGGAAGATAGCTCTGAGAACGTAATAGGTTCATAACAAACAAAGGGTTGAGAAAGTCGTGCGAAGAGATTTTTTATGTTTTTAATCTCCTCACCACGTGGCCATATGCCGTGTTCGTCTGTATTTCGTCATTCTCACAGCTTATGTTATAAGTATTACGTTCGCCAACTTATTATTTCCAGCAGCTGGGTAAACGTTTACTATGGCGGATGTCAAGGCTTTTATACTTAGCGTAACGTCTCGACTTCGTCGATTTTATCGTATGTTTTGCATCGCAATATACACTCGGTTTATCTCTTTAAGATAGTTAGCAAGTCTTCATGGCAATGTAGCAGGCTAGCTTAACGATGGCATTTGAGAGGAAATGTTCTTCCTTAACTAGACAACTAATAAATAATATCTACTTACTAACTAACTAACAGTTCGCTATTTTCATATTTGAATAATGTATGAAGATGAGTAGGCTGATGCTGAAGGTGATATGTTTTACTCGGAATTGACGTGTTGGTTGAAGAATACATTTTAAGTGAAATATGATATCCAAAACGCACCAACAAGTCTTTCGAGTTAGTTTTTATCAGCTCACGTAGACGTCTGAATTAACTTTCAAACACGGCTAATGAATGGCTCCTGAGATAAAATAACAATGTTAGACAAACCCGTAGCGAACCGCGCAATTGTTCGCTTACGTGTTACTGTTGCAAATTCACTAAGACAATAACACAATGGTGCTGGTGCTGCATGCCCAATATGTTATGTCTAGCTGATGAATCATGCGCAAGGTCGCCGCACCATTCAGTTACAGGTGTCTGCGAGCGAGTTACCCCAAATGCCTTGCAGTTCCCCCTCATCGAAACCACAAACAGCTTTAACACTACAGATTTAGGGCATGTAATCGCGTGAATCGCCAAGTATATTAATAGAAGATAGCCTATGTTTGTTTGTTTAGTGCTGTCATCACGAGGTGTGGGTGTCAGCAGCTTGGCTCATTGCTCATATTTGAGTCAAAAGTTACGCCACGCAGTCATGAGTGTCGAAACAAAAATCCGCTCCAGAGAAGACAAGTATGGAAAGGTGCAACATATTCTCTGTTGCTTTAGGTATACCTTTATTTGTCACTTTTATTATTTTTGTAGCCGTTACTGTAGTTTCTTACTGCTGTGCAAAGGCTTCACTCTTTTGAGTCTACTTGGTCTTGAAATAGGAAAATATGTACCGTTGCTCCTTCACATTTTATTAAGTTATCCGCCCCAGCTCTAGTGGGAATTCGAAGCATTTGCTAATAAAGTATATTGCCATGTGAAGCAAGTGGTCGGCATGTATAATATGTGCGCTAGTAAATGCTAGTAATGTGTGTTATTCAGTGACTGTGAACCGAATAACGTAAAACAGTTTCCTGCTTCATCAATCATTTACCAACATCATACCCAGTGACTAATAATCGCTCTTCTCTTGTTCATTCACTCATTCCTTCATTTGTTTTGTTGCAGAGAGGCGGTCTGTCAGCGCCGCCTCGCCATGTCGCACCACAGCGACGACCAGGCCCTAATGTCCACCGCCTCCGACTCCTTCTGGGAGCCGGGCAACTATAAGGTAAACGGATAGCTTCAAACATATCACCGTTAGACATAATAATGTCATGAAGAGAGCTCATCTGCTGCCTACTAAGTACTCAGTAGTTTCGAAAGTCTTCTTCCCGAAAAACTCTTCTTCTCTACTGGATATCTGGAATCCGGATACTCCTAGTTTTTTGGCTGGACGGAACGAAAAGCACTACGACGCTGGCTAACAAGCCGTTTTTGAATGTACGAGAATCACGATTCCATTCTTCCGACTCTATTGCTCCGTTTTCCATCAACTTTTCACAATGAAACCATTTCAAGTAGTCTTGGACATATTGGAGCAAATGTCTCCAATATCCAGTAGTTTGGCAATCCAAATTGTGTGCCACAACCATGTCATGTATGTTTAATCAAAACGGAGTATTGAATAAGTGGCCAAACGAGAGCGAGCGAGCGAGAGCAACTATTTCTCTGTGACCTCGTATGAGAAATGGCTTGACGCTATGTATGTATTTGGGGTTATATAAATTGTATTGTACAGCGCACCTCCCGCCGCGTGGACGACGGTCACCGGCTGTGCGGCGAGCTGCAGGCGCTGGTGCAGGAGCGGGCTGATATCGAGAAGACATACGCCAAGAGCCTGCGCGGCTGGGCCAAGAAATGGAACGACCTCATCGAGAAAGGTACGTGGGAGACAGGACCCGCGACGGCAACCCGTCTATAGGACAAACATCTAACTCGAAGCGCAAAATTGTACTAATCAATCAGCCCATATTCTGGCTACCCATCTCCTCCGGTCTTGAATCTCCCGCAAGCACTTCCTACTACACAGTCAGGTCATAAGTTCTGTCACACAATAAAAACTTTTGAATTTAGAACGCTGGCCACAAAAAAGTTTATTGAATTCGAATTTCGAATTTTTCATGAAATTAAAAATGTGTACTTTTTAGAATTTTCCTCATTTTTAAATATGGAGTGGACACTTAAAGAAGACCGTGTCGCAGTTATTGCGTTGCATCGTTGCGGTTACGCGCCAACTCAGATTTTCGACTTACTGAAAAATTTGAATATAACCAAAAGATTAGTTTATCGTACCATAAAACGATACAATGAAGACTCTAGTGTAGATGACAGGTCAAGAAGTGGTCGCCCTCGCTCTGTTAGGACTCCAGCAGTGATAAAAGCTGTGAAGGCGCGAATTCAAAGAAATCCCATACGTAAGCAGAAACTGTTGGCCCTTCAGATGGGGTTAAGCAGGACCACGGTGAAAAGGGTGTTAAATGGAGACTTAGGGCTTAGGGCATATTGAAGAAAAACAGGATATCGTTTGGAAGCTCGTTTAATGGACCTGAGACTGAAGAGATGCCGCGCTTTGTTGAAGCGGTACGCGGGAAAAAAGCATCGGGAAATTCTTTTTTCGGATGAAAAATTTTTCACCGTGGAAGAGAGCTACAACAAACAAAATGATAAGGTGTACGCACACAGCAGTGAAGAAGCGAGCAACCGTATTCCGCGTGTCCAAAGAGGTCATTTTCCATCCTCGCTTATGGTTTGGTTGGGAGTCTCTTATTGGGGCTTAACTGAGGTACATTTTTGTGAGAAAGGCGTAAAAACGAATGCAGTTGTGTATCAAAATACAGTCCTCAAGAACCTTGTGGAACCAGTTTCTCATACCATGTTTAATAACAGGCACTGGGTATTCCAACAAGATTCTGCGCCAGCTCATAGAGCGAAAAGCACACAAGACTGGCTGGCGGCGCGTGAAATCGACTTCATCCGGCACGAAGACTGGCCCTCCTCCAGTCCAGATTTGAGTCCGTTAGATTACAAGATATAGCAACACTTGGAGGAAAAGGCCTGCTCAAAGCCTCATCTTGATTTGGAGTCACTCAAGGCATCCTTGATTAAGGCAGCCGCCGATATTGACATGGACCTCGTTCGTGCTGCGATAGACGATTGGCCGCGCAGAATAAAGGCCTGTATTCAAAATCGCGGGGGTCATTTTGAATAAACTTTATCACCATAAGAATCTATGTTTTATTAAGTTCATTTTGCTATATAAATGTTTACATAAATAATAAACATGTCTAAATTATTTCATATTGCACATGTGACAGAATTTATGACCTGACTATGTATAGTACGGGCCAAAGAAACGTTCCGGTGACGCCATAAATCATTAGGCCGGCCCCGCCCCCTTTTACCTCCCTGCAAGCAGGTAGCTTGCAGGGATGCAGATTATCGATGATGTTATTTATATTTTTTTTTGTTAGTATAGGTACCGATACATACCTACATATGTAAGCAAAATTAATATTTAGATGTAAACCAGGCCAGCGCACTTCAGACTTAAGTATTAATTTGTAGTTTACCTTTTTAATTTGTGTGGAAATATATATATATATATATATATAATATATTATTTATTAGCAGCATTGAGTTTCAGTAACAAAAATTTATTTTCATAATTATAGTCTGCATGTTAATATCACCCTTCAACTTCAATAGCTACAGGTTAGAAAATATGGTATCCATTGCTCAACTGATAGGCAATTAATTATGTTTTATCCGCGCAGCACTTTTATATCGATATACATACATATGTGGGACTCATTGTTAGAAAATACCACGATAACATTTTACTAATGACTGTTTAGAAATTAATTATGACCTATGATATGGTATGCTATGATAATCAGTTATATATTAGGTACTCATTTAATAGCTCACATCACATAATTAGGTCTTTATTTAATTACCCTAATTATAAAATAATACTTAAAACGATTGCTATGTTGACTTACGGCTCTGAGACGTGGTGCTTCACAAAAGGACTTTTTCAGAGGCTCAATGTCGCACAGCGAGCTATGGAAAGGGCTATGCTTGGTATTTCTCTACGAGATCGAGTCAGAAATGAGGAGATCCGGAGAAGAACCAAAGTTGCTGACATAGCCCGTGGGATAAGCAAGCTGAAGTGGCAAGGGGCAGGCCACATAGCGCGAAGATCGGATGGCCGATGGGGCAAAAAGGTCCTTGAATGGAGACCACGTACTGGCAAGCGCAGTGTGGGTCGGCCACCTACGAGATGGACCGACGACCTGGTGAGGATCGCTGGATCTCGTTGGATGCAGGTGGCTACGGACCGGTCACGCTGGAGTGCGATTGGAGAGGCCTATGTTCAGCAGTGGACGTTAACAGGCTGAAATGATGATGATGATGATGAATGATTGTTTAGAAAATAATTATGACCTATGATATGGTATGCTATGATAATCAGTTATATATTAGGTACTCATTTAATAGCTCACATCACATAATTAGGTCTTTATTTAATTACCCTAATTATAAAATAATACTTAAACCGATTGCTATGTTTATTTATTAATCGAGCAAGCGTAATTCAGCGATAAGCAATATTGACTTTAGCCGCATCCTTGTTGGCAGCACGGATTATTACCCCATCGGAAAGTTCCTTTGGCCCTTACTATAGCTATTAGCTATGGCGATGGCGTTATCCGCCCGAGCTGGTGGTCTGCCTATCTTGTAGTTCTGGGTACTACTCGTCGGAAATATCTGTGGACCTGTTCAAATATTTCCGACGAGTAGTAGCTATTCTGTTGACGCTCTGGTCCAGAGAGGTCCTTTACACTTTTTATAGCTAGCGTTGAGTTGTTTTAAACAGTTTTGTTACTCTCTACTGAAGGTGTATTTAGAAAGAGTTGCTATAATGAGATTACCACACAGAAGTTTGATTAGTTACGTATGTCCTATCAGCTGCGCAATATTATAATGATATTCAATTTGGGAACACTTATTATTATTTGTGAAGATTACCTTAGAATGAAGTCCATCGAAATCAATGCAAATTCTTTGTAAAATTACTTTCGCAATGTTTTAACAAACCTAGCTAACCATTAACATGCCATCGAGAAACTTTGACAGTAGATAATAAATGGATCGCGTACAGATATAATGTTAACACTTGAATGTTAGCGACGTCGAGCTGATAATACTAATATATAGGTAATTGTAAGTACACACTTAACTAGAGCGGCTATTATTGCGTATTGCCATTTTACGTGTTAATCGTAACAAAGTACTTTCAAATTACTTTACAAGTATAATCAAGTTTACACAATTTGTGGAATATGTTCAGTGGTTCGGTTGATTGGTTTCTTTAGGTAACAGGGAATCCTTAATATTCGTAGTAGCTTTGGAAATCCGACTCCTTATCAGCGTATATCGGATATCTATGAAATGGTGTGATAGTCGTCTGTGACCGCACCACCTCCTATCTCACTAAACCACACATGATACTCTCTGGACATTATCTAACTGCTGTCTGTCACTTCAACTTGATTGAGAGACCTCAGGCCTCGAGATAACGCCATGGTTTATTCAGCGGCTTTTATTTACAAGTCTCGAGAGGTATTGGGAAACTCTTCGACCGGTGAATTAAACATGTAGCGAAATCGAAAGTGATGATGTCTGCCAGAAATCATGTATTCGTCCCACGAGATCAAACAAGCATTCGGGAACGCGCACACGCACTCAAACTGATGGTACTGGTAACTATGGCATCTATGTTGAAATGTTAGCCTGTAACCGGACCGCGCGTACGCTGCCTGCCAAAATAGTCCTTGCATTATATTGCGCGCAGTGCGCGGATTCGAAATCTGAAAGTGTCTGTAAGACAGAATGGAATGCGCACATCGGTCATCAAGCCATCGTGGTATCGCAAGTTACGTCAGTATACTGCAAGGTGCATAATCGGGCGTGTTTTCGCTGAAGCTATTATGAAACTGGTCGGGGGTCCAACAAACAACTTTACGATGTTGGAGCAATTACTTGCCCACTGATTGTGTCACACATTATTATTACCCGCTTGCTTATTCAACAGGTTTTACTTACCGTTTTGCAATCGTTTTGATGGAATACCGAATCGATTTGGTTCATGCGACCGTTGAAATACTCTAGGCCGCCTAGGCCACACGAATTAGTCTCACTGTACATAGTAAGTAAATTGGTTGAATGAAGCGTTTCATCTGTGAATGAGATTGTAGTTAGTTCGCAAATTGGCGGTCTAACGCAGGGGCTTTACCCCAGTGATCACTGACGAAGACGTGCAATCAGCAAGCGATTCTGAGCCTACACTCGGAGGTGTTGGGGACTGGTTTCCAATGGTGAAGCGTGTGTGTGTGTCGGTCGGTGATTTAGATGGTAGTAATCAGCGTCAAGATTATCCTAGAAGGGTGGGTGGTCCGCTAAAACTGACGCTGTTTTAATTTGTAGTATTAAACCAATTTACTGGAAACCGTAATTAATCTGTTTAATCAAAATTTGCCTCTATCTTTCTGGGGTCAGAGAGTTCAGACTAGGATGCCAAATTACACATACCAGACTAGTGATGCTCGCGTAGACTGCACATGCGACGGGCATGATGAACTTTACTAATAAAGCAGCAGTCGGTGGACGTGACTACTCAATAGATACTTTAACTAGTTTATTGTCCTTTTGTAATATCACGCGAGTACTGCATTGCCTGCTAAAGGTGGCTGGTACAATATTTATTTATCTTAGGGGGGGTGGGGGTGTTAAGCCACGTAGGTGAGGCGTTTTTGACGATTTCTGACCCCCAAATGGTGAGAGTTGACGATAATAAGACACTTATCACACGTGAGATTTTTTAAATTTTGCAATTGGTAAATAAAACTCAAATTATTTTTTTCTTAAAGATTAGCACTTCATTATTTTTATAAAAAACTAGCATTTAGATAGTAGTCTATATAGAATCCGACATAGTAGATAACCACTATTGTGTGAGATTTTGGCATATTTTAGTCAAGAAACCCGTTATTTTTATAATTTAAGCTAATTTTCTTGCAATTTTAAACTGTATTCTGAGCTCTACTCACAAGAAGTGTTCTGCTGTCACTTTTTTTTAGACGCTGCTGCACATAGGGTTATTTGACGCTAAAAACCGGCCAAAAGTATTGAAGTGTATTTTTGCCTCGGGTAAGTGTCTTAGAGGGTACTACAGTGTCTTAGAGGGTACTACAGTGTCTTACAGGGTACTACAGTAATATTTTATTCTAAACTAGCTAATGCCCCGCGTTTTCACCCGGTTTAGATTCGCTTATCGTTATCCCGAGGGAATATCACGATCCCGTGGTTAAAAAAGTATGCTTTTCGGGGATTGCAACTTTAGTCTACTAAGAGTCTACTATGACAATACATCATTACATCAAAATTGCCTATCAGACAGGGAGACAGACAGAGTTACCTACTTCCGCATTTATTGTATTAGTATAGAAGTATAGATTTTTAAGAAGTTGATAAATAATACAATAATGTATTAAACACGAATAAAATTTCGTCATCAAAATCAGACTCATCAATGATGAGTCATCATTTCGAAAAGTTTCGTCCTGCTGCAACTTAGGTATTAGACATCTGAGGTCAAGAGCAACGATTCATTACACCTTGGTTGCACTCTTTTCTGGAGAACTTTCTAGCTAAGTTTTGCATATATTGTATGCAGCTTTTCAGACAGCTGCCCAATTGGCAGTAGTGCATTCATAACTAAACTACCATGGGCTAGAATCTTGGGAAGTGTGGGTGCTCACTAGTCAACCATATATTCAGTGAGCATTTAATATTATAGTGTATTTAGTGTATAGAGTCGATCATTTGACCAGTGAGCTTTCTGTTCAATTTAGAGTATATCTGTTATTTTAGGTAATTTTAAAACTTGTTGTGCAACAAGGCAAATCAATAATTTTTCATTTATTTTGAGATTATCGAGGTCTCTGGCGTGCAGGTTGGATGTGACTTCATAATACAACTATATGCCTGCCCCATCATAAAATTTCACTAGAATATCTTGATTAATAGAGACAAAATACGACAATTTACAAATGCATTGCAAAACTGAAATGAGGTATAAATATGTGGAGTACTGGTATTAAAACGCGAACTGCATTGTTGTTTATGATGTTATATAAATACTGATTCAACTAATTAATTATTAATAATAATAATAATAATAATAATATACCTTGGACACCATTTACACACATTGATCTAGCTCCAAACTAGGATTCCCTGTATCTTGGATACTAGACAACGATACACATACTTATATAGATAAATATTATACTTAGATAGATAAACAACCATGACTAGGGTACAAACATTCGTCCTCATCAAACAAATATTTGCCCCCACCGGGACTCGAACCCTTAATATCATAATGTAGCGTAATACGTACCTTTTAAGGATATTTATGACGAAAAAATTGAGAAATCCAATCGTGAAAACCGGCAAGCTGTCGTAACAACTTTTTTTAATGACACGCTCATAGGTCGTTATAGCGACCGCGAAATGGATGCGTTCAAAAAAATGATAAATTGCGTTCTGCAATGCTCGGTCACTTTCGAGACCTTTGCTCATTCATCAACTACTCGAAAAAGTAGTTTATGTGACTGATAATTATGTACAGTTTCATACACTAGTTTATCTTATACACATATCATAAGCTCTCTTTGATGTGTTCAGGAACCGCATGTTCGACCGGTATTGTGGCATTGATAATTGCTCTGCACAAGTTTAGCTTGTTCAGTTGTACCAACTTCACAGACGAACTAGGGGCGGTACGCAGGCGGGCGTCGGCGTTCGAAATTTGAATATCATAATTTGTCAAAAATTGAAACATATGAGTTTTTACCAAGTAGTATAAAATTATGCTGGTCGTAAAGTGCGGTTTTTTAACGCAGTAAAGAGGGTTTATGATACGTGTGTAGATAATTGTAGTTTATGTGACTGCTACATAATGCTCGAGAGTTTTAATGCCTAATTATGTACCTACAGTTACATACACTAGTTTATCTACACACATATCATAAGCTCTCTTTGATGTGTTCAGGAACCGCATGTTCGACCGGCATTGTGGCATTGATCATTGCTCTGCAGTTGTTTAGCATGTTCTGTAGTACCAACTTCACAGACAAAGTAGGGGCGGCACGCAGGCGGGCGTCGGCGTTCGAAATTTGAATGTCATAATGTGACAAATTTTGGTACATTTTGGTCATAATGATCAATGTTCGGATAAGAAATGAGTTTTTACCAAGAAGTTTATCATTATGCTGGTCGTAACGTGTGGTTTTTGGACGCAGTAAAGAGGGTTTATGGTACGTGTGTAGATAAAATAATTTACATAATCATTATGGCTTTTGGCTTTTGCCCTATAAAGGGTTAAAAGACAAGTGCAGTAACGATTCAAAAAACTGAATCCTGGCATGGAGAATTGATAGGCCGAATCCGAGTGTATTTGGACCAATTGCGCTTTCATTGACTTGTTTCAATAATTTGAAGTTTTTTGATGTTCCCTTGCAGATATGGCATCGCTTTGTTGAAGTTGTGTCGGTCGCAGCATTAGACACTTTGCCATCATCCATTATAGTGAGCACTAATGTGTGCTTAACTTTAACGTAAGCACTCACTTCGGTTTTAGCCTAATGTTGCGTTTGGGTTTCTATATAGCATATTCGGATTCTGTCAAATCTTTGGTTTCGTGGATGTATTCTGGTATAAACTATTTTCATATTGGCGAACAAAAACGCGGTGATGAATGGACTGGATTCTGCCACCATACCCTTTGTGTTCACATTTCACATCAACGCTAATCAGTCTCAATGGGACCAAGGCGCTAATAAAAAACATTTGCATCCGAATCTGATTAGTTTTCAAACTTCTGTTTGTATTATTGTTGTTTTGAGCCATCACAGCCCCGCTCCCACTTACATATTATTAGCTCCATATTTTGCTTCTCAAATTCACTCTCCGTGATAAAGACTTCCTCTAGATAGAGGCAAGGACGTTGTGTGATATGGTCTAGGAGATCCTGCAGTTTAACTAGGAATGACGGTACTGTATGGGGTTAATCTGGCTCAACACAGACCTTGCTGTTTATAATTTTGTAAATATTTATTCCTGCTTAATATTTTATTGCCTGCCTTATTAATGTTGTAATATTTGTATTAGTTAAGCACAATCAATTTTTTAAAGAGATCTAAAAATCAATCTGTGGGAGTTTCTACGCCCTTCTTCTCCCACAGTGGTCCAATGTAGAAAAGGGGCAAAAAAATATGTTTGCTAAGTACATATATGTAAATATCTACATTAACCTGCTGGGACGCAGAGAACCTAAAAAGGAACTTTTATGACAGACGTCACCTAGAGTACTGTAGATTCTATTGTGGGCATTTATGGGCAAAAAAACATAAAAATTCCCTTAATTGTTTTGTCATTATTTTTTCTTTTCCGGCCAACAGAGTGCGAAAGGGGTAATACAGAAAAAATAATAACTTCGGCCATAGTTTCTGAGACAAATATATATCCTGGGTAGCACTTATTTTTGCCAACAAATATAATGATCACCAAAATATTTTTTCCTACCCAACACCAAAAGTTGCAAAAAATATCAGGGCAAAATACTGCGGTAGCTTAGGTGAAGGGTGAAGGGGGTGAGCGAAGCGAAGCCCCCTTTATTTACCCTTCATGTTAGGTTGAACATGAACATAAAAAGAAGTTTGGTGATCATTTATCCAAACACAATTTGGTGGACATTTACCCATTCTGGCAGTAATTTTGAGTTTATTGGTAGTAAAATAGGTGCCTTTTTGGTAATCGTTTAAACATAAGCCCTTATTTTTCTCGACTTAAAGTATAGTAAAGCACGGGTATTTATGTTCTCGTCCAGCCCTCATTATATTGTATTGCTTCTGAGCGAGGCAAGCTTCGGCGTATTTAGCCAAGGCTTTAGTTTTACATAGTTTTACAGTCTTACACTTCTGAGTTGAACATATTAGCTTGCAGTATTTCGTGGCTCATGTCGGTGTCTCGGAGGCGTCTTTGGTCAGTTTTGACGAATCATTATTGCATGCAGATCGTTCACTCCTCCCCGCGGCGTAAGGTAACTCCTCGTGAGTTATTTCTGCCCCGAGGTGTTCAGTTTTTCGTCTTCTAATACTCTCACTGCATTCTTTAAATTCTTTTGATGGCCGCCGGTTCTCGGGATTCTCCAGGCAGATAGCGTTATTATTCCCTTTAGCCATTAATCGTTATATTTCCGGAAGCGGTATTCTTTGTTGCTGGGGTTGGTCCACTTAAGTTTAAAATGATGTTTTTTAAAGATTTCAAACAATTCTGGAGTAACAAAATTTTATCTTCTGGACACTTTGTTAGTTCCGATAGTTTTTTCGCAAGAAAGTCCCATTTTTCGTTGATTTTCTTAAGTGCACATCGTTGTATGATGATTGATGATAAGCAAGTCTTCACTAGACAGTTCAATTGATGATTTAACACTTGTAAATGTTAAACAAACGAAAACAAATGTTAGTATAAAAAGTTTAAAGTGCGCGTCAATTTTTTTCCTCGTAGTTCTAAAGGCTCCGTACAATGTGTCCTCATCAAAATGTTAGTTGAACTCCGCCTAACTCGTTCTTAAAATCACTTTGTTATTAAAAAAATATGTAAAATTAGCACAAAAATATAAGTCAACTTCTAAAAGAAAATTGTGAATAAAATTGAAACGGAATTGAATAAGTAATATATAGAAATCAACGTACATACCTTCCTCAGGTGATGCCATAGCCCTTTTTTTTGAGGTCACAGTAGAAAAAATACAGTTTTCCAACACACAAAACACTGACCAAAAGTTTGTTTTCGCCGAGAATACAACGAGCAAATAGTACAACAGAAATTCCCAACGACGACGCGGCTGTGTGAGGCGCGCACGCGCAGGTAGCCCTAGCGAGATATTTTTACCGTTATCTCATGGTTACGGGTCCTATTGTCCGGCAATACCAATAGTAATGTTATCATATTTTTTTTGTAGTTAGTCCATTTGTTTCAGAAAATGTAATGTATGACGCAAGAACCTTACAAAATTTTACAAACTTAACGATAGCGCATATTCTTGACAAGCATTTATTTTTTGATAAAATTACCAACTATTTGTTTTGGAAATCTCTTTATATCCGACTCCATCCCTAACAATATTAACAAAATAAATTAAATTAACATGCACAATAAAAGAAAAAATGTCAAAAATCCACCCAAAGCTTCGCCACAAAATAATAAATAATACAAATTATAAAAACTTAATTAACCAAACAAACCGCCCCAAGAATCGCCCAGCCCAAAGGTACCCATTACACTAGCAACATTACCGCGCTTCACAGCCAGCGAGAGCCTCTGTGACCTACCCTGCGAACCCCACACCCCTGTGCTCTCCACGGCCAAAGGAATGAAAATTGTATCATGCATTCTGTGAATTCGACTCATGGCCAGTGTGTTTGAGTAGAATACCCCTATGTGCGCTGTAGGTCCGTTTTCTCGCTGAACTGTCATCTGTCAGATTGAACCAATTTTTTGGTATTCAATTGTACTACATATTTTAATTTTATAATATGTTCGTGGTCAATTCGTCATGATATACGTAAAAATAAAAGCAAAAATAAATAAATTAATGGTTCCTATTCGCAACTCGCCTTATATCTTCGTTTTAAAATGTACCCTCATCCCCCAGGGCCAGAGTACGGCACCATGGAGGCGGCATGGAAGGGAGCCCTGGTGGAGGCGGACCGACTCTGCGAACTGCACCTCCGGGTGCGGGACAACCTGGTCAACGACGTCATCACGCAGATCAAGAACTGGCAGAAGGACTCCTATCATAAGGTTGGTAATACCACATCATGGGTCTATGGCGGGGAAATAGTAGCTGACTCTAGGAAGGACTTGGATCCTAACGCCCTGCACGTTTCCCATCGAAGGTTAGTCTGCCACGCATTTCTAGAGCAAAATAGGCTTCTCTTTCATTGTATTCAAAATTTAATTGTACTATTGTTAAAGCAACATATTGAGAAGAAACCGTCTCTCATGCTCAAGACAAAGCTTACGCTTAATTGTTAATAAATTCACCATTTGTTTACGAATAAACGAAATTTCCGCAAATTGCGTCGTCAATTAAAATAAGCTAAGAATTTAAAATTATCAAATAATTAAAAGCTACACACACAAAAACTGAACATAATAAAAACAAAATACTAAACAAATAAACCGCCCCAGGACATGCCCGGCTCAAAGGTACCCATCACACTGGCAGCATTACCGACCGCGCTGCACGGCGAGCGAGATCCTTTAGATCAGGAACGCTCCGGAACGATTGTCAAAACGAAATTTTACTTTTACTCTGCTGACTGAAATGATATAATCAAATGTAACTAACTGATTAATTTTAATGTAGTCCTACATTAACTAAGTTTCACGGGGCCACCTCACGCACGCCTTCGTTCGCTCCTCTTCCCGAAGAACCGGCTCTGTCCATGGGTAAGTATCTCATGGACTCACGTCACGTAAGCCTAACTTGTCACGAGGATCCGCCGCCACGTCATATTAATCCACTTGACCTCACCCGTTACCGTTACATCATAGTCCGTTTTGTTATACTTGGCATATTAGGTAAACAGAGGGCGCACCCGTCTATGTCGTCGGGCCGCGGGCCTATGTTGTCTTTTGAGGCCTATTTCGGTAATCTTATTATTAATTCCGTGACGAGAATTTAATGAGGTGATGTGTTAGCGTCAATTGTATTAAAGTAAATTAATTCAGAATCACGTATTTATTGTAAAAAATGAATTACGAATTTTACATAAAAAAATCAATCTTTGGAATAACCCGAGTTTTTCATCATATTATTGACACCGTGACAGATATTTCACGACGTGTCATCTTAAACACCTTCAAAGCAAATACTCAAGAGTTTGTCATCAAATCATTGCTTCTGATGTTTTAGACCACACAAAGATGTAAACATTCATTTAGTGATGTGATGACATCATGAATTAAATGATAGTTTGCATTTTCTATATTGTCCTGTCAAGAGTCTGGAGCTCTAGAAGTCCTTGAAACAATATATTCAGCCGCATTTCGAGCCGAGAACGCAGTTGTGATAAATCTAAAACAGAAAGCAAATACAGTGGAAACCAGAATTATAATTGTCAATTTGATGTGAGAAATAACTCTTGAAGATTATGGTCGTATTTAAAATAAGCAGATGTGCCTTTTGCCATTCAGTCAGTCGTGGTACAAACCTATTTATATGGTAATTTTGACATGTTCATTGCCGTATAGGCACGCCGCCGATAGTGTGGGTGCGGGCAAGGCATGACTAGTGATGAAAATAACTGTCTTTGACAGTTCTTGAGTAATTTGGTTATGCATAAGGCTTGACGGTCCATTTTTACATCAATTACCGATACTTCTTTCTGATAATGGTGACTGGTCGATGGTAGTGTGTTATGATGTTTAGGACATCATGTTAAATGGCATTTAAGGTCCTTAGAATAAACTTCAATTGACCTTGGGTCATATGGTAATTGATCACTAATGTCAGCGTTTCGGTTTTGTTAGCACCTCTGCATGATTCAATACTTCGATCATTTCGTAAGTTACTTCGCTGTTGAAATGCAGTATATTAAAGTAGTTAATTTAATACCTGTTTAATAAGCGATTGTTTGTAAAACAATGGTGTACTGTAAAGTGAGAGTGAATCATCTTCGTTAACAATGCGAATGACCTTCTTATCAAGTTGGATATTTTATTATGTCTATACGCGACTTCGTTATTTAAGTTTGTAAGTAACATAAATAACGTTATATTAACATATTACCTAGCACAAATTGGGTGTATAGGTAAGTTGATTAATATTATCAATATGAGAGCTTATGGTATGGGTGTAGATAAACTAGTGTATGTAACTGTACATAATTAGGCATTCAAACTCTCGAGTGATAATATTATGAAACTCGCCTTCGGCTCGTTTCATAAGCCCACTCTCGAGTATTAATGCCCTCCATTATGTAGCAGTCACATAAACTACTATAAAACATAAAAAGTGTTTTTGTTGATCCTTTTTTACTGAGCAAATCAGTATTTTCGATGTGCTATTAAATACTAACCATATAAAATGTTGTAGCTAGTTCTGATGAGGCCATCCCTTCCATCACTTACTGATATGATTATCTAAGATGAGATTATGTTATCAGCGGACGAATAATTTAATGCTACAATATAGAATTTCTTAATCGTCTGGATCATGTTATTTTCTTATAGTTATTTTCGTGTTTATAATAATAAAGGGATAAGTCTTACAATCAAAGTACGATAAGAATCTATATTATGAATATTAAATCACACAAATGACTAATTGCACATGAGTAGTATTTAAACGTATGACTGTAAATCCAGTTTTTGCTTGGCAAAAATACTGGTGTTGCCTGACTGAATTATTGAATAGGGCGCGCACTGAAAGAGCGACTAGTAGTTTCGTAGTAGTAGTAGTCAGTAGTTTCGTCTGACAAAATTACTGAATTGAGCGACTACTTAAAAACAGTTGAAAACCTTAATTAAAGTAAAATAAAATTCAAAACGAGCGTTGGATTTTGTTATTCTTACATGTTCAACCTAACACACAACGAAGCCAGTAAGCGGTGGCTAAACGCTAAACCATTCAGTAATTTAGTCGTGCAAATCTTTCCGCTGTTCATAGTCATTTGCTCAATAGTTTTTTAATAGGTCATTTTATTTTTCCCCATAGCCCATTAGCAAGCCTGTAGTAAACATTATATTCGAATAGCAATGTGACAATCTCCTTTGTTTTAATTGGTTTCTATCAACCGTATCTTCATAAAGTAAACTGCCTGATCCTGCTGTGTCTACCAAAGGCTTTTCAATGTTAAATAAGAGACATCTTACAGAACAGACAATGCACAATCTTCATAAAGGAATTTAATGAATTACATATTACCTAATCAATATGCACAGCATTCTGTAGCGTTAAAGATGATGCCATGCATTACGCCATCATTCTATTTTAGTAACTTAGATCAGCAGTCAATACTTATTTATTCTTATTGCGATGCATTTTAACTACTTAACTAGAATGCGTTATGTTATCATTATAAGTATGTTATACGGCATTGTCACGGTCAAATGAGTCATTGATTATAAATAACAGTAACTAATTAAGCTATAAATTTTCATTCTAATTGCATTAATAATTTATATAATTAAGAAAAAAATCATGGTAGTCGAGGAAGATGTGTTTTATAATAATTTTATTATTCATAATTTATAATTCTTTATTGCACACATATATTTAAAAAGTTACATTGAAAGAAAATGCATGTACAAAGGCGAGCTTATCTCTAAAAATAGATTTCCAGTAAACCAAGGCATTACAGGAATTGGTATCATATGCCTTGGTTTTCTGGAAGAAATCTCTTTGTAGTGCACAATAAATACTATAACTAAAATGCCTAGGAATAAATTAAATACCTATAGAATGTTAATAGTAATACAGATAGGAAATACAAAATAATTAACGGTATATACCTACTACATAAACTTTACATATTTCGATTGTGTAACCGTACACATTTGTAATCATGGCAAGAAGAAATATAAATATAAAATATAAGGACGACGGATATATTTTCATGGAAAATTAAAACGGAAATTGACATTACATAAATTGAAGTTAGCAGCACACTAATAAAAACCATCACCATTGTCGCGTCTGCACTCTGCAGCAGCTAGCGGTTCCGCGCCGCAGACAACATGTACATACGCGAAGCTGCTGCTGCACTCTGCAGCAGCTAGCGGTTCCGCGCCGCAGACAAAATGTACATACGCGAAGCTGCTGCTGCACTCTGCAGCAGCTAGCGGTTCCGCGCCGCAGACAAAATGTACATACGCGAAGCTGCTGCTGCACTCTGCAGCAGCTAGCGGTTCCGCGCCGCAGACAAAATGTACATACGCGAAGCTGCTGCTGCACTCTGCAGCAGCTAGCGGTTCCGCGCCGCAGACAAAATGTACATACGCGAAGCTGCTGCTGCACTCTGCAGCAGCTAGCGGTTCCGCGCCGCAGACAAAATGTACATACGCGAAGCTGCTGCTGCACTCTGCAGCAGCTAGCGGATCCGCGCCGCAGACAAAATGTACATACGCGAAGCTGCTGCTGCACTCTGCAGCAGCTAGCGGATCCGCGCCGCAGACAAAATGTACATACGCGAAGCTGCTGCTGCACTCTGCAGCAGCTAGCGGTTCCGCGCCGCAGACAAAATGTACATACGCGAAGCTGCTGCTGCACTCTGCAGCAGCTAGCGGTTCCGCGCCGCAGACAAAATGTACATACGCGAAGCTGCTGCTGCACTCTGCAGCAGCTAGCGGTTCCGCGCCGCAGACAAAATGTACATACGCGAAGCTGCTGCTGCACTCTGCAGCGGCTAGCGGTTCCGCGCCGCAGACAAAATGTACATACGCGAAGCTGCTGCTGCACTCTGCAGCAGCTAGCGGTTCCGCGCCGCAGACAAAATGTACATACGCGAAGCTGCTGCTGCACTCTGCAGCAGCTAGCGGTTCCGCGCCGCAGACAAAATGTACATACGCGAAGCTGCTGCTGCACTCTGCAGCAGCTAGCGGTTCCGCGCCGCAGACAAAATGTACATACGCGAAGCTGCTGCTGCACTCTGCAGCAGCTAGCGGTTCCGCGCCGCAGACAAAATGTACGCGAAGTGATAATATCTTTCCATAAGATGCTGGTACAAGGTAAACGTGTTCAAAAGTGTTTTCCGTAGCCAATAACGTAGGTATTAGCCTACAACCACTATTCAAGCGGAGGACAGTACACATAAGGGACTGTTCCAGTGCCTTGTACATTTATTTATTTATTTATTTATTTATTTATTTATTTATTTATTTATTTATTTACATAATCTATTTGTGCCATTACAGCAAAGCCAAGTCGACACACATAGTATGTGGATAATGCGGACATTACATGCCTTGTGCTTCGGGATTATCTCGTACTTTTTATATAGGTATATTTACATTTCAGTATTTTGGCTGACAGAGGACTTCCTCGCGGGTAAAAAAACAATATTTTAATGTAAAGACAGTTGTCTTTAGGTACAGTAAAAGTTGTTTGTTCCTAGCATTGTCTTATTTCCAAGTTGTTTGAGTTGTTTTGATAGATATTATTAGATATAATAATAATCCCCTAGTTGTTACTCGCGCGACGAACGAATAAACATTGTTGGTGTAGTCGGCGAAGCCAAAGTACGATAAAGTTCTAAAACATATATTACACTCTGCTTCTAGGCACTTACCACTTCAAATATATAGGTAGAAGGCGTCACTCTATATGTATAGATTGCATTACACCGTCACCAGCCGGTTAGTAGATCCCTGAGCATCACTGGTCGCAGTTACAACTCTAGAGACCATCTCTAGCAACCTTCTCAATGGTTGCCTGCCACGGTCGAACCATGAACCCGACGCACTCGCCCCATATGGCTCGAATAGTTCCTCGCTGATTAATTCATGAGCACAGCCAAGTTTGGTGCCAGCCGGCCAGCCACGTGCCGCGCGTAAGTACGTCTCTATACAGGCCGTTTCCGACACTAGTAATCCTCACAAAATACTTCGTTAACTTAATTCACCTAGGTGCATTAAGTATACTTTTGTTTGAGAACAGCATATAAAATAAATGTTTTGTATACGCAAATTAAGGTTTATATGCCGTGAAAAATATACAATTTGATGAAATAAAAAAATGTAAACTTTAATTTACCATAATATAGTATTTAACCTGATATTGTTTATTTATTTACAAAAATATCCATTGTTTGTAGGCTTAAAAGCTCTTAGCGGAGATTGAAAAAAAAGGAAAGCACTTTGCCGCACCAGTGCGCTAGTGCGTTAATGTGAAGAAAAAAACAATAGTGCGTAATAAGCTCCATTATTAACCTAAATGCGTTGCCATAAAGAGTCACTTTACGAGAAACTGTGTTGAAAAATTAGTTTTCCAGTATATTATTATTATTATGTGTCCACAGCGGCGAGGGTATAGTTTATGAGTATTAGTTAGAAAATTATAAATAATCTTGAATAATGATGGAAGTGGTCTTGTTAATGATTCGGCTTTTTAAACATAAGGTCGCTTTTTAAATGATTTATTATTACGTGTTATTAGTACAACATGGTACAACAAAGAATTTACAAATCCGCCAATACCGATTTATTAAAACATATACAGGCACATACATTGCTTCTGGCCCCACACTAAGATACCATGTGTCGTGGGAACCAGAAACAGCCACATCACACACATATAACATCCAAGACCTGTGTTTTTCTTATTCCCCGCCGGGGATCGACCCCGGGACCTTTTGCATTGTATGCAGAGCCACCACCGCTGCGCCACGGAGGTCGCCATTAATGCTGGCCGTAACATCTATCGATAAGTGATCCACAATTTAGGTGATTAGTGGCCGTTTCACGTCAATTAAACATTTACGATGGAAAAGTTTCGGATATCGATGTGTAGCATTGTAGCGATCGACGGACAGGAAATGGGCGTGTTGGATGGAGTTCTGGGTCGCGCATGGGCGCTGTTGATACGGTACCAACAAACAACTGGTGGGCACTTGCCAGAGAGCTTACGAGAACACACTCAGAACTTCCATGATGGTAGAGAGTACCCTATACATCCATCATTTACTATATGGAAGAGAGATATAAAAGCGGGTAAAGAGTCCAGTCAAATCAAATCTTCCTTATGGCATATAGAAGCCTCTTACAGTTAAACATGCATGCATTGAGGATTGTGTTGAGGCTGCCGCGATTCTGTAGCGCATCAACCATGTTCGCAGAGGCGAAAGTCGACGACTTTTTGCTATTCTCCGAAAAAGAATTGCCTCAACAATGAGTTGTATGCGCGGCAAATAGGATCGACAGCCCTATTATGAGACACTGGGTAGGTGTACATCTAGCTCCTAATAAAAAATGATGTACCTATTTGTGTACTGCTTGCATGATTGTGTATGTAGTAAGGATGTGTAATGCTTGTGTGTGTGCATGGGATGATGTACCTATGTGTATGATGGTGTGTTTGTTTGTGTGTATGTGTGCATATTTATTTCGTGTATCATTCCTGAGTTGTGTTAAAATATGGATTTGTATCTGAAATAAATTGATAAATAAATAAATAAAAAAATAAACAAGAGGAAAAGAAGAATCAAAACGAAATTGAAATGAAAATTGTTAATAGTAGCATAGTAGGAAAAGAATTTAACGCCAACTCTCTCAACGACAACTCAAAAATAATTGTCTATATCCTGAGATTAATAAACTTGAAAAGGGCTTATAATAATAAAAATAATACCTTGGACACTATTTAGACACACTGATCTAGCCCCAAACTAGGATTCCCTGTATCTTGGGGTACTAGACAACGATACATATACTTATATAGATAAATATTATACTGAGATAGATAAACAAAACAACCATGAGTAGGGTACACACATGCGTTCTCATCAAACAAATATTTGCCCCCACCGTGACTCGAACCCGGGACTCCTGGCTTCGTAGGCAAAGTCACTGTCTTGCACTTAAAAATAAATAAATAACAACCATAACGCCATTACACAGGATATCATTAAAGGCCTGTTTATGGAACAACCAGTGAACCGCATAGCTGGTACATTAGTCAGGTCCAAGTTTGCCCGCTCGGCAGCGGATTAGCAAACTAAAGAGTAAGATTAGGAACGAGATTCCGCCAGTACCTAGGTACAGACTTGCAGAGCTTCTTCAAGGTTCGGCGAGATTCCGCCAGTACCTAGGTACAGACTTGCAGAGCTTCTTCAAGGTTCGGCGAGATTCCGCCAGTACCTAGGTACAGACTTGCAGAGCTTCTTCAAGGTTCGGCGAGATTCCGCCAGTACCTAGGTACAGACTTGCAGAGCTTCTTCAAGGTTCGGCGAGATTCCGCCAGTACCTAGGTACAGACTTGCAGAGCTTCTTCAAGGTTCGGCGAGATTCCGCCAGTACCTAGGTACAGACTTGCAGAGCTTCTTCAAGGTTCGGCGAGATTCCGCCAGTACCTAGGTACAGACTTGCAGAGCTTCTTCAAGGTTCGGCGAGATTAATGGCGCGGCGTACGCACTTTGTGTTTGCTTTTCTATGGGGTTACAGATGTAGTGAATAATCCTTTCCTATCGGCAAAACTCGGAACAACGATAACACCCGAATGGTGCCGATGTGTCTATGAATTACTGTATTATTAAATTACGTGTAGGTATCAAATAAATCGCATACTTTATTTATCAATGTCAAATGTCAAATTGCCCGTTTGACGTATATTACACTGAGATGTAGATGAAGACAATAACGAACATTTCCGAGAAAATACGAAAGGAAAGGATTATTCACTACATCTGTACCTCTTTAAGCCTTTGTACAGTCAGCATCAGATATATGTAAGCAGGTTAGTTACTCAAAAAGATCTACACATCTTGACAAATCTTCAAATCTTTGACAAAATCATGTCAACACCCTCAGAGTTAACTTGGATGTTGACATAATTTTGACACTTTGACTGTATCGATATTTCTGATTTGTTAAGATGTGTAGATCTTTTTGAGTAGCTAACCTGCTCACATATATCTGATGCTGACTGTACAAGTGGATGGTATAGTACCCGGGGTGGCGTTCATGTAATTTTGACGTCTAGGAAAATTCGGTCGCTTTTGAGAAATTTGTCAATCTAAACGCGAATATTTCACACGAGCTGTCCTTTTATCAACCGACTCCAATAAGGAGGAGGTTTTCAATTCGACTGTTTTTGTATGTATGTTTGTTAAGCGATTATTCCGTCAATAATGAAGCGATTGTGATGATTCTTGTTTTGATTGGTAGTCATACTTCAGAGGTGGTCCCGTATACATTATATTGAAATTGATTTAGCGCTTTTCGATAAGATCAACAAAAACATAAAAAATAAACACAGATGACGTTTTGGTTTGTGGTTCCGTGCAGCAAAAGTTTTGATGAGGACTTTTCATGGGCATAGACTTCATTCGCATCCCGCCGGGGAGGAAGAAATAGGGCCTCAACTTGAATTCGGTTTTTTAAGTTTTTAACTTAGTGAGTGCTCAGTGTATTTTTTCAAAAGTGATTGAGATCCTAGATGTCAGAATTACTTGATAAGGCAAGTACAGTACTTCAAATCTGATAATGCGCATATAAATCTTCGCCAGTTGTCGTATTCCCGAAAACACCCGAACATATTATCGTATGAGCCCTAAACACTGCACTCGCCCGCCGACAGCCCGTAATGCTTTCGATTGCTTACTCGACATTGACTCCAATTTCTTTGGAACAAGGTAAAAATTGCAAGTGCATCGACTGGCGAAGATTTCTATGCGCATTATCAGTTTTGGAGTACTGTACAGGCCTTATCATTTTCTATACTGACATCTAGGTATTTCTACAGGAATCCCTTTTAAATTGCAACAGCCAACCAGAACTCGATAATTTTAAATGAACTGTCTTTTGATTGGACGATTTATCAGGTGTCAGAATAACAACTAACTCAAATCTACTGAAAATATTTTCCTATGGATCTGAATAGTTAAATCGATTCCAATCTGATATTGTTAGCAATTAATTGTATACTTCACGTTTTCCTGTGCATCGAATACCTGAATCCATGGCAACTGCTATTTAAATGCACAGCATTTACTAATAAAAACCAAAACACAAATAACTTTTTGATAGCAGATACAGCCTCTCGTCAAATTCCTTAAATATGTACAATAAATAATACAACAAGTGCTGTTCCTTGGTTGTTGCCTGAACCCATAATATTCAATTTAGTCTGATCCAAAGCTGTAAATAACATAGATACAACCATCAAATACAGCCTGTAGGTCACGTCACCCGTACCACAAAGTGCAACCCTTTCGGCTCTAACACGTTGTGATAAAGTCGTTGTGTCACATTCCTGCCGATTGTTTGTTTGGCTAGAGTCCAGCAAATGGTTGTGTATCAAATGGTAGTTATTGTTACATCTGTTGCAATCGTAATCGAATGAGAGACGACCATTTACTGGCTTGGATCTAGGTACCTATAAACCTGAAGCGTTATATGTAATTCTGACATATAGTACCTTCAATCGCTTTTAAAAAAACATAAACATTAACCTTCTTATTCATAAAACTTATCAAACCTGTGATAGCTAAAATGTGCTTTGTCCTTTTCTCACAAACACAAATTTCAAAGTGACACAACGACAAACGAATTTAACGGGATTATAGTTAAAATAGGTTTATTAGACGTTTATGAATAAGGCGGTAAACATAAACATTTACGTACAGGCACATACAGTGCTTCTGGCCCCACACTAGGATACCCTGTGTCGTGGGAACCAGAAACGGCGACGTCACACACACATAAACATCCAAGACTTGGGTTTTTTTTTCTTTACCCCCAGCCCGGGATCGAACCCAGGACCTCCGCATGGTAGGCAGAGTTACAACCGCTGCGCCACAGAGGTCGTCGATAATACCTTTATTGGACACGAGCTGCATTTTATTGCGGCTTTGCTGGTTTATGCGTCAAAGTTAAAGTCAATTAAAAAATAGAGTTCATAATTACAAGAGGCTACAGGATGCAAAACCGACAACTCAAAGTTTAAAGGATACTCAAGGACATGCGGTCGTTGTTTTAGCAAATGACATTTAAACACTTGGCTGGCATAAGCTTGCAGAAATGTCCTTAATTTTGGACTTTAAAACCAAGCTACAGAGTTGAAACTATCGTGGCATGTATATGGGCACTGTCATCTAAAAACAAACAAACCTCTGGCCCCACACTAGGATACCCTGTGTCGTGGGAACCAGAAACAGAGACGTCACACACATATAAACATCCAAGACCTGGGTTGTTATTTCTTTACCCCCTATCGGGGATCGAACCCGGGATCTCTCGCATCCGTCGTCAAGCGCTAAGGGGGAGCATTTTATTTGACCAGCATTCTGAGGGGAAGTGTACACGCGACCGTGCCTACTTGGTCACTTTGTAAATGCATTTGTGAGCCTTGCTCATCAGAATAATCTTTGCATGTGTTATTAATATGCTACACTTACTAGTACAGTTTAAGCCTCAGAGAATGTGGCTCAGTGAATGGTGACATGGTACATAGTAGTAACAAACCGATTCGCCTAGTCGCCTACTTACTCGATGCGTAAGAATAACTTCATTTATAATAATAATAATATAACTTGGACACTATTTACACACATTGACCTGGCCCCAAACTAGACTCCCTGTATCTTGGGTTCTAGACAACGATACACATACTTATATAAATAAATATTATACTTAGATAGATAAAACAACCATGACTAGGGTACAAACATCCGTTCTCATCAAACAAATATTGCCCCCGCCGGGACTCGAACCCGGGACCCTTGGCGTCGTAGGCAGGGTCACTGCCGACTCGGCCATTCGGGTCGTCGTATTTATTATAGGTACGTGCGTTTCCGTATCCCTCATCCAGAGATGTGCTTTTCGCGATGTTTGCTTCGTGCCAAAGAGGTGCTACAAAAGCGTCGCGTTAACGTCGTCGATGGCGGATCGCCAGAACGATTTCGTCCATAAAATGAGAAAAGCAGCGGGTAAATAATATACGGTCTGTGACCGAAGGGCCCTTTCCTTAGCAGTTAGCTTAGCACACGGCATTCATTTGTTTGCGGCGTCATCGCCATAGTAGCAATACGCTTGTGGCGGCGTGGCGTTTCGTAGCTTTGCCTTCCCACCGACGGTCCCGGGTTCGAAGCCCGGCTAGAGAGAAAGTACAAAACACCACAGGGCATGGATGTTTATACGCTTGATATGACACAGGGTAGTGTGGGCCAGGAGGAATGTTTGTGCCTGTATGTACTTATTTGTTTATGATGGTAGCGATAATATAGTTGTAGCAACTTTCATTACAGCGACAAAATAAAAGTTATAAGTAATTATAAATGTAGCCCATCAATTTCCCCACCGAGGGGCGCAAGCCTTTACCCGGTTGCGAGTAAGATTAAGCCATACTCCACCACGCTGGCTCAGTGCGGGTTGATGGAGGGGTTATTACCAGCTACCTCGTAGCGATAGTAGCGGGGGGCCCGGGACCTTCAGCTTAACGTGTCATCCGTCAATCATCGATCAATCATGTCACTGAACGTCCGATACGTACTTGAGATAAATAAATTATATCATTGGTACATGGTCAGGATTCGAACCTGCAACTCCTGTGTTAGAAGCAAGCGTGAAACCCGTTAGACCACGGAGCTCTTACCTAATCCTAATCCCAAAAATCACGATTATTTCGTAATTCGTCTTACATTATCATCATGGGGGTGAGTCAGAAACTCCTACGAATGTCACGCGTAGAACTCATACTTTATATTTTACTTGAATCGAATTGGAATTTAAAGTAACTACATAAACATAACATAACATTTACATACAGGCACATACATTGCTTCTGGCCCCACACTAGGATACCCTGTGTCGTGGGAACCAGAAACAGCGACGTCACACACATATAAACATCCAAGACCTGGGGATTGTTTTTTTTCTTTACCCCCAGCCGGGGATCGAACCCGGGACCTCTCGCATGGTAGGCACACATCACAACCGCAGCGCCACAGAGGTTGTCAATACATACTACAGCATTATGTAGTTATTTACTTGGAATTTGCAGCGTTGTATTTGAACAGCGCTTTTGCAGCACTCCCACCGTCTTGAGGTTACGAAGCCCAACAGCTTGAACAAATTACTAGCCTCAGCTCGGCGGAGGCGAAGGTCTGTGTCGAGGTATTGAAAACTTAAAGGGCACTGTACTATTCCTCATAGTAAAGTTATGAAGTTAGAAATACCTGCTAGGCACATTTCTAACAGTACCATTATGGTTGGTCTGTTGTTATATACGCGGTATTTTGCTGTCAATTTATTTTACAGACGGTTTTGCTAAGATTACCCTCTGAGTTTTTCTATGTGAATTGGTTAAGGTAACTGAAGGCTGATTCAAGTATGTTAGATAGTCAAGGGTTCTTTTGATACAATGTAAGTGTAATTGTGATATTTATTTTTATTACACGTTACAACTACAGCAGTCACAAATTGTAGTTTTATTACATACCATACATCTCGTATCTCTATCGTTAAGTTCTTGCGGCTTACAGCATTCTCATACGTGGTAATGTAAATCTTGGCTTAATTACAAATAGCTTTATCACACACTGAATATCTTATGTGATACTTATCGCAAACAAAATCCCGCTCTCGAATTTGACTATATAGTCACGAGGGCAGATGGCCATCGTACGGTGCTTAAATATTCTGACAGGATAGGATGATGATGATTTCCAACTTTTAGTAATGGAGGGAATATTACAAAGTTATTTAAAAAATAATAATATATGATCCAATTGTAACTAATCGAAACGTATGAATTAACACATCAATAAGTAATGTAAGCCAACAGTGTCAATTCTTTCATATAATAAAATCGGTCAAGTACGGTCGGGTCCTCGGGTCGGACTCGCAAACGAAGGCTTCCGTACCATCGTGCAAGAAAATTTGGCACTAAAAATAATAAAACATAACCAAATAAATATATATTATGTCCGAACGAATCTAGAACTTTAAGCAAAGCATTGCGCCACCACAATGTGATAAGCCGCGAAATCTACGATCATATTTGATTCGTGATTGGGTTTGTTATATCGCGCGGTGTGCTAATACATCTCTTGTATGGGGACCCTCTTGAATTTATAAAATTTCATGTAGTTCTCTGTACCGGCAACAGAAATACACATTCTGTGAAAATTTCAACTCTCTACCTATTACGATTTACAGCCAGCCAGCTGACGGACAGACAGACGTACAGCGGAGGCTTAGTACTAGGGTATGAAACACGTCTGTCAGTTGTAACGGTCATGGCAAATACACTCTTATCTATGACTCATAAGAGCGACTGAGAGTCGGTGCAAACTGCAATGCACCAACGTACGACAAGCGAAGAAGGTGCATTTGCGGCGTCGAGCTAGAGCAATGGTCTGCGACTCTACACCACGTTTGCATTAGCTACTGCGCGTAACATTACTTGTGCGCAACCTTTCATCGAATGACTTTCGTTCTTATCGATCGGTTTATCGAAAAGAAAACCATCTAATCGGTAGCTGATATATCACGTAGGTGATATGTATTTCTACCTAGATCGACATTATCTCGTCTCTCCGACGATTTATCGGCATGAGTAGATCTATATCACGCGTGGGTATTGCATTAGCGTTTTCGAATATATTTCTTCATAATGCTCAGCCCACATCAACCCACTGCTGGGCACAGGCCTCTTCTCTTTAACGCCAACCCCCACGGTCCTGTGCCATCCGCATCCATTGAGATCCTGTCGACTTTCGTATGTCGTCGGACCATCGGGCAGGTGGTCTGCCCCCTGGCCTTGTCGCTCCCCTCGGCCGCCACTCCGTGACTGCTTAGGTCCACCGTCCGTCATCCCGTATAACCAAGTGTCCCGCCCATCTCCACCTCAGAGTCGTTATGCGCTTACCTACCTACCTTCGTCTTCCGTCGAATTTCGACTTTTGACAAGCGGTCAACGAGAGACATGCCTAACATGGAACGCTCCATTACTCGATGGACCACCTTGAGTTTGTGTATAATTTGCTTAGTGAGCGTACATGTTTTGGCTCCATAGGTGAGGATGGGCAAGACACATTGGTTATATACTTTTGTCTTAAGACATTATGGTAGTTTGGACCTAAAGACTTCATCTAGCTTCCCTATATTTCTTCAATCTTGTTTAATATGTAGCTCGATAAAGAGACGATGGATAGTTCGTAAGTTCTTTATTACCCACATATGTAAGACATACAGAAAGACATCAACTTAATGCACCTAGAGAGCCGAGGTATGTCTTAGAAAAGGCATTGTCTAAACACATGTAATCTCTTGTCCCGTAAATACAAACACCAAACGATTCGCGAGTTTCGCTTCACATAATTATTTATTTGCTATCTCACTTACATCTCATTCGCATGCTAGATGTATTATCAAATAACAATCAGCCGCCTCCTTTTAATTACCCCCCTACCCCTACTCTCTAGTGCCCGCAATGCAGGATTGCCGATGTATTATTGCGTGCGCTCATCGAATCTCGACCGAGGCTGCGTTATGCAACAACCTTTGCTATGCGCTTGCGATGCACATTGATTGCATGTGCGGAGAGTGAAAGAATGTTATGTTAGCGTTATGCACGATTTGGTTTTCACGAGTCATTGATGTTTTAGTATAGGTTAGCAGCGGCATAATTCGCTAGGGCAAATCCATAGAAAAATCTATTCAGCATCAATGTTGATGTAGTACTATAATTTTGCGTACATACAATTTTGCGAATAAGTGGAAATAATCTTGGGAGCATCGGCGGTATATCTTATGGCCATATAAACTTTTTTGAATTATCATGGAAGGAATAAAACTGCCCCTTTCTAAATGATTTTCTAATGCCCCTTACTCACGACAATCTGTCTTCCACAGTCAATGATCAACCAGCTGAAAGAGCGCAAGGAGATGGACGAGTCATTCAAGAAGGCGCAGAAGCCCTGGGCGAAGGTTCTCCAGAAGGTGGAGCGGGCGAGACAGGACTACCATATGGCGTGCAAGCAGGAGCGGACTGCTCAGAACCAGGAGCGGAACGCGGGGGGCGACAGTTCACTTAGTCCGGACCAGGTGAGTGACACAAAAGGCGTATTAAGAAAAAAGACGGGGGGGACGTACGCCGTAATAAGTACTGAACGTCATCAAAAAGTGTTACATCTAGCTAGTTATCTCTGCCTTTTACGTTCGAAGTACCTAGTTACTAGTACGAAAACTTATTGTTAGTCATTATTGCATTATAAAAAAACAAGATGAGCATGTTTAAATTCGTTGTTATTTATTTAGCACACGACATACCAGTTTCCAATCTCTGGTATGACATGTACGCGGAAATACAAACCATTCAAATATTCCAAAAGTCAACATTGTCTCGTGTGTATTTAATGAACACATATTGTACGGGTATATTAATAAATATCTAAATGCGAAACTGTATAAAGATAAAAATAAGACGGTATTATCAAGCGAGGACGCTATCTGGTCTTCAGGTAGCTTTTAATCTCGAACATTCCGAAAATATGACGCAATCAACGCAGAGCACCGAGACCCGAAGACCCGATTATAAGCTTCTTGATTACGTGGTGCGCATAAGATGGATTCTACATATAAGCATTTAAAATAATTCAACGTATTGAGAAACCGTTCTTTTAATTTTTCCTAAAATCTAGCTCGACTCTAGGTCACACTGAAATATACCTCGGAAGGCAGGTGGCTAGATATAGGTCATTTTAAGATTTTACAGCGACAGTCTTCGTTGAACGACCACCCAGTAATAACTTGATAAAATGTCTGCCTGCCTGCCTACGTAGGTAGGAGAAAAGAGCGATCCAATTTATTGATCAAAGTTCCTTCAACAACAATTTTACTCATAGCCGCCTAAGCCGTTACAGCTATGTAGCTTCTCCTATACTATGTAGTCGAAGTCAAAGTACTTTATTACTGTTGATCTTTACTTATACTTAGCAAACGTCATTTTTTGCCTCTACTCTACATTGGACCACTGCGGGACAGAAGAAGGGCGTAAAATTGGTTGTGCTTAACTAATAAAATATTACAATATTATTTATTATGATTAATAAGCAGGAATAAATAATTACAAAATTAATAACAGCAAGGTCTGTGTTGAGCTTTATAATCCCATACAGTCCCGTCATTTAAGTAATCTGGAACATTGCAATATAGCTTTTTCGACAAAGTCGCTTTAATATGCTTTTTAAATTGCTCAAATGGAAATTTAAAAATCTACAGAGGTATCTTATTGTAGTAGAGAACGCACTGGCCCTTGAAAGAATTGCTAACCTTCGCGAGTCTAAACCGGGGCGCAACTAGTCTATGATTATTTCTTAGGTAAACATTACAGCTACCTATCGCTAAGTTCGGGAAATGTTGTAAGGTTCTTGCGTACTTGCGTTATATTTTCTTAAATAAATTGAAAGTTTTTGTATAAAATTATGATATAGCAAAAACTTTTCGAGTCTAAGAGTAGTTGAGTGGTAACTATGTCGCAGTTAGTTGGTTAAATCGGATACTTAACTAACTCCCTAGAGTCTAGGGAGTTAGTTAAGTATCCGTCGGACTTTTCCGACGTTTAAACAAGTCGCTAAAGCTCCGTCAGACAAGTGATTGAACGAAAAGTTTAACGAGTTGTCTAAACATTCCTAGGCAACAAGACGCATTTCTTTCAAGACGAGTGGCTTTAGCAATTTGGCTTTTCTTTTCATACGCGCCTCTCTGCTCCGCTCCGCTACGCTCCGGGGTTGTTTCTTCTTAGTTCCAACCTAATATATAACCCAATTGAAATTTAGCCACAATAACCTACTCTAGCCAAAACCAATAAAGTAATCAGCTGTTGTCGTGACGCCATCTTGTTTTACATTCTTTAACCAACACGCCGGCTTTCGGTAAGACAGATTGTTAAACGACGATGCTTTATTTAAATCAAAATGCTAGCTAGTGACTTGGTTAAACGTCTGTCTTTAACTAACGGTCTAGGGTGTTAGTTAAGTGTCTGATTTAACCAACCAACTGCAACATCTACACATATACATTACGTAAAGACGGGTGCATCTGAAGGCTCCCCTAACTCGAATCACGCTCGGTTGACTCACAAAAGTGATCTTACTCGCGTGCGCTCGTAAAGGGAGATTCCGTAAACCTTGACTACTTTTTGGCTTGATCATCCACCGACCTTGAAGTCTACGATAGCACATTTCTAACGTATACCCACACTTTAGAAATGTGAAATCTTTCGATCGGGCATAAATAATCGTAGATAGTGTTTACTAAACGAATAAGCTGCAGTATTGCAAATGATTTATGGATTGCCGCGCATCAGCTGTACATCCAAATGATATTTTCGTATATAAATCTATCCCAATATCTTTTTCCATCACCGTAAGATCTGGATCTCGCTACCCGAATTAGAATCGGAATCACATCAACCGCATGGTCACCTAAAGGTCTCCGCGTAATTGGATGTCATGGCTGTCCCCGGTTCGACTCCCGTGTCACGCCACGCGATCGTTTGTTGTGCAACCAGCTACTTGCTGTACTTGCATCTGCGTTGTGTCCTACTGTCGGGCACACAAGTGAGAAATATCAATCGGAATATTAAAAAAACAACTATTTCACTAAAAAGCACACAATTAATGTAATAACATATTTTATCTACACACGTATCATAAACCCTCTTTAGTGCGTCCAAAAACCGCACGTTACAAGCATAATAATAATATATACGGTACTTGGTAAAAATTCAAATTTCGAACGCCGACGCCCACACCTGCGTGCCGCTTCTAATTTGTCTGTGAAGTTGGTACTACAGAACAAGCTAAACAACTGCAGAGCAATGATCAATGCCACAATGCCGGTCAAACATGCGGTTCCACACATCAAAGAGAGTTTATCCCTTCTGCTGTCAGGCATTTTTCAAGATGGCCTTTGAGTGCCATCGCCGCGCGCCGGCTCCCGACAAGGTGGCACACATGCGTCAATGTATCATTTTTTACTGAATTTCTCAAATTCTAATTAGAATTAGCTTTATTTTGTATTAAAATAGTATTCTTATTAGAATACTTTACCTTATTCTACCAATTGTACCAACATTACTATTAGATTCCAGCTAAAATGTTTTGTTCAATCTGCAGTACCCTAAATTGTACTTGATTTACTGAAATATTTTATAGTAAAAGTAATAGTTAATCATGAAGTTTGGTTTAAATGATGCGTTATCATGTTTAGAACTGGAACAAATACAAAAACAAGTTGCCTTGATACATTTATTTTCTAGAAACCATCTTTTAAGTCATATAAAAAATACGGGCCATTTTCTGTATGGCCCTTCCTTCCCTCGCAACTGCAACTTTGGAACTGAGTGGCGTGGGTGTTCTATGGGTGTGTGGGTGTGTATCATTCATTCATTAGCTATGCTGGTCATTCCTGTACATTTTGAAAATACTAGAAATAGATAGGTAATGAAATGACCGTTAAATAACAGCGCGGAATGTTCCCTACTCACGGCGTCGGATCCCGACACGGTGGCACACAACGATTTTGACGTGATAACGTCTTTAAAATCGTTTTAGTCGGGTGACATGTTCAGAAACTTGTGTCACACCAAAACCTCACGAGCGCGATCGCAGGTATAACGAGAGAGAGACGGACCGATCTCCCGTCTCATCTCGAGCGCTGCCAGTCATTCCGTGAAACTTGTCACGCGGAATCCTCACGAGCGGAGGCTTATCACGTAAACATCTCGATCGTAAACCTACTTTACAAACAACCAATTTTTTTGACAGGTCGGATCCCGACAAGTTAGCACACCAGGGGTTATGATATGTATATAGATAAACTAGTGTATAATGTGAGGATTTATAGCGCGAAATTAAAATAAGACAAAAAAAGTAGTAGTGATCCCCACAGAGGAGATAACGCATAAATTGATTAGCATTCAAGGGTCGTGATTAAAATAAAACCGGTCAAGTGCGAGTCTAAATCGCGCACGAAGGGTTCCGTACCACCGTTCAATGGAAGCGATGGTGTGGAGTGAATAGTTTGGATTTTACACAGCAAAATATTGTTTACAAAGTTATTGGTGCGGTTACTTTCACACTCCATGTACGTAACCAGGTGCATCCATAAGTTTGTATGTGGTATTGAAAGAATTGTTGTATGGGAGCCCCCTTAAATATTTCTTTTATCCTGTTTTTTAGTATTTGTTGTTATAGCGGCAACAGAAATACATAATCTGTGAAAATTTCAACTCTCTAGCTAGCTAGGTTCTTGAGATACAGCCAGGTGACAGACGGACGGACGGACGGACGGACGGACAGCGAAGTCTTAGTAATAGGGTCCCGTTTGGAACCCTTCGGGTACGGAACCCTAAAAATGGAAAAGTCGTATATAACGATAAAAAGGTTTGTTTAAATAGCTTTTCTGTCTCGCAGTATGGATATGAAGACAGACATTTTTTTATTACATACTTAACACGGTTGTAAGGCTCGGATTTTATTTCACAGATTAGAGATTAATAGCGCCACGCATCGTCGTTTCCGTAATATGATCAAAAACATCCCAGCGTCACACTTTTTCCCATACGTGGCGGCAGAGGCACAGTTGTGCCCACGTTCAGCATTACTTGCGGTGTGAACTATACGTGCACATGTTTGATGCCAAGCATCAGCTGTTCCGCGATCTATTCATGTTTAGTCGTGACCCCAAAATGGAGTCCGATATTTCGGTGCCTCTTAGGCAATTGTTTATTATTCCAACTGCACGGGTTTCTCCGGAGTTTGTCAATGGAACTTTTATCGTTGGGCAAACATAAGAGACATTTCCGTCTCCGTCATCTCTACACGTATCCGCACTCAGAGTCTGACAAAATATTAAACAACCTGACAAATGCTGTTGTGACATTCTTATGGGAAGATGTATGGCGTTGGCGGCATGGCACTCGTATACCTACTTGACTACTTACCTGACTGCAGCGAAGCGGAAAAGGGGGGGTTATGTGTTTGACCTATATATACGTATGTATGTTTTGTTGCTGTGTCCACTCGTAACTACTCAACTGATTTTGATAAATGATACGTCGTTCATTACATTCGTCTTGGTGGCGCTAGTGTCACTGGGTATAGAAAATAAAAAAAAATGGGGCGAATTATATGCGCTTTAATGTGCGTGCTAAGAAACTTTTCTCAAGACCCTCGAGTGTGGTATCAAAATAAAAGACTGTTATAGGCCGGTACGGAAATATTTGCTAATATTGCACAAGCTCTGAATAATTCGCCAAGTTTCGAACTAAGTATTTACGGATTTTTCATAGTGTTCTACCTGTACTAAAACAGGAAATAAATGAATGAAACGTAACAACAAAACCGAATAAGGTACGCTAAAAAGCAATTTTATTTAACACTGTACTAATATAATGATATTTAAGTGTGTTATTATAATAATTTTATCGAATCTCAAAAATTACTTCATCTACACACGTATCATAAACCCTCTTTACTGCGTACAAAACCCGCATGTTACGATCAGCGTATTGTTAAACTACTTGGTAAAAACTCATTTCTTATCTGAAAAATTACACATTATGACCATAATGTGTAATCCGACTGCACTTTAAGGAGGGTAACGTTATATCGGTTTAATGATAATTCCTAGGAACACGCAGATGAAGTTGCGGCCATCAGCTAAGTAATAATATAAATTATTTATCGTTATTGTTTACTCAACTATAGTAATCGAAAATCGTAAACCTGATTGAAACGCCATTTTGTAGGCGACGGTACTATTTATGCAAATACTACAAATAATAGACTCGCGGTACTCACGGCTCGCGTCATGGCTGCCCATGGATGCCATCGGATACTGGTATTAGTTCATTCAGAACTCTGTCATACATACTCCATTGAATACCCCTATTTATAGTAATAATAATAATAATATTTATTTATTTAACAGAAACACGGTCAGAAACAGTTACATTATTAGATACTTAGCTAAAATTGTGATACATAATAATTGGAGCATCTGAGCCTGAGCTAGGTATAAACCTGTATTTCAGGCTACAGTGCACTTCCCATACAATACGATTTGCTAATTTAAGTTACATAGATCAAACACACATACTGAATAATTAAATAAAACTTGTTGACACTATTTAAATTGTAAGAGACAATTTTTACACATTTTTTTTTAACAAAGTAGAAATAAAAGGGCGTGGATGAACCTCTCTGTGTGTCGTATGAATGTGAGTGAGTGTGTGTGAGAGGGTGGGTGAGATTAAGATTAAGATTACTATACAGCAGTCTACACTCTACACTTTGTAGTTTCTCTGTTCGTACGCAGGTCTGTGATCAGTTTTGATGTTTGCAGTTTGTCAGTGTGTTGTGTTGTTTAGGAAGGAACGTCTACAATCTAAAAAGCCTGTCTGTCATAATATCCCATCAATCAGCCCACATTCACCCACCACTGGGCTTAGGCTTCTTTACCACGCCATCTGCTCCGGTCCTGAGCCGCCCACTGTCTCCATAATGTCCCAAAAATAAATCGTTGTTTACTTTTAAATTCATATGGTGAAAATGTATTTTTATGAGACTTAATATTTATATGAAATAGGCCCCATGACACAAATACGGAAAATCACTTATTAATTAGTGATTCTAATAACTTGCTTATTAAGCACAGTTAATTATAAGTACTTGTACCGCGAGGCCATAGCTTCGACGCGACCTCATTGACCCCTATTTTCAATTATCTCATTATCTTCTACTCGTATAGTTATCAGTGATCACTTATAAGTTATCACTATGCATCATTCATCACACGTTTTATACATTAGTGTATGCACGCGCACCTAACGTACGTATGTATGTATACAGGGTGACATTTAATTAGCTGGCCAAGTTTTGGGGAATGATAGTTTGTACCCATTATTATGAACAACTTTCCCACAGAAACGTTGGTCGCAAAGGAAAAGTGGGTGTTCAAAATTTAACGCAAAATTTCTAAGATTGCCTACATCAAAATTATGTTTCTCCAACTGGGGTCATACGAAAAGTTTTGACTACTTCCACACTTGCATCATCAAGGACCACACAAGAACCTGTTTTTGTATATTTGAAAGGAGACATAGGAATTTCGAAACATGCCCCTGATACATTTCCTTGTTTATACAATCTTAAAAATACCTACTCAGTAGTGTTTCACAGTGCAACAGATGTAGCATGGTGCAGTTTGTTTTTCACCATTAACTTTCCGTTCCCTAACCCTAAAATATGCATCTACAATTTAGGAATTGAGTTTGGTTTACTAGAAAAGTCTATTTGACGTCATTGACAATATTTGGCCAATTTTTTACTTGACGGTTACATTACATGGCTAGGTATACCTGACGCCAAGTTTCTTGGCGCCTGATTGCCGCCTGGAGTAGCGGCGCATGGCAACAAGATAATGCATGGGCGGGAGAGAGATGGTGGCCTCCCTCAAGCGCCAAGAAACCTTGCGATATCTGTACTATCATTCCCCAAAACATGGTCAGCTAATTTAAAGGCCCTGAATGCACTAAATAGCCATAACATGATTGACAGCCAAATAATAAGATAAGTATGGAAACCTACTGAATACCCCTGGCCAGCCCAGCGCCACTTCTCTGAAGATATTTATTATGAGCCCATTGGAACCAAATGAGTCAATGAGAGGCTAAGTAGCAACCTGCACTAAGTATCGTTGCGGTTTTATCAAACAGCCTTAGCAATTTCAAAGTGAATACAAACACATTCTTTATTTTCGCGGTGGAAAATTTTGTGCTTGAAACGTGTCTAATTATGAAGCATCATCGATCATCCTAGTCGCTTCGAAGGAATTCGTATCTACGCGCGTTTCCAACGAACACTTCGAGCGTCGTAAACTTACAATTAGCATCCATTATGCGTATTTAATTTCTGCTAATGTGCGAGAATTCGATGTCCCATATAACGATCTCGCAGTTTTTATTTTTGTATGGCGTGAAAAGAGATGCGAAGTGACTGCAAACCACGGTCCCCTGCCTGGCCCTGGATCCCAGAGTAAATTTATAGAAAATCACGTCTTTCATTCGCCAATATTCGTCGTCATATTTATTTATTTATTGGTTTTAGGAAGACTAACAGCTATAATAGAAAAGACAATTAGAAATAACAGAATAGCTAACGAGCCAATAACAAGTCTCCACCTACATAAAACTAATATATAGCTAAATTACCCAGAATAAAGGTTTAACAAGTGTGTTTAAAACGAAAAAGAATTAGAGAAAAATGTTACAGGATAACGAATAAAATAAAAATTTAGTCATTTGTGTCAGTCGGTATTGACAAAAAATTGTTGAGAAATCTTGCGACGGGTAGCATTAGCTTATGTAGTTTAGTAAAAACACTTATATATATATATATATATATTATTTACTTGTACTTCCGCATATCTGCTATTAAATTTATCATTTCCATGTCAGGTTTACTAGAAGAATGTGAATTTTCATGTGCAATAAAATTTATACAAAATATCCCAGACATTATCCAATATTCGTCAATTCATGTTAATATCTGATTCGTCTTTAATGTCGGCCAAGGATCGCGCCCTGGTCACTTTTAGCTAGCTTGAATTTCTAGGTATCTCTACGAGTAGTAGGTATTCTGAGCCATCAGCCTTCACGGGTTGCTTGTAACAATTCATCTGTAATTAAATCCAATCGCCGATTATCAAATATCTCTGTCGCGGTAAAGTGTGGGCTGTCAGTTTGCGTGATTTCGATAATGCTACCGTTACGTAGAATTTATAACGTCATTTGCAATTAAAGCAATTTTAACTGTAGCATGTCTCCAATGCGTTTGTTGATATTTCAATATTTATGTCGCAATGTGGAGCAAACCTTTTCTCTTCTCGGTAGCAACGTGTAATTTTGTAATTATATCTGTCACCGTGAGATTGTCAAACAGTTAGTTGATAAACTACCGCGTTAGCTGATCAACTATCGACAGGTAGTAAACGAGACCGACAGGGTTTAGAATTTACGTTTATTTTGTTCTTACATGTCAACCTAACACGGAGACTATTCGGGGGCTTCGCTGCGCTCGCCCCCTCTAGTCTTCACCTAAGCTACCGCAGTGTTTTCCCTGGTATTTCATTTTCAATTCAAGTTTAATCCAGTTTACTATTTAGCGGTTTCAACCGTTAGTTTATCAACTACTGGCAAAGTCATTGCCAGTTTCGTGAAATTACACTTTTAATTAGAGTTTTTTTTAGTTCATTATTATTTTAATTTCAAAGAAAAAGTGGTTTTTTGTTGAACTTCATCTCTAGTTTTTTGGTTGTAAAGACGGCATACATTAAAATTAGTGATGCAACGAATACGAATACGAATATTCGTATTCGCCAAATAATAGACATTTACCGAATATTCGTATTCGGCAAATACGCGCGTCGGTCGTCGGCACGTAAAAATACGTCGTGTGTGAATTTGGCGAGAAGATATCCATTTTCCAAGTCTGAAAAAACCCGCCCAAAAATATTTTTCTCTGAAGCCATTTGTTCAGTCGCCTCGTAAAGACTTTTTTCAACAGCTGGAAACATCCAGACTGAAAAAAGAAATCGCCTTAAACCAGAAAATCTACAAATTTTATGGTTTTTAAATAAAAAATTGCCTATTGTAGATTTTAATTATTAGGAGAATAGAAATTCATCAAATAAATTAGTCTTTTATTCAATGGCGAGATATTCGTATTCACCGAATAGTAGGTTTGATATTCGTATTCGTAAAAGTAGTATTCGTTGCATCACTAATTAAAATGGCAAGATCGTAACAAAAAATATATTCAGAGTATAGTAATTTGTTTTATTTATACTTAAATAATAAATAATGCGGCTAGCTACACTTAATTTCTATGATTTATACCAGATACTGCAGTGGGCCTCTCAGAACCCTCGTCACCAGTTACGTTACACAAAAATCATGTCACCAGTCAAAGGTTAAGATAGTGGTTATGTATTTTGCGTCGATACACATCTTGATAGGATCTAGAACTACAAGTATTACTGTTGTGTGCATTTACAGAGAGTTTAGGCCGGTCTTTGATTATTGCCGGAAGAATACCCGTTATATTCGTGTAGTAGATCAGGGAAAATTGAAAGAACAGAATTCTGGATTTGAATTGTCAGTACTTGACATTGTCTCTATCACATAAAAGCCTGTATTTAAGTATTGACACTAGGTCTGAGGATATAACCTTCATGGCTACTTCAAGCTTCGTATCGAGCCATGTCGCTATCTTATCTTTGTGCAGAAGAGATAAGTAGTCACAAGATACGCTTCTGATATTATACCTACGTATTGTCTGGAGCCCCCTTCTTGATAATGGTGACTGCTCTTTGGATTTTTCTTCTTGCGCCTTTGCAATGTTTTTTCACGTAATGCTTACCGTTGATAAAGTTACTATAGAAATTTCTTTCATTGGTCTTGTATATGTTTTAATTCTTAATCACATGTTAACTTTGACACAATTGTATAAGGTAATGCGTAATTAGAATTAGGTACAATTTGATAACCGTTTATTTAGCCGTGTCCTCAATTTGACCCTTTGTATATGTCACCGTAAGACTGTCAAAACCGTTAGTTGATAAACTATTTTTTGCTCGTAAGTTTGTCAACTACCGACAGATAGTAAACTGTAGCGTATTGCTTACTGTATGACGCCTTAGTTGATAAACTAACGGTTAAAACCGTTAAATAGTAAACTGATTTAAACTTGAATTGCAAACGAAATACCAGGGCAAACACTGTGGTTGCTTAGGTGAAGACTAGAGGGGGCGAGCGCAGCGAAGCTAGGTTAGGTTAGGTTGGCTAACCTTCGTGTTAGGTTGACATATAAGAACAAAAGAAACGTAAATTTTAAACCATTTCGGTCTGGTTTACTATTTGTCGAGGGTTGATCAACTAAAGCGTTAGTTTATCAACTATCGGTTTTGACTATCATACGGTTACATATACAAGGTGACATTTAATTAGCTGACCATATTTTGGAGAACGATAATACCCATCATTATGAATCACTTTCCCCAAAAAACATGCTCTAAAACGAAAAAATTATTGATTTCCCTTAGTAACTTGTATTCAGTTGATCGGGTCAATGTACTGAGGGACGAAATAATTTTTTCCTTTGCGACCCTATGTTTCTTGTGAAAAGTTGTCATACTGATGGGTACTATTATTCTCCAAAATATGGTCAGCTACTTAAATGACACCCTGTATAAGACTGATATAAGTGTATGTAAGATATAAGAGTGATTTGATTCTCAAATATAACGTGATAGGTACTCATAAAGTCTGAGTGTTCATCAACAGTGTGAAATTTAAATTAGTTGCTGCGACAAATAATAGATAGATAGAGTCCCGGTGGGGGCAAATACTTGTTTGTTGAGAACAGATGTTTGTACCCTAGTCATGGTTGTTTATTTATCTATGTATAATATTTATCTATATAAGTATGTGTATCGTTGTCTAGTACCCAAGATACAGGGAATCCTAGTTTGGGGCTAGATCAATGTGTGTAAATAGTGTCCAAGGTATATTATTATTATTATTATTATTATTATATCTTTATTCGTTGTTACCACATACAAAATCAATAATTTGAAATAATCTACACACATAAAGAAAAGCATGCATTGCAACAAGAGAAAAGGCCCTGGCGCAGGAAAATGATGAAGATGATCCTCAACGCGGATATTCTGCCAGAACGATCGCAAAAATGACTAGCTTTTGCTTGTCATCTATAAAAGAGTGGCAATATAATGTAAGAAAACATCTTTACTATCATAGAATAGAAATAAAAAATAAATAAAAGTGAGAGAGGTAGATGAAAGGTAAGAGAGATGAGAGAAAGATAGAATCTGTCACATCAATGTAAGTATAACTATATGAATAATTCGAAACCTCTAGCGAAAAAATATATTAATTGCGAATGGGTATCACCACAATGAAATAGGTAAATATAATTTAGGAGGGTATGAGGATGAGATCTTTCGAAGGAAATCAAGTTAGGGTATGGAAAGTGGCCAGGGCAATAAGCTGTCATTGAAATTAAACGTCAACTTGTCTTCTGCAAATTTAGTAGGGATTGAAAGCATAGCTCCTTGATCATTTGTTTGGATGGAACCAATAACAAATTATTTGTATGTCCCAGTTTGTCAGTGAGACGGTAAACAATCTATGTCAATGGTGCCAGCCATAACAAGTTAATACTACAACTATATACACTCGGACACCTGCCTTATGATTAATCTACCCACGGCAAGACTGGCTGACACCAAAAACGCGCTATCGTTTTCAATAATAAACTACTAGAAGCAAAACTTATCGATTTCATGCGCCTTATGACGACTCTGCACGATTCATATTTTCAGCCAGTAGCATCAATTTATCAGTCGTAATCATATCATCAATAACTTTCGATTACGTAATTGATATTTGGGTAATCATTCCTATATTTAATCTATACCTTCACCCAATTTGATTGTAGTTAATTATTCTCAGAAGTATACTACTAGGGCGTAAAGATATTCGTACTATAGTATAGGTACAAAGCGCATTAGTTGTTTTTTCTCAAGTTCGAGTGAGCATGCTCAGATTGCAGGTCTGTCGTGCTACTGGCACAGTTTTCCCCTTTCCTCGTGAAACCACCGCGGAGTCACCGCATCGTTCTAAAACAACGATTTGTAGCGATCATCGCTTTGCGGTTTCCATCCACATTCCATCAATGTGTACCATGAGCGAAGCTACTTATCACTCTTTGCACCTTAGAGATTAGGAATCAAAATAAGTGATGTTTTACAGTAGTTAAATAGTAATCTGGGACCTCGACACCAATTTACTTCATCGAAATGCTATTAAATCAAGTCAAGAGTATTTAATCTTCTCGTTTAGTCATACTATGAGTTACTAAATTTATTTCGTATTTTCTGGTGATATAACATAACTCAGACTCCTATTCTGCCAACAACCCTCTTCGCTCCCGCAACTTTAGACTTTAGACTTTAGGATGTGATTGATTAAAACCGTCGATGCTGTGTTACTTACGCCTTATAAATGTTATGTATTACGATCCAATATCGATTTTGCCGTTTCTATTTGTCAGAAGAACGGCAGCTAGGCCTAGTTCACGTATCGATACGGACGTGGGCGATGTCCGATATTGAGATATTGAAAACATCATATTACTATTTGTGACTTTCGAGAGAAGTCTACGTTATAATTGACAGTGGCAAATTTATACAAACATAAACGCTGGGCTGAATTCACATAAGGATTAGCCGAGCTGCAATACCACATAAGGGTCTCACAGGCAACTAGTGTTGAGTACGCTCCAGAATGAAATTGTCAGCAAAAATGACGTCATTGTCAGCAAGTTGACAGGGCGCCAACACATTTTGAGAACTGTAACATCCAAACAGTCCAGTACCAAATGAGAAGCCTCAAAAGCCGTTGTGGTCGCAATATAAATTAGACCAATGCTCTTCACAGCTTGCGCCATTCGTAAAGCTTGTTGCTAGAATTAATTTACGAGTATATTCTGTACTGGATTTTGAGCCTCTCGGGAGAAAAAACTTAGAATGACATGACATGTGGGTAGGTACTAGTAGGTAGAAAAGCAGCTTTCTACGCCAATGACTTTGTGGCGTATAAACTGCGATTGTAAATAGCGATGCGCGCCCATGTTGGGGTGCTATATATTTCAGTACTCTGCAGATGGGTGCTTCCGCCAAAGAAGCTGTCAAAACAAAACAATAGAACGGTCAAGTGAGGCAACAGATACATACTACACGCATTCTGTGAACATTTCAACCGGTATTACGGTTCATAAGATATAGCCAAAGCAGACAGACGGAGGCTTAGTAATAGCGTGGACCAACAATTCGAGAGGACAGACAACCGTCATACTTTGCAGCGTAAATCTTTTAGTTTAAATGTTATTGCTAGATAGAGCTACTAGTTTGAAACAATATTATTCATCGGATTTACGACTTTGTACTTTCTTTCTTGTAAAGGTAGTATCGTGGTGATGCGCTTAACTTAATTTAGGCAAGAATAAACAAGGCTTACGCGTCTGACCACGCACGCATTTATATGTGATTCGAATGCGACAGTCGTGCGCATGCATTTGTATTGTGTAGGTGTTACTTACGTACGGTACACTTTCGTGTGTGCGTTGTTTTGGCCGCTCCGTCGTACACAATAGTAAAAGCGCCATCTCTGATTTTCCGTCGATATTACAATGGCTTTAACTACGCCGTCGGCCTAAGCACCCAGCGTCTATTGCGTGGAACAGTGAAATCAAATAATACAGGATTTTGGTTTCTAGCTGAGTACGTTTTTTTATATAGGGTGGTCTGTCCTCTCGTTGGTAGGTAATATGTTCCCGTTTGGCACCCTTTGGGTACGGAACTCTGAGATCCATAGCGCGACACCTCTTCCCATACTCGGTTACATAGGCACAGCTGCTACTAAGCAATTGTTGTGACAACTTATTCCTTACTCCTTGCAAATAAATGCGTCTATGACTAAAGTAAAACAAGTAAATTCTCGGTGAGTACTGACTGAGTAAACAATTAGCCCCCCGCCCCTCTCCTCCCCGTCGCCGCCGGATGCCGACGACGCACGTCTGATGACGGGGCTCTAACTAATCGAGTTACCTTACCTGGCCCTGGCTGATGTAGCCAAGCCCGCCATCGGGTTACTAGGTACAGCGGACTGGAGAATGCGTTTAGGTGTAATGTATTTACAGGAGGGTGAGACGAAATTTTAACTTTGGTGTAATATTCTCGGCGAAAATGCGTTTATATTTGTCATACTCTGTTCGATATAGATGTAATATTCAAAGGATTGAGCAGCAGCTGATAAGAACATATTCAAAAATTTTCACATTTCTCTACTGCAATCTTGCGTCATGGCACAGAAGGTGTTAAAATTGCACGTAAGGTTTTTCTTATCGCTTCCTTCTACTACTTACGATTATAAACGAATTGACGCCTCGTTTAAATTTGATAAATAAACAATTAATGACATTGTTCAAATTGAAACCTCGATTAATAAAAAGTAGAGAAAATTAAAATAACGCCTAGTCCCTTCTGAAAGAAAATTTAAGTAAACTTCCATACCTATCTAATCTATCTTCTGGAAGATCAGATAGGATAAAATAAGTTCCTAAGGTCAGATAAATGACGTTTCAAATTTCATAAGGTACACTAAGTGAACTGAACATTGAACAAGCACCTTTAGAAATAAATGCGAATGGCAACATCGTCCATCCATGCCACGTCACACGTCATCCTTTGTGGCGTCAACTGACGTTTGTGACTCGCCAATATCGTCGCCAGAGTGCTTTGTGTAGAGTGGCGACACGTGATGGCGCTAACAAGGGAATACATGGATCGAGTATGGGTGAAGGAGAATGCACGGTGAATGTTTATTAGCTTTGTTTCCGAAGCGTAGCAACTGTGTATCAGTTGTACTTTCGATTTACAAGGTTGAAAAAAATACGAACTTAAATATATATTTTTTAAATTAAAAACAATAATACATACTGGAAATTGTGAGAACAAGTAGTTGTTCATCGCCAACGCGTAGAGATACCTACCTACCTACTAACCAAAAAATGGCCGATGCAATTACCCGTGCGTGCAATCTGCTTGCCGTGGTACGTGGTACTTCTCACTTTATTTATAATAATAATAATAATAATAATACCTTGGACATTATTTACACACATTGATCTCAAACTAGGGTTCCCTGTATCTTGGGTACTAGACAACGATACACATAGTTATATAGAAAAATATTATACTTAGATAGATAAACAACCATGACTAGGGTACAAACATTTATTTTGTATTTATCATTTAAAATTTAAACTGACTCGGCAAATCAGTTGTACTGCTTTTACCTGAACCTACGTCACGGAAACAAAATGACTAAACAATTACGGTGTATAGCAAGAACCTCATGGCGACTATAACGCTGTACTCGTAGGATAGGATAAACTTATAAATATTGACGAAGACAATCTCGTATATCTCAGAAGATACTACTTAATTGGAGTGCGGTCTCTACATACCAACTTAGGCGTGCTGCCGTCTTCGTGGGTGGAAAATTGACTAGGGTACAAACATTTATTTTGTATTTATCATTTAAAATTTAAACTGACTCGGCAAATCAGTTGTACTGCTTTTACCTGAACCTACGTCACGGAAACAAAATGACTAAACAATTACGGTGTATAGCAAGAACCTCATGGCGACTATAACGCTGTACTCGTAGGATAGGATAAACTTATAAATATTGACGAAGACAATCTCGTATATCTCAGAAGATACTAATTGGAGTGCGGTCTCTACATACCAACTTAGGCGTGCTGCCGTCTTCGTGGGTGGAAAATAGGCTTTCTTAAACAATTGATGCCAAATGTCTTTATCTGTCTGGTGGATGTGTCATATCTTTCCCTCTAATTCTAATTTCATGAAATAGCCAACCATGGATTGATCAAGTCATGAAAAGGCCAACCATTTCATGATATAGTCAATTGTTTCATGAAATGATCAGCAAGGGTTGAATTTCACGAAAACATGTATTTTTAAAAGCATTTGTATTCAGTACTACGTTTTGTTTTTTTGTGTTATACATGTCCTACTAACAAGAAGAGTTATCAGGGGCTTCGCTGCGCCCGCCCCCTTTAGTCTTCACCTGAGCTACCGCTTTGTTTTGTGTTATACATGTCCTACTAACAAGAAGAGTTATCAGGGGCTTCACTGCGCCCGCCCCCTTTACTCTTCACCTAAGCTACCGCTTTGTTTTGTGTTACACATGTCCTACTAACAAGAAGAGTTATCAGGGGCTTCGCTGTGCCCGCCCCCTTTACTCTTCACCTAAGCTACCGCTTTGTTTTGTGTTATACATGTCCTACTAACAAGAAGAGTTATCAGGGGCTTCACTGCGCCCGCCCCCTTTAGTCTTCACCTAAGCTACCGCTTTGTTTTGTGTTACACATGTCCTACTAACAAGAAGAGTTATCAGGGGCTTCGCTGCGCCCGCCCCCTTTAGTCTTCACCTAAGCTACCGCTTTGTTTTGTGTTATACATGCCCTACTAACAAGAAGAGTTATCAGGGACTTCGCTGCGCCCGCCCCCTTTAGTCTTCACCCAAGCTACCGCTTTGTTTTGTGTTATACATGTCCTACTAACAAGAAGAGTTATCAGGGGCTTCGCTGCGCCCGCCCCCTTTACTCTTCACCTAAGCTACCGCTTTGTTTTGTGTTATACATGTCCTACTAACAAGAAGAGTTATCAGGGGCTTCGCTGCGCCCGCCCCCTTTAGTCTTCACCTAAGCTACCGCTTTGTTTTGTGTTATACATGTCCTACTAACAAGAAGAGTTATCAGGGGCTTTGCTGCGCCCGCCCCCTTTAGTCTTCACCTAAGCTACCGCTTTGTTTTGTGTTATACATGTCCTACTAACAAGAAGAGTTATCAAGGGCTTCGCTGCGCCCGCCCCCTTTACTCTTCACCTAAGCTACCGCTTTGTTTTGTGTTATACATGTCCTACTAACAAGAAGAGTTATCAGGGGCTTCGCTGCGCCCGCCCCCTTTACTCTTAACCTAAGCTACTGCTTTGTTTTGTGTTATACATGTCCTACTAACAAGAAGAGTTATCAGGGGCTTCGCTGCGCCCGCCCCCTTTACTCTTCACCTAAGCTACCGCTTTGTTTTGTGTTATACATGTCCTACTAACAAGAAGAGTTATCAGGGGCTTCGCTGCGCCCGCCCCCTTTACTCTTCACCTAAGCTACCGCTTTGTTTTGTGTTATACATGTCCTACTAACAAGAAGAGTTATCAGGGGCTTCGCTGCGCCCGCCCCCTTTAGTCTTCACCTAAGCTACCGCTTTGTTTTGTGTTATACATGTCCTACTAACAAGAAGAGTTATCAGGGGCTTCGCTGCGCCCGCCCCCTTTACTCTTCACCTAACACCTAAGCTACCGCTTTGTTTTGTGTTATACATGTCCTACTAACAAGAAGAGTTATCAGGGGCTTCGCTGCGCCCGCCCCCTTTACTCTTCACCTAAGCTACCGCTTTGTTTTGTGTTATACATGTCCTACTAACAAGAAGAGTTATCAGGGGCTTCGCTGCGCCCGCCCCCTTTACTCTTCACCTAAGCTACCGCTTTGTTTTGTGTTATACATGTCCTACTAACAAGAAGAGTTATCAGGGGCTTCGCTGCGCCCGCCCCCTTTAGTCTTCACCTAAGCTACCGCTTTGTTTTGTGTTATACATGTCCTACTAACAAGAAGAGTTATCAGGGGCTTCGCTGCGCCCGCCCCCTTTAGTCTTCACCTAAGCTACCGCTTTGTTTTGTGTTATACATGTCCTACTAACAAGAAGAGTTATCAGGGGCTTCGCTGCGCCCGCCCCCTTTAGTCTTCACCTAAGCTACCGCTTTGTTTTGTGTTATACATGTCCTACTAACAAGAAGAGTTATCAGGGGCTTCGCTGCGCCCGCCCCCTTTACTCTTCACCTAAGCTACCGCTTTGTTTTGTGTTATACATGCCCTACTAACAAGAAGAGTTATCGGGGCTTCGCTGCGCCCGCCCCCTTTACTCTTCACCTAAGCTACCGCTTTGTTTTGTGTTATACATGTCCTACTAACAAGAAGAGTTATCAGGGGCTTCGCTGCGCCCGCCCCCTTTACTCTTCACCTAAGCTACCGCTTTGTTTTGTGTTATACATGCCCTACTAACAAGAAGAGTTATCAGGGGCTTCGCTGCGCCCGCCCCCTTTATTCTTCACCTAAGCTACCGCTTTGTTTTGTGTTATACATGCCCTACTAACAAGAAGAGTTATCAGGGGCTTCGCTGCGCCCGCCCCCTTTAGTCTTCACCTAAGCTACCGCTTTGTTTTGTGTTATACATGTCCTACTAACAAGAAGAGTTATCAGGGGCTTCGCTGCGCCCGCCCCCTTTACTCTTCACCTAAGTTACCGCTTTGTTTTGTGTTATACATGCCCTACTAACAAGAAGAGTTATCAGGGGCTTCGCTGCGCCCGCCCCCTTTACTCTTCACCTAAGCTACCGCTTTGTTTTGTGTTATACATGTCCTACTAACAAGAAGAGTTATCAGGGGCTTCGCTGCGCCCGCCCCCTTTGCTCTTCACCTAAGCTACCGCTTTGTTTTGTGTTATACATGTCCTACTAACAAGAAGAGTTATAAGGGGCTTCGCTGCGCCCGCCCCCTTTAGTCTTCACCTAAGCTACCGCTTTTTTTGTGTTATACATGCCCTACTAACAAGAAGAGTTATCAGGGGCTTCGCTGAGCCCGCCCCCTTTAGTCTTCACCTAAGCTACCGCTTTGTTTTGTGTTATACATGCCCTACTAACAAGAAGAGTTATCAGGGGCTTCGCTGCGCCCGCCCCCTTTACTCTTCACCTAAGCTACCGCTTTGTTTTGTGTTATACATGCCCTACTAACAAGAAGTGTTATCAGGGGCTTCGCTGCGCCCGCCCCCTTTACTCTTCACCTAAGCTACCGCTTTGTTTTGTGTTATACATGTCCTACTAACAAGAAGAGTTATCAGGGGCTTCGCTGCGCCCGCCCCCTTTACTCTTCACCTAAGCTACCGCTTTGTTTTGGGTTATACATGCCCTACTAACAAGAAGAGTTATCAGGGGCTTCGCTGCGCCCGCCCCCTTTAGTCTTCACCTAAGCTACCGCTTTGTTTTGTGTTATACATGTCCTACTAACAAGAAGAGTTATCAGGGGCTTCGCTGTGCCCGCCCCCTTTAGTCTTCACCTAAGCTACCGCTTTGTTTTGTGTTATACATGTCCTACTAACAAGAAGAGTTATCAGGGGCTTCGCTGCGCCCGCCCCCTTTAGTCTTCACCTAAGCTACCGCTTTGTTTTGTGTTATACATGTCCTACTAACAAGAAGAGTTATCAGGGGCTTCGCTGCGCCCGCCCCCTTTACTCTTCACCTAAGCTACCGCTTTGTTTTGGGTTATACATGCCCTACTAACAAGAAGAGTTATCAGGGGCTTCGCTGCGCCCGCCCCCTTTACTCTTCACCTAAGCTACCGCTTTGTTTTGGGTTATACATGCCCTACTAACAAGAAGAGTTATCAGGGGCTTCGCTGCGCCCGCCCCCTTTAGTCTTCACCTAAGCTACCGCTTTGTTTTGTGTTATACATGTCCTACTAACAAGAAGAGTTATCAGGGGCTTCACTGCGCCCGCCCCCTTTACTCTTCACCTAAGCTACCGCTTTGTTTTGTGTTATACATGTCCTACTAACAAGAAGAGTTATCAGGGGCTTCACTGCGCCCGCCCCCTTTACTCTTCACCTAAGCTACCGCTTTGTTTTGTGTTATACATGTCCTACTAACAAGAAGAGTTATCAGGGGCTTCGCTGCGCCCCCGCCCCCTTTACTCTTCACCTAAGCTACCGCTTTGTTTTGTGTTATACATGTCCTACTAACAAGAAGAGTTATCAGGGGCTTCACTGCGCCCGCCCCCTTTACTCTTCACCTAAGCTACCGCTTTGTTTTGTGTTATACATGTCCTACTAACAAGAAGAGTTATCAGGGGCTTCGCTGCGCCCCCGCCCCCTTTACTCTTCACCTAAGCTACCGCTTTGTTTTGTGTTATACATGTCCTACTAACAAGAAGAGTTATCAGGGGCTTCGCTGCGCCCGCCCCCTTTACTCTTCACCTAAGCTACCGCTTTGTTTTGTGTTATACATGTCCTACTAACAAGAAGAGTTATCAGGGGCTTCGCTGCGCCCCCGCCCCCTTTACTCTTCACCTAAGCTACCGCTTTGTTTTGCCCTAAAATATTTTTTCGTTCAATGAAAGTTCTAATTTAACTATGTTTGGCTATTTCATGATAAAGTCAATTCTACGATATGGTACTCATGCACTGTAAATATTATTTTAAGGATTCATACTTACATGTTTAATCAAATTAAATCCTTTATCTTAGTAGTTTTTGGGTGGTTCCTATTAAAATTCAAGTTGGTTTTTAAGATAATTCATCGCGTTTACCGTCCGCCTAAAGGCGTGTACTTTTCCCGATTGAATCAGGTGGTGTTATCGAACCACCGACCCCCGCTGACTCAGCAGTTTCGTGATGGATGATGCTCAGACCTGTCTAGTTGTTATACTTGTCTTGTTATACCATGAGGACTTTCTTCCGCGCTTATCTCGTACCTCGTAGGGACTACTATCATACTGTATTAGGATAACTCAGCCTGATCATGTCCCACTTGAGAGCGTGTGGGGGAGCCTCCTTTGTTATTGCAAGCACTATGTAATACCTCTGTTTGACAAAAAATGTACAAATGTACTCAGGACTTTTGTTGACAGTTTTGATTTACTTTTTGTTGTCTGACGCAGCGTGCGATGGTGGTAAGGTTTTCGTGTATCTTGTAAAACTGCTATACTTTCAGGGTGTCTTTCAAGACTGGTTTTAAGGTTTAAAATCTACTTGCTTATGAACATTTACATTGCGCCACATGTATTGCCAGCATCATAATGCATGACGTGCGAGCGACTCAGCGAGAGTAACTAGGCCCGAGATAGAACGCGAGCTAGCACTGAACTCAAGTCAACTTTGGCATTCCATATAAAAATTCTATGGGATGTCAAAGTTAACCCGAGTTAAGTGCTAACTCCCGTTCCTTCTGCTGGGGCTAACATACAATATACGGGTTAAAAGATGGTGTACAAAAAGTCTTGCAAGTCATCCACAACACACTTTAGCTATGCTAATGCTACGCTATGATGTTTTACAATGGGCAAACAAACTGTTAAATTATCTCCACATAGAGGATGCTAAACGTTTGTAGATATACACAGAGTAGCTAAGCAAAGAGTTACGTTCATTAGGTCTTGTCTTAAATTATCTCCACATAGAGCACGCTAAGCGTTTGTAGATATACACAGAGTAGCTAAGCAAAGAGTTACGTTCATTAGGTCTTGTCTTAAATTATCTCCACATAGAGCACGCTAAGCGTTTGTAGATATACACAGAGTAGCTAAGCAAAGAGTTACGTTCATTAGGTCTTGTCTTAAATTATCTCCATATAGAGGACGCTAAGCGTTTGTAGATATACACAGAGTAGCTAAGCAAAGAGTTACGTTCATTAGGTCTTGTCTTTTGACATTTCCTTTTTGCGTAAATAATAAGCAATATTTTTCATTGGAAACGTCAGAAATGTAAAGGTTTTGTGCTGTCAAAAAACCATCAATAGATTGGTCAAAGTATAAAAGTAAGTAAAGCAATGCAACGAGTTTCGTTATTAAGAGAAAGTCAATATCCAGATCATAGAACCTCAGATGAATAAAACTCATTGTTGCTTTTGACAATGTTTATCAAGTACGAACGTACATGACTTTACCAAAATGTTTTGCGTAATCATCCCCAATGACAGAAGCGCGGCCTGAATCATTTATCCCCTCGTCATCTCAACCTGCACTCTCATTTACGAACAGATTAATTACCACATCCTCTTCCTACGAAAGCACTAAACATATCTAGATGAAGGTATCCTATTAGAGGTAATGACGCCGGCGCCACAGGATGAGGTAATTTGCGGTTACTTTACCTCACACCTCAGTAAGCCGAGCCGGAATTAACAGGCCGACCTCACTTGGAAATTGAGATCTAATTATAATGATCCGAGAGAGTATTTTTGAGTCTCGTCCAAAACAACTTCACTTTCGTAAATTAGACCCAGGAAAGATTAAGCAGGTGTTTATTTTTATTTGTTTTATGAATAGTTGATTATCGCACTGTCTGAAAATATTGGTACTTTTGGCTAGTTAACGTAAATACCGACGATAAAGCAGAGTCAGCACACAAATAATGTGTTTCATTGATATCCCCGCTCAAATTATCACTGGAATCTCTTCTGGTATCTGCTACTAACTAAATATAAACCATGTGTTAGCTAAATGCACTTTTTAGTGAAGCTTTTTTTTTTGTAACTGTGTACCCACTCTGTCTGTTAGTTATTCGGTAAAACCACTACAGAATAACCAACCTTTACATTGGTTGGTACTACCTATACTTATGACAATCTGTTTCCCTTAACATCGCGGAGCCGAGAACACCTCACTCGGTCGGATCCCGTTTGCATTCCGCACACTTGCAAATAAAGTTGTGCATAGTTGCATAACTATTTACATACATTTCCTATGCATAGAAGAGTTAATGAACGCGGTCGGACAAGCCGGCAATCGCGGACATCTTGAAATGTCGTTTTATTTGCTGATCGTTTTGGTAGATAGTTCGGTTTGTGTTGCACTGGTTGGGCAATTGTACACTATGCACAAAAGTAAGATAGGCTAATTAGTATGACTGGTCCAGCCATATTTTGGGCAGACTGTACGAGTACCTGCATAAATATGGTACATTTTACTAAGGTTTCTGATTGATATAAGTATGGTACTCATATGGGAGACGGCAATTGCGTATGAATGGGAAACGAGGACTAAGTATTGAATATTGAGACCTAAATCCGAATGTTTCGTCCGCTTATAGAGACAGACCCTTATTTTCACAACTCTAAATAACCGCCTCCCTTCACCACTCCAGGTCAAGAAGATGGCGGAGCGGGTATCCAAATGCCGCGATGATGTTGCGAAGAACCGGGAGAAGTACCAAGCCGCCCTTCAGGAGATCACCGCTTGCAACCCGCGCTACATTGAGGACATGACGACGGTGTTCGATCGCTGTCAACAGATGGAGGCGCAGCGACTGACATTCTTTAAAGATGTGCTCTTCTCGTTTCACAAGTGCCTCAACATTAGTCAGGACCCCACGTGAGTTAATGTTTCTGTTAGGGTTCTGATAGACGTTGTCTTCAATCAATCAAATCAATAGTCTTTCGTCGCTTACTTGAACTTGGCATGCCCAGGATGGTTAAGTTAAACTTAATCAATTTTGGCGCCCAAGTTGGGACTGGTGGGTTGAAACTGGCGCCCGATAGGGTATTACAATGTCCCAACGTGTCGCTGTCTTAAACGGGCAATTGTATCACATTGATAAAAGTGTGCGAGCTCATGTCTAAATTACCGTGACCGTTTCAAACTTTCCAGGCTACCCCAAATATACGAAGAATTCAACCATACGATAAACAACGCAGACCACCAAAAAGACTTGAAGTGGTGGGCAAACAACCACGGTGTCAACATGGCGATGGCATGGCCGGCCTTCGAGGTAACCAGCCTAACTGGCTCACTTTCCCACCCCCGCGTTACTGCTGCATAACGTATTTATATGTACAATAACAAACGGACTCAGCTGGGGCGGGCAGCATACATAATTTAGTATGTAGAACGGCCCAGATAATTTATTTTCTTACTGTAGGCCACACTGTCTGTGCACCTCGCTGGAATGCTTGAACATTAGCGCTGTCAGTCCGTCGCAGCACCAGGTGCTCAGATATTGTGACCGTGTTCTATGCATTACTTATGTATGATTTCGATATTAACTTAATGAATGCCTAACCTAGTTGAAGTGATACCCTTCATCTTGTCTTTTTTCTTGTGTTCCGGTTTAGAATTCTATATTAGGAGTACCACGTAGCCCCTTTGGAATGCATAAGCGTAATTCCTTCTTACAATGTTATATTCCTGGCATGATTGATAACTCTGAATTGTAGTTAGTCTATCCTTCCGTTTCAGAATGTCTGTTTAGTCTTTTTCTAAATTTCAGTTATAGTAGTTTCAACGCCCATTAACATAGTATGCTTAATTTACTTTAGTATTGGTTTTTAATACGCGGTTCTTGCAGTTGTATTGATAGTGGCATGAGTCACCACTCAAGGCCTGTTGTAATGTGAAGTATAATATTTGCGCCGCCGTGTGTTATCGCGACAGTTTAGCTGCGATTCCATTGTAATCCATTTTTGTTTGCCGACCGGTCGTCAAATATTGGGAGTTCAAGTTCATTTCTATCCGAAAAAAGAGATTGGTAGAATCCAAATCGTGTCCGTGGCCTGGCGGTATTTGCACATCTGAAACGATCGTGCGGGTAGCAACATCTGGCCGAGACGGGCACTGGATGGGTGTTCGTTTCAATGTGGCATTTGTTTCGGGCGCTTCCGTGTTTCGGATGACACGTTAATCTATATAGGTCCCGGCTACAATCGCGACTCGGTGGCAGTAGACGTAAAGCTGTGTCAGATGCCCTAATAGGGCAGCTTGTTAACTTCTGGCAGTCGGATCGCCCAGTAGCCCTATACCCCTCCGTCAACCCGCACTGAGCCAGCGTGGTGGAGTATGGCTCAATCTTACTCGTATACGGCTACATTTATTTTTTAGAATCCAAATCAATCTTATTTGGCATGTTGTCAATATTCGGTGGTTGATTTGAACGTTCAGATTCATTGCTAGTTAGCACATCGCAAAAAAGCGATATCGCCCAGTGCCTTTCAGTCGCATGCCCAATAACGTTCAAACTGTTTAACTTGTTAAACGGAAGCCTGCGCCCGACGAAGTCCCGACCGAACGCTATAAGTACTTACCCGAGGCTGCGTCTGCGTTCGTCCACCGAGTGATAACCACGGCCCAAACTCTTCGCGACTACCGACCCCGGGAGCATGCCAGGGCTCTCAGCTCAAACCTAATGCAGCGAGCTCGCAGCCTCCGCCTGTCCCTGCCCTTCTGCTTCGGAGGAGATGAGAGTGACGGAACCCTCCGCAACCACAGAGTGGCGCCCTCCCTGAAGACTAGCGACACCTACTACGGCAGTAGCCTCTTCTATGGAAACCATTTCGGGGTATTACTTGAGCACTGCACTTATAAGCTCGCTCTCCTGAGTCGGAATGACGGGTTTTTGGTTGTGGTTTTAAATTAAGACACTTCAACAACAGCCGCATCAAAGTTTGACTCAAAATCATGTTGTCTGAAGTCTCGCGCTGGACTAAATGTTTTAATTTGCTGCCAGAAGCAAAATTAACGCGTTTCTAATTAGGGGAGCACTACACTGGTAGCACAAAGAGGGCTCACGGTGACACCGGAAGTACCGGAAGTAATGAAAATTTCGTGTTTATTTGTTGGCAACATAGAAAGTAAACTTCTTAGTTACACAGCACGCGGTGTTGTTGACACTCTCATCTCCTCATCTCACGTCGATGGCACAGCAGGAATTAAACGGGGACAGGCATACACAAAATGCTTTAGGGACAACACAGAACCGAGATGAATTACCTTTAACAGTGTAGGTTGTACATGAAGGACGGCTGTACATGAAGGATGGTTGTAGGAATCTGCATTTAATCTTACTGACTAAACAAGCATGGTTTGATTTTTGTCAACATCTAAAGCATACATCTATAACCTCAATACAACGATGCTCACGCAAATCACAAAAGATGCAATCAAACCGATTAACTAAATCAAGCTTTGAATGGATTTGTCAGTTTATTTATTTTAAGTTTGCCTTGGCACTCGCAACTCAACATTTGGGACCGTGTAGTACAAACTACAGACCCAGCGACATTGTTTCTGGACGGGCGATAGTACAATTGTTATTTTAAATAATACGCGTTTCACATTTGGGGTAAATGAGACTAAGCTATTGATGACCAATGTATAATGCAAAGCAATTTAGAGCCCAACACGCTTTAGATGAGTAATCAGCTGATATTCGCCATCTGTTAACTCCCAATGCAGTTAATCAAGTTCCACCTCGTAAAGTCGTAACGCCATCTTTCGGCCAATAATGGTACACCGTTGCGCCATCTATCTTCCGAGTATAAAACCACGTCCCGAATGTTATGTTGCGCGCGCGCGTTTTTGTGTTGCGGCTTTGTGACTCGATGTCGCCCGTCCGTAGGAGTACACGGAGGAATTCCGGGACATCGCCAAAGGCAAGTCGAAGGAGAGCCTGCCCACGGGGCCCATAACGCTGCTGAACCAGCGACCCGTCAGCGAGGACGTACGTGCAACCCACCCATCATACCCACGATACCCATCACACTAGAGACCCACGGGGGGACTACCCACAGCTGAGCGATGCCCGGATTCTAGCATATAAAATACGGAATCATGAACACAAATATTAGTGCATTTTTAGCTTGAACCAAATATGTACAGTTTGCGCCAAGTGTATTTGGCTCTGAGCGAACTGACACGTCTGTTTCTCTTTCTCACTCAACCTTACCCTGTGCGAGAAAAAGAGGTCACAGCTACCTTAGAGCCAACTTGGCGCGGCCTGTATTACTGACAGTTATTTACGTCGTTTATATTGGAGTTATAAAAACACGATGGATTGGAGTGGCCTACTCGTAATTGAGCCGCACTACCGGGTAAGCAAGCTGTGTGTAGGCCTCATTTTAATGATTCAAATGAGAATGATAAGCAAAGCATAGTAATTGGCATGCGGGATCTAAACATATGTTCTGGGATAAATTAACTATTTGGTCAAATGGTTCATTCTCGTTTCGATCTGAATGCAACAAGTACGAGTAGTATGTATGTATTTTATTTATTTTTTATTTTAACTCGTTGTCGCCTGCATGTTGAATGTGGCTTCACTGAATGCCTCCTGCGTATTGGCATGATTTTTTATAATAACTTAATATACATAATAAAGTAATAAAGATTTTATATACATATCTCTATAAAATACAAATATAATAATTATTTCTATGATTCACATTCGACTCCAATATTTTAATTATAAACCTCTAATGAAATGATTTTCATAAATATCCATTAAAAATAAGTGTGATAATTTTGTCCAGGGTCTTGTTTCATAGTGTCTTTACTTTAGTCTCTTCCATAAGATGAATTAAATTTATATATGCGTGAAATCTACCACAACACCAACGCTATATCAAAGACGCTATAAAACAAGCTGACTACGAACCAGAAAATATAGCCTTCCTCCCACCACAGGAACTACCGCCCATCACCAATACAAACCACAAACCTTCAAGCAACAGTGCGAAGAGCAACCACACGGACCTACCCAATGCCAGCGCCAGCAACGGCCACGCAGGCAACAGCAACTCTAGCACCATCGACAAGAAGACCATCAGTGCACCCGTGGCCGTCACGTTAGTAGTACCAGACGTAACGTGTGTTGCGACGAAATCGCAACAGATGTCGCTAATGTGCTGAATGTTAAATTCTATACTAATCTACATCGCGTAAGCGAATTGAAAGGCGGATAAGGCCTGGGCCTCTGGCTCTTTTTTCATTTGGTCATATCATCACACTTACACTATTCTAGAACAATTTCGTCATTATCCCTCTTTTATCCTATCTACCTTTTGCTTTTCCTTTCCCTTCCTCCTCCAAGAAGTGAACAATAATATGCTAGCGCCGTCCCGAACCCTCTCAATCCGACTCCTTTCCCCTCCCTTCCTCCAGTATCGAGCGTCTGGAGATCTACGCGTGTTCGTCCACCGCGGAGCAGATCGGCGCACACGTGCTGCGCATGTCCGTGCGCCCCGGACGCAGCGACTTGCCGGCGTGGGTGCTTCCGGGCCTCACCGAACGAGTTGTGTGCGCGTTAGTCTGACTCACTGTACCTATACAGTTTTGTGTTAGTTGGACTTTGGATTTTCTTATAAATCAGTTTGTATAATGTATTATGATTAAGTAGGTATGACATAAATTTAAAGGTCTGTTACATTTAAATCGTTGTTTTTTATACTGTTAAAAAAAATATAATTAACGTTAATTTAGTAACAATAAGTTTGTTTGTGGTCCTGTTTAAATTCCAGTGAGTGGAACTCTGATTAGAATATCGGTCGCTAACTCCGTGTCGAGTGAGCGGCGACCTTCCAACCTAACGGACCCCAGATTTCGCCTGTAACACTCTTCCCCCCGCAGCAACGGCACCGCGCCGCCCGGCCCGCCCGCGCCCAAGTCCACCAAGTCCTCGCCAGCGCGGGGATCCGCCGCCACCGCCGCTGCCACCGCCGCCGGCAAGGCCGACAACCCCTTCGACGAGGACGACTGGGACGAGGACGACGCCGGAGTCTTGCACGACACCGGCGAACCGGGTGCGTACACAACATGACGACACGCCACACCTCTCTGATACTTGGTGGTGGAAGCACAGCTTTGCACGTCCCGCATCGAGCCAGGAAACTCACATTTATTTTTTTGTGTGACGTAAAATTACGATCCAATTTGATATTGATGCAGCAAGACACTAAGAAAAGTCTGCTAACACGAGCGCAGAAAGTTCATTGCTAAAATAAATAGCGAAATAGTTGTTCAGTTATGTTCATTAGAATCCAAAGTGGCAGTTTGTATTTAAAAACGAAAGCAGATTGCCACTATTGATCGTAATGGAATCGTATATAAATATCAACATATCTTTTGTTCTCTTTGTGCAGGGGTACCTGTGCGGGCACTATACGACTACACTGGCGCAGAGAGCGACGAGCTTAGTTTCCGACAAGGTATACTACATACCATCACCAGCACCATCTGCTATCCACCATCATCACCGTTAGCGACATCTACATGCAGATTAGCGAACTAGTGTAAAAATCAATACAAAAACCTAAATCACACTAGTGGAATATTAACCATATATTTTTATTTGCTAGCTCGTCGCTAAACCAAACCCTTAAGCTGTTTCGCTTAGCGCACATGCATGGGTGGAAATGATGATGTAATTAATGTACATAAACACATATATTTTAGCAATTTTACTAAATATTGTCTTTTTATTTCAGGCGACCTCTTCGAAAAGCTGGAGGATGAGGATGAACAAGGCTGGTGCAAGGGTCGAAAGGACGGCCGCGTGGGCCTCTACCCCGCCAACTACGTTGAACCCACGGGACACTAGTCCGGCCCTGGACTGGAGCCCTGCTGGTGGGAGGTGCTGTCCACTCCCAGAACTAACGGACCCCAGCCAGAGAGGAACACTTTTATCGCCGCTTGAACGTCACACTGGCGATGTCATTTCCCGAGCGAGATTACAGTGCATGACTTGAGTGTCCGTCAAACTTTGAGTTGTCGGCTGTGCATCCGGACCACATGCCAGTTTGATAGCAAATTTGTGGCTGTTGTGAGTATGGGGTATTTGCGTAAGAGCCAAGCTCTGCGTAGGCACGTTTTACGAAACGTCTTCTTAATGCGGGAAGATTACGCAAAACTCTTTTCTAGAGGGCACTGTGTGCCTGACACTTGTCAAATATTGCCAACAGCAAAGTTCTATGGTGTTGACTATACATTTCTCTGATTAACGAAACTCTTTGCTATCACAATCATATTTTTGCAAAAAATAAATGTTTAGTTAGAAAAACAACACAGCCTTCCATGAAAGAGGTCCCGGGTTCGATCCCAACTTGCTTTACTTTGTAACCTCGGACGACCGAAACTCTTTGCTTAATTACTCTGTGTTTGTCTCAGACACTCAGCGCCCTCAACGAAGGAACTAATTGGACAGTTGAGTCCGCATGTCATTTCACTTCATGCACGCACTTGCGTACATCGTGTCGGCTTACTGTCGTGCATGGAACGTGCCTTCATTAGCAAGGTAGAACCTTTCACTCGCACAATCTCGAGAGATGGTGTAATTTATGCAATAACTGTTACATGTTATGATGACGGGAACTGTAGGTGGTTTATAACCAACTGCCTTAGTTGTCCGTTAACATAAACTTTACGTTTTAAAGCAGTAAAGTTGAGAATAGTATTATCCCGTGTCTGTGAGTCGCGGCATTCCTTTATGGTTGGAAATTTTATGAATTGACCATTTCTCATGAACTTAGAGTTTCATCAGGAGGTGCATTCAGGGGTGATCAGTCCAGCTACAATAATCGCCATTCTTTACGATCTTTTAGGGTGTAAGGAAATTTCTTATATCCATGTTTTCAACACCAAAAACTCCTACAGGTCGTTTCATCACGGTAGGCGGTGTCTAGAGTCGGTTTGATTCATACTTAGCTTATTTTATATGTTAACAGAGGTTACATAAGTGATACTTCTGACATCGGTAATGATCATTATTTGTTTACCATACGATGAATCAGCGGCGTATATTAGAAACTTTCGGTAATGCAATCAGAATACCGTGTACAAGTGTATTGACTCAGTCTATAACAGACATTATTGGACTTCACGTTGTTTATCGTCATGTTTTGAAGTATAATGGGAGTAGAGAAAGGCAACATATAACATAAAATGTATTATAGTCAACTATTGTTTATACATAGTCATTTCCAGGTGATGTTTTTAAGTAAATTTAAAATTAATCTACCTTTTGTATTCCTTGTACGAAGATAATGGCGGTTTTGAATTTGCCTCCGTTTATGAAGTTATATCGAAGACTTCTAAATAGTCTGTGCAAATTCACTTGGCGATAGCAGGTCTTCGACAATTTATAGAAATAAAGTTACATAAATCACCTTTTGTATCATAGAGGCATTAAAATCGACCATTCTATCACCAATCACTGCAATTCAGAAGTAAGCTGGCTATGTTTTTTAAAAGTTTTCGAAATATGAAACAAAAAATCATCGAAAATCTGTGACTTAGGTCATAGCCATAGCTCAATAGAAACTTTTTGATGTACCTATTTAAACTTAACGGCGAACTAATTTTTCGAAACATGTAACTGAGTGTTTTGAAAGCAAAGACCACCGTCCCTGGGAATTTAGAGAGGGCACTCTTGCTTTTGGATCCCAAAACTAATGAATGAGATGTTTTTATTGATTTTTCTGTCGGCTCTGTATTAGAGAGAGCTACAAGTCTTGTAGGTTATAAAAATGTTGAATGAAATGTGACAAGTGTAGCATAAGTGAAAACCTTGCCTGGTGGGGTCTACATGGTCTATGGACATATTTTTGGAAGATAATGTTTATACAATATGTAAACCAGAATAATTGTCGGTGCGTAGCTTGTATTGGCATTTCTGTAGTGTGGCTCTAAATACTGTACCGATTTTATAAAGGGGCTTAACATTCACTGATAGAGAGGGGTTAGGTCAGCCAAATAGTAATGCAAAACCAAATCTGAGGCAATGGAATTCATATTTTGTGATATACATAGTAGGTGGGAGATCTAGCGCGATGCGGTTGAATGTACATACACGATGACATCTCCTTGTCGTGCATATATAATATTTATTTCCCATTGTATATAATGGTAGACATGTGAAGTGTAATAACGGGGCCGGGCGCTGAGTGACACTAACAGAGGCCTAATTGTGACGCTCTCGGTTCCGCTTCTCCGCAACTATAGTTCGAAATTGTAGCGTGTGATCATTTCTTAAGCAATATTAGTTTAGCAACGAGATTTACTTTTAACGAACACTAGCGCCCCCTCGTTGTTTAGGTTTAAATTGATGTTTTAATTAATATATTTGAATTGTTTAGTCTGTCCTGTTTCAACTTGTACCCTGTTCGATTGTTATGAATATTTTGGGAGTGAAGCGCGGGCCTGCGATCTAGGTGTCGCCGGTTCGATGCTCGATGGAGTTCATATTTATATTGTAGGTAGTCCGTAGTCTTATTGTTTTACTTGTTATGGTTTCCGAGAGCTTTGTGCAAATTCTTTGTATTATATTATCAGAGCCGGGTGGTTATGGACCACGTATGTTAATATATTATTAATATTGGTAAAATAAAATTGTTACAGTATGAAAATAAGTGCTATTTCAATTCTATCCCAATCAGGACTTATCTGACGGCTCAATTTATCAAAGCAGCTCGCTAGATTATGGCGATAGATACTGTGGCCTGAATTATGTAAAGTCCCGAGAGCTCGCGGCCACGCGCTTTTAGATTTTCATAATTTCGGACCGCAAGCAGGATGGAACCTCCAATTCTCTCACGCCATCAGCTATTTGGAATCTTTGTTTTCTAGGGTTCCGCACCCAAAGTATAAAAACAGGACCCTATTACTAAAACTCCGCTGTCAAAAAAACTCATGAACCGTGATAGTTAAACAGTTGAAATTTTCACAGATGATGTATTTCTGTTGCCGCTACTACTAACAACAAATACTAAAAAAAACAATAAATTTCATATATAAGGCTCCCATACAACAATTATTTCAATACCACATACAAACTTATGAATGCACCTGGTTATGTACATAGAGTGTGAAAGTAGCCGCACCAATAACTTCCTACCATCCCTACCACCACCAACCACTACCTACCACACCATCCCTACCGTTGTACGGTGGTGCGGAACCCTGCGTGCGCGAGTTAGACGCGCACTTGACCGTTTTTTTTTTTGAGTGATCTCCCTCCCTGCTATGCCCGTATGTCCCTAGACACATTAAGTGGGCACCAGGTCTTGTAGTATACGGACTAAAAACAACTCCTGTGTGTGTGTCTATGCTGAAGGCTTTTTAACAAAAATCTTATTTTTATCTTTCTATAGATATTTACAATAGGTACTTAACAAATGTCAGGGCGAAGAAACTACAACAGATTTTTAGATCTCTTAAAAATTAGTTGTGTTTAATTAGTACAAATATTACAACATTATTGTTAGGTATATATAATTACAAAATTATTAACAGCGAGTTGTGTTGATTTAGATTTAGCCTATACAGTCCCGTCATTTAAGTAATCTTGAACATTGTAAAATCCCTTTTTAGACAAAGTCGCTTTTACGTGGTTTTTAAATTGTTCAAATGGCAATTTTAAAATCTCCAGAGGTATCTTGTTGTAGCAGAATATGCACTGACAAAGTTCAGTAAATACCTAAGAATTGCTAACTTTCGCGAGTCTAAACCGGGGCGCAACTTGTCTGTAATTATTTCTTAGGTTACAGCTAACGCAAAATTTGGAAAATGTGAGATTAAATTTCATACATTAAATTTTTGAAAATAAATTGACTAGCTACAGTTAGTATGTCAATTTCTTTAAAAAGGAGTCTGTGCGTTTTAAATTATAAATTGTTCGAATAGCTATTTTCTGTATATAAAAATAGTTTGAATATCCGATGCTTTCCCCCACAACAAGATACCAAAGCACATGATACTATGATAGTAACTAAAATAACTAGCCTAGATGTATCCACATGTTTTATCTGATGTTCCTTACAGCGTAAGCCGCAGAACTTAACTTATTTGTTTATGTGGGGTCCCCACTGCAATTTGCTATCAATGGTTATTCCAAGATACTTCGTATCATTTACTAATTTTAACACGTTGCTGTCTAACACTAAACTGGTCTCAACTTGCCTGGTACTTGGAAGTGAGAATTCAATACACTTGGTTTTACCAGAATTTAATAATGAATTTTGAACCAATTCAAGGTAAAAGACAGTACATCATTAAAATCTTCTTTTTGTCTTTCAATTTTGAAGACCAGTTAATAATAATAATACCCTGGACACTATTTACACACATTGATCAAGCCCCAAACTAGGACCAGGGACCAGTGAAGTATCATCAGCAAACACTATCCTCCCATTTCTGAATTGATAATTTCACTAATCAAATACTTAAGTATCGTTCTGTCTCTGCAGATGTCACAAAGAAGAAACAGACATAACGATACATTAAGTATTAACTTAGTCAATTTCTCAATTCAGAAACCGGCGGTTTGTCAGTCAATTTCTCCACCATAAAGGGCAGATCGTTATATATACGAGAAATACGATAGAAGGGCCTAATATGGAACGCTGTAGAACGCCAATTTTTATACCCGATCCATCAGATTTAACGCCGTTGACTTCTATCTTTTGAATTCTATTGCTTAAGTATGACCTTAGTAAATCCAAAGCTTTATTTCTAACTCCGTCATGATTTAATTTCATTAGTAGCGTATCATGATCAACACAATCAAATGCCTTCGAAAGATCACAAGAAACGCCGATAGCATCCTGTGCGGCCTCCCATGCAGAGAAAATATGAGTTATACCAGCATCCGTAGTTTATTAAAAAGTGTCAACTCTTTAGAACCTCCAACTCATTTCGTTACGAGTGGAAATCAAGCTAACATCTTTGGTGGGAACAAGACTCATGTCATGACCCGTCACATCACCAGCTCGTACCACTGGTCAACGACGGGGCACACCCATTACCCTTCGTTACACTGGTGTATTTTTTCCCATAAGGGGTGGCAGTGGCACAATCGTGCCCACGTTATTAATTTCTCTATTCTGCGTGACAGGATGCTAGCCCGTCGCCGCAGCTACGAATTAATAAAGGTTTCCTCACGATGTTTTCCACCTCCGTCAGAACGTCCGTATAAAGTATAGTATTCTTAAAATAATCTAAAATCATGCATGACACAACTGTCAAAAGTGAAAAATGAAGACTGTAGTGACACTTGTCAAATATAGTAACACGTGTCAAAAATAGTGACACCTCACAAAAAAAGAGTGTGCTTTAGACCACACAACTGAAGTAAAACTTCTTTGGCTCTAATGCTTCAAAAATACATCTCCTGCACTGTGTCTGGCTATGAGAGGAAGAGAGAAAGAAAATGTGCGCGCGCACCTCTCGTTCGCCTCGCCCGATCACACTTTTCGTAACGCTCTCGTCACGCATTCGCCAGCTTACACTCCAAGTCAAGCGTGCGTAAAGAAGTTTTACTTCAAAAACATTAGTGTTAAGACATGCCTCTACCACCCCACCTGTAAAAAGAAAAGGTAATATCATCATATTTGTTACCTTTTTTAGTTAAAACCTTTTTTTTTCAGCCCAGTGTAAACACGGGTAATAATGTTTTTAGGGATGCCTTGTGAGTACGAGTTGATGGTACCACGAGTCATGAGACTTGCAAGTGCGGTCGTCTTCTCACATGGGACAACCGTGTTATACACTACCTGCACAGTTAGAGTCGGTGGTGTGGAAGTATCCGGAAAATTAATGAAAAAGGCCAAAGGTTAGTCCAAGATAGGTTGGAGTCCGGGAGTAGCGTCATCGTTTCGCTTCGACGAGACAGCAAGTAATTAAGCTCGTAAAAACTGTGTTGAAAGTTGTGGACCATTGAGGACAATGAAACACAGATAAAGTTTTATTATTCTCTTTATTTGACGTATGATACGCAGTGCACTGTTGGTTACATCAAGGTACTTATTGTTTTCATTTGGCTTATTGCCGACAGACATGCTCCAGTTATATTCATAAATGTAATTGGAGCTGGCTGTACACTTATTACACCATCAGCCACTTTACATATTACATGGATACTTACAATAGAAATTAGGGTATGTAAAGTAACTCTCGTTTAATCAAAGTCAAAGTTCTTTATTACTTATAATTCTCGATATTCCCTCAATCGGGTCAGTGAACTTGTGCTGTCAGAAATGTAAATGAGTTTTCACGCTATAAAGTCGATTTATTATAGAAAAAAATACATTCATACGTAGCTAATCCAATATTTTTCAATGCAGCTAGGTCATGAGAAGTTAGTTTATAATTTCGAATTTGAAAAACACTGATACCTAGCTAATAATGTTAGATAAAAAATGCATAAAGATCGCATTGAGCGAGTGCAAATGCACATATTTTGGCACGAATAATCTCAAACGCAGCCTGAGAGTCATGTCTCAACACCAACAAGCACACACGTACATACACACAGACACAAACATAACCCACACACCCCCGCCGCGACTATCTAAATGCAAAAGTATATGTACACGACAAAACTAGGCAATTCGATTTAACAACGAAATGTAATATTAAATTTAAATCAGGTGTCGCGGTGGGGTTTCCTCATTGATATGTCAACACAAATTAAATATATTTTACTTATGTATTTACATAACACATAGGCAATGATAAGTGAGTAACAGTGAAATAGGTCGACTATCTAAGCGAACGAGATTCTCGAAACAATTATGTTTGATTTGTGAACATAAATACTGATAGATAAATTTTATTTGATACCTAATGGTATTAGTAGTTACTTTGAAGTTCCTATGATATTCAGATTACCTTTAGCAAGGCTTTCATCAACAAAATGATGCGTGTGAGTGGTAATTAAATATTTTACAATGGCAACAATTTATGCGGGTTTGTATTATTAGAAAGTTACAGGTCAGGTACGTAAATAATATAATAAGTAATACAGGCGATATTCTGACAGATAAGATTGTGGTGATTTTTATACTTTATGACATGTTCATGTGGGTCAAATAAAAAGGACTCGGTGGGCGCTTTTAATATCACCACCACAGTAACTGTGTCGCAGTAACCGCTACGTTTTGGGCCGAGCGGTCAGCTGGTTTGTATGGGGAAGTGAAAAATAAACTTGCTCTGATCGGTTTCATAGTGAGTTGTTCAGAATAACGTCCCTAACAACCCCATACAATATAACTACACCTTTCTGTTACACCCTGTATACGTATATCTCTGGCCCTAACTTTCAACGTCCCGTCACGACAATTACTATGGCTAATTTAAAAACAGCCTATGGGATCGGTGAGTGTGCCACATCGTATCTATCTAGCTCGCTTGTTACAAATAACATCTAATTTTGAAAAAGACATAACATAATACACATATGATGTATAACCACTAACCAGTCCCCTAGCGTATGGCTCGCTTTATTATAACTGAAATGATACCTGTATCATCGTACCCCAAGTCAAGTTAAATCAAAATTATTCAAGTAAAGTTGAACAAAGTAACATTTTGGATTATAAATTCTAATCACATTCTAACATTCTCGCGATGACTAACTTATGTTATTAAGATATTTTGACATACACGAAATGCGTACTAATTTAGACTAACGATATACCGAGACGTAAATACAGGTGTCGGAACAGAATATCAACAATATACAATATTTACAAACATTCAACAGAACAAATACTAAGTTTACAATATGTTTATGTCACCGCAAGATTGTAAAAACCGTTAGTTTATAATCTAACGTTTTTTCTTGTTAGTTTATAGACTATGGATAAATTGTAAACTGTACCGTACTGCTTACGGCATGACGCGTTAGTTTATAATAAAACCGTAAAATTGTGAACTGGTTTAAACTTGAATTGCAAAGGAAATACCAGGGCAAACACTGCGGTAGCTTAGGTGAAGACTTGAGGGGGCGAGCGCAGCGAAGCCCCCGAATAGTCTTCGTGTTAGGTTGACATGTAAGAACAAAAGAAACGTACATTCGAAACCCTGTCGGTCTGGTTTACAATGTTTCGACAATTTAACTGTGACATTTATATTTCTAAATATTTAGTCTAAACATATTTAGTTATAACCTAACCGAGTATATCCATAGGTAGGTAGAATAATAATATCCGACGCACATCTGAGATCTAAACCGTACACGATCCATGAACATAAAGGTGATTCCCATCACGCCGGCCGGACCGATGTCAGCAGAGTTTGCGAATGCAAGGCGCGCTAACATTTGTCTATTTGACATTTATTATATTTATATTTTAGTTTAAATCTGAAATAAGTAGATTCACAAAAGTGAATGTAAGCGTGTAAAGAATGTCATTAAATAATATATGTATAGGGATAATAAAATCGCTCTTTCAAAGTGCAAAAAGCGGAATAATAAAATCCAAGAGCAATCAAATGCAAATAAGATACTTTTTCTAACTACATTCTCTAAAGTACTATTGAGTAAATGAGTTATTATAATAAGTCGAAGTTGGCAGTAAATCTAAAAAGCTAATACTCGTAAAGTGCGTTTAAGATAACTTGTCCCTTCGCCGTTGGTTCAAGTGCACATGTTAAAACAAGACGTATTCAAGCAGTGCCAGTATTAGCATAAATCAACCCACTATGAACGTAACTCGTCACATGACGAGGAGCGACGTGGGTGACAAGCTGCCTTCGATGCTATGGAACTCAGATCTTCTACAAGTAGAAGTTTCATTTCATTGTTCTCTAGGACTCTAGTCCATAAGACGCAACTGGATATGACGTGGAGAGAATATCACAGGACTGCACCACTATACCAGTATGCTTCTTCTTCTTCTGACCATAGGGTCAGATCGAATGAGTCGTTGCTTGAGGTGCTGCGCCTCGCTCTGACGACGTCATAGCGACAGAAGGAGGGAACGCATTGCTCGCGGGCGCCAAGCTGGCTCTGTGGCGTAGCACTAGTGAAAGCCTGAGTAGCTTCAGCCTTTGTCACAGTAAAACTTTTTACTTTGGGCACTAAGGCCCGATACATAAGACTAGCCAAGCACTAATCAGGGGTTAACGTCGACATAAACAGGGTGGCACAATTTCGGTGGTGCAAAATAATTCTTAGAATACTTTAGTCCAGACAATTTAAGGACATCTTTGAATAAATGAATGAATGCCGTCTCTCCAGTCGGGGTATAAACCTGTTCCGGTCCTTCGGTCGGCAATACCGAGGACACACATTGTGAAAGGACGGGGAGTAGCCTGTCCGTATGGATGGAAAGGAGGCTGATTTCAACCGCCCGACTTTTCAGCCTAAATCCAATATAGGGTATGTGGAATGGGGAGGATTTGGGATTTTGACATCAGCAGTTATTTTCTTCAAGTTCTTGCTGTCCTTCTAGTTTGCAGCATCATTGTCTGGAGACATGCTGCAACATGAGTCAGCAAATGGATTTGCTGACTCATGTTAAGCTTGGTTTTCTTTTTCCAAGATGATTTTTCTTCGTAGCTTGAGGCATTTGTATCTCTGAGAAGTGAGCTGAGGCCACTTTTTCAATCTCATTTGTATTGTGTTCTTGTGCCCATCTGAATGTCTTATTTTGAACTGAGCTGGAATTACGATTAGACCAGGTTATGGTTGCGTTGCGTCGTTTTGGGTTGATTGTATTAAACTATACACTAAATTTGCAGAAAATGTGATACTGCAACACTAGTCAAACCATACATATTATGTGATTCACAAGCCTAAACTAGGAGACCACCACACACGGTACTATTTTACAGAATATGGATTTGCTTTGTTTAATTCTTCAAACAATTCTTGTCTAACCATTTATGAATGTGTGATTCACAAGCCAATACCCATTCTATCTCGTATCTCATGGAGTTTTCCGATTACAGGTATAACAAACAACTCTGGTGTCTGGTGTAGATAGGTTGTTAGAATATAGCACAAAGATGGCGCAGTCGTAGCATCCGCTACATGTCTGTGGTAATAAACCTTTTGGACAAATTTCTTGTCTCGATTTGATGAAAGCAATAATACCCATTTTGCCGAACGTGTATTCGTTGTGGTTTAATGATGAGTTAGTTCTAGCTAGTGAAACAATCTCACCCGAATCTGTGCTAAGGCTTGCATTATCATTCTCTCGATGGATGCCGCCTGCGCCTACGCATCCCTTTGTATCGCCAGGGTCAGGGTCAGGGCAATATAGATCTTTGCACTTTTACACAAGTCACAAAATAACATATACAATCGCCAACACATAACGAACTTCATTTTAAGTAAAAGCACAGAATACATAGGTTAGACGTAAATTCAAGAATCACTGGACATAAAAAATTCAAAGTCTGGGGAAAAGGGGTCTATTGTCCTACGGAGAACCCGAGACCTGTCCGCAGGTCTCGGTGTGCCCAACCCAATCCATGACAATTTAAGGTAATATTTGTCCATGAAATTACTTTTACTTTAAAAGTTATGATTTTTTAAAGTATTATTTTTTACATAAATCGGCTGTTAGTTAAAAAAATCACAATCTCAGTACAAATCTAACTGTTAAAATAATTGACCTTAAATTGTCTGGACTGAATTTTATTATTAATAAATTTTGGACCACCGAAACACCCTGTATAGAAAATATCTATGGAATGTCAAAGTGTTGTCAAATGTTGACTCGAGATTAGTACTAAATAGTATTTTTATCTTCCGCACCTAAGTTGAGCATGAGTTACAAGAGTCGTCATGCTTCGTGCAGTTTATACGCCTAAGCCGGACGAATATAGTCGTGGTCGATACCAGATAGAAAGTGAACGCATATGCGGCGGTTGGTCGGTGCAGTGCGCCAGGCTTCACTGCAGACACGCCTGCAGCTTCTCGATCCACTCCTGCGCAGCGGCAGCATCGCTCGCGCTGAAGTTGTAGGTGCGTCGACTCGTGCGCAGCTGGAAAAGACAACTCATTGATTTTTTTTGATGTTAGAGGTCGCAATATCAGAGAGTCGAGCTAATTGCAATGGGCCATACTACAAGAATAATACGTACTACTTTTTGTCTTATTTTATGAAATTTTAGCCCATTTGAAGAAAGTAATTTAAATATTTCGATTAGCCGGCGCATTACCGCGCCTACGCGCGAGTCATCGCGATTTGAACCTTACAATGGTAATAAAATTCAAAACTAGAAATGCCATGGGAGGTGAATCCCTAATAGATGTCTAATTATTTTTTAAATATTTTTTTAAATAACAGTCACAGTTTTGGAACGGTTGTACAGTCTGGTTGATTATTAACAAAAAAAACTTCGTTCCGACTGACATCTGCATTATCTACTGACAGGTAAAGTGTTAATACTTGACAGTTTTACAGAACAGCCAACATAACGGCGAAGGGAATTTGAACAAACTGCTCCGTACGCTGTATGTTGATGGGAATAACGGAAGTATAGTTATATATAGGAAGGAAGTGACGACCCGAATGGCCGAGTCGGCAGTGACGCTGCCTACGAAACCAAGGGTCCCGGGTTCGAGTCCCGGTGGGGGCAAATATTTGTTTGATGAGAACGGATGTTTGTACCCTATTCATGGTTGTTTATCTATCTAAGTATAATATTTATCTATATAAGTACGTGTATCGTTGTCTAGTACCCAAGATACAGGGAATCCTAGTTTAGGGCTAGATCAATGTGTGTAAATAGTGTCCAAGGTATTATTATTATTATTATTAGTTAGGAACACAATTATCTCGAAATAGCTTTCCCAGTTTGGTACCTTTGTTTTTTTTACATGGCCAATTATTGATGACATCGATGTACCGAATCATCAATTTGATAATTCCGTTCATAAATTTTTGATAAGTTACTTGTATAAGGCAACAAATTATATTGTTTACCAATATAAGGTTTGACTCCCTAAACAATTTACCCTTAAAACGTAGGCAAGGAACGTGTCAAAAAGCGACTATCCAAGAAAGTAAACCCCTATGGCAAGTGAAGAAGTATTTAATGTCTGAGAAAGTGTTGCCTGAATTATAAAGTGACAACGGTAGCCAAAAAATGTAAATGTTCACCAAATTTACTACATAGTTCGAATGGATTGCTATAGGTCACTTTTTGTCCGAATGCTACAGTTAGCTTGTAACAACGTTGTGTACAACCTCGAGGCTCCGAATGCTACAGTTAGCTTGTAACAACGTTGTGTACAACCTCGAGGCTCCGAATGCTACAGTTAGCTTGTAACAACGTTGTGTACAACCTCGGCTCCGAATGCTACAGTTAGCTTGTAACAACGTTGTGTACAACCTCGAGGCTCCGAATGCTACAGTTAGCTTGTAACAACGTTGTGTACAACCTCGAGGCTCCGAATGCTACAGTTAGCTTGTAACAACGTTGTGTACAACCTCGGCTCCGAATGCTACAGTTAGCTTGTAACAACGTTGGGTACAACCTCGAGGCTCCGAATGCTACAGTTAGTGTCAAAATGACATCATAGCATCAATGTACAGCGCCATCTAGTCTTCCATAGTACGAACCACCTCACCCACAACTATACCCTAAATCAATACCTTTAGAGGTGGTTCGACTAATAAAGGCTAGATGGCGCTAATTAACCATATCTTATAAATTCCGTTCAACTCGATTTAACCACCATTCTCGCATTAGAGCCCGAGCTGCGAATACCTTGTACAAACCGAATTAAATATCTTCAGATAAAACTAAACACCTATTATTTGGGGCACCCATTTTCATGGTGACCCCGACGTTCGAAATAACGCAGTGAAGAAATTGGACGGAAGAAACCTGCAAATACGCCGCCGCGCCGCCCGCGACAAGGACAAAGGCGCGAGCACATGGTCGCAGCCATCTTGCGTATTGCCGCGTTATTGCCGCGTATTCGTTTCAACAGCCGTCTGAAATTCGTTCCTGCATTAGAACAAGTAAAAGCGACCACGAGGCGTCGAAGAAAGTGATCCTGCAAGGCGAAACCCCAGGAAAACACACTAAGACATCACCACGTGCGTCCCGCGTGTGCCCCCCAACATCTGAAGACCATCAGCCGAGAATCAAATCACCGAGCAGCCGAAACCCAACGGACGTACAAGGAGCAGCATATCCGAAGCCCGGTGGAGCGTCCAGCCGAGACTGGACTCGAGACCCGTCGGAAGCCGAGGAGCCGCCCCTGCTGTTGGACGAAAGGCGCGCCAGAGACGAGAGACATAAAAACATAAGTATCTACCGATCACGTGAGTTGGCACAAAATTTCCCCCCCATTTATTTTATCTATACACCGTTATTAGTAGGTAAATTATTGGTAAATTTCGACATTTCCATATGATGATATCAAGGAACGCGATAGTGTCTGTATGACGCACAAACGAGACTCTGAGGAAATTCGTCGTTAATCTACCTATCAAACAATATCTATCTATATCTATCTATCTAAATATTCCCATTAGCTAAAATGCCCAATAACGACGTGGCAACCGTAGAGAAATCTAAACCTGAGAGCATATCAGAACTAATAAGAAAGCGAGGGATTATAAAGGGGAAAATGACCCTATTTGTCAAATTTATAGCATCCATAAAACCCGAAACGATGACTGCCGAACAAATAATCGAGCTTGGGCTGCGCACAGACAAAATGCAACTCGAGTTTTTACAGTTTGATAAAATACAAAGTAATATCGAAACCCTCTGCTCAGATATTGACAAGCAGTTACTCGAAAGAGACTCCTTCGAATCTCAGTATTATCAATACATAGCTAAAGCCAAAGGCACTTTAAATCAAAAAGCGACAGACCAGACCGACTTACAAGAACCTACACATCATTGCAAACATAGCTCAGATGCTAGCGATTCCATTAGGTACCCAGATATTAGCCTACCCTCATTTAATGGAGACATTACACAGTGGATCGAATTCCGAGATACTTTCGACGCACTTATAAATCAGGGTAACCTGAAGCCCATACAAAAATATAAATATTTGAGAAGTTGTCTAAAGGGCAGTGCTTTGGAAGTTATAGGAGCGCTGGAATATTCGGAGGAAGGGTACAGCATAGCATGGCAATTACTTTGCGAACGCTATAATAACCCAAAAGTATTGGTCTACAATCATTTGCGAGCGCTTTTCGGCATCGATAGCGTACAATCGAATCCAATGGCACTAAGGGGCATGGGTGATAACATATCGAAACACCTTAGAACCCTAAGAAGCTTAAATATAGCAACCGAAAACTGGGATATATTGATAATTTTCTTTTTATCTAGCAAGCTAGAAAGGTCACTACAACTAAAATGGGAAGAAAAATCCAACTCACGTGAACTTCCTACATTACAGGATTTCAAGACTTTTTTGAGGTCCCGAGCTGACCTTTTGGAGTCGATGAACAGCAACCAAGCTGTTGAAAATACAAACCGGAATTCGAGTAATACAACTGAAAAGGCGATGATAACCACGTCCCGCAACAATCCGGAAGCTAACAAGGTAACAAAAACACCTACTACCCAGCATAATCACTGCCCTTTTTGCAAGGGCACCCACTACCTAAATCAGTGTACACAGTTCCTAGCCCTTAGCCCTATAGCTCGCAGCCGAGCTGCGAAGAGGTTACGACTCTGCACTAACTGCCTGAGATCGAATCACGCGGTGCCGAACTGCCGAGCCAGCAAGTGTACCAAGTGTTCAGGTAAACATCATACTTTGTTACACATACCTACTATACCTACTCCAGCGAACGAGCAATCTATTTATAATCCCGAGCGATTACCTACACAACCGAACACATCTCGTCCTACCTATAATCCCGAGCGATTACCTACACAACCGAGCGTATCTCGTCCTATGACGCTATACACCCCACAACAACAATCTACATCCGAAAATCAATCTATAAACTTGCATATTAAGCAAATCAACACGTCAAATGACAATGCTTGTTCACAGCCGATGCAAAACAAGCATGTTTTCTTATCTACAGCTGTAGTAAACATAACCGATCACGAAAACAAACAACAAAGCATGAGAATCCTATTGGATTCCGGCTCGCAATCGTGCTACATAACAGAAAGGGCACACAAAAAACTAAACCTACCTGTACACAACACAGATACCGATGTCATGGGTATCAGCAACACAATAATAAACGTTAAACACTATTGTAACGTTATTATTCACTCTAGAACCGAACCATTTTCTGTGGATCTATCTTGCTATATTGTACCTACAATCTGCAACCTACCTAACTATGATATAGGAAATCTTATCATACCTAAACGATTCCGACTGGCTGATGATGGATTCAATTCAGCCGGCGAAATCGACATGATACTGGGCGCCGAAAAATTCTATGACCTATTGTGCGTAAACCGACACGAATTAGGAACTAACTTACCGACTTTGCAAAAAACCAAATTGGGCTGGATCGTGACTGGCTCGACGACGGGGCCAGTACGCCAGCAAACTAGATGTCATTTCATTCAACAACAAATGAGAAGCATTTTCGAAACTGAGGAAAATTCCACACTTTCCAATGATGATATCACGGAGTGCGAAAGTGTCTTTATGACGCATAATCGAGATTCTGAGGGAAAGTTTGTCGTAAAAATACCTCTAAAAGAACCTGCTTCAAGTTTAGGTAGATCAAGACACATTGCCTATAAGAGATTTCTGTCATTAGAAAACAAATTTAGTAAAAATTCAGAATATAAAAAACAATACGTCCAATTCATGAGAGATTTCCAACAAGCGGGCCGCATGAAAGAGATTTCCAACAAGCGGGCCGCATGAAAGAGATGGAATACTCCAATGTAGGACCCCAAGTCTACCTACCGCATCACGCGGTAATTAATATCGAAAAATTATCAACCCCAGTGAGGGTTGTCTTTGACGCATCATGTCCAACAGACACTGGAAAATCGCTTAACGATATTCAATATAAGGGTACGATATTTCAAGATAGCCTAATCAATATACTAGTAAGATTTAGAACTTACAAATTTGTAGTAAATGCAGATATACAGAAAATGTTTTGCCAGGTCAATATTGATCAATCACAACAAAACCTACAAAATATACTATGGAGGGAAAACTCAACCGATCCTCTACGTACCTACACATTAACTACTCTCAGTTTTGGCTTGAAGGCGGCCCCCTACATAGCCACGAGATGCCTACTGCAGCTAGCAACCGAATTCGAAGGTAAATACCCTACAGCAGCCGAAGCAATAAAAGGTTCATTCTACTACGATGACTGGATCTATGGAGGCGACGACGAAGCAGCGCTAATCGAGACAGCAACGCAAGTAGCGGCCATCCTGCGTACAGCCTGCTTCAATCTACGAAAATGGAAGTCGAACTCAAAAACCATATTAAAAAAGGTATGTAACACCGACTCAACAAATCCGACCGAGAGCGGAAATAACACACACAAACTATTAGGTATCACATGGTGCAGCCACACAGATTGTTTACAATTCTCATTCAAAGAACAACCAATGCCAGATCGACTTACGAAAAGAAAGGTCCTGTCTATAATTTCAGCTATCTATGATCCTACGGGCTTAATTAGTCCCGTTTTAGTGACAGCTAAATGTTTTATTAAAAAACTATGGCAGGATAAAACTTCATGGGACGAAACCCTATCGCCCGCTTTAACAAGAGAATGGATATCTTACTATAGGAGTCTATTTTCTTTAAACAATCTATCCATACCGAGACGCACAATCATAAACAATTACGTAACACTAGAACTGCATGGGTTTGCAGATAGTTCAAAAACATGTTACGGAATTGCAATTTATTTACGTTCCATTGATAATTTAGGTAATATACAGGTGCATTTGTTATGCACAAAGTCTAGAATTGCTAGAGAGGAAACAATACCCCGCTTAGAATTACGCGCAGCGGTATTGTTATCACAAGTAATGGAATCACAAGGCAATAACCTTGCCAAACGAGTCAGTAAAATATACCTATGGTCTGACTCACAGGTGGTATTGGCGTGGATAAAAACACCGCCACCTAAACTAGGTACTTTCATCAGTAACAGAGTAGCGGAAATTCAGAGATTAACCAAGATCGAAGACTGGCATTGGGTGTGTTCGGCTGAAAATCCAGCTGACATTATATCGAGAGGAATTCAACCTCATACATTAAGAAAAAGCAATCTGTGGTGGTCGGGTCCCGCCTGGCTATCTGGTCAAACGGCGCAGTGGCCTCTGCACAATCAAACTAACACACAAAGACAAACAAAGGACACAGAACAAACTATATCCTTAGTTAACCCAACAAACATCGAGAATAATTTCATAGATAAATTGTTTCATAAATATTCAAACGACAAAAAATTATCGCGAGTGTTTGCCTATACTCTGCGATTCATCAATAACCTACAAAATCCTTGTAATAAAATAAGCGGACCGCTGTCCGTTCAAGAATTAAATGATTCGATGCATAAACTAATTATGCGCGCACAAATAATATCACTACCTATTGAATACAAACTTTTAAGTCAGAATAAATCAATACCAACGTCATCAAATATTAAATGCCTTAACCCGTTTTTTGAAGATGGCCTGTTGAAAGTTGGAGGAAGGTTAAACCTATCAAACATTCCCGAAACTAAAAAACATCCTATAATTTTGCATCCAAAACACATACTCACTGAAACTATAATGAGAAACATGCATATCAAACTCTTCCATTGTGGTCCACAGCTACTGCTAGCATGCATGAGAGAGCAGTACTGGCCATTAAATGGAAAGGGTCTGGCTAACAAAATTGTACACAAATGCGTTACATGTTTCAAAGCAAAACCACTCATACACGTACCCATTATGGGTCAACTACCTACAATAAGAACTACTCCTTCACCGCCATTCCACACAACATTTTGTGATTATGCTGGGCCCTATTCAATTCGAGATAGAAGGGGGCGTGGTTTCAAGTCTTACAAATGTTGGATAGCTATGTTTGTTTGCTCATCGACAAGGGCAGTTCACATTGAGTTGGTTTCAGGTTTAGAATCACAAGCCTTTATTGCCGCCTTCCGGCGATTCATATGCAGAAGAGGTAAACCAAGTCAAATGGTAAGTGACAACTCAACCACATACCGTGGAGCAAATAATGATTTAGTAGAACTATACAGATACCTAAACGAAAATTTTAGCGAACTTACCAACTTCCTTGCAAACGAAGGTATTTCCTGGAAATTCTTACCCCCCTACAGCCCGCATCTAGGCGGCCTACATGAAGCTGCAATTGGCAGCTGTAAGCTTCATCTTAAGAGGGTATTAAGTCAAGCCTTATTAACATTTGAAGAATTCTCTACGGTTCTTACTCAAATTGAGGCAATATTAAACTCGCGCCCATTGTGTCCCATACCTAATGCTAATAATGATGATTTTCCCATTCTTACGCCAGCTCACTTTCTGATCGGTAGATCGTACACGTCTCTGGCGGACTACGAATACCAAGATGTATCAAGGAATAAGTTAAATCACTTCCAACAACTCCAACAGATACAACAGGACTTCTGGAAGCGGTGGTCTCGAGAGTACCTGGGTCTCCTACAGCAGAGGTGCAAGTGGAGGAGCACAAAGGGACCTAACCTCACCGTCGGCTCAATCGTGCTGGTGAAGGACGATCGCTTACCACCCTGCCAGTGGAAGTTGGGACGCATCGCGAAGACACAAGACGGTCAAGATGGCGAAACGAGGGTCGCCGTCATCCAAACAACAAAAGGCCTTATCAAACGAGCCTTCAATAATATTTGCCCCTTACCTATTTCTCTGTCAGATACCGACTATTAGTTCTAAGTAATCAGTGTAGGTAGACAGGGACTATATAATTAATTAATCACTTTATTACACAAACAAGTGAAATGTAACCTAATTAACTACTGCCTACTTAATAAAAAAATACTTCTCTTGTGTTTTCTTCATAAGATCTAGAATCTTTCTAGGTAGGTAACTAAAACAGAACGCTAGGAGTATACATAAATCTATTAATAAATTAGCTAGTCACATTCATAAATTACAGTTATATTTGTATACCTAGTAGAGTTTAGGCGCTCTGGAGTATGTCAAAATGACATCATAGCATCAATGTACAGCGCCATCTAGTCTTCCATAGTACGAACCACCTCACCCACAACTATACCCTAAATCAATACCTTTAGAGGTGGTTCGACTAATAAAGGCTAGATGGCGCTAATTAACCATATCTTATAAATTCCGTTCAACTCGATTTAACCACCATTCTCGCATTAGAGCCCGAGCTGCGAATACCTTGTACAAACCGAATTAAATATCTTCAGATAAAACTAAACACCTATTATTTGGGGCACCCATTTTCAGTTAGCTTGTAACAACGTTGTGTACAACCTCGAGGCTCCGAATGCTACAGTTAGCTTGTAACAACGTTGTGTACAACCTCGAGGCTCCGAATGCTACAGTTAGCTTGTAACAACGTTGTGTACAACCTCGAGGCTCCGAATGCTACAGTTAGCTTGTAACAACGTTGTGTACAACCTCGAGGCTCCGAATGCTACAGTTAGCTTGTAACAACGTTTTGTACAACCTCGAGGCTCCGAATGCTACAGTTAGCTTGTAACAACGTTGTGTACAACCTCGAGGCTCCGAATGCTACAGTTAGCTTGTATACTCTATTTCATATACCATGGCCCGATGCACTTGAAGCTTAACAATAGGGCTCATAATGTTTGCCTTTTGTTATCTAATTAGGAGCACTTCAAAATGGCACGCGTCGGTCCAACCTGCATGCAACTAAAGCGTGACTAAAACATTTTGGTATATACTTGAAAATAAAAATACGAAATATAAGTTGTTTACGGTATTTCATAATAATGGCTAACATGAGTTAAATAAAAAAAAAATTGTGTCAATAAAATAATAACAATCAGCTTTAAGACTAACTTAATTTAATTACTTTAAAAACATATACATTAATTATATAAAATATTTAACAATTTTAAATATTTAAAGGCAAAAATTAATTATATATAACAACTCAGATGACAACTAACATGAAATATTGTTTATGTTGATTACTAGGTTAAACGATCAAGATCATTAGGTTGCATGTAAAATACCACGCCGCAAAAGGGTCTGGCCAGGTATCTTTTGTTATCACTAATCCTATTGTTAACGCCTAATGACCGTCTCAAGTGCATCGGGCCATGGTACATGAAATGGAGTATAACAACGTTGTGTACAACCTCGAGGCTCCGAATGCTACAGTTAGCTTGTAACAACGTTGTGTACAACCTCGAGGCTCCGAATGCTACAGTTAGCTTGTAACAACGTTGTGTACAACCTCGAGGCTCCGAATGCTACAGTTAGCTTGTATCAACGTTGTGTACAACCTCGAGGCTCCGAATGCTACAGTTAGCTTGTAACAACGTTGTGTACAACCTCGAGGCTCCGAATGCTACAGTTAGCTTGTAACAACGTTGTGTACAACCTCGAGGCTCCGAATGCTACAGTTAGCTTGTAACAACGTTGTGTACAACCTCGAGGCTCCGAATGCTACAGTTAGCTTGTAACAACGTTGTGTACAACCTCGAGGCTCCGAATGCTACAGTTAGCTTGTAACAACGTTGTGTACAACCTCGAGGCTCCGAATGCTACAGTTAGCTTGTAACAACGTTGTGTACAACCTCGAGGCTCCGAATGCTACAGTTAGCTTGTAACAACGTTGTGTACAACCTCGAGGCGAGCGAGGCCTCCCCAAGTAGTTTCACAGGATTTGGTTACTATAGGTCACTTTTAGTCCGGTTTTGTTAGGTTGTCACAACATTGTTTACAACAACCTGGAGCCAAGCGAGGCCACCCATGTAGTTTCTCAGGATTTGATTGCTACATGTCACTTATTTATTAAATTGTATTATATTATATTATTAAGTAGAGTTAGATTTAAGTCGGTGTCATCGAGTATTTGACATTTCACGTTCATTTGATTTAAATAAATAAATAAATAAATATTAAGTAATTTATCTAAAGTACATTATCGCATGTGCTGGTAGTAGTCGTCAAGCCCCTCCACCAACCCGCACTGAGCACTGAGGCAGCGTGATGGAGTATGGCTCGATTTTACTCGTATCCGGGAAGTGGAGACATTAACGGGCTACACTTATTATTACTCCCATGTAGTGTAGGGTATCTGGCTGGGGGGGAGGGCGCACCCATGTAGTGAAGGGTATCTGGCTGGGGCTGGGGGGGAGGGGGCACCCCTGTAGTGCAGGGTATCTGGCTGGGGGGGAGGGGGCACCCCTGTATGTAGTGTAGGGTATCTGGCTGGGGGGGAGGGGGCACCCCTGTAGTGTAGGGTATCTGGCTGGGGGGGAGGGGGCACCCCTGTATGTGCGAAGGCGTGACTATTGCTCTGGTTCGTTTTCGTGAACACTCACGTCGAAGAAGGAGCGGTCGTCGCACTTCTTGGGCGGTCCCTGCGCGGGCGCCGCCGGAGACACCGTGATAACTTCCGCGAGATCTGAGGATATACAAAACATAGTTACATATGAAATTTTAATCTGGAAACCGAATATACTTCAATCGATATCTTTATTAATGGCGGACAAACAACTTAGGTTAATTGCGCCAATGTCACGAGTTTTTGTAAATTCCACTGTATTTGGACAGATTCCCGGGGAAACTGGAAATTTTAGGGTTGATTTGCTGCTCGTTAGCTATCCAGGGGGACTGTGCAAGGCCGTGGGATCGAAGTATTTAATGCTCGTTAGCTATCCAGGGGGACTGTGCAAGGCCGTGGGATCGAAGTATTTGCTGCTCGTTAGCTATCCAGGGGGACTGTGCAAGGCCGTGGGATCGAATTATTTGCTGCTCATTAGCTATCCAGGGGGACTGTGCAGGGCCGTGGGATCGAAGTATTTGCTGCTCGTTAGCTATCCAGGGGGACTGTGCAAGGCCGTGGGATCAAAGTATTTGCTGCTCGTTAGCTATCCAGGGGGACTGTGCAACGCCGTGGGATCGAAGTATTTGCTGCTCGTTAGCTATCCAGGGGGACTGTGCAAGGCCGTGGGATCGAAGTATTTGCTGCTCGTTAACTGTCCAGGGGGACTGTGCAACGCCGTGGGATCGAAGTATTTGCTGCTCGTTAGCTATCCAGGGGGACTGTGCAAGGCCGTGGGATCGAAGTATTTGCTGCTCGTTAACTATCCAGGGGGACTGTGCAACGCCGTGGGATCGAAGTATTTGCTGCTCGTTAGCTATCCAGGGGGACTGTGCAAGGCCGTGGGATCGAAGTATTTGCTGCTCGTTAACTATCCAGGGGGACTGTGCAAGGCCGTGGGATCGAAGTATTTGCTGCTCGTTAGCTATCCAGGGGGACTGTGCAGGGCCGTGGGATCGAAGTATTTGCTGCTAAACGTGAGCACACCCCCCCTCCCCCGAATGTACTTAAAACCAGTTTTCGTTTGGCGGCGCATTTTTTTTTTCATTTCGTTGACTTGTATTTGAATTAATTCGATTATGAGTAAGGCGCGTTTCCCTCGGCGAGGACGTCAATGGGTCTGTAAACTCACCAATAAATCCTTTACAGTGGGAGTCCTCCATTGCGTCGTAGTACCGGAGCTGGTGCTTGATGGAGTCCAGCACGAACCAGCTGGAATATTCAATAGATATTATCGCTAACTAGCTGACCCAAAAGACGTCGTTCTGTCAAAAGCTACCAACGCCATCTATCGACAGAACATGAACTTAAGATTTATATTTTTTTTGGCTGTATGTTTTGCGTTTAAAAAAATGGGCAACAAATATAATGATCACCAAAATATTATTTTCCTACCCAAAATGGATAAATGAACACCAAAAGTTGCAAAAAATATCAGGGCAAAATACTGCGGTAGCTTAGGTGAAGGGTAAAGGGGGTGAGCGAAGCGAAGACTCCTTTATCCTTCGTGTTAGGATGAACATGTAAGAACAACAAAAAATACTTAAAACATAAACTTAAGTACACAAAACATAAAAAGAAGTTTGGTGATCATTTATCCAAAAACAATTTGGTGGACATTTATCCATTCTGGCAGTCATTTCGAATTTACTGGTAGTAAAATAGGTGCGTTTTTGGTAATCGTTTAAACATAAGCCAAAAAAAGCTCTCCATAAGAACCTATGATTTGAAATAATAGTTTAAAAAAAGTTGATGCTAATCGGTGGAGCCTTTTGCGAGTTTCGCCCTTACCAACATTTTGCGATTCATTGTCATGCACAGGATCTTGTTTTGTATAGTTACGCGCGGCTCAAGAACTATAGTTTAAATATCGTTTGTAACTAAAAAATTTGTATTATTTTTCCTTCGCATAATTTTGATTTACAAATTGCCGTGGCCAATTTGTTGTAAAATAATCGCAACGTGCTGACACGTCCGGCCGGTCCACGAAGCGCACGCGCCTCGCGCCGAGTAGCAATCAATAGAAGTCATTTCACAAATTAATGATTTTTAGGTATTTTTTCATGACACTTAAGCAAAAAAGTTCAGTGTCGTGTTCCATGAATCGGGCGAAACTTTAAAAAACATCGCCTGAATAGATAGATAGATAGATAGATATTTAAAAATCGAATACTTGTACCACCATAGATTCTGTTTTGGACTTCAATAACATTTCTGTTTCTGTTATACCCTTTACAACATTTCTAACATACTTTTAGATTATATACAATTACATACCCGACGCTTCTTTCAATATGACTTTTCTTACTAACACGACGTGCCTTACATATATGACGACATGACGTACTCACCGCTGCTTCCACCCCTTGAGCAGCGCGCCGCGCTTGTACAGATGCCCCTCGTGGGTTCGATTCTCGGCCACGTTGGACGAGAACTGCTCGTAGTACTGCTGAGAGGACGACTGCAGCGTCGCTACACCTGGGTTAATAACACGCCGTATTTGACATCTGCCTGTATTAGCTTCATAGCGCTTGCACCAGCTTAAATACATCTATTATACCTGACGTTACCTGGCTTTAAGCCTAATATTGAGAGTAGCATACTTGACTTCCTTTCCGGTGCGACGAATTTAGCCCTAAACAGCTCACTTCCTGTTTTAAACTCCTAAAATACATGTCATATCCGTTTGGAACCTCAGCAACATTGCGCGCGCAAAGTTTCAGAAATGGCGGCAATTGTAGCCAGCGTTATTGCGCGCGCTCAATTTTCAGGTCATTGGCGTTTTGGATTTCTTTCCGTGCGCACGCGTTTAACAAATTTGAAAATATTCCAAGTTACTTTTCGAAATATCCTTGGAATTTTGTTACGGTTATAGTGTTAATTGTTCAGTGTAACAGCAAAAAATAATCCAAAAAATCAAAATCAAAATCAAAAATCATTTATTTCCATAGGATGTTGTTACATCACTTAGATCCGTCATTACATTTTTTTGGGTGAGTTCACTAACCCAATGGCGGAATCTGTGGAGAAGAGCTCACCGAAGAAACTCCACTGTCGTCGCATCTTTTGCGTTTCCTTTTTTAAATAAAATATTGTCAAATTACAAAATGAATGCTAATTATATATCGAAACAGCCTGTTACTCAAACAATCTATTCCCATGGACATCTGTCCTCTAAGTAATCAGATATCCTGTAGTAACCTTTTTTATACAATTTCTGTTTTATTATTATTTTAAACTTGTCTTAAGGTAAGTTTTTAATATCAGTAGGGACCTTATTGTAATAGCGTATACAATTGCCTTTAAAAGAATTACTAATTTTATGTAGTCGGCTTACATAAGCAACCAACTTGTCTTTATTTCTAGTATTAAAATTGTGTATATCACTGTACTTCTGAAAATTAGTTATATTTCTTTTTACATACACAAGATTGTCATAGATATATTGAGACACAAATGTCAGAATATTGATTTCTTTAAACTTTTCCCTCAGTGACACTCTAGGCCCTAATCTATAAATTGCACGAACAGCCCGTTTCTGCAGAATAAATATACTATAAGCATTCGCAGCGTGACCCCACAATAAAATACCATAGGTCATTAGACTATGAAAGTAACTAAAGTAGACTAGTCTAGCGGTGTCTACGTCGGTAAGAGCTCTAATTTTTTTAACTGCGAACGCTGCCGAACTCAGTCTGTTCGACAATTTATTTATATGAGGATCCCATTGTAGTTTGGCGTCTAAAGTAATGCCCAAAAAGACAGTCGACTGCACAAGGTCCAATCTCCAATCCGTTTAATAAAAACCGCGGTAAATAGCCCCGCGTAGTGAATCATCGAGGAGTGATCGCTACAGCAGTTCCACTTCCACGTCTCCGGAGAGGAGGAGCAGCCGGAGGAGAAGACTTCGGGGGAGTAAGAAAGAATTCAAGGACAAGTAATCTGGAAAAATCGTTCCAAGATTCAGCTAGTAACATCTCGGCAATGCATGATCGTATGCTAAACCGATCGAGTGATGCAATGTTTAGTAACTCACACAATCTCGCAATAAGATATGTTTAATTCTGACATTGAATTTGATAGGAATATCCACAGACTATGGGAATATCACTCCCTTTGATATAGGAGTGATATTTATAAGTAGCTATTTGTAACTACCCTCGAAAGTACAAACATTGCATTCATCCGAATCTCACGCTGAGAAAATCATAAGTAAATCCAATCCAATCAGGTTAGGTATTTGCCGTTCGCATGAGTTACAAACTTTTATTTTTCTGTGCTGGGGTTCATTGAACTCGAGTGCGCCGAGTCCTTCGATGGCAATCATACTTGGCGGGAACGTAGTGACCGCCCATGGTTATACCACATGGTTTGATCAAGCAGAAAGAGGCGCAAAAAGGGATATTTTCGACGGTCATGTCTCGGCTTGTTTAGCACCAAGCAGATTCCGGCTACAGGGATAAGGTATGTAATACAATCAACGAGAGGTCTTCCGAGGGGGAAAATAATAAAATCGATTCTTATCAATTGCGAACTATTGACGTTGGACGAGTGGATCTCTACTCAATCTATACTCAATGCATTCACGACCATCGCGTAATGGTAACCTCGTGCAAGATTTTGCCCTCGGTGGATAGTCCATAACTAATCCCAGTTTTACAGATTTTATGTCCGAGGAAGGAGAAACCTGGAGATTTTTCGTGAGTTTGCCATCCAGAGCAAGGCAAACAGAGAAGGTAAGCCCGCGCCCGCGCGCAGCGGTGTCGCGCCCCCGCCGCCCGGAGCCCGGCTAGTGCTCCGGGCCGCCAGCCTGCGCAAGGCTGGCGCGCGCGCGGAGGGTAAGCAGGAGGCAAACGACGACAAGGTGAGCCCTTGCGGTGCTGGCTGCCCGCTACACTTAGCCCGCGCCCGCGCGCAGCGGTGTCGCGCCCCCGCCGCCCGGAGCCCAGCTAGCGCTCCGGGGCGCCAGCCTGCGCAAGGCTGGCGCGCGCGCGGAGGGGAAGCAGGAGGCAAACGACGACACGGCGACTGCGTGCATTTTCGTGAGTTCGACCTCCTGCTACACTTAGCCCGCGCCCGCGCGCAGCGGTGACGCGCCCCCGCCGCCCGGAGTCGGCTCCGGGCCGCCAGCCTGCGCAAGGCTGGTGCGTGCGCGGAGGGGAGGCAGGAGGCGAACGACGACGCGGCAACTACGAGCGTCAGCCACGTGTTGGTACCGCAGCCCAGTCTGAGCGCCATGAGTACACCAATCAGCGCGGCTTGGCTACAGAGAAATTGAAAATCCCGCGTGAAGTGACCTGTTGATCAATCTTCGATGGTAAGATACCGCTGATACAGTTTCTGCAACTTAGTCCACCTGCAAGGTTTAAAGCGACATTGACATGCAGTTACGTCAGCCGTTAGCGGTTATGCCGGTAGAGCCTGCGCGTAAGGGGACATCGCTACTAAACGCTCGTGTGAGTACGAAATGAATCAGTCTATGCGAGACGGGTCAATTAAACATCTTGCGCAAAGATATCTGATGGCTGGTTGTCGTGCATTTCTAGTATCCCGGCGAAACTTGAGATCTAACTCAGTCTCTGCAAAGTTTCCATCTGTGCAAGGTTCAAAGCGACATTTTCATACAGAAACATCGCCTGATGTTGGTAGAACGAGGCGGACAGAGTGGAGGCAAACAATTTTCCTACAGTTTTATTGTAACTGTTTGATCGATAGGAGGCGCACTACACTACACTGATACACTGTTGTTGATTAACCACTTAACTCTTTATTTACTTAAACTTTTAACACTTTAACTTGAACACCCCATAGTAAAATTACCATTGGCTTTTATTGGCACCGTTAAACAAAACCATACCGCGAGTTACAATTCGGCGCAGTGGCTCCATCTAGTGAGCGAAGTAAGAAAACTTCTAGCATTCAATATTTTGCTTACATTTGATGGTTGACTTAACTGAATAAACATACCGCCCACCAAGGACTTTGTCCTTTAATTAGTAACTCAGTTTCAACAATTAGGTATAGTTAACAGATCGAAAGTACTGACACTAAAAAATAATAACATAATATACAAACTCAAACGCTAACTATGTACGTACCTATTTTAAACAATAAATCACAAAGCATTGGCTGAATAAGTAACACTGGTTTAACACATCTTACTACTCACTGTGAACTAACAAAGCCTACTTCTTCGGTGAGACTCTAGTTTGCAATAGCAAGTATATGAAAAAAAAAACTAACTCTAAACACATGAGATAACATTAAAAAACCGCCCACCGTGACAAACTACATTAGAAAATATAGGCAAGTCAATTTGGTAACACAATAAGCTTACTAGTGGGTCGTTTTAACACAATATTGTTTTTGCACTTGATTGTCACAACACGAGTTAAATTGTCTTTTCCCGGATGTTTCTCGATAACTTTACCAAGTACCCATCTCGCAGGGGGCACATTGTCTTCTTTTACTATCACTATATCGTCAACGTTAGGTTCGGACTTCTTCGTAGCCCACTTATACCGTTGGCTCAACTCTACGAGGTACTCTTTTGACCACCGTTTCCAAAAATCTCCCACTATTCTTTGGGTTAGTTTCCAGCGCTCTAAGCCGGAAATACGCTGATCGGTGCAGTCTTCATCGGGTATGTTGATTAGGGGTTCTCCAACCAAAAAATGTCCGGGAGTCAACGGCGTGGGGTCATCAGGACCGCCACTGAATTTGGAGAGAGGCCGTGAATTCAAGCAGGCTTCTATCTGCGTCAAGACCGTCGATAACTCTTCGTAAGTTAAGGTGCTCTCTCCAATTACTTTTCTCAGGTGGGTTTTGGTGGATCGCACTCCAGCCTCCCATAGGCCTCCAAAGTTCGGCGCGCGAGGAGGGATAAAATGCCACGTCACTCCTTCTAAGACTAGCAAGTTCGCAATTTCACTCTGGTTTGCTCTAGTCATCATTTCTCGCAACTCTCTCTCTGCACCGACAAAGTTTGTGCCATTGTCACTATAGATGTCCTGACAATGACCACGTCTCGATGTGAATCGTCTAAAAGCTGCTATGAAACCTTTAGTTGTCATTTCTGAAACAGCTTCCAAATGGATTGCATGTGTTACCATGCACACAAATAAGCAGATATAGCCCTTGTATGATTTCATTCCTCGACCCGGTGCACATCGAACTTGGATAGGACCCGCATAATCAACCCCTGTTGATTTGAATGGTCTTGATGGTGTGAGTCGGGATTCAGGAATTTGGCCCATCAATTGGGTTTGATTACTCTTGGCATACCTGATACAGGTTACACAATTTCTATAATGTTTCTTAACTTGTTCTCTCGCTCTCAAGATCCAATATCTTCCTCTTAAGTAATTGAGCATCAATTGCGGCCCGCCGTGTAATGTTCTCTCATGAGCATCTGCGATTATAAGTTTCGTAAGATGATTCTTGGCAGGTAGCACAATTGGATGTTTCTTCTCGTACGTCACGTCAGCTAGTTGGATACGGCCACCTACTCTTAAAATACCGTTATTCAAAATGGGATAAAGAGTGTGCAACCCACTTCTCTTGGCAACTGGTCTTCCTGACGTTAGATGTTTTATCTCATCTTCAAATTCAATTGCTTGAACTTGTTTGATACACATCAATAATGTTTGTTTACGTTCTTCATATGTGATATACTCTGGTATAATAGATCGTTCGTTTCTGGGCTTCAGTAACCTCAACATTCTTCTACAGTAGGATGTTACATTCAGCATTCTGGATAATTTGGAATATTTACTCCACAAGTAGTCTTCTCTCTTCTCAATCACAGTGAGGGACTTTATAGGTCGTGTTTCTTCTTGTGTTTCATATTCAGTTTTGATCTCTTCGATGATTGGCTTTGATAACCACTCTGGTCCTTTCCACCACAGGGCATGATTCAATAACTCTTCGGATTGCAAACCCCTCGAAGCACAATCGGCTGGATTACTGTTTGTCTCAACGTGACTCCATTGTTCGAACTCTAATATTGTTATGATCTCAGATACTCTGTTGCTTACAAATGTGGTCCAGCGACACGGCAGGCCTTTTAACCACGCCAGCACTACTGTCGAGTCTGTCCACGCATGTAGATTCTCTTTTGCTATGCCCATTACTTGTGAGACTTCATAGATTAATCTTGCAGCCAGAACTGCACCACAAAGTTCCAGTCTTGGAATTGATACTTCCTTCTCAATTGGAGCTACTTTAGTCTTGGCTGTCACTAGACTCACGGTCACGTTCCCGTCTTGATCCATGCATCGTATGTACACCACTGCTGCAAAGGCTGATTGCGAAGCGTCTGAAAATACATGCAACTCAGTGACCCTTTCAGGGTTGATTCTCATCCATCTCGGTACATGCACGTTTTGCAAATTTTTAAGATCTTCTCGGTATTTTAACCACTCTCTCAGTAAATTATCTGGCAAGCTTTCGTCCCATGGTAGGTTAGCCTTCCATAACTGTTGTATGAACTTCTTAGCATTGATGACAATTGGCGATATCCAGCCCATGGGGTCGTATATTCTTGCAATATCCGATAGTACCTTTCGTTTGGTAACAGGTTCGTTCAAGGCTGGTAACTTGATGCAGTACTCAAAATTGTCGTTGCATCTGTTCCAATTGATACCGAGCACCTTCACCAGATTATCCATCTTAATCGATATCGCTTGATTCTTTTCTAAGTGTTTCTTGCCAATGTGTTCTAAGACTTTCTCATTGTTGCTACTCCACTTTTGTATTTGAAAGCCTCCCGCCTTCATGAGCTCGGTCATTTGTCTGACAATCTCTATTGCTTCATCTTCGTGATTGCAACCCGTCATAAGATCATCCACATAAAAATCTCTTTTAGTGATTCTCGCAGCAAGAGGATATTTTGCCGCCTCATCTTCAGCCAAACGTTGCAGTGATTTGACTGCTAAATATGGGGCGCAAGCCGTACCAAAAGTTAGTGTCATCAACTTGAAATGCTGCAAATCTTGGTCTGGAAGAGGTCTCCACAATATTCGTTGATACTTTGTGTCTTCGTCAAAAACTCGGACCTGTCGGTACATTTTGACGAGATCGGCCACTATCACAACCTTGTGACATCTCCATCTCATTAATACATGTCTCAAATCATCTTGCAGTCTGGGGCCAGTAAGAAGGTCATCGTTTAGGGATACATGATTCACTCCCTTACATGACGCGTCAAATACAACACGTACTTTTGTCGTCTGACTCTCTTCCCTAACGACCGCGTGATGAGGGAGATACACAGCTGTAAGATCAGACTTTTCTTTTTCATTGGTTATCTTCTCCATGTGATTTAAATCAATATATTCTTGTAGAACCTTGTGATAGTCTTCTGCCAATTTAGGGTTTTTTGATAATTTCCGCTCGAGGAAATTGTATCTCTTGTGTGCTATTTCTCTCATTCTCCCATACTGACACTCTGGATTCTCTTTCTCAAATGGTAGTTTCACTACGTATCTTCCTTCATCATTGCGTTTTGTTGTCGCGTCATAGAGTTCTTCACACATTTTGTCTTGTTTTGATAGTTTCTTTTCTATTCCATTAGGTTCGGCCTCTAACTCCCAAAATTTCTTCAGTTGATTGTCTTCTCTTATTTGAATATGCATCGTGATTACTCTCTCGTGTACTGAAGTTGATGATGTTTTACCGGATACTATCCATCCCAAGGTCGTCTTTTGCGCGATAAGATTTCCTTGCGGACTCTTTTTGATTCCTTCCAACAATATCTCGCAATAGACATCGGCTCCAAGCAGAAGATCGATTCGGCCTGGAGTTGAATATTCTGAATCAGCTAGCTCTTCAATTTGTAGCCAATCCAGTTTGATCATTTGTTTTGTTGGTAGCAGTGATGTTAGTTGATTCAAGACGTATGCTTGTACCTCTAATTTGTTACTCGGATCTCGATACGACTCTATGAATATCTTCACCATGTGTTTTATTTTCACTTGATCATCGCCAATGCCTGACACACATCCATCAACTCGTGTCTTCTTCAAGCCAAGTAACTGAACAGTTTCTTCGGTTACAAATGATGCTTGTGAACCCTGATCAATTAAAGCGCGGATTACACGCTTGTAGCCATTGGCGGAGCTTGCGTTCACTTTCGCAGTTGCTAGTAAAACATTGCATGATTGAATATTTTGTCTCGAATGATTGGAAATGATAGCAGTCTCAGTTGCCACATTCTGTGGTTGATGTTTTTGTGGTGTTTCATTTGTTGTGTTGTTTGATCTACTATTGGATGTAGTAGTTTCTCTTAATCCTCTGTTCTCTATGTCGAAGTGTAGAAGTGAGTGATGTCGTCGGCCACACTTCCGACAACTCGTTATCTGACGACATTGTCTAACTGAATGTGATGGAGCTAAACAGTTAAAACAAAGTCGGTTTGACTGCACGAAATCAGATCTTTCCTGTACAGTTTTCTTACTAAACTCCTTGCACTGGTACAATAGATGTTGTCCGGAACATAGACTGCAAGTTATAGTGGTAGTCTCTTTCTCATTCTCACTTTGTATGGAGGAATGAAATGATTTTGGCTTCGCTGTTGATTTTGTGGAACCCGCTACTGGTTTATTCATCGTCTTGCTTGTATCGATTATTTCTAAGGTCCTGAATCTGGACATTAAAAATTCTGTTAATTGATCCCAGGTGGGCAACTCCTCTGATGACCAGTCACTCACTTTTGCTTCCCAAAGCTTCTGGGATTCGATGTCCAGTTTCGTAGTGACTAGGTGAATGATTATGACGTCCCACTTCTGCGTTTCTACTCCCATATTGCTAAGCGCTTTTAGCGCTGATGTTGTGGTGTCAAGCAACTGTTTGATGGCGCCTGACGATTCGCCGTGCATTTGCCTTTGATTAAATAAACCTTTCATAATTTGGTTGCAATTGTACCGCTTGTTGTTGTATCTTTTGGTCAACTGCTTCCATGCTTCATTATAGTTTAAGTCTGTGGTTGATAAATTCTTCAGTAAATTCTCTGGCTCTCCAGACAAACTTCCCTTTAGATAGTGTAGTTTCTGCACTGGTAATAATTTTGGATTATTGTGGATTAACGATACAAACATATCGTAGAATGTCTGCCACTCTTGATACTTGCCTGAGAATACAGGCAGTTGGATTCTTGGCAACTTTATGTCATAATAATTTGAGGTGGCAGATGATTGTGACTCTGGTAAACTCTCCACATTCTTGTTTAAAGCTCGCTGGACATCCTTCAATAGACTCTTATAGACGATGTAATTTTCTTCAGCATCTCCATATGCATCTTCAAGAAAATACGCGGACTGATCTTTCTCTTCTTTCGATGCAGTTGATACAATTAGATTATGTGTTGTTTTGAAGTCAGCGAAGAGTTGCTCTAAGCACTCTAATCTTGTTCCCACATAGCTGTTTGTTACTCTGTCTTTTGGTGATTTCTTGAAGTTGTTGCGCGCCTTGATTATTTGATCATTTTTGTCTTCTTGCAAGGATATTAATTTATCCATGTTGATTTTGATATTTTATAAGTTTCCAAATTTTTTGAGAATTTTTCTAAGTCTTTTTAATCACTGAAATTTTCTAAGTGTTTTTTTGCTCGCGAATTTTTCTAAGTGTTTTTTGCTCGCGAATTTTTCTAAGTCTTTTTTTGCTCTGAATTTTTCTAAGTGTTTTTTCACTCGCGAATTTGCTAAGTCTTTTTCCACTCTCGAATATTCTAAGTATTTTTTCACTCGCGAATTTTCTAAGTCCCTGGTTTCGGCACCATAATGTTTGATCGATAGGAGGCGCACTACACTACACTGATACACTGTTGTTGATTAACCACTTAACTCTTTATTTACTTAAACTTTTAACACTTTAACTTGAACACCCCATAGTAAAATTACCATTGGCTTTTATTGGCACCGTTAAACAAAACCATACCGCGAGTTACAATTCGGCGCAGTGGCTCCATCTAGTGAGCGAAGTAAGAAAACTTCTAGCATTCAATATTTTGCTTACATTTGATGGTTGACTTAACTGAATAAACAGTAACGTTTTACTCATTTACGTGATATCTTAACCCTTTTTAAGCCAGTGACGGAGAAATATAAAATCAACACTATTTTATATTCCATTTATACTAATTACTTTATGTAACTTTCTTTACTTTGAAATCAATAATTTCCATTTAGCGCTGCTGCTTTAAAGGGATTAAAAGGGAGTTCTAAACATTAGGTATGTGGCTGGAGGACCGGCTATCTATATAATACAATACTCAAAGGGTAAAAGGGTAATCATAAATTACTCTTATTGTGGTGTTGGTCTTACCTTTAATAAGTTAAACCACATTGTTAAAGAACTTTGAGTACCTACCTAGCTGATTTCCTCCAACCCCTAATATAACAACGCGTTACAATCTAACAGAGCCGTCGTTTTTCAACCCGCCTACTTTCATAAACCGGCAGTATATGGTCGGCAATATCTCTGCTGCTCACACACTCACTGAAGCTCAATCACTGCTTCAGACAATTATCATTGTAGCAGTCACCTTTCAGATTCATTATCCAAAGATATAGTCTGCTAATATTATTCAGACAGTTATCCACCAGGATATTGTCGGAGCCATATAGAGAAGTTATCTACATTACTTCTCACAAATGACCTACGTGTCACTGGACCGCGCAGGTCTTCATAATTCACTAGGTAAGTGGCTGTAAGAATGCACTTTTCAGTATATTATCCAAAAGGAGCTGATGACAGTCCTCGAGTCTCTCAGGACATTAATATAAATTTGAGATTATATATACATCGTGATTTTTTCACATCTCCACGTGATTTAGTTGTTTCTCAATAGTCGCTTTACTTCGACATATCCCAAGCGAAGAGCAAAGGCAACTTTAACCAAGTCGACGAAATCGAGGTAATCTAACCATAATGTGTCTTGGATGTGGCCGGTGCGGCATACAGCCCACAAGCAGAGTTCCTTAATATTTCTACAGCTGTTCCGTAGAGTACCTACATAGTAAAGGAATAATAATTATAAAGTAGCAATGGAGTATTGAATATCTGACTGAGCATAATATACATTAGCATATTGAGCGTGGGCGCCATTGTGCCTCTGCCGCCCCGTATGGGAAAAGGCGTGACGCTATGTTATGTTAGGACACCAACCTGGTATTTCTACCAGTGAACTAGCATAATGACAGTTTTTCAAAACTTTTATAACTATTACACATTATTATTTTAATGAATGTTATGGCCATGCTGGATTATCCCAATGAAGTATGTATATTTGACTTTTATGGTCCAGTCCTAGGTAACATGGTTTCAGTTAATGTTGTCTACACAGCTGCGGGTAATAATGAAAACGCGTTCAGATACTTGTATTAGGTATCTGATCAATGATAATTGAATACTATGGATACTAAACTTCTTTATCACTGTAGGCATTTACAAATATGCTTATTACGCGTAAACTGTCTTTTTCACTATGCTTGCCCACTGTAGAGCATCTTCAGTTGAGTCAGATAGCCACACTAGCTCCTGTAATAGAATCAGCCACATCTAGCTATTCTTCTCAGAAGTGATACGAAAAGGTATTTAGATTAATTGAGTAACTTTATCATTAAAGTCAGATTACAGGGTTGTTCGCCAGTCTTTTGCAAAGACCAATCATATGTGGAAGTACATAATCAGTGGTAATGCATCCAGGAGGCGCACTCCCAATTCAAAATACAGCAATTGTAATTTGATTATACCTACTGCTAATCACTAATTTCATCAATGTTTTGTGTTTAAATCAGATTGGCCCTGTCTGTGCAAGGTACAAATTATAATAACTCATTTTCACACATATTCGATTCGGCACGCCTACGTCTCTAGCTCCGAGTTTCGTAGGTCAGGCGACCGACCTGATATCCTGACCTCACAACTGCAGTCTTGGTAGTCGTCGAACAGAATGGCGAACTAGCAGCCAACCACCGAGCACCAGTCTCGGTGCACTTGTACGTAAGTGATGACTAAAGGGAAAACCTACTGGAGGTAAAGCTTTGCATATTCTTAGATTCATATAGATCAGATGAGTCTTGATAGCCAGAAACTAACTAACCAAGTCTAAACTAGCCAGCCCGAAACTCGGCTGGCTTCAAAAGAAGACTTCATCAGACCTTTCTTAAGTCTGTGTTTGTTTATATCTATTTGCCTTATTTTTGAGTTGCATTTGCGCAGCCTATCTTTGCATCACGTACACGATGATGCATACACATTCAGTATCATAATTTATATAAGGTTTCCATAAATGAACTCCTAGTCATATCACATTGGCATTTTTAACTCAGCAGTCGATACCAAACACTACTCAATATTAGGCTTAAAGCCAGGTAACGTCAGGTATAATATAGCAATTTTACCTGAAAATAAAATTGTTATTATACATACTTACCTGGCTTTAAGCCTAGGTAAATCGCTGCCTGCTGTGCACATTACTGTGCATTGCATGATCGTGACACATTCTTAAACACGATCAGTTCTTTATTGAGTTGCCAATGACCTGAAAATTGAGCGCGCGCAATAACGCTGGCTACAATTGCCGCCATTTCTGAAACTTTGCGCGCGCAATGTGCTGAGGTTCCAAACGGATATGACATGTATTTTAGGAGTTTAAAACAGGAAGTGAGCTGTTTAGGGCTAAATTCGTCGCACCGGAAAGGAAGTCAAGTATGCTACTCTCAATATTAGGCTTAAAGCCAGGTAAGTATGTATAATAACAATTTTATTTTCAGGTAAAATTGCTATATTAAATTGAATGAATTGATACGGACTTCAAACATCTTGTGAATTCAATTCTTTTTGATCGATCAGATTCAGTTTTGTCGAACGAAAAATGTTAATTATGTTTAGAATGGTTTATTAGTCAAAGTAAATCGTAAAATTGCCTTCTTTTGCCATTGCAATAATATTTATTTTTAAATGAAAAAGTTATGATTGATAGATAGATTAGATAATCACTTCATTCAATGTTTCAACAAACGTTTATAATTACAGACAGATATTCAGCAGCAGTAAACAAAAACATGCATTGCAAACAGAGAAAAAGCTCTGACTCAGCAAAGTAAAGCAGTTTTGCAGTTCTAAATTAGAGAAAAAACAATGTGTGCCCCTTTACAAGGCTACATTCTTGAATTTTGATGAAACGTCAAATGTTTCCTGTAACAATGGCCCTGGGCTATATGTATCCGTCTGGTTTTCTTTAAAATAATATACAAAATGTATGGTTGAAAACGAATGTTCTAATTAATATCCAAAAATATTTCACTTATGAAAAGGTTGTGATTCTTCGGCGATGGTTCTTATCCAGTCGCACCCAGTCTCATACCGCGTGTGTGTGTGTTTGCGTGAGTGTGAGTACTCACTGCTGGTGCCGGCGGCCAGGTGGTGGTCTCGCTCGCGCTCGGGCGGCGGCGGTGCCTTGTACTTGGTGCATGGCAGTGCGAACGCCTCCGCGCAGCGCTCGTGACACACCGCGCCGCAGTCTACGCACCGCACGCCCGTCTGCCGACGCATACATAAACATTTATATATGAAATTTAATCGATACGGGCCAAAGGAACGTTCCGGTGAGGCCATAAATAATTAGGCCGGCCCCGCCTTCCTCCGACCTTGGCAGATTATTGTGGCAGGTGTTATTTATAATAATAATTGGTTATGTTATTTTTGAACTCATTTTTAAGAAAAAAATCACAAACACAGAATATCGTAAAGATATTATATAAAAGTGAAATAAATATAAAGACTATTCATGTTGTTTACTTTAATTTACATAGTTATCGTCGTCGGAGCTGTCGGTAAGTAAGTACATATTTAATAGCTCACATCACATAATTAGATCGATATTTAATTACCCTAAATATTAAATAATACTGTTGCATGTTATTATGGTCGTATATACAATTGTCGTCTTATTTGTTTGCTGCGACGTCATAGGTATAAACATTACATTGACGTTTGTCGTGTAAACAACAAACGAGTAGGTTTTCTGTTAAAGTACTCGATTTTGCCGGTTGTTGACGAAGGAATCGGTAGAAAACTCCTCACGTTTGTGCAACGTGTGTGGCGCCGACATTATTAAGACTTGAAGAGTCTGTGGTCGGTTTTGACTTTTGTTTTTAACCTGAATGAGCATACAATTTTCGATAAATTCATTGGAATTCATCAAGAAATACAGGTGAGATTGCTGATCTGTCGAAGTATTTCTGTTTCTTACGACGTGTGGTGTCGTGGTGTTACATCGTTTCCTTAAAAATTACAGGTGGAAATCACCAAAATATGATTGGCGACCGCATGGCCGGAGCGCCTGGATTGATGGCGCAGTAGAGCGTATGGACGTCGGCTACAGGCCACCGACATTTGGAATGCCGACATGGTGATTATCTTGATATATTATTTTAGAATCCGACCTAGTCTTTGTCGAAGCTGTCGTATAACGCCCCGCACTCTTTGTCCACAGAGATTGGCATTTTAACCTATATCATAGAAATTGGCTTCTTTTCTTCCTTCTCGACAATGTTCCTGGACCCCGCGGGCAGAGTGACTACAACTTAAGTTTGGTTACAAAAGTATCCGAGTTTTGGTTACAAAGTGTCCGAGTTGTAGAAACGGTTGAGTAACTACATTCCAGGCTAAAATCAATAAAACAGATGAACATTGTCGAGAAACCGTTGTTTAAATTCCCTATTTATTTTTAAGTAATTTCTGGTAACTAGATTTACCAGTGGCGCCCTCTTCTAGGTAAGGATATTTATTTCACTAGAATAATCGACCTGTAAATCCATCTGCACACGAACCCCACATCTACCACGCCTAGTCGGTCAGAAAAGATTAATTATCGAGTTACCTCGGTCCAATACTTAAACCGATTGCTATATTTATTCATCGAGCAAGCGTAATTCATCGATAAGCAATATCGACTTTAGCCGCATCCATGTCGATGATTCGGTTTATGACCCCATCGGAACGTTCCTTTGGCCCGTACTATAGCCCCGCGCAACTATTTTATTGCACATGGCTCGGCCTTCGGTGTGGCATTGTTATATTCTAGGGTTTGTTGCGTACAGCTTGGCCTTCAGCCTCGCAATTCCCAGGAGCTGGCAATCTCATGACGATTGACGCGGCTCTTGGTTTTTAGTACAATTGATGCAATTTTTCGGCTCGGCCTCAAACTTTACTTTAAACAAGTGTAGTACGTTTTAGCATTGATTTGAATCGATCAGATCATAGTATTAAGTTGCTAGGCTCGGCCTTCGGCCTTGCAGTTTTATTAGGTGTGGAAAATTGTATTTTTTCACAAATGGCTCGGCTTACGGCCTCGCACTGGTGTAGTTTATGGTGGGTTTGCTGCGTATCACTCGGCCTTAGGCCTTTCATTCTTTAGTGTATTCACACTAAAGAATACATATTCACGTGCCGGTGGTAGGTTTTCGTAACGCTTGTCCCGGCTCTCGGCCTAGTTGTACTGTTAGGCTTAGTAGGTTCACGACAGTACTTCCTTTGGCTTTGCCTAGTAAGGTGTAAACTAGTGTTGTGCGAGTTGACCTTGAGCGGCGGCCACAGCAGCTGGCTGCAGTGCTGGCAGTGCTGCGGCGCGGCGTGTGCGCAGGAGGCCCAGCGGTGCAGCGCAGGCGCAGGCGCCGCTGCCGCCAGCCCGCGCGCCAGCACGTCGCGCGAGCTGCGCGTGTGCGCCGCGCGGCCCAGCCGACGCACCGTCAGCGAGGACAGCGACCACGTGCGCTGCAGACGGCGATTACTGTTATAATTGGCTACTCGACAAGGGTAGTCAACATAGATACTTTTTATGAATTGTCTAAACGCTTCTTAAACGACTGCCGCGAAGCGGAAAAGAGAAGGGTTTTGTGTTTGACCTGTATGTGTATATGTATGTACACTATCACTCAAAAGCCATCCAGTTATAATATTGTAATTTGGCTATATTGATATATTTACTAATTTGTGTATGATTTTAATGATATAAATAATCGCTTTTCTTGCAGCACGGCATTATTATCAGTCTCATAAACATTTTTTGAAGAAAAGTCTTAATAGCTCAATTTTTATGTTTCTAGTTCGGTAAGCGTTTGGGGCTGTTTCGGCGTATCTGCTGCGGGTGATTCAGTGAGAATCCAGGGTATTCTTCGTAAAGAAGCCTAAAAAGAGATTTGAAAAACTCACGTTCTGACTTCGGGAGCCGAACATATAACAAAAAAAATGCTGATTGGATGTGTGTTAATATGCGGGCTAAAAAACTTTTTCAAGACCCTCTGGTGGAGTATTAAAATAAAGGGCATTTGAAAGGCGAATACGGAAAAAATACTAATTTTGCACAAGTTATGAATACACCTTAGATTTAAATAAGCATTTACAGAGTTTTTGTAGTTTTGTACTAAGATGCAGGAAACAAATGACTTAGTAAAAAAAACTAGAAAACTCGACTGCGGTTCACTAAAACAAAACAAGCAACTTAGACTTGAGCTATAATTTTGCAGAAACAGAAAGCAGTCAAAAAGTAATTATTGAGATTCGATAAAATTATTTTAGTAGTATTAAATTAAATTAAATTTAGGTGGGACCAATGAAATCTGATACAGTCGGTTCCGGATCGGAGTTTAGGATGCATAAATGTCAAATGTTGTTATTTTTTACACAAAATGAAGTTTTAAAATATATTTTCAAAACCTCGATTTGCGCTCTAACAGCAGCCCTTTTCAGGGCCAACGCGTGCGAGCAGGTTAAAGGCTTTTTGATATGAAGTCTAGCAGATAATTAGAAATATTATCACAGACCACCATTGATATTTAAAAAGAGTATTCTCCTTAACGTGCCTATCCATTATTGGAGGTTGTCGATCAGCTCTCCACACTCACTTCCCCGGTCTTCGCCAAGCGCATTAGCTGTTCGACGCTGGTCACCCCATATATTATTCTTATGCTTTCTACGAGCGGGCTCATTTCCCGCATGTAAATGCAGCTCACCTGCAGCTGCAGCGTGTTGGGCAGCTCCAGCTGGTCCCAACGCACGCGCCACTTCTGCGGCAGATGGCCCAGCTCCAGCTCCAGCTGTCGGCTGCGCTCCAGCAGGCCGGTGAAGGCGTCTGGCTGGCAACGAGCTACGTTGTCGTACCTGCACGGACATGGCGGGCATGGGATTAGGACTCGTACAAATTGTACTTTGCTATGGGCGTCAGGATCAAATTCTTTGCCTTCGTCTTACATGTATTGGCATATTCAATTTAAAATCGGGATATAGTAGCGTGCATTCGTTAACCAATTAAATTCTCGAACTAGAAACATTATTGTTTCGTTGTGCGATGAGTCGGCATAGCAACAAGTTCTGGCGACTCACCCCGCGCAGACTTGCCGCCGCTGCGGACTGGCGGGGCGCTCGGGCTCCGCCCCCGGCTCGGGATCGTAGGGCGCTCCGCTATGCAGCTCCTCCGTCACGTAGTACTGCCACACCTCGAGGCAGTACACCGCCGAGACCGGTCGAAGGACCTACTCGCCAAACATAATTAAATCGATGATAAGATAAAACGTCACCGCCAATGGGCATAAAACTTCAAGGTAGCCAGAGAGAGCCAGGCTATGGATGACGCGACTTATACAATGACTAGGGCTTCTGAAACAGCTTTAGGACTACACAGATCTAGTAACGATAGTACTAAAGGCTACTTGTTTATCCAGTTAACGACTTCGTAAGATGTCAATTAATTAGAGCGGTATCTAACTAAATAACAGAAGATGTTGTATTTTATTTATGGAACAGAAATTAAAGGAAAGATGGTCAAAAAATCTCCGTGAACAGCATTAACTAGTGAGTACAATAGAATGATAAACAGTATCCACGCACCGGGTTATCCAGATCGGGCGTGTAGAGGAAGTTGTAGAAGAGCGGCGACTTCTGGTGCAGCCGCTCCACGTACTCGAACAGCGAGGGCGGCGCCGGAGCGCGCGGAGACGTGGCTCCGCCGCCGCTGCCGCACGCCTCCTCGTCCGAGCCCGCGCCGGTCTCCACGCCCTGCCGGTGCCGAGACATCTGCTTAAACCTCTTACTACCTACACTTAGCATTCGAGCTGTTGCTGCTCAATGTATCGATGACCCGTCTTCACACCCTGCGAATTTTTATGTTTTTGTCTAAACGCGCCTATTTCTTATAATAGAAACGCTTGAAATACAATGTCGCAAAATGATTTTAAAATTGAGAGCTACTTAAAACCCTCAGGAACTAATGGAAGAATGTTTATGGATAATACTTTGTTTGAGAGAGCTTTTCTTGAGGTAAATAACATTGTATAATCTTATGTCATTGTCATACAGAAGCCGAGATATGAGGTAAAATGTTATCATATCATATCCCATGTATTTTTGTATTGTTCAGGAAATTTTAATTGGTCGTCTGTTATTCTACTTTGCGATCTTTTGACTGCGCAATCACTCGCCGGTCAACGAGTGGGCGAGCTCCCTAATCTATTAAATTTTTTACATGAGAGCCGGAGTGACTCGAGTTCATTTTGTTTAACATGCGATTATACTGCTTTATAACAAGGGCTTAGGATAGCTTAGAATGGTGGAAACATATATATGTCACCTTATGAGTCACTTCGGCACTCTGGTAAAGAAATGATACTACACACAAATTAAAGAAGGACAAGGGCAACTTTACGACTCGCTTTCATCTGATATTGACAAAAACATCTTAATGAAGATTACAGACAGCCAAGTGATATTATTATTGAAATTGCCATTTGAGCAATTGAAAAACTACGTTAAAGCGACTTTGTCGAAAAAGGGATAATACAATATTCAAGATTACTTAAATGATGGGACTGTATGGGGTTAATCTGGCTCAACACAGACCTTGCTATTAATAATTTTGTAATTATTTATTCCTGCTTATTAATTATGATAATGACGTATTTTGTATTAGTAAAGCATAAGCAATTTTTAAAAGGGTAGTATTTAAACGAGTGACTGTAAACTAAAGTTTGAAGTGATAAAAATAATTAATTTAGGATATTGTATTACTAAGTGAGCGACTAACTGCGGGTGACGAGAAATAAACAGAACAGCAACTTACAAACATTAATTTGAGTTACTTAAAATACAAATTGAGAATTAGAAATTATCCGCTCTTGTCCGGGGTTGCTTCTTCTAAGTTTCAACCTAACCTATAACCCAATTGAAAATTAGCAACAATAACCTACTCTAGCTAATTTTATTATTTCTTTGAATACGCTCCGCTCCGGGGTTGCTTCTTCTAAGTTCTAACCTAACCGTAATCCAATTTAAATTTAGCCACAATTACCTACTCTAGCCAATATTGGCTTTCTGTGTTCCATTATTGAAGTTGCCCTCTCTGTATTTCTAGTCGCTCACTTAGTAATTTGGTCGCACGGTTAGAATTTTAATATCTGAAATGCCCACTTTTTGAAAGCTCGTTCTGAATTTTATTATTATCAGAAAAAAATGCTTAATTTAGTGTTTTTTTCTGCTCATTTCAAGTATTTCGGCTGTTCATGGCCATTCGCTTAATTCGTTTTTTATTCGATCGTTTTATAATTCCCCTTTTTAAAAGAGATCTACGCCCTTCCTCTCCCACAGTAGTCCAATGTAGAGAAGTGGCAAAAAATGACGATTGCTAAATATATGTAAATATCTGCAGTAATAAAGACATTTGGAATTTTGGAATAAAAAAAAAACTGAACTACACCACTATTGTTTACGTACCAGTCGTGCGGTGTCGTGCCGCTTATCGTCGGCGCAGCCCGCCTCGGCACGTTGCGCCTCGCCGTCGAACAGGAACGTGCGGAAGCGACACGACACGTGGTGGAAGGCCACGAAGCGCAGGTAGTAGTCGTTGAACTCAAACGCAAGCGGGAACTGCTTCTGGAGCTGGGGGCGGGAAACGCTGAGTTAAGGTGCTTGCAGGCGGAATAGTGCGTGAGCGTGTGAGCGAGGCCGCGGGCGTAGTTACCTAGCGGGTGAATGAGACAGTAAGAGTAGTACTCTTTTCGACTGACTTTCCTTCGACATCCTAAATTTCGTATTTTTCAGTCATTAGCCAGCAACGAGTGGTCAGGACCATTCGTTGCGCAAGTCGAATAGTAGAATAAACGACAAATACGTCAAAGCTATTGTTAACAGTATCCACACAATTGAATGTGTTACACTGTCTACTAATCATTTCATATAACTCCTTACACGATTGTTTGGAAATTAGGAAGATTTTGACATGGCAATTAGTACCTACTTAAAATAAGCAATAGACACTGTCATACAGCCTATAATATGAAAGCATTCAACGTCTCAGTTCGGTATTTACCGGTTTTTACTTTCTCTGTGTGCAACTGGTTAAAATCAACATTCTCAAATTTATTGCCAACACCGGATGACGAACGATTCAATAATGTAGAAAATCGACGTCATGCGACTTGTAAGTCGAACGTGACATAAGTCGCATGCGATATATTAAGTCAGGCGAGTGATTCATAAATAGAGCTCCTGGTGGCGCGTCAGACTTTCATTAAGTTACAAGATCTTAGTCTGACGCGCTCGTGTACTTATTTTTTGTTGTCCGTACTTAACGTACCGCTGTCACGCTCAATCGCGTCGTCACTTCACTTGGTGTCTCGCTCACACGACATTACTGCAGTTACGGTCCGCTATGAAATTGCACCTTCAGGATCTTACCACAAAAATAATAAACTCATGTTCAACACTTGTTTAATGACTAAAATATTTGACATTTATTTTGAGATTAAACATATTTTTGCTTGTGTGCAGTGTTTTGCTTAACTAAGACACAGCATGTCGATGCCGTCACGTATTTTCCCACCTAGGGTGACAGAGGCACACAGTTTTGATTTATTCACGATTTCAATACGCTTCCTTGGGGTTACCGCTTCTGCTTTGGAAGTAAGACTAGAGCCCTATGCTTCAGTCTCTGAAGAAGTAGATAATGGAAAATAAAACCGGGCAAGAGCAAATAGGACGTCGGACCCGCACACGAAGGCTTCCATAGCATTGTACACGGGAAAACGTAAAACGACAGTCTATTGTATGAGGACCTTTTTAATTTTTAATAATAACCTATTAACCTATCCTGATAGGTGTGCTGGAAGAAATCTCTGTTGAGAGATAAGCTCGCCTTTGCCTTTTAATTTCGTGTATAATTATTGTTGTAATATTTCTGTGCAATAAAGAATTGTGAATTAAATTAAATACTAGGTACGACTACTTATGACTTATGAATGAAAGTCTTTGCTCGTTGAAACCGGAAGTGGATAGAAATTGAGTAACTTATTTACAGAAATAAAATAAAATATGATAAAAAACTTAATATTATTCATTATAACTTGAATGACACAAAACTCGATACCTGCAATTAATGATCTTTTCCGATAGGATCGGGAGACTCCAGTTTCCACCGATTAACAAATAAAACAAAATGGCTAAAAAAAATGGCCATACCAATAATTTCTTGTCTGGGAACTTCGTTTAATTCTTAAAAATCCGCACGTTTCATTATTTGTTTTGTTATAGCGGCAACAGAAATACACCCTCTGTGAAAATTTCAGCTCTCTACCTATTTTGGTTGATCCGGTAGAGCCCGGTGACAGACGGACAGACTTAGTAATAGCGACCCGTTTGGCACCCTTCAGGTACCGAACCCTAAAAATGAATAATGAATTTATAAAGTGTGTCATATCACTGTCATTGAATCGCCATTTGTTAGCGGACTCGAAACCTTGATATCTGAATTGACGATGGGTTAGGATCGCTGTGGGAACATGAGGCACTCCTCGACTAGACTCCAGGAGTGCGAGCTGATGAGGAGCAGTCCTCACCTGATGCACCGCGTCGAGGAACATGAGCAAGCCGGGCCGTGAAGCCCTGCTTTAGCGACGGCGCCGTATTGCAGCGCTGCGGCAACTTGTGCCACTCCGTGACTAGACTCGAGGAGTGTGAGCTGAGGAGGAGCAGTCCTCACCTGATGCACCGCGTCGAGGAACATGAGCAAGCTGGGCCGTGAAGCCCTGCTTTAGCGACGGCGCAGTATTGCAGCGCTGCGGCAACTTGTGCCACTCCGTGACTAGACTCGAGGAGTGTGAGCTGAGGAGGAGCAGTCCTCACCTGATGCACCGCGTCGAGGAACATGAGCAAGCTGGGCCCTGAAGCCCTGCTTTAGCGACGGCGCAGTATTGCAGCGCTGCGGCAACTTGTGCCACTCCGTGACTAGACTCGAGGAGTGTGAGCTGAGGAGGAGCAGTCCTCACCTGATGCACCGCGTCGAGGAACATGAGCAAGCTGGGCCGTGAAGCCCTGCTTTAGCGACGGCGCCGTATTGCAGCGCTGCGGCAACTTGTGCCACTCCGTGACTAGACTCGAGGAGTGTGAGCTGAGGAGGAGCAGTCCTCACCTGATGCACCGCGTCGAGGAACATGAGCAAGCTGGGCCGTGAAGCCATGCTTTAGCGACGGCGCCGTATTGCAGCGCTGCGGCAACTTGTGCCACTCCGTGACTAGACTCGAGGAGTGTGAGCTGATGAGGAGCAGTCCTCACCTGATGCACCGCGTCGAGAAACATCAGGAAGGTAGGCGTGAAGCCCTGCTGGGGCGACGGCGCCGTGTTGCAGCGCTGAGGCAACTTGTGCCACTCCGTGACTAGACTCCAGGAGTGTGAGCTGATGAGGAGCAGTTCTCACTTGATGCACCGCGTCGAGGAACATCAGGAAGGTAGGCGTGAAGCCCTGCTGGGGCGACGGCGCCGTGTTGCAGCGCTGAGGCAACTTGTGCCACTCTGTGACTAGACTCCAGGAGTGTGAGCTAATGAGGAGCAGTTCTCACCTGATGCACCGCGTCGAGGAACATCAGGAAGGTAGGTGTGAAGCCCTGCTGGGGCGACGGCGCCGTGTTGCAGCGCTGAGGGAACTTGTGTCCGAAGGCGAGCCACTCCTTTTCGACGAGCACGCGGAACCCTTCGATCGTTCGGTAATAGGGCTCCAGGCAGACCTGCGCTAGCGACGAGATCTGCGGAACGATCATGTTCATTATTGTACAACACGTAATAACAACAGCTTAGCGCCACACATTTTCCCTCAGGAGGTGGCAGAGATACATACTATCATCATGATAATGCCAATAGCATCTGTATCAGATGATTTGAGCAGCCTCCGAAACACATCTGTGCTCGTGACCAAGCAGTCTGATTCTGTGGCGGGAGACATGGCCGCATGCGCGACCCACGTGTTGTGGCGGCAGACTGGGTAATGGAATGACGTTATTCCCTTTTGCAGCCAGTACATCAGTCCAGGCCCAATGATGTAGTGTGGAGCTTAATGAATGGTGCTGTCATGACGCGCCACGGTCAGGTTTAGAAAAAATAAAAAGGTAAAAAAAGTTAAATAATTTTATTTTGAAATTAACACTGTTAATTATTGACTATAAAAGAAAGTATTTTAAAACATTCACGTTTTTTTAAAGGGAAATGTCTAAACCCTTTGGAGTGACCGACGTACACTAACGTCAATTGGTATAAGAATATTGGTCTAGAAGCAAATTTGATGAAGAGACAGAATTAAAATAGTGTAGGCCAAAAGGGTAACCGAAGTGGAGTATAACCGGGCGTTGACATGGAGACTTGGACAGTGTTTGGCTGGAGGTGCATGGTACCTGCGCAGTGACGTCCCAGCCGTCCTCCAGCGCCAGCAGCACGGACGAGCCCTGCAGGTCCAGCAGGTCCAGCACGGCGCCCGCCAGCTGGAACAGCTGTCGCAACTGCCACAGCCAGCCCGACTCCTCCACTAGCCTGAAGAGAGAGAAATCAATGAGGATGAGTTGAAGTTATCAAGCCTGTGACACCACAGGGTGGCAGACACACCGTGCGCCCATGCAAATGTTGGCCAGGTAGCTGGTTCATCGCATCTCTGGATTAATTAATTATTTCAAGGTTCAGTTCATTCTCTAATACAACAAGATACCACTGGAGATCTTGAAATTGCCATTTGAGCAATTTAAAAACATGTTAAAACGAGTTTGTCGAAAAAGGGATATTAAAATTTTCAAGATTACTTAAATGACAGGACTGTGTGGGGTTAATCTGGCTCAACACAGACCTTACTGTTATAATTTTATTAATTATTTATACCTACTTATTAATTATAATAATTCATATTCTAATATTTGTATTAGTTAAGCACAAGCAATTTTAAAAGAGATCTAAAAATCAATCTGTGGAGGGTTCTACGCCCTTCTTCTCCCACGGTGGTCTAATGTAGAGAAGTGGCAATAATGACGATTGCTTAGTATATGTAAATATCTACAGTAATAAAGAGATTTGATTGATTGATTGATATGAACCCATTAGATATTACACCGTATAGGTAGATGTCGTCAGCATATGCGGGCGGCGCGCACCAGCTTCTTGAACGCTTCTTGGCGGCGACTGTCAGAGTTACCACTAACGCCACCTACAAATATTATTTATTTCATGAGAACAGTACAAATTAGTTCACATCACTACCGCTAGATGTCGCCACTTACTTCAGGAACCCCGGCTCTCTGGCACGGCGCACGCACGCTCGCAGCAGATTCTTCAAGGCGTACTTGGCGGCGACTGTCTTAGTCACCACTAACGCCATCTACAAACTGGTTCAAATCGCCACCGCTAGATGTTGCCACTCACCTCAGGAACCCCGGCTCTTCTGGCGCGGGCGGTGCACTCGGCACGCACGCTCGCAGCAGCTTCTTGAAGGAGTGCTTGGCGGCGCGTGAGTCGGGGTACTCCACCGGCACCAGCTCGCAACCCGCGCCCGCCCAGCCCGCGCCGCCGCCCTTCTCCGTGAGCACGTACAGCGAGGCGCGCCGCCCACTCGTCTCGCCGGACACTGCGGGGATCAATAACCACTCACTGATCATATATCATTCCTGCGTCATATCGTAACATAATATATGAACAATGTTTATGATATTAGAGTATCCTTTTCGGCGCTAGCAGCAGCGACTGTAGACAGGTATTTTCGTGCGAGAGAGGCAGAGTAGAAATAGATAATTTCAGCGATGGACTCACCCGAATCGACGTCAGCGTTGGACAGTCTCTGCCTTGGTGCGTAAAGCTCTAAGTGCGAGGGTTGCCGCCCCTTCAGCGAGCCCCAGCGCCCGAAGTGTCGCGCGGGCGCGCCGTTGGAGGCGCCGGTGGAGCCGCCGCCCTTGCCACCGCTGTTGCGCCCTAGCACGCTGCGAACATTTATTTATTTAGTTTTATGCAACAGATTAGTAATATATTAATAGTTAAGATAATAATAATTATTATTATTATTACGAGCCGTTTATGTCCTACTGCTGGGCAAAGGCCTCCCTCCCCAATAGTATATTTATGCAGCAAGGGAACAAAGCCATGTGTTATCGAGTTATGTTATTGAACCCCCAGCGATACTAGGGCTACTAGAAAACTCCCGAGAACCGAAGGAATAAAAGTATTAAATCCCGAGTGTAGCGAGGCATTCGCACAGGACACAAAATGTTTGCGCGTTAAACTAGTGTGCCGGTCGACTATGTTAGTCATATTTTCACGTAATGTTAAGATAAGTTGACGACCGTCACAGATAAGGTATATTTATATTCATCACGCATTAAGTCTTATGTCCGTCATTAATAACATGTACCGACCTAGTATATAAGCTAGGATTTCCTATAATAAAATTAGTCTAGTATAAGTCTGGCATTTGCGCGCATCTCAAGCCTTTTACTTTACTCCCGAAGATGTCGCTCTCCTTATAATTGCCTCTGGCAAAGTGGTGACCCGACTTCTGACCATCAGCAACCTTCGGTAATAGCAGCATGGACCTAGCCGCGAAGAAAACTCCGTGTGCTGCCACCTTAGAAGTGCAAGCAAGAAGCACTTCGTCCAAGATCGCCGAGCCCCGACTTCGGCAACCAAGACGACATCAAGCAAACCATGACCGGACCAGATTTGAAAACGGACCAGAAGCCAAATAATTTCAAATGAAGATTTCCCGCATCGAACTCAAGATACCGCAAGAATAATGAACCGATAGTCAGCCGACTGCTGATTTATCAAAATGGAGCTCGCACCAGCAGAAACGAACGCGTCGGCAAATTCATTCACAGCAAGCAGTTTTTTTTCAAGTTCAACACATAGGAAGCCGTTCCAGCCCCCAGAAGAGTATTGAAACATCATCGATATACCTAATTCAACGAATATTGAAATCATCCAGGAAGCACATCGCACGAAGAATAATCAAATCACTGAAGATAGAGAGATATATATATATATATATATATATATATATAAACGATTGGTGTACAAGATGTGCCCTATGTTGCCAAATCCCAAGGTTTTTAGGCACACAAATTTCATCAATCGACAACTTAATATTCACTCAAGAGTGAAGAGCACGCACGTACATATGACGTACGAGATCATTGACTGCCTACAGCCAAGGTTACAGATTTAATGCTCACGCTGATTCAGCACAATCATCCTTGTGTAGGTACGGTCACAATTATAAACAAACTGTTTAATATTTATGCTTCGGAACGCACCGGTTTTTTGTTGCGCGGATCGACCGCGAGTAATCGGGACATCACTAAGCGGAAACGGACCGCAGCTGTCACTCGTACCAACGAGAGGAAAAAATTGGAGGTTATCTTTATCCTTTTCTCATCGGGAGAACAACATGTCTGCTCAGGCATCGTGCCATTGATGGTATTTCGGTGTACCAATTACTAAATACAGGCGTCGGGCCTGGTCGGAGTGTTAATCATCTACATCGTCGGGAAATAAGTAGATTCGCGTCAGCGGTCAAGTGATCCGTGTTGATTGGACATCGTCGTATCGGTAGCGGCGACTCCACGTGTCGGCAGGCAGCACGCCGGCGACAGCGTCGGCAGCGACGGCAAGGTTTCGATTCCTCTCCTATCCCAGAACTGTCTCCTCTCCCGCATTCCTGTCTCGAATCGAGCTTTCAATCTACCAGTCTGCGACGACAAGGTCAGTAACAATTCAACTCACTTTTCTCTCACGTGCTGGCAAAGGCCCACCCCCTCATGATTCCACGCCGTTCGGTTGAGGCGTGGAATTAAGCACAAACAGTGATTACAACTTCAACGACGTGCGATGTAAATTGACTCATCGATTCCTGAAAAACATGGGCGGCTGCAGCATCAGACGACTCTCCTGCGGATCTTTTCCAGTTATAGGTTAGGTTAGTTTACTAACCGCGAAGCACCATTTTCCTAGTGTTTTTCTATTTTCCAGTTTTTAGTTTATTTTATGAAGTATGCGCTATTACTATCTAGTTTTATTTAACAATAACTTTCCTTATATATAAAAATAGATTAAGTTAAAGTATGCACAATTAAGATCTGGTTTTATGTTTATTAAAATACTACTAGTTATTATTGCAGTTGATAAGTTTGTTATGGTATCTAACTTAGATTTTTTTCCATTGTTATAAGTACATTCATTTATTTTTTTCCCTAAAGGGGGGTATCTGTGCCGGTCGGCTATGTTAGTCATATTTTCACGTAATGTTAAGATAAGTTGACGACCGTCACAGATAAGGTATATTTATATTCATCACGCACTATGTCTTATGTCCGTCATTAATAACATGTACCAACCTAGTATATAAGCTAGGATTTCCTATAATAAAATTAGTCTAGTATAGTCTGGCATTTGCGCGCATTTCAAGCCTTTTAATTTACACCCGAAGATGTCGCTCTCCTTATAATTGCCTCTGGCAAAACTAGTTCTATTTCTCTTCATTTTTTCACAAGTTATATAGTTTTATAACAAATTTGGATTTTACCCCAGCGTCCCCTTAGGTTTGGCAGTTGGCGTGTTGGCACCAGCATGAGTTTCGTCGCATCCCAGCAGCAGTGAGTCTAGACTGAGGCTGGAGTCGTCGAGCGAGCCACGTGACGCCGGCGTGCACGCCACTAGCGTCGCTAGGTACCGCTCCTGAGCACGTTTCAATACAACACATTAGATCAATAATAATACGATGCGTGTGATGGCGTGGCACGCACTATATTAATAAACAGATACAGGATATTTATGACTCTGGACTCCTAGACCTAGAACTTAGACCACGCCACGGAGGTCCTCAAATAGCTTACAACTGTAAAAAAGTTGAATTTCAACAGGTTTCAGAAATTTTCATAATAACTACAGCCCCAGGTTTCTTACAAGGTACAAGAAAGATGCTTACAGGGGCAAAAGAGAGGTGAGAGCTCGTTCAAGAGCCAAGAAACCTGGCGGCGCCTATACTAAATTTATACGCTACGTACATACGTTACGTTTCATAATCTTAATCATGAGAGATACAATCTCGATTGAAAATAAGAAGTATAGTAACAGTAACATACCTGTTCTATGCTAGACGTGGGTTCATTCCCGCTCTGCGTGACCGCCTGCGTCGTCTGATGACTGGACGCCTTCAGCATGCCCATCACACCCTTGTGGTGGGAGGCCGCTGATCTGGGGGAAAAGTTCAAAACAGTTATTGGTCTGTTACTGAAATGGCATATGAGGCTCTATCGTGTGTAGTTTGATTACAGCCCGCTTATTCACTGGGACTCTAAAAAATTGCCCGCGATTTTGAACTTTATTGTTTTTTTCATGTTATCCCCTCGTTAGTGTCAGCAACCCGGAGCCGGCTTTTATTTTTCACAGGTTTGAACTTCAATAACAAAAAATAATGTTCAAAATCGTGGGCCATATTTTATGGCCCCACAGACCGAATATTTTGGAATGGCAGTTGTCACATACGATAAACTTTAATCTATCTCTCTTCTATCTATATATTTAAAAACGAATCCCCAAATGTTTTGGAAAGCGCAAAACTCACAAACAGCGGGACCAATTTGTATGAACTTTTTTAAAACTATTCGTTAAAGTGTCAGGAAGTTTCTTTCGAGAGAAATTTCCTTTGGAAACAGCCGAAAATCGAAAAATATTTGCTTCAGTTCATGCTTCTGTCAATAGATGGCGTTGGGAACAGGACGACGACTGTCAGCTCAGCTAGTAAAACACAAACTGCGTCGATTTTTCTGTGTATTGGAGTTAGTGACTCAGGGGGCTGGATAATGGTATGAGAAGATTGAGAAGGCCATCGGGTGGTACAGCGGCCCAGCTAGAGTGAATACCTGGCGAGTAGCGCGCCGGTGCGCGGATGCCGCCACGTGACCGCCGGCAGCCGGCCTTGCCGGTAGCAGCGCGCGATGCGTCGCAGCGACTCGTCGCCTATCGACTCCGGCACTGGGAATATCGCCGGGTAACTGCGGGGGAGTAACAGATTAGTGCTCGTCAAAATGGTCACGGAGGGGGGCAAATATCACTTACTTTTATCCCCTCAAAAAAACATAAGTGTTTTTTGAGGGGATTGAAAAACACTGTTATATTTTTATCCCCTCAAATATAAAGGGATAAAAAACATAAATTGTTATAATTTATTGTAATTATAACAAATTATAAGAAATTGTTATAATTATTATACATTATAACAATTTATTATAATTTATATTATAAAAGAATTTCATAATAAATTGTTATAATTCTTAAAGTAGCATTTAAGAATTATAACAATTTATTTACTTTACTAATTAATTAAAATATATTTATAGTAGTTCCCATTATTTCTAAATTTTATCACTGCGCTTCGAGACTACGATCTAATCAATCCTTAATACTAGTTTTTAATAAAAATAAAGAGCGAATTTATTTATATTTGCCTATACGGCAAACAAAGAAATAAATAGTTAAATACCTTCTACTGACAGTGTAGATGGCGTTAGATGAAGTCGGCGACGTTGGCAGACCGTAGCGGTGCCAATCGTGTGGTCGTACGGTCCTTGAGTCACCATATAGTAACAAACTCGGGTAAATACCTTCTAGTGACAGTGTAGATGGCGTTGGCGTGCGACAGGCGGAACGGCGACGTTGCCAGACCGCAGCGTTGCCAGTCGCGCGCGTATGGCCGATCCTTGAGTCGCTCGAGCGTGCGCGCGTCCGACAAACACGCGCCCTCTACCTCCACGCTGGCGGTTTCTAACTCTTCCACTGGGGACAAGCCAAGAAGTTTAAGCATTTTTATTTTATTTTAATAATGAACAAAAATGACACAGTCATTCTTACAGATAATCGGAAGTATAAACATGGGGCAGATTCCAGTGACAACCTATAATGGGGCTACCAAAGGTTTCCCCAACAGTGCCAGTGAAACTTGCCGTTGAAATGCAGCTTTTGAGGTGCAGGATGGATCCAGGTCCGAAAAATGTTTATTAAAGCTTCGGGGAAACCTGTGACAGATACAGATAGATGTATAATTGGTGGGACTGTGGGCACAAAGAACAACTTCGTGTGTCGAGTACGTTTAGCCGGAACAGCGAGAAATAACATCTGTGTTGCCAGTCGGGGATAGTCTTGTCTAATGCATAGGTTGTGTAAAAGGGACACGTCAGTCAAAACACGCCTATCGCTCCATTTTAATAAGTTGTAGCGGCCACATGTGGCGGGAGACTCCGTTCGAGTGTTGTTAGTGCGGTAGTCCTAGAACTTTAGGAGTTTTAACTGCATTTTTTCGACATCATTTTCGTTTGTAAGTATAATGTGGGTTCCAAATTGGACTGCAGACTTCTAAACCACTTCGTACATAGGCAAAATAGATGGTTTCAATAAAGGCAACATCCATGAATTCCCTTGTACGAAAGATGAATCCTAACTTTTGGCAGGCCTTTTTAATGGTGTGTTCAAAGTCAGCTGAGAATGTTAACTTTGAGTCGAGATTAACACCTAGGACTCTCACAGTGTCACTTTTATTTATAGCTTTATTGAAGAGCCTGTAGTCAACAATTGGATTGTTTTTTCTTGTAAAAGTTACGTGCACGCATTTTGACATGTTTACTCCAACTATGGTTTTGTCATAGTAGGCAGTCAGTCTATCTAAATCTTCTTGTAGAAGATTCGAGTAATTTCTGTTACGGACGTTGATATGAATTTTCTTATCGTCAGCATATAAAATAAATTTGACGTGTTTGAAGCACTCTTTAATGTCGTACAGGTACGTATGCTGTGTAAAGTAGGCGTGCTAACAGAGAGCACTGAGGGACACCAGAGGATACGCTTATATAATCTGACCGAAATCCACCTACTACCACGGCCTGTCGCTTGTTAGATATGAAGGAATCGATCCATCGCACAAGTCTCCGCGTATACCCAGTGCATGAAGTTAAGAAGCAAGATGACGTGGTCAACTCGATCGAAGTCTTTTTCAAAATCGGTGTAGACCGCGTCGACCTGTCAATGAGGGCTCATTCCTCGAAGAACGTTACTGATAAAAATGGCCAGATTGGATGTGGTGGACCGACCTCTGATGAAACCGTGTTGTTCTTCTGGGATTCCATGTATCACTACAGGGAAAATATGTTCAAACACATTTTTTTCCAGCATTTTACCAAACGTGTTTAAAATAGAAATTGCTCGGTGATTCGCCACGTCCAATTTGGAATTATTTTTATGTAGCGGTACAATGTATATTTCTTTCCATTTGTAAGGAAATGCTTCACAGACAAATCTGTTAAATATAAACAACGATTTTATACATCTCTTAATGATGTTTGGTGGTATACCGTCGTTTAAAGCGCCTTTATTTGGATCGAGATGGATTTGCATAATTTCTTGAGGAGCAATGTCTGGGTACATATCCGCTGACTCTAAACATCTTTTCAAAAAACAGACTAAATCTGAGCATATTTCTCTGTCTCCATTAAGTCTTTTATCCTCTAGTACCATGGAACTAAGATACCCACAGTCAGTTTTCCTTTTAGACTTTATATATGTCCATAAGTACTTGGGGTCGTTCTTAATAGTTGCTTGTGTTTTGTTCAAATAAGATCCGTAACATTCGCCTTGTACTGATTTGGTCTCATTCTAAGCAGAGAGAAAGTACTATTATTGTTAGGATTATTGAACTGCTTCCACTGTTTGTGTACCTTACTTTTTTCTCTAATAATACAGATAAGAGCCCGATTATACCAAATAGGGTAGCGCTTGGAACTTCTGGTGATGACATGGGGATCATGCTCTTCAATAACATGATTAAATTGACTATAAAATATGATATTAGGTCATCCAATGTGCATAACACCTAAATGCATCATCATCAGCTTAATCGATATTTCTATCCATGGCGAGATTCACATATGGCTCCGCAGCGGCTGTGTATCGACATTAGCCCATGTTCGACTTCCCTTTTTTTACTTGAATTTTGTTGTTTTTAGTCATTTTGACCTTTAAAACTTTGCCGTTTTGGGAGGATGACAGATAGTTCCCATGTTCGACTTTCCACCAGGGCCGGACTCAGACTAGGAGCCATGAGCTAGAATGAAACAAAGTTCACCCGTAGGGGAATTCAAAGTCGGCGCTACACCGAGCTAAAGTTACAAATATCTTTCTTTCTTTCTTTATTCTTTATTGCTATAGATATAGATAATATAAGGTTAGAGACAATTAAAAGAAATGTAATAAGCAAAGGCGAGCTTATCTCTAAAAAGAGATTTCTTCAAGCAAACCTAGGCAGGACAGGAGAGTTAATTATACAGGAAAGTCCTAGTTCCTGTGTGTCCTTATTGCGCTGACGATCTACTCTCCCGTCGAAGGTGCCGGGCGCGTACCCAGTCTGGTCACAATTCTTCGACGAAGGAAGGTCTCCGACGTTAGCCTTTCCGACAGCGAAAGGGCACACTCTGTTCTACCTATTCTACTAAGTGAGGCGCCGAACTCACGCGAGCGTCCAACACTCGTGAGCCGAGGTCGGGGTTTCGATCTCGGTGTTTTTTAGCACAAGGGTGGTACGCGAGGCCACCTTGTGTCTTACTATTCTCGTATTTAGGGGGCTGATGGCTACAATATTATGCTATTTCAACTGCAGTACCCCAAGACAAACCGGCCATGTTCGAGTGGAATTTTGACATCTAACTCAAGTGACTCATCACATAAAAGTTTACGTCTGATTTCCGGTTACAGACCAAAAAAAGTGGGCATTACGTCAGATCGCGGTAGTCGCGCGTTCCGAATAGAACTGCCAGACTTAGATAAACACTACGCCGCCACTGAACGGTTCAACTTCAAGTCTTTATACTGAGACTGCTTGACCAAGGCGAAAAACGCAGCCGCTGCGGTGCCATGTGTAAACACGCTAAGGACGTAAGTATTTTTCAGTAGTAATTCTCTGAAAACAAATAATATGTAACTCAATATGCCGGGGGCAACTGCAATTTCCAACCTAGGGAGGTACGTAAATTTGAAATTCGAGAGGCTCCTTTCTTTGTTTATTCGGACAACACCTCATATTTGTGACACTGTCAATTGGTTTTCTTTGTAAAACAATCGAATTCTGAAAACTTTGTTGGAAATATATTTTTTTACCGTAAAAATGATTTCCTCGCATTAGTGATGAAAACTATTAACTTACGTGATAGTGTATCAGCAGAAAGCGAGGACATCAGCTGCGGCGAGGTGAGTGACCTCGCGTCGGCCGACGGCAGCACGTACTTCTGCCGCTTGGACGGCTTGGGCTTGAGGCCGGCGCGCCGCGCTGTTTTCAGCAGCGTCTTCTTGGCGAACCCTCTGTAAAAGAACAGCTAAGGTTTAAACTTTCAAAACCGTATTACCAGATTATGCAACTTAAGCGCTGTTTGTTAAATCACTTTTAATAATAATAATACCTTGGACACTATTGACACATATTGATCTAGCCCCAAACTAGGATTCCCTGTATCTTGGGTACTAGACAACGATACACATAGTTATATAGAAAAATATTATACTTAGATAGATAAACAAGCATGACTAGGGTACAAACATCCGTTCTCGTCAAACAAATATTTGCCCCTACCGGGACTCGAACCCGGGACCCTTGGCTTCGTAGGCAGGGTCACTGCCGACTCGGCCATTCGGGTAGTCAAATAATAAATGTCAATAACAATAAAAATCCTCAATAACGGTCTAATGTGTGTTTAACATAATTTAATTAGTTAATTGAATTAGTTGGATGCAGTATTGTGTAGTGTGCGTGCGTGCGTACTTGAGCGTGGCGTGCTTGGCCGGCGGCAGCGGCGGCGGCTGCAGCGGCGGCCGGCCGGCGAAGGCGAAGTGCAGCAGCGCGTGCGCCGGGTGCCGCAGCCGCGCCAGCTGCTTGCGGAACGCCTCCGTCTGCTCGCTGCTCACCTCCTCGTCCAGCGCCACCTGAACAGAGACAACCACTATATTTTAGGTGCCGTTTAATAAAACTTCTTCTTTTATAAATGGCGTGCCAACCTGCTTTGAGGTTAATTTTGCCAATGTCAAGTGTATTTGAAAGATCACAATTTGGTCCGGTTACATCGCTTGTGAGAACCTGGAAACTAAAGCCTTGAGAATATTTTGTTGCTCTTAGCTCAATCTAGGAGAGTATGGGTTCCACGTATTTCCTACGGATTTTTGAGCAATGAGCTGGCCGCAATTGCTGCGGCGGTGAGCTAGCAGCCTGTCATAAAAAAATTACTACTGAAAAACTGGCTAAACGTGGGCGTTAATGTGCCTCAGCCACCCCCACCACAGTATGGGAAAAGGCGTGACGCTGTTTTCTTTTTTTCTGTAGATTAATTAACCGGAAACGTAACGAAACTCATGATACCTGCCAAAAATATTATAATTATGCAAAATTATGTTTCTTGGGAAAAGGATGTCATATTATACTGATTTGTACTGTTATCCCTTATAGTCAGCTAACAAAAAATCACTTTACATAGTAGTAGTATGATACCTTGATGAGCTGGAAGGTGGCGGAGCGAAGCTGCAGCCCCTCCAGTTGTCCTCCTTGTTCGTGATGCGCGCGCGCCGGCTTCTCGCGCGTCAGCGAACACAGCGGGAACGAACGCACTACCGTCTGCTCGCACGCTGTAACCGCAACAAGACCTTTATTATCGGAACACCGCACCACACCTACTTTCTGGAGAATAAAACAATATCATGATGAATTCTGAATCTTTATGCATGTTTGGCTATATATTGAATAAGGTACAAAATAATAAATACGAACTTTTAAGGATCAATAAGATTAACTACTGTTTAATGACCCGCATCAGCACGAGACAATGAATCAGTTGATTACAAAATTGCGGACATTGGGTACGCTGAACAAAATGGCAGACCATAAGTAGCTCTACAGAACTACCAGTTTTTAAAGACGCATTAAAATTCGTCCACCCGTTTGAGCGTTAGAGTGCCACGGACAAGCATAAATACGCTTCAAACTTATAAAACCCTTCCTTTGGTTAAAAGACGGCGGCTCACCGTAGGGGTCGGTGGGCGTGCCGCGGTAGATGACGCGGTAGTTAGTGAGGAACAGCGCACCCTCCGCCGGCAGCAGCGCCGTCTCGCGCCCGTCCGCCGTGAGGTACGCGCGCAGAGCCGGCCCCACTAGCGCCTCGCCCGGGATCAGGGCCGGCCCTACCAGGCGCGGCTGGAACAATTCACTTGTATTATTTTGCTGCTTGGTAATGATTAGTGAATCCTTCGCTGCACTCGCATGACTAACTATGGGCCTCGCCGCACACGGACCACAACCACGCCACACATTTTCCATATAAATTTGGTCGTGGCGTGGTCTGTGTGCAGCAAGGCTTCATGTCCGCTGAGTACAATTGCTGGCGCCTTATTGTCTTTCCAACATCGATGACTTTACTGGTTTAAAAAATAAATAAATAATTATTAGAAATGACAGCAAGTGCGACATAGTTGAACTTTGAAGTGGGCAATGTCCTTCAAATCTCAAATATAAAACTGTTCGGAGATAAAATAGAAGAGTTTATCCGTGTTGCCACAACAAAAAAAAAACAGCGTTTAACCTAAAAACAAACGTCAAATCCCATACCATTTTGTTTTTAACTAAGTGTTGAACAGTAGTTTATTTTTTGTGGTAAGGCCCCATATGTCTATCAAAGGAGACTTACCTTCTGCACCGGCGGCAACCGTCTGCTCTCCTTCGCGACGGCGTCCAAGGTTTCAGTGTGCATGTGTACCACGCCGGGTATCATCTGGTGCAGGCTGCGTATGTGGTCGGCTGTGACACCGCCTTCTGTACACACCTGGGAAAAGTGGCTTGATATAATGATATTAGGGAGACAGTTGCTCCCGCCCGCAGGACATTCTTGGATCCCGCAGCCTTTCAGGTCCTTCCTGGGCAGTGCTAGCAAGGTACAAATCAACCCGAAATTTCCAGGTTCTCGAAAGAGAATCTGTCCAGATACAGTGCAATATGTATTGGGGATTGGGAAATGGGTATTAGTTAGAAGGTAGGTAGAAGATACAGACGAGTAACATTTGTTGATAGCCTTGCTCGGAGGTTTTGGCCTAGTATATGTCACCGTAAGATAGTCAAAACCGTTAGTTGATAAACATACATACATATGCTCACGCTTATTTCACGGAAGAGGGGTAGGCAAACACTAAAGACCTCCACCTGCTACGATCCTGGCATAAATCTCTCGCATCCTCAACATTCATAAGTCTTTTCATGCAAGCTCGCCGGTTACGGGTACTTTGTATTTGTCCCTTCACTAACAAATCGCCGAGTTGATAAACTTACGGTTAAAAACTTAAAACCGTTAAATAGTAAACTGGTTTTAACCTGAATTGTAAACGAAATACCAGGGCAAACACTGCGGTAGCTTAGGTGAAGACTAGAGGGGGCGAGAGCAGCGAAGCCCCCGAATATCTTAAATAAACTTACGGTTAAAAATTTAAAACCGTTAAATAGTAAACTGGTTTAAACCTGAATTGTAAACGAAATACCAGGGCAAACACTGCGGTAGCTTAGGTGAAGACTAGAGGGGGCGAGCGCAGCGAAGCTCCCGAATATTCTTCGTGTTAGGTTGACATGTAAGAACAAAAGAAACGTATATTCTAAACCCTGTCGGTCTGATTTACAATCTTCCGATAGTTGATCAACTACCGCGTTAGTTTATCAACTAACGGTTTTGACAATCTTACGGTGACATATACAACAGAGTATTTTATGTGAAAGATTGAGCTAAGCGGTCATTGCTAGCCGTATCGCAATGCATTTTATCTTACATTACTTACTCATCTTGTGTAACATGTTTGTTTTCCCTACATTTAGATAAATAAATAAATAAAAAAGCTTTTTGTTATGAACCGAATTATTAATTGTTTGTTTGTATAAGCCGTGGATGCAAAGCCCACAAACTGAAACTTTGCCCTCTCGTGCATAAGATCTTTATGCCTGAGTTACCTTGTCGACAAATCTGGAGACCATCTTGATGACATTGTTCCCCGCTTCCCCCGGGTCCGCCTCTTCGAAGCCGGACTCCGCGTCTGCGCTGTCCGACTCGGCCACACTGAGAAACATCGACTAGCTATAGCAGTTATGTCGAGATAATATCTAGATTATTTTAGGTCATTACTTCCCTTTTAAGCCATAGTCCTGAATTAGATACAAGATAAAACATAAAAATTCTCATAGGCACATATAGGCTTATATTCCCACACTAGGATACCCTGTGAAGCAGAAACAGTGACGACCACCTAAGACCGGTTCCCCGGTCAAGATTTTATTTATTTATTACACAGATATGATGATGATGATGATGAGGTGGGGCGCCCGCTGAGCCACAGGCGGGTGATCGGTCCTCCATCGTGACTGTTGCACCCAACTACCAGTGTTTGGGCACTAATTACTGCTGGTTCAACAGATCCCTCCCCAAATCTTCTTGTTCGTGTAATGAATTCTAGGATGTCGCTAAACTTTAGGTTTGACACATCATCTGCTTTAATGTTATCCGTCCCTGGTGTTCGATATCTTATGTTTGAATACATTATACTATACATTCTCCCAAGAAGTGCTGGCTACTTTGCTCCAAGCGACAGTGAGGGCATGATGGGTCCTGTAAGAGCCTTAATAAGAGAGGTGTCTATTTAGTATGAGTGACCTGTTACCACACCTACCAGTATAAAATATGATGTACAGCATTACAGGCGCATGCCCAATGCGCTGTACAAAAACATTATATATTCAGGTGTCAGTACTTTCAATAGAATAATTGATTATTACATAAAGATGTTCCTGTATGACGCAGAAATAATACGATAGCGCAAACGACCACGGATAAATATATCATAGTGTTATCAGGACCCGATGATCCGGAGGATCCGAGGATCTCGGTGGATCACATTGGCAAAGGAACGTGAGGATTAGCGTTGCAGAGATGAGGCCTGTGCCGAGCAGCAGGTATATGTAGGCTGACCATAATGATGATACAGTCCTCGCTAAGATTCTTTGGTTGTGAGCAAGCTGTGACCTCTCTTTCCCGAAAGATTAAGGTCAGGTAGAGAGAGAGAGACAGGTGACAGCTCGCTCAATGACAAAGAAACTCGGCGCGAACAGTTTAGTTTATTCATTGTGTTACCGTAACCTATGATTGCCGCAAATAACCAAGTGCCTGCACTTTTCAAAGATCACCGACACTCACTCAAAGGAAGCCGCCGCCGCCAGAGTAATAAAAACAAATTACCTCCCAACTAACATTAGGCGCTAATACAAGAGTTAGAACAGATGTATAACAGAGCTAAACAGATCCTAAGGTCATCAATAAGTTAGAACTTATTACATTATATATATACATATATACATACATTACATTACATTTGTACCCTAGTCATGGTTGTTTATCTATCTAAGTATAATATTCATCTATATAACGTAACATAACGTAACGTATAAAATATGTGTAACGTTGTCTAGTACCCAAGATACAGGGAATCCTAGTTTGGGGCTAGATCAATGTGTGTAAAATGATGTCCAAGGTATTATTATTATTATTATTTATTTATTTATTTATTATGCCAATATTCGCCATCGTCATCTAGATTTTTTATTAAAATATTGTTTGGTGTTTGTAAAAGAGTTCGAGGATCTCTTGGTAAAATCATGCCAAATCAAAGATCAACAGCAAATCTTTCATAGCAGTTTGTGTAATATTTTTCTCGATCGCCCATGCCCTCAATTTTTCTCTAAAATGCAGATTCTTAATATATTCACTCGAGTTATCTTCATCATCACTACTCAATGAGTAATAACATCGGTCCTCTTCGGAAATATCAAAACTTGCAGTCGCGATATCACTTCCATTACATACGGAACCTTCATCGTCTAGCAAGACTCCCACTTGACCGCGTCTAGTGATGCTTCCACTTTCATTTAGGTTATCTTGTGATAAGTTTGTATCTTCAACGTTGTAGTTTATAATATTACGATAATCTTTCAAGATTTTCCGTCTATTTCCACCGGTTCTACTTTGATCTTTCCAAGTTTTAAAACGCTTTTTAGATGAGCTAATATGTTGCGACGCCATTTTATTCTTACATGACCGCAATTAGGGGTACTAAAGTGGTAACGAACTCAATAATTCAACCTTAAGTAATATGGAGGCTGTACTTCACACTATAAGTTCTATAATAGTGAGAAATATCCCTACTATTCAGCCCTAAATTATACAAGGGAGTTTTGTATCCCTTGAGAAGTTTGGTGCTGTAAAAGATTTAATGAACACCATTGTAGAACTAGTAGCGTTAATTGCTCCTTTTGTGCAACTATCAGCGCTCCGAAAGAGTTAGTGGTAGCTTGCTTAGAACTTAAGAAGTTAATAGAAATGTTAATTTCTTATATGGATCTTATAGTCGTAAGATTCACTCAAAGCTATAACACAGAAGCTTTGGCCTGTATTGTAGGGATAATAATTGCTGCTATACGTGTTTAACCTCCATACTCTTATAAACTTGCTTTGTCACTATAAGAGTTATATTTTAATACTAACACTCGTTTGTCGTCACAAACTGTAATTGCAGCTACTACTCTACCTTCATAACACTTTAGGTTCTAAAGTAAGCTCTATTTGCAGCCATAATGTTTGTTGGGCTATTACTTATCTGGCGGCGGCTTCCTTTGAGTGAGTGTCGGCATTTTAAAAAAAAAGGCAGGCACGTGACAAGGCGGCGCTATAATAGGTAACGCTAACAAAATGAATAAACTTTATCAGTATGCTTCAGCCTTCAACTGACCTGTTAGTGATGCTGTTGCTGGCGCGGTCAGCGTCATCATGCCGCGCATCGCCGCGCCGCCCCGCGCCCTCTAGTGGCAGAAGCAAGTAAACCATGCGGTTGGCGTAGTGTATGGCCTGGCTGTACAGGGTGGACTCTTCGCTGGAGACTAACTCGCGTTGTTTTTCTGTGGGGGAGTAAAGAAATACGTCACGGCTGTGGCAATCAAGGGTAGATAGAGATGAAGGATCTTACGATGTCGCGAGAACCTAAGAACATCGACGAAATTTCAAATATTCGTGATAAAATAGCATTATCAGAAAGGAGTTATTATCAAAAAACTGCTTTTGGGCGCCATTTTTTCAATATGGCAGCACGAGCGGCAGCCATAGTAGGTGGCAAAGTTGAAATTTGGCAAGAGCATACCAAAATCTATAAAATTGCCAAATTTCAAAACTCCCGGAAAACTTTCCAGGTAAAAATACTAAATGACTGTACTATTGATTCAAACCGAAGAATTATTGAGGGTTATTACATTAGCTGTTAAGTCTCCCACTGCTAGGCAAAGGCCTCTAATGTTGCACTACCTGGATATTTCCTATCCTGGGATAAGTCCGTCCGTGAGGGTTATGAGCAGTGCTCGGAATAGGCAGAGCTAAAGTTTGTGGAACGGAGGCGAAAAGTGGAGACTTCCTTAGAACATTTTTTTTTTCGCGCGGTGTTCCGGGCGATGTTTAAATGTATTAAAAATAAATGCCGTAAAGGTGTTTCGATTGGTTTTTATAAAAACCGCACGTTACGATTAGCATAATGTTAAACTATTTGGTAAAAACTCATTTCTTATCTGAAAAATTACACATTATGACCATAATTTGTAATTTTTCTGCATATTATGACATTCAAATTTTGAACGCCGACGCCCGCCTGCGTGCCGTCCCTAGTTTGTCTGTGAAGTTGGTACTGACATTCAAATTTCGAACGCCGACGCCCGCCTGCGGCACTACAGAACAAGCTAAACAACTGAAGAGCCACAATGCCGGTCAAACATGCGGTTCCTGAACACATCAAAGAGCTTATGATATGTGTGTAGATAAACTAGTGTACTCTCGAGTATTAATGCCCTCCATTATGTAGCAGTCACATAAACTACTAAAACGAGCAATATTTATATGTATGTAATATTATAAATGTGAAAGAAGCGATTTTAAGATGTTTGGTGGTTTGGATGTTTGTGTGTTTGTGCCTCAATCACGCTAAAACGGCTGAACGGATTTGAATGAAATTTAGCTCAGAGATAGTTAATGAGCAAGATTAACATATATACTTTTAGTCGACTGCACCAGAAAGAGGGTGACGTTGTCTCGGTAAATGATACTTTCTAGGAACACGCAGATGAAGCTACGGTTATCAGCTAGTACGTACATAAATAAATATGTCTCGAAATTTGCTATTAAAGGTGTTTTTGAAAGCGTAAAATCGATCTAGCTGGTTCCAATTTCTGGAAAAACGCGTTTTTCGCTCGCCCAGGTACTTATTTTAATAATGTACAGTAAAATAATTTAATTCGATTCCGGTTTTTTCCTTTCAATATTCAAATAATTCGGTAGAAAGGACTTTTTGGGTTTTATCGGCTAATAAAATCAAATATATTTTTTAAAACTGATTTTTACTGTAAAAGCAAACCAATAAACCTAACGTAAACTTACATTGAGCTCAATAATATTTAAGAAACTTAGTACTCTAGTGTCAGAATACTTATTCCGTTGATGTTGAAAGTTGGTTCTTACTCCGAATGGTTACTACAGTATTCAGTATTATGAGATAATAGATAATAATACATGTACGTAGGTACTAAGAGTAGCGAGTTAGTTATTTATTCTGTTTATGTTTCGTTTCTTGCTGTAACTATAATGAATGATATACATTTAATAATTCTAGTTTATAAAAGTTAAAAATATAAAACCATATTTACTTCTGTTTCATGAGATCAATCTTTAAAAATGGTCTATTTTAACCGATAAAGCCAAAAAAGTTGTTTCTACTAAAATTCATTAATATTGAAATAAAAAACAGAATAAAATTTAATACATTTACTGCAAATTAACCTGTTGCCTAACAACCCAATCAATCCCCACTTTCTATAATTTTCGAGGCGTCTAGGCGGCGTGTGGAAATGATCTCCTACGGCCTTACTAATAAAAACAGTTATTCGCGGTTTAACTTATTCAGTGTTTTGTCCTTCTCATACGTCGAGTAAATGTCAAATGTCAAAGCAAGACAAAACAGTATATAAGTTAAACCGTGAATAACTTCTTTTATTAGTAAGGCCGCTTATGTTTAATGATGGATAGCATCTAAAGTATTATGTATAAAGATTTGAAATTAATAGTAAACACGTACTTATTGCTGCCTTTATCTGAATGTATGATCTTATACCCCATCCAATTATGCCTCAGATATTGGCAGGCAGTCAAAAGTACAGCCCTGAGAATAATCGAGTTTATTTCTAACACTGCGGATAGTTATGTATCAAATTTACGACTTTTATTATTCTGAATTATAAATCCATACATTCTTTTACTATATACATCATCATTAATAAAAACTAAGTCAAAAGCGAAATTGCGAAACTGAAACAATGGCCGCCACAAATACCAATTGAAAAAAAAAAAACATGTTGGAAATGCGGGAGCTCTGATAACTGCCACAGATACATAATACGATCACGACACTTCCGCTTTAGTATTGTCTATTTACAGTTGAATTGTACAACGGTTGAATGTAATATAATCGAGCATTTTAGAAAGCTCGATTTTGCGCCAACCCTTTCCGCTTACGCGGATAGGCGTACATTTAATATTTCACTTTCGCCACAAAACAATCGAAGAAGACTATTTGTCACTCACCATATCGAGAAATACGGTCGCAATGAATTATTTTCCTCATTCAGAAACGAAAACAATGACCACCATAAATACCAATTGAAAAAAAAATATATTGTAATATTGATGGGTCTGTTAAGTACCATAGAACAAAATACTATTACGACACTTCCGCTTTAGTGTTGTATATTACCGGTTTTATTGTACAACGGTTGATCGTGACATAATCGAGCATTCTCGAAACCTCGATTTCACGCGCAAACGGCAGCCCTTTTTAGGGATAACGCGTGCGAGCAGGTTAATAGCATAATATAATTGTAAAAGCCAATCTTATCACCATTATGGCATGTATTTTAATACATTTAACCTCTTGAATACCACCGGCGTTAGCTAACGCCACTTTTCCTTTATAGGTTTAAAATTTTATTACCATGGCATAGATTTTGAGACATTGAAAAATGTCCCAAAACCAGTATAAGTTTGTTCCAAAAAATAAAAGTTCTCTAAGGAATTCTCCACTTTTGGACTCTGAAGTGTTGATTAAAATCAGCGATAAAAACATTTTTTTTATAATTTGTGGTGATTTTAATGTTAATCTGTTAGAGGATAATAATATTTGTACTAGATTAAAATCTTTATTTTTATGTCACAACATGAACTATCTGTTTTTGGAGCCTACTAGAATTACTGCAACATCTGCTACCTGTATTGACAATATATTTACTAACATTACGCCCATTTTCAAATCGGTCATCAATAAATTAACCTCTGATCACTCTGGTCAGATAGGTATATTCAATATTAAAATAAAAAAGGACCAAAAAGAGGATATTACATGTGTGCCCGTTAGTGACACTCGGCTTGAACACTACAGGAATAATATTTTAGATAAACTATGGGAAATACCATACAGTGACGATCCAAATTTGTTGTACAACTCAGTATTTAACCTTGTCAAAAATGAATATGATACGGTATTTAAATCAAAAACTATAAAAGTTAATAACAAAGCTTTGTTTAGTGATTGGGCGACAGTTGGAATTCATAGGAGCAGACGAAGATCATATGAACTCTATGAAGAGAAATCATATAACAAAAATACGGCCTTTCTAGATTATGTTCGTAGTTATTCAAAAATGTTTAAACGCGTTTGTGCCGTAGCTAAATCTAATTTCATTAAAAACAAAATTGAATCTAGTAGAAATGTAATGAAAACGACTTGGCAAATTATAAACAGAGAGACTGGAAAGGCCAAAGCTACACATTCAACTTCAACTTCAAGCTTAAGATAGATAATCAATTGCTAAGTACAGACCTAGAAGTAGCAAAAGCTTTCGAAAATTTCTTTACGGACATTCCAGTTTCAACAACCAAGTCTTTAAATTCATCTCCCGCTGCTGCTGAATCTATACTTAAACAAAGCTTTGAGGATTGTAAAACAGATTTTAAATTTAGGCACGTAAATAATGAAGACATTGTAAAAGCGTTTAAATCCCTGGAAATGAAAAAGACAGCTGACGCCCATGGTCTAACAGTAAAAATTATTAGTTCCATTGTAGATTGTATTGCACCTCACCTTTGTTGTATATTTAATCAATGTATAGATAATGGTGTGTTTCCTGACTTGATGAAACTAAGTAAAGTTATACCTTTATTCAAAGCTGGTAGTACATCAGACCCCACCAATTTTAGACCCATATCGATACTACCAACGCTTAGCAAAATATTTGAAAAACTCATACTTAATCAATTGCAAAGTCATTTTTATCTCAATAATTTAATTCATATTGCTCAGTTTGGTTTCACAAAGGGTCGTTCAACAGCCGATGCTGGTGTTGAACTAATCGACAATATTTTTGATGCCTGGGAAGACGCAATGGATGCAATAGGTGTCTTCTGCGATCTATCCAAGGCTTTTGATTGCGTCCATCATGACACTCTTATCAGGAAGTTACGCCATTATGGTGTAAAAGATCAGGCACTTGGCCTTCTGGAGTCATATCTAACAGATAGGGTTCAGATGGTCGATGTTAATGGGAAAAGATCACCTGGGTCTTCAATAAGTATAGGCGTACCGCAAGGTTCAATTCTTGGTCCTTTCTTGTTTTTAGTATATATTAATGATTTACCTTACCTTGTTAAAGCAAAACATGGGTTAGTATTGTTTGCCGATGATACTTCTTTGATATTTAAAGTTAAAAGACAGCAATCAAATTATGACGAGGTAAACAATGCTATCTCTAGTATAGTGAACTGGTTTACTGTTAACAATTTATTACTTAATGAAAAGAAAACTAAATGTATTAAATTCGTGTTACCCAATGTGAACCCGGTAACTACAGACATATTTATAAAAGGACAGAGATTGGACCTTGTGCAGTCGACTGTCTTTTTGGGCATTACTTTAGACGCCAAACTACAATGGGATCCTCATATAAATAAATTGTCGAACAGACTGAGTTCAGCAGCGTTCGCAGTTAAAAAAATTAGAGCTCTTACCGACGTAGACACCGCTAGACTAGTCTACTTTAGTTACTTTCATAGTCTAATGACCTATGGTATTTTATTGTGGGGTCACGCTGCGAATGCTAATAGTATATTTATTCTGCAGAAACGGGCTGTTCGTGCAATTTATAGATTAGGGCCTAGAGTGTCACTGAGGGAAAAGTTTAAAGAAATCAATATTCTGACATTTTCTGTCTCAATATATCTATGACAATCTTGTGTATGTAAAAAGAAATATAACTAATTTTCAGAAGTACAGTGATATACACAATTTTAATACTAGAAATAAAGACAAGTTGGTTGCTTATGTAAGCCGACTACATAAAATTAGTAATTCTTTTAAAGGCAATTGTATACGCTATTACAATAAGGTCCCTACTGATATTAAAAACTTACCTTTAGACAAGTTTAAAATAATAATAAAACAGAAATTGTATAAAAAAGGTTACTATAGGATATCTGATTACTTAGAGGACAGATGTCCATGGGAATAGATTGTTTGAGTAACAGGCTGTTTCGATATATAATTAGCATTCATTTTGTAATTTGACAATATTTTATTTAAAAAAGGAAACGCAAAAGATGCGACGACTGTGGAGTTTCTTCGGTGAGCTCTTCTCCACAGATTCCGCCATTGTGTTAGTGAACTCACCCAAAAAAATGTAATGACGGATCTAAGTGATGTAACAACATCCTATGGAAATAAATGATTATCGATTTTGATTGATTTTTTGATTTTGTTCCACGAACTTTATTTGTAACAGCATAAAGTTCGTGGAACAAAATCAAAAAATCAATCAAAATCAATAATCAGGATTGGAATGATTTCCCCCAAAACAAGGTTGAATCCATCGATTCTCTTGACACTTTGATGATGTACCAAATGTTTGCGCTAACCTGCGTCCAAGTTAGGCCACAGCCGCATCTGCTCCGCCGCTATCTCGAGAGCGCTTGGCTCTTGTGCCTTCAACATCATGTACTCTTCGTCCTCTCTGAAACATCATTGATACTCATTGTTAGCCATTGTCACTTATTCTTAGTCATTGTCACTTATTCTTGATCCGTTTTACTTATTCGTCATTGTCACTTATCATAGTCATTGTGACTAATTTATATTCATTGACATTTTTTTTCTTTCTTTTATTCAGGAAACATACTGTTATATCTTAAGGTATGAACATGCACCTATGTACGTAAAAATCTATAGTACCTTAAAATTTGCATCAATTATTATTAGTATATACGCAGGGTATTTAGTGTTTTTTCTGATCAGTGTTCTTTAAACATTCAAATAAGATGTTAGCTACCTGTTTCTTATAAAATGGTTAAGTTGAGGCAAAGATCATCATTAGAAGAAGAAGACGAGACATCATTAGTCAATGTGTTGTAGTCACGCATTGCAGTCTGAAATACGAATTTTTTGCATAGTTTGTGGGACAAGGATTGGCATAAAAAGTCGTTTTTGACCGTGATGATATACGGTTAAGTTTAAAATCAATTTTAGCTAAGAGTGATGGAGATTTTTTATTATTATTGATTAAGTTGTACAATAATAATAAATCTAAATAACTCCTGCGCTCTTCCAGGGAGGCCATTCGATGTCGTTGCGCAGACTCCAAATAATTTTGAAAATAATTACCAATGCGAAAATCTAGTGCTTTAATGAATTTATGTTGAATTTTCTCAATGCGAAATACGAAACGTCTGGAACATTCTAGGCTGATGAATTGTCTATAATTAGGCCTAATGAGGCGAGCCTTGTTTTTTCTTGTCAATTCGAGTAGCCATTGTAACTTAATCTTAGTCATTGCCATTTATTATTAGTCATTGGCACTTCTTGATAGTCATTGTCACATATTCGTATTCATTGTCATTTATTCTTAGTCATTGTCACTTATTCTTAGTCATTGGCACTTATCGTTAGTTGTTGTCACTTATCGTTAGTCACTGTTAGCTATTATTAGTCATTGTCACTTATTGTTAGTCGTTGTGAGAATTGTTACTAACATTATTATTCACTGGCGTGAGAGTGGTGACGGATGCCGGAAGGACGACACCGTATGCTACCGTGCAACCTACTCAGTAAAGCGCTGTGGGTGTGAAGACCTAACGGATTAAACGCTACAGGAATGGGTTAACGTGCTACAGCTTCCGCAGTACCTGGGGCTAGGCGCGCGCTGCGTGTGCGCAGGGCTGGGCAGGTACAGCGCCTTGATGTCACGCTGCACGTCCTGGTAGAACGCCGCCTCCCAGAACTGCTGGCTCGTCCACACCTGGTGCTCCTGGGGACACGAACACTCACATTACTCGCTTTTTCTACGTTTCTACGTTAACTGCACGACACGGTGAATTAGGGACAGAACTCTGCGTCAATATCCTTTTCTTTTCCAAGCGAAATAAGTAAATCGACATTGACGCTTAGCTAATAGTACATTATGCACAAAGGGGATAAACCACTGTTTTATGTCACGGGGGCGTCATTGAATCCTGAAAGTAACGAAGGGCTCCAGATTTAACTTCCGAGCGAAGCGAGGGTGTCATGAGTTAATTCCCGACCGAGTGCAATGAGGGATTCAAGCGTGCCCAAGATAAAAATATAAATAGCAAGGCTACTAAAAAGTCATTTTATTAAAGCTATTGTGAATATGAATGTTTGATACATTGGTCCACTTATTTTAACTAATTTGGTGTTTGAATTTAGAACACACCAATTATTCGACTTACATCTCAATGCTATACAACCTCCTTGGGCAAAAAATACTCGATACAAATTCCTAGTGCAAAGAATATTAGACATATACACATTCCTTGCGCCAATAACTGCTCGAGTAGATTGGTCGACATTTTCGACAAGGAGTTTAGCATTAGAATAAAAACTGTTTTGTGTTCTTTGCTGTCATTAGTAAATTGGCGCTATTTTGAATTCTGTTCTGTAAGTTGTACGAACACGAAGTTTAGTGTTACTTTTACTTATTAAATTGATTGAAATGCATTCATGTGACGAAGAAGATGGGTTAACACCTATATAAGTATATGAAAGAGAGGGCGGCCGATATTGTAGAAAACTTGCTACCAAACAAATCACGGCTGGTTAACATTAAAGCCTATGATGAGTTTTTTGAATGAAAAATGAAAATCAAGCTTCTGGCACATATTCGGAGTCTGTTTTCCGAACTTATTTTAATGAGCTGGCAAAGAAAAGGAAGTCATCGACATTATGGAGTATGTATTCTATGCTACGGTGTACTATAAAAAAGGCATAAACATTGACATAAAACATACTCGAAGTTTCAATAAGAAAATTACTCTTAATTTTTTACTATAAATTGCTCTTAATTTTTTACACTAAATTACTCTAAATTGTTCCAATTTTAATGTGCATTTTAATTAATTTAACCTACCTTTTTTCTTCATTAAATGTCTATTATCGCTTAAATTTTTCTTTTTCTCGTAGTCATGGCATAAAGTATCGAACGCAACTCTTGAATAAAACGGATTTATATCGAAGGCCGAATCACTCGCGTCGCTCAGGATTCTAAACTCTAAACTACTCCTCGTGATTCATCTATGGCCTTCGCTTTAAATCCGTCCGTTATTCACTAGTTACATAAAAAAAGTTACGTAAAATTTGTGTTCTTTACTCTCATAAGTAAATTGGCGCTTTTTTACTACTGTAAGTTGTACAAACACAAAGTTTAGTGTTACTGATAATAAATCAATTGAAAATGCATTCAAGTGATGAAGAACATAAACATTTACATACAGGCACATACATTACTTCTGGCCCCACACTAGGTTACCCTGTGTCGTGGGAACCAGAAACAGTGACGTCACACAAATATACACCATCCAAGACCGGGTATTTTTTTCTCTGTATCCCCAGCCGGGGATTGAACCCGGGACCTCCCGCATGGTAGGCAGAGCCAAAACCGCAGCGCCACAGAGGTCGTGTTAACACCTAAATTTTTAAAGAGAGGGCAACTTTTTCTCGTAGTCATAGTAAAAGTAACTATACTTTCTAATACTAATGCAGCTCTTGAATAATATTTGAGGGATTCTAACATTTGAATCACGAATCACTCCTTCCGGTCTTGATTCAGTCGTTAGAATTCATCTATGGCGCCCGCTTTAAATCCGTATTCACTAATTGCATAATATAATTGAATTGAAGCGCTTATTTGCATTAAAGCGCTTCAAAATGCATTTTGTCACTGTGAATCGGGACGCTGCGTTCTGACTACCTGAGTCACGTCACGCCGTTGTTACGTAGCTGTTTCAGTTGCCCACAACACAGGCTATCTTAGTGCCGGGCCAGAAGCATTGTGCCCGTTTATGTTGGTCAAACAGCCATTTCGCACTGACCTGTATACACATATATGCATACTGTATGACCCCCGTACACAGTTTCCTGCAGTAGGCGGTGGCTAGTGGCAGCATGGCGGCAGCCACGCTGTGCTCGTCTAAAGCGGTGGCAGACTGGAGGGAACAGTTCATCAGTCTGGAACAATCATACATTTAATAGAGAAGCTGCAGTTAAGATATGTATCACATTTAATAATATTTTGAGACCTAAAAACACAAATAGCCGCTCTGCACGTTTTTATAAATGATGAATTTAAAGTATGTAATATGAAACAGAACGTGTTTTTAAAACACCCATCAGCTTCAAGTGACGTCACACGAGTTAAACTGTCACTAAGCGAAAGAAGGAGAAGTTGGTTGACGCATAGATCTGTCCCTTCTTGCCCTGTGGTATGGACGTCATCATAACTGTAGGTCCGAGTTCGCGCCAAACTGTCAACTGTCAGTTTGAAACCGCAATTTTTGGCAATAAATTATTAGCGATGCGCGATAGGAATGATTTTGTGACTCGAATGATCCGATGATTACTAATATTATTATTCGACTACAAAATTAGCGATCGCTAATCCTAATAATCGAATGATGACCACTTATTTCAATAACGAAACCATACAAAACCAATGTAGTTTGCATTGTACTGTAAAATATCGAACCTGGGACTGAATCTTGCTTGCAGCAGAATAACCGAAAGAAAAACCAAGCGAAAATATTGAATAATCGAGTTGGACCAGGTTAGATGAATGATTTCCGAATCGTTAATCGCTAATATGTAATGGCTGCAACTTATGGTTGAATATTGCTTGCAAGTCGGACAGTCGGACTCTTATTTTAATGATTTTGTCGACTGGCGAATACACATTAGTGGGCGCGCGTCGATTAATATTCGTCGGTCGCTGTCCGTCGCAGTTCGTTGTGAGCCGTTCCTTCGAATGATTTAGGTGTTCCATTCGAATACGTCGAATGATTGCCATAATCGAGTGATTTCATTAGTGTCATTCATAATCGCGCATCGCTATAAATTATAGTATTTAAATGTTTTTCTAGTCTATTCGACATGATATTTGTGGCGAAAATGAAGGCGACAAGATACTGCATCGCATTTGGCTGCTTAAATAATGACAAGGATACGAACCTTAGTCATAGGATTAACACCTAAATCAGTTTCTATTTAGTTTCTACACAGAGCAGGATCGCTACTAAATAAGTTACATAGAATTATACCTAACTACTTAGTTTAAAATATGGAGACTTAAAATAATTTTCTGATCACCAAGTAAGTATATTATTAATGTTATTATTAACAAATGGAGAATGGTTGGTGGTAATTGTTTCATAGCTGGTAAGTAAATATTTACATTAATTATTGCTCACAAGAGGACAACCCTAAGGGAGGTTGCACATGGCGATTTCTGACCAAGCGGATAACGCGCGGGAGACGCGCGGTTGTCGCGATTCGTACGCTAAGAAAATGCCTTTGCAGACATATCGCGACAAAAACGCGCCTTTGACGCGATAAAAACGCGCGTTTGTCGTGATAAAAACGCGCAGAAAAAGGTGTGATATTATCTATCATGGACCAACCATACGAAAGGACAGACCACCCTATACAAAAATTTCTAGATGTCGCTGTACCATGCAATAAATACCTGACGGCGTAGTATAATTTTTTGTAAGCCTTCTTTGTACTTAGGAAATGAACGCTTTTACCGCCTAAATTAAGCGCACCGCCACGATACTACCTTTACTAGAAAGAAATTTTGAACATTTAAATAAGAACCTTCAAATCCAATCATGGGTAGGTTAGGAACTGACCTTACCTCAAGCGGCCTTCGATTAATAATTAATCATTTCTCCTATCGTATGTGATTGCGTCTCCCTCCCTATCGTTCTTATGGAACTTTAGTTCCGCTGTCGGTGTTTTTAGATGCGGGGCTGAGGCAGGGATGCGCGGCGCGAACCGTTAGGCCACGCCACATATTCGAAAATTTCTGGCATTAACAGGGGCCTTAACCAAACTCTTTGCTTTGCATAGCGCAGAAGACATTGGATCCACTACCTGAACCTATTACACAAAATATTAATGACCTTTCTTTTGCATTTTTCCTAATTTTCTTTTTACCTAAACCTCATAATTCAGTCAAAACGACATCAATATTGCAAACGATGGATCTGCGATTTTTTCAATGTTGTTAGGTTCCTTAAGAGTAGTTTACACCCAAGTTTACAACCTTGAAAACTGTAGTATGTGCCCACATGTACGCACACACTCACACCTTACGTCTATATAAGTAGGAATGTACTGTTATATGAGATCATTATTATACAGACACTGAACATTTAACAACTCTTTTACTCCAACAACCCGTCTATCAAGGCCCATCCTCACAAAACCCTGTGCTACCCCCATGGTGCTCGAAAAACTGGAAAATTTTGGCACTTGTTTCATTTTTTTTTCAAAACTATTCTAAGGAAGCGTTTTTCAAGTATGTTTGCTTAATTTAATAAAGCAAACTAAATTTGCTATAATTTGGGCTTAACACCAGCACTCTAGGTCCATTGGTTGCAGAGATACAGTTAGTCAAAGATGGGCAAGTGAAAATTTTGTGGTACCCTACCAAAAAAATTTCACTTGCCCATCTTTGACTTGACATTTCTAAAACATCTTCTCGCCAGCATTTCCTACTTCTTCTTTGCTGGAGTTTGGATCAAGGTCTATCCAGTCGGGGGTTTTTTGAGGACGTTGCACCCCTTCATCTTGCCTTGCCAGAAAATGGCAGAGGTTGTGTCACACCTACTGATGGCATGCAGATAAATAACCATCCCAGGTGAAACCTGCATTTCTCCACATGTAAAGGATATTGGATGCAGTTTATCCACCTCTACCGCCTTTCTGGAAGAACACGTTCGTCTCTCCAGAGCTTAAGCCTTTAAGAAGGACAAGTAAGACCACGTCCTCCCCAATGATAAAAACTTGATCGAAAGATGAGCTCTTGGAAAGGGCAGTCGTCACTATATCGGCATCGGCGTCTTCTTGAGATTGATGGATCTCGATGCACAGCCTCTCAAATTCGGTACGCATCATGGTGATGAAAGCAGTTTTGCTTGGGGCACGTTGATGGGTGAAGATTCATCAAACCAAATGTCACTGCAGGAGAGAGAAGAAGAGCTTCGCAGGCGTTCAGCTGATTTAGTGCTCCTCATAGCTGCATTTTCTGGGTATCCATCCAAAACCATAGCTGCGTTTTTGCCAATGAAGTTGAAAACATCGTTGACGTATCCTGCTACAATAGCTCGGACTGAATAATTTCGATCCCAGATCACCTTGTGCAGGAGATAACCAACCACCATCTACCACTTTTAATGCTGTTTCCTGGGATGATGTTTTCAGTAAGTGGTGTAAATACTGAATAGAAGGAACATTTCGTGCCGTTGCGCATTCCTTCTTCAGTGAACAAGGTCAAGGGATACGGTGCTAGCTCATACGCAAAATGCTGCTTGAATTGTTCATCTGATTGTTTTGTGACGCAGACTCTCTGGTATATGGTAAGGGGAACAACATCAACTCTCTTGTTGAACACTTTCACAGAGATCAACGATGCTATGCTAAGCTCTTCATTTTGTCCTTTCGTTGGAAAGTCACTTTACCAAAGGTATTACCAATAATTTGTTTCACACTTCCGCTCCCATTTCTTGTGCTAAGTGGCAGTTGATATCAGGGCCTCCGACGATTCCACTGTGGATGGAAACTTGGCGGTCTGTGACTGGGAATGGAGGGTGTGTGTTGAACCAGATCTTAAATTTTTCGGTGTCTGCAGTTTCTCTTACAATTTGGGATACCCTCATGTCAACGTACAGTTCTGATGTTAGATTCACATTCTTGCACGTTTTTTTAAAGAACCAACTTTATTCATATATCTAATCCTTGAACGCTTCCTTAGGGTAGTTTTTAAAAAAAAACTAAAACAATTGCCATTTCGCAGATTTTCGAGCACCATTAGGGGGAGAGCACAAGGTTTTCAGGGTTGCAAACTTGGGTGTTAACTACTCTCAAGGGACTAATAAAAAAAATCGTAGTTACATGCGCGTTTGCAATGTTTGCCTTTTTAGGGTTCCGTACCCGAAGGGTGCCAAACGGGTCCCAACGTCTTACAACGCCTCCGCTGTCCGCCCGTCTGTCTGTCCGTCTGTCACCAGGCTGTATCTCATGAACCGTGATAGTTAGACAGTTGAAATTTTCACAGATGATGTATATCTATTGCCGCTATAACAACAAATGCTAAAAAACAGAGTAAAATATATATGTAAGGGGGCTTCCAAACAAAAAACGTGATTTTTTTGCTTGTTTTTGCTCAATATTGGTAAAGGCAACAGGTTGACGCTTGAAATTTTCACAGAATATTTAGTTATATGTTCACTTTAAAAACAAATAATTAAATTAAAATAAAATAAATATTTAAGGGGGGCTCCCATACAACAAACGTGTTTTTTTTGCTAGTTTTTGCCCGATATTGATACTGGCAACAGATAGACGCTTGAAATATTAACAGAATGTTGAGTTATATTATTCAGTTTAAAAATAAATAATTATATTAAAATAAAATAAATATTCAAGGGGGGCTCCCATACAACAAACGTGTTTTTTTTGCTAGTTTTTGTCCGATATTGATACTGGCAACATATAGACGCTTGAAATATTAACAGAATGTTGAGTTATATTATTCAGTTTAAAAAAAATATATATATTAAAATAAAATAAATATTTAAGGGGGGCTCCCATACAACAAACGTGATTTTTTCCCGTTTTTATTTTACTTTTTTTATACTGCCGTTTTTTTATTATTTGTTTTGATTACAAATTACATGACAAGGCTACTGTGTTGAAGGCTGCTAGGCGACTTCAGAGATAATTACATGACAAGGCTACTGTGTTGAAGGCTGCTAGGCGACTTCAGAGATAATTACATGACAAGGCTACTGTGTTGAAGGCTGCTAGGCGACTTCAGAGATAATTACATGACAAGGCTACTGTGTTGAAGGCTGCTAGGCGACTTCAGAGATAAAGAATCTTACTACAGGTTCTAAAAGCCTATTTACTAAATACAGGATACTGAGATTTAATCAGCTGACTATAATTTAGGAATGACAGTAACCATCATTATGAAAACTTTCCCCAAGAAACATATGGACGCAAACGAAAAAATAAAATTGGGTCCCCCATAGTAACTTGTAATCAACTGATCGGGTCAATGTACAATCGAACCAACTGAATCATGACCCATTTGCCTGATAATTCGTTTGAAACTTTCAAACTTGTAAGATCTATCTAAATGTCAGTGTCTAATCAAATGATAACAAGTTCGTTACCAAGGAAATAAACCTTCAAGCGAATTTCGACCTACTTGCATTTAAGGGGTTTAGCAAAATAACCTTAAGGTGGGTCATGATTCAGATGGTTCGATAGTACAATGGTCGATTATTTTTTTCACTTGCTACCATATGTTTCTTGGGGAAAATTGTGCATAATGATGGGTAGTATCAGCCCCAAAATATGGTCAGCTAATTAAATGTCACCTTGTTTACATATTTACTTGAAAACGGGCTCATCAGGTAAACCCAGGCGAAGGACTGACTACACATCACAAAAGGATGAAAAGTTGGATTGCTTGCTAAACATACAAATATGTACATCTGCCCCGCGTATTAAAAAGTGAAATTGCATGAAGTTGTACCTTCACGCGTTCCTGAGAAAATGGGTCTTTTCAGACACAATAGGATTTTTTGTACATACATATATATTTACCAAATTATTAATTCACTCATCTAATACATTTGCGTGTTTCCAACGTGTCATATTGTCGATAAACATCTACACCTTCGTAGTTACAACAATATCCTGTCAACTGTAGCACAACATTTCCGGGATCGTGATAGCTTATTTATTGTCATTAGACATGGCATAAAAAAGTTATTTATCTAGATGTCAAACCCTTTATGATGTAGTTTACAATCGGACGAGGGAAGGATGGCGAATTTTCAGTGGTGCTGTGCTTTGTTAGTCGGTCTACCTTGGCTGATGTGCAGGGCTGAAGAAATGCTGGTAAGTACTATTACTTATATTCCATTCTCAACTTGATCGAGTCCGGTACGTAGAAAAACGTCAACAGATTTATTTGCAAATGGAAGTGGACAGGACTCTTGGCGTAGTTGTGTTCTAATTTGTGAAGCAGCCTGAAGGGTCGACGACATTACCAATATCGCGTGGAAAACACAAGCCGCCGATGCTGACTATGACTTATAAAGGGATTGTGTACACTAAAGAAATTACTAGTAAACAATAGTACATTTCCTATGACTTATAAAGGGATTGTGTACACTAAAGAAATTACTAGTAAACAATAGTACATTTCCTACAAGTTCGCGAAGTCTTATATTTACAAAACGAGAAGTTTACGGCACGAGCCGAAGACGATGGTCGTAGCGAGGTTCGTAAAAAGCCTTTTCGAACGTGTTAGGAATAGAATTTTTCCGCCTGAAAACTCAAAATCAAGCGGCGAAGATGCTATTTTTAGGTCAGAAGTCGGAAAAATTAATTACACTGTAAATGAATGAAAAAGGCTGATACTTATTTTAGTATATTCTTTATTAGTGATACTGCCGGCCGATATTTTACTGAACAGCATGCAAAAAAAGTCAACGTTCTAGAAATTCTAAAGAGTATAAAACCCACCGCAATTTCTCCAACAGGGCGAAGGCATCTGGTCGGTCATAAAAGTGGAAGATTGCAACGCGGACTATCCTATGAAGTGCGAAATCACTCGCGAGAAACTCAACCGCACGACAGATGCGTTCAATGCTAAACTCGAGCTTCCTTTCGAGCTGCACAGCGGGCTCGGGGTAAGTATGTCAATCTCGCTGTTTAATACTTAGCGTCACGCTATTCAACATAGGGGGCGGTAGACACACAGCTGTGCCCACTTTGACACATTGATTTAATACTCCATGTGGCGTGAAGGGGGTTAGACTATCGCCGCAGCTTATGGAGATATGAAGGTTTCCTCATCTCGAGTTAGTCAGCCAAAATCGTGGCATAAATAACGATTTTGGCAAGAGTTCTCAAGTGGGGAGACTCGAAATACCATAAAACCGAGAGAATCCCGAGCAGAGCGAGGTATCGATCAAAAAGCTTTTATCCCATATGATCTATATTTCCTAAACCGTCACAAAATCCGTGTAATGTTTATCTTTATGCCTAACTCGTCTCAGATCCAGCTAGACATCTACAAGTACATGGATGGCGGCTGCAAGCTCTACCAGCAGATGAACGACGACAGCGCGTGCGACTTCATCAACAAGTACTCGGAGAAGAACTTCAAGGAATTCCTGAAGGCGACGGGTTCGGGCATCGAGGAGTGCCCCGTGGCAGCGGTACGTGATCATGATGCATTCCGAGCCGTATTCGGCCGTCGGTTGGTTTGTGGGGCGTCGAGGAGTGCACAGTGGCAGCGGTACGTGATCATGATCGTGATATCGTTGTCTAGTACCCAAGATACAGGAAATCCTAGTTTGGGGCTAGATCAATGTGTGTAAATAGTGTCCAAGGTATTATTATTATTATGAAGTAATGGAGGGGCGCGACATGTTATCGTAGTTTATCTCTGATTCTGTATCTCTTGTCATACATATCCCGATTCCTTTAAAATTCTAATTACAATAGCTTTTAATGACAGCTCGTGTGAAATAATCTCATTCTGAAAGCGATCGAGATTTTTTATACTAATACAGAATAGAGCTAGAGAAACATGGTCAACATAGCATCTTAGCATTTTTACCAGATGTTGAGCAATTGAATTGCAGAATTCTGGAGCGGCAGACATAGCCGCATGTGCAGACAGTTCACAGAAAGGTGTAGTCATATGTTAAGGGGCTTTGGGAGATGGTTCATACGTTTATGGAAATTAATAAATGACGTGATTATGAAAACTTAAACGAGACTGCGGTACACTAAAAAGCACAAAACAAGCAGATCCGATGTCTGCCTTTTTAGAGTTCTGTACCCGAAGGGTGCCAAACGGGACCCTATTACTAAGCCTGCGCTGTCCGTCCGTCTGTCTGTCCGTCTGTAAGGCAGTATCTCATGAACCGTGATAGTTAGACAGTTGCAATTTTCACAGATGATGTATCTCTGTTGCCGCTATAACAACAAATACTAAAAAAACAGAATACAATAAATATTTAAAATATATAAATATTTTAATAATTTAAATACTTAAATATTTATCGTATTCTGTTTCATTCTGTGTATCATACAACAAAGGTGATTTTTTTTTGCTCGTTTTTGCCTGATATTGATAACGACGTATTATTTATCAAAATCGGTTGAGCCGTTGAGTAGTTACGAGGGAACACAGGAACAGACATACATACACACAGGTCAAACACTTAACCCTCCTATTTTCCGCTTCGCTGCAGTCGAGTAAAAATTAGGTTCATTAATTTCGATCTGAATAGTGACAACTCCAACAACGCCTTAAAATTTGACAAGTACTTTTTTCCCAAATCGTACCACTAGCATTCTCAAACTCTCTCGTTCGTTTCGTTCTGTCGCAGCTGATTACAATCTGGCACTGTATCTGTTTTCAGGATACCTACAATGTGGAGCGGTTCATATTGGACTACGAAGACCTGCCTCCGAAGGCGTGCTACGGCAGATTCAGAGCGGAGCTGAAAGTGCAAGAGAAGAACGACGACGCGACTGTGAGCGTGCTGGCTTCACTCACTGTGGAGGTGATCTTCAAGAAGAAAGATGACGAAGATGACGACGAATAAGCTGGGTTCATTGTGACAACAATGTGTTTTGACATAATAGTTTTTTCACACTTTTCATTCGGAAAAGTAAGTTTTGCTCCACGACGTGAGGGAGCAAAATGCTACTTTTCTGTTTAAGCTACTTTTTTATTTATTCATTGGCATGTAGCAATTACGCAATGTGCCAATTGAACACAGATCTTAATAAAATAATCGATTGTTATTTCATCGTAATCGATTAAAAACGAACGTGTTTCAAGTTTTAACTTTAACAACGATGTATGAAAATTTATGAATTTTTCGAAATATTTAAAAAAATGTCACAATAAATTTATATGTTTTAATGAAATCAAAACTATCGATGACTGTTATTGTGATATAATGAATATTGATATCTGATAACATTGTAATATTCGGTTCGATTATTTTTACACATTGGTAAAAGTAGCACAGGAATATTTTATCTCTAATCCTTCACAATCCGCCATTATAAAAAGAAAAGTTTTTTTTCGTTGTTCGATTACTAAAAAAGTGGTGAAAGTATAATTCAAAGTATAGTCATTTCATTATTATTAGACCATTTTATTTCAATTTTCCTCATAGTCGATGTGAAAAGTTATTGTGTTACTCAGGAGCAAAATTATTTTCGTCATGGGCGTTAACGCTTGAATCCTTCGTTTCGACTGTAGATTTAATGAACCGCCCTCGCCGTAAATACATAATTTTGCTCCCTTGAGACACAAATAACTATTTCCATCGCTGGTACAATCTGATATTACTTGTCGAATAGAATCCGTAAAATGCCTCGAGAGTAATTATAATGTTCTAACCTCGTAACACCCAATGATATCATATGAATACATAATCAACATAGCCAGTAGCGCCCAAGCTAAAAATTCATCTTAAAAAATTACCGCCCAGTGTAATCATCCGAATACATATTTGAATTTGCCGCCTAACTTAAAATATGCGGAAATAGACACGATATTTTGTGGAGATGTGATTGGCTGAAGTCTATGGCCTTTTATACCGGGTGTCACCTTAGTGAACCAATAGCAGAAGTCCTATTTATTTGTGTCAAAATGGCGAACAAGGCGAGGCGGCGAGGCCGTGGTAAGTAAATCGAAATTTATTTAAAGAATCTGTTGAGTTTATTGTATAAACATAGATATGCTTAGGTAGCTAGAATCATGAGGTTCCGAGGTTTTAAATATATTTATTAAAAAAACGCTATAACACATCTAAAAATTGCGTTCAAATAATATGTTTTCAAGTGATAACACAGGGCCTTACCTCCTGTTTTCGCTGCTTTGATTTTGTTATCAACTGACCACATTGGGACGTAACTCAATAATTAAAATATTTCTCATACTTACCTACATTTCATTTATTTAATTGTTTTTATTTATCTACTTGTTGTTTAGTCACTGATTTTAGTAAAATATATCAATCAATAAGACGTGGACTTAAAAGCATTAATAATAAATTGATTTTGTTTTTATTTCAGTACTCGACGAACACATATTAGAGTTGCTGGCCGAATCAGATGTCGAAGATTTTAGTCCCAGTGACGAAGAAGACCCACCCTACACTCAGGAGACTAATACCGAAGAGACCAGTTCAGATTCGGACATAAGTGATGAACCGGCAGTTCCAGTAAACAGGAACACTGAGCCAGTTACACGTGGAAATCGAGGAAGAAGTAGAGGAAGAGGTAAAGGTACAAGAGGTAGAGGTACAGACAGAGGTAGAGGTCGAGGTCACCAACAGTTGGTCGTCCACCTGCTATCACCAAGTAGTCCTTTCTGTACTGTGAAGCTTGCTAAGGAACTGACTGAAAGGGGAATCGGGTGTACTGGTACTATACAAAAAAATAGAGTACCAGGTGATGCAAGGTCTGTTTTGATGGATGACAAAGAGCTTCAAAAACGTGGCAGAGGGAGTATGCATAACATTGTCAGCGAAGATGGTAAGATTGCTATCATCAAATGGTTCGACAATAAACCAGTAACACTGTTATCGAACGTCGATGCCCTGGAGCCCATGGATGTGTGCCAAAGGTGGTGTAAAAGTCATAAGCAGTATTTGTCAGACGATAGACCAGCAGCTGTGCGCAATTACAATAATGTGTGGTGTAGACCTCGCTGATCGCATGTTATCGGTGTGCCCGAATAGGTACCGTACAAAAAAGTGGACACAGCGTTTTTTTTCGCATATGCTGGATATGGCAGTCTCCAATTCCTGGCTGGCTTACAAAAATCAAGAGATAGAAAAAGGAGTCTATCCAAAGAAAGTAAAGCAGTTGCGGCACTTTAAAATGGAGCTTGGTGAAGCACTGATTGATATTAACTCGAGCTCAGTGGGTGCAGACAATGACTCTGCAGATTCGGACCCAGAGCCGGAGCCCGTTACACGCGGAAGAGGCAACCCATCATCTAAACCTATGCCATCCAAAAAAAGACGAACCACTGCTGCAAGGCACATGCCATCTTTTGAAGGTGTCGCAAGCAAGGTGTCGGCATTGCCACTATAATTTGAGTCGCACCAAGTGCACCACCTGCAACATACATTTATGTCTAACGAAGAACAGAAATTGCTGTACGCTTTTCCATCAATAATGCGATTGTTAACTGTACATGGTATATATATATATATATATATAGTACCTACCTCATAATTATGCCAAATTTGTTCCATAGTTCCTAATAAATATAAGATAATAATAATAAATATAATTTAGCATCTTTTTGTTTTTTTTTCTATATAAATACATATTTTATTTTACCATAATTATAATTTCTGATATGTAGGTATAGGCCCAATGTAATCACTTGAACTCATATAATTTTGAGGAGATATTGGAATAAAGGCCCAATGTCATCACACGAAAACATAAAAAATACCAGATTCCAATAGACGAAATTCATTTCCCAGGGTCAATTCTTTATGACAAAAAAATACCATGATCATCTGTGACCAAGAACACCTTCTTTTGCACTTTTTCTATCGTGGGCTGTAACCACTAAAAAATATATGTTATCAGGTAACAACAATGGGCAGTAGTTTTCCTCTTTTTTTTTAGGCTTGGGCCTTACGAGGCTAATCTCACTAAGTAGACGCCGAAAATGCAACCTGTTTGCATGTCATACCATAGGCGTTCTGCAGCTATGAATTCGCTCAGTCTGCTCTAAGTCTGCTCTAGATGTTCGCATACATATCGGGATTTGGCTGCTTGCGGCGTCTACTGTTATGTATGGTCTGAGGTTCTACCACAACTTTCTAGCACGCAATTGGCCATGCAAAAAAATACAAAGGTAACAAAGTGAGAAAACCATTTCGAGATAATTGCGTTCCTAACTAAATTCCGTTGTTCCCAACAAAAATATTAAAGGGTTACTGAAATACCCGTAAAAAATGATGTACTTCATTTGACCTCTACGGCGTAGTTTGTTCAAATTCCCTTCGCCGTTAAGTTGGCTGTTCTGTAAAACTGTAAGTATCAACAGTTTTCCTGTCAGTGGATTACGCAGATGTCAGTCTGAACGTAAACAAATATTGATATTATTGTTTTTTAGTTTTATGATCGGAAACCAGACTCAAGTACAACCGTTCCAAAACTGTTAACAAGTGACGTCACGGGGGGTGTTATTTTCAAAATTATTCAAAAATAATAAGCAAATAGGCTAAAATTCCACAAAATAAAATAAAAAGTTAAACTTATATTTTTTAGCATGGCCCATTGTATCGACTCAGCCTTATCTCTATCACATCGTAGCAATGAAAAGTTGTATGTAACAGAGACGGTCAATTTTCGACAGATTAAATCGCTTAGGATTAGGATTCAATTATATTTATCTTATAGTAGTTCTGATGGCCGACCTGGTACTTTCCTAGATACACGACGAACACAAATATAATGAACCATATGAAATGAAGTGTGAGTTGCGACTCGCCTGACAACATGCTCAACGTGTGAACAACGGCAACTCCGCCGGAGCCGGGAACGAGCAATTGACTATAGCTTGTCAAATTCGTACGTAGCACTCCCATGGTCTGCGGGCGACGGGGGAGGAAAGATGCGGGGGCGGGAAAGAAGAGTGCGGGCGGTTACTCTTCTTTCCCGCCCTCGCAGCCCCCGGATCTTTCGGGCCCCGTCGCCCACAGACGTACAATTTGACAAGCTATGATTTGTTTAGGACGATTAAGCTTCTAGATTGTTCCACCCCTCACAGTAAACATCTAGAAGTCTGAGAGAATTCGAAATCGTTTTAACACGTCTCGGAACTGTATCGAATATTCTAGATAGCTAGAGACACTCGTCGAATGTCTCGACTGCAAACACTCTAGAGAACACACTTTAAACCAAAGTAAGTCTAGAAAGATCTCGGATGTGCTGGAAACGCGTGTCTGTGTTGCCGCCATTTCGTTAAATTAGGCACTTGGTCTTGCACCATGGGATCGCCTCGTTCTACTCCGCTTTGCTCGGCTCCTGGTTGTTCATAAGGTTGTGACTTGACACAACGTAACTTTAGTAATCGTACAGAAAGGTACGTACAGGATGTACTCTTGTAAAATGATGTCGGAGATGTTTAAAATGATATGATTAGGTAAATTTAGAAATGCTTTAAACTTGATAAACTTGGTGGTTAATGGGGATGAGCACCTCGCAGCTAGATAGCTAAATGAATACTGAATGCTCTACGAGTATGTAGAATTTAGGTTAAAACTAAAGTGCCGCGTAAGGCAAATGTACGGTCGTGTAAGGCAAATTTAGGGAATGTGACCGTATATATAGTGACCTATAGCTGAAAGAAATCAGCTGATACGTTGACGTCAACGTGCAAAAATGGTTTGGGCTGGTTCTCCATTCCTCTAAATCAAAAAAGGTCTTTCGGTAAGGCTGATTGTTAACACCCAGCCTTACTGAAGTGCCGAAGCCAGTATAAACGATTCCGACTGTGCTTTATTTTAAACAAAGGGTTAGCCATTTTCTTAAAAACGCCGGTCCTTAATGAACGGGCTATTAATTAAGTGCTCCATTTAACTACATTCCCTAGTTAAGAATAAGGATGTCTCTCGCTCACCTGACAACGAGCTCGAACTGGTGCGAGTTGAGCAGCATCTTGTTGCCGGGCAGGCGCGCGCGCAGCTCCCGCGCCAGCGCAGCACGCGCCGTCGCCGCCCGCAGCGCGCGCAGCACGGCCGGGAACGACTTGCGCGCGTCGGCGTGCCGGCCTGCGAACATGGCACCCACGCAGCCGCGCAGCACCTGGGGGCACATGCCTGACATCTGCTCTGTTCCGTGTTCCGTGTTCCGTATCACTCAGTGTACGATAACTGCGAATAGTTCCGAGCGTTTGTGACTCGCTGCTTCTGGTTCCCGCGACACAGGGTATCCTAGTGTGGGGCCAGCCAGACGCAATGTCGTTGTGTGTTGGTTTGAAAATGATCAGTAAGACACCCGGGCTTGTCATGTAGTAAAACGATAGATGAGTTTCGTTATAACGTATTTTGGTAACGTACGATTTTTTTGTCCTCTTATAACATTTATATGGCTGAGGGACTTGTATCTGTGAAATGTCAAATAAAACTATTTGCTGTTTCTCTAGGAATTAAATAATTGCCCTTTAATCTATTATAATTTATATCATAATATAAAGAGAGAGAGATGAAAGTGTACCTCTAATCTCCTAGCAGAGTTTGTGAGCAACAGTTGATCATGTTCGCTCGTCTCTCCAGTAGGGGGCGCCCCGATCGGCACTATCCGGGACTGCGGCGACCTAAGTGCTGTTAGTCTGCAACAATTGAAAATAAAATTAGCATACAAGCATCACGCACATACAGTACTGCATACAAGCATCACGCACATACAGTACTGCATACAAGCATCACGCACATACAGTACTGCATACAAGCATCACGCACATACAGTACTGCATACAAGCATCACGCACATACAGTACTGCAAAACTGATAATGCGCATAGAAATCTTCGCCAGTTGTCGTATTGCCGAAAACACCCGAAACATATAATCGTATGATTAGGGCTCATACGATTATATGTTGCATTGCACTTGCAATTTGTACCTTGTTCGAAAGAAATAGGAGTCAATGTCGAATAGGTCGCCCGCCGATCAGTCAGTTGATTTAAGCATTGACGCCGACTAGACATGTGCTCTGTACTTGGAATTATATAGACAACTTTAGGTCTTTGGGAAAACTATAAATTCCAACTTCTGAGCAACTAATTACACTACAACGCGGCATTATTGCTTTTTTTGATAAAAATGCTTAAATGTTCATACAAAATCTGTTTGTTATGAGTATAAGTGATGCTAGCGCCACTTTGACAGTTGCCAACCCCATTTGACATCTGTCTTTTACAACTATCACAAAAAAACGTTAATTCTGAATGCCGGTCACAGACCAAAAGGGAGCATTCCGATTGCACTATGATTACTAGCGCCAATCAATGACGGATTACGACTAACTACCATTCAGTTCTGAACATAAATGATGGCAATATTTGCAGCCTACTTTTTTAATGAATGTTTTCTATCATAGAACACGCAGTAGTCCGCTCATATATTACTTATGTTGCCATCATTTTTTCTAGCATTTCCTGCCAATATTATTTGTGCGTAAAAACAACAACAATTATCAAATAGCAAATCAATTTTCTATTCGGAAAGAAACAGCTTGAGTGCGTTAGAGACTGGCGCCCGCCATGATATCCCGCACTGAAACAGCGTGGTGGATTATAGCTCGATTTTACTGGATTCTCAATAGAGATCTGTGCCTGACGTACTTACTTGGGGTTGTTAGCGTTCCGTGCGGAGACCTCCTCGATGACCTCCCTGACTCTTTCAGGGTCCAACTTGGGGAAGGGCGGCTGGTGGATCCTGGATGATGCGCCCTCTGGCGGCCGGAGTATACGCTGCTGGTATGTCTTCGAACATCGAATGGGTATAAGTATATATACTGTTGGTGCTCATACTAGGCATCCTATCTTCCTAGCCGGTCGTGCTTATGTTGGCGGGTTGAAAGATTTTGAAATATTTTTGAATATTTGAAAGCGGCTATAGTTTATAGGCGGAAATAGTTTCTTTTGAAGCCGGTTGAGTTAAAGTAAAGTGGGCCGCGAAAAAAAAATTACCTACCCCTTCGAGTGGGGTATCGTTGTTTAGAGATCTTTGAGTAGATAGATATTGTATTTTTTGTTTTAAAAATATTGGAAATCTAAGCAATAAGAAACGATCAAAATAGCTTTTTTACAAAATTTTGGACCATAGAAAATTAAAATATTATAGTTCAAGTTCAAAGATTCGTCTATGTATATATACCGAGCTAATAATTTTTACTGACATGCCCCTGAGATCCTCGGATTAAATGCTTTAACCTCTTCGAATCCGAACGCATCTATAGCTGCAAAGTCAAAATACCGTTGGTTACCACGCGCATCTCGAGATGCGCGGGTGACGCTGAGTTTACAAACCGGTGTTTTGATACAATTTTGGCATTAGTCAAACTCTACCATGAACTTAAGACTGTGGTCTTTCGTTGGAAAAAATATTCTAACTGAAATATTTTTTTCGCGCAAAAAGTGACGGTGCTCTGTGCTTTGTTTTGTGATAGTGTGGTTTTTTGTGTGGAATTGAGGTAAGTCTTTGTTTTATGTTTATGATGTTGATGTTTTTCTCATGTCGGCTAGATTTGTGTCGAGAGGGAACATTTTCATAGAAGTCGGTGATTCTCATGTAGGTACAAAAATAAACTAAGGTCACAGTGACATTCTTTTCGCATAAACTAAGAGAGGGTTTCATTAGCTACTCAGTGGCTCAAGCAGGAATAATTACCAGAGTGAAAAAGTGTTCAAGTTCAGATAAAATTAACCTTATGTCGTTGATCATAAGAGTCACTGACAGTTCGATTCGCATACTTTTTCGACACGTAATAATTCCTGCTTCCTACCAATTCGTATGGTTCTAAGAGTTACCATTCCAACAGAATCACTTGATACGTCAGTCAAGTGCCGCGCGCGGGTGGGCTCAAAATATGCCGCGGATCCTAGCTGTTTCACGCCGGGGCGGCCCGGATTAACCAGAGGTTAATAATGCCATAGTAGGCTCAGTATATGCGAATGAGATATCTTGATTGCACTTGGGAACATTGTCTTTCAAAAATGATGCAGCACGATCCGGAGAAGAGTCTAATGAAGCCGTAGTAACAATTGGAACAATTGGAACCGCGATGTCATCGTTAGAAGTTATTAGTTTATCTTCAATCTTAAGTAAAAAGCTACGGTCTCCTGATTTTGTTTTATCTGCTTCCCTATTTACGATGTAAGTTTTATGTTGCGTACACATTATTAGCTTTATGGCAGACGGCCCTAAATATTTTTGAATATAATTTTACATGTTGAATAAAAATTGGGTCATGTGTAGATGTTTTTTGTCATAAAGTGTATCCCTACGGATTCCTTTTGTTACCCATTCACTAAACCCTACTTTATTATCGCTATTTGTAAGTTTATGAAATTTAAAATTGTTTTCAAAGCTATCTGAAAGTTTGTTGAATAAGTCCGTATAGTGATCATTCGCTTTTTGAATATTATTTTGAGTAGGTAAGCTACATTGTAAATCTTATAAGATTTAAAGAAGGAATTTAACTTCCTATTGACCTATCATCACCTTAATTATATGACGTATATTTTACTAACAAATATAGGTTAGCCTCACGAATTAAGAGCGCTGGGCAAAAAGGGCCGGGCTTACTGCGCATACATAAAGGTACTAAAAAATTACTACTGTGCATTCAAGGCCACCGCTCATAATTCGTTAAACGACATGTACCAATATATTGATTAAATTAGTTTTTTTCTTTAAGATTCCCTCATTTTTAGGCTCATATTTTTAAATATGTTACGGAACCCTAAATGTGCGTAGGCCAACACGCACTTGGCCGGTGTTTTTGCTAAAATATGCTTTAGATTTAAATCTTAAAAAAAATATGACGAAATTAAAAAAAAAACATTCCCATAGAGTTTCTTGGTGCTATCTTCTCTGAAAGGCGTATCTCCAAAGCACTGGTAGACTTTATGGAGTCTCCTTTTCCTGTGCTAGATTCAGCCATGAATCACCACTTGAAAGGGAGATTTCCTTTTTCAAACTCAAACCTTAATTAGTCATGTACTCATTAGTTTAGTTGATCATATTTGATTTATTTTTCATTTGACTTGTAAAAGTGCATTATTTTTGCCTATTTGCAATAAAGTTTTTGAGTTTGAGTTTGACTTTGCACACAACAAAGCTAAGATGTAATGGAACCTAACCTAACTAAATCGGAATCGTTATGATCATCGCGTGGGCCTATAATAGTCCGCATTCGGCCATGGTACTATGTGGAGTACAGCGCATACCTGTGGGTTGGGATTCTCGTTGAGGTGCAGCTGGTGCGCTAGTTCCTGTATGTGCTGCAGCTGCATCGCCGGATTCTGCGCCTCTAGGCGTAACTGCTCAGGTAGGTTCCTGCAATATAGAAGGAAATTCGACTTTAACGTTCGCTGATAGAGTATGGAGAGATTGCCTTTTAAAATAAAGATTACACTACACGATGAAGTGTTAACAGAGTTAATCATCTGGGCAGTCATCTCAGAACTATACTACCCAGCGCGCGTCCTAGTTAAGGGCCACGCCTTTTCATAACCAGGTGGTTTATCACAGAATACGTAATTCATTGATTCAAATATAATCGGTAATTTCGCGACATGCATTAATTGCTGGTGGTGCTATTGTATTGATGTCGAATCCGCTATCTGTTGGTTGCTAGATTTGAAACCTATTTTGGACATAAACTATTTTGATTTGTTTTTTTATTTTTTGTCCCCTGCTGAGACATAGATAACCTAAAGAGGATTTTTTTGACATACGTCACCTAGAGTACTGAAGATTCATTGTGGGCATTCATAGGGTAACAACATAAATATTTGCCTTAATTGCTATGTCTGTTTTTTTCTTTTTCCTGCCAGCAGAAAAGTGAAAGGGTTAAGATGATACGGAACCCTTCATATGCGAGTACGACCCGTAATTGACCGATTTTAGTTTATTTACGTGCTGTGGTACTAACTGCACGAGCTCGTCCCATATGTCAGCGCGGCGCCACGTCGCGCCCCGCTCCGAGAACATTGAGTCGATGAGCCGCTCAGTGAACTAGCCACAGTGGAGCTAACTGTACATGTGGCGGTACTAACTGCACGAGCTCGCCCCATATGTCCGCGCGGCGCCACGGCGCGCCCCGCTCCGCCACGAAGCCGTTGAAGAATATCGAGTCGATGAGCCGCTCAGTGAACTGGCCCCAGTGGAGCTAACTGTACATGTGGCGGTACTAACTGCACGAGCTCGTCCCATATGTCCGCGCGGCGCCACGGCGCGCCCCGCTCCGCCACGAAGCCGTTGAAGAACATCGAGTCGATGAGCCGCTCCGTGAACTGGCCCTAGTGGAGCTAACTGTACATGTGGCGGTACTAACTGCACGAACTCGTCCCATATGTCCGCGCGGCGCCACGGCGCGCCCCGCTCCGCCACGAAGCCGTTGAAGAACATCGAGTCGATGAGCCGCTCCGTGAACTGGCCCTAGTGGAGCTAACTGTACATGTAGCGGTACTAACTGCACGAGCTCGTCCCATATGTCAGCGCGGCGCTACGTCGCGCCCCGCTCCGAGAACATTGAGTCGATGAGCCGCTCAGTGAACTAGCCCCAGTGGAGCTAACTGTACATGTGGCGGTACTAACTGCACGAGCTCGTCCCATATGTCCGCGCGGCGCCACGGCGCGCCCCGCTCCGCCACGAAGCCGTTGAAGAACATCGAGTCGATGAGCCGCTCCGTGAACTGGCCCTAGTGGAGCTAACTGTACATGTGGCGGTACTAACTGCACGAGCTCGTCCCATATGTCCGCGCGGCGCCACGGCGCGCCCCGCTCCGCCACGAAGCCGTTGAAGAACATCGAGTCGATGAGCCGCTCCGTGAACTGGCCCTAGTGGAGCTAACTGTACATGTGGCGGTACTAACTGCACGAGCTCGTCCCATATGTCCGCGCGGCGCCACGGCGCGCCCCGCTCCGCCACGAAGCCGTTGAAGAACATCGAGTCGATGAGCCGCTCCGTGAACTGGCACTGCGACAGGCCGCGCGCGCCCACGAACCCGCCCTTGTGGAATGTGAGCACCGGCGACGGGTGGATGCGGATTATCGTGAGGCAGTGTCTACAACAGTCACAATGGCGCGATTAGATATAATGGCACAGCTGTCTATAACAGTTATTTGCAAAGAACTTTGGGGCAGAGAACTAGAGAACTAGCGTTGCCTACTGTTTGATCGTGTTTATTTCTAACTCCGTAATGATTTAGGTGCTATTTTGAGGTTAGAAGGCGAAAAAATAATGTGTCTAGCGCACCTGTATCCCTGCAGCAGCCTAGCCAGCGTGCGCATGAACACCGCCCTGATCTCCTTGTCCAGCATGTGCGGCGGTGCCGGCGCCGGCGGCGGGGGGGCGAAGGCCGCGTCAGCTGACCGCAGCTCCGGTTGTGTGACGAGCGCCAGAGCGGCTTGCAGCGAGTTGAGGAGTGCGGGCTCCGGAGCGGGGATGTTGACGCCAGCTGGGATCTGGAGGGAGCCGACGTCCAGGTCTGCTACTATTACGTCGAGCTGCCGATGTGAGAAACAAATTGTTAAAAACCGGTCAAGTGCGTGTCGGACTCGCAAACGAAGGGTTCCGTTTCTTGTACCATCGTACAAGAAAACATAAGGACTAAAAAATAATAAAACAAAAACAAAAATTGTTTGTTCTAAATTTGGTTTCGATACCAGTCCCTACGGATTACGATTGCGCCACCGACGACTATGAAAGAACCGCGAAATTTGGGTGAAATTTGAATGTTGATGACTTGGCCATTGAAACACGTACTTGTTTGGGGACCCTTAATAGTTTATAAAATCTCGTGTCGTTCAATTTGTTGTTATAGCGACAATTAATAAACTCTCTGTGAAAATTTAACCTCTCCGTTTTATCAGATTAAAGCGAGTAAATTAAACAGGGCACAACACAAAGATAAGTCTTGGGACCCTTGAACTATCTAGCATATGTCAACCACTATACAACGCAATCAAACATAGCCCTTTTTACCAAAACACAGACAAAATTTGACTTGAATCGGCCTCAAAGGACATCAAAGAAGCCGAGCGGAGGATACAAGAGGACCAAATTACACTGGTAAACAAAATTAAACTTTTTTTTTGTTTTATGAAGTTTCTAAACTGTTTCTTACTAATTTGAGGTCGCTGATTTCAAATCACAGTTTCTTTCTAGCAGCTCTAGTTTTAGAGATACAGGTACTTCTTAAAATTTCGTTACTCGGCTTACTTAAATTATTGTTTATTGCAAAAAATACTGAATTTCATAAATGAACCGATATGTCTACATTAAGAAGAACTTCCATCCAAATAGTTTTTGTGACACTTCCTCTTCGGCCATTTAGACCACTTCCCAGAAAATTTAGGCGATTGAAGCGAAGAACAAGGACAACGCTGTCATCAGGGTATTCGCACGATGGAAGAGCGATACCAGGGTCGTCGTTCAAAACAAGACTGATGACTCATGCAAGAAAATCATATAAAAGAAAGTTTTTTTTTCATGTTAAGTAAGAGCAATATATTTTTCAATTCTAAAATTGGAGTATTTTTGGCTAAAAATATAAAATATTATATCTCAAGAACTAGAGCTGCTAGAGAAAAACTGACTAATGATTTGGAATCAGCGTGGCAGAATCATACAAAATCAGGTAAGAAACTTCATAATACAAATTACTATATACCTGTGTTTTGCTTCCACACCAGCACACTCTGTCTCGTGGGTACCATAAACAACAACGCCAAAAACAAGCTAAGGCACGATTTCTTTCCTTCCCGGCCAAGGATATAAAGGCCTTCCTTCCGCATTTTTGCCTGAGATAATATGATAGGGGTGGAACACAACAGCCACTGAGAGTTTTTACATAGGAACACAATAAAACACCCCTCACCAAATCTAAGACCTCCTCCTTCAAACTCGCATTCACGCCAATCAGGAACGGCGTCGGCGTCGCCAGCACCTCCGACAGGGAGGCCGGCAGCAGCGGAATGTACACGTGCGCGTAACGGAAGGGGAACATGAGCGCAGCGAGAGCGCGGCAAGCAGCGGACAGGCGGGCCGCGGCGAGTGAGACGAGTAGGACCTTGTGCTCGCTCATTACTGCGCACCAGAGAGTGACTGCATTGTGGATGCCTGGGGAACAAAAAAGATTAGTTATTGAGCGAAATTCTTATAATAGAAATACAGATGGATTGACGGCTCTGAACAAAAGATCTCTTCCCGAGGAATCGCCCCCGTCCTCTTCAGTGGACAGCTCACCTGTGGTCTCTTCCCTTAGAACCACTCAGGAAGTTCTGCTCCACTCTGTGAGTCTATTGAAAGTACGGAATCCTCATCAGAAGGATCTGATATTTGCTGAGCAGGATGCCTATTTCCCGACCCACGCCTTGTAAATTGTAGATGTGAAAACTAAGCTTTGCCAAAGCTCCAAAACCAATCCAGCCAAGCTAATCTAAACTAGAAATATGCCCCTTGCACATCAACTGAGCAACTAAGCAAAACATTAGTCAGTGTTGTTGCAAGACACTGGACAGTTCTGGCGAAGGAAGTGCGAAGGGATGCCAGGGTAGGCAGGAGGGGCTTAGCTTAGCTCGAGTACCTGCGCATCGGCATACGCAACTAAATTAGCTTCGCCTATTTTTGTTAAGTCACGTAGTAAGTATAAAAATAAGTTAGCTGAGATTTCCGTCTGCAATAAACTTGTGTCTCTCACCCACCCAGCACGCACCCTAGCAGGTTTTCGACCAGATGCGACGATATGAGGGTAGAGAGGTTCTTCATATTTTCAAACCCCATTCTGGACCATGGAAAGTTCCTTCTCAAAGATTCGAGTCTGTCCACCCGTGACCAGCAGGCTGCCGACTAGCATCTCGATCGGGATAAAGTCAAACCTTAATCGAATAAAAGACGAATTCCCGAAGGATCGCCTCTGTCCAGTCCTGTTGGTCCTGTTTCGGCTGTGGTCTTCGTGTTGGCACGGGTCTTTTCTTAGCGGGTCTCCTAAAAGATTCTCCACCTACACCGTCTAGATTTAGCAGCTGAACCCACTCACCCAGCAGCCTCAGCAGCATGTGCGCGCTGCAGTGCGTGGCGGGCAGCGGCGGCGAGGCGCTCGGCTGCAGCGCCTGGCGGTCGCCGGCGCCGATGCTGAACCGCACCTGCGGCCCGCCGGCGCCCGGCACCAGCACGCACCCCACCAGGTTTCCGACTAGCGTCTCGATGGGCACGGAGAGGTTCTCTATCCAGGCGGTGTAGATTATGCCGAGGCAGTTCTGGCAGGAGAGGATTGAGCGTGAATATCCATAAACATAAATACATAAAGGCACATACATTGCTTCTGGCCCCACACTAGGATACCCTATGTCGTGGGAACTAGAAACAGCGACGTCACACACATAAACATCCAAGACCTGGGTTTTTCTTTGTTTACCCTTAGCCGGGGTCGGATCTCTCGCATGGTAGGCAGATCCACAACCGCTCCGCCACAGAGGCCGTCAATAACACTGACAACTGTCTAAACTGCGATTTTTAATTTGAGGCCAGAAATGTAAACAAACAACTGTCATTTTCCAGTACAAAAACTATAATATGAATGTCAAAGTCAACGGTTTTGTTCTAGAAAATGACAGTAGTTTGTTTACATTTCTTGCCTCAAATAAAAAAAAACGCAGGGTAGACGGTTGCATTTTTGTATTGAAAGTTATGGCATAAAAGCTATACGCCATTCATTGCCAAAGAATTCACGTCACAGATCGTACATAAGACATAACTTGGTCAACTAAATTGATTAATCTCTCCCTCTTTCTCTCTCTCTCTTATAACTATCTCTCTCTAACCTAGGAAGTATAAACACATAACATAACATAGCGCTAGCCCACCTTCAGCCATTTATTCAATACTCCATTTAGCGTGACAGGGGACTAGCCCACCGCTGCTATTATGGAGATTGAAGGTTTCCTCACGCTGTTTTCCGTCACCGTTAGAACGAATGTATGAGTGGACGCTAAATAAGGAGCTGCGCTTCAATCACCTGCCCCTCATTAAGCTTGGAAAAGGAAAGGGACATGACGCATACCTCTGCCCTTATTTGTCGTGGTGGTTCAGTTACCGTAGAAGCTTAAAGGCGTCATGCTCACTTAAGTGACGTGACGTGTCATCGATCTGGCAAAAGCCACGTTTGCACGGCATGTCTTTTTCAACCCAACCCTTCAATTCCGATTGGGTAGAACAAGAACATGCCGTGTATATGTGGCCTTTGTCAGATCGGTGTCACGTCACGTCACCTATGGTGTAAATTTTTATGTGAGGCCAGAAATGTAAACAATGAACTGTCATTTTCAAGTACAAAAAACATAATATGAATGTCAAAGTCAACGGTTTTGTTCTAGAAAATGACAGCTGTTCGTTTACATTTCTCGCCTCAAATTAAAATTACACCATTGCATGCATGATGCCTAAAAACGCCGAATGTCCGACTCACTCTGAAGGTGTCTGTGTAGTCCTGGCGCGACACGATGACGAGACACTTGGGCGCGTACATGATGCTGTGGTGGGTGATGTTCGGCACCGGGCGTGACTCGAGGGACTCCTCGTCCTGGGGGGCACGGGGGGGGATTATGATGTGTTGATGGGGATGGAGCGAAGGAGGTCGTAACCTGCTTTGCTTCAGTCGTAGACGTGGACAGTACGAACACATAATTCCATGATGGGAGAAAATGTCTTCTTGATTTTACTTTACTTTTCTAATGTTGAAGTCTTAAAAAAGGCTTAAAAACGTAAAAATAAAAATATAATAGAAATTATTATTTATTAACACCTATGAAACATATCCAAAAATATCATCTGTAAATCTTGTGTTAGAATTTCCAATCTGTAATGTGTGAAATTGATGCGAAAGATTCAGAAAGTTGTCTAAATCCGCACGCAACGCAATCTAAGTGTTTATGACGCTCATGTATGCCGAGATTGTTGATTAGGTGGACAAAAATTACCGCTCTCGGAGAGAATTCACGTAATACGTGTAAAGTAGTCATTTAACTCACGGCGTAATGGGAAGGTAATTAACGAATTCATTAATTCTTTACTGCAACTCAAAAAATTACAATAACAGTATCTACAGCGAGTAGAATGGTCAGTTTAGTCCTTAATTTGCAGGCAGTGTGAATGAAACTTCCGGCCTTTTCGATGCGAAACTGAATCATTCTAGCCTTAAAAGCTTGCAGACTGACTTCAAACTGCCCTTACTAGCAACATATATTCCTGCCCTGCCTAGGTTTGCTGGAAGAAATATCTTTTTAAAGATAAGCGATGTGTTTTTTCACATTATTGACCGTGCAATAAACTATATTGGAATATATTGAAAACATAACGAGTACTACAGCCGGACGCGCGACGACGCCCCGGCGGGACATCTTTATCCCATACCACCACTATTTATTCAAGCTACTTATTAAGCGAGGCGTTCGAATGTTTGAGAGAAGCTCGGGTCAAATGGGTTTGGGTCACAGAGAGTCAGGGAGGGTTAGATAGAGGTATTAGGCCAAAGTTAACCAATAAAGGGCGACATCTCAATGACCATTCTTCCTTTTAGGACCTGGCTCATATTTTACTGAACGTGGCTGAGAGATACGTGAATTCTGACTATCCCTCGTATAGAAATCAGCCATTAGTTTTATTTGTGTTAACAAGCGAGTCAACTGTGTGAAGATCGGAAGAAACTAATTCGCTACACAAACAGCCTTTGCCATCCCCATTAGTTTGCTACAGCTCAGTAAAATTAATCAAACGAGAGTGTGAACCTCGGTATGAAAGCTAAATAGGTGAAACTCTAATTATACTGGGATGTACCTGTATGAGAGTTCAGAGTAAGCAAAAATAAATGACCTATTAGCACAGTGGCTGCTAGTCCAATCTCGTATTCCATAACGAAACCAGCGTGCCGACAGGCGCCTCACCAGACAAGACTGCTGATTGCTTCATAAATATTTATTCTAACGTCTCCAGCTCCACGTTCCTTTAGCGATAGGCTTCATTTCACTGGCGGGCGATAAGGAGTAATGAAGTTTGTTTTTTTTTGCATTTCTAATCATGTTCGTTTGCTCGCCTTGAGTCTTTTTTTACCAGCCTGGGGTGGAATGCCGTATGGACTTAATACATGTGGTCTTACTATACGTCATACATAACATAGCCACAATTTATTGGTAATATTGAATACGTTTCGAATTAAATTGAGCAATTTTGTTCAAAATAACATTTTGGTTAATCAGGGCGTACGGTTGTTATACATTTATATATATATTTATATATGTTACCGGAAGATCGTCAAAACCGTTAGTTGATAAACTAACGCGGTAGTTGATCAACTATCGACAGATAGTAAACCAGACCGGCAGGGTTTAGAATTTACGTTTCTTTTGTTCTTACTTGTCAAACTAACACGAAGACTATTCGGGGGCTTTGCTGCGCTCGCCCCCTCTAGTCTTCACCTAAGCTACCGCAGTGTTTGCCCTGGTGTTTCGTTTGCAATTCAAGTTTAAACCAGTTTACTATTTAACGGTTTTAACCGTTACATGATCAACTAACGCGTCATATAGTAAGCAGTACGCTACAGTTTACTATCTGTCGATAGTTGATCAACTTACGAGAAAAAAAACATTAGTTTATCAACTAACGGTTTTGACAATGTTACGGTGACATACACACAAGCGGGCGATAAGGAGTAATGAGTTTTTTTTTGTGTTTCTAATCATGTTCGTTGGCTCGCTTTGAAAGTCCTTTGCCAACAGTGGGATGCCGTATAGCCTGCATAAATGTGGATTTACTATACGTCATACATAGCTTAAGGTACAAGTTATTGGTAATTTTGAATATGTTCCGAATAAAATTGAGCAATATTGTTCTAACTAACATATTGGTTAATTAGGGCGTAAGGTTGTGAGATAATTTGAGGGAAAGTCATATAAAAACTGGCCAAGTCAAGTGCAAGTCAAACTTGGCACACCTAAATGTTCCGCACGCAAAATAGACATAATTATTCATAGACTCATTACTATTCTAAGAATGAAGCATCTCTAAGGCACTTATATTATTGAACGGAAACGGAAGGCCTCGCTTTAGCCCGAAGGAATAATGTAAGTACTTCACTCAGTCACAATAAATACTTGTAGGCATGCTTAAGGACGACCTTATCAATGTTTGGTATTTGTTCTAAAAGCTAAATAGTTTTTTTTTCCGAAATACTGGCTTAACATTTTCTTTGTGTTGGCATTGCTCTAATTTACCAAAGTTTTTATAAGTTTCTAGGGTTCAGTAGGAAGCACAGTGCATTTAAGTTAGAGTTGAGTCCCGTCTCTACAGCGACTTCGATTTTTGCCGAAAATAAGCTGATTGATGACGTGGTTTTCTCAAGCGTTTATATCATTAACCGCACAAAGACATCTTGTCTTGACAGTCTGTGCCTCGTCTGTTCTGTATGTTTCGCAATAGGGCGCAAACAAGTAAGCGTCGTGTCTGCGCCCCGGCGTTTCTGTATAATGTTTTGCGTCGCGTTCTATACATTGCATGCCCCCTCTGCGAGGTGCGAGGACCAGAAGACCCTAGCATGGCTAACCCTGTGCCTAGGCAGCTTAACCCTCTCAACGGGGGAAAAGCTCATGGTACTGAAGCAGGGCGACCTATCTTCTGCCGGGGGTCTGGGAAGACATGCGACTTGTAGGACGCACGCTCCAGTACCAGAACCCGTGGGCGGAGGTGAGCAGATGGCTACTGCTCAAGGCAGACCGATAGCAGAAGGAGACATTCGTCTTCGTCAGTATCCCGGAGGAAGTGGTTCAACCCCTGATGCAACGCGTGCGCCGACTTGGCTTGGGCTTGGGGCCCAGAGGACGATTCCTCGAAGAGCCACCCGTACTCCGGTCGACACCTAAGCAGCCGGATACTGCTGGGGTTACAGCAGCGGAGGAAAACCCCGGGCCCCCAAGCCCAACGCAGCAGGCCGACCCGATCGCCGACAAACCCGGAAAAGCCAGCACTAGTTCTGTTCTGGATTTGTCGGAGGACGGGATGGAATGTGCGGAGGGAATGGATAACCTGGCGCTCGGGACGGATGAGGAGGTGCTGCTGTCAGATAATGATGGCGTCCCCTTCCCCACCGTGTAATATACTGCAAGCAAACCTCCACCACAGTGCAGAACCCGGAACGGCTCAGCTGAGGAAGAGGTTGGAGGTTAACCACACAGCCTTGGGAGCCGTGGATCAGTAGAGGCAATATATGCGGACTCCGAAATCTAGGAGGTAAGTGTTTGCGGATACGAGCTCGATAAACCCCCGAGCCTGTATAAACACTTCTAAAAACATACATGTGCCACCTCTAACAAGTTTCTGTTCCATAGACGTGTGTGCCGCAAGGCTGCAGAAGGCACAAGACTCCAGTCTCCCAGAGATGGTTTTCGCCTCCGTCTACATGCCAGAGGAGGTATCGCATAAGATTAGCTAAAAGCGCCCCACGTAATTAATGGGCACCCCCTTTCGAAACAGAACGAACGCACGTAACATTAAACGGTTTAAGACAACCGTAAATAGGTACTAATAAAGACCGATAGACGTGGTTTGAATATAAATCTTGAAACCAGACGAACAGACAGACCACTCGGAAGTTTACACATACTCGCAACCAACAGGACTCTACTAAACAATCTGAATCCAGTCTCAACTGATACTGATTCAGTTTGTATACTAAAGGATAGAGCATAATGTAATAAGAAATGAACATAGGCAAATTCTTGTATGTAAGTGTACCAATAATCTTGCCGTGCAATAAAGTAGTAAGTACCTATAAGGCTCAAAACCACGAAGGTGATGAATTCAAAATTTGCAGCTTGAGCATAAAAGGAGCGCGCAGATTTCTTAAATTTTTAAAATACAGCAATTTTAAGGCAACTTGACAGCAAAAATCGTCATTTCGGGAACGTAATTCAATTTTTATTTTAAATTATAATATCTCTTAATATCTGTAAGTATTTACTTGATATTAAACGTAATTTACTATATTAACTAAGTGCAAATATAAATTTTGTGAATAGATAGTCGAAATTATAAAAATCATTAAACTGAAAATTAAAATGAAGCAAATTTTCAAATTTCAAGCATAAAATTTAAAACTTAAAAAGTATAATTAAATAATACTGTGACAAGAACGTTATTCTGTTTGCATCTACCTATAAATATGTTTATTATTATTTGAAATTAGTATTATTACGGCAAATAAAATTAGTGTTCCCGGAAATGATGTAGTGTTCCAGGAATGACTGAGATTTTCATTGAATGATTTATTCAGGATTTTGTTATAGGTAAATGTATTTTTAAGTAATAAATGCATAAATGTAACTTTTATAATTTCTTTAATCAATCTTAAGAATGATCATTTTTAAGAGTACAATTTAACATTATAGAATCGGCAATTATAAATTCAAAACTGTTAAGAAAACTCCTACTATTTTAGTTACTTTTACGAACATAAATCGTCACAAACTCAACTTTTCAAACGTCTAGCCCCTCTAATTTAAATCAGTCTTCAAGTAAATTCTTATAAAATGGAACTTAGGTACTTCAAATCTTTAATCAATAATCAAATTAACAATTATGCAGTTTTGGGTTAACCTAACGCAATAAAATAAACGAAATAGGTAACACAACCGCAAACAATTAAAATAAAAACTTAAAAATAAAAATAAAGAAAAAATAACTTTTTTAAAAACAAGCTTTTATTAAAAATTAACTAAAAAGTTTAAAATAAATTAACTGAATTGATGGTATGATTAAAAGAACATTTAGCACCTTCTTTACCTCTCGCTATCACAATGTAACACGCTTTTATTTATAAAATTGGGACTGTGTTAAAAACGGGAAGATTTAATAATTAAAATGTGAAGGTTTTAATGTTAAAAATATATAATTATGTACGGTATGTAATTATGTCGTAGACGAAGAAGCTTAATTATCGTTAAAGGTTACAATGAACTTATAAAGTGATATATTTGTTATTGGAGTTAATTTATTTATAACTTTTTAGTTAATTTTTAATAAAAACTTGTTTTTAAAAAGTTTTTTTTCTTTATTTTTATTTTTAACTTTTTAGTATTTTTAAATCGAGATTTACTACGACGTAGTTTGTAGCACGTAGTAGCGTGTTTCCGTTATGTAGTCCATAGTACGTTCATATAATATGTGCTGCTTTGAGCACTTAAAGTTTATGTATTTTACTTATTTATGTTTTTTTTTTTACATATTTGTAGTAAGGTAAAATAATGTTTAAATTAGTTATGTAATCACCAGTTATTTATTTGTAACGTTTCTCATTCTATCCTTTTCTTTTAATGCATCAACATTACAAGGTTTCTTCGAAGTCAACTTCGAGCAGTCAAGTTCTTCGATTTGAAGACCTGCTAAAGACTTAACTCGGCTTTGGGGTCGGACATCTAGTATCAAAGTACTCGTCAAAACAATTTAAACTAGCCCAAACTCGATGGGGTTGCTACTTGCTTCGTTTAATTATGGAGTTCCTATGGGCCACCTTCCAGCTCCATCGATCCTGGTTACCATCTAGTGTCAAATTACTCGTCAAGACATATTAAACGAGCCCAAACTCGATGGGGTTGCGTCGTTTAATTATGGAGTTCCTATGGGCCACCTTCCAGCTCCATCATCAGACCCTGGTTACCATCTAGTGTCAAAGTACTCGTCAAGACAAATTAAATGCGCCCAAACTCGATGGGGTTGCGTCGTTTAATTATGGAGTTCCTATGGCCACCTTCCAGGTCCATCATCAGATCAGCTCTATGTCATAATAATATTGCATTGTCATCCAATTTATACATGCATGCTAAATTTCAGCTCAATCGGAAACCGGGAAGTGGATCAAATTTAATTTGCAAGATTTGATTACAGACAGACAGACAGACAGACAGACAGACAACGGGACAGGTGAAACTAAATAAAAGGTCAAGTGCGGGTTGAACGCGCACACGAAGGTTAAGGTGGTACGGAACCATCTTACAAGAAAACTTAAGCACTAAAAAAAACAAGAAAACAATATTGGATTTGAAACCAGAACAAAGAGATTGCGCAACTGATATCAAACCAAATACGCTATCACATCGTTGCAATAAGTCGCGAAAATCGTATTACGATTTTAGTTCGGGAAGGCTAGTCATCGTGAGTCTATGATCATATGTGATAGGTGTTTAGTGGTAGAAACATAAATTGTTCTAATCATTCATTGGCATTTAAGTTCGATCGATATTTCGTGAGCTTTTCTGTGATGGTTTTTTGATGATTGTGTGACGGTATCAGTACGGCTATATCTGCAGTTTGGTTGGATTTGTCGAGAACTGTTATATCTGGTCTATTGCAAACGGATGGTCTGTCCGTGATTATTGTTCTATTCCAAAAGATCTTAGTCTTGTTGTCTTCTAAAACTGTTGAAGATTGATATTTATAATAAGGGTTTGAATTTGAAATTTTGAATTAATTTGTATTAAGTGATATTGCTTGGTGGACTATTGAAGCTACTTGGTCCTGCCGAAGTTTGTAATCAATTCATACAATGTATTAGCAAGCTCGTGTAATGTGTTGAATAATAGTCTCAGATGCACTACTACAGTGTCTCCATAAATCTGAGCGGTTTGGGATCTTTGAGGATATGTTTTTTTATAGTTCCGTGTATTTTATTATAATTTACTAGGAATGTATCCTTAGATTCCCACGGGCTTTCCTGATGACGCTTCTTTGGTACCTCTTCTGCCATTGCCAAGGAGTCATTGCGTGTGGTATTACTACAATTGGTAACAGCGCCCTAAGCTCACCCGCATTTTTGTCCATCAAACAAACGTGAGCCCTCACCCAACACTATTAAAACGCAAGGGATTTATTGGGCTTGATTAACGAACAATAAAAGTCTTAAAAAATGCTGCCCTCTTATTCAGTAACTCTATTCTACACGTCAAATTCAACGCAGGTGTCAAATTTACATCTAGTGTATGGTAAAGCTGTCACATTTACACATTTACGTTTATACTTTGTCCACTCTATTAATGGTTTTTTTGACAGCTCAAAACCTATAAATTTTTGACGTTAGCAAAGAAAATTATTGCTTATTATGTACGCAATAAGGAATTGTCAAAAGACCATTTATAGAGTGGACAAAGTATAGTGTATGGTAAAGCTGTCATATTTACTGTCTCATTTCCACATTTACGATTAGTGTATGGTAAAGCTCTCACACTTATACATTGAAGTTTTGTGTACGGTAAAGCTGTCATATTTACACATTTTTCGGTCGATCTGAGTTACTGAATAATGGTGCTGGACAGAAATCTTGAAATCTCATATCAAGCTTAGTAATCAAATGATAGATAATCATAATGATTACTCAAGATTTCTTATTTTGGACAGCGTCATAAACTTATGATCATATTGTAAACACATAAACAACTCGCTATTCTGGAGAATAGTATGGTATGGGATCGTAAACCTTTCATACACACATCTGGATGGGCTATGGATGCGTCAGACACTTATTGCTCTAACTCTAAAGAACTACAACAGAAAGTTTGCGTGTATTCTTTAATGGGAAGATGCTAACAACGGTGATGTGGTGCGGTCCGAGCTGGTAGGCCTGTACATTAAACAAATGAGTCACAGCGCGCCATGCAGCACGTCATTTCCTGACCGCCGACTGTTACCATGGTAACCAATATAACGGAAACGGCTAGGTAGAGATAGAGTTAATAGTGAAGTGATGCATCGTGTGACGATACGTATATTTTAAAATGGCTTGTGTTTAACGATTACCAAAAACGCACCTAATTTACTACCAATAAATTCGAAATGACTGCCAGAATGGGTAAATGATCACCAAATTGTGTTTGGATAAATGATCACCAAACTTCTTTTAATGTTTTGTGTACTTAAGTTTATGTTTTAAGTATTTTTTGTTGTTCTTACATATTCAACCTAACACGAAGGATAAAGGGGGCTTCGCTTCGCTCACCCCCTTTACCCATCACCGAAGCTACCGCAGTATGTTGCCCTGATATTATCTGCAACTTTTGGTGATCATTTACCCATTTTGGTAAGAAAAAAATATATTGGAGGTCATTTAAATTGTTCTCTTTTAAAATTGAAAGATAATTTGTAAAATTAGAATTTATATTCGCGCGTCCTATCAACATATGTCTGGTATTATTGTACGGGTTAATACGGCAACAAAGCCGGTGAACCCCAGCAGTAGTTGTTAATATTGTTGTGAACGCGCGGAATGCGCTCGAGCTATAAATGGGTCAACCAATTTGTGCGCGTTACATTTTCAGAACACGATTTAGGTTTGGATACACCGACAACTCTAGTTCAGGCTCTGAAATTCAAGCTTGGTTTTCACGAGGCCAGGACGTTACCACAACGTCTTATGCCGATTCAGATTAGGAACCTAATTTGATCCGCATAATTATCGTGACCGTCTTAAAACAAATCTTGGTATTAGGTAAATCAATCCCATTATGGCGAATTGGAATGGTTGCGTTCTTGTTTTAGACCTAATATGAATCGGAAAAAGATTGTGGTAACCCCCCAGGGAATGCATCCGACCATTAGACAGTTTACTATGAACGTCTCATTCTCTCTCTCTCTCTCTCTCTCTCTCTCTCTCTCTCTCTCTCTCAAAACACTGCAATGAAGAGACAAGCTTCCATGCACGGGCGGAGAGGAGACGCACTACTACAAATTAAGAAAACGCTCTACCTTCGGTGCTCTAGAAACTATCTGCAAAAATTAATTGCCATATATGATTTGTGTCGATACAAAAGAACTACTACAAATTGAAAAACGCCTCAACTCTCGATGCGAGACCCATATCTGTCTGCAACAAGTAATTGGCCATGCATCGGAAATTAGATCTCAATTCAAGCATTACAAGATGTGCAAGTTGTAATATAATGTAACTAGCAGCAACCCATCAATCCTGCTTTCTGAACGGACACGAAGAAGTTTCATGATTGATCATCATATGTATATCCAACCGTTAGATAGGTACATATAATAGACACTAGGCGTATGAGTCTATGACAACATACTACAACAGAGCAGGCATACTACATACATACATCACATAATCTCAACTCTGTTTTTATGAATTTATAGCTACATTATATTTTTCAATTGGTTCAGTTTTTTGTGAGGTTTCAATTAGATGTAGCGTAATAGGCCTACTCAACATTATTTTTATTAATATCATACTTAATTAGTCTGTATAGCATATTAATGTATGTGTAGATATATATGAGCGACTCAGGCGTCCTAGAATGCTAAAGTTAAATGGCCTGTGAACGTAGTACATCCTTATGTACCTATCGGATTAATGATAAGCATATTATTATCTTTACTAATAGCATATTTGCGACTCGATACAGACCGGAAACACACCTACTTTGTTCGGAAGAACAACAGTACAAATAATGTTCATTATAATCAGAATTTGAAATAACATACCTACATGGCTTGCACGTAATAAATACTTCCATTAAGGGTGTAAGTATATTATATGCCCAAAGGTATGATATGGGTATATGTAGGTATTAGATGATATCTGTGGCCGAGTGATTGAGACTGCATCAAGTGCCGGAGGTCGAGGATTAGAATCCCAATCAGAAACAGTAAAAAGAGACGATTTTGTTATAAGATGCCCAACATCGTTATCCATGTAGACAACAACAAAAAAAAAACACAGTCGCCGGATCCGGAAACTCTTCGATGCGCTCCGCTTAACTCCTTTGATATCCCGAGACCAAACCGCTTCTCAAGTTAACGACATCTCAAAACATATCGATCGGGTGCCAGCTTCACCGATGTTATTTGTCTGGCGGTCAACGTTGAGTTGCAGTTGTGAATTCTAGGAACAGCGTAGGTCTGGAGACTCCGTCCGTCTGTACACTTTTGATTATAATAACATCCGGCGGAAGAAACAGAAAGTTTTAGTTTGGGCGGAAGCGGTAATTTTCTCGGCATGTTTTGTTCCAAAATAGGCGCGTAATTTATTAAATTAGAACGGGGCGCTGCTGCAGGTTTCTCTACAAGTATGTATGTATTTTGTTGGGGTAATAATAGATGATCGATGTATCAAGAGCGAGTATAAAGTCTGCTAGAATGAACTCAGCGACAAGCTGACGTTTGTACTTTCCCAATAATTCTAATTTGCAATATACTTTAACGTGCTATAAGGTATTCACGAAAGACAGCGTCTGACGAAAAAGTTCGCAAAGCATTAGAGTTAATTAGATTCCGAGCTATTTGAGTATTCATATTACACAGATAATAAATATAAAGGTACAAACAGTTACAAGAAATGTAATTAAGCAATGGCGAATCATCGCATGCTGGATGCCCCGCAGCGGTGATACGCTTCGATCAACTCGCCAGTGAGTCAGACACACATACAGGCAATTAGCATATCGCGTGTCGAAATACAACTTTAAAACAAAATGGTTCGGCGAATGACGTAGGCCACATTCCGAGATGCTGCAAGCCTAGTGCGGTGACTTGCGCGGGCACGAAATATCAAGCATATGCAACCGCCATACGGAAGTCGATAGGAGCTTCTTCACACGAGCAGAGCTGCACGTCGGCAGCAATTGCTGGCAGGTTTAAAACGTCGACAGCACCTGTCGTCCGCTGGCCGCTGCTGTCGACGCGCAATAAAACGCGTCGGCAGCAGTCGACATAAAGCTGAAAACGTGTCAACAGCAAAATTCCTCGTGTGTAAGAGGGTTATGCGATGTTTTGAAACATCGATTTTTCATAACCGATTTAAATTTCTATATGTCAGAATTACATGATAAGTCTACTGTGTCTCAAACATCTATCCCGATCCTTTTTATACGGACGTTTCACCAATCACAATCGCTTTAAATGACAGGTCGCATATGGAATAATCGTGTTCTGGCTGGGTAAATGTCTGTCAGCATACTTGTTGGTGAGTATCCCACAAAGGTGAACTTCAAAGCGATTGGGATCCATGCTGGATATAGAGAATACAGAGTTGATGTGAGGTTTGAGAATAATTCTATCGAAATATGCTAGCGTATTATTTAAGAATGAACCGTCCATTAGTGAATCTTGAGATGATGACGAATGTTAGTATCAAATGGCACAGATGACCATGACGAGTATATTCGTAAAAACCGTGAACGGCTAAAATAACATATTCGTCACTGACGGGGATCATGCGGCCAGGTTCATTCCAGGTGCCTGGCTGCACCCTAGTGTTGTACCGGTCTGCAGCGTCCTGCGGTAGCTGACGACACTGTGTCTGTGGTCTCGTGTTATGGTGAACACCTGGATGTACTGTACACTAGGGTTGCAACTGGTTGCACAATAGTGTTGCACTTCTCTGCAGCTTCCTCCGGTAGTTGAGGACAGTGAGTCCGTCGTCTCGTGTCGCGGTGAACACCTGGCCTTATTGTGCACTAGTGTGAAGGCTAACATTACATATTCGTCACTGCCGGGGAACTTGAAGCCAGGTTCATATTCGTCACTGCCGGGGAACGTGAAGCCAGGTTCATATTCGTCACTGCCGGGGAACTTGAAGCCAGGTTCATATTCGTCACTGCCGGGGAACGTGAAGCCAGGTTCATATTCGTCACTGCCGGGGAACTTGAAGCCAGGTTCATATTCGTCACTGCCGGGGAACGTGAAGCCAGGTTCATATTCGTCACTGCCGGGGAATGTGAAGCCAGGTTCATTCGACAAACCTTTGATAAGGGGGTGGTCTATTGCCGCTCTAGCGATAGCAAATAGTTTAAGAAGAGTCATTATAAATAAGATTCCGACCCGTACGGTTTTTTGATGCTGTCCAGAATAGCGGTGCATGTAGCAGATCAGATATATTTTATATATTTGTATAAATATGCTAAACATCTGTATTTAACAAAGCGTACTACTTTACATAAGTCCTTTTCAATCCAACTTATATTATAAATGAGAATGATGAAATGTTTAGATATTTGGATGTTCGCGTGTTTGTGCCTCAATCACGCTATAACGGCTGAACGTATTTGAATGAAATTTAGCACAGAGATAGTTGAGCAAGATTAACTAAGATACTTTTTATCCGACTGCACCAGAAGGAGGATAACGCTATCTCGGTACGTGATAATTCCTAGGAACACGCAGTTAAAGTTGCGGGCATCAGCTAGTAGGCAATAATGAAGAGTGCAGATTCTTTACACCGGACTCATTACCGTAGAGGATTTCTAGAGAGGTCATCATGGGCATTCCCCTATCTGTAAGTAGGTACATAGGTATACTAAAGAGGGCAATTCCCTTTCAGATATACTCGGTTCACTGAATATTCTGGGCGCACCCGTCCGGATTTACGATCGTTAGGGCTGTCGTAAAAATAAGCCCATAAATAAGCCTCAATCGATGAGTCCATTGAGTACTAGCCGACAGATTTTATCACACGGAGAATTGAAATATCGTTTTTGCTTTGAAGATGTTGGAGTTCAGCTTTTAATGCTAAGGGATGCTAAAATTACTTCTATTTACATATAGACAAACACTTTTAACTAGGATTTCCTGTGGCACTAGGAACAGTAACTTCAAGAGTCAAGAGTCAAACATGAGATTAAAAATACCAGAACAAAAGCAACAAAAGGAATTACTAAACAGAGGTGCAGCAGTGTCGGCGTTATTTCTGTTTCAAAATACGATTGTGATAGTGACTGCTGCTTTTCTAAATATATAATAATGAATAAATCATATTATTTCTGTATTTAAAATTAACATACCACAAACTATCTCAGGAATAACATCCCTCAAAGTCCTCGCTGCGCCGATAAAGCATTACATGGGAAACATACTACTCGTGGAATAAGTATGAACTGTGCGCAAATTATACCAAGGGCAAGGTGGGGGGTCGCGCTTCGGCGGCCAAGCGACGCGGGCGCAGGCGCAGGTGACTGCTGCATAGGGCGCAATACTGTAAGCCAAGATATGGCAGACACACATCGCACGAATAAACTTATAATAAACCTTTGACGGCCTTCCAACAAGACCCTCAACTTTGAATTTGGTGCCCTATTATGTTTTTTAGAAAGAAAAAAAAACTGAACAATGCGGCTCCGGGAAAATAGAGAATAAACTTCTAGTTTCGCTGGAGATTAGCAAACCACGCGAGATTTGGCACTATCTGCTGAGCAATCTTGCAGAATGCCAATCAAGGAACGTTTAAATAAAGAGAGATTATGAATTTCAACAGTAGCAACAACAGCTTCGTTGTTGTCAGCAGATATCACGAAATCTGAAAATGTACTAACGTTCAACGAATACCATTGTAATTTTATCTTAGAATTCTTCTATTCGATTGTTAATTTTGGTTGAAGGCTAAGGTGGTAGAAAACATGGTCAAGAAACCTTAATATCTCCAGAGATTTATTTATTTATTTTAAGCAATAAAATATATACAGATACGCCGTTGTCCCGCCTGTCACACAAAATAGCTCAAGTATTCTAGATTGCAATGTAAGGAAAAGCAAGCAAAATTATATGTAGGTTTTAGAGCGATGTTTAAATTCATGTTAACTTTTGTGTGTACAATATACATAGTTACATTTGCCATTTTGTACGTGCACACTTTTTTGAATCGTGTACGGTTTCCTTTAAAACTGTAAAACACCGCGCTTTCGGGACACTTTCGGGGCCTCGGAGAGGTGACGCTCTCCCTTAAGAGGGGGGGAGGGTGCATATATTCTGACTTCACTCTACAACCTACCATCCCGATGAGATCCCGATAGATTAGAACTGCATTAAATTTGCCACATAACTTTTGGCTAAAACTCTTACACTAAAATGCTCTAACCACCTGTCCCTATTACAACCCCGTGTAGGAAAATGCGAAGATATATTTGTTTGTTTTGCGAAAAAAAACTCCAAATGCAAGGTTATCGCCCGTAGCTGGTATCGCTGCATCAGCTCGCATGCACCGAGTGCAATCTCTGTCTCATATTACTAGTCACGTAGCAACATCGTCGACATGGCGCAAGGTGCGTACTCAGTAGCAGAAGTGGAAGCCCACATCAAAATTTATTTCCCTTGCAGCTAGCATGTGGCAGTAAACCCTTGCTATTGTTAAATGTTTTGTCGAATTTCAAAAACGATTTGTTTTATCGGGGGTTACCCGACCACAAAGAGGGGTGTTATAAGTTTGAAGTGTCTGTCTGTATGTCTGTCTGTGGCACACTAGAGCTCAAACGGGTGGACGGATTTTAATGCGGTTTTTTGTAAATGATAGTATACTTCCCTGCGATGGTTCTTAGCTATGATTTATCAAAATCGGTTCAGTAGTTCGAAACTTATTACGAAAAATATGAGTGTTTTATAGGTTTGAGGCGCCTATCTGTCTGTGTGTGTGAGGGTGTGTGTGTGTGTGTGTGTGAGGGTGTGTCTATCTGTGGTCAGTCAGTAAGTCAGAGACGATGAAAAAGATGGTTGATATAAGTTTGAAGTCTACGTCTGTGTGTATTTGTGGGTGTCTGTCTGTCTGTCTGTCTGTCTGTCTGTCTCTCTCTGTGTGTGTGTGTGTGTGTGTGTGTGTGTTCGAGGGTGTGTGTGTGTGTGTTCGAGGGTGTGTGTGTGAGTGTGTGTGTGTGTGTGTGTTCGAGGGTGTGTGTGTGTGTGTGTGTGTGTGGCAACCTAGCGCTCAAATGAGTTGACGGATATTAGTGATGCGGTACAAGTCAGAGACGACGAAAAAGAGGTGTCTGTGGCATAGGCGGTCAAACGTGTGGACGGATTTTGGTGATGCTGTACACAAATCAGAAGGAATGTATTACTGAGACACAGATTGACTCCCATATTTTTAACCCCCAACGACCAGGTGAGGTGTTATTAAAGTTTGAAGCCTCTGTAGGTCTGTGTGTCTGTATATCTGTCCGTGGAACCCTAACGGTCAAACAGGTGGTAGTATTTTGATGCGGTTTTTAATAAAAGATGGCAGTAGACTTCCCTGTGCAAAAATCTTAGATAGGTTTTATTAAAATTGGTTCAGAAGTTCGAAAGTTCTCAGCTTAATACGGTATAGCGGTCTAACGTGGACTGATTTTAAGGCAATTTTCATAGTTGCTAGTAGACTTCACTGCGATGGTTCGCCGATATATTTATTAAAATCAGTTCAGAGGTTCAAAAGTTATCACCCTAAATAGGAAAAAAGTGAACCAAATTTTAGCCGTAAGGTTCCATAAATGTTTCGGGGGTGGTTTAAATTTTAAATTTATAGTTATGACTTTTAAGTGTTGGGCTGCATGGGAAAAGAACCCTTACAGTGGTCTTCCACAACCGCTGATAATGGTACGTAACGACATATGAGTACGAGTTTACTCGTCAAAAAACAAAACAAACGCAGCGTCACGCATTTCCCTGCACCGGGTGGCAGGGGCACACTTGCGCCCACCTACAGCCAAGGACTGCACAAGGAGGAGGATAATGTTTTTAAAGCGTATATATGTATGTTTGTATGTAATTATATATGACCATTTCGTTAGCACGCGGTACAGTCCAAACGGCTATACGGATTTAAATATATGAGGTGTTGCATTCGTCTTAGTTGTAGGAGTGACATTGGCTCATACTAAATATTAGTGAAAAGTCTTATGGCTGGATTTTGGATTGGAAAATGTATTTCACAAGTGATTGGCGCGACTTTTTTGGTACTCCATGTCCAGGTGCATTCATAGGTTTGTATGTGGTATTGAAGGAAAATGCAGTCGTTTTTTTGATTCTATAATGATTCCACTTACTATCATATCTACTAGGGAATAAGTTGTGAACATTGGCTTCCCTCATTCATCTCTTGTGTCCCTGTGATCTACTGGCGTAATGTCAAGTCGTGTGAACTGTCATGAACCTGATGTTCTCAGAAATAAAGAGCCATGTTTTATCAAAAACACAAAATCTTTTGGAACTGAGACGCCATTAGCGTTTTACGAGGCTTTAAAATTTAAGGAGCGTTTCGGTTCTGTAACCGGCTGAAAGTAAGTCAATTTAATAATTTTGTAACCTCCTGCTTGAAATCCGTTTTTTTCAGCACTTATCAAGGTACGGAAATGGATGTAAAATGTTTTTTTTTTGTATAAAACCGTCATGTTATTGTGACATTTTGAGTGTTGTCGAAGTACTTTTACGTGTACTTTGTGAAGTTTTATGTAAAAAGTAAAATGAAATCCTATACATATGCAACGTTTTCCTGTGGAGTAAGTAAGACTTGAATATTTGGCGATAAAACCATTATCTATATCAAACTTATACGATACAGTATAGTTTCTGTATGATCAAGGGAGATTGTTATCCTGTACAAAGGGAGTTAATTGAATGTGCATGCCACACGCACATGGGACCACAGCTAGCTTAGCAACGAGGAAAACTCAACCTTGTTATAATTTTATTATTGGGCGCATTTTTTTTATCAAAAAATTACTTATTTAGTTTTTGTGTAGAAGATCTGCAGCTCAAACCTGGTTTACGCATTGCACACATATAAATTTTAATTCTTATAGTAAGTTGAATCTCTAATCTAGCAAGAATCAATAACATTAATGCGAAAATGTCCCGTGTCTCTTGTTAATTGACTAAATTCTTCCAGAGTAGAGTTTCCATGCCTTGCTTCGTACAACGGTATTTCTTGCATAACTAGGAACAAACGCCGGAAATGCAATCGCAAAGCGGCAATGTGTCTTTACTTATTTATTAAGGTATGAAGGCACGCCATTGTCGGGCAATATCAATGGAGTGGCCACTGTGTACCGCTTTATTAAGAGCTCAAATTCCTATTCTTTTATTTGTGAAGACAAAATTGTTGCAACACGCACTAAAGCCTCAACTTAACTTAAGACTCATGGTCTCGCTGAGACCGCCGCGTCACATACAAATGTTTGGCGCGGTATCCATCACGCGTCGCCGTCATCGTCTTGCCGTGATACACAGCCTATTGACGAGAAAGCCGTAAAATAGGAGACCAACGCTAAACTAGACTATCGCCTACGAGCTCGTCCCCATTCCTTTGTTAGTTGCTGCACAGTGCACATTTCCTTATCAAAGTGGAATGCCCATTGTAAAGCGAATTATGATGTCATACGACAAGTATTATTTAGGTTTGCGTATTAGGCTTGCAAGGGTAAGAGGTAATTGTTTAGTAGAGCGTCCTCTGTCACACATTACCGACGTTATCTATTTCCGAATCCCGATATGCATTCTTTATTGCCAGGGAACCAACTGTAATGCATATCAAACCACGCAGTCCCTGGACATACAGACTATATTTATAGGGTATATGCCCTTGGCCCCTATCCTTCAGTGCTCTATCACCACCGGAAGTATGGTGCGTCGGCGTTGACTACCAACACATGGTATCTTGGTCAAGTTGACAGCATTAGTTAATATGGAGAACATGACCTACAATAACAATACAATATATTTAGGTACGCCTACGAGGGGCGATACGAAAGGTGTTTTGACTAAAAACGACTATGGAATGGACAATGTCTTATCTCTTACTCTCTCGCTTACTATCTTCTTTTGTATTTTATATTACTCCTCGGTCTTTCGTTAACATTCAGTGTCACATTCCGTCGGCTAGAAAAAAGCAAGAAACGGAAGAAAGGCCACCCCACAACCACTTGACGAAGTTTCGCGGCTAACGAAGTCGCTACCATGAGCTCAGACTGGGCGGAGCTAGAGCAGACAGCGGCCCAAGATCGGACCACATGTTTGCAGGGGTAAGAGGATGAGGTGATGGTGGTGATATTGATGTATCGTTGGCCGTATTTTAGTTGTGAACAGATTGTAGTGGGGATTGGCCAAGAGGGAATTTCGTGTGTAACTCGAGCGCGTCAGATTATGATAAGGGAGATACCTCTTAAGCCCTGTTTAGTATCACCACTAAATCTGAGCTTCCATCTAGATCCGCGACGTCAGGGCAACAAAAATTAAGTTTATACAAGTGGGACTTACCCGAGCGCGTCAGATATGAGTTAATAAAGGCTTATGTTTAAACGATTTCCAAAATCGCACCTATTTTACTACCAATAAATTCGAAATGACTGTCAGAATAGATAAATGTCCACCAAATGGTGTTTGGATAAATGATCACCAAACTTCCTTTTATGTTTTGTGTACTTAAGTTTATGTTTTAAGTATTTTTTGTTGTTCTTACATGTTCAACCTAACACGAAGGATAAAGGGGGCTTCGCTTCGCTCACCCCCTTTACCCTTCACCTAAGCTACCGCAGTATTTTGCCCTGATATTTTTTGCAACTTTTGGTGTTCATTTATTGATTTTGGGTAGGAAAAAAATTTTTTGGTGATCATTATATTTGTTGCCGTTAATAAATATTAGAGAACAATCTTACATAAATCGAACTAGGCCCATAGTAAGCTCAACAAGACGTATGTTATAGGTACTAGACGACGATATATTTGATAGAGATAAATACTTATGCAAGTACATAGAAAACATCCAAGATTAAGAAACAATTATTCATGCTAATCTTAAAAATACCCTTACCGGGAATACAGCCCAGGACCGTCAGCTTCGTAGGCAGGGTCACTACCCGCTAGGCTAAACCGGTCGTCTATGAGTTGCCCTACACTAAACAGGGTATAAGGTATCTCCTGGTTATTATATCTCGTCTGCAGGGTTGATGGGCGTGCCTGATGACTATGGTGACGGTGAGCTCACCTCGTCCGCGGGCTTGGTAGGCGTGATGGAGACGGTCTCGTTGAAGCACAGGCACGCGCAGTAGTGCCGGTTGGCGTCCACGTCCGTGAGCACCGACACGTAGAACCGGGGCTCCGTGCGCTCCGAGGACAGCGCCCATCCCTGGGGCTGGCAGAACTGCGGGGAGATGAGATAGTTACAGATGGAGAGGCAGAAACACGGGTCTCATTGTCACGTTAAGGCGTCGCATTAGGGCAAAATAGCCTTTTGTAAATCTCAAATTATTGTAAATCTCAATTAGCAATTAAATTTGTTGTTTCTAAAAACTAGTTTGTTAATCGTTATGAGTGTCAGCATCCATTCACTAAACCCATAAACGTGATTTGATCTTTCGCTTTATAGAAAAGTCAACCGAAATTATCACAAAATATTTTTTCACATATATTTTCTTTTACAATTTCGCACCGGATTTTAATTTATATACTTGTTATACACTTTATTTAATCGTTTTAAAAATATTACGTTGTGTTGCTCTGTTAGCCCTTTATAGATCGGTGAGAACCTTTTTACATAACTGCAGCGAAGCAGAAAAGAGAGGAGGGTTATGTTTTGACCTTAGGCATCAATGTGTCTTTTCTTGTGTCCCCTAGTAAATTCTCAACGGCTCTACCGATGTTGATAAATGACATGTCATTAGAAATTTGCGGCTTTGAATGGCAATCTGCTGTTTTTCCATTTTCGAAATAGTTTTAACTAGATGATATATTTTTTTGCGTTTTAAACTCTATAATGGCTAACTAAGACCGGAACCCAAGTTTAAGATTTCTCTCATTTTTATTAACGATTTAATAAAACGGCAATATAATTTGCAGGTTTATACCTCGTTATAAGATATGAACGTAAATATATGGTTTTTTGAGAAAAAAATTAAAAAAAAAACCGGTCAAGTGCGAGTCTAAATCGCGCACGAAGGGTTCCGTACCACCGTTCAATGGAAGCGATGGTGTGGAGTGAATAGTTTGGATTTTACACAGCAAAATATTGTTTACAAAGTTATTGGTGCGGTTACTTTCACACTCCATGTACGTAGCCAGGTGCATCCATAAGTTTGTATGTGGTATTGAAAGAATTGTTGTATGGGAGCCCCCTTAAATATTTCTTTTATCCTGTTTTTTAGTATTTGATGTTATAGCGGCAACATAAATACATAATCTGTGAAAATTTCAACTCTCTAGCTAGCTAGGTTCTTGAGATACAGCCTGGTGACAGACGGACGGACGGACGGACGGACAGCGGAGTCTTAGTAATAGGGTCCCGTTTGGAACCCTTCGGGTACGGAACCCTAAAAAGAGGTTGAATGAACGAATTGGTAGTGTGGGACACACCGATTTTCAAACAATTAGATTTCGATGTTTTTTTATTTTGTTAATTTTTTTATTAATACATAGTAGGGTAAACCATGCCGTAACTGGCTTTTTGCAGTAACTGGCTACATGGCAACTCATCCCATAAAAATAAGAGTTTTAGTGGAGGTGCGCCATCTTAAATTGCGCCATTGTACAGTACTTTGGGGATAATCAACTTGACTTTAAGCTCTTTTTTTTCACCAGCGACACTAGTGTCAAAATTCGCAGCATTTTTTAGCAGTTAGCATCTTGGACTCTACACGACAAGTGATTTCTTGTGAAATTGTTAACGGCAAGTCTGGTTTCAACTGGTGTAGTTGTTATTCTACGAAGATTTCTTTAGTGAATTACGCTAGATGTGATGTCTTTATGGTGAGTAACAATAATTTTATGCTTATTTCTGATTACCTTTGCTAGATTCTCCGAATCAAGGCGTGGCTAATTACTAAAGTAAAATATCATATCTAATGTAATCAGCGAATTAAAGATATTTACAGAATATTTTCTATATTTATAAAGTGATTTGGGGTTACTAATATTGCGAGTATTTTTCTGTGTGATAAAAAACACAGAAAAATACTCGCAATATTAGTAATCCCAAATCAGTAATCGGCATAGGTGGCCAGTTCGGTCGCCAGTTAGTGATCGATTTATTTTTCCTTTGCAGATACACAAACAAATAAGCTACTAAGATGACTAAAAAGCGTCAATATCCCAAAGAATCAATACAAAACGCTGTAAAGTTCCTGTAAAGAGGGATCTGAAGGACAGGCTAATTTAAAGTTCGGTGTCCCAAGAAGCACTATTCAGTTTAAAGTTAAAAATCCTGATACTAAGTTTAAATCTGGGCCTCATCCAGTGCTAACTAATTATGAAGAAAAGGCTGAGCGTGGATTTTCGAGAAAAAAGACGATATTCAATTATGCGTCCAAGACTTTCTCAAAAAAATCCAAGACCAAATCCATTTCGAGATGATAAACCAGGAGAAGTGAGGTTTAAAGCGTTCATGAAGCGTATTCTTATCATATCCCTTCGAATTTCTGAAGGAGTAACCAATGCCAGCGCGTGCGTATCAGAAAAAGGTATACGCAAGGAATATTTCAGGAAATCAATGAGTAGGTACATTGATAATGTAGAAGAGCGAGAAGTCGTTCAAGATCCTGCGGGAGTATTCAAGATGCTGGCAAGACTGGATTCAATGTTTGCCATAAAACTGGCAAAATTCAAGCAGAAAAAGGAACCAAAACTTTTATCAGGTAGAGAAAGGTTCGGCCAAGGAAAATATTACTGTGTTTTTCACTTTTTCTGCCGCTGGACAGACTTGTAAAAATGATAAAATACCCTTACATAGGACTACCGGACAGAGTAAATTTGAGCGCACCAAGTGGATGGGGAATCGGTTGAAGCGAAAAGGGTTGGATGACACCCACAGTAACCCAAGATTTCATAGAACAATTCTTTACGCAACTCGTGGCTGATAGAATTCAACTTCCAATTATATTGTTTGTCAATGGCAACAAGACGTATCTAACAATGGGGGTGGCTGAGGTTTGCCGCAATTTGCATATACATTTGATCGCGCTTTATCCAAATGCTATACGGATTTTACAACCAGCTGATGTAAAATCCTTGTAGCATTTCGTCCGATCAACGAAGACTGGGAAAAAGGGTGGCGCAGTGGTACGCGGCAAATAATTATTGCAAAAGTTTTAACAAAGAGTCTTTCGCGCCTTTGCTGAAAAGCATTTCGTGCGTACTAACTTACCCAGACTTTTGTAATATCGTTGGTGATACAATTGTTGAACAATGTCAAACAGCCACGGCACTTACCTTTCAAGATTCAGACGAAATTTTCATTGCCATCTACAAACTGTGGAAGAAATTTAGCGCAATCACTGACGAAGACATTATAGAAATATCCTCGAAAAATCAGGATAAATGATGGGTCTGATGATCGTACATTGATGAGAAACAATAATGATACCCCTAGCTGCTTTCTTGATGAATGTACTGGTGACCTTATAATACCTGAGAAAGATGCAGAAAAGATTCAACTGGTTGGTGAGAGTGCTACACTTGGTATTGAAAGTGAAGGTCCAGCTGAAATAAACAAAATAGAAGAAAACAAGAGTATTCTAGAAAAAGATGAGAGTAGAATTGGCATATTCAGAATATATGGGAGCTGTCGGTATATTTGAAGATTTAAATAAAAAAGTGGTGAAATAATAAATAAATGTTGTCAATGCAGAAAAAGGAAAGAAAGTTCAATAGAAAACCCCTGAAGATGCTGTAAAACAATTACCTAGTTTGGACGATTCTGTAAAAGAAAACGTTGAAAGAGTAAAGAAAACTGAAGAAAACACCTCTATCATGGAAATGCCAAGTTGGTTAACTGCAGCTGGAAATCCTAATTCCAGTTTATTACGGCGGCGCGTTAATCCTTCTCGTCAAATAACAGACATCACCAATGTCTTGCAGAGCATATTTATAAAAAAAAAGTTTTTAGTACTAAAGGCTAAAAGTTCCTAATAATATTCCTAATAATCTCATGTGGCCAAAATCTGATCAGTTGAATCAGTTACTGCTAAAATTTGTTATTTTACTTTCACATTATAAAAACATATTCAAAACATTGTTTTGTTTAATTTAACGCCCTTGATTACGACAGAAGGTGTTTTACCTAAGATATGGTCCTAAGCAAAACAATATCCACGTACTATTTCTTAATAACTTAGTAGTATTAATCTTCAAACTCTTGGGTTCTGAGATGCCTCGTGTGTGTTTCGGAAAAAAAAAAAGAAACGCTCAGATTCGTCTTGATGAAAATTAAAAAATGAAGTATGCTAAGATTTTGAGTCATGAGTCTGTCGAGCATTGGCAAGCTAAGCAACTCTTGAACGTGGCTCAGGAATCTGTTTTGTGGTCCTAGCTATAGCTACCCTTCGTAAGGTTATGCAATATGCGGGACATACAACATACTCATTCACAAATATTATACCTGATATGGCAAACGAAGCGCTGGTTAACGCAAAGAAACACGCGAGCCTAGCTTGTAATTTGGCTCGCACAGAAATATTACATTAGCCACGGTCAAACGGAGCCATTCACGTTTCCATTGAACACGCATGAAATCGACGATCGACGTTTCGTGTTCGACACAAGAACGATTCATATCGTGGGTCTTGCATGTTCATATGTATTGTATTATAATATTTAATTTTAACGATCAAGAGTTAACAACAGCAGTCTACTCGTTCATCTACATTAATAAGTAAGCGAATTGTGGAGACTAACATTCTTTATTTATCTCTCGGGGGAGCCTTTTCACCATAGAGAGCGCGTCCCCAGGTGGCAGATAGGGGGTTGCCCTCCGGAAATGGGGGTTAGGAGAGAAATAAAATACCTCTCGCGGACCAAACAGGCCGGAGAGAAAACTTCGTTAACAAACTCGGCCCCTGAGCTTCTTAGACAAATTAGAAGTAGAGGTCTTTGGTCGCATGCATGTTCAAGCCGGAATGTGCATTAGAGATGGCGACGGAGGACTCCTACTGGATCAAAGGCGGCGCTCGAGTCTTCCAAGAAGATAACGCCTTGGCGTCAGGTGGCTACCGGCCGTAAAACTAAATAGCCATCGTTTAATCCTTGTCCAACTTGAAAAAGTACAACAGAGAGAAACACGATGAATGTTAAGGCACCCCCCTCAAGCGACGACGGCGAAGCGAAGAGAAACATACTCATCATTAAAAATTGTTACCTGGAACGTAGGTTCTATGACGGGCAGGAGTGCCGAACTAAGTAACGTCCTGAAGAGACGTTGTATTGATGCATGCTGTGTTCAAGAACCCAAGTGAAAGGGGTCATAATCCAAGCAAACAGGCAATGGTTACAAGCTTCTATACTATGGAACATCAAACAAGAATGGCGTTAGCAACGTACTGTCTGAAAAACTGGAAAAATAGTAAACATTGACAGAGTATCAGACCGACTCATGTCAGTCAAAATTGCATTAGATAATCAACCTTGTTTTAAATCAATCTGCGCAAACGCACCTTAAAGAGGATGTGTAAAAGAAGAAAAAGAAGTATTCTAGGAAGAGATACATAAAACAATAACAGGTATACCCAAGGAATAAATTATCCATCTTGGTGGAGACTTGAATAGGCAAACGAGATGACGACTTTATAAGGTGTCATGGCGGCTTCGGATATGGAAACAAAAATGATGATGGAGAGAGAATTCTCTCACACGCCTCCAGCTGTGATCTAGCAATAATAAACACGTTCTTTGCAAGGAAAGTTGAACATCTGATCGCATACAAAAGTGGCGGCAATGCTACACAGATAGACTTTGCACTAACCAGACCAGAACGGCTAGGTAACAAAGACAGCAAGGTCATCCCCGGAGAACCTTTAACCACCCAACATCGCTTGCTTCTAACAGTGCTCAAGCTCCCAAAACCTCTTACTAAAGCCTAACAAAAACCTGGTCCCAAAAATAAAATGAAGATGTACCGATGAACCGAAAGGGGGAATCCTCTTAAACGGTCTCAAAAAATTCATAACACACATAGACACATCCAACAAGACAGACAACGACATGTGAACTCAATTCGAAACACAATGCAGAGCCAGTGCCGAAATACATCTAGGCAGGACTAAAAACAAGAAAAGCCCGTTTAAGGAAAACTACTGGTGGCGTCAAACATAAAATGCTTGCTCGCGTTGATTTAAATTAATAATAAATCGGTAATGCGAGTTTTATGGCTAACGGTAGGGATCTAGTAACGTTTCGCAGGAGAATGGGGAGGAGAGGGGATGGAGGGGGAGGGGGGAGGTTCCCCCATCCCCCTGACGCTACTCCCATTACAAGGTAATGCACCGTTGTTGAGAATATTAACTTTTTATAACCTCATTTTTGAGGTTATGTTTATATAACTTCGCTACGAAAGTGACCTATTTCGCATTATTATTTCAAAATCGCCTTAGCTCCGGCTTCTAGGGCTCATAAAAAGGAAAGTATTTAATCGCACAGCAAAAAAGGATCAGCAAAAACACTTTTTTTGTTTTAAGTATTTTTGTTGTTCTTCCTACCTAATACGAAGGATAAAGGTGGCTTCACTCGCTCACCCCCTTTACCCTTCACCTAAGCTACCGCAGTATTTTGCCCTGAATGCCCATTTGTACATTTCGTTATCGCTTTTTATCTGATTTGAGGTTAGAAACTATTTTTATTTAAACTCGATAAATATGCATTACCTTGTAATAAGCGTGGTAATGTTATAATCAGGGAGCCAGCCCCTACCAGATTTAACCCCTTTTACCCCCCTTCTCCTGCGAAACGATTCTAGACCCAAGCCTAGCTAACTTCTACCAATATCGCAAGACTCAAATTCGATGTGAAATATTTAGGACAGGTGCCAGACTCTGCCATATTCTATCTTCATGAAAACGGCGTTTTGAAAACCACTGCAAATTTGTTTCAAATTCCTTGGAAGCCCACATATTATAATATTGGTTTTACGCGTTGAACTGAGCCATATCAATAACTGATGTTTTAGTTGGTAAGGATTGTCGTCATTCATTAAATAATATATCATATAATATATATAATATATCATATAATCATATTAAAAAATCTCGCATTGTCGAACCTGACATTTCTGCTGGACACGTATAGATTATTTCTTTTACAGGGGAGCCGCTTTTCCTATAATATATAACTATAACTTCATAATCAGCACCCATCAACGCCTGCAGAGCGTGTTGTAGGTTTTTCTTTGCTGGTCAGCTAGTACTTAGATCCGTTTTTTCTGAGGTTCTGAGGAGATGCATGAGGCTGGCATCTGAGTTTTCAATTAAGCTTTCTATTTGCGGTGTAGAAAGAGGGACATGTTCGGCAAGAACATCTTTTTAACAGGGATTTGTCTGTAATGCTGCTGGAACATAGGTATTTTCTATTGAATGTTTTGCCAGTATAAGGCTATCCATTTCATTTTCTGTTGCCTGTATTTTTAGTTTTAGTCCCATTATTATGCTTGTAGGGCCTCAATCTCTTTATTTTGTCGCGTCGATAAATCTGGTAAGCTGTTATGCAGGAAACTTGTTTCCGATGACAGAGAAGAGTTATTACTGCCAGGTAGTGAGGTCTAGATTGGCAGCTTTTTCCTTTTGGTGACATTATTAGTAACGGCGAATTTTTCGGGTTCTTTTATGTTGAGCATTGGATTGCTAGGAGTATTGTTTTCAGCAACTCTTGCAGTCGCCGCTGTGAAGACTGGTTTCTGTTTATAGCTTTGATCAGTCTGTTTATTATTGGATGGAGCCTTAAATATAGGTGTTGAATAATATATACCGCCAGGATTTGATGTTGCTGGTTGGTTTGCTTTTTTGTTCATAACGCATTGCCTCTTTAACCTAGACTGAATTATAGTTGATGGCTTTATTTTGTATAAAATGACTTGATATCTTTGTATAACGGAAGACAAAGATATCAAGTCGAGGTGGGTAGAATATTATCGGAATCTTTTAAACATCTCACATCCCCGAAAACAAGATTACATCAAGCCAGAATAATAAAAAATAGAACCACGAGAAATAAAAATAGCTGTAATAGAGGTCTGGAAACGTTTGAGAGATGGCATGGCCATGGCACGTTATGGCTACATAATCTGTTCAACAAGTTTATAGAAGGACACAGGATCCCCCGGACTCCTTGAGAAATAGCATCCTAGTTCCGTAGTAGGGGATGTCAATAATAATAAAACTATTAAATTGATGAGGCTTTGGAGCAACCAACGACGAAGCGGGGACGCCGAAGACCCATTGGTTGACGACGGTCCAACAAGACCTTAAAGACAACGAACTTGACACCGAAATGGCACAAAATCGTGCCGAATGGAGATAAAGGACAAGGAAAGCCGACCCCAAGTAAAGAGAAGAAGTCAATTCTTTATCTTACCAAGATCGAGCATAATCATAATTCATCATTAGCAGCATGATTGCCTTTAACATTTTAACGGGCCGAAATTTTTAAAACTTTATGCAATGGTAATAGAATTCAAAACCTATAACGGCATTTTGGGTACCCAGGGTACCCAAAGTCAATCAAGGGATTAGGGAATCTTTAGCCTTGTACTAATATGCGAAGTTTTATTAGACAGATCACCTAATCGATGGTCCGGCGATATCATCAAGGATGTCGGTGGATGCCATTAGCACAGAACCGAGAGGATTTGGCGCTCGGGGTTTTCACTGTAAGAATACTCTCGGACCGAGCGCCCTCAGACATCGACATCCGATCGGAGTTGACTCGTACGCGCTATTTTAACGAGCTGACTCGGATGATTGTATAAAAACAAAATGGCGCCAACTAAGAAAAATAAAACGGAACTAAAGAAAAAGTGGACAGAACTTGAAACGTTGAGCTTTGTGGAACTTTATGAAAAATGAATGAAGTGTTGTGGAACGTAATGTTTTAAAATCCAAAATCTTCTTTTGTTTCTTCTTACACTTTAGGGTTTTCTACTTTAGCCGTTAACATATCTGCCACAATTTCTACACCTCGGAGTAACAGATCAGTCGTCGACATTTTGACTAGGCAATTTCTGAAATGCTACTTTGATCTAAAAACCAAAGCTCGTACGAACGCACTCGGTTCGAGAGTACTCTTATAGTAAAAACCCCGCTTAAACAGAAGATATCTTACACCGACGGACAGCATGGCTATGATGACGATAACGATAATGCCTTACCCATTCTATGCCGTGGTGAAATGGCGTGTCTTCCCAGCTGACCTCAGGGAAGCGTTGCAGGATAACTCCGCAGCTCAGTCCACCCCCTGTAGAGAACGAAGGGAGATTAGACAAAAAAATAATGATCATTGATATTAAAGAATATGTAATCGCAGAACAGTTATATACTCTACTAGGGAACTGCTAGCTGATATGACCGTAGTGTTTAGTTGATTCATCCTATGTGAAATCAGTATATCTCAACTTGTTGGCAAGCCCCCAAAGGCCCCAAGCTAGTCCCCCATTAACGCAACGAGAGTTTACGGACGTCACTGAAAATAGCCTGGTGTGATTTAATTAATGTGTAGGTTGTATGTAAATTATAGCAAGTGTTATACATACAGGCTCTTCTGAAAGGAATCTACCTATACCTATGTACAGTAAAGTGCAGAGTAGTATTCGCACTCTAAGTATTTTAAAATCTTGTGGGGAAAAGTGTCGAAAAAGTAGAATGAAATCTCGTACGTTGCTGTATTATTTTCAGGATTTCACTCTAAAATTTTCTCTTTACAACAATAAAATGATCAAAACGCTTCCTTGACCCGCGTCGGAAACCGTTTAACGCACGATTCTCATGTAAATAAAGCGATACCTGTGCAAATTGTACAATGCGCCTCCTGTTACTATGAATGGAGTGCGACAGGTAACTCATTCAGTAGGCCTAGCATGATACTTTCTATTTCGATCTCGAGCGTAGGATGACGAATACCGACTCATTTTATTGTGCTCACGCCACAGCACGACGGGTCCAAAAACATATATGTAGAAGAATAATTTTACTACTACAGAGGTACCCGGAGCTTCCGTTTCCGAAAAGCGGATTAAATTAAAAATTACACGCTCTACGGTTAATTGGGATTAACAAGACAAATGATAGTTTTCTTTCATCAATCATCATCAACCAGCCCAATTTCAGTCACTGCTGAATAATGCTCGAGGTCGGAGTTATTTGCCTTTTCGCTCGCGTACCCCCGCGGGAACACAGTATCACAGGGCTGCAGGCCGCTTGCCCAAGCGCATAACGTACGGAAGAGGGTACAATTAGTTAAATTCTATTGATTTTCCTTCACTTTGCCCTTGTTTTCCGTTTCAATACTTACTAAAAATATTTACAATATTCAGACTATTTTCAACCCCTACATTTAATAACAGAAAATTTCGTTCAGGAGTAGTCAGGACAAAAAGCAATTGAATATTTTAATAAATTAAAACATTATTATCAGCAATAAAAATAATTTAATTACTTTAGATCTTTTATTTCACTTTGTCATCTTTGTGCAACCCTAGCGCGTACGCTCAATGATGTAAGCAGACGAACGTCGCGTTGCTACAGCGTATTACACATTTTTGTATACATATACATATTTTTGCTTGCAGTTTACTCCAAGTATTATTATTAAAAATATATATAGGTTATTATAGCGTAGGTATTGTAGGACTGTGATGCATTTGTTACTAAGTAACTATTATCTAATCTGTGATATAGGGCTCTTCTTTACCACGCCATCTTCTCCGGTCCTGAGCCTCCCGCATCCAATGCCTACCAGCTCAGCCATGGCGATGATGTCATCCGTCTATCTGGCTGGACGTCTAGCCATTCTGTTACCGCTTTGGACCACCTTCCGTCATCTCACCTGGCCAAGTGTCCTGACCACCCCCACTTCAGTCTCGTGATTCGCTTGCCCACGAGTGCGACGTCTTATCTCTATATTGCGAATGCTATCCTGAAGTCTGATGCCTAGCATGTGTTTAGTTGGGTAGTTGTCTAGAACATTCTTATATATTTATTTTCAGTAAATAAAGTTGTCCATGCTAGCCAAGATACTAAGAATATTCTAGTCAACTACCCAACCAAACTAATGAATATCTACCTACCTAGGTAGTTTGTTTTTATCGAACCACTTGCATTCTCGTTCTAAAACATAATTTGGTGTTAACTGTATCTTGGGAGCATTTTTCAAACAGCGTAGATGAACAAAACATAAGATGGAATAATAGTTATCTAAAGAATTATGAGGCATCATCGCCCATTAGTGGGGTAGAGTGGTGCTAGTGGGAGACGCACAACACAAAGCTATACAAAGACGGAAAAACCAAACATGCTGCTAAAGTGAAAAAAAAAATAATTATTCGAATGATGAATAGAAAAAACGCACTTGCGGGCCGAGTAGAGTCGAGATACACTAAGCAATGAGATCATTCACGCAATTGTAGAAACGTAATAGCAAGCCCCTCCAGTGTACAGCACGAAAGTTCACGGCCGCAGGAGCGCAAACCATTGTTACAGTAATTTTTTATCATAGTTTTGTACAAACCTAATCAGATTTGTTTTTATAGCATTCAGGTTATTATTTACTTCACACTGTTATAAGATTTGAGTCAGCAGGTGGTTAGAACAGGAAATATTTTTTTAGGAACACAAAATTACACCCTTTTTGAGCGAAGCGTCTAGGTCCAGCTTTGGAAAAATGCTTTCATATATCCGGATTGCCGGCTGGTCTCCTCTACAGGTCTTTTTTCTTTACCGATTCTCTTGATTTTTTTGAGCAGGTTCGTTAATTATATGTTTTTTCTGTAGATCCAGTTTTTGGAAAATTTTCATAATGGCGGAGATATGGGGTTACAAAGCTATTGGTGCGGCGGCTACTTTCGTACGTACGTAACCAGGTGCATTCATATGTTTTGTATGTCGTATTGAAATAAAATGTATCAAGGGATGTAGTATTGTACTCTTCATGTATTATTTGTTTTTATAATAATGCCACTTCTCATCCGATAAACTTCAAGGGGTCGGGGGTGTGAGGGGTGGAAAATAATGAAAAAAAAAACGCGAATTACCAGTGTCGTTCGCTAGGTCTACATACAGCTCACAGAGCTCCAATTGGATTAGGAAAAGCACATTTGCAGTACATTTATGGTACAAGGATGGTTACAATTTGACTAACCAGTCATAATTTGAATCCAATTTTGAATGACTCGTAATATAGCTACACAGGTTGTTAGGCAGATGAATGTCCAAACCAAGTCAACAGCAAGGGTAGGAATAATTTATATTCCATAAAATCAAGATGATGAAAATCGACTTTGCGCAAAAAGGGCCCGGCTCTACGAAGTTAATGAATTTCTGAAGTTACTAGAGTTTACTAACGTATGTAGTATACTATTCGAAAGGGCACAAATTGGGGATGTTCTAAGATAATTAGGAGGTATCGATGATAGTGGTACGGGTGTAAAGACCCCCTTCCTCAAAATTCGCCGGACAGTTATCTGAGAGACGCGTCGATTATAACTGGTGGTTCTCGATGATCACGATCTGAGCCAAGTTCAATCAAGGAGAGTCTTCTATGAACTTCTTGAAAGTTCCGCGCGGATGGTCTACGTCGGTCGGAGAAGGCAGCGATATATGCGGTTCTTGCTACCTTACACGTACATACCATAATAATAATGGATGTCGGCTATTTCAGCGGGAAAGAACTCAGTCAAAAGTGGCATATCCAAAAAAACTTGAGCAGAAGAAAACTTTAAGAAACTATCAGAGCAACTGACTAAACATTCCCCCATTGTCGGGAGAAAAAATAATTGAAAAACAAAAAAATATATGCGTGCTTGTCGCCATTACTTACTGAAGAGGGAAGATGCTGGGACACCTGATACGGCACGACAACTTCCACCAAACTATATATATAACTGTATAACTATATATCTATATAACTATATATAACTGGTGGTCTGCGTCGGTCGGAGAAGGTTGCGATATATGCGGTTCTTGCTACCTTCCACGTAAATACCATAATAACAATGGATGTCGGCTATTTCAGCGGGAAAGAATTCAGTCAAAAGGGGCATATCCAAAAAAACTTGAGCAGAAGAAAACTTTAAGAGACTATCAGAGCAACTGACTAAACATTCCTCCATTGTCGGGAGAAAAAATAATTGAAAAACAAAAAAATATATGCGTACTTGTCGCCATTACTTACTGAAGAGGGAAGATGCTGGGACACCTGATACTGCACGACAACATCCTCCAAACTATACTGGAAGGTCAAATAGAGGGAAGAAGGAAGAGAGGTAGACCACGGAGAACCTACATGGACGCAATGAAGGAGAAGATAGATGTAGTGTCATAACAGGACGTCAAGGCGAGGGCAGTGCGTTGTGCATGGTAGAAACCACCGATAAGAGCGTAGCTCTTAAATAATGAATGAATTGTGAAAATTGTGTTTGGCTCAGCCTGTGCCTTTACGACGGGCACTGGATGGATGGGTCTCCGTTCTATGTGGCATTTGTTTCGGACACTTCCGTGTTTTGGATGACACGTTAAGCTGTAGGTCCCGGCTACTATCGCTACTCGGTGGTAGTAGTCGTAAAGCTGAGGCAGATGCCCTAATAGGGCAGCTTGATAACTTCTGACATTCGGGTTGGCGACAAGCCCGACATCAATCAATTAATTTTAAATGTCTTTATTTATTACTAGATATTTACATATACTTAGTAATAGTCATTTTTTGCCACTTCTCTACCACTGTGGGTGCAGGGCGTAGAAACTCCCACAGATTGATTTTTAGGTCTCTTTAAAAAATTGTTTGTACTTAACTAATACAAATATAAGCTGCTAGCGGGCGGCTCGCACCGCACGGTGGCGCGCCGGCAGTCTCCGCTTGTCCGGGCGCGGGACAGCCTGAATGCTCTGTTGGCGGTAGCACCACTGAACGATCTGTTTGGTGATGCATGGAGGGACATTGTGCGAATGTGTGGCAGGTTCTGCGAGATGATGGAATGACAGTAATGTCAAATTATAACATTGAATTTGGTTTTTTATTAATTGATTTATGATTGATGACATATTGTGAATTTTAATTTGGATTGTAAATATTTTATTTTATTGGTATATATCTGTAATTTATGTCGATTTGGCCTTGGCTGTCAAGGCATAGATAAATTATGTTAATAAATAAATAAAATAAATAAATAACAATATTAATTATTTTAATTAATAAGCAGGAATAAATAATGACAAAAATATTAACAGCAAGGTCTGTGTTGAGCCAGATTAACCCCAAACAGTCCCATCATTTAAGTAATCTTAATCATTGTAATATCCCTTTTTCGACGAAGACGCTTTAACATGGTTTTTAAATTGCTCAAATGCATCCCTCCATCAACCCGCACTGAGCCAGCGTGGTGGAGTATGGCTCAATCTTACTCGTATCCAGGTAAAAGCCCGTGCCCCTCGGTGGAGACATTAATGGGCCACATTTCTTTATTATATTTATTACGTATTTTTAACGCAGTTACGTTTTTGTGTCAATATTTTTGTAGCAAAACTATATTACGGGGTGAAATTTATAGAATCGTCATGTTTTTGGTTAACGGGCGAACAGTTGAAGGCTTTTAAAAAGCGATTTCACCCGGGTTGTCCGAAGCGAAGGGTGAGGGATGGGTTAAACGCACGAGTGGCGTGTGTCAGCATTTTGTGGCGGCGTTTGGTGGTCCGTGAGCGGCGAGGCTGATTCGTTGATTTACCAAGGTACCCCCTGGCCGTCATTGGGAATTCCGTACCTACACCTACCTTTACGGCGGCGGTCTCACGGCTCTCCCTGGCGGTCGGATTGGTTCTCCCCTGGCCATTGTTTGGGTTAACAACCGCCGTCAGCATCTACCCTTCTTTCGTCGAGGGTGGATTTCCTAATTTCAGGAGGAGTTCACCAGCCTGCATGGAGCTTGTCTATTGAACGTGTTTATCCTGCTATGTATTGTTTATCCTGGTTATTGAAAGGTCTCCATTGAGTTGAACTTTTAGTGTGGACTGTCTGTATTAGGTAAGGACTATTGTGCGGCCATCTTGAAAAAACCCACAAACATTTTGTTCACCACAGTGAATGGCATATTCTCCAATTTCGTCGCAAAAAACAAAAAAAAAACATTTTTTTCTCTCTAATAACACATCCCACATCATCTGATTGATTTGAAAATAACTGCTCTGAAAGAACACCATTGGAAAGAATACCTAATAAAAAACTGGGTAACCAAAAACTATTTAGATAATATTTAGATTATTCTAAGATTTATCTGCTGACAATACAATACAACGCATTGTGCTGCCATTGCGAGTCCCTTTCTTGAAATAATCAAGTACCAAATTAAGGAGCCTATTAGGCTATAACTGACTAATTTAGATTCATCTAATAAAGGCAACCAGTGGCTCAAGGCCAAATGTATAAGAAGAAGAAATCAACAATCTTGAAACATAAGTGTACAATAAAAAATTGGAGAAGAAATCAATATTCTCATCCATTTGCTGCTCTGAATTGGTTTCAGGCAAATGGATGAGAATATTGATTTCTTCTCCAATTTTTTATTGTACACTTATGTTTCAAGACATGATTATCATATCTGATCTGCAATGTATCTCATATTAGGGCATAAATAAATAAAATAATAGACCATCCAGATAAAAAAGAATTTCGTTAATTATATATATAATCAGAAGTTAAGAGTGTGATGATGGTTCTTATTATCAATGGCAGATACCAAAAGAAGCAGGATATAAATAATTTAAGTTAACAAATAAATTAGCCCCAGCGGCGATATCATAGAATATTTTATGACTCAAATCACTATACATAATACCTTTACAAGTGAATAATGAGAATGTGCTGTTTCCAACAATACAACATTTAAAAAAAAACTGGCACAAAAGCAAAATAATTTCATTCTTCCTCCAAAACAGACATGCCACATTAATCAATCATCACCATCATCATGAATAATAAATGGTAATTTGTATGTAAATACATAGTTTTACAAAAAAAATTTAGGTACATACCTATTTAAAATATTACTGAAAAGAAATAAAAATATCTTACTGCAGAATACAATGCCAAGCCTAAATGTATCCATTTAATGGCTTATTTAGTCAAATTGGTGAAGATCTGTCTGTTCAGCCATAAGACTGTAGGGTATGAGTATAATATAGCCAACCCACATAGCTAACTCGCAATGCTTAATTTTAGGTCCATAAGTTCTTGTTTGTAAATATAACTGGCTGAAAAAAAAAACAAATTGAAACAACAATGACAATAAAATCGCCGCAGTTGTCTGTATCTTCTGGTGAGGATAACAAAAATAATCATCCAATGGGACCAAAACACCAACTTTAAATATCCACCACAGCTGTCCAAAAAGTCAAGAGTTTTGTTCAACTGACTGATATTAATTATGTATCACTTACTTACTCAATACATGCCCCACTAAATGCACATTTGTTATTATTTCATAAGCCTATCAGACAGAAGCTAATTGATTACTACTGTTATCAATAAGACCATTTGGAATGCCTGAGTCATAGCTTAAGGATCAATGACATTGATGACATTCCTAGGGTCACAACAGCAGATAGAAGCTGACCATGCTACCACAAAAAATATTAAACAGCGATTAACCTCAAAACAAATGTCAAATCCCATACGTTTTTGTTTTTAAACAAGTGTTGAACAGTAGTTTATTTTTTTGTGGTAAGGCCCTGACGGTTTTGGAAATTAGTCATGCAAATAATTAATTCATGCAAATAAAACCAAAACCGGGTGCCCCAGCTCCGGTTCTGATTTTTTTTAATAAAAAAATTCCTTTATTATATTGTGTTTATTTTTTATATTACATATGTTTAATCAGTCTTTCAGGCATGCAACATCTACAGAGATCCATAAAGATTATATAAATAATCAGTTTTTATATAACTTTAGTACCATATACTTAGATAAAATACTATTTTCTATACTCAATTAAATATTTTGATAATATGAACGCAGAAACAAAATTGCATTTATACTTCTATCATTGAGTGACGACCGAAGGTGGTGAAAAATTTGTTTTGGTTCGACACTGGTATTGTCATTAAATGATTAAATGCTTTCGTTAAATAGCGACCCCTATTACCACCATTTTCGAACAGCGCCATCTCAAGTTTTATTGACATTGCCAGACTGTCATTACCAGTAGATTGATCAAATGACATTACATTCTGGACCTTTGCAATCTCTCTTTGTAGAGGCTCCACATTAGTCAAATTTTCTGGTATCATTCCTTGTTCCTCAATCTCTTGCGAACCGGCCGACTTGCATATGGATTGTGAAATATAAATCACTGGCCGGCTTGCGTAAGGAAGGACTAATTAGTCCAGGGTCTATGAAAATTGTTGAGAACCGGGTATGGACTGTGTATGCATGATGGTCTGGGCACTATATAAATGGGTTTTTGTACAGTTTTTATGTCCGCCAACATCATCCTAGACTGTCAATATGTTAATGCTTGGCAAGTTAGTTTATTATATCTGACAATATATTTTCATGCACAATTATTTGAATTATCTATAAATACACTAATAAAGTTTAGAAAAATCTGCAAAAGCATTTGATACCGTTGTGTTTCTAAAGGCTGCTTTGCTTTGTTAGCAGTCAACTGTGTGTTGTCAACTTGTCAATTCGGTATAGGCCTATTTATGTACCTAATTAATCACATAAATCTTTAATTTATTCAACAAGACGTGCAATTCAAAGGCTTCCCGTTATTATCTTTGTAATCAGCTGTTACACAATGCTGTTTTTTGTGTGATAAGGCCAAGGGTATTCAGATACTGATAGTTGTATGTATTACAAACTCACTCTCTTTCTCGTGGTCAAATCCCACTATCACGAAGTAGTCCACAAGACGGGACATGGCAATCCTACCGCAGCATCAGCACCAGGAATTTAACACAACCAGTAATCAAATTACACTGTCTCAAACATTGCAAACACATCATTTACAAGAACACATGATTTCATCAGATTTTTACACTTCGCCGAACTTCCAATTGCAATCCAGACTGTAGAATATATGGCGGAGGAACCATACACTTCACTGAATTTAATATAAACACACTTTCGCGAACCGTGAAAAAGCCAATGATTTACAAGACGATCATATCCGAGAGGTTATACACTGTTAGATTTGCTCTGTAAAGCCCATATTAGACACATCAAACCCGTGAACCTTGATGATTAACAAAAATACCTTTTATCTAGAATTTGGTGCAGTTTTGCAGTATATTTTGTGTATAATATTGTTGGTGGACTTAACACAATCACTCAACACTTCAGAAACGACACTAAACAAATTCTACCATTTCTACCACATGATAATAACCTGCTTGTGTTGCTATGAATCTGTTCTAAATTTGTACTGTATTTCTAGCCAGCCAGCTAAACGAAAATTCAACTTTTTTTCGTTCGTTCACCGTTCGTAGTCTATACCACCCGGAGTCGGAGCAATTGGGTTCATTCATGTGGCGTTGATTGAACATTTGCATTACTTGACCCAAACATTCCCCTATCAGTCAGCTGTTTGTCAAAAAATAAAAATAGAATAGTAGTACGAGTATGTAATATATACGTACAAGACAAACGAGGTTTATTGGTTTATAATGAATTTAAGAAATATAATACGAATGACGAACCGATTTCTTGGGCCTAAGACCATTACCCGAGATTACAGTTATAAAGTTATCAAACGCCCCGACCCCAATATCTTGAAAATGCCTTCGTCTTCCACCGCTCCCAGTCTGATGCAGATCCTAAAAGAGAAAATGAAACTCAGTGGGCCCATGTCGGTCGCCGAATATATGCACATCGTAACCACAAACCCTACTGAGGGTTACTACATGAAGAAGGATGTAATTGGCGAAGGCGGCGACTTCATAACCTCTCCGGAAATAAGTCAGTTGTTTGGTGAAATGCTGGCGATTTGGTTCTACTCTGAAACTAAGAAGATGGGCACTGGCATGCCGCTTCAGATTGTTGAGCTAGGACCCGGGAAGGGTACACTTATGATTGATTTCTTACGGGTAATAATAATAATTATACTAAACAAATCATGTGTGATAATGTTAATTCAACTACTTTACATTAGTGCTGCTACTACTATTATAAAACAAAGTAATTATATTTATTATAATATTAATTATTGATGCTTTAACAATCACCAGTTGGAATTATAAATTTGTCAGTGTTATGTTGTGCTTCAACACTGAAAAAACATTAATCAATCTTATGACACAGGTGCTGCATCGTCTGAGCTTTAAACCAAGTGAGCTGAGTCTCCACCTGGTAGAGATATCAACAACGATGCGGACAGCTCAGGCTAATGTGTTGTGTGCCTCACACGGAGCTTGTGAGATCGACTCTCCTCACAACTATGAGGTATGAATGAATTCCACTAATTAACTGATAGCTGTGTCTAGTCTCATTTGAAATTATGCTCGGGTTGGGTCTTGATCACGGACGCCTGATTTTAATTACATGAGTTATTTAGGAGGATAGTTGGCTATATTCTTGAACCTTTTATCCCAGTCTTAATTGTCGGAAACTTGTTTTGGATTTATAATACATAAAACAAAATATTATTTTGTATGTCGTTTCAGGCATACAAAATAATATTTTGTTATGCAATTTGTAATGCAATTTGTACTATTTCCGTATGTATTTCATGATAGATGTCAAAAACGTATTGTAAAGTTGGGTGAAATTAAATGTAAAGTCATATGAGATGCCGCCAATTATCAAATGTCATTCATTCCGTTTCCCGAGTGTTTACGTGAATGTGCCCTTTCCTGTTTTCATTTAATTCTTTTATATTTTATTACATATCAGGGCAAAATACTGCGGTAGCTTAGGTGAAGAGTAGGGTGGGCGAAGCGAAGCCCCCTTTATCCTTCTTATTAGGTTGAACATGTAAGAACAGTAAAAAAACTTAAAACATAAAAAGTGTTTTTGCTGTGAAAAACAGTATTTTTGATGTGCGATTAAATACATGCCTTTTTTATGAGCCCTAGTAGCCGAAGCTAAGGCGATTTCGAACATAAATACTACAAACAATGCCTTTTTGTAAAAATCCCATAGTAAAAAATAACCTCAAAATGCGATTTTTGAAAATTCATAACAAAAAAACGCCTAGTTTCCGACAATTGAGACTTAGGAGGCGAGGTCCCCTCGCCCCCCTCACCCTCCCCTCCCCTAAATTCAGGTGTCCGTGATCAAGACCTTTACCTTACTCTCCTGAGACAACAACTATTTGAACAGATTTCGAACATAAATACTACAAACAATGCCTTTTTGTAAAAATCCCATACTAAAAAATAACCTCAAAATGCGATTTTTGAAAATTCATAACAAAAAACCCCTAGTTTCCGACAATTGAGACTTAGGGGGGGAGGGCCCCTCGCCCCCCTCACCCTCCCCTCCCCTAAATTCAGGTGTCCGTGATCAAGACCTTTACCGTACTCTCCTGAGACAACAACTATTTGAACAGATTTCGAACATAAATACTACAAACAATGCCTTTTTGTAAAAATCCCATAGTAAAAAATAACCTCAAAATGCGATTTTTGAAAATTCATAACAAAAAATCCCCTAGTTTCCGACAATTGAGACTTAGACCTGTTTGAGACCTGTTTTTTTTTATTTTGTACAAAATTACTGTTGTCTATGAAAAAAGGTTTTTGATCTCTTCTTCAGGGTAAAACTGTTGGTGGCATCAAAGTATATTGGTATAACGATTTGAAAAAAGTACCACACAACTTCTCCTGGATCATAGCACACGAATTCTTTGATGTGCTCCCCATACATAAGTTTCAGGTAAGTCAGTTATATACATGTCATTCATGTCCACTATATATAGCGCATAGCTTGCACAGCTCTATAGCTTGATAATTTCTCTTTATTTTCATTTCTGTGTAATAATGCAAGCTATAGATTGTGTAGACTCAATCAAAAGGGGTAGTCATAGAGTAATATAATATATAGGGAATAGAGCCCTCTCGCGGAATTTCCAAGCCAACTCAATTGGCATGCCATTAATTGCCATCTGTAAATCTGAACCATAACTAAGGAAAAGTTCCTGCTTGCCCAAGCCGCATTTTATGGTCAATTTACAGGTCAGTCATTAATGAGTTAAAAGTTTGTGTAGTACTTATTCTTTTAACTCATTACTTGTTGACATGTAAATTGACCATACAATGCGGCAAACAACATGGCATTTTTGTTCACTTTAATTATGGGATTATGTAATATCAAATTACAAGTGAACAAAAATGTACAAATTACAGTTCGGGGTGATTCTCACTAAATGAAACACTACGATTTAACATCACTATAAAATTTATTTTGTAACATTAGATACATTAATAAACCTCTAAAACGAAAACGAGTACGACGCCAACAATTCCGCCATCATCATTACAGAAATGTGTTGCCATATCTATTGAGAAGATTTCCCAGTTTTCGGGGTGACCCTTCCCATTATTTGAACATTATATTAAATTCCTATTTCAGACATAACAAAGTTTCAAGTTCATTTATGGGTCTCTGTATTAGTTTAAAAAAAAATCTCTTGGTTAAAAAATATGTATAGAATGGACTAATGAAGAAGTCTAATTACAGTTGATATGAATATTTAGATGACAAAACTGTATGGTCTTTACTATCTCAGCGCACAGAAATCCAATGAAGGTTGATCGACTGACCGAGTACCGTCACTCTTCGGTGTATTTATTTAGAGTTAAGTAAAAATAGCGTAGTATTGTTTAAGATACAAACATATTTTAAAAAGGGGTACCTATGTATGGGGGAGTTTCATGCCCTTCTTTGCTCCATCCCTAAGACCAAAACTTCCGAACGGGGGGTAGTATACAAAAAAAAATTAAGATTTGATATTCAATAAAAAATATGACTATGACAATAATAGGTAGGTACTGTAGTGCTCCTCTCATGTAGTGCTCCTAGCACCACTGTAGTACTCCTGAGCACCTCTCAGGACCTCAGCACCTCACCTCTAAGATAAAGACGTTGGTTTGCGTTTATGGTTGTTTTTTATTGCTTTTGTTTATTCACACTTTTTATAAAAGGGATCCACAACTGGCTCGATAGCCATTACTCTAATCCTCACTATAATTTAGCTCAGTCACTGGCCGAAGCCTACGGTCAAGTGTGTCACATTGACTTCCACATCCAATCCTCTTTCTTTTTAAAATTACAAAATAAGTAACGGTGCCAAAGTGACACCTACTCTAAAGAGGCCCGTATACAATATACAACCTACCTTACAGTACCTATGTCCAAAAAGCAGTTGCGTGAACTCAGTTACCTATCGAAACTTACAATTAGTGTACGACCCACAGGTGATTCTCTGCTGGTTGATATTAAACTATAAGCCGCGGATATGACCTTGTGCCATCCTTGAGCGCTCGGACGTCCGATAGAAATCTGGCTATGTTCGATATATAAATTTGTTTTTTAAGGAGCTACCTTTTTTAGAGTTAACGATGTAATCACATATACCACATTATATAAATGCGAAAAAATCAGTACCTAAGTACGTGGTGGAATGGTAGATGGTACAATTTAATTTAATGTAGATCAACTTACACAACAATACAATACAAGCAACAGTACAACTGCCTGATACTGTCAGAAATTGTCTGGCAAAAGCAGGGACAGATTGCCATGAACAGAAGTTGATGTTGAATTATTATACCGAATTGTAGGGAATTAATATTTTTGGCGGTAGCTCCAAGTTTGGCTGATTTTTCTTAGCTTGAGCGACATCTACAAAAAAATGAGGTACTAGGTTAAATATCTCACAGTTCAAATAGTTCATTGTTCACATTACAAGATGGAGCTTCTTTCTTTGAAGATTCCCTCACAGATAGGAACTGTCACCCCCCTGGGGGTAGTGTAGACTAACTGTGTCTTATTATTGTTTCTAAATTTCACACTGAACCCAGATGTAACAGGACTTGAAAATTGGATCACGATTTTAACTCCTATAAAAAATATTGATCCTTCTATCAAACAATAAGTCCAAGAGGGTAAAGTAAATATAACGAGTATTTACTTTACACATATGCAATATATTTTTCAGAAAACCGAAGAGGGATGGCGGGAGATCCTAATAGAGATAGATGAAACAGACAAGCTTCAGTACCGGATATCGGCAAAGGAGACTCCATCATGTAAAGTCCTAATACGACCTCCTCTTGACTCGGGTGACCGGACAGAACTGGAGATCAGTGCCAGGTAAAGCTGCCACTAAATATCTAGGCTCTGATCTGTGGAAATATATTCCATCCCGGTGCCAGTTACAGTCCAGAAAGCGAGACCTGAGAAATGCGTTTTTTCCTCCATCCACATAAGACTTCGACGAATTGTGTGACTTGTCTATGTAAGTTTCACGCACACAATATGGCAATTTTACCCGAAAATAAAATTATTATTACAGATACTTACCTTGCTTTGAGCCTATAACATTAAGTAGCATACTTGACTTCCTATCCGGTGCGACGAATATAGCCAAAAAGCAGCTTACTTCCTGATTAAAACTCATCGGCAATAGTGCGCGCGTAAAGTTCCTGTAACGGCGCGAAGGCAGAGCTAGTGCCATGCGGCGCGCTCTATTTTCTGATCATTGGCAACTCAATTAAATTAATAATGAGCTTAAGCGTCCCGGAGACGATCAATCTTGCAAGACATCCATCGTGCACTTATACCATATTACCAATCATTGTTTGTTTGTTTAGATGTCCTCTGTTCTAATCCAATGCAAAGGGTGTTTGGTAGATCTACGCAAAGTCTTAAAGCGAAGCTAGTACAGACCATTTAGAACCATTTCAGCCTCTGGTGAAGTCTTACCGTTTATTTTTTATTGACGATTTATTGTTTTTGGCGAAAATTCCTAGATTTCCATATTTATTTAATAATTTCGATTATTTTAAAATTAATTATAATGAAACACTTTATAAGCATTTCTGCATCTGCTACTTCAGGCTTAGTTTTTAAAGACCTTTGAAGAGCCCGAAAAATTTTAATCACCAAAAAACCATGTTTTTTGGGCCCAATAAATGAAAAACAGGCGAAAGCTTTTGTGTGCAAATCATTTTAAAATATGCCTGGTTATTGCTCTATCATTTGAGGTATCAGTTACGCAAACTGATGAAAAATAATATTGTTTTTAGACAGAATGATATGTACGTTGTTAATTTAGCTTATTTTATTCTTGCTCAAAATGAGAACTAAGGTTCCTCACACAGGCACAAGCCCGCCTTCTGACTTCTGTGGTCGTAATTTTCAACATCTCTCATGATATCAAAAGCCAGTCTTAATTTTGAAACCAACTCCTCTTTCATGTCATGTAACGCTTGGTTTGAATAGACCAGTTCTTTGGCCTTGCCCCACACAAAAAAGTCCATTGGGGTCAGGTCTGGTGAACGAGCCGGCCAAGGAATGGGCCCGTCTACGCCGCTCCAGCAATTGGGAAAGCAGTCGTCAAGATCGCTTCTCACATCAATAGTCTAATGCGCTGGACAGCCGTGTTGTTGGAATATTAGTTCCTGCTCCATTGGAGCTCCAGACTCTTCCACCAAAACTGGAAGGTCATTCTGAGGAAAATACAGGTTGTTTTGGCCGTTTAAAGTATCTGGTAAGAAGTGTGGCCCAATCACCGTTCTGCCTATCACTCAAGCCCACACATTGACCGAGAATTTCCTCTGGAACGACCGCCTTTTTCCTATGTGGATTGTGGTGCTTGTCAGCCCTATTCTTATTTTGGAAGTTTGTGATACCTTCTCTGGAAAATTTGCTTTCATCATTCTACAACATCGATTTAAAAAACTGCGCATTTTCTTTGAGGCGAAAACGGTAGAATTAAATCCTTCTATGGGCATCTTGCTCTTCCAGACCTCACACACCCGTCCCATGACAATGTTGTAATGGTGCATTGTTTTCCATTCATTCCATTTGAAAATGTTAAGATCCCGAGCTGTTCTAATGATGGTAGTAGTACCCGCTTCAAATAATACAATTATTATTTAATTTCGCAGTTATTACAATATTCGTAGTTGTTCTTATTATTATATCTGTGCAAATCTGGGAATTTTCGCGAAAAACAATAAATCGACAATTAAGCATAAACGGCTATAGGCATAGCTCAAATGGTCTGTACTAGCTTCGCTTTAAGTCTTTAAATCGATCTACCAAACACTCTGTACAATACTAATCTATTTACCATATGCTTCAGGAAGGCCCTAGGTACGGTAGGGCCTACACAATGTCATCTGTTGGATTTCGAAAAAAGCCTCCTCTGAAAGTTTCCAATTCCAAAAGAGACCTAAAAAAAACCATGGGAGTTTCTTCGCCCTTTCGAGCCATGGTGACGCTGGTCCAATATTAACATGTAAATGTAATTAGTTATCTATGTGCTGTAAATATTTACGTCAAATAAAACACATTTCCTTGCAGGGGTCTGGGTATCGCCAGGCAACTCGCACAGAGAGTCGACCAGGACGGCGGGATTGCTCTAATCGCTGATTACGGCCATGAAGGGGAGAAAGGTGATACATTTAGAGTGAGTATGATTTTAAACTAGGTATGGCAAGTAACTTGATAATCATCTGGCATACCAAGTTTCTTTGAGTGACTGTCACCTCCCTCTCTCAGCCCACCTTATCCTCTGCGAGAAAGTGAAGTCACAGCTCGCTCAGAGCCAAAGAAACTCGCCGCGGCTTGTTGACGCGACTGCGAGCCAAGCGAGCGGAAACCTAACTGAAATCCCGCACGTCGGGTTGGCCGGTCGAGCGTACCTAAACTGTTGAGTGAGACCCCCCTGGTACTAGTACTCATTGCTTACATATGTAAGCAATGAATTCTCATCTTATTTACGAAGCATTCAGACACGCTGAGAAAAAATGAGAATATGATTGATGATGGATATAAATTAAACAGTTCGCCACTCCATTTTCCTATTTAGGATGGCAGTTGCACAGCTATAATTTAGTGGATATTTTTAACTACTACTCTACTACTACTAATCCGTTCATTATAATCAAAAGTGAAAATCTATAAATGAACTTCACATACAGAACTATTTCTAACAGATTCTAATGAACTCATATCTCAAAATTCAGTACCAGCTCAGAATGGCCATGGTTCAGCCACGGGCGCAACTATGCTTCTGCCAGCCCGTCTAGGAAAACGCGTGGCGCTATGAATGTTTCTTAACTAGTGGAATATTGTCAGGCGTTCCACAAGCACAAGGTCGTGGACCCGCTCGAGCAGCCGGGCCTCAGCGACTTGACGGCGGACGTTGACTTCGCCCAGCTCCGGATGGCGGCGTCGCGAACGCCCGGGGAAGACCACTACGCGGTGGTGGCGGGCCCGGTGCGGCAGAAGGACTTCCTGGAACGATCACACGCGGAAGTTAGATTACAGGTATGTCTCGTAAGAAAAGAAGGTTTAAGTTATTAGTTTGTTACTTTTGACGTCATAATTACTACCCTAATAACCAGGATTTAACAGAAAGGTTAAAATAAAGGGAAGTGATAAAATAAAGTTTCTATAATCAAATCGGTTTCATAGTGAAAGTTCTTCAAAATGATGCCTCTAACAACCCACTAAAATATGTCAACACCTTTCTGTTACAGCCTGTATAATAATATATAATCTTCTTCTTCTGTAAAAGAAATAAAAAATATACATACATTTAAAAAGAAAATAAAGGGTCTTCTAACAAACAAGGTTTATTACAGTGTCGATGAATACCTCAGTGATGTTTTATAAAGATGGCGACAATGTATTATTTGCCAGATGCCTAATATAGTCATATATGTAGGTAATTAGTAATTTTACGCTAATTTTTGTTGTTTATAATGTAATTAATACTTATAATGTAAATAATATTCATATGCCCTCCCATGGCAGAGCATAGAGACCCATCACTCAATGTCATTGATTAAGATCTACATATTACCTATGTTCCTGAATAAATGATTCTTTATCTTTATCTTTATCCCTAACCTTAGATGCCCATACCTCATCTGAGCGTGTTAATATTAGTGGGCAGTGGGTGTAATTCTGAAGGCGGCAATCCTGAATAGCCCTCCTATTTAAGAATCCCTAGTATTTAATCGCACAGCAAAAATACTGATTTGCACAGCAAAAAAGGATTAGCAAAAATACTTTTTATGCTTTAAATATTTTTGTTGTTCTTACATGTTCAACCTAATACGAAGGATAAAGGGGGCTTTGCTTCGCTCACCCCCTTTACCCTTCACCTTAGCTACCGCAGTATTTTGCCCTGTTATTTGCGGTGAATATCATTAAATGCTGTACAAATCAGTATTATTGATGTGCAGTTTAATATTTCCCTTTAAGAAATGACTGGCATTAACAATATAAAAAAGGAAAAAAAAACAATGTAAAAAGTGGGGAAAAAACATTTAAACCGACGATATTTCGAACTGAATGCAACTTTCATTAAGGTAGGCTTAATGCCACAGATTATTAAAGAGTTTAATGCATCCAATGTCGCATTCCGAGTCACGTCAACAAAGCCACCATCGCTCACGTGACGTCACGACCACGTTCCGAGTGGGAAATGACGACCAACATAGATATCCATTCGGAGCTCTTTGAACGCGACGGTAGACGGTCATAACCCAACTTTTATTAGTTTCGTTTCATTTCGAGTCATAGACAATCGTAGTAGTTATATTAGCTTTGTTTTGGGTGAAAAAGTGAGGAAATAAACAATTATGGAGCGCCAGGAGTCGCTGCTGTCGCTTTCGTTGGCTTGCTCACAGTCGGTGCGGTTTTAAATGATTTTCGTCGTGAGCGTGCTATAGATCGGTTCATAATGCGCTTACAATTCACCAGAGTGAACGTTGTGACCTCATGAGTGACTTCATAATAGCGCGCGCATAGCGCTCACGATAAAGAGGTAGTGCAGTGTGTGTGGAAACGTCAAATTGACATTTGGTATATGTTGTGAAATTTGAATTGAATAATTTTTGGAATATCGCGATGCTAGCAAAACATGGCGGCGTTAATGATATCATTCATATCAACCATTCTGAGCTATTTTGTCACGCTAAAACTCAACGACCTCGTTGACGCCGCAATCGATTATGGTGCGATTCGGAACGCGCTCTGTAAGGAAGGTCTGCTTTCGGTGTCACTGTGGGGTGTGACTTATGGAACACCTTCACCTTGCACAGTCAACTGTTAGTCGAATTCAAAATTCTTTGGTACTGTAGATTTTTACAAATATGCATAGTCCACATAATTTTATTGCTTCTTCTCTACGCTGGACCACTGACAACTGTGGGAGAGAGGGAAACCTCACGTAATATACACGTGTGGTTTTTTGGACAGACATAGCTGCCATCGAAGGCGATCAGTTTCATTCATCCGAGGTTAGGTTAAAAATACGTCACGTGATCTTTGAAATAAACTTGACTCTGGCAAAATTAACCTCAAGTGAGGTTAGCACGCCACATATTATAGGAAGAAGTTACTAGAATTTGATAACTTTGACAGATACACAGCCTCCAACTACACAAGCGCCCTGCGCCAACTGCAATGAGCTTTTGAGATTAGGTGACATTGTGCTTGGGCCACATAATGATACAAATAAAAACCAAATATCGTGCCGTTGGTTTTCTGCTTCACGACCACGATGGTCTTTTTATCAGAGAATTTGCACTAACCACATAATTTTTCATTTGCAGGCGCTGATTGAAGGTGCAAAATCGGACGAGGAAAAAGAGAAATTGACGAGCGCCTACGCAATGCTAGTAGACCCGAGTAAAATGGGAGAAAGATTCAAGTTTTTGGCATTCTACCCGTCCGCCATGGCGGAAATCCTGGAAAAGTACCCACCACTCGGATTTTCTACACCAGAGACTGGGATCACGACGTGATACAATAAACAAGACAACATTAGATTATTAATTATATTAAAAACATATTAAGAGCATCGCTTTCAATTACTGCTAGCCGTTCCTTTCCGATATTCAATCCTCAGGTGCTGTGCCCATTTAGGCGATAAGACAAATACACGGCAATACAAAGGCCACGCTTGCTCGACATGTCCCATAGCATTAGGGTACCAATTGGAGCATGCCGTGCCGTTAAAGCGTGGCCTTTGCTTGTCGTGTCGTTGTCTTGTCGCCTGAGTGGACTCAGCGCCTCAGATTCAATCGATCTCAGGTATTGCCCTATGTTTATACCTAAAGATATGATCATACCGGTAGATCAATCATAAGCGTGAACCTAGCAGATTCACAGGTAGAATGCCTTTCAGCTCTAAATTCCCTTCGCCGTAGACAAAAATTGGAACATGATTTTCATCCTTATGGCTCGGTGAAGGAGTTCAAGAGTTCAAATTTATTTATTACTGTAGATATTTACATATACTTGGCAAACGTAAATTTTTGCCTCCTCTACCACTGTGGGAGAAAAAAGGCGTAGAAACTCCTACAGATTGATTTTAAGGTCTCTTAAAAATTGGTTTTGTTTAAAATTTTGACCTATGAAGGGTCGTGAAGGGTTTTATTATATAACAAGGTACTCTGTGGTGAAGGGTTAAATTGGTAGAAATTAAACCAGCGCTGCAAGATTTTGAAAAATGTTACCCAAAAGATTGGGAGCAAAAATCACAACTTAAACATACTTATACATGTTCATTTACGTTGCCGATACTCGTATAATTTACGTAGGTATTTCGTATTGTGACGAGATTGTAAGTACTGTAGGGTCCTAACCACTTGACGATCACGGCCTATACTTGAACTCCCTAGCCCTACAGATTAGGTAGGCAATTATAAAGACGTTTATAACACCAAACTTGTGTTTATTGGTCTAATATGGTTAAAATTTATATAAAAGGGATCAAACTGGCTCGATAGCCACTAAGCTAATCATAACTATATAATTTAGATCGGTCGCTGACCGAAGCCTAAGGTGAAGTGTGTCACATTGACTTTTCACATCAAAGCCTCTTTCTTTTTAAAATTACAAATTACGTAACAGTGTCAAAGCGAACACTCACTCTAAAGAGGCCCGTATACAATATTATCGCATAGACAAATATCGAACCTAACTATATACCTTACAATCATTCCCCCCTCCTTTCAAAAAAAAAAAAACTTTTTTTTTCCAAATTGGCAACCCTAACTCAAGAGTCTAAAATCAAAAATGACAACCCTATCTCAAAGTCTAAAATCTAAAAAACATTAAATGTCAACATTAAGTGAGCTTGCTATGCCTGAAATCTAAAAAACAGTAAATATGCCGCAAGCATAATCTTAAATAACATCGAGTACCCTAATCCTTATCTGTCCAACTACACTTAAGGTGTAGGCTATGCACCTTAAAAAACTTAATTAAAAATCTTAAATTATAATACCCTATGATCCCATCATACAATTATTCGCGGCTTAACACTAACCTACCTAACGCTAGAAAACTATCTATTACAATACGAAGGCAAACAGCTGAATCTAGCTAAGATTTAGCTTCTCGAATGGTTATCATTCGACAAACTTTCTGACAAAAAAACTAGCGAAAAATTTATCAGACAACTATAATACAATATATAAATATTATACCTCCGTTCTTAAAATTAACACAACTCCATCTTTGCTTAAAAAATTCATTTAAATCACCACATTGTGAACTCTTTCCACCGAATGGAAATATTTAAAAAATTAACGCAGGCAAATATCAAAGAAAAAAATTATCATTTTCAAATATAGGAAACGTCAACCATATTAACAGGATTAATCTATAGAACCGTAGTACTAAGCCACAGCTTAAGAAAAATTCGTTCCAATAATACGATGAAATCAACTAGCTTTAAAACCGATACTACAACTTACAAACATCTTAACTAATCCATTGGAATTCAGTAAACTATATTTTACTATTAACAGTTAAAGATAATCGCCGTGAGTTGCAACCAATTACCCAAGTTAAAACACTACAAAGAATCTCGAATGTGTATCGAATACCCGAGTTTTCCCACATCAGAAATTACTTTCATTGAGAAACCTTCGTTACCAACTTTATGAACAACCCTTACTCTCCCCTTACCAAATCATCCCAACTCTATACTTTAAGAACGCAGGAACCAAAACAGAACCCTATGACGAATAGCTATTGTCTCGTCATACTGCTCTCAAAGATAAAACCAGGCGATCGGTTCAAACAATTATACGAACTGTCGTTTATAAAAGTTTCTCATAAAAAGGTAATCTACCACGGAAATCTAGTATGTTACAAATATTTCTTGGGTCTTTGGTGAACGGTCCTCATCAGTCATCATAGTTCAGCAACAAAATGAAAAGAAACACCGGTTAATAAACAATTCATAACAATACCGCAAACATAAACCAACAACCGGGATAAAATTATATTATACTCCTAATGTATAATTATTTAATATCAGACGAACTCCTCAACGCAGCACAAAGCGTTTTAAACGATTTGTGTTAACAATTACGCCCCGTGACCGTGAGTTCAGACGACGAATCAGCACATTAGACCTCCCAACGATCTCAATGACCTTGTATGGTCCCTGATACAGACGTGCCAACTTCATACATCTTCCCGTTATCCGCCTTGGTACGTATAACAAAACTAGTCACTGCATACGTGACTGGTTTTTATACGGACGGGACGGGATGGGAAGTTTTGGAAACATCGTTTCATACAAAATGTACATGATGTACATATGTCACGGAGACACTTACGGGACGGGAACGTGGCACTCACGGGGCGGGAAAAACATCGTCGCCGACGATGTTTAGCACGTCCCGCGTTGCGCGTGCCCCGTCCCGTCCGTGTTTCCGCTACGTATGCACAGTCATTCCGTTCGTTCCGGAGAGAGAAGTAGTGTTGCTTGACATTATTGAAATAAAAAATCTACACGAGTGTGGAAAATGGACGACGAAAAACTAATCGAGTGTGTAAGGTCACATCCAGCATTATATAATTTAGGTAATCCTAAGTATATAGACACTAAGTACAAGAATTATGTGTGGCGTAAAATTGCAGCCGAATTATCACTCCCTGAAAGCGGTAAGTGTTATTTGAATTAATTTATAACGTTTCATTCAAACTTAATATAAGGTAGGCAATGCAGAGTCTAACGTATCTAATCTAAACGTATAGTCCAATCTAAACGTATAGTCTAATCTAAACGTATAGTCTGTGAGGGATGGAAATAGTTTTGGAGCTGTAAAATAAAATTATACTTACTCTTTATTAAGCTTCAAACTCTTTAATAATCATACTACATTATCTGTATGTTATTACCAGTAATCATTAATCATTAATAAATAACAATTTAATCGTCATTATGACAAATTGGTAACTTAGTCCTAATAAACATTTTATTCATGATGCGTATTAGACAAACCAACAGAAGAATTGAAAAATAATTTGAATTTTTCGCGTACACCAAATGCATGACGAGAAGCACCACCGCCTTGAGGACTGAAATTGCTAAGGCTTGAATTCTCTAATATGTTACTTTGATTAACCTCATTTTCACTATTTTTCCTTATAAAGTTGTGTAATATGCATGTTGTTAGTATTATAATATTATCAACCGAATCTGGATTCATTTTTATTCTTCCCTGATATATTCGGAATTTCTGAGAAAGAATACCAAAAGCATTTTCTACGCAGCGACGAGCAAGACCTAACCGATAGTTAAAGACGTCATATTCGCGGTTTCCACTGTTGTATGGATAAGGACGTAATAAATGTGTTTTTAGGGGAAAGGCAGAATCACCTATGATGACAAAAGGTGCAATAATATTTGTACCGGGTAAAGTTCTATCTTGAGGTATGTTTAGAGTACCATTGTTTAAACGTTGTCCTAGTGAAGAAGTTGAAAAAATTCCGGCGTCATGATTTCTTCCCTGAGCTCCAACGTTTACGTAAATAAAATTGCATTTTGCATCTGCTAGGGCCAATAAAACAATAGAAAATGTCGATTTATAATTAAAAAATATAGATCCGCTGTTAGGTGGTGCCTCGATCACTACGTGTTTACCGTCTAGTGCTCCTAAACAATTAGGAAATTTCCATAGTAGCCAGAAATCTTCAGCAACAGCATTCCACATTTCCGTAGTCATCTCGGGTAATACCTCGCTCATTAACTGGTCAACTATAATTTTGCATGTCTCCTTGACAATTTTATTAACTGTGGTATGACCTAAGCGGTAACTAAATGAAATTGTCAAATGTGAGTCACCCGTGGCCAAATATCTGAAAATAATGAAATATGGTTAGTCATATTAGTATCTTTTTGTTTGCTATAATAAAAAAATTGTTTGTTTCTGATTGGGTGCTCTGCAAACAAAGATGGACCAATATAAGAGACCAGTACAAAAAATGTTTAAAAAGTCAAAAAACTAGCACTGGTCAAGCTACGAAGAAAATAAAATTGTACAAATTTTATGAACAACTTCTATTTCTTAAGGCCGTTGACCAAGATAGAGATAGAGAATTTTGTGGAAGGTTGCGAAACTATGCCTTCTCCACCATCTGACATAACACAATCCATGAGCAACGATTCAGACATTAATCAAGAGGCACATTCGCAGGCACATGATGAGTCACTTGCTGCATTTTCAGCCACAAATGAGCAAGGTGAACTTACATCCGATCTACCAATACAAGAGCCACAAAGGAAACCAAGTCTGAAAAAAAAAATTTCTGCCCCTGTACCTGAATCTGCTTCATCTACTCTAATGAAATATGTGCTCATGAATAGAAACAAAAACACTGAACATACTGAAAAAGTGGAACAACACCCTATCGACGCATTTTTACAGGGACTTGCACCTACTTTAAAATCGTTTTCTCCATATTTGCAACATTTGGCAAAAGGGCAAATTTTTCAAATAATACACAATTTGGAGCTTCAGCAATTAACTGAAAATATAATTTCTTCGCAATCTTCGCCTATAATTGTGTCTTCTCCTTCGCCTACATCACCATCAATGGGACCAGGGACACAATCAGGAACGTTGGATCCCACACAACGTTCTGAACAGCCAGGGTCGTTGGATCCAACACAACGTTCTGAACAGCCAAGGATGTTGGATTCAACCCAACTTTCTGAACAGCCGTTGGAGTCTATACAACTTTATTTTTCGAAGTATGATTCTGGTAATGTCTAATATTCTAAGATAACTGTTATTTGAATATAATATTAAAACATGTGTTACCTATGTTTGCAATTTAAAATAAATGTTACTTACATGATTACAATTTTGAAATAAATAAGTAATAACTACATAATTATGTAAAAATGTCTTTGATTACCTTATACATACAGCCAAACGTTCTCGAGGTGTGATAGCTCTTTTCATAACAGTGTCTTTCTTAAGTAAATGAGGCCTTAGTTTATTTTCCAGTACAGCAAAACATTCTTTTGTCATTCGAAAATACTGATAAAATTGAGTCTCATCATCCAGAAGTTCTTTGTAGAGAGTGTGGTATTCTCCTTCTTTTTCTCTATTCTGCCATGTAGGATGTACAGAAAATCGCCTTTTCGCCTAGAGCAATAGCAATTAAAGCCAATTCTTGAAATGAAAAATCCATATTTTTTTGTTAACAACACTAGCACGTTAGATCTGATTCACTGTCACGGTGCGTATGCATTTACACCCCGTTCCCGTCTTGAACGAGGCAGTCACGCCCCGTCTCGTTGCCGTCCCGTCCGTGTTTTGACCCCGCTACGTATGCAGCGACCTAGTCATTCACCCGGAACGATCTGGGTTTTGATCTCATATCGTAATACCGTTTTTGTTCACGCTGTGCATTCGCAATATTCCCTAACGCCTTAGTCAGCAGCCTTCCCATACGATTTACCCTTTCATCTATCGTTTCGTCTAAACCAACTGCGTTTAATCCTAATGATCGATTAACCACTGAGCACTGTTCCCTACCAAACAAATATAACACGACACTTTCGTTGACGCCTGCACGCTAGTGTTATACGCATGTACTACCAACAGTAAAACTGAGCACCATTGCCTTTGATTACTACCTAAATATTTTGGTAACATCGAAGTTAACGTTCTATTCATTCGTTCTACCAAACCGTTACTCTGTGGGTGAAACGAACTTGTATTTATCATTTTAGCCCCAAACTGTTCTACCGTTTCTTTTACGATTTCCGCCGTAAAAACTGTACCTCTATCTGAAATAATTTCCCTAATCGGCCCGAACCTACAGAAAACTTCCTCAACTAAAAACCGCACTACATCTTCCGATGTAACCCTAAGTAACGCTTTACATATCGCAAACCGCGACGCATACTCTACCGCGACTATAATCGGTTATCTCTCGACGAACGTGGAAACGCTCCTAACACGTCGATTCCTACCTTCTCAAAAATATCCGAGACCCTAATCGGCATCAAATCTGCTACGCTTTTAACTAATTTCCTTTCTTGACACGGCACGCACGAAGCTATATAACGCTCTATCTCCTTATCGGCTTTCGGCATGAAATATTTCGACCGAAACCTCTTCAACGTCTTTGCGAGAACCAAATGACCTCCTGTCCACGCCTCATCATGTAATTCGTTCATTACATTTTGAAACAAAGACCTAGGCAATACTAATACCTACCTCCCTAATTTCTCCATCTCTACGTACGCTTTTATATAATAAATTATTTCTCAAACAAAAACCGCTACGCCATCTCTTGATCCGCCTGTCACGACTCTACATTAATACTAAAAACTTCCAAACCATCATCTTCAGGTTCAGAACGAGAAGAAGACTGAGGTCCTTCTGTTTCCCGTTTCCCTTCTTCCATTAACGGATTCCTATTCAAAAAATCTGCCACTACATTGCTTTTCCCCGAGCAATGAACTATCTCGAAATCCCATTCTTGTATCGCTAACGCCCATCGCGCTATCCTACCAGACATATCTATTTTCGACTGTAACCAACATAACGCGCTATGGTCTGTAACAACCTGAAAATGCGATCCCCAAAGATAATGCCTATAGTGCCTTAACGCCCATACTAACCCCAGACACTCTTTCTCCGTCGCACTATATTTTTTCTCCGCATCCGTTAACTTCCTAGACGCATAGGCAACCGGACTCATTTTTTCAACGCCCTGCATCAACACTGCACCTAACGCCTCGTTAGACGCATCCACATAAACCCTCGTAGTAACCGTCTTATCCCCCGAATAATACGAAAGTATTGGCGCACTACACATAACCTTCTTAATATAATCGAACGAATTCTGCAATTCTTCATTCCATTGAAACTTTACCCCCTTTTTCAATAATTTAGTGAGAGGTAACGATATTCTCGCAAAATTCGATACAAATTTTCTATAATAAGAAAATAAACCTAATAATTGTTTCACATCCTTCGCAGATGTGGGAGTTGGAACCTGTTGCATAGCCTTCAGCTTTTTCTCACTAGGTTTTACTCCTACATTCGAGATTAGATAACCTAGCATCTCAATCTCGCAAAAACCGAATTTACATTTGGATGGCTTGAAGGTCAAGTTCGCTTCTCTAAACCGCCCAAAAACTTTCTGCAACTTACCGGTAAACTCCTCGAACGTTCTACCATACACAATTACATTGTCTACGTAAACCATAACCCCTTTAAATCTTAAATCCGCCAAAACTTTATCCATCATCCGTTGGAAAACTGCTTGACTCGTTGCCAAACCGAACGGAACAACATTAAATTCATAAAGACCCGTGGTCGTGACGAAAGCCGTTTTATGCCTACCTTCCGTAATAACCGTCTGCCAATAACCTGAATTGAGATCTAAATATTTTGTTGATATTTATGTCAGATTTTGTGAAAAAGAATAAAGAAGCACCACCGCCTTGAGGACTGAAATTGCTAAGGCTTGAATTCTCTAATATGTTACTTTGATTAACCTCATTTTCACTATTTTTCCTTATAAAGTTGTGTAATATGCATGTTGTTAGTATTATATTATCAACCGAATCTGGATTCATTTTTATTCTTCCCTGATATATTCTGAATTTCTGAGAAAGAATACCAAAAGCATTTTCTACGCAGCGACGAGCAAGACCTAACCGATAGTTAAAGACGTCATATTCGCGGTTTCCACTGTTGTATGGATAAGGACGTAATAAATGTGTTTTTAGGGGAAAGGCAGAATCACCTATGATGACAAAAGGTGCAATAATATTTGTACCGGGTAAAGTTCTATCTTGAGGTATGTTTAGAGTACCATTGTTTAAACGTTGTCCTAGTGAAGAAGTTGAAAAAATTCCGGCGTCATGATGTCTTCCCTGAGCTCCAACGTTTACGTAAATAAAATTGCATTTTGCATCTGCTAGGGCCAATAAAACAATAGAAAATGTCGATTTATAATTAAAAAATATAGATCCGCTGTTAGGTGGTGCCTCGATCACTACGTGTTTACCATCTAGTGCTCCTAAACAATTAGGAAATTTCCATAGTAGCCAGAAATCTTCAGCAACAGCATTCCACATTTCCGTAGTCATCTCGGGTAATACCTCGCTCATTAACTGGTCAACTATAATTTTGCATGTCTCCTTGACAATTTTATTAACTGTGGTATGACCTAAGCGGTAACTAAATGAAATTGTCAAATGTGAGTCACCCGTGGCCAAATATCTGAAAATAATGAAATATGGTTAGTCATATTAGTATCTTTTTGTTTGCTATAATAAAAAAATTGTTTGTTTCTGATTGGGTGCTCTGCAAACAAAGATGGACCAATATAAGAGACCAGTACAAAAAATGTTTAAAAAGTCAAAAAACTAGCACTGGTCAAGCTACGAAGAAAATAAAATTGTACAAATTTTATGAACAACTTCTATTTCTTAAGGCCGTTGACCAAGATAGAGATAGAGAATTTTGTGGAAGGTTGCGAAACTATGCCTTCTCCACCATCTGACATAACACAATCCATGAGCAACGATTCAGACATTAATCAAGAGGCACATTCGCAGGCACATGATGAGTCACTTGCTGCATTTTCAGCCACAAATGAGCAAGGTGAACTTACATCCGATCTACCAATACAAGAGCCACAAAGGAAACCAAGTCTGAAAAAAAAAAATTCTGCCCCTGTACCTGAATCTGCTTCATCTACTCTAATGAAATATGTGCTCATGAATAGAAACAAAAACACTGAACATACTGAAAAAGTGGAACAACACCCTATCGACGCATTTTTACAGGGACTTGCACCTACTTTAAAATCGTTTTCTCCATATTTGCAACATTTGGCAAAAGGGCAAATTTTTCAAATAATACACAATTTGGAGCTTCAGCAATTAACTGAAAATATAATTTCTTCGCAATCTTCGCCTATAATTGTGTCTTCTCCTTCGCCTACATCACCATCAATGGGACCAGGGACACAATCAGGAACGTTGGATCCCACACAACGTTCTGAACAGCCAGGGTCGTTGGATCCAACACAACGTTCTGAACAGCCAAGGATGTTGGATTCAACCCAACTTTCTGAACAGCCGTTGGAGTCTATACAACTTTATTTTTCGAAGTATGATTCTGGTAATGTCTAATATTCTAAGATAACTGTTATTTGAATATAATATTAAAACATGTGTTACCTATGTTTGCAATTTAAAATAAATGTTACTTACATGATTACAATTTTGAAATAAATAAGTAATAACTACATAATTATGTAAAAATGTCTTTGATTACCTTATACATACAGCCAAACGTTCTCGAGGTGTGATAGCTCTTTTCATAACAGTGTCTTTCTTAAGTAAATGAGGCCTTAGTTTATTTTCCAGTACAGCAAAACATTCTTTTGTCATTCGAAAATACTGATAAAATTGAGTCTCATCATCCAGAAGTTCTTTGTAGAGAGTGTGGTATTCTCCTTCTTTTTCTCTAATCTGCCATGTAGGATGTACAGAAAATCGCCTTTTCGCCTAGAGCAATAGCAATTAAAGCCAATTCTTGAAATGAAAAATCCATATTTTTTTGTTAACAACACTAGCACGTTAGATCTGATTCACTGTCACGGTGCGTATGCATTTACACCCCGTTCCCCTCTTGAACGAGGCAGTCACGCCCCGTCTCGTTGCCGTCCCGTCCGTGTTTTGACCCCGCTACGTATGCAGCGACCTAGTCATTCACCCGGAACGATCTGGGTTTTGATCTCATATCGTAATACCGTTTTTGTTCACGCTGTGCATTCGCAATATTCCCTAACGCCTTAGTCAGCAGCCTTCCCATACGATTTACCCTTTCATCTATCGTTTCGTCTAAACCAACTGCGTTTAATCCTAATGATCGATTAACCACTGAGCACTGTTCCCTACCAAACAAATATAACACGACACTTTCGTTGACGCCTGCACGCTAGTGTTATACGCATGTACTACCAACAGTAAAACTGAGCACCATTGCCTTTGATTACTACCTAAATATTTTGGTAACATCGAAGTTAACGTTCTATTCATTCGTTCTACCAAACCGTTACTCTGTGGGTGAAACGAACTTGTATTTATCATTTTAGCCCCAAACTGTTCTACCGTTTCTTTTACGATTTCCGCCGTAAAAACTGTACCTCTATCTGAAATAATTTCCCTAATCGGCCCGAACCTACAGAAAACTTCCTCAACTAAAAACCGCACTACATCTTCCGATGTAACCCTAGGTAACGCTTTACATATCGCAAACCGCGACGCATACTCTACAGCGACTATAATCGGTTATCTCTCGACGAACGTGGAAACGCTCCTAACACGTCGATTCCTACCTTCTCAAAAATATCCGAGACCCTAATCGGCATCAAATCTGCTACGCTTTTAACTAATTTCCTTTCTTGACACGGCACGCACGAAGCTATATAACGCTCTATCTCCTTATCGGCTTTCGGCATGAAATATTTCGACCGAAACCTCTTCAACGTCTTTGCGAGAACCAAATGACCTCCTGTCCACGCCTCATCATGTAATTCGTTCATTACATTTTGAAACAAAGACCTAGGCAATACTAATACCTACCTCCCTAATTTCTCCATCTCTACGTACGCTTTTATATAATAAATTATTTCTCAAACAAAAACCGCTACGCCATCTCTTGATCCGCCTGTCACGACTCTACATTAATACTAAAAACTTCCAAACCATCATCTTCAGGTTCAGAACGAGAAGAAGACTGAGGTCCTTCTGTTTCCCGTTTCCCTTCTTCCATTAACGGATTCCTATTCAAAAAATCTGCCACTACATTGCTTTTCCCCGAGCAATGAACTATCTCGAAATCCCATTCTTGTATCGCTAACGCCCATCGCGCTATCCTACCAGACATATCTATTTTCGACTGTAACCAACATAACGCGCTATGGTCTGTAACAACCTGAAAATGCGATCCCCAAAGATAATGCCTATAGTGCCTTAACGCCCATACTAACCCCAGACACTCTTTCTCCGTCGCACTATATTTTTTCTCCGCATCCGTTAACTTCCTAGACGCATAGGCAACCGGACTCATTTTTTCAACGCCCTGCATCAACACTGCACCTAACGCCTCGTTAGACGCATCCACATAAACCCTCGTAGTAACCGACTTATCCCCCGAATAATACGAAAGTATTGGCGCACTACACATAACCTTCTTAATATAATCGAACGAATTCTGCAATTCTTCATTCCATTGAAACTTTACCCCCTTTTTCAATAATTTAGTGAGAGGTAACGATATTCTCGCAAAATTCGATACAAATTTTCTATAATAAGAAAATAAACCTAATAATTGTTTCACATCCTTCGCAGATGTGGGAGTTGGAACCTGTTGCATAGCCTTCAGCTTTTTCTCACTAGGTTTTACTCCTACATTCGAGATTAGATAACCTAGCATCTCAATCTCGCAAAAACCGAATTTACATTTGGATGGCTTGAAGGTCAAGTTCGCTTCTCTAAACCGCCCAAAAACTTTCTGCAACTTACCGGTAAACTCCTCGAACGTTCTACCATACACAATTAATTGTCTACGTAAACCATAACCCCTTTAAATCTTAAATCCGCCAAAACTTTATCCATCATCCGTTGGAAAACTGCTTGACTCGTTGCCAAACCGAACGGAACAACATTAAATTCATAAAGACCCGTGGTCGTGACGAAAGCCGTTTTATGCCTACCTTCCGTAATAACCGTCTGCCAATAACCTGAATTGAGATCTAAATATTTTGTTGATATTTATGTCAGATTTTGTGATAAACTTCATGGACTCGTGTATTAATGCAGGCCACCTATTTTTAATTTTTTTTTGACTTTACATTTCACTCTTGTCTGTCATTTTTGTAAATAATAAACATTGACTTTATTCGATCCACATTAACAATTTATGACAGACATGCCGAAAGCACTAAGAAAAGGGAAACGTTTAGATCGGCAAGCCTGCGAAGTTATTTTCAATATTTATTTATATTTCTTAACTGAAAATGATAAATTCAAACATACTAACTATACTGCTTACTTTTGTAAAGTCCAAAAACGAGTTTCGGAGGCCAGTGGAATTTCTCAACGAACAGTAAATAAAATATTTCAAAAAGAATACATAAATCAATCCACCTCCAATAGTCCGAAGTCGGCAAAGTTGGGTAGACCAAATAAATTATTTTGTCTAGGTCTTGACGATTTTGACTACAACGTTATACGCCGATTAGTGTATAATTTGCATTTGATATACAAACAAGTACCTACAATTAAAGCCCTGAAGTCCAAGTTATCCGAAGCCATAAATTTTAAGGGATGTGACTTTACGCTAAGAAAAATTCTTAGAAAAATGGTATTTCGGTATAAAAAAGTTGAAAACAACAGAAAATTACTTATCGAGAAAGATGATGTTCGTTTAAAAAGAGTAAAGTTCTTAGCCGCGATAAAAAAGTACAGATTGCAAGGGAGAGAGATTGTTTATATGGATGAAACATACTTCCATACCTCACAATTGGCAGGTAAAAGCTGGGCTGACTCGTCAGAAAACGGAGTGAAACAGTTAATTTCTAAAGGACAACGTCTTATAATAGTGCACGCTGGTAGTAGAAAGGGGTTTATACCTGGGGCATTGTTAATGTATCAGTCTACTGATAAAACAGGTGACTATCACAACAGGATGAACAATGTAAACTATGAAAAATGGCTTCGTAATCAACTCATTCCAAACTTAGCTCCACATTCGGTACTAGTAGTAGATAATGCTGCATATCATAATAAGTACGTAGAAAAACCTCCTAATTCAAATACCAGGAAGCAAGACATGATTGATTGGCTATCCAAACATAACGTTCCGATTGATCCGTCATTAACAAAACTTGAAATATATGAAATTATTTGCAAGTACAAACAAGACTTTGTAGAATACTCTATAGATAAACTTATGAACGAATATGGACACAGCGTACTAAGATTGCCACCATATCATCCTGATTTCAATCCGATTGAAAACATATGGTCTCAAATAAAGGGATACGTATCCAAAAGAAACATCAGTATGAATATGACTACTGTGAAACAATTGGTACAGGAAAAGGTTAATATGATTGGTTCCGATGTTTGGGCCAAAGTATGTGACCACGCCATCAAATGCGAAAACGGGTACCGAAAACACGAACGTGAGTTGGAAAATTATATGGCTAGTTTTGTAATCACCGTTCATGAAAACTCTGACGATGATACACCAGAAAATAGTTCTGATTCTGACTGTGATATGGAAGTTGGAAGTATTGTTTCGCATCACACTGTCCACCCCGCTCCTCCTCCTCTTATCCCGCTGTCATAATCGAAGTCGTTCATCCAATCAGAAAATCATATTTATTTATATTAATTTCTCTGCTGGTTTGTTTTGTTTTATGTTGAGGTGTCTTTTTTGTTATGTCATAGTATTTTTAACTAATTACAAAAAAATATTGTTATAAAAAAGGTCTGCAAAATCCTACTGTAGTTTTGACTTATAGTTAGACTTTTGGGGTTCCAATCCTTATAGAATCATTAGATCATCCCAACCGGAATTTGGTTTTTATCAGTGCGTTTTATTGAAATAAAACGTCCTTAGTAACTAGTTATATTTTTGTTTACCTAACGAATTCTTTATATGATAGAATCGTGGTGGTTTTAACATCTCAGTGTAATATACGTCAAACGGGCAATTTGACATTTGACATTGATAAATAAAGTATGCGATTTATTTGATACCTACACGTAATTTAATAATACAGTAATTCATAGACACATCGGCACCATTCGGGTATTATCGTTGTTCCGAGTTTTGCCGATAGGAAAGAATTATTCACTACATCTGTACCTCACAGTACCTACATATGTACCTACTATGTTATTTTATGAAAGCGGGTAATTGCAATGTTAAACTGGCAACCGGATATTTCATTTTCCCAATTTTTTTTGATGGATATGCACTACAACCATCTTAACGGCGAAGGGAATTTAAAGGGAAATGTACTCTAAATTATTATGTTGTTCACACCACCTATTTACAATCCTTCGTCGCTCATTTAGACGCAAGGAGATACTCTCAGAACAAGTAAGGTAAGGTAAGTAAGTAAGGTACGCTCTGTAACCGAAATTTGACGAACGGACTTCTAAGTTGAGGAGTTCCTACAAAAGCATTCGCGAAAGAAAAATTCCAGATAGAGCGTCTTCAGCAGCGCCGTCTATTGGATTTTCAAAAAAATAATCTCATTATATCGCAAATGTTTTGTTTGAATACAAATATATACATTTTTTTTGTATTCATACAAAACCAAAGAGTTCTGGAGATGTAATATACAGTGTGAATCTTAATAAAGTGCGAATAACAATCTGGGTTGAAGAACATCAAAATTAATCGATAAAAATAAAAAAAATATCTCATCGCTCCCAATTTTTTATAGCCATTGTAATAGTGAAATGCGCTATCTGGGTATCAACCGAAAAAAAAACATACATCTTCGAAATGGAATTATCTATCTTCTAAAAGGGGGTGTAGCGCCTTCACCTGGCCCACTTGAGCGGGGCCTTTGTGCATGTCCCCTTCGCCTGCACATCTACATCCCAACTCCTGCACCAGCTGGATTAAGAGGCCTGGGTGTTCTAGAAGCTCGTGTGTTTGTTGTGTTTCCTACGATAGCCATCCTGGTTTCTGTTGTGGATGGACATGCCAGTAGCATGTGCTCTACTGTTTCATCCACTTCCATGCACCCCCTGCACAGGGGGCTGTCCGTTGCACCTGTAATTTTCAAGTGTTTGTTTAGTGTACAATGGTCTGTAATAAGGCTTATTAGTAATTTTTTTATTGCGTGGCAGTCTCATTAAGTAATTTGTAAATTTATGGTTGTACTTATCTATAAAAAGTTTTGTGTTTTTGCAGTTTTCTCTGCTAGACCATAATAAATTTTGTTGCGGTACTGTGGCTTCTCTGAGCCTTTCCGTAGAGTGTGATCACTGGAATGTGACCTTGTTTTTCTCACCTAGCCTTTTGAGCGCCTTGTGTCCTTCTAGTATTAGTAGTTTTGATTTTGTCAACGGTCTTTTTAGTGAGCTTATTAAGGCTGCGCAGTCCGTTTTAAAGGTAATGCCATTCCCCTCTGCATCATTTATCAAGTACATTGCCCCTTACAGCTTGAAACACTGTCGTCTCCTTTCCGAAGCTTAGGGAATGTTTATTGTCAAGCCCCGGCGAGAAAAGACCTCCGCCTGTGTTCCTGCTTTTCTTTGAGCCATCACTGTATATTGTTATGCTTTTATGATTTGGTGTTGTTGGTATTTCCAAAACCTTGGCTGTAATTTCATATTTCCTACCGGATAGGAATTCTGTTTTTATACGATCAATTCCAATACTAGCTTCCGCCACTTCCCCGAATGCCTTTTCTGGAATTGTGCAGTGTCCTTTGTCTATTATTTGTCCTTTCCATTGTCCAGTACTGCTTAGCCTTAAGGCTGCCGATTTGGCCTCCTGCTGTACAAATAGGTCGAATAGTGGTATGCGTAGCAGTGGCAGATTCGGGACATATATGGTCGTCATCACTTTTGTTTTTCAATAGTAGGTATATATATATATATATATATATAGCCAGCCTTCGTAACCTACGGTCCAAGACCAAAGCCCACAGTTCACCCTTCAACTTTAACCATGTCGGAATCGGCGCAGTAAGGAGGGTAATATTAGCGATCTCTTCAAAGGCCATAGGTGAGGACAAGATCTTTTATCAGATGATAACCAGCATCATCGATGAGCTATTATCTATCATCACCCACATAATGAATGTGTCGCTTGAACAATCTTGCTTCCCCACTCAGTGGAAACAGGCACTTATGATTCCCCTACCTAAAACATCCAATCCCGTCTCCTTTAAAGCATTCCGTCCCCTATCTATTCTGCCTATCCTTTCCAAAGTCCTGGAATCAATGTTCACATCCAGCTCTCCTCCTACCTTTCCTCAAAAAACTTATTAAATCCCCATCAATCAGGTTTCAGGCCGGGTCACAGCACTAACACGGCTCTGCTTAAAGTCACTGACGATATTCAATCGGCTATCGATCAGAAGCAGCTTACGGTCCTTACACTGCTTGATTTCAGTAGCGCCTTCAACTGCGTCGATTTTGATATCCTGGTTTAAATTCTAAAGTCGCTTAAAGTCTCCTCGCACTCGGCTCGCTGGTTTGACTCCTACCTGAGAGACCGCCAGCAGCGCATTAAGTCTGAGGAGATCTCCACGGACTAGTGTGAGCTCTCCACGGGTGTCCCGCAGGGTGGTATCCTTTCTGCTCTTCTTTTCTCAGTATTCATAAACTCCATATCTGACGTTCTTACTTCTTCTTATAAATAATAATAATAATAATAATAAAACTTTATTTTCAGACTCATTTACGAAAAATGTTATCCATAGTTGTCAAAAGAACTTAAAAAAATATAGTAAGCAATTATACAGTTACAAAATGTATGTAGTTATGTGCTCTTGTCATATTTACTACGCTGCTGTTGCAAGCCAATGCTTAAACATGCCAGTAGTTATAAGTCTATCAGACAGCTCTTTGATGATAGTATTTCTACACATGTCAACTCTGTTCATGAAGGCGGCTATTCTGAACCTCACGATGGCACTAAAAGAGTTGACACGCGTCTCGGCGAGCATCCCCGATGCGCTGCAGCCTCGGCGCAAGCCCATCAGGTGCCTAAAAGTGTTGTTATATGTGACTCGAAGTGCATCGTGAGATTTTCGAGTGTACTTAGCCCAGAGTTGACACGTGTAAAATGATTGACAAAAAGTTTTAAATAATAATATTTTTACATCTGAAGAGGCCTTAAAGAACCTTCTTGCTATCATATTACCAGTTATTGATAAAGCCCTACGCTGCCTCTCAATATCAGCGTCGTCCTTCATAGAAGACGAGAGAATGTGGCCAAGGTACTTGAAGTTCTCGACTATATTTACAGGTTGACCCTTAAGCATGAGACTGGGAATGTGGTCCGGTCCTTTCCCCGACCTAAACACTATCATCTCAGTCTTCTTAACATTATATATAAGATCGTGTTCTAGTGCGTATTTTTCACATATAGACAATAACTTCCTCAGGCCTTTGATCGTGGGGCTGAGCAGACACATATCGTCCGCGTAACTCAGGTTGTTGACATACCTGTCACCAAGCCTGAGCCCCACGGGCGTGCCGCTCAGCTCCACGATCAAGTCATTCATATAAAGATTGAACAGGTCGGGGGAGGTCAGGCCACCCTGCCGCACGCCGCAGGTCAACCTATAACTATCAGACAGGACGTTACCCCACCTGACACTGTTGGTCTGACTACTGTACCAGTAACTTAGAAGATCAACAGTGCCAGATGGCACCCCGCTCCTGTCTAATTTGTTCCACAGCAGATCATGATTAAGAGTATCAAAAGCTCGACTTAAATCTAAAAAACAACCGTATACCGTTGTTTTATTGCTCAAGTAATAATTAACTGTTTGTTTTAAAGAAAATATAGCCATATCCGTGGAAACATCAGCCCTAAAGCCAAATTGAGCATCATCTATTTTTAGAAACTGTGAAGTATTTAGTTGTATCAGTCTTTCAAGTACCTTGGCCACAATCGTAGCCAGCGAAATAGGCCTGTAGTTTGCCGCGCTCGAGGCATCACCAGTCTTATTTTTGACAATAGGAACTACTAGTGTGCGAATTAAGTTAGCAGGTAGGTATGAATGCTGCGCACAGAGATTGAAAAACTGCGCCAGTACCTCACAGATGTACCTACCCGAGTACAAAAGATGTTCAATGCTGAGGCCATCATGTCCCGGGGACTTACCCCGTTTCGCTCTCCTGAGAACCTTGATTACGTCATCAGTAGTCACTCGGAATTTCCCCGGCACACGACGACATCTACTCGAGTTATCCCTACTAGCAGCTAACGGTAAAGTACTTACCGGGTTAAAATGTTTTTGAAAAAGATTTGCAATATTACTAGGATCCTGCTCCCCCCCTACAGTCACGGGTAAGCATGTTTTATGATTGAACTTTTTCGTCTCCTTCCAGAACTGAACAAAATTCCCACCCGATTTATGTCTAGCCAAAACATCCAATTTAATTCTTTCCTGATTTTTCTGTATATATTTTAAGGCAGCCTTAAAATCCCGGCGCGAGACAGACATTTCCTCATAGCAATGCCCCGAGCACGGCCTACCACATACAACCCATTCCTGAAATTTTAGTCGAGCAATAGAATGATATTTCTTAACATGAAAATTCCAACCAATAAGTTTTTTAATTTTAGGGTTTTTAACATAAAAACTACGTACAGCTGCTGTTTGCAGGGTATTTACAATGTCATTATAAAGATTGTCTATTAATTTAATATGTTCACTATTGTTACATTTACATTCATTAATATCGTTATTAGAATAGTTATGCATACAGTCAACATTATAATAGTTACTTAATTTAATTGTTTCAAAGAGATCAGTACATATTTCGGCATATTTATTAATTTGTTCTTTACTGCGATTACCCCATATATGTTTAATGTCAGAATGCGAATCCAATACAATATTTACAGGCTTAAAATTAATATCTAACCTACACTGAATTACTAGTGGCAAATGGTCCGACGAATACACATCATAAAGTACCTGTGCTCCGCTAATTGAAGTTCGGGCCGCTTCTGATACTAGGCAGTGGTCGAGCCAGCGCCTAGTGCCGTGCGCCGCACTTACATAAGTATATGTATCAGATTCCATACCGAGTGAGTCATAGTCCGCACAGCTCATAACTTGCTCGTCACAATAGTTCATTAGTTCTACACCAAATAACGTGTGTGGGTGTGCATTAAAGTCCCCTAACACATAAATACTCTCAGTTTCTGAGCACTCAATCACTGCGCTTAAGTTAGCTAAACACTGCGTAAATTCAGGTAAATTTTCATCGCTATTTGTCGGCATATAGACACTGAAAACGAGAAGACTGCTCTCCCCACACTGTAGGCGTACCGCCACCATACGCTCGCTATGGCACGGGATGATCTCGGCGATCGGGAACATGTTCCTGTCCCACAGGAGCGCCACACCGCCATACGGTCTTCCCTTAACAATTCCCCTCGAGGTATCCACCGCTGAGACACCATGACTGCCAAAATTTCGGTCCACGGTGTTGAGGTAGTCCAGATCATGTGGCATTAACCATGTTTCCTGTAAGGCTATAACATGATGTGTTTTACACAGGTTTCGGACATGTTCAATCGAACTTTTCAGGTACTGACAATTAAATGACACCAATGTCAAGTTCTTATTAATTTTATTGGTTGTACTATCCATAAAAAAATGTGTTTTATGTTATCAATTGTTAGGCATCAAGTCTTTCCGACACCTTGCTGTTCTGCGGCTTACGTGTGGTTTCCAGAAATCTTCTAAAAACTATGTCCTTGGGCCAAAAGCGGTCTCCTTGCCGATTAAGGAATGTATCAACATTCGCAACCGGCACCCTCACTTTAAAGGCATTGAATTCATTGTCTTCGTTGTCATAGGCATTCAACTTGGTTGCTTTTACATCTAATCCAGTTTTATATTTAATAAAGCCAGAAATATCAGATGTCTTAGACTCAGGACACACCCTTGACAAGTACAATGACATCATTCTCTCTGCGGCTCGAAAGTTGAACTGAGGAAGAGGTTCTCCCGTGCCTCTCCTGTTGGTGATTCTCTTTCTATTCTTACCACGAACCAATGTCCACTGCTCATCACCACTATGCTGCTGCTGAGCGGGTCGCTCATGGTAAGCAGTTTTCACCTTGTCGGCAAAGCTTACTGGCTTAACTGTAGTCGGCAGACTCACATACGTCATGTTCATCGTAGTCCTGGGGGAGGTTGGTTGTCTTGGTGTGGTACTCACTTTACTACGTTTTTTATTCTTGTTCTTAGTTGTGACTGAACCCGTCGCGGCAGGACATTGCGTGCCAGGATCTTGTGCGACAGCCTCCTCCTTGTTCTGGTTCTTCCTGCCATGCTTCAGCTCCGAATTCCCCCCCGTATCTGGATTTGCATCGGCAGGACATACAGTGACAGGAACTACAGCAACAGGACTTACTGTGACTGAACCCGTCGTGGCAGGACATTGCGCGCCAGGTTCTTGGACCTCAGAGGGCAATGATGACGTAACCGGCTGGGCAAACCCATCATTATGCTGCCTACTCGTATCCTTATCAATATGAGGCAGTAGTGGCGGTTCCACAAAGCGTTTCCTGCTTTGCAGCTCCTGGAGGATTATCTTCATCCCTTCAATCTCACATTTCAAGGCCTCTATGCCAGGAGATGGTTGATGTAGATTATCATCCAGCTGTTTCACTTTGACGTCCGCAATTTCCTTCCTAAGAAGAGTCATGTCCTTCAAAAAAGTCGTAACATCAATATGGTCAAAAGATACTGGGGGTAGTTTGTTCAAGTTTTTCGCGACGAATATTGGCAAATTGGGCTCAAATTCTTTAACAAGCTTTATCATCTCCAGAATACTCTTCTGCTCCGAACCCTCTTTTTTACGAAGAATCTTCTTATGAGGGGCGAGATGGGAAAACAGGACGCGCCGTCCATCTTCTATTTCATCCAAGTTATAGGCCGATGAGCAAATCTGCACAATTGCATTCTCAGGCAAAGTATCCGACTTGTTCACTATAAACGCACATAGTTCATTTATTATTATCTTCGTCTGCTCCTTACATTTAGAGCACACTTGTTCGTCACTTAATGTTGTAGATTCTTTTCGCGATGGTGGCGTGCGGAGCACCATTGTGCTGTACAAGCATGCTTCGCGCTCGGCGGCGCGTCGCGAACTGGTTATTATCTCTACGCAGATGACCTCCAAATATATCGGCACTTCTCTCCGTGTGATGTGAAACTGACTGTAGAGGCGTTGAATGCTGACCTCGACAACATCAGGAAATAGGCTATTTCATATGGGCTGCAAGTCAACCTGGGAAAATCTTAAGCCATGATTATGGGTACACGGCACTCGCTTAACTTATTACAGAATTCGCCCGTCGATCCTGTATTTGTATGATGGTACCATAATTACTTACAGTGAGGAAGCTAAGAATCTTGGGGTTATATTTGACAACTTGCTGTCCTGGTCGCCCCATGTTTGTGAGGGCAGCAGACGAGTCTTTGCGTCATTTCACTCCGTCCGAAGATTGCAGTACTTCCTGCCACGGCAGACTAAAATCTCTCTTGCTCAGAACCTTCTACTACTTTTAATAGACTATGCGGATGTTTGTTGGGTCAGCGCGAACGAAGAACAACTGAACAAACTCGAACAACTTCAAAATCTCGGGATTCGGTTTATCTACGGGTTGCCCAAGTATGACCATGTCTCCCAGTATCGCAAGGAGCTGGGGTGGCTCCCGATCCGTCTTCGCCGTGATATGCATATTCTCTCCTATCTGTTCAATATTTTGCGAAATCCCCGATACCGCACATGTCTACGCCTACTGTAACGGCTCCAGGGCTAAGGTTGAGCCGCCGCTATCAGTAGCTATGATCGTCTATTCTATCTATCCCAAAATGAGAGGACCCGATTCAGCTGTAAGATTTGTAAGTTAAGAATGATAAGTCTGAATTTCTCGTTCGTTGAGAAGTTCGTTAGGCGTACAATAGTCGAACGAAGTTTGGTTCAGGAAGTTACAGTTTCAAGTTAGACAGAGAAAGCATATATGTCCGCGAGCCGGTAATTCGCATCAGTCAGCGGTGTATTGCGCCAGATCAATCGTTGTTAAATTTCATGTGAGATGGTACCATCTGGTTTTTGTATATATGGGCGCTTGGAACCTTTTTTTTTTAGTGGTCGACCACAGTTTATAATATTTGTTTGTGATATCGTATAGATATTCGTCGTAGTTTTACGACGTGAGTACTCAATGATATTTCATGTGCTCGCTAGTAGCGGCTTGTGGTGGTTCCAATTATATATTTGGTTCACGGCAATAACGATCCGAAAAGACCGGTTTACACAATTGCGAATTGATTTTCCGAAATGGGTTCTGAACTAGCGGTTACCTCAAAAGGTCCGTAACGTTTTGAAACCTTCAACTCTGCGCAATTTGAGCTGGATGTCATCGAAACGTAAGCATTATTGTTTTAGGAGATCTAACCCACACCATAGCGAAGTGCATAGTTCGATAAATACCGAACTATGAATTCCACTAGCCACAGCACGTCCTGGGCTGAGCCAAATCATATATACCGACTCAGCCTACACATTAGACCTCCAGCGAAATTTACATTTAATTTAAAGATGCAACTTGAATCCAACCTGACCCAAGGCAATGCAAAACACCTACCCGGACCTAAACAATGAACTTTAGACTGTAAATTGATCTCTTCGCGCGTCCCCGACAACACTCAAATGTCAAAATATCAACAGGATATGTTATCTGTGTTGACACCGGTTTAACTTGGTTCTGAATTTGTTATTTCCATCCGCGGAACCTCATCGATCAAACAGTCTCCCTATGCCCTGCCAACCTAGGTTTAGCCGCAACTAAACTCCTGTCTAGCCTAGTCTAAAAACCTAGTGTTATACCACGTCCATTATCGACACCACTCGAAAATGGTTGAGTTTGATTTGAATGTGCTTGAATGTTTAATGACTGTGTGTGTGGGAATTTCAAAACTCGCTACTCGAAAGGAATGAGGAGAGGATTAGCCCGCGAATATCCTAAGAGCCAATCCAGGAACCCTATGGTGAAGGAAAAAGGAATTTAGGGTCGCTCCAAGCCCAGACTCAGACTCAGATAATTGACTTACAAGTTCTTTTCTAACGACCCAAGGACAGTTTTGGAATTTGGGGTAGGTTAATATAAAGGTTAGGAACCGAGGTATATCTCGGCGCTTCAGACACTCACGAAAACCCACTGAAACTTCGCAATCACAATTTCGTATAGTTCTGACGCGTAACACGGCAGACAAAACTGTTTAGAACTCGTGAAAGACGACTGTCACAGTAGCTAGACGCTGAGACTGAATGCTCTCCATCATCATCACAGTCATCTCACGCACCCCTTCTGGGGCGTGGGGAGTCGGGGTCAGGTCGACGGACCTCTTCCCGAAGAATCGCCTCTGTCCACTCCTGTGGACAGGTCATCGGATGGCCCCTGCGGGCGGTGGTCTTCTTGTGGCGCTGGTGTGCAGTGGGTGATCGCCGGCTAGGCAACCAGGTCGCGTGGCAGGCGGCGGCGGTCGGGCGGGCGCGCATGGTGCGGCGCCAGTTCGGCGATGTGCGGAAGGTGTGATGCATCCGCACGCGCGAACATGCCCTTCGCCAGCCTCTGGACAAACTGGTCCACGGTTTCCCATCTTAGGTCCCTCTGGATTGTCGCGTTCCTCACGTAGCGGGGGGCGCCGACGATGGTACGCAAAGAGAGGTTCTCTTGGGCTCGGAGTCTCCGTTTGTTCGTCTCCGAGCACAGGGCGTACCATGCCGGAGCCGCGTAGGTGAGGCGGGATCTCACGTATGTCTTGTAGATCCCGAGCTTCGCCCTCAGAGGGAGTGAATGCTCTCCCCTCCCACGCTCTCGTATTTATAGACCCTTTGCGAACACACTCTGCCCAAGCGAAGCTTCTTATCACTAACTACACAGGGCCTAATTTCAACCATGCCATGCAGATCCGCCGTTCTACAAATTGTATGTACGCATATTCACTATGATCAACCGTAGGTTATCACTCAAATCATTTGGTACTGCCGATACACAGAATCTGTTGATCGCTGACCAATAAAAGCTTGTTGCGATTAATTAAGCATACCCGACCGCTAGACGCGCGTAGCAAAGACCACTAGAATGCTATTCAAACTAGTCGTGTCAGACCCTCCATCTCATACCTCAATCGCAATTGTATATTTGCAATCAACATAATAGCTTTCTCCGTATCGTTCCATAATAACCTTTCATTATTTAGTTATTCATAATTTTATTCAACGCGCAGCCAACTCGGCTCTGATTCCTACACATCTCGCAGGAATGCGACAAAAAAAAAACCTGACCTGTTAACTTCCTGGAACCATCCCAAGCGTCGGCTCTGTTTTTTTGCTAACTTGCCACTGAGCTACGCAAAACCCCCAAACGTTATCTGAACCGATTCGTATTCAAAACAGCGCGGCGTTGGGCTAGCTCTCTATCACGCAGAATGAAGTATCAAATGTACCGACTCTCGTGTACCATTACACTACGTCTTGACTTTCTTTTCCCCAGGGATAGCAATCCGAGATCCCACACGGTGTCTCTCCTTTCAACTCCTCGGCATAACACTGCCGCTTACGAACACTCGTTTAGGTTAAGGGCAATCCTACTGTAGAACGCACTTCTCTGCGCTATTAGGGAAAGTCCCTCAATTTTCACTTTTAAGAAAAGATTGAAAGTGCATTTCCTTTCTCTTCCGTAAAAGGTACCATATTTACGTAGGTATATGTATGATTTATTATAGTTTATGTATATTCATGCTATATATTGTATTTTATGTAGTTGAAGTATATATTTTTATTTTATATTTGGTATAGTTTATTTGGTATAATTTTGAAAGTAATTTTCCTACGTATGTATAGAGTTTATAGCGAACTAGGACTTTCCTGTATAATTAACTCTCCTGTCCTGCCTAGGTTTGCTGGAAGAAATCTCTTTTTAGAGATAAGCTCGCCTTTGCTTATTACATTTCTTTTAATTGTCTGTAACCTCATATTATCTATGCAATAAAGAATATGAATATGAAATATATTTCCAAATAAGTTATTGAAACCTCATACCCTGCTTTTATAAATTGCTGGCTCTTGTATAAGTGCGATCGTCTTCGGGTGCTCTTCGAGAGGTCTCCGAAGGGCCGCTGCACCAGAGGAGCTATGTTGAATGTTGGCTTGTATGATATTTGTGTTAGCTCCTTCTGTTATTATTATTATATGTAATGTGTATGTGTATTTAATACATGTATATATTTATCGTAGTAAGTGCGCAATGTATATGTGTATATGTCCCTACGATGTATATACACATGGTACGGACACATAATTATTATTTCTGTTGTGTTGGTGCTGTCCCGTATGGGGAGCGGTGTGAGCCTGCACCACGGTTCCGTGTGTAATGTGTTGGTGCTGTCCCGCACGCTGTCCCGTATGGGGAGCGGTGTGAGCCTGCACCACGGTTCCGTGTGTGTTGTGTTGGTGCTGTCCCGTATGGGGAGCGGTGTGAGCCTGCACCACGGTTCCGTGTGTGTTGTGTTGGTGCTGTCCCGCACGCTGTCGCGTATGGGGAGCGGTGTGAGCCTGCACCACGGTTCCGTGTGTGATGTGTTGGTGCTGTCCCGCACGCTGTCCCGTATGGGGAGCGGTGTGAGCCTGCACCACGGTTCCGTGTGTGTTGTGTTGGTGCTGTCCCGCACGCTGTCGCGTATGGGGAGCGGTGTGAGCCTGCACCACGGTTCCGTGTGTGATGTGTTGGTGCTGTCCCGCACGCTGTCCCGTATGGGGAGCGGTGTGAGCCTGCACCACGGTTCCGTGTGTGATGTGTTGGTGCTGTCCCGCACGCTGTCCCGTATGGGGAGCGGTGTGAGCCTGCACCACGGTTCCGTGTGTGATGTGTTGGTGCTGTCCCGCACGCTGTCCCGTATGGGGAGCGGTGTGAGCCTGCACCACGGTTCCGTGTGTGATGTGTTGGTGCTGTCCCGCACGCTGTCGCGTATGGGGAGCGGTGTGAGCCTGCACCACGGGTCCGTGTGTGATGTGTTGGTGCTGTCCCGCACGCTGTCCCGTATGGGGATCGTTGTGAGCCGGCACTTCCGCACGGTTGACGTTAGAGGCGTCCGTGGCCCTGCGACGTATGGCCGCGACTATCGCTAGCTCCTCTGCGAGGCGCTGCTTCCTCTTCTTTGCCTTTGAGGCACCATTTCTTATTTTTGTTCTCGTTTACCCTCCGAGGCGAGAGAGTGTCACCACGCGAACAACCTATTTGTTCGCGTGGTGGCCCCCAGAAAACGACCCACCATAGATCACCATGGTCTTCAACCCCCACCATGCCCATCGGTCACCCGGAGGCATGCCGGAAGATGTTGACATGTGTGGGTCCGTCAGGCAATTTTCGTATTGGAATTCACAGACATATAATAAGATTACGATATGGTGAAATTGACTGATTCGTGACGATGAATGAAGGACTCGTAGTGTTGCCAGTAATAAAAAGTTGCACAAAAAGTGGTAACTGTAAACTAAAATTACGCATTGTTTATGAAATATTAGTGATTTTTTCGAGACTTTTAGTAATTGCAGATTTCCCCAAAATTTGGTTCCCAAAATATAATTATTTTATTAAGGAATAAGCTTTAAATTATTCTTCATTTTGTTAGCTTTCAGACGACACCAAAATTGTGTTTCTAAATTATAAACTTTTTTTTAATCATTACATGATACCTATTTTCACTTTTCGGAGCAAATCTTAATCATAAGACCTAGACATTAGTGGCCTTTAATAAAAAAAGTTATTCACGGTTTAACTTATTCAGTGTTTTGTCCTTTTCATACGCCGTGTAAATGTCAAATGTCAAAGCAAGACAAAACACTGTATAAGTTAAACCGTGAATAACTTTAGTAAGGCCGTAGTAATATACCGTGTAGTCATAAGGTACTAAATAAATAAATTTAGCCCACATCATTGTCTCCACTGAGAGTCACAGGCCTTTTATGGATATGGGTAAGATTGAGCCACACCTCATCAAGCTGGCTAAGTGCGGGTGGATGGGCGAAGATAATGAATAATTATACTTTGGGACACATACTGGCTATAAAAAAGACTTGATTATTAATTTAATTCAACTAACAGAAATACTTCCAGTGAAATTAAGTTATGTTATTACAACAGATAAATGCATCAATTTTTCGAAGCACACACACTGTTGTAGTTCAAGGCACAGGCTGAGCCAAACACAATTTTCACAATAGTAAACGTTTTTTAATGCGAGGTTGTAGACCAAATACAACCAACCTCTTTGCTACGAGTAAGTACTGGCGACAAGCACGCATTATTTTTTGTGTTTTTTTTTTAATATTTTTTTCTCCGAACAATGGAGAAAAGTTAAGTCAGTAATTGCTCTGATCTGATAGTTTCTTCAAGTTTTCTTCTGCTCAAGTTTTTCGGATATGCCCCATTTGACAGAATTTTCTCCCGCTGATATTTCAGCTATTGCCGACATCCATTATTATTATGGTATTTTCACGTCAAAGGTCGAAAGGCGCAAGAACCGCATATATTGCTGCCTTCCCCGACCGACGCCGACCATCCACGCGGAACTTTCAAAAAGGTAATAGAAGATTCTCCTTGACTATCAAAGAGTGCAACATCTCCACGAAGATTTGGACGACGTGCCGAGATGCGTCATGTCGGCATGGGTCCAAAGGAGGACCTCTGCCGACACCGAATTTTCCAAGAAAATTTTGTGGATGGAAGAGGCAACATTTAACAGAGATTGCACCACAAACTGCTGAAACCAGCACAAGTGGTGCCGTAAAAGCCAAATTCCAAATTAGAAAAATATCTCCTCATACCAAGTGAGGTTTTCTATTAACGTATGGCTAGGGCTCATAGACAACATAATCATAATAATTCATAATTTCTTTATTGCACACAAAATTTAAAGGAAAATTACATAAAAGACAAAACAGTGCACAACGGCGTACTTATCTCTAAATAGTCTTCTAGCAAACCGACAACATGCTGATTGGTCCTGTTAAGCTTTGAGGGGCCAACGTTTTCTGGCGCGTTTGCAGGAAGAGCATTGATTTTTTGACCTATATTGTCGGAAGAGGTAACAATCTGTGTAAGACAAGATCTGTACCTAAAAATGGATGGCTGCCCAGCCCATAACTACATGCCTGTGAGGACGTATTTGAAAGAACAATTCCCAAATCGCTGGATTGGTCGGCAAGGGCTGGTAGGATGGCCCCTTCGTTCGCCAGATATGACACCACTCGATAATTTTTATGGGGCACGATGAAACAAAAAAATATAATAATCAAAACGGAGGCAGATCTTCTAGATCTGTTTCTAAGTTGCGCTAACGCCATCCGAAACGACCCAAACATGGTTAGAAGAGCTACGCAGCAAATTGTGTTTCGCTCAGCATTGTGTCTTCAACAAAAAGGGGGACACTTCGAAAACCTAATGCTTAATATCTTTTATCTACACACGTATCATAAACCCTCTTTACTGCGTTCAAAAACCGCACGTTACGATCAGCATTATGTTAAACTACTTGGTAAAAACTCGTTTCGCATCTGGAAAACTACACATTATGGTCATTATGTGTAGTTTTTCTACATATAATTTCGAACGCCGACGCCCGTCTGCGTGAAGTTGGTACTAAAGAACAAGCTAAACAATTGCAGAACCACAATGCCGGTCAAACATGCGGTTCCTGAACACATCAGAGAGCTTATGATATGTGTGTAGATAAACTAGTGTATGTAACTGTACATAATTAGGCATTAAAACTCTCGAGTGATATTATTATGAAACGAGCCGAATCTCGAGTTTTAATGCCCTCCATTATGCAGCAGTCACATAAACTACTATATGATGTAATTACTCTCCTTATTTTCCTAGTATTTCCGTTCAACATAAATTATAATAAGGTATAATTATTGTAATTGTTTTATTATCTTGGCCCATTCAACCGCACTGAGCCAACTTGATTAGGTATGGCTCAATGTTACATATATGGGCATACGGGCCACCGGCCACGGCCACAAAACGCCGCTACCGGCATAGTTCCTGTAGTTTTCATATATTTTTATAAACACTGCCAAACGCCACTCGCGCTCTTCCCCACCTTAAGTCCATTATGATACGGCGCGCATGTGTTAAAAAAGTAGCAGCCTACGGCCAAAAGTGGCTGACGCACGCCTTAGCTTCCTTTGTGGTCGCTTCTAGCTTCTCGTGGCGGCGTTTGTGGCTGCGGCTGGAAGCCCATGTGTAGCTTAGACTTATGCCTTTTCGCATTCGGGGTGGTAGAGGTACAATTGGCCCACTTTTAGCTTGTTATTCAACACACAATTTTAAGTGAAAGGGGCCAGCCCATCGCCGCTGCTATGGAGTAACAATCAATCAATCTTACGCATATGTATAAAAGGCCTGTGTCTCTCACTGGGGACATTAATGTGGGCTACAGTTATTTATTTACTGCCTACTAAGTACTACGTTCTGTTGACAAATATTTTGCAATTTCAACCTAAATTTCCAGAACAACTTTGCTTTTCCTTGGAAAAAGAAAAACACTGGTAAGAAAAGGAGGTACATACTTAAGTAAAATTTTACCCATTTTAATATTAAAATGGCTATAAAAAAATGGGAGGGTGAAGTTTTTTTTTGTTGATGAATTTTGATGTGCACTTTATGAAGTTTATACTGTATTTATAATCCCATTGTGGGTAGCCTTAACACTTAACGGTAGCAATAATTTTTGTTTTGTGTCATCTTCCTTCTTCTATCTTCATCATGATGCGAGAAAGAAACGAGACAGACAGGTTTTCTTCAGGTACAGCGCCAACCACAGATTAAGTTAGTAGAGTTTCGTTTATCTGAGGCGCCAACTATTGGATTTAAAATATAACCTGCTTGAAAGTACCTATTTCAAAGTATGCTCATCTCAATCTCACAAAAATAACTAAAAATGGTTTCATCCCCTGAGTTGAACATGCCCTGAGTGGTAGTCTGTGATGAATAATTTATTGAATAATTTTTCATTCATTCAATCCCTTTATAGTCTGTGCATTCATCTTGTCACAGATTATGACGAGATGATATTTGCTTTCCAATTTCGACTTTCGTCAGATTCTTGTTAAAATCTTTCTATTTTTGTTGTTTAAAAACTTTCGTCTGGACGATAATAAGTTGGTTTATTTCGTGATACATTCGCTCGATCATCAACTTGCTAATAATTGCGACTCAAATTATATCAAACAAGTGCTGAAATGTCAAAATTTTCGTGGATCCTTGCCAGATGATCCCCGAGATAATAATTTTGGAATGAATACAAATCCATGTGTTTGTGGGAGTTCTGAAGTTCTGAACAAATCTTAAATTACCTAGATTAAAAACCAGTTGCTGCACTTTAGTGCTGGATGACTGTAACATAACATAACCGAGGAATTAGGTAAGTCGTGGACGGACAGATTATTTTCTTTTGTTGTTGCGTATTGTGACATATTTTTTACGGAATCTTTAGAATTCTGGATTGTCCATTCCCTGAAGTACTAAGAGATAAGGCAGCTGGAAGTAACTGTAAATCTTTAAAGACATGAGATAAATATTTGTAAATATACTTACTCCACCCACATACCATTTGAAATAGACTTCATATTTCACCACAGAAAAACACTTTTTGCCCACTAATTTCCATTAACTTACCTATTAACTTACCTACATACATACATATATATACATACTAGTCAAACATGAAATGAATATGTATATCAAAAATAATAATGACTGTCATAACCTGAAATAAAATTAAAAAAATATATAATTGCAGGCACATTGCAGGAGCCAGAAGTTGGCGATGAGCTCACCCCCGCCGGTGCAGTTGGAGGTGGAGGTGGATGATGACTCCTCGATGGAGGACGACCCTCCCACAGTTATACTGCCTGCTGATAGGTAAAGATTAGATAGATATTTATTATATACTAGCTGACCCGCTCTCGCTTCACTGCGGGTAGCTCTACCCCTACTTTACCCTTACCTATCCCTACCCTAACCTACCCCTACCCCTAACCAACCCCTACCCAACCCCTACCCTACCCTACCCCTACCCATCCACTACCCTACCCCTACCCTTCCCCTACCCTTCCCCTACCCTACCCTACCCCTAACCAACCCCTACCCAACCCCTACCCTACCCTACCCCTACCCAACCATTACCCTACCCCTACCCTACCCTACCCCTGCCCTACCCTACCCTACCCCTACCCTACCCCTACCCTTACCCCTACCCTACCCTACCCTTCCCCTGCCCTACCCCTACCCTACCCCTACCCTACCCTACCCATACCCTATCCTACCCTACTTTTAAACCTTCCCTGGTCTACAACAAACATTTCAAAACCAAAATCAGCTAAATCGGCCCAGCCGTTCTCGAGTTTTAGCGAGACTAACAAACAGCGATTCATTTTTATATATATAGATATTCTATTCTGTATGAGTATGGGTTTTATGAGTAGTGCCGCACTGCTTGTGCCTGCTTGTATCCTTTGCATACTCATTAAATACAACTATTGTAACTCCTACAACAGCTTATTATAATAGTTGCGGGCATGGGCTAGCCTAGAGTATCGGTTTTCCTGGACTTTTTTCATTCCCGGGTCCCAGGAACAAAAATTTCCAACAACTGGGAAATAATAAAAGTACATTAAGTTTGCTATTACTACCAGAACTGATATTTAGAAGTTATTTAGCTAATATCTGTCATTTATTTATCTCAAAAGTAGTTTTCAAAACATATTTTACATATCAGACTGCTTCGCAAATTTGATTATTTGATTGATTGATTAAAGATTGTTGTTGAAATTAAGCTACTAACATGGAAAAACTATCTCTGTGTTGATGTGGCCATGAACTGGAAATCATTAAGCTCTTCTGAAGATTTAGCTAAAGGTACAATATTTTTGTCAATCAGTCTGAAAAAATGAATGAAGTAATAAAAAGGGCTGCTACTCTGTTACTAATGGTGTGTCAGACACTCAAAAACACTTTTCGTGATGGGCTCAGACACACATTCAAGTAGATAAAGGCCAAAATATTTCTTGAAAGTTTTATTAAAATAGTAAAAAGTAGTAGTACTTTTACTATTACTATATAAGTTTAAAAAAAATAATCGGTCAAGTGCCGGTCGGACTCGCACACAAAGAGTTCCATACCATCGTGCAAGAAAACTTATGCTCTAAAAATAATAAAAGAAAAAGAAAAGAAAATGATATTTATGTCTGAATGTGGATTCGAACCCAGAACTTACAGATTGCACAACCAATAATGAAAACAGTTGCGTCGCCACAACCATGTGATTATCCAGGAAATCTATGATCTAATTTATTATTATCGCGGTATTGTTATTTATAAAATCTCATGTTGTTCATTATTTGTTGCTGTAGCGGCAACAGAAATTCACATTCTTTGAAAATTTCAACTCTCTACCTCAAGGATGGCCAATAGATTTTCCAGTTGAGCAACATTTCTTAGGTTTCGGGGGCAAGTATTTAAACATAATATTTTTGAATTGAATATATTTAATAATACATTTTATTTTAACGAGTCCTGAATAATAAAACTAGCAATTTTTATATGTTTGCCAGTAAGGATCACTGTTATTACTTTATAACTTATTATTATTGATAATTTTATATATATCTCTTTCCCAACGAAGCTGGTTATTTTTCTATGGAGCCTGAACATTCTCCTGTATGCACAAAAAACGGTCCTACAAAAACTAAATAATAATAAGAAAAATGTAATTAAACAAAAACAATTGTGCCATCGATGACTATAAGAGGTACCGCGAAATTTTCAATTATTTGCAGGCACAATAAAACACGTCTCTTGTACGGGGAACCATGGGCGTACCCGGGTAGGGGCAGGGGGGGGCTGCCCCCCCCTAGCAGATAAAATAAACGTCAACGTTTTTTGTTTCAATATACCTGACCGACCATCTTCTCGAAACAGGTATGAGCTGCCCCCCCCCCCTAGCTGAAATCCTGGGTACGCCCTTGCGGGGAACCCCTTTAATTTATAAAATCTCGTGTAGTTCATAACTTGTTGCAGAAGCGGCATCAGAAATACAGTCTGGGGTACGAAACTCTAAAAAGGCAAAATGTGCTAGGCGGCCGACCGAAGTGCCGGCGGGCAAATTCAAATGCCACGGTGGGCCACATCGTGGCCCGCGTGCCTGGGTTTGGCCAGCCTTGCTGCACCTATTCAGTTCATGAGATAAAGCCCGCTGACGGACGGACGGAAGATTAGAAGGCTTAGCAATAGAGTCTGGCACCCTCAGGGTACGGAACCCTATAAAAGACTTATCCGAATATCTAAAAGTTTTCGTTAATTTAACCAAGGTTTATTGATTTTTTGGAGTACCTAATCATATTATCGGGAGTTCCCGGGAACCGGCAAATTTTTTCCCGGGTTCGGGAATGACTCATTTCCCTAGGCTAGCCCCGTGTCAAGCAAAATTACTATTGAATAACTACGCCGAAGCTATGGTGTTAGTTAAGAAGGATTCCTCACGATGTTTTCCATCACCTTAAGAACTTCTGTATTATGCTCTTAAGGCTGGGCACTACCACTCGCTGGGGCGGTAACTTAGAATTTCACCTTCAACTTACTTTTAGGGGAATATGCATTCAAATGTTAAACGCCTAAGACTAACAGAGTAGCATAACTTAATATATTTATAACGATTAAATAAATAACAAGTAGGTACATAAATTTAAATCGGGTGCAAATTTGTCATAAAATAATTGTGATCAACATATTTTGTGATAACTTCGGAAGACTTTTCTATCGAGCAAAAATAATCAAGTTCTTAAGATAAATTCTTATCTCATTGGTTCATGGTCAGCCCCAGGATTCGAACCAGTGTGAAATTTAAGTGGGAAATCACTGGACCAGAGAAAAAAAAATCATGATTGTGATAAGACTTCATCATAATAAACAATGACTAACTAGCATTTGCTAGTACATACATGTTGTTAACTTCACAGGGTGACCCCCTTTGAAGTCAACAAAGTAATTCTAGTCATTGTTTATTATCTTCAAGTTATTTTAATCAATCTACTAAACTTTATGCGATAAGGCAGTTTTACGCAGAAATGCTTGCAATGAGCTGTTAGTAGGAATTTAATCTCTACAGTGGTAATTTGTTTTATAACGTAAATAAAAAAATATATTTCAAAAATGATGAGAGACTGGCTAAGTGTATTGTGTTGCTATCAAAATCAAGAGGACTTAAAAAATAACAATCTAGTTATCTGCAAAGGCTATGATGAAGAATATTTAAAAAAGTTAGTAAGTACCTTACCTATAAATCGGTTGGCTTATTGACTGATAATATAGCAAGCCCAAATAGGACATATTGTTAAGAGATTTTAAGAATTTTAAGATTTAAGAATTTTAAGGCAATGAAGAGCAATTAGCAAGTTCGTCGCCGACTGCAACTGCAGACGACGATGAGCGACACAGCGAGCGTACAGATTTCCTAAGGTTCTGTCTCTCTCTCTCTCTCTCTCTCTCTCTCTCTCTCTCTCTCTCTCTCTCTCTCTCTCTCTCTCTCTCTCTCTCTCTCTCTCTCTCTCTCTCTCTCTCTCTCTCTCTCTCTCTTTTTCTTACTCTCTCCCCCATATATATCTCCCTTGTACCCATGGGCCGTTTCCCCCTCCAGGCATATATAGCGCATGCCAAGCAGCAACGAAGCTATATAGAAGCTGTATATTACATTTATTATCCCAAGGTATTATTTTATTAATATTATTATTATTATTGATATATTATATATTATTAATATTATTATAGATAATTTTAAAACTAAAAGCAGCTGTCATTTTGGCTGTATAAAGGGTAAGAATGCTCTTATAGAGCCCCAAATTTTGCAGCCTTTGGCGTTATAGAGGCTGTTATTCGATGTAAAAAGAAACTATTGGCTGTATTAGAGCTATTATTTGGTGTAAAAGGAAACCATTGGCTATATTAGAGCTGTTATTTGGTGTAAAAGAAAACCATTAGTTGTATTATAGCTGTTATTTATTATTATTGTATATATGTATTAGAGCTTGTACTTGGTGTAAAAAGAGATAATGTGCTGTATTATAGCTGTTTTTCGGTGTAAAAAGAAACCATTAGGCTTAATTCGGTATAAAATCAAACCAACACTCAACTTTAAAAACAAGGCTGTTTTTATCTATTGTAAGCTCTTTTGTAAGAATAAATAGGAAACCCGATGCATAAAGTGATAGCGACTATTTGTAAATCTAGTGCCAAATATATATATGTGATGTATGAGGGTACGATAATCACCTACAGCGAGAAAGCTAAGAATCTTGGGGTTATGTTTGATAACTTGCTGTCCTGGTCGCCCCATGTTTGTGAGGTCAGCAGACGAGTCTTTGCGTCATTTTACTCCCTACGGAGATTGCAGTACTTCCTGCCGCGGCAGACTAAAATCACCCTTGTTCAGTCCCTTCTACTACCTTTAATAGACTACGCGGATGCTTGTTGGGTCAGTGCGAACGAAGAACAACTGAATAAACTCGAGCGACTCCAAAACCTTGGGATTCGGTTTGTCTACGGGCTGCGCAAGTACGACCATGTCTCCCAGTATCGCAAGGAGCTGGGATGGCTTCCGATCCGTCTTCGCCGTGATATGCACATTCTCTCTTATCTATTCAATATTTTGCGAAATCACCGCTACCCCACATATCTTCGAGAACGTTTTGAATTTCTTTTCCCCAGGGATAGTAATCGGAGATCCCACACGGTGTCTCTCCTGTCAACTCCTCGGCATAAAACTGCCGCCTACAAACACTCTTTTAGGTTAAGGGCAATCCGACTGTGGAACGCACTTCCCTGCACTATTAGGGATAGTCCCTCAATTTTCACTTTTAAGAGAAGATTGAAAGCGTATTTCCTTTCTCTTTCGTAATTAGTATCATATTTATGTAAGTATATGTATGATATTTTGTAGTTTATATATGTGCATGCTGTCTAGTGTATTATATAGTTGAGATATATATATATATATTTTATTAGGTATATTTTATTTATATTTTAAAAGTAATTTTCGTACGTATGTATACTGTTTTATTGCGCACTAGGACTGTCCTTTTTCACAAACACTCCTGTCTTGCCTAGGTTTGCTGGAAGAAATCTCTTTTTAGAGATAAGCTCGCCTTTGCCTATAAAATTTATTGTAACTGTCTGTGTATCTATGTTTTCTGTGCAATAAAGAATATGAATATGAATATATATATTATTATTATATTATTATTATCATTATATTTTTTTTTGTGAGCGAACCAACAGGATGCACGGTTATGACAGACTTATCAGATAAAATTAATTATGAATAGGTTCCAATTACAGGTTCGCATTAAATTTACAATATAAAACTTGACAACACAACATAAAACATGCAATTATTAGGATTGGGATTGAGCTTATATCTATTACAATTTGTCGCATTGTCAATATGACACACATTATATTACATTATTGGCTTATTAATGTTTTGGTTATAAGATTTTTAAAAGCGAATTGAGATAAATTAAAAATATCAACATCTCTATATAACTTATTTTTAATATTCACTATTCTGTCTATCGTATTATTTTGTCCACAATTTTAACGGTGAAATGGGATATGGAAAAGTGTTTTAATCCTGGTTGGCGGTCTTGGTACTCTAAACTTAATATGATACAGCAACTCAGGGCAGTCCGTCAAACCTTTTACAATTTCATATATGAACATCATGTCAGCTATAGTGCGTCTGTTCTCCGCTGATATTATTTTATGACGCTTGGCACTTCCAATAATGTCAGAACTCGATAACCTGTTGCGGAAATTCAAGTGCATCAAGAACCTGTTCCGAATGCTCTCTATCCTAGACGAATGAACATCATACATAGGGTTCCACACCATGGAGCAGTACTCCACATGGCTGCGAACAAAGGCAAAATAAAACATTTTAACCGTAGTCTTTTTTGAATTCCCTAGACAAAGTACATTCCTCAGTACAAATCCAAGCATTCGGTATGATTTTTGTATAATATGGTCATAATGTCTGTTGAAAGAGAGCTCTGGATCCAATAGCACACCTAAATCCTTAAACAATTCTATTATCTGGATCAGGATTTAATTTTATAAGGACCAATAAATATAATTCGGCGTCAACATTGACGAGCAGCTTGATATTTATTGTTGACCTATATGACATTTTCGGCATAACTTTCACGCCCTATCACAATAATCAAGAAATAATAAATTTAAATATCAAATATTGTTTGTTATTGAGCTTAAAATAATACAATATATTTTAAATAGTGGCTACGACGGCAAAATCATTATTATTTGACTTGTTAATTATGATACGACTTTAGTAAAGCCCAAATAAGGTCAAGTATTTCTAGAATTATCTTTTCAAATATATTTTCATTCATTCAAAAATGGCGAAAATTTCTTAAACCGCCTTAAAGATATTTGGAGACCATTATTGTCTCAGTAGCTGTACTACGTAATTAATGGAGTCTATAATACAGCTTTTGGCTTTTAATCAGCTTTTTAAGAGTGTAGAGTTATGCCATAAGAATAGTTTTAGAACGGAGTACGTATATGCCATTGTACAGCAACTGGTTTCCAGTGATACTATTATAAATTTATAACCTTTAAAGGGCTGTAATAAGTAAGTGATAGCATGCACAATACAGCCCATCGACAGCTTCAGGGATAAAAGTAGGCTTAAGGTATCACACACACAACACTTAAAGTGTAGTGTAGTGTTGGAATATTCTGATGAAACACCTTAAGCCTACGCGGATTCCATTATAATGACTTTATACAGCTTGAGCTATATAATAAGTCACAAATTACTTTATTCAGCTCAAAGCTTTTCTTACACTCTCTTGAGTCTCATATAGTAGGTTCTGAATGGGCTAGTTTATGGGTGTTGACGACACTTCCATGCTGCTTGGGATAGTTCTGTTCCCCCACATTCCCGCGCCAACACGCCCCGCGGGGCGGCATGCTACGGGCACATATGTAGTTATATAGCGCAGGGGCTCCCAAAGTGTGCGCCGCACCGTAGAGAGTAAACAACCTTACCTCACCAATCAACGGAAACTAAACTTTAGTATTCGGGCTACAAAATTATTGGAGAAGATTTCGGCGTTTAGGAAAAAACTGCAGTTGTGTGTGTGTTTTTTTTATAAAGATGGCGGTCGAGATTGCTTCCCGTAAAGTCAAGTACTTGATGTCTCTTTTCACGGAACACTAATGTCACAGGGATTTATAAAAATTTGCGTGCATCCAAGATCCTTTCTATGCACCAGCTCCGCCAGAATTCACTTCGGCAGAGGAAGAGGGTTTTATTGGGCTTTCTTGCAGCCACAAGATGTAACTTTGGCGGAGTTTTGGAATTAATATCCAACTTTGTGTTCAAATGTTTCCAAGGGAATCATATTCCTAGAGCTAGGAATGTGATTCCCTTGGCTATATCTTTTATAGAGCAAATATCATCTTATTACAGAGAGTAGTGGCGTGAAGCTGATTCAAAAAACTACAGACAGATTTCCCTACTCTCGGTTCTTTCGAAAATATTCGAAAAAATTATGAAATCAAGGCTGGTAGATCACCTCAGTTGTAGAGACATAATTAACAGTCGTCAATTTGGATATCGGCAGGGAATCGGTACTAGTGAGGCTATGAACACATTGGTGGAGGATCTACTGCGGGAGTTAAACATTAAAAAAAGGGTAGCGGGTCTCTTCTTGGACTTAAGTTCGGCATTTGACACGGTTGATCATGACATATTGTTAGCAAAACTTGAGCATTATGGCATTAGGAACCAGGCCCACAATCTTTTCAGATCTTACTTGTCAAACAGGAGGCAGTTTGTGGAGATCAAAAGCGTAGTTGATGACACAACTGAGAAGAGCATTAGATCTAAGTTTGTCAAGATTTTGCAGGGAGTGCCGCAGGGATCTATATTAGGGCCTATTCTATTTATTATCTTCATAAATGATCTTATTTCTTATATGTCGAACGTTGAACATGGTCTCCGGCTCGTGCTCTTTGCGGATGACACTAATGCCATTATTTCTGGATCGAATTTGTCTGAGCTTAGTTATAGAGTTGATTGTGCTACAGTTAAATTTAAGAATTGGTTTAATGCTAATTACTTGACTCTGAATGTACACAAAACAAGCCTTATCCTATTTAGAACCACTACTAGAGTAAATGATAGTATAAATGTGTCAATAGAGGGCCAGCAAATTTCGTCGGTCATGACCACCAAATTTTTAGGTGTCACCATAGATGCCGACTTAATTTGGAATTACGCCCATTTTCAAATCGGTCATCAATAAATTAACCTCTGATCACTCTGGTCAGATAGGTATATTCAATATTAAAATAAAAAAGGACCAAAAAGAGGATATTACATTTGTGCCCGTTAGTGACACTCGGCTTGAACACTACAGGAATAATATTTTAGATAAACTATGGGAAATACCATACAGTGACGATCCAAATTTGTTGTACAACTCAGTATTTAACCTTGTCAAAAATGAATATGATACGGTATTTAAATCAAAAACTATAAAAGTTAATAACAAAGCTTTGTTTAGTGATTGGGCGACAGTTGGAATTCATAGGAGCAGACGAAGATTATATGAACTCTATGAAGAGAAATCATATAACAAAAATACGGCCTTTCTAGATTATGTTCGTAGTTATTCAAAAATGTTTAAACGCGTTTGTGCCGTAGCTAAATCTAATTTCATTAAAAACAAAATTGAATCTAGTAGCAATGTAATGAAAACGACTTGGCAAATTATAAACAGAGAGACTGAAAAGGCCAAAGCTACACATAATAACTTCAAGCTTAAGATAGATAATCAATTGCTAAGTACAGACCTAGAAGTAGCAAAAGCTTTCGAAAATTTCTTTACGGACATTCCAGTTTCAACAACCAAGTCTTTAAATTCATCTCCCGCTGCTGCTGAATCTATACTTGAACAAAACTTTGAGGAATGTAAAACAGATTTTAAATTTAGGCACGTAAATAATGAAGACATTGTAAAAGCGTTTAAATCCCTGGAAATGAAAAAGACAGCTGACGCCCATGGTCTATCAGTAAAAATTATTAGTTCCATTGTAGATTGTATTGCACCTCACCTTTGTTGTATATTTAATCAATGTATAGATAATGGTGTGTTTCCTGACTTGATGAAACTAAGTAAAGTTATACCTTTATTCAAAGCTGGTAGTACATCAGACCCCACCAATTTTAGACCCATATCGATACTACCAAAGCTTAGCAAAATATTTGAAAAACTCATACTTAATCAATTGCAAAGTCATTTTTATCTCAATAATTTAATTCATATTGCTCAGTTTGGTTTCACAAAGGGTCGTTCAACAGCCGATGCTGGTGTTGAACTAATCGACAATATTTTTGATGCCTGGGAAGACGCAATGGATGCAATAGGTGTCTTCTGCGATCTATCCAAGGCTTTTGATTGCGTCCATCATGACACTCTTGTCAGGAAGTTACGCCATTATGGTGTAAAAGATCAGGCACTTGGCCTTCTGGAGTCATATCTAACAGATAGGGTTCAGATGGTCGATGTTAATGGGAAAAGATCACCTGGGTCTTCAATAAGTATGGGCGTACCGCAAGGTTCAATTCTTGGTCCTTTCTTGTTTTTAGTATATATTAATGATTTACCTTACCTTGTTAAAGCAAAACATGGGTTAGTATTGTTTGCCGATGATACTTCTTTGATATTTAAAGTTAAAAGACAGCAATCAAATTATGACGAGGTAAACAATGCTATCTCTAGTATAGTGAACTGGTTTACTGTTAACAATTTATTACTTAATGAAAAGAAAACTAAATGTATTAAATTCGTGTTACCCAATGTGAACCCGGTAACTACAGACATATTTATAAAAGGACAGAGATTGGACCTTGTGCAGTCGACTGTCTTTTTGGGCATTACTTTAGACGCCAAACTACAATGGGATCCTCATATAAATAAATTGTCGAACAGACTGAGTTCGGCAGCGTTCGCAGTTAAAAAAATTAGAGCTCTTACCGACGTAGACACCGCTAGACTAGTCTACTTTAGTTACTTTCATAGTCTAATGACCTATGGTATTTTATTGTGGGGTCACGCTGCGAATGCTAATAGTATATTTATTCTGCAGAAACGGGCTGTTCGTGCAATTTATAGATTAGGGCCTAGAGTGTCACTGAGGGAAAAGTTTAAAGAAATCAATATTCTGACATTTGTGTCTCAATATATCTATGACAATCTTGTGTATGTAAAAAGAAATATAACTAATTTTCAGAAGTACAGTGATATACACAATTTTAATACTAGAAATAAAGACAAGTTGGTTGCTTATGTAAGCCGACTACATAAAATTAGTAATTCTTTTAAAGGCAATTGTATACGCTATTACAATAAGGTCCCTACTGATATTAAAAACTTACCTTTAGACAAGTTTAAAATAATAATAAAACAGAAATTGTATAAAAAAGGTTACTACAGGATATCTGATTACTTAGAGGACAGATGTCCATGGGAATAGATTGTTTGAGTAACAGGCTGTTTCGATATATAATTAGCATTCATTTTGTAATTTGACAATATTTTATTTAAAAAAGGAAACGCAAAAGATGCGACGACTGTGGAGTTTCTTCGGTGAGCTCTTCTCCACAGATTCCGCCATTGTGTTAGTGAACTCACCCAAAAAAATGTAATGACGGATCTAAGTGATGTAACAACATCCTATGGAAATAAATGATTTTTGATTTTGATTTTTGATTTTTGAAGGCAGAGCTAGAGTCAGTTACGGATTCCATCGGTTCTGCATGTTACGCCTTATCAAGTTTAAGAGATGAACTTACTACCGATCAACTGAAAATGGTCTATTATGCTTTGGTAGAGTCCAAACTAAGATACAGTATAGCGCTGTGGGGGGGCAGTTATCAGCAAAATCTCAAGAAGGCCTTCGTTGCGCAGAAGAGAGCTATACGTATTATCGAGCGTATTCCGCCTTGGGAATCATGTATGCCAAGTTTTAAGAAACTCAACATTTTGACGGTACCGAGCCTATATATTTTGGTAGTGCTTACCAGACTTGTAAAAAACCAAAATGGTGAAACAGATTAACAGAGGATTATAAGAGTAGGAACTAGAAGGAAAGACCTTACTTTTGATATAGTTCCTAAGTTAGATATAGTTTCACATTGTGCTTATTATCAAGCAATTAAATTTTTTAACAAGTTGCCTACTGAGTTAAAAACAATTCAATCTATTGACGTATTTATAGTAAGATTACAACAGATTTTGTTAGAAAAGTGCTGCTACTCTCTAGATGAATTTTGAAGGTGACATAACTAGTTTGATTTTGTTGTATTGTTATTGACATTTGAATTTATGAATTGACTTGTAAGGATTATTATTTGAAATGATTGTTGGATTTTATTTTATTTCTTGTTATATGACTATTTAATTTTTGTATAATTAATGTGACAGTGATTTAAACTTATTTCGAACACAATGTATTTTGTTTACGAATAAACGATAATAATAATAATAATAATAGATGAAGCCTTATACCATGCCTTGACCTCAAGCTCAGACCAGAGCCACACATCACATGGATTAACCCTATATTTTGCAACGTGGTTAATGTATCTGTCACCGTAAGCTTGTCAAGACCGTTAGTTTATAATCTAATGTTTTTTTTCTCTTTAGTTAACAAACTATCGATAAATTGTAAACTGTACCGTACTGCTTACGATATGACGCGTTAGTTTATAATAAATCCATTGAATTGTGTACTGGTTTAAACTTGAATTGCAAAGGAAATACCAGGGCAAACACTGCGGTAGCTTAGGTGCAGACTAGAGGGGGCGAGCGCAGCGAAATCCCCGAATAGTCTTCTTGTTAGGTTGACATGCAAGAACAAAATAAACGTAAATTCTAAACCCTGTCGGTCTGGTTTGCAATTTGTCGATAGTTTACGAAATAACGGTTTTGACAATCTTACCTAATGGTTTTGACAATCTTACGGTGAAACTAGCTGATGCCCGCAACTTCATTTGCGTGTTCCTAGGAATTATCATTAACCGAGATAACGTTACCCTCCGTCTGGTGCAGTCGGATAAAAAGTATACTACTTATATGTTAATCTAGCTCATAAACTACCTCTGTGCTAAATTTCATTCAAATACGTTCAGCCGTTTTAGCTTGATTGAGTCACAAACACACAAATATCACACACATATATACATAGTCAGGTCATAAGTTCTGTCACATGTGCAATATGAAATAATTTAGACATGTTTATTATTTATGTAAACATTTATATAGCAAAATGAACTTAATAAAACATAGATTCTTATGGTAATAAAGTTTATTCAAAATGACCCCCGCGATTTTGAATACAGGCCTTTATTCTGCGCGGCCAGTCGTCTATCGCAGCACGAACGAGGTCCATGTCAATATCGGCGGCTGCCTTAATCAAGGATGCCTTGAGTGACTCCAAATCAGGATGAGGCTTTGAGCAGGCCTTTTCCTCCAAGTGTTGCCATATCTTGTAATCTAACGGACTCAAATCTGGACTGGAGGAGGGCCAGTCTTTGTGCCGGATGAAGTCGATTTCACGCGCCGCCAGCCAGTCTTGTGTGCTTTTCGCTCTATGAGCCGGCGCAGAATCTTGTTGGAATACCCAGTGCCTGTTATTAAACATGGTATGAGAAACAGGTTCCACAAGGTTCTTGAGGACTGTATTTTGATACACAACTGCGTTCGTTTTTACGCCTTTCTCACAAAAATGTACCTCAGTTAAGCCCCAATAAGAGACTCCCAACCAAACCATGAGCGAGGATGGAAAATGACCTCGTTGGACACGCGGAATACGGTTGCTCGCTTCTTCACTGCTGTGTGCGTACACCTTATCATTTTGTTTGTTGTAGCTCTCTTCCACGGTGAAAATTTTTTCATCCAAAAAAAGAATTTCCCGATGCTTTTTTCCCGCGTACCGCTTCAACAAAGCGCGGCATCTCTTCAGTCTCAGGTCCATTAAACGAGCGTCCAAACGATGTCCTGTTTTTCTTCGATATGCCCTAAGCCCTAAGTCTTCATTTAACACCCTTTTCACCGTGGTCCTGCTTAACCCCATCTGAAGGGCCAACAGTTTCTGCTTACGTATGGGATTTCTTTGAATTCGCGCCTTCACAGCTTTTATCACTGCTGGAGTCCAAACAGAGCGAGGGCGACCACTTCTTGACCTGTCATCTACACAAGAGTCTTCATTGTTTCGTTTTATGGTACGATAAACGAATCTTTTGGTTATATTCAAATTTTTCAGTAAGTCGAAAATCTGAATTGGCGCGTTACCGCAACGATGCAACGCAATAACTGCGACACGGTCTTCTTTAAGTGTCCACTCCATATTTATAAATGAGGAAAATTCTAAAAAGTACACATTTTTATTTTCATGAAAACTTCGAAATTCGAATTCAATACACTTTTTTTGTGGCCAGCGTTCTAAATTCAAAAGTTTTTATTGTGTGACAGAACTTATGACCTGACTGTGTAATATTAGTTAGATAAATCTCTATGTTTAATTCAAAGTTCTGACTTATTAACTGATTGACTGATATGTCAACACACGGCCTAAACCGCTGGTCCTAGAGACAGCTCTGTACTGTCCTTATATAGCGTAGGGTGGCAATAAGAAGGGATTTGGCAAAATGCATCCCCTAAGGGGGGGGGGGGGGCATGGGGGATTGAAGTTGGTATGAACATCAAAAATAGCGGCACGTGATTGGCTGAAATTAGTTTAACAAGTACAAGTTGTCGCAGCTAATTTTGGGGAACCCAGCGTTAGTTTAATATTGGGTGCTTTACCTATGAAATTAGCGAACTTTTCTTACAGATTCAGGAGTTCATAATTCGAGTAATTCAATAGCTATTTCCAGTTTTTTTTTTATTGTTTTAAAATTAATTTCAATATTTTACATCTACTTATTAAATATTCTTTTAATTTTTAGTTTGATAACTAAAATGTTGTCTTCAAAATCAGTGCCTCCTAAATGTCATCCATTTTCATGATAATATTCGTAACATTTTTTTACAGCTGACACTTTAAAAAAAATATATAAAATTTTCTGTTAGCTAAATGTTGTCTCATTCATACACACAAAGTTTATAAAATTAGGATCTGTCATTCCTAAAAAAAATACAAAATTGTTTGTACTGAAAATTGAGTTAACTTCAATTTCTCCATACAAAACGCCAATTTCATGAGTAAGGACCTAATATTATAGTATCTGTGGTAATAGGCATGTCGTAGGAAGATGACTAACAGACCCAGCCTCAAAGGCGGATGCGTAACATAAGCCACTGTAGATGCGAGATCGCAGTTAGGGCTGCTTTGTCATCATGAGATCATCCTGGCATCTCGCCAGCTCATTACACTTGCCCTGCGGAATTTGTTCACCTCTATGCTGAGACTGTTAAGGTTACGCTGTTGTTGCAAAGTAAGGGCGATAGACACCACGTGCTAATGCCTAGACCATGTACGGAGAACGTTACCGTACTGGTCTATAAAATAGTGCTTCTTTACAGGTTTATATAGAGTATAGATAATAGTGCCTGGCCATCAAAATATACCTGCTGGCCTTTAAGGATGCAACATTGCCGTATGCGAGTAAAATAAAGCGCGGAATTCGTTTAAGAGAAATAAAATATGGCTAGTATTTAATTGCACATCAAAAATACTGATTTTCACAGCAAAAAAAGGATCTTGGTGATAAACACTTTTTATGCTTTAAGTATTTTTGTTGTTCTTACATGTTCGACCTAATACGAAGGATAAAGGGGGCTTCGCTTTGCTCACCCCCTTTACCCTTCACCTAAGCTACCGCAGCATTTTGCCCTGATATTTGCTGTGAAATGCAGTATTATTGAAGTGCAGTTTAATATTTCCCTAAAAATAATAGGTAATTTAGGGAAAACATATTTAGGGTTGAAGTAGCCCCTAACTATGTAAGGGATCGCGATTCGCGCTGTTAACTGTTCACTGTAGCTTGAAAGCACCCTAACTATTCTGCCCTAAAAACTGTCACTTTTCTACGCGCGTTACATAAGGAAGTATTTGTAAGGAGGTAGATACCCCATTAAAAAGCAATAAAACAAGGTAGTCGTGATTACACTTGCTAATGATAATGTTGAGATTGATTGATGTTCAACTATACCGACACGATGTTTGCCAAGTTGGAAGTAACGATCGCGTGGTTTAGATTACAAAATGATATACGTATCGAAGTGCCTTCTACTGTTCACGACCTCTGTGGCATAGCGGACGATGTTCTGCCTCATAATCGACGGTTTCCGGGTTTGAGTCCGGCCGGTTCAATGATGACCCAAATAGGTTTCATTAGATAGATATCTTATGGGTATTTAAATAGGATATGATAACATTATAAACGGAAAGTCCAGATAACCGGAGTAATCCGGAAAGGTTAAGCTTCTCATGCGAAGTCACAAGGTCAAAAATGTCCTTGGGGGTTACCACATTCTATAGAGCGATTCATTTTAGTAAAATTACCATGACAGTCTTGAAACAAGTCTTGGTATTAGGTAAATTAAGCCCATTAAGGCGTATTGGAATGGAAATGGTTGCCATGGTGGGTAATGTTCTTGTTTTGATAACGAACTGAATCATTAAAAAAAAAATGGTAAAAATAAAATATAATAATATAAAAACTATTTTGTTATAACATGTGTACGATTACAATCTTTCTAATCTATCCAACATCTCAATCTTTCTGATACAACATATTCAAATTTGAACATTATATGAATTATTTCCACTTTATTAGGTCACTGTTACACCTATTGTTCTTCAAACTTAAGACAATATGGGTCAATGTCGATACTACCTACCGTTCCCACACCATTGTCGACTTAACTCCAACAACATAGCACCCCACGGTGCAAACACAAATCATCAATGCACTTGATCTTCAATAGATCGACATATTTTTTATAAATAGCCGTCGGCTAAGTGGCGTAATGCCAAAAGTTCGTTCAGTGCAATGTTTTGTTTCGACGCGGCAACATATGACTCGAACATTCTCTTCCTTTTATCTTTTGTCATACTCGAGGCCTGTGGGGCCTCGGTGGAGACATAAATAGGCTACAGTTAATTTAATTTGTTTCTTGTCTAAATGAGTGGCAAACTTAACAGGTTCACCCAGCCAGCCAGAGCCGAGGAGGTTATCGCGCTATGGCGAGCGAAATGGGACGAGGGGGTGCTCTCTGCCGCCCACTTCCTGGACCATTGGAGGGTGATTGTGCCGAGGCTGTACTCGCCTCAACCGAACAGGACTTGTCTGGGTGAGTGAGCGCTTCTTTGGATGTAACAGATCTAAGGGCGACTTGCACCAGACTAAATACAGTTTAAACACAACTCAGTACAACACGGTAAAGATTCGTAGTCAAGCACGGCCCTTCCTGTCAGTAGTGTTGCCAGAGGTCCTGTATTTCCCGGGACTTGGTGTATTTTATGTATATTTTGAAATGTCCCGGCGGGAAATGCTTTTTCCCCTATTTTAAGGAGCGAATGGCTGGACTAAGTGCTGAGGCAAAGGAACAATAAAATTATATTAAAACTAACTCAATCTTCATTAAAATACAATAATTGATTATACAGTTTGAAAACTCTTTTATTGTCACGAGAAAAAATCGGGACTCCCGTAATTTTTCCCTTTTTCGGCTTTAGTCCCTTACAGACAAATAACATCTGGCAACCCTATGTCAGCCAGGTTCCCTCTTAACATAGCCGTGTTGTGTTTAAACTCTATTTAGCTGTCAAAAGTCGGCCTAAGATCCGGATGCACAACCCAGAGCTTAAAGTTTGACGCACACCCAAAAGGCATGCTGCCGCTGTCTCTAGCCCGGGAAAGACAGCACCAGTTAAGCGACACTTTATTTGATAAGCATTCTGTGCGGTTCGTTCGGTCGTGAACTCATAGAGCCTAGCTGAGTAAGTTCCTGCGGTAGTGAAGCGGTGCGGGAGGGGTGACATGCTATGTCCGCAGATGTCTCGCATACAAACATCGTGGAAATTAAGACATATCACTCCCGCAGAATCTTACCTACTAGGTTATGCGCTATGCTTTTAACTATACAGTTAAACCTCTAGCTCTTGGAACTTATATTATTCCAGTATAATCTCTAGTTGAACCAAGTCTCTGTCGAAGCTTCGCATTTGCTATGTGCGTTGGGTGAGGTTACACTTATTTAGCGCGATAGTTACTGGCAGCAGTATGTTGTCTGTACTCGTTCTGGCAGCTTATGTATTATAATAAACTTGTGGGCCATTGATTCGAGAGGAAGCATTCAGCTGCCAATTTAATGTGAATGGCAAGTTCGAGCTAGATTTATTGGGCTGTTATTGATTTAGTTTTATTTCACTGTATAATTTCCTTGATTTTTTGTAGACAACTGCATGTATTTGTAGGTTGTTTTGGGATGTACCGATATTTTTGGGGTTGTCGGGATCCTGAGTGAGTGGTGGCCACTTCGGAGGAACTGGCTACACCTGGGCGTAACTGTGCCCCGTGCCCCGTATGGGAAAAGGCGTGACGCTATACGACGACCGCTGTGGCGCTGCGGTTGTGGCTTTGCCTACTTTATATGTGTTTGACGTCGCTGGTTCTAGTTCCCACGACACAGTGTAACCTAGTGTGGACCCAGAGGCAATGCATGCGCCATTTAAGTCTGGCGAAATTAACCTAATTTAGACCGCCATTGATTAAAGGTACTTAATAGACTTGAAGACCATTGTCGATAATGTGTCTTCCTTCGTCAGACCTGTCGTTCGACGAGGCGGTGGCCACGAAGCTGATCACGGACCCGCTGCAGCAGTTCGTGTGGGGCGCCCCCGCGCCGCAGGTGCCGGCTCCGCGCCGCTCCACGCTGTGCGGGCGCGTCTTCAAGACGGGCGAGCCTGTTTATAGTTGCAGGGAATGCGGTGAGTTGGAGGCCGAAGGATGTGCCTTTATCGGGCTGGAGGCCGAAAGGCACAATATTATTTTATACCATTACGTCTTCAAAAAATACTTCGACAGCTTGAAGTCAGACAGTCGGGTTGGCTACAAGCCGACCCCCCTCTACCAACCTGCAGTGATCCAGCGTGGTGGAATATGGAGGGTACCCCTCGGCAAGGTCATTATTGGGCTGCATTTATTATTATTATTTTATCACGTTTTCAAAACTGGATAGCCCATGTATTTGTAGAAAATGCATTGATTAAGAGGCCGAACGAAGAGCTTTGGTTAGTACTGGAGGCCGAAATACCTATGCACTATTGACTTATTTTAACATGCCGCTGTCACTGTTACAAATGATCATACTGGGACTGGGAAACCCGTATATAGTTGTCGAGACTGTTGAGTTGGAGGCCGAAGGACGAGCTTTGTTCGCGCTGGAGGCTGATGCATGCACTATTGACTTATGCTATCACAATGTCACTGTTACAAATGATATTTTACTGACATTCCAGGTATGGACAACACGTGCGTGCTGTGCGTGGAGTGCTTCAAGGTGTCGGCGCACCGGCAGCACAAGTACAAGATCTGCCAGTCCGGCGGCGGCGGCTGCTGCGACTGCGGCGACGCGGAGGCGTGGCGGCGCGACGCCTTCTGTCAGCTGCACGAGGTAAACTTACTGTAGACGTCCATTTGTTACCCCCGATGACGAAATAGGAAGGATGTTATAAGTTTGATGCGTATGTCTGTGTGTGTTTTCTGAAAATAATAGAAGACTTCCCTTCGATGGTTCTTGTGCGATGCGATGTTTTATTAAAATCGTTTCATTGGTTCGAGGAAGAAAACAAGTCAGCCAAATTTGAGACTTTGGGTCTCATTTATTGTGTCGAGTGTGTTTGAATGCTTTTATTTATAGTTATTAATCTACCGACAATTCCATAATTCATAATTTCTTTATTCCACACAAATCATATAACTATAAATTAATAATCTAAAACAACCCCGAAACATTAATGGAACCTTACGGCTAAAATTTGGTTCACTTGTATCCTATTTAGGTTGATAACTTTTGATCCTCTGAACTGATTTTAATAAAATATATCGACGACCCATCGCAGTGAAGTCTTGTACCAACTATAAAAATTGCATTAAAATCAGTCCCCGTTAGACCGTATTAAGCTGAGAACTTTCGAACTACTGAATCGATTTTGATAAATCATAGCTAAGAACCATCGCAGAGAAGTATACTATCATTTACAAAAAAACCGCATTAAAATCCTTCCACCCGTTTGACCTCTAGAGTGCTACAGACAAACATACAGACAGACACACACAGACAAACAGACAGACATACAATTCAAACTTATAACACCCCTCTTTGTCGTCGGGGGTTAATAAAAATACAAGAATCACATGAAAATAGTGCACAAATGCGAGCTTCCGTGTGCTTGTTATGACATTATTGTTATTATTATTACCCCGTTGCTTGTTCCCACTGCTGGGCTGAATAAGATTCCTCTTCACGCGCTCAGCTCCCCGACATTTCCTGTCGTGGACTTGAGTGCTTGCACACGAGCGGTATGCACGTCGGCTGCAGTCGACGGCAGGTGCTGTCGTGTGACGTCGACACGCTATAAGACTACTACTACTACTACTAGGCAGACAGTACAAATCGCTATCAACTCATTTGTACAACTTAGTTCACAAACACATTGACATCTACCCAAAAACGTACCGTGATTGTAAAACACAAGTGACTAATTGGCTAAAAACTAAAATCTATAACCAAACTGAGTCTTTAATACAAAGAACCCTTTGAATACCACAAACAGACACACACCCTCACACACACCCACACCCACACACTCACACACACACACACACACACACACACACACACACACACACACACACACACACGCACACACACACACACACACACACACACACACACACGTACAAATTCATTCACACATATACAAATACACACGCACGTTGTCATAATATTTTAACATTACAGTGTATTCTTTGATTTATAAGATATTTTAAAACGAAACAAATACTAGGATTTATTCACAATAACTTAATTACTGCCTTGTAACGAAAGAGCGAGACCTTCTAGCACAGGTATTTAAATACTCAAAAGGAGGTCTCATCAAATTGTTTGTTAAGTTAAGTATACTTAAAGAAATAAACATTTTCATTTCAAACATTTTCATTTCATTTCATTACTGGGAAAAAAATTAAGAATTGACGAAGACATTGACGTATACATTTCGCAGGTGCCACTGTGCGACCACGCGAGCGTGCGCGACCAACCTTTAGCAAGAGGAAAGGCTTGAGCCAATTTTTGTTTATTTCGCAGGCGCCCACAGACGAGGGCCAGGGCGACAACGCGACCAGCCAGGAGGTGGTGGACCGCATGAAGATCGTCGCCGGCGTGGTGCTCAACTACTGCTTCCGGCTCCTCACGCAGGACCACGCGCCGGGCCTGCCCAACGACCTCATGTGAGTTATATATGTACTACGCCACGTCACTGTCAATGTGGAGCGCCGGCGCTCCCGCGATCCTTCACGTGCGGTGAGAGCGCCGGCGCTCTTAGATATACGTATGTATCTTTTCTAGTACTAAATGAGGGATTAAGAACACGAGCGATTGTATTTTTAACCCCCGACAAAAAAAAAAGGAGAGGGGGTGTCTGTCTGTGTGTGGCACTCTAGCGCTCAAACGGGTTGACTAATTTTAATTCGGGTTTCTGTAAATGGTAGTAGAGTTCCCTGCGATGGTTCTTAGCTATGTTTTATTAAAATCGGATCAGTCGTACGAAAGTTGTCACTTTAACAAGGAAACAAGTCAGGTAAATATTGTGTCACTCAGCCGTTGCGGTCAGTTGCCACGATACCGGGTTCCGTAGTGCGACGCCAGAGGCAATGTACTTACTTATATCCCTTTACCCCTATGTGTTGCCTTTGGCCGTTATATTTTCTCTGTCCATGGCAATCATTCCTGCTGCCAGACGTGCCAGAGGTAATGTATGCAGCTGTAAATGAATGTTCCCGTCTATTTCAGGTTGAAGGACGCGGAACGCGATCCTCTCCAGATTCTGGACCAGCCGGACTGCTACTGCACCGTGCTGTATAACGACGAGACGCACACGTTTGAACAGGTTAGTTACATTTTTATTCATAATTAGTTATATAAACATAACTATTCGTAGAAGTCTTAGAACGGTTCTTATGGAGAGAAAAAATTGAAAAACGCAGAGGGAACAGCCAAAAAAAATTTTGCAGAACGACGACAACAACGTCTGTCGGGTAAGCCAGTAATTAATAAGGAAATTATGAAATAATACAAGACAAAGAATATTCTATACAAACAGATAATATCACACTAACCAATAAATAATAATAAATGTAGCCCATTAATGTCCCCACCGAGGGGCACAGGCCTTTATCCGGATACGAGTAAGAGTAAGCCATACTCCGCCACGCTGGCTCAGTGTGGTTTAATGGAGGGTTTTACGACCACTACCAAATAGCGATAGTAGCCGGGACCTACAGCTTAACGTGTCATCCGAAATACTGAACGTCCGATAATGTACTTAAGATAAATTAATTATCTCATTGGTATGTACCTGACCATGTGGTCAGGTTTCGAACCTGCATCTCCTGTATGAGAAGCAAGCATGATACCCATTAGACCACGGAACTCATATTTACATAAAAATCGTGTGCAAAGGCGGGCTTACCTAATAAGAGATCTGTTTCAGCAAACCAGGTTAAGATGAGAAAGGTATAAAGATGTCGGTCTTCCGAGGTCTGGTTGCTACTAGTTCGACCTTCACGCTCGAGGTGCGGGTTCACGCCACCAGTTGGGTTCACTGAGTAAAGAGGTCTACGATGCATAGATTTCGAGCGCGATAGGAAGACATAAGTTCTACTTCTTATTTTAGTTACAAAAAGGGCGTTGTCCAAGATGGCTCTTGCAAACATGCACAGCTTTGTCCTCGACATTGGTCGACAGTTTAGGCAATTTTATCTTACTCTTAGGTCCACTTGAACGACATTCACTAAACACGTTCTTAAATCGATTCATATCGTTACCTTATCATAACCATAACATAAAATGTCTTTGTCAACTTTGGCGGATCATATAATATCCACCAAATGGCCAAAGTCATAGTAAATGCGATTTCCCCTCTCTCTCGCTTGCTCTCGCCCTCGACGCGTCAGTAGGACAGTGACGGACACTATGACGTCTTCAGAGTGAGGTGCCTAGTTAACTTTGGTGTGTTTTCCGCAGGTCATAACTACATTAACCCGCGTGATGAAGTGCAATCACCGTGACGCGGTGGAACTGGTGACGCTGATCGACCGCGAGGGGCGCGCGCTCGTGAAGTGCACGTCCTTCCAGGTCTGCGATAAGCTGATGAACGATGTGCAGCAGTAAGTAACTGATAGCATTATGTTACGAAGGCAAAACGTGACAAATTCAACTATAGTACATGGAAGTTGGAGCTGGAAAGTGAACAGTAGATGGTCGAGTGAATTTGCTCGCCTAAGGCCTCTAAAAGACGAGACAATCTTTCCCTTTTTGGCCAAGACGAAGTGCTTTTCACGGTGGTAATCGCAGTAGCGTGGAAATAATATTAATTATACAGTTAATTATTTTTGATAAATTAGGTTTGGAATACCGCCTGGCGGAGTCGCTATCTTCCGACATTGAAAGCACGTTACGCACGCTTTTATCGACACGGCATGAAGTGCCATCTGTTGATCTGTGACAGAACCATAACAATACAAGCCAACATTATTTTTTTCATTACATTATTCGATAAGGGCTCGTTATTCCAGTTAAAAATTACTCCATGGGGAGGCAAAGTAACTTTTTAATTTGTATATAGAGGAATTAATAACTTTCATTACATTCTAACTGACAGAACCAATCACAAAATATTACTATTTAATGTCTCGGCCAAAAGTGCAATAGATGGACTCTTCTCTGAGTCTCTCAAACTTATTCGTCCATCTATTGCTCACTTTCCAGCCTCTACAACTATATACTATTCTATCCTGTGAACAGGCCAGAAATGTTATTTTTGTCCCAGTTCTATACATTGTTTTTTGAGCCCCACAAGACACCACATTTCCAAGCAGTGGGCGTGAAATAGTTATTTGTGTCACAGGGGAGCAAAATGATGTATTTACGGCGAGGGCGGTACATTGAATCCAGAGTGAAGGAAAGGCTTCTACGATAGAATCCTGAGCACAGCGAGGGATTCTAAGTTAGAATCCTGAGCGTAACGAAGGTTTCAAGCGTTGACGCCGAAGACGAAAATAATTTTGCTCCTGAGTGACACATACAATTTTTCACACCGACTATGAGGAAAATTGAAATATAATGCTCTAAAAATAATGAAATAACTATACTTTGAATTATACTTTCAACACTTTTACAGTAATCGAACAACGTAAACAAAACTTTTTTTTATAATGGCGGATTGTGAAAGATTAGGGAAAAGTCACCACAGATAAAATATTCCTGTGCTACTTTTACCTATGTGTAAAAATTATCGAATCGATTATTACAATGATATCGGATATCAATATTCATTATATCACAATAACTTTTGATTTCAGTAAAACACATAATTTAATGTGCTTTTTTTTAAATATTACGAAAATTTCATAAATTTTCATATAACGTTGTTAAAGTTGAAACTTGAAACGTGTTCATTTTTAATCGATTACGATTTAATTACAATCGATTATTTAATTAAGATCTGTGTTCTATTGGCACATTGCATAAATGCTTATGCCAATGAATAAATTAAAAAAGTAGCTTAAACAGAAAAGTAGCATTTTGCTCCCTCTCGTCGTGGAGCAAAACTTACTTTTCCGAATGAAAGGTGTGAAAAATTATGAATTGACCTGGTCTGATGGTAACTAGCTCGCCTGGTTATCAGGAGATGCATGTTCGGATCCCTGACCATGAACCAATAATAAACCTAAGTAATCTTTTATCTTACGAACATTTTACGGACGTTCAAAAAGATGAAATGGATGGAAAACATTTTAATGAATAACTGGCTAAACATGGAGACAATTGTGCCTTTGCCAGCCAGTATTGGACAAGGCGTAACGCCGTGTATCGCGAGTGTACTTAATATGCACAAACACGATACACGGCCATTGCTTTTTTCGACGTTGCCGTATTTCGAGTCAAAATTCAAGTGTCACCAGTGCCAGCATCATAAAGAGTTGTCAAAGTTATTCAGCATATTGCGTTGACTCGCCTACGTACTAGTGGCACTAAATATGCTCTGAGGCTGCGATTTGGGAGGGTTCAGCCCTAAAGAGCGAAGGATTTCGTAAGCATTACACACCCCACGAGGCTTCGATAGATATTTTGAATTCAAAACTTTCGTTTTATCAGTACTTTTATTTCCATCGCTTGTTCGTAAGTCGCAGCCCCACAGCCAACATTACAATCAAAATTCCCTCTCCCCCCTACATCCCGTACTGTCTGTATACTCCGCCACTCAGCCGGTGCGCCATGTTCGCCAGGTTCACGTCGCGCCACGGGCCCGCCATCAAGGTGCTGGTGATGCACGCGCACCTCGTGGCGCACCAGACGTTTGCGATGAAGCTGCTGCAGTGGTAAGTACCTGTTCGCCAGGTTCAAGTCACGCCACTGGCCCGCCATCAAGGTGTTGGTGAGGCACGCGCACCTCGTGGCGCACCAGGCGTTTGCGATGAAGCTGCTGCAGTGGTAAGTACCTGTTCGCCAGGTTCAAGTCACGCCACTGGCCCGCCATCAAGGTGCTGGTGATGCACGCGCACCTCGTGGCGCACCAGACGTTTGCGATTAAGCTGCTGCAGTGGTAAGTACCTGTTCGCCAGGTTCAAGTCACGCCACTGGCCCGCCATCAAGGTGTTGGTGATGCACGCGCACCTCGTGGCGCACCAGACATTTGCGATGAAGCTGCTGCAGTGTGCAACAGCACGTCATTAAGGTGCTGGTGAGCCAAATGCGCTGGCAAAGTTGCTTAGTGACCGTGATTCGCCAAACGCCAGTTGGTAAATATCTGAAGTTGACCGTCGCCATGTTGTGTTATTGCCACTAAGCCGTTATTTCGGCAGTGGAATATAGGCTTAGGTCGCGCCGAACATCTAGCTAGCTCTCAAGTTGCCACGTTTCGCGTCGTAATGTCAAAAAACAGTAGACTTAATGTGATTCTGATATAAATGTCAATTCAAAAATCGACCAATCAGAACGCGATTATATGATTTTTTAATATCAGAAATACATATAATAAGGCTACAGCTATCAGCAAAGTTATATAGGTACCAACAAAATAGGCGGCGCGGTAACTTAAGATAGTTTGAAAATAGAAGCTATGGAAACCGCACAAGAACTGTCGGATTTCAAGCTGTCAGTTGATTTCGTTAGTTCACTTTCAGGATTCTAACGAGTGTCATGTCAGATTGCAAATAATCCATCAACCTCCCCCCTCCCCCAGGTTGCAGAACTTCGTCTGCCAGGAGCCGGCGCTCCGGCTCGCAGTGTCGCAGGTGGCGCTCGGGCTCGACGCGGGTGACTCGGGCGCCGCCCCCGCCGCCGTGCCGGGGGGCGTGGCCGTCGGCATCATGCAGAACGACGCGCGCATGTGGAAGGCGGCGCGGACGGCCTTCCATAGGCTGCTCATTGCGACGACGCTGATGGACTACTCGACGAAAAAGACCTTGGCTGTTCTGTTTACTAAGAATTATGGTAGGTATTGGACTCTCTCGCACCTTACTCACCATATGACATGATACAAGATTTTTGACCCAAACTGCAGCGAGAAAATAATGGTACTGTTGTCACAGCCTGGGGTATGTAAGCTGCAGTATTGGGAAAGTAGAGATACGTCTCTCTACCTCTCCCTTGTATATGCGTCTTGGTAATCACACCCTCCCGATTCCGGCGACAGCCCACCTATAGTATGGAGGAAACCGCCAAAAGAACTGTCCACATTGTGTTTTAAATATCTGTCACACAAGCTAAACTCACAGGACTAAACACCTTTCGCCCCCCGCAGGATCCATGATGAAGGAATTCATCCGCGACGACCACGACCACTCGTTCTCGATCTCGTCGCTGTCCGTCCAGCTGTACACCACGCCGACGCTGGCTCACCACCTGATCGCCAAGCAAGATGCGCTGTTCCTCGTACTGAACACGTTCGTGTCAGAGTGCCGGCGACACTGTAATGCGAAGGTAACGGGTTTCAAGTGTTAGGCTCGGCTTTCGGCCTAAAATAGCCGTTTGACGCCGAAAGACGAGCCTCTTAATTTCAATTTCAAATCCAAAATTCTTTATTTTTTTTAAATGTCATATAAAATGTTTAGATAAAGGTTTTTTTGCCTCTTCTCCACATTGGACCACTGTAGGAGAAGAAGGGCGAGGAACTCCCACAGATTTATTTTTTGATCTCTTTTAAATATTGGGTTTTTCTTTCAAGTAGTCTAGCTCTTCCCTTAGTGAGATGATACGATATATAAAAAATTGTGACACACTAAGGGCTGGGAGAATATTTCCATTTGCTGTGAAAGTTAATTTATTAGCTACATTAGCATTTTAGTAATACTGAATATATGTTCGTTCGGAGAGCCGGCGACCACTTGAGTTAAAGCATTTCAGTAATACTGAATGCGTTCGTGTTGGCTTCTCTGCGACACTAATGCGAAGGTAACGAGGCTTTGGTGTTGGGCTTGGCTTTCGGCCCCAAATAGCCAGAGCTGTTTGAGGCCGAAAGCCGAGCCTCTTCCTTAAGTCGGAGATGATGGGATAATTAAATATGTGTGACACACTCAGGGCCAGGAGAATATTTATATTTCCTTTGATAGTTGACAGGCTGGCTCTGAATCAAAGTATTTTGTAAATACACACTTCACTCTAGCCATGCTATCTATACTTTAAAACTCGTTCTTTGGCCTGGTAACACACATCATATCCGCACTGGTTGAATTACTGACCCAAAGTGGGTGCGGAACTGTGCATTAAAAGGCATGACGTTACAGAGAATTGTGTTAAAAGTAATCTGTTGTACAGGGCCGCCTGGAGTTCGACCGCAACCACGTGTCCGTCGCGTTCAAGCGCGCCCAGTTCATCCTCTACGACGTGAAGTATCTCCTGGGCGCCGTGCCCCGGGAGCTGGACGAGGAGCTGCGCCGCGGGCTGCTGCACGGGCTGTCGCTGCTGCTGCAGCTGCTGCTGATGATGCAGGGCATGGACTCCGTCGTCAGGCAGGTGGGAAGCACTATTTCCACTTGGTCAATCCTAAATTGTTGTACCATCGCGAAACTTGGTATTATATATCATGGCGTGACAAAATTTGTAGTACCACCGAGCTGGTCTGATGTAACGACCTCTCTGTTGTTACGGTCGAAGCTGCGCTTCCCAAGCGAGTGGTCCCGGGTTCGAATCCCGGCTGGGGACGAGGAAAAAAAATACCCCAGGTCTTGAATGTTTACATGTTTGTCACCTCGCCGTTTCTGGAATCCTCGACAGTAGGGCCAGAAGCAAGGTTTGCGCCTGCCTGTAAATGTCATGTAATGTTATAATGATGTAGCTGCAAGGTGAGAGACTTCTCTATAGTGTCAATCCTCAAAGATGCTAGTAAACCAACCGACCTTGGGCTCAAGGAGGTCGTCCCCTTGAAAGTTCGGGTGCCGGCGGACCTCAAGACGATGTTCCTGGCCAAAGGTTACTGGCCGGAGGGCATCGTTTACCGACGCTATAGGGAAGCGAGAACGAAGAAGAAAATCCCTTGCTAGGTTAGATAATATTTTGTGTTTTTATAATAAATTATGTTTCTCTAGTTGTAAGGTATTTATAGATATGGGTGTTTGTTAACCTGAAATAAAGATTATTATTATTATCATTAGATTCGTAGTGAAAATACCTCTTCATCATCATCATGACCATTTTCATTTACCACCTAACAACAAGGAAATGGTGATAGAACTAGAAGGTGGGTGAGGGATTCCGGGGATACCTGATGGAAATCATCAAGTTTTGGACTCATTTGAGTTGTCTCAAAAAGCTATCTTGAATTGAAAGGGGCATTGTTTAGTTGTCCTAAGTATTATAGTGGTACGTTTGCTTATGAGCAGGTCGGCCACCACATGGAGTACGAGCCGGAATGGGAGTCGGCCTTCAACCTGCACGTGAAGCTCGCCCACAGCATCTCGCTCGCACTCGCTTGGTGCGAGGGAGACAGAGTGCTGACCCTCAACGCGTATCGCATGACGCTGAAACGGCTTCGCGAGGCCGAAACGTTCGAGCCGAGACAGGTTAAAGGTAAGATGAGATGAGATGAGATGTACTGAGAACATTTCCAGAAGCGTCACAACTGATCTAATTGAAAAAGTCTTTAAAATATAAAGTGTAGTAGCCGGACAGGAGCTGTTTTATTTCAAGCATTCAGTTTAGTTTGTTATTTAAAGTCTAAACCAACTTAACCAACTTAACTAAATAAAACCTAAAATGTGTGTTAATTCGATTCACATTCGCTTTGACGAACTATCGTCGCTGTCTGCTTCATTTGCCCTGATATTTGCTGTGCAAATCAGTATTTTTGATGTGCTGTTTAATATTTCCCTAATAAAATTGACAACATGTGATAATATTGCAGTAATATTGACACACATTAAACAAAAATACCATAAACAGTAATATTATTGCTGGCATTGAATGGTAATTTTGACATAAGGATACGTCAATTTTAGTGATAAATTGTGTTTCATTCACAGATATTTTCCAATTTTCAAGTTTGATTTTCAGAAAAACAATGCATTTCCTCACAAAAAGAAAAGAACTTTGTTGAGATAAGTGACCACCAGCTATCCATTACACACTTCATTATAATTAAATTCAGGGGGCACTATTAAAAAATCGACCCCCAATTACTAAGCCTCCGCTGTGTTTCAGACCGTCTGTCACCGGGCTCTACGGGATCAACAGAAATAGGTAGATAGCTGAAAATTTCACAGAAGGTGTATTTCTATAGGCGCTTTCACAGAAGGTGTATTTCTATAGGCGCTTTAACAACAAATAGCAATAAGTGGAATTAAAAGTAGTACCCATAACAGGAGATTATTTGATTATCGGTGAACTGAACTGGCCTCTTCCAATCTCATAGGAAAATATCTTTACTTGCGGTTGAGTTTTGTGCTTAGTTATTTGTCATTATACGATAATTGCTCATTCGAATTATAAATGTAATCATTTCACTATCAGTCTGCGCATCAATTCTTACGTCTCTGTAAAAATATTCGAAAATAAGGTTTTTAGTTTTTTCGACCTTCGCCCTGTGACTTTTTCGCATCTCTTGTGACTTTTTCACAGGCTTCTTTCAGAACGCCCATCATCTTCTTTGTGCCGAATGGCGGTGCAGTGTTGTGGCGGGCTGCATACCCTTTAATTTGAGCTCAGATCAACTCGCATCATACTGCCAGCGGTACGGAGGGATTCTCGTATTCTTCGTATGCAATAGACCCGGAGGCTCATCTGAAAGGTGAAACCGATTTAGAGCAGCTCGGATTCAATAACTGTTTGAGTCGACTTTTGAGTGGAGTGACCCCGCCAGAACACGATGACCATATTCCAAAGCCAGTTCATCTATTTCGTATCGCACATTCGTAGGCTTATTTTCTTGTAACTAATTTCAATAAATCTGCTTTGAGTATCAGCATGTTTGCGTCAATGCCCTTTTATTGCTTTCTGCAGTTGTACCGAATGATTAGGCGCATTGTCCATAAAGATTACTGAAGGCTCTCGCAGGCCGGTCAGTAACACGTTCTGGAACCACTCTTTAAATTTAGCGGCATTCATTTCTTCGTGGTCACAATCAGTGGTGGTTTTTGACTCAAATGCCAGCAAGCCGTTTTCCACGAAACCGTACTGTGACGTACCGGCGTGGGACATTATGAGCCGGGACCCTTTACCCATCGGTACTTTCGACCTCGACGCTGCTGTGCCGTCTGTTGGCAGCCATGTCTAGTCAATGAAAACCACATTGGAACATCATTGCAAAGTCATCGATTTTCCTCCCTTCTCTTAAAAAAGATAGTATTTTTAAAATAATGTCGTATCGCTCTAGAAGAATTTTCCTCTTGTACGTTTTTGTATTCAAACCCAATTTGTTTTAAAGTTTTGGTAAGGGCCGTCTTACCTCCCTCAAACAAACCAGCTGCTTTCAAAGATCCCAAAAGCGCTGTCTGCTCAGGTACTCATTTCTCGAATATAGTAACCATATATATGATTCCTTATCGCATCGGCGTCAAAGGTAAATACATGTTTCGCAGGATGTGTTCTGCGATTTTTTTTTGGTGTCCGTAATATATTTTCTTCCATGCCAGTCGGGCCGAACTTCTTTATTGATTTCGTTATAGTCGCTCGCACCAGCGTTGCCAACCTTTACCAAAAAATGACCCCAAGATAATTTTTTAAATTAAATCCCTCCGTCGCGATGTTATGATGATGACTTTACCTGTGGTGTTTCGTTTGCGGCCACAGACCTACTAAACATAGGTCTGTGTTCGTGGCGTGGGGTGTTTTTTGACGTTGGTTTCACAGATTACAAAGGGAAGTTTGTTTTTTATGTGTGTTGGTGACCGGTGCAACCACATTACCGTGCAGCAACATCTTTATGTTCTGATGATATCAAATTATTAGAAATAATAACAAATTGATGTTTTTTTGTTTGTAATAAAATATAACAGGCAACGTTTCTATTTCCCGTAATTTTTGGTACATCACTACAAAAAATTACGGTTGACTTAACCTTCTAACAGCGTGGTATGGATTTGAAATAAACATTAAACATTGAAATAAACATAGGTTTCTTCATTATTTAACATTAAAATCATCATCAAAAATAACATATAACATTTTAACTTCACATAATGGTACAAGCTTGAATGGTAATTATTTGTTATTATCGCAAATTATTAAAAAAAAAATCGAAAATGCAACGCTACTTCAAAGTTACATCGTCGATCTCGTCCTGTCAGGATCGCACTCTCTCAGCGGTCAGACTTTAGTTAGTTAGACGTCAAGAAGTGTAGACCTGAGAGTATTTCCATAAATTGTGTCGATTTAGGTGTTGGTGCGAGCTTGTCCGTTAGTGCACAAGGCACTTTCGCTTTGGCCTGCTGCGAGAGACAAAATGAGATAACATAAGCTATACTCCGTGGATTTCAGAAGGCGTCAAAACTAACACACTAATAAACTAATACCGGTCTTAATATTCATACCGATTCCAGAGGATGATATCAAATTAGGCCATTGTTGTGGCTAAACTTGATATGAATTTGATGACCTCTGTGGCACTGCGGTTGTGGCTCTGCCAACCATGCGTGAGGTCCTGGGTTCGAACCCCGGCTGGGATAAAAAAACGCAGTTCTTGGATTATTATATTTGTGTGAGGTCGCTATTTCTGGTACCCACGTCACAAGGTATCCTAGTGTGGGGCCAGAAGCATTATATGTGCCTGTATGTGTTGTCCCCAGAGCTCGGGCACCAGTCCGCCTCGGTGATCCCGTACGACGTGGCGTCCTCGCCCGTGTCGATCCACCGTCCGCTGTCGCGACTGCTGGCGGGGCTGCACCTGCTGCTGCACCGGCACGGGCTGGCGCTCGACAGCCGCGAGCTGTCCGCTGCGCCCGACCCGCCGGTTACGCCGGAGGAGCTCATCGGTACGCAATACGCTATTCTCAACTGCACCGTATATAATATAGGTTTAACAAAACTGAAAATGAAAATGAAAATGGTTTATTTCTTTTAACAAAGATTATTAAAATTATTTTGACAATACATTTCACGGCACATGGGTATGCTTAGGAATTAATAATATTTTGTTACATGATTTTTGAAGAAAAGATATGAACTATGTTATTCCCATGTAAAAATATAAAATAATTACTGAAATCTCTGTAAAAAACTAATATGTCCTTAATTTATCCTCTACAGCGTATTTGGTTTAATTTTTGTAGAATTCCCTTCGCCTTTAAGTTGGTTGTCCAGTAAAACTATCAAATATCAATATTTTTCTCGTCAATCAATAACTCAATTGTCAGTCAGCACAAAAATGTATATCACAGTTTTGTTTTATTTTATAAAGTTGTGAGATCTCAGATAAAGCCTGTTATAAACGGGCTCAAGACACACTCAGGGAGAAGAATAAACTATCTCAAACCTTTAACATTTCGGCAGCATTATGCTATGCTATAGGTTTACAATTTATATTATTTGGGAAATGTGTTAAATATACTTAAAAACTGTAAAACAATCGTTTTATAGTGAAGAGTTATTTTTGTCCGCTTTATTGCTCAATTTTCTTGAATGTTGTTATGAATGTTCAATAGTGACATGTGAGAGTCATTGATTTTTTCGTTCAGAAACAAGCAACCGCAAGTAACCGTTTTTTTATACAAGTGACGTTTTTTTTAAATTGTTTAACCTCTTGATTACCACGCCACTTTTCCGTTATAGGTTTTTTTTTTATCATAACTACCCTCGGTTTTTGAGAGTTTAAATAAGTAATTTGACATCTATTACTCAAAAATATTCAAATTATTTTCTTAAAATATGCAAACATTTAATAAAATAAAATAAAATGTGCTAAGTACATTTTCTTAATATCGTCTATCGCACTTTTGCCCGCCTCCGCTTGGTGGCGCTGGCGTACTTGGAGGCAAAGAGTTTAATTAACCTGAGGTTAAGTTTAAAAAATGTCACGTGATCTTTCAAATCCACTTGACACTGGCAAATTTAGCCTCAAATGAGGTTAGCACGCCATATAGTTCGGAAGAAGTAAATAGAATTTGACGACTTTGACATATAAGATACAACTAAACCAGCGCCATCTGCAATTTGCTTTTGAGAGCAATGTAGCGACATGTTGCAATGTACCGAGACAATTGGCGTGGAACACTTTGTAGCACAGTTAGTGAGTAACGTGCCCCTCTACATGTCTGTGGTGTGGAAATATGCTCACACTCACAGTCACTGATGTCGAGAATGATCTAGCCGGTCCCCACTGAGGGACAAACCAACGTAAAATGGAAGGGATGGTGTGGAGTGAATAGTTTAGATTTTACGTATCAGTGTTGTTTACAAAGTTATTGGTGCGGCTACTTTCACACTCCATGCACGTAACCAGGTGCATTAATAAATTTGTATGTGGTTTTGAAAGAATTGTTGTATGGGAGCCCCCTTAAATATTTATTTTATTTATTCTGCTTTTTAGAATTTTTTGTTTTAGCGACAACAGAAATACATCATCTGTGAAAATTTCAACTGTCTAACTATCACGGTTCATTAAAATACAGCTGTTTAATATTTATGCTTCGGAACGCCCCTTGGTTTTTGTTGCGCGGATCGACCGCGAGCTGTCACTTGCATAGAAAAAAAAATGACTAGCTAGCTGTCACTTGGCACATGGTAAAATTGTCGGCGTCAAGCATCGGGCTTGGCTGAGTGTTATTTGTAATAATCACGGAACAATCGTCGGGAAATCAGCAGATTTCACGTCATCGTAGTGAGTGCTTCGTGCTGTGAAAGGTTGAAGTGGTTCGGTCACCAATTCGTCGCGTTCGGATAGCGACCCTTGTAGTCGGCAGCATCACGACGGCAACAGCAGCGGGCTGCGACGCGAGTAAGATTCGACTCCAAACACCCCCCACCCTTGTGTTCCTCATCCCGTACTCCTGCCTCGAATTGAGCTTTCGAATGCCGGTCCACGGCGTCAAGGTCAGTACTACTTTGTGACAATCCACTGAAAAACAACCCTACCAAGATTCCACCCCTTTCGGTTGAGGCGTGGATTTAACATTTTTGTAGCAGAGGCGTGGTTTCCTAGTAGGAAATCGATTCACGGACGGTTGTAGGGTTGTTTTTTTGCCACATAGTAGTTGGGAGAGGGTGGGTACCTCAGATTGGTCGGCAATCATTTTGTGAGTGAGTCTTGTGGTCGGTATACCACAATTTAGGTTCATTTTCGGTTAGTGAACGTATAATTAACGATTTAGTTAACGATTATTATAAATTTGTAGTCGGAAACTACTGTGGTGGGCATAAGGAACAGTCATTCGGTCGGTCTATAGTATTGCAGTCGGGTTCTGTATTGCAGTGTTATTTCGGTTTACAGAGCAGGGTCGGGCTATTTAAGGGGTATTAAGCTGATTTTGCTGACCTCAGTAGAAGTGTAGGTCATATCGGAAAGGCCACTTCTAGAAGGTACATGGCTACCTACATTATATTAAAAATAGTTTTTTTTTTTATAATAAATTTTTGTGTGTAATGTTTTATTGTGCTTTATGGTGGCATTCTCTAATTGATTTAGGGTGTATAGTTATAAGGTGCATATCCACAGGGCGACCATATTATATATTTTTAGGATTTAATTGTTTTAGTGGTTGCCTTAGTTTTGACAACTTAGTTTTAATTTCTGTGCCCAGCGCTGACGGGCAAGTGCTGGTCTCTGGCTATACTTAGTTCGGTAGTGAAGTATAGGACCAGAATCTATTAAATCGGTCAACATGGCACCTTCACCCTTGACGGTACTGCGGAATGGTGTCCGGGAGGAAATGAGATGGCTCGCCCATACTCATCAGTATGTGGAGCGACCGGACATGGATGATGTCCTGCTCAAGCGTGTGGAGGACGCAATGACACGCGCCGGGAAGTTGTGTCGGCTGGCTGCGGAGGCTGAAGCTCTCGGGCTTACTGATGAAGCTTCGGTGGCCACAGTGAAACAGCTCTGCGCGGATGCTGACCAAGCGATGGAATGCTTGGGTGACATCGAGCGTCGCGCGGAGAAAATTAAGCGGTCGCGAAGGAATGACCGTGGGGAGGGTAACGGAGACCCACCCCAGAAGGGTGTTGTTGGACGGCTGCCACACCTGGAGATTCCGGCCTTCAGTGGGGCAATTGATGAGTGGCCGGCCTTCATCAATTTATTTGATAGTTTGGTCCACGGTCGGGACGACCTGGACAACGCCTACAAGTTGGCCCAACTATTGATGGCTCTGCGGGGTGAACCGAAGGAGTTGGTCGGTCACCTAACGGTCACGGCGGGCAACTACAATATAGCAAGGTCCATATTGTTGGACCGCTACCAACACAAACGGCGGTTGGTTGATGCACAGCTAGGGAAGCTGTTTAGCATCCCTAGAGTAACCCGGGATGTTGACATCCGGGTACAGGTGCTCAACCCTGTGCTGGTGGCCACTAGGGTCCTTCAGAACCTTGGTCTTCCGGTAGACCAATGGTCATATATTATTTTATATATGGTTTTGTCACGGTTGCCTGCAGCTGTTCAAAGTCGGTTTGAACAGCTGCATGGGGGCAGTAGCACGGAACTGCCCACACTCGTCCAATTAACAGATTTTTTGTAGGGTGAATGTAGGCGATGTGACACACTGGACACGGAGGCCAGTGTGCAGCGCCAACCCGCGCGGGGATGCGGGAGGGGCCGCGCCCCCCGCCCCCACGGGGGGGTGGGAGGTCGAAACAATTTGGCGTTTTGAATGCCGCGCCGTCGGGTGACGGCTGTGTGCACTGCGACAGTGCCGGTCATGACGTGACCAGTTGCGCCAAATTTAAGGCGCTCGGGGTAGCTGCCCGCAGGAAGATAGTCTTCCGTCACCGATTGTGTTTTGGTTGTTTGGGGCCGCACACGCTGAGCGAGTGCTCGCGCGCGTTCCCCTGTGAGTGCTGTGGTGGCAAGCACCACATAGTGTTGTGCCTGAATCGGTCAGGCCCTTCGGACGGTCACCAGGGCCGGACTCAGGTTGGTCGGCCACAGGGCCCAACCAGGGCCGGACCCAGTCCCCCTCCGGGCAACGGGAGTCACCAACGGAGTGACTGGGGCACCCGCGGACGGGACCCCCCCCGAGGGGAAGGGGGCAGCGCGGGGGGTAACATGCGGGATAGCCGGGGTTCGGTCGCCGCTGTCCACGGTCAGCGAGGACTTCGGGCCACTGGCTCACCGCGTGTTACGGGCGGGTGTCCGGTATGGTCGGATACCGGGACAGCGAGGGGCCTATTATACGGGTTGGGACCCCTTGATGCACATCCGGTCTGATATGCCAGTTGCATATCAGCAGCCGAGTTACTCCGAGGCCGACGGAGGTCTCAGCGGGTTCGGATCCCGCGGAGGTTCCCGCTAGGGACACGCCGCCCACTTACAGGGTGCCGCCACTCCACAGACGGTCATACTCCCCACCGCCTCTGTGATAGCGTGGAGTTCGGACGGCAATTCATGTGTGGCACGAGCACTATTGGACTCGGGGGCCCAGGGGTGCCTAGTCTCGTGCAACCTTGTAAGACGGTTGGGCATTTCGGTAAGAGAGTATCCACATTCCATTCGGGGAATTGGGAACACGGAAGTCGGTTCCGTTAAGGGAGTATGTCGGATTACTCTCTCGTCATGGGTGGATTCATCGGTGAATCTGACGGTCACGGCATTAGTCATGCCTAATGTGATGGGCTCACACCCTCACGTACGGTTGTCGCCCTCGGTGCGACAGTTGGTCACTGGGTTGTCACTGGCTGACCCGGAGTTTGATATTCCGGGCCCAGTAGACATTTTATTGGGTGTTGATGCCTTGGGATACCTGTTAGTTCCAGGTGTCCACGTGTTGCAGGCGACTGGTCTGGTTTCGGTCAACACCAGACTGGGCCATGCGGTAATGGGTCCGGTCATGCCGGCTGCCCCACGCCTAGCGACTAGTAGTCCCTTATTCGGTTCTGTACTCTCGGAGGTGATACAGAAGTTTTGGAAGGTGGAGGAACCACCTACGGTCCGCCGGTTGGACCCGGTTGAAGAAGAGTGTGAACAGTTTTATCGGAACAATACTGGTCGCCTTCGGTCAGGTCGATTTCTCACACGTCTTCCATTCCGGAGTGATCGCCCACCGCTAGGCAGTTCACACCATGCAGCCGAGACGCGGCTTCTGTCGATGGAACGACGCATGAAGCGTGACGGGATTTTCCGGCAGAAGTACGTCGACTTCATGCGGGAATACGAATCGCTCGGCCACATGTCGGTTTCGGGTATCGACTGGAAGCGTGACGACCACTGCTTCCTGCCTCATCACGCGGTCTTGAGGACCCCGGAGGGCAAAATACGGGTAGTGTTCGATGGATCGGCATCAACATCTAATGGCATGAACCTGAACCAGTGTTGGCATTCAGGGCCGAAGTTGAACCATGACATCGCGGATGTTATCACACGATTCCGTCGACACAATGTTGTGTTTGTAGCTGACATCCGGATGATGTTTAGGCAGACGGTCATTCCCACCCTGACGATAGACGGTATCAGCTGATACTGTGGCGAGAGAGCCCAGATCAGCCCATCAAGGTGTACGAGCTGAACACCAACACGTACGGGCTACGGTCTAGTCCTTATTTGGCGATTCGCACTCTGCGGGAGTTAGAGAACGGTTAAATTTCCCTAGAGGAGCAGCGATCCTGGAGCAGGATCTCTACGTGGACGATATCTGTACCGGTGCAGATTCCGTAGAGGAGGCGATCGCTCGACCGGACGAGCTAGTTGAGCTCTTACGGGGTGGAGGTTACGAGCTCCGGAAATGGATGTCGAACTCTCCAGAGTTACTGTCTGTTCTTCCGGATGACTACCAGCAGGATCCCCACATTTTCGAAAATCTGGAAAATCCGAATATGTTGGCGGTATTGGGCGTCCAGTACCAGCCGGTGTCAGACATGTTTTCGTATCGGGTCGAGTTGGACTCCCCGAAGGTCTGGACGAAACGGAACGTCCTTTCAACGGTGGCTAGGACATTTGATCCAAACGGGTGGATCACCCCGGTAACATTTCAGCTCAAGTGTTTTATGCAGCAATTGTGGTCTGCCGAGCTGAAATGGGACGACCCGATCGGCGGGTCATTGAGTTCAGAGTGGGAATCGTTCTTTTCGACCCTCCCTGGCATCAATCGGATTTCACTGCCACGGAGGTTGGTCCCCACCAAACGATACACCGCCACCCTGCATGGGTTTTGCGATGCCTCGGAGAAGGGCTACGGAGCAGCGGTGTTTCTGCGTGCGGTCGACTCCTCGGGGGAGGTTGATTTGCGGTTGGTCATGGCCAAGAGCAAGGTTGCGCCGTTGCGGACTCGCCTGACCATTCCCAAATTAGAGCTTTCAGGAGCGGCTCTCCTGACTCGTCTGGTCAACCACACGATGACGGTTCTTCGTGGGACAATAGCGTTAGAAGATACGGTCTACGCTTGGACGGACTGCCAGATCGTGTTATGCTGGCAGAAGGCTTCAGTTCACAAGCTGGAGATTTTTGTGGCGAATCGGGTTTCGCAGATTTTGAATTCGGAGGTTCCCTTAATCTGGAGACATGTTCCATGGGAAATTAACCCAGCCGACTCTGCGTCTCGTGGGTGTCACGCTCCGGAGTTAGTTGGACATCCCTTGTGGTGGGGTCCAAAATGGTTGACTCAAGCCGAATCGGATTGGCCAATGAGTCCACGCGTTACCTCGGCGAACGGCGCCTTGACAGTCGGTGTCTGTACGACGCAACCAGAGCCGGAAGAGGAGTTCAGCCTGCTGGAACGGTACAGCTCGCTCGACAAGCTGGTCAATGTGAACGCCTGGATCTTCCGATTTGCGCGGAATTGTCGCAATTCTGAGGCGCAACGAGTGCGGACACAGGTCCTGACACCACGGGAACGGAACCATGCGTTGTTCGCATTGGTACGGAACGTGCAGACGGTGCACTTTAAGTCCGAACTGGACATTCTGAGACGCGGACGCGTCCAACTGAAGGGAGCTGTGGCTCGGCTCAACCCGTTTATTGACCTTCAAGGATTGCTGAGGGTAGGAGGTCGGCTGTGGAATGCCAACCTGCCTTATGCGGCTCGCCACCCGTTGTTACTCCCTAGGAAAGGGAAGTTGGTCGAACTGTTGATACAGGATCGACACATTCGGAATGGGCATGTCGGATGCCCATTCCGAATGGTGGGGATAACCCAAGTACTTCAACTCATTTCTGAAGAACTTGCATTTTTCAAGGTTGATGGATAAGTTCGCTTGTTTTAATTTATGCAGCACGCCTAGTAGTAAGGACACGTGTTCCTCAAAGCTGCTGCTGATGATAATAATATCATCTAAATATGCGAACGCCTTTAGATCAAAATTCCCGAACAGAAGATCGACAAGCCTTTGTTGAGTGGCAGGGGCACAGTGGCGCCCATAACGTGGTTAGTCTGGCCTTGCTTACGCTGTAAGTAGTTAGTTGTTTGTGTGTGCGTGTTTTTTGTAAACGTTTACCTGTGTTGTAATTTTGGTTTTGCTTAGCAACTTCTGTGTACGTGGTTATTATTCAAACTTTTAAATTGTAGTGTTTTTTTCAAATTCCTACGTTGGTTTTAATTTCTCGTTCTCTTATAAAAAAATTAACCACCTACCCACTAGTTGCAATATTTTTATTTGCAGTTTTAACATATATATTTTTTTCTACATCGTCATTCACTTCATTCATACCGTCAAAACCTAACGTACATAAATCATTTTGTAACAGAACGGAGACTAATTAGTAGCGTCATTTTCAATTCCTTGATTTCTCTTCCTGTGCTGTCCCGGGAAATCAAAAAAAGAATACGGCAGTTGCATTTCCTCCTGTGCATGTCGTAAGAGGCGACTAAAGGAATCAGTACACTTTCACTACTCATCTCTTTGGTATTTATTATTTGAGCTGCATCATGTCTTTTCAAATTAAGTTTCTCTCTCTAAACAAAGCAGAACTGGAGTACGAAGTTGCCATCAGAGGTGAAAACCCAGGCACTACCGTAGAAATTTTACGTAAACAAATAACTAAACTTGTGACAGAATACCCGTCAGAGGACGTTCTGTTATCTCGCCTTGAACCTAAAGACGACTTACTTGCAGTCGTCAAAATCTTGGACAAAGTGCAATCTACTCTTGACGGACCTGCACCAGATAGATCCTCTCTTCTTAGGACACAAAATCTGATGCACCATGTCTATCACAGATTAAGTCGGGTACCTACGGATGAAAAGTTCGAAACGGGCCATGATCAACTGTCGGAGATTTACCGAAAATATTATTCGAAGATCCTAGCTCTCTTATCACAAGCAAAGGATCCCCTTTCAATATCTTCCTCGTCTAATACTGCGTGTAGGGAATCAACGCCATCTGTTAGTGGCGCGAGCGTGATTTCTGTAACTTGCGAGCGTAGCAATACTTCCGAACTTAGTAAATTGAAGTACGACGGGAAATCATGTGTTCGGGCTTTTATCGAAAGGGTTTCGGAACTGTGTCAGGCCAGAAATATTTCGGACTCCAAACTTCTGTCCTATGCAACGGAAATTTTCACCGATCAAGCATTGCACTGGTTCCGAAGTATAAGAGATAGCGTTAACAACTGGTCGGATCTCAAATCTCTGTTGTTAGAGGATTTCAGCCAAACTGACTATGATTATCGTCTACTTTCTGAAATTAGGGCTCGCACTCAGGGCGAATCAGAAACGATAACCATTTATCTTTCCATAATGGCAGGAATGTTTTCGCGCTTATCGAAACAATTATCCGAAGAGGACAAATTAGAGATACTATTGCACAATATCCGGCCATGTTATGCGAGTACGTTGGCCTCGGCAACTCAGATTGTGGATATTGGGGTATTGAGAACGTTGTGCAAAAATTACGAAAATATACAAACCCGTATGTCACACTTTCGCGAGCCACCAACGATTACCACACACACACTAGCACCCGAATTTGCTTACAAGCCATGTAAGACGAAATCTGACAACCATGTCTCTGCGATCGCTCCTGCAACAACTGTAAAGTCAAATAACTTTTGTCTAAGATGCCGCTCTAACACTCACGATCTTCGTCAGTGTAAGGTTAGTCGTGACGTCATCGTCTGTTTTGGGTGCGGTAATAAAGGTGTAAAGAAACCTGAATGCCCTAAATGTACTCCTACCGTTCAAAAAAACTAATTAGCCAGAATTGGGACGGTTCTAAGGGTCATTTCGATAGAGTAGATTTTGAAAAATGGCTACAAACCCTTAGAAACTTCTTCTCTAGTTTCAGAGTCGCCTCAATTCTGGATAGTAAACCAACAAAGGACAGTAGACCCTATATTTCCGTTAGAATCGGGGACATCCCTGCTTCTGGTCTACTCGATTCTGGATCTGCTGTCACTATTCTCGGCAATGATTCTCATAAATTATTGTCGGACCATGGTCTAAAAGTATTTACCGATGATTGTATCTCCGTGACTGCTGCTGGAGGCCAGTCCCTTCAAAGTATTGGCTACATCAATCTTCCCATTCACTTTGAAGAACAATTCCACATTATTAAGGGTTACGTGTTACCAAATGTGGACAGCCCACTTATCCTAGGCATTGACTTTTGGCGGATTTTCAATATTTGTCCCAAATACTTAGGTAGCATCACCTTGTCCAACTCTTCTTTGGCAGAAATAAGTATCGACAAAAATGAGACTTTTATACAGTCTTACGATAATCTCTCTGATTCACAAAAGTCCACAGCCGATTCAATTGTCAGTCAATTCCAGGAAATCTCCACTGACAGTATGGGCCTTGGTAGAACTAGTCTTATAACTCACCATATCGATACTGGTGACTCTCAACCTATAAGACAACGTTACTATCGAATGTCACCTGAGAAGCAGCGAATTTTGGTAGAGCAAGTCGACGAAATGCTAGCGTTAGATGTAGTTGAACCTTGCGAGAGCGCTTGGTCGTCCCCTGTCCTCATTGTCTATAAAAAGAATGGACAACCTCGCTTTTGCCTCGACAGCCGTAAACTGAATTCGGTCACAAAAAAGGACGCATATAACCTACCCTATATAACTGAAATATTAGACAACCTACGCGATGCAAAATTCTTATCTAGCGTAGATTTGTCGAAAGCGTTCTGGCAAATTCCAATAGCTCCAGAAGATCAAGACAAAACTGCATTCTATGTTCCAGGCAGAGGAACTCTCCGTTTTAAGACCACTGCTTTCGGTCTCACCAATGCCCCTGCCACTCAACAAAGGCTTGTCGATCTTCTGTTCGGGAATTTTGATCTAAAGGCGTTCGCATATTTAGATGATATTATTATCATCAGCAGCAGCTTTGAGGAACACGTGTCCTTACTACTAGGCGTGCTGCATAAATTAAAACAAGCGAACTTATCCATCAACCTTGAAAAATGCAAGTTCTTCAGAAATGAGTTGAAGTACTTGGGTTATGTTGTGGATGCGCATGGCCTTCGCACTGATCCTGAAAAAGTCGAGGCTATCCTTAATTTCCCAACACCCACAAAAAAAAAAGATCTTAAACGCTTCCTTGGAACAGCCACGTGGTACCGCCGTTTCGTCCCCAACTTTAGCACTATTGCCGGACCACTCAACCAGCTGACTTCAAGTAAGAAGAACGCACCCAAGTTTCAGTGGACAACTGAAGCTGATGATGCTTTTAATAAGCTAAAAGAGTGTCTTGTATCAGCCCCGGTTCTCTCTTGTCCCAATTACGATTTACCGTTCGAAGTACACACTGATGCGAGCAATTTTGGGATTGGTGCCATGCTCACACAAACGATTGATGGTAAAGAACATCCGATTGCATACATGAGTAGGGCGTTGTCGGGATCTGAGAAGAACTACAGTATAACCGAGAGGGAGACGCTAGCAGTTTTAACCGCTCTAGAACACTGGCGGTGTTACTTGGAAAACGGAAAAACCTTTACCGTTTACACCGACCACTCCGCGCTCAAATGGTTCTTGTCACTGGACAACCCTACCGGAAGACTAGCACGCTGGTGTGTGAGGTTGTCTGCCTTTAATTTCGAACTTAAACATCGTCGTGGGGTCGATAATGTCATTCCAGATGCACTATCTCGTGCTTTCCCATGTGCTTCTATCAGTACGGTCAACTCTAATTTGACTACTACTGACACATGGTACAAAAACATTTATAACGGTTGTTTAGAAAAGCCGAACCTCTTTCCTAACTACTTGATCGAAGGTGGTGCTCTCTATCGCCACTCCAAAAATAAGTGCGAAATGATTTCGGAGTTTTCCTGGAAGGAAGTGGTGCCGAAAGAATTGCGTGACAGCGTCATAGAGGAGAATCATGCTGACCCTACTGCTGCTCACTTGGGTATTTTCAAGACCTATCGACGCTTACTTCTTCGATACTACTGGCCGGGCATGCACCAAGACGTCGTACGTTTTGTTGGTTCTTGTTCAAAATGTCTCACTTACAAACCACAAAACCATCCGACGCTGGGTACGATGGGTCGACCTAAACAATGCTCACGGCCGTTTCAAATGATATCCATTGATTTCATAGGTCCACTTCCGGTCAGTCGAAAGCAGAATAGTTATATTTTGGTCGTAACATGTTGCTTCTCAAAATATTGCCTTATTTTTCCCATGCGACGCGCTACTTCGGAAGCTGTCGTCAAGGCTCTGGAGGACTCTGTGTTTCTGGTCCACGGAATCCCACAGACAATATTCCTTGACAATGGTACCCAGTTTATTAGCTCGGTAACAAATACCCTCTTTAAGAAATACAAGATACCTAACGTATTCTTCTCTCCGAGATATACTCCGCAAGTAAACACTGTCGAGCGCTATAACAAAACAATAGTTACATGTATTTCCACCTACGTGGACAATGACCACAGAACCTGGGACACTAATATTCCCAAAATACAGTATGCCATTAACAACTCCGTCAATGAAGCAACTGGCTACACTCCATCGTTCCTCGTGTACGGACGAGAAACGGTTACTTGTGGTTCTCATTATACAGATAACGATCTGGGTGAGGAACTACTATTTCTGCCACGCGACATTTACGCTGAAAATCTGGGTCACCTGTCAAAATATTTTGATAAGGTACAGGCATCTCTTTGGCACGCACATAAAAAAAATACGGCGCACTATAATCTTAGGCGGAAAGAGGCAGAATTCAGCGTAGGCGACATTGTCCTAAAACGTGCTTATGTCTTGAGTGATAAAGACAAGTACTTTAGTAAAAAGTTAGCGCCCAAATATACCAAATGTCGCGTCTCCGCTAAGAAATCACCCTTGGTATACATTTTAGAGGATATGACGGGAAAGGACTTAGGCACCTGGCATGTTAAGGATCTAAAACTAGTTAAGAATATTTAGAATTAGGTTTTGGATTTTCATTACGTATGAAAACCCTTTACTGGGCGAGGGGGTATTGTAACGTTGTAAGTTACCGTTGTCTTCACTCTATCATTAACTGGTCTTATTTTAAATTTAAGTAGTAATTCTCTTAATAAAACTACCAAATGAGGCTAGTAATCACAGTATTAATTTTCACGCGCTGTACTAGCAACATTCCACTGTTGACAACTCACTCGCTCTGCTATGATTGGCCCGTTTTAAACTAACTAGCCGTGACCGCAACTTGACTTTGCGGCGCCGGCGTCATTCCGAAAACTCACTCAGCACTATACGCACGTCCGTCCTACTGGCGCTCTGTAACGGTCCCTTTTTACCGTACGCCGACGAACGACTCTAAACAGTAATTACTTACGTTTAATCATAACGTACTACTAGTAGTTACGTTTTAGTTTTGTCTGTGCTTCATATTAACCCCGATTGAGTTCGGGGTTCCTGGCACCTCTTCGGGATCACCGCTTTTCCCCGCTACCCTACGGTTTCCCGGTTCCTGACACCGCTTCGGGCTAACCTGCTTCCCTGCTCCGGCTGCATTCGGACCGTTACTTCTCCGACGTCAGCGGCACTCCGACTACGGCAAAACCCGCAGGGAAGATTCGTTGCTGCGTAACCAGGGTCAGACTACATTTGGAGAACCCACGTTAAATAAAAATTCTTGTTGGCTACCTATTTGGAATCTTTTTATTCCTCTCCAAGTAGGGACGTCACAGCCTTGATGGCGTTTCTCCAGCGCGAGTTTTGGATTCTATCGGGAAGACGCTTAGTGCGTAGCGTCGTATTTCGGTGCCTGCCTTGTTATCGGGCCAAGGCGGCTACGATGCAGCCCAAGATGGGCGAATTGCCCTCGGATAGGGTTAACGAAATCCGGCCCTTTGCGGGTGTCGGAACGGATTTCGCGGGACCATTCATGGTCAAGTCTTCACAGCTACGGAACGCCAGATCAGTGAAGGCATACCTGTGCGTCTTCGTGTGCTTGGCCACGAAGGGAGTCCACTTGGAGGTGGACAGTAACCTCACTACAGAGGCATTTATCGCATGTCTGGATCGGTTCGTCTCACGAAGGGGCCTCCCGACATTAATCCGTCCGGACAACGGCACAAATTTTGTCGTAGCCAGGCGATATCTGCAGGAGGTCACTCAATTCCTGAACGGTAACCAGGACGCCATCGGTACGGCTTGCTCCCGACGAGGGATTGAATGGGTTTTCAGTCCGCCGGGATGTCCTCATTGGGGAGGAATTTTTGAGGCTGCGGTTAAATCGGCTAAGTCGCACCTGACGAGGATCATCGGTGAGACCTCTCTACGCTTTAAAGAGCTTGCGACGCTGTTCTGTAAAATTGAAATGACACTGAACTCGCGTCCGTTGTGCCCGCTCAGTTCGGATCCAAATGATTTGGAAGCGTTGATGCCGGGTCACTTCCTGATAGGTCAGCCCCTTAACGCCCTGCCAGTTAAGTCGGTTAACTAGGTGGCAGATGTTGCAGCAGATGGCTCAAGATTTTTGGAAACGGTGGTCCCTTGAGTACTTGCACATCTTGCAGCAGCGCCCTAAGTGGACTGACCGGTCGAGCCCCCCTCAAGTCGGTGATTTGGTGCTGATTAAGGATGCGAACCTGCCATCATTGAGATGGAGACGAGGACGGATCGTCAACTTGTACACGGGTCGGGATGGCACGCCTCGATCAGCAGAAGTCAAGGTGGGGGACTCGGTCCTCAAGAGAGCGGTCGCAACACTTTCTCGCCTTCCTATTGATTAGGGACAGGTTCGGGTCTGTCCGGGCGGGTGGCTGTTTAATATTTATGCTTCGGAACGCACCTCGGTTTTTGTTGCGCGGATCGACCGCGAGTGATCGGGACATCACTAGCTAGCTGTCACTTGCATAGAAAAAAAATGACTAGCTAGCTGTCACTTGGCACATGGTAAAATTGTCGGCTTCAAGCATCGGGCTTGGCTGAGTGTTATTTGTAATAATCACGGAACAATCGTCGGGAAATCAGCAGATTTCACGTCATCGTAGTGAGTGCTTCGTGCTGTGAAAGGTTGAAGTGGTTCGGTCACCAATTCGTCGCATTCGGATAGCGACCCTTGTAGTCGGCAGCATCACGACGGAAATAGCAGCGGGCTGCGACGCGAGTAAGATTCGACTGCCAACACCCCCCACCCTTGTGTTCCTCATCCCGTACTCCTGCCTCGAATTGAGCTTTCGAATGCCGGTCCACGGCGTCAAGGTCAGTACTACTTTGTGACATTCCACTGAAAAACAACCCTACCAAGATTCCACCCCTTTCGGTTGAGGCGTGGATTTAACAACAGCCAGGTGACAGACGGACGGACGGACGGACAGCAGAGGTTTAGTAATAGGGTCCCGTTTGGCACTCTTCGGTTACAGAACCCTAAGTACTGTATCTTTTTTCGTCGTTGCTTGTATCGTATCTCATATATAATTTTCTATTCTTCCAGAGCCGGTTCTACGAACGGTTGCCATGATAGCCCAGGTGCACGCGTCCATGTGGCGACGCAACGGATTCGCCCTGCTCAACCAACTCTACTTCTATCACAACGTCAAGTGTCGAGCCGAGATGCTAGACCGGGATGTCGTTATGCTGCAGGTAACGTTTATTATAAGGCTCATCCATTCACATGCTTTAGATTGTTTCTTCTGATTTGCCCTAATATCTTTGACAAGTTTCACCCTTTCGCTATCTCTGCTGGCCGGGAAAGAAAAAATAATGACACATCAATTAAGGCAAATTTTATGTTTTTTGCCCATAAATACCCACAATAGCATCTACAGTACTCTAGGTGACGCCTGTCATAAAAGTTCCTTTTAAGGTTCTCTGCGTCACAGCAGGATAAGTAAAAAAAATATAAGTGTAATACAACACAACACGCTCTACTAAAAACTATTCCTAACGCCCTTATCGATGTTATCGGAGCTAGAGAATACGGGAGCAGATCCCCGATTACGAATATGGACGTAGTGGAAAATTCACCAGGAAAGCTTACTCACTCGTTGCGTAATTATTCGATATCGGGCCGCTGATATTCCGCCGCACGTCTCTCCGCCCGCAGATCGGCGCGTCGCTGATGGAGAGCAATGAGTTCATCATCCACGTCGCCAACAAGTTTGGACTGCTCGAGTGGGCGGCGCCGGACTTCGAGAAGCAGCCCATAGAAGACGACGTGCTGCGGCATACTGTCAACATGCTTGAGGAGTTCCTGGGGCTGCTCATTACAGGTGGACTGCATAGATAAGGAACAAAGGTCTGAGGTGGGCACAAAAGGCCTGATAGATAGAAGCAGGGCTTGACGTACTGAGGCGCACCGTCCACATGCTTGAGGAGTTCCTGGGGATGCCCATTACAGGTAGACTGTATAGATAGGCAACAAAGGTCTGAGGTGGGCACAAAAGGCCCGCTAGATAGAAGCAGGGCTTGACGTACTGAGGCGCACAGTCAACATGCTCGAGTTCCTTGGGCTGCATTACAGGAAGATTTCATAGATATGCAACTAAGGTCTGATATGGGAACAATACGCCTGTTAGGTAGTAGGAGGGCTTGACGTTCTGCGGTATACATTCTACAAGTTTTAGGAGTTCCTGGGGCTGCTCATTATCGGTAGACTGTCTGAAATTGGAACAAGAGGCCTATTAGAAAATAGCAAGGCTTGACATGCTGTGGCATACAGTCAACAAGCGTGTTGAGTAACTGGGGCCGCTCATTAAGTGGAACAAGTGGGAACAAAAGCCCTGCTAGATAGTAGCAAGGTTTACGGTGTGCCTGACTGCATATTTGAGGAGTTCCTGAGGCTGCTTATTACAGGAAGAGTGCATGTATAGGCAGCAAAGGTCTGAGATGGGAACAAAAGGCCTGCTAGATAGAAGCTGGGTCTGGAATAGCAATCATGGCACACCATTCCTCACACATCAGGAGAGAAACAGGTTAGAAATTAAATTTCAGTTGATCGTTCAAGAGTTCGCTTAGGGAGAGGAGCAAAGAATCATCTTTATTTTATTTCCCACTCGCTGTATTTATTGAATTCCCTTTGTTGCATGTCGTGTTTTATGCCAGTTAGAATGAATATGTTTGTCTGAACGTTTGCAGTGGTCGGCTCGCGCCACATGCCCGGCGTGGGGGAGGTGACGCAGGAGGACCGCACCAAGAAGGAGATCATACAGATGCTGTGCGTGAAGCCGATGGCGCACTCCGAGCTCAACAAGTGAGCATAAGAACCTCTAGGGCTGTTACAAATATCTAGTTGGCTCTGAAGTTGCAGCATTTCGCGTCGTTATAGCGGAAATCAGTTATCGGCAAAGGTTAAAAAAAGATCAAGTGCAGTTCGGACTAGCGAAGGAAGCGTTCCGTACCATCGTAATGAAACGAAAGCCAAAAAAAAGTCTGAACTTGTTTTCGACAGCAGTCCCTACAGATTGCGCCACCGAAAACAAAGCGAGGTACCGCTTGCGATATTATATAGATTCGCAAGCATTTTAAAAGTATTAAACCACGTCTCTTCTATGTCTCCCTTTAATTTATAAGGCCTCGTGTAGTTTCTTATTTGTTACTGTAGCGGCAACAGAAATACACACTCTGTGAACTTTTCAACTCTCTTCCTATCACGGTTCCTCAGATACAGCACGCTGAGGGGCAGATAGACAGTAGCACCCGTTTCACACCCTTCGGGCACGGAACCCTAGTAAATGTGCGGAGTGCAAACGCAAGAGAGCGCAACTTCAGAGCCACTAGAAATTTTTCTAATAATAATATGAGCTAAACTACCTAAACTTCAAGAAAAAGGGACCATAATGAATGATTTGGAGACATCCTTTCGCATTTATTCCGGTCTAATCACTCACAAACCCATAGACAGAGTAGAAACGTCTCGAAGAAAGTCGCCAATAAAAAAAACGTTTATTCCGATCACTGAAACCATAAACGGCCATAAACTTCCACAGACAACTGCCCGAAGACCAGCTCCACGAGACAGGCCTGGAGGCAGTCATCCACGATGTGGCGGACTTCGCGAAGCCGCCGGGGGGCAAGAACCGCGGCATGTACACCCTGAAGCCGGCCCTGTACGACGAGTACGACACCTTCTTCTACCACTACACGAGAGAAGAATTGAGTAGAAGTGAGGAGGAGCAGCGGAACCGGAGGAAGGCGAAAGGTAGGTTGAGCGGATCACTCCATCCTAAGCGCTGAATTGAGTACAAATCAATCAATCAATCAAAATATTCTTAAATCTGTTGGATAATTACATATCTCTTAGAGCCCGTCATTCATTTAACACTAGGTGTAAATTCCAAAAGCAGATACTTCTCAGAGAAGAACGCCCAAGAAACTCTGAGGTAACTATTTTACAAAGGAATTTCTTTAAAACTAATAATACATCGATTTCACTTATGTTTATTTTAAAGATAGCCAATGGAAAAACAAGCAGTATATTCCCAAGGATTTACGTCTTCTAGATATCAGCAGGAGACGTGACGGAACAGACGGATGAAACAAAACATAGTCTATTAACCTGCTCTCCACAAAAAAGTTTTAGTAATCTTCCTCGTTGAGAATATCTCGCTGGTTTGGTAACGCTTCCAACCTCCCCCCTCCCCAGGCCTACCGGAGTGCTGTCCGCCGCCCCCGCTGCCGCGCCTCGCGCCGCCCTTCCGTCTGCTCGCCAACCTGCTGCAGAGTGAGTCTGCGCTCTACGTGCTCGCCAGGGTGCTGGAGCGTGCGCTGGACCTCACGGCGCGCTCCTTCTCGGAGACGCAGGTCCATAAGGTAACATGACCTAAATAGTACGACATTTTAAGATTTACAGGCTTGCCATGGATTGCCTTGGAATCAGCTGGTAACTCGATGCCATGCCCCCACAACAATCCTTTCGTAATTCGTGATTGGTTCCTCACTCCTTGTCGATAATTGCACACAGTAAACTAACGTTTTTTTTCTCGTAAGTTGGTTGTGCCGGTCGACTATGTTAGTCATATTTTCACGTAATGTTAAGATAAGTTGACGACAGTCACAGATAAGGTATATTTATATTCATCACGCACTATGTCTTATGCACGTCATTAATAACATGTACCAACCTAGTTATAAGTTAGGATTTTCTATAATAAATTAGTCTAGTATTCGCGCGCATCTCAAATTATAAACAAACAGTGATTACAACTTCAACGACGTGCGATGTAAATTGACTCATCGATTCCTGAAAAACATGGGCGGCTGCAGTATCAGACGACTCTCCTGCGAATCTTTTCCAGTTATAGGTTAGGTTAGTTTACTAACCACGAAGCCCCATTTTCCTAGTGTTTTTATGTTTTCCAGTTTTTAGTTTATTTTATGTAGTGTGCGGCCATATACAAGACCTGCCTGTAGGTATATATTAAGTAATTCTTCAAACTTATGTAGAATTCACATAACCGTAGTTCCTTTATTTTTCTAATTCGTGTAAGATTTACCTTTAGATTAAGTTTAAGTATGCACAATTACTTTCTGATTTATGTTTATTAAAATACTACTAGTTATTATTGCAGTTGATATAAGTTCGTTATGGTATCTGACTTAATTTTTTTCCATTGTTATAAGTACATTCTTTAATTTTTTTCCCTAAAGGGGGAGTATCTGTGCCGGTCGACTATGTTAGTCATATTTTCACGTAATGTTAAGATAAGTTGACGACCGTCACAGATAAGGTATATTTATATTCATCACGCACTATGTCTTATGCACGTCATTAATAACATGTACCAACCTAGTATATAAGCTAGGATTTTCTATAATAAATTAGTCTAGTATTCGCGCGCATCTCAAGCCTTTTACTTTACTCCCGAAGATGTCGCTCTCCTTATAATTGCCTCTGGCAAACTGGTCAACTATCGACAGATAGTAAACTGTAGCGTACTGCTTACTTACTAGTTGATCAACTAACAGTTGAAACCGTTAAATAGTAAATTGGTTTAAACTTGAATTGCAAACGAAATACCAGGGCAAACACTGGGGTAGCTGTAACGACGCTGTACACGCTGTAACAAACACATTAAAAAGGGGGACGTTCTGACAAACGGAGATGAATCTTTGCGATTTATCTGCCGCGTTCAAATCTGTGTACAGTTTGTCGGGGACGGTTATAAGTAATAATAATTTATGAATATTTTATGGTGACTGAATTTACCTGATCAATATTATATATGGGCCAATTTATTCATAGAGATGGATCCTGAATTGAATATTGCGAGATGAATACTTAAAAGTACAGCAGACTACTCAAAGTGACAAACACTCAAAATCTTGCTGTCAATCGCTATGGAAATGACGGGAGAGACGTGAAGACTAGAGGGGGCGAACGAAGCGAAGCCCCGATTAGTTTTCGTATTAGGTTGACATGTAAGAACAAAATAAACGTAAATTCTAAACCCTGTCGGTCTGGTTTACTATCTGCCGATAGTTGATCAACTAACGGTTTTGACTATCTTACGGTGACATATATATGATGTTACGTACACAATAATGATGTACACAATAATGTAAGATCCGTTATTCCCCAGGCTCTGCACCTGATGGGCTACGCGCTGCGCGACGAGGAAAGCGGCCACTACGAGTTCCTCGCGTTCGCGGAGAGCGCACGCCGCGCCGGCATATACGCGCTGCTGCACAAGCTAGCCGCCAGCCCTCGCGTAGAGGCGCACAGACCGCTGGCGCAGTGGCTGCTGAATAAGATGAGGTAATACTACACTACCACTACAATACTCAACAGCCACTAAAGAGACGAGGAGAGCGGCATATACGCGCTGCTGCACAAGCTAGCCGCCAGCCCTCGCGTAGAGGCGCACAGACCGCTGGCGCAGTGGCTGCTGAATAAGATGAGGTAATACTACACTACCACTACAATACTCAACAGCCACTAAAGAGACGAGGAGAGCGGCATATACGCGCTGCTGCACAAGCTAGCCGCCAGCCCTCGCGTAGAGGCGCACAGACCGCTGGCGCAGTGGATGCTGAATAAGATGAGGTAATACTACACTAGCACTACAATACTCAACAGCCACTAAAGAGACGAGGAGAGCGGCATATACGCGCTGCTGCACAAGCTAGCCGCCAGCCCTCGCGTAGAGGCGCACAGACCGCTGGCGCAGTGGCTGCTGAATAAGATGAGGTAATACTACACTACCACTACAATACTCAACAGCCACTAAAGAGACGAGGAGAGCGGCATATACGCGCTGCTGCACAAGCTAGCCGCCAGCCCTCGCGTAGAGGCGCACAGACCGCTGGCGCAGTGGCTGCTGAATAAGATGAGGTAATACTACACTACCACTACAATACTCAACAGCCACTAAAGAGACGAGGAGAGCGGCATATACGCGCTGCTGCACAAGCTAGCCGCCAGCCCTCGCGTAGAGGTGCACAGACTGCTGGCGCAGTGGCTGCTGAATAAGATGAGGTAATACTACACTACCACTACAATACTCAACAGCCACTAAAGAGACGAGGAGAGCGGCATATACGCGCTGCTGCACAAGCTAGCCGCCAGCCCTCGCGTAGAGGCGCACAGACCGCTGGCGCAGTGGCTGCTGAATAAGGTGAGTTAACACTACACTACAATACTCAACAGCCACTAAAGTGACGAGGCGACCGGTATATATGAATAAGATGCTGAATAAGGTGAGGTAATACAACACTACCACTTTGAGAATTGCTCAACAGTCACTAAAGTGACGAGGAGAGCGGTATATACGTGCTGCTGCACAAGCTAGCTGCCAGCCCGCGCGTGGAGACGCACAGTAACTATTTATCGGCGTATCGGTTAGGCAATGTATTCTCAACGAAAGGGTTGCTTGCTTGCTACCAGCAGCTCGATTATCTTGTGACATATCCCGATTCCCACAAATTCAAATTAAATTTGCTATATATGACAGCACGTGTGAAGTAATCGTGTGCGGATTGCTCAACGACAATTTGAAGAAAATGTGAAGGAGTAAGAGCCTCTTCTTCACCAAGACTCGCTGATACATGTGTTGACGGCCGGGACTTTATAAGGCTTTCTGCCTCTAGAAGAAGAATTTGAAGAATCTCCTCTTTAGGTGTTCTCGCTTTTAATGTAGGCTCGTAAACGTAACGCCTAAACGCCTCGTAACGTCGATCAAAACATTAATTTTAAATGGGTTGCGCTAGAAATTCCTGGATGTCAGAGATACTTTATAGAGCTACAGATTGATGACGTTGGGAGGCTACTGGTCACGTCCGAAGGAACTACTCAGTTCCTACAGCCCTTCACGTCCTCCTGGTTAGTGATAACAAACAACAAACCATTACCAATCCGGCTCTGCTACCAAAAGCTCGGATACAGCTACACCACCAGATACAAGCATGTATACTTTCAGATTCTCGATAGAGAACCAGAACAAATTGTGATCTTTCAAATACACTTGACATTGGCAAAATTAACCTCAAAAGAGGCTAGCACGCTATTAATAAAAAGAAGAAGAAGATTGATGTAGTTGAATTGTGCTTGCAGATCGCTGCTTCGCGAGGTCGACGATCAGCCGGAAGCGGAAGCGATGGACACCGACCAGCAGGAGAAGCCGGCTGCGACCAGCGACGCCGCAGGTCAGTAACTACATGTGCTTCTACTGATGATGAGGTCCGGTCGATTTCGGCCAGGCGACCGTTCTAACTAATTTGTGCTCGTCGCTCGTGGGCTCACTTATTTGTGAAGATCCTCCCATATTGCGGGCACGTGAGCACTGAGAAGTACTAATGCCCGGTTCCTATATTTCAAAAACTATCCGTTTTAGTTACGAATGGTAGTTAATTCTACGAGGCGTAAGCTAAAACCGTTCCTCTAACAAACGTCTCGTTATGCAAACAACCGACGGCTGGCTACTAACGGATGGGAGGGTTACCGGCAACGGAGCGTAAGCGTATTGTATGGAGATGTCACTTGGTTGCGTTCCTATAAACATTTTAAACGTCAGTAGACTTTCCAGATAACTATTCGTAATGTCACTTGGTTACCCCTCAATTTCGGTCGGTTAAATTTTATATTTCACTGTTTTCGCTGTAATTTTGAATTTAAAATGTCCAGTTCATCAGATAGTGACAGAGAAGTGTTCGAAATTATATCGAACTCCAGTGAGACTGACTCAGCAGAAGATAATAGGCAAAACATGCAGCCCAGGACCATTAGCTCAATGCCCAGGACAGAACAAATGGGAGATCACTGAACAAGCCTCGTACCAACAACCATGACGGTCACGATCCTCAGCCATGAGGGAGCGACTAGAACGAAAGAACCGACAGAAATATCCCTGAGTCTTAGCCCTGAATGAAGATTTAGGTACCGAGGCAAAAACGTTGCATGCCTACTAGGCGGCAGACAAATTTGTAGATAAATCAAATGGGAAGATGATAGGTACTCACCGGCGTAATATACATTTCAAACCTGGTGGTTTGAAATGTATTATACACTTTGTATTTTTTGAAGAATTTGTCGACTAGAAGAAGACTCAAACTTTTTGCAGGATATATGTATACTTATTTCAATTGATGGATGTCAATGTCGAGTCAAATGTCTTTTTCGCGCGATGAACGTTCCGTCCTTGTTATGTATTCTATGCATTCTATTAAGTTTGATAAGGAAAAAAATATGTCACGAAGATGCCTGCGTTCGTGTAGCTCTAATAAACATCATAAGTTTAGAGAACTCTAAGATCAATTCGTATGTAAATTTAATTTCTATCGGCTTGAACTTTATCTTATTACAAATTTCAATCCTGCATATAACGAAACGCACATCTCTGAGTGAAGAGGGCGCGTCGGTATTTCAATGACATCTATGACCAACGGAAGTCCGTAGGTAAAAGGTACAGATAGTAAATTGTGGAACGGTATTAATGACTCGTAGTTGGTTAGGGAAAAACGGACAGTTACTTTTACGGATGACGATCCGTTAAATATAGGAACCGGGCATAAGACGACCTGACGACGACAAAACTGCCACTGTGATCAACCCGGGCTTGTTCCCTAGCCGTGTAGAAAATCCTGAGGTTTTGGTTCGGACTTGTTTGTTTATGACGTCACTGTTTCTAATTGCTACGGCACAGTCACACTAGCCTGTTTTATTATATGTATGTCGCAGTTATTTAGTTAAATCAGACACTTAACTTAACCAAGTCACTAGCATTTTGATTTAAATAAAGCATCGTCGAAAACGGTTAACAATCTGCCTAACCGAAAGCCGGCGTGTTGGTTAAATAATGTTAAACAAGATGGCGTCACAACAACAGCTGAATACTTTCAGATTGTTAAAGGTTTTCGACGATGCTTTATTTAAATCAAAATGCTAGTGACTTGGTTAGTGACGTCGGTCTTTAATTAATGATCTAGGGTGTTAGTTAAGTGTCTGATTTAACCAACTAACTGCGACATGTATAATAAAATAATTCAAACCCAACTGTTGTGCCTTTGAGATGTGAATGACATAATTTGTAGTCCATCTCGGTATACTTGGCGTGAAGTAACAGTCATTAATCTAACAAAATGCGGGCTGCATTTTAACATCCCCACCGAGGAGCGCAGGCCTTTACACGAGTACGAGTAAGATCGAGTCATACTCCATTACGCTGGCTTAGTGCGAGTTGATGGAGGAAGTCTGCTACTAACGAGTGGCGATAGAAGCCGGGACCTATAGCTCATCGCGACATCCGAAAACACGGAACTTCGGATAATATACTTAAGATAAATACTTTATCAGCACCGGGATTCGAATTTGAACCTCCTGCGTGAAAAGCAAGCGTGAAACCCACTAGACCCCGGAGCATGTTTTAATTATAAATGTTTACAATTAATTAATTTCCTGACAGACGCGGAAAAGGAACGCCGCGCAAAGTTAGCCGCGGAGCGCCGCGCCAAACTGATGGCGCAGATGCAGACGCAACAGAACAACTTCATATCGAACAACGCGACGCTCTTCAAGGAGACCACCACTGAGGTACGGCACTCGTGTTAAGTAAGAGGTATTCGTGTTAAGTTGACATGTAATAATAAGATTGGTGGGACTCACACACGGAAGGTCCGTACCATTTCCCGGGACCCCCTTTGGTTTTTAAAATTGCGTGGAGTTCATTATTTGTTGCTGTAGCCATGGACGAATAAAACTAGAGGACTGACAACGTCATATAAAAAACGTACCCTGCTAGAAAGCTAAAATCCTGTATTATTTCTAGATGTTGCTGTACCATGCAATAGATGCTGGGTGCTTAGGGTGACGGCGTAGTATAATCCATGGTATTATCGACGAAAAAACAGAAATGGCGTAAGCGTAAGCCTTGTTTCTTCTTAGGAAATTAACGCTTATACCGCCATCTTTCCTAAATTAAGTGCGCCACCACGATACTACCTATACTAGAAAGAACTTTTGAACTAGTAGCTCTATCTAGCAATATATATTTAAACTAAAAATCTAATTACGTTTCAAAGTACTACGGTTGTTTGTCCTCTAGTTTTATTCGTCCATGCTGTAGCGGAGAAATTCTGTGAGAATTTCGACTATCCAATCATTAAGGTTTATAAGATACAGCCCGCTGACGGACAGGCCGACAGGAGAACGTACGGACAGCGGAGCCTTAGTAATTGGGCACCCTTCGGGTACGGAACCCTAAAAAACCATCGCTGATCAAACCAGAATTAGGAAAAGAAATGCTAAAAAATGTTATTTTTATATGGAATAAATGCTAACCAAAACAATGACGCAATGATTATAGCTGCGACGATAACGCAAAATTGATTATTGAATAACTCATTAAAAGTTCAACTGTGCCTCTGCCAACCCATAGGTTTCTCTCTTGAAAACCTGGAAATCAACATATTGAGAATACTTTGTTGCTCTTAGCACTACCCTCCAAGTATTTCCTACGGACGTGATCAACAGTCCCTCTTTGTTTGTTTGGTAATTTTTAAGGACGGAATGACTGTAGTGGAGGCTGAACGTGACCATGAGGGTCCTGGCATCATCCGGTCGACTCCTGACAAAAACAACTGATTTTGACATAGAACTGGACCGGTTTGAACTTGACATGACAGACCTTACACCGACTGGACAATATAGCAATTTTACCTGAAAATAAAATTGTTATTATACATACTTACCTGGCTTTAAGCCTAATATTGAGAGTAGCATACTTGACTTCCTTTCCGGTGCGACTAATTTAGCCCTAAACAGCTCACTTCCTGTTTAAAACTCCTGAAATACATGTCATATCCGTTTGGAACCTCAGCAACATTGCGCGCGTAAAGTTTCAGAAATGGCGGCAATTGTAGCCAGCGTTATTGCGCGTGCTCAATTTTCAGGTCATTGGCAACTCAATAAAGAGCTGATCGTGTCTAAGAATGTGTCACGATCATGCAATGCACAGTAATGTGCACAGCAGGCAGCGATTTACCTAGGCTTAAAGCCAGGTAAGTATGTATAATAACAATTGTATTTTCAGGTAAAATTGCTATATTATACCTGACGTTACCTGGCTTTAAGCCTAATATTGAGTAGTGTTTGGTATCGACTGCTGAGTTAAAAACGCCAATGTGATATGACTAGGAGTTCATTTATGGAAACCTTATATAAATTCATAATTTATATAAGGTTTAACTGAATGTGTATGCATCATCGTGTACGTGATGAAAAGACAGGCTGCGCAAATGCAGCTCAAAAATAAGGCAAATAGATATAAACAAACACAGACTTAAGGAAGGTCTGATGAAGTCATCTTTTGAAGCCAGCCGAGTTTCGGGCTGGCAAGGTTAGGCTTGGTTAGTTAGTTTCTGGCTATCAAGACTCATCTGATCTATATGAATCTAAGAATATGCAAAGCTTTACCTCCAGTAGGTTTTCCCTTTAGTCATCACTTACGTACAAGTTCACCGAGATTGGTGCTCGGTGGTTGGCTGCTAGTTCGCCATTCTGTTCGACGACTACCAAGACTGCAGTTGTGAGGTCAGGATATCAGGTCGGTCGCCTGACCTACGAAACTCCGAGCTAGAGACGTAGGCGTGCCGAATCGAATACGTGTGAAAATGAGTTATTATAATCTGTACCTTGCACAGACAGGGCCAATCTGATTTAAACACAAAACATTGATGAAATTAGTGATTAGCAGTAGGTATAATCAAATTACAATTGCTGTATTTTGAATTGGGAGTGCGCCTCCTGGATGTATTACCACTGATTATGTACTTCCACATATGATTGGCCTTTGCAAAAGACTGGCGAACAACTCTGTAATCTGACTTTAATGATAAAGTTACTCAATTAATCTAAATACCTTTTTGTATCACTTCTGAGAAGAATAGCTAGATGTGGCTGATTCTATTACAGGAGCTAGTGTGGCTATCTGACTCAACTGAAGATGCTTCTACAGTGGGCAAGCATAGTGAAAAAGACAAGTTTACGCGTAATAAGCATATTTGTAAATGCCTACAGTGATAAAGAAGTTTAGTATCCATCGTATTCAATTATCATTGATCAGATACCTAATACAAGTATCTGAACGCGTTTTCATTATTACCCGCAGATGTGTAGACAACATTAACTGAAACCATGTTACCTAGGACTGGACCATAAAAGTCAAATATAATAATCCTTTATTGCACAGAAAACACAGTGGAAATTATAACAGAAACAGTATGCAAAGGTGAGCTTATTTCTAAAAAGAAATTTCTTACAGCTAACCTGTGAAGAAAAGAGAAAAATAAAATATAGAGAGGTAGTCCTAGTGTACAATTAAGAGTTAAAAGAAATAAATAAAATAAATATACTATCAAATAAATCACAATACACCCTACGTAATTACTATAAAATAAATAAATAGAATACAATAAATAAATAGATATACATAAATACTATGAGATACGCACTATTCGGAAGAGAGGAGATGCTGTTTCAATTTTTTCTTGAAAGTGACCAAGGATTTGCAATCCCTTATAGCGCAAGGAAGTGCATTCCACAAACGTATTGCCCTTAACCTAAACGAGTGCTCGTAAGCAACAGTGTTGTGCTGAGGAATTGACAAAAGTGACACCGTGTGAGATCTCCGAAGTCTATCCCCTGAGAAAAGATACTCAAAACGTTCACGAAGATATGCAGGGTAGCACGGATTTCTCAAAATATTGAAGAGGAAGGAGAGAATGTGCATATCACGACGAAGTCGGATCGGGAGCCAGCCTAATTCCCTACGATATTGGGACACGTGGTCGTACTTACGAAGTCCGAAAATAAACCGAATCCCGAGATTTTGGAGTCGCTCGAGTTTGTTCAGTAGATCTTCGTTCGCACTGGCCCAGCAAACATCGGCGTAGTCTATTATTAGTCTGGATTATCCCAATGAATATACATATTTCATTGGGATAATCCAGCATGGCCATAACATTCATTAAAATAATAATGTGTAATGGTTATAAAAGTTTTGAAAAACTGTCATTATGCTAGTTCACTGGAGAAATACCAGGTTGGTGTCCTAACATAACATAGCGTCACGCCTTTTCCCATACGGGGCGGCAGAGGCACAATGGCGCCCACGCTCAATATGCTAATGTATATTATGCTCAGTCAGATATTCAATACTCCATTGCTACTTTATAATTATTATTCCTTTACTATGTAGGTACTCTACGGAACAGCTGTAGAAATATTAAGGAACTCTGCTTGTGGGCTGTATGCCGCACCGACCACATCCAAGACACATTATGGTTAGATTACCTCGATTTCGTCGACTTGGTTAAAGCTGCCTTTGCTGTTCGCTTGGGATACGTCGAAGTAAAGCGACTATTGAGAAACAACTAAATAAATAGTGGAGATGTGAAAAAATCACGATGTATATATAATCTCAAATTTATATTAATATCCTGAGAGACTCGAGGACTGTCATCAGCTCCTTTTGGATAATATACTGAAAAGTGCATTCTTACAGCCACTTACCTTGTGAATTATGAAGACCTGCGCGGTCCAGTGACACGTAGGTCATTTGTGAGAAGTAATGTAGATAACTTCTCTATATGGCTCCGACAATATCCTGGTGGATAACTGTCTGAATAATATTAGCAGACTATATCTTTGGATAATGAATCTGAAAGGTGACTGCTACAATGATAATTTTCTGAAGCAGTGAAGCAGGCATATTGCCGACCATATCCTGCCGGATTGATGAAAGTAGTCGGGTTGAAAAACGACGGCTCTGTTAGATTGTAACGCGTTGTTATATTAGGGGTTGGAGGAAATCAGCTAGGTAGGTACTCAAAGTTCTTTAACAATGTGGTTTAACTTATTAAATGTAAGACCAACACCACAATAAGAGTAATTTATGATTACCCTTTTACCCTTTGAGTATTGTATTATATAGATAGCCGGTCCTCCAGCCACATACCTAATGTTTAGAACTCCCTTTTAATCCCTTTAAAGCAGCAGCGCTAAAATGGAAATTATTGATTTCAAAGTAAAGAAAGTTACATAAAGTAATTATTATAAATGGAATATAAAATAGTGTTGATTTTATATTTCTTCGTCACTGGCTTAAAAAGGGTTAAGATATCACGTAAATGAGTAAAACGTAACAATAAAACTGTAGGAAAATTGTTTTCATCCACTCTGTCCGCCTCGTCCTACCTACGTCATGCGATGTTTCTGTATGAAAATGTCGCTTTGAACCTTGCACAGATGGAAACGTTGCAGAGACTGAGCTAGATCTCAAGTTTCGCCGGGATACTAGAAATGCACGACAACCAGCCATCAGATATCTACATCTTTGCGCAAGATGTTTAATTGAACCGTCTCGCATAGACTGATTCATTTCATACTCACACGAGCGTTTAGTAGCGATGTCCCCTTACGCGCAGGCACTACCGGCATAACCGCGAACGGCTGACATAACTGCATGTCAATGTCGCTTTAAACCTTGCAGGTGGACTAAGTTGCAGAAACTGTATCAGCGGTATATTACCATCGAAGATTGATCAACAGGTCACTTCACGCGGGATTTTCAATTTCTCTGTAGCCAAGCCGCGCTGATTGGTGTACTCATGGCGCTCAGACTGGGCTGCGGCACCTACATTTGGCTGCGGCTCGTAGTCGCCGCGTCGTCGTTCGCCTCCTGCCTCCCCTCCGCGCACGCACCAGCCTTGCGCAGGCTGGCGGCCCGGAGCGCTCGCCGTATGCCGGCTCCGGGCGGCGGGGGCGCGTCACCGCTGCGCGCGGGCGCGGGCTTAGTGTAGCAGGAGGTCGAACTCACGAAAATGCACGCAGTCGCCGTGTCGTCGTTTGTCTCCTGATTCCACTCCGCGCGCGCGCCAGCCTTGCGCAGGCTGGCGGCCCGGAGCGCTAGCCGGGCTCCGGGCGGCGGAGGCGCGGCACCGCTGCGCGCGGGCGCGGGCTTATCTTCTCTGTTTGCCTTGCTCTGGATGGCAAACTCACGAAAAATCTCCAGGTTTCTCCTTCCTCGGACATAAAATCTGTAAAACTGGGATAAGTTATAGACTATCCACCGAGGGCAAAATCTTGCACGAGGTTACCATTACGCGATGGTCGTGAATGCATTGAGTATAGATTGAGTAGAGATCCACTCGTCCAACGTCAATAGTTCGCAATTGATAAGAATCGATTTTATTATTTTCCCCCTCGGAAGACCTCTCGTTGATTGTATGACATACCTTATCCCTGTAGCCGGAATCTGCTTGGTGCTAAACAAGCCAAGACATGACCGTCGAAAATATCCCTTTTTGCGCCTCCTTCTGCTTGATCAAACCATGTGGTATAACCATGGGCGGTCACTACGTTCCCGCCAAGTATGATTGCCATCGAAGGACTCGGCGCACTCGGGTTCATTGAACTCGAGTTCAATGAACCCCAGCACAGAAAAATAAAAGTTTGTAACTAATGCGAACGGCAAATACCTAACCTGATTGGATTGGATTTACTTATCATTTTCTCGGCGTGAGATTCGGATAAATGCAATGTTTGTACTTTCGAGGGTAGTTACAAATAGCTACTTATAAATATCACTCCTATATCAAAGGGAGTGATATTCCTATCAAATTCAATGTCAGAATTAAACATATCTTATTGCGAGATTGTGTGAGTTACTAAACATTGCATCACTCGATCGGTTTAGCATACGATCATGCATTGCCGAGATATTACTAGCTGAATCTTGGAACGATTTTTCCAGATTACTTGTCCTTGAATTCTTTCTCACTCCCCGTCTTCTCCTCCGGCTGCTCCTCCTCTCCGGAGACGTGGAAGTGGAACTGCTGTAGCGATCACTCCTCGATGATTCACTACGCGGGGCTATTTACCGCGGTTTTTATTAAACGGATTATTTTTTGCTGTTACACTGAACAATTAACACTATAACCGTAACAAAATTTCAAGGATATTTCGAAAAGTAACTTGGAATATTTTCAAATTTGTTAAACGCGTGCGCACGGAAAGAAATCCACAACGCCAATGACCTGAAAATTGAGCGCGCGCAATAACGCTGGCTACAATTGCCGCCATTTCTGAAACTTTACGCGCGCAATGTTGCTGAGGTTCCAAACGGATATGACATGTATTTTAGGAGTTTTAAACAGGAAGTGAGCTGTTTAGGGCTAAATTCGTCGCACCGGAAAGGAAGTCAAGTATGCTACTCTCAATATTAGGCTTAAAGCCAGGTAACGTCAGGTATAATAACAGACCATGACGAGAATCTTTATCGTGATAATAAACCATTCAACGGACCTGGTTTTTCTTTATTATCCAACACGTAACTTATAAACCATTCAATGGACCTGGTGTTTCTCTATCATCCAACATGTAACTTATAAACCATTTAACAGACCTGGTGTTTTTTAATTCTCCACCATGTAACTTATAAACCATTCAACGGACCTGGGGGGTTACCACAACGTCTTATGCCGATTCAGATTAGGAACCTAATTTGATCCGCAAAATTACCGTGACCGTTTTAAAACAAGTCTTGGTATTAGGCAAATAAAGCCCATTATGGCGAATTGGAATGGAAATTGTTGCCATGGTGATGTTCTTGATTTGAACTTAATTTGAATCGGAAAAAGATTGTGTTAACCCCTCTGGTTTTCTTTATTATCCAACACGTAATTTATAAACCATTCAACGGACCTGGAGTTTTTTTATTATCTAACACGTAACTTATAAACCATTCACCGCACTTGGTGTTTTTTTATTCTCCAACACGTAGCTTATAAACCATTCAACGGTCCTGGTGTTTGTTTATTATCCAATTACATGCTTTGCTTGTAAGATGCCAGGTGCCGCTGATAACACTATCAAATGCACCCTACCTAATTGTAAAAATAAATACCACTTGGAGTGTGTTGGTCTCAGTAGAGAAAACTGCAGTGCTGTGATGCGAGTCCAGTGGTCCTGTCCTGATTGTAAATGGAAAATGCCCAGAGGTGACAACAAGGATACTCCTGTCAAGGCGGTCACGGGAAGCCTTCCAACCGCTCAAACCTCATCCATTAATACTAATGTGACTCAACGTATACGTCCCTCTCCCTCCATGAATGACGAGTTCAGAGACTCACTGCGTGCTGACATACTTGAGATCGTCAGAGTTGATCTGTCAGCAATGATTCGCCAAATCATGTCATCTGAACTCAAGCAGCTGCGTGACTACAATAGTGAGCTTAAGAAGTCTCTGGAATTCTCACAAACAGAAATATGTCAGCTGAAGGACGAAATCACTAAGGTGCAGACAGTGAACAGTGTCTTAAACAAGAAATGCACTGAACAAGAGACCCGTATGATGACCCTGGAGAGAGACTTTGCCAAACAACAACAGTGGGAGCGTCTTCAAAACCTCGAAATCTTCGGTATACCTGAAGTCGAGGACGAGTCCCTAGAAGACGTGGTAGTGAAGCTTGCCAAGAGTGCAGGCGTCGAACTCCAGCGCCAGCAGGTCGACTTCATCCATCGTATCCAGCCTCGAGTCCCAGTCCCAGGGCGCCCGCGCGCGATCGTCATTCGTCTAAAGAACCGCCGTGTAAAGGACTCATTATATTCCGCATTCCGTAAATGCCGTGGGATCACTACCGGCGACATTAATATGAGTGGGGAGCCAAAAGTTTGTCATGTAAACGAACACTTAACACCACGTAATAAAGATCTTCTAAAAAAATGCAAGGCTAAAGCAAAAGAATGCAATCATAAGTTTGTTTGGACAAAAAACTGTCAAATATATGTCCGGAAAATGGAAAAAACCCCCTTCATAATGATCTCGTCGGAAGCAGATCTCAATAAAATACAAAAGTAGCTAACTATCTTATGCCTCTTAGCTTCATAGTTCGCCGTAATTTGTTATTTACAATTAGTTTGCACAGGGAAACACACACACACAAAACCCACCAAATACTCCCACAACAACACCCAACACACAAATCCTTTTACATACATGACTACTCACTAAGGCCTGCAGTAATCCTTCAACTGTCTACAATCACTCTAACGATATGTCCGTGTTGCTATTCTTACAGTTATCGTTATCATAATCGCATTTATATCTTGATCAGAATTAAATCATCAGATTCCCAACTATTGCTTCCGGCCTAAACATAAAGAATAATCTTGGAATTTTCTATCAAAACGTTAACGGACTCAGAACTAAAACTTCAACATTTGCGAATAATGTTTCATCCTGTGACTATGAAGTTGTTTTGATAACAGAAACATGGCTTCATAGTGGTGTACTTGACTCGGAGCTAGCCGATCTGGATCGCTACGATCTGTTCCGGCGCGACCGGGTGACTCGGACGACGGGCGGCGGAGTAATGGCGCTCTGCGCATCGCGGCTCCAAGCGCGCCCCCGGCCCGAGTGGACACCGGACGGCCTTGAAGTGATATGGTTAACTATCGATGCGCGTGCGCTCAGGTCCACTTCTAATTTACATATTGGCTTAATTTATATTCCTCCCCACAGCGAAAAGCATGATTTAGCGTCAACCACACAGCAATTTCTCGACTCCCTGGTGAACATCCTAGACTCTAATAGAGAAGATCACTTTTTATTGGCGGGTGATTTTAATAATCCCACTATCAGTTGGGAATTCGGGCAACCCAGATACTTGAAGAGGGGTTCAGTAGAGATACAGAACAGTGGTTTTAACCTGATTAGTCAATTAAATGTACATGGTTTTCAGCAATACAACTTCATAAAAAATTCATGCAGTAATACTCTGGACCTCGTCTTTACAAATTTCAATGTAGAACTCCACGGAACTACTACAGAAACGGTGCCATTGGACATTTTCCATCCCACTTTGGAAATTGACGCTACAGATATCACGGTTCCTTCAATACCGATAGCAAAACAGTTTAAGTACATATTTAGAAAAGCTGATTATGAAAGTATTAATAATTGTTTTGAAAAACAAGACTGGTCCTTTTTAAACAGTCCTAGTCCTAATATTGATGATGCCATTGGAAGTTTTTATGAAGTTTTATATGACGTAATTGATAAATATGTACCGCAATCTATCATAGGACTTACTCGTCGTTACCCAATTTGGTATGACCGCGCACTTATCAATATTATCAAGCAAAAAACCAAATACCACTCTCTCTGGAAAAAGTATAAAAACCCTATCGATTATGATGCATTCAGCTTGCTAAGACATCGCCAAAAAACTATTCAGGATGAATGCTATAAACTTTTTATCAAGCGCTCACAAGATAGTATTAAATCTAATCCTAAATTGCTATGGTCCTATCTAAAATCAAAGCGCAAAAACAGCTCAAATTACCCTAAAATCATGAAATATGAAAAAACTGAATTAAATTCAGAAGCTGAAATCTGTACTGCATTCAATACTTTTTTCGAGCGCATGTTTATCCAACCACCTAAATCATATGATAGTGTCAGTTGTAAGCCGGATGATGGCATTGGGCTGCTCCACTCCGTGGTAATTTCTGAAGCACAGACATATAAGTTGTTGAAAACACTTGACGTTACCAAGGGACCCGGAAGTGATAAGATTCCATCCTTGTTTGTCCAAAGGTGTGCCAAAACACTAGCACTACCCTTATCCATAATTTTTAACCGATCTTTTGGCCTTGGTATTTTTCCTACGGCATGGAAGGCTGCACATATTATTCCGTTACATAAGAAGGGGTCTAAAGCTAATATAGAACACTACAGGCCAATTTCTATACTAAATGTATTCAGCAAAATACTGGAAAAGATTGCTCACGAGCATCTTTATCCCGTCCTGGCCAAAAATATTCCGACAGAGCAACTTGGATTTTTCAAGGGGCGCTCCACGGTAACAAACTTGGCAATTTTCACAAGTGATGTGTTTACTGGTATGGACAACGGGGGACAGGTTGATGTGATCTACACGGATTTTGAAAAAGCTTTCGACCGTGTGGACCACTTCATACTTCTGCGTAAACTATGTGAGCTTGGTATAAGAGGAGACTTACTTAGGTGGCTAGAGTCATATATAAAGAAGAGAAGCCAAGCTGTCATAGTTGCGGGACACCGTTCTGAGTTTGTCGCCATTCCATCCGGTGTTCCGCAGGGATCTCTGTTGGGACCTCTACTCTACATTGCCTTCCTCTATGATATTGGTAGCTGCTTCAGACACTCCAAATATCTTTTATACGCAGATGACAAAAAGGTGTATAAAAAAATAGTCTCTGTTTATGACTCTGTACTTTTGCAGGAAGATCTGACTAGGCTGGGTACTTACTACAATGAAAATAGGATAAGTGTTAATTTGAAAAAGTGCCAACACGTCAGCTTCACAAGAAAGACTAAGCCAATAGTTAGCACCTACCAACTTAATAACACCCCTATCGAGAAGGCTGACACAATAAGAGACCTTGGAATTCTGCTCGATTCAAAGTTAACCTTCTCATATCACATAGATGCTATAATAAATAAGGCCTATAAGAACTTAGGTTTCGTCCTCCGAACTAGCCAGGCTTTCACTAACCCACTATGTCTAAAAGTACTATACTACTCCTACGTACGTAGTGTTCTTGAGTATTGTAGCCCAATCTGGAGACCACAGTATAAAACCTACTCTGAATCAATTGAAAGTATACAACGTAAGTTCGTCAAACATCTTCACTATCGTACCGCTAACTGTTATGGTCATAGTGATTACACTACCTTATTGGATCATCACAAGCTGCAGACACTTGAGGAAAGACGGAGTCTCCTGGATATGTTGCTGCTCCACGACATCTGCAATGGACGTCTCGACTCACCGGAGCTAACTGCCTCTGCGCTACGTCTGAACGTTCCAACTAAGAGAACCAGACACACATCTCTTTTCCACGTCCCCCGAACCCGATCTAACTATGCACAAAACTCCATTATAAATAGAATTCTTTCTAATTATAATGGGGTTTTGAAGGAAAGGGAAGTAGACATTTTTCATTCTTCCAAACAGGCCTTTAGGACACAATTATTTTCTGACCCGAAACCCATGCACCCTGCTAAGTGGTAAACGCTGCCAAAGATCCGATCCCAAGACTACGGTCATAGTGCTAAGCAGGGGCGTACACCACCACACTATACTACACTGCACACTACACATTTTACCCGTGCATTCAACATTCAAAATTTATAATTTAATAATTGAATTTGTTTTTAGTAACATATTTTACTGTTCTCTTTGTGTATATACTTATTTAACCACCTTAGTATAATGTCATAATGTTTAGCTTAAGGAATTTAAATCCATTATTGGCTTAAGTTAAGGTTTAATTCGCTGTTTAATCATGCATATATTTAGCTGTGGATTTTTTTAAGATAATAAATAAATAAAAATAAATAAATAAATAAATCCAACACGTAACTTATAAACCATTCAACGGACTTGGTGTTTCTTTATTACCCAACACGTAACTTATAATCCATTCAACAGCCCTGGTGTTTCTTTATTATCCAACTTTGTGTTCCCCACGGCAGGTGACGGAGGAGGAGGAGTCGATCCGGCCGCTGTACATGGGCGCGGCGCTCGGCGTGTGGGGCGGCGGCGTCGCCGACGCGCCGCGCGTCTGCATCATGTGCCAGGAAGACGTGAGTTCATATTATACACTGACTATAACTTTTACCCGACGATTCTAATGAAAGAAAGCCTATTTTCTGCTCTAAACTGTGCTCTGTAAATTTCATGTGAAAACGACTTCGCAATCCGTTAGTAGTTTCGGAGATATGCGCGAACAAACAGTCAGAATAAAAGTCAAAATATTTCTAAAAATATTAGTATATGCGACCTCATATACCGATTCGCAACTCGCTGGCCGTGGTTCCGAATATGTCCGGCCGCTGTTGATGAGGTCTTCAAGGATCCTCCCTGCATGCCACCAGGCGTTATACTACCAATTTATCCCCCCAGGGCCGCGTCGACTTGAAAGCCGGGCCGCTCGTCCTAGTCGCCTTCATACAAGCGTCCACCGTATTGAACCGCTGCCGGGTCGGCACCAACGGCCTGCTGCCTTCCGACTGGAGCCACGCACGTCTCCCGGCCGGCGTGGGGCATGCCCCCCACGTCAGCTCGTGTGGACACGTGCTGCACGCCACCTGCTGCAGGAACTACGTCGACACAGTTGTCGAAAAGGAGAACAGGAGGTGAGCGGGGTTGCGGAGAGATGGCGCCACTGTGTCATTTGCCATTTTTGATGTATACCTGCATCGCGCGAGTAGATTGTGTGGATGACGCTGCTAGAACTTTTAGTTATTCAATGAGTCTACCGAAGACGCGTTAAATATTGTCTATTACTTTAACAAGCTAACATTTCTGGCAGGAGAATTAGGGCCCGAGCACTGTCACGCACGTCGCATCAGCGGACGCTTCCTAATGTCCATTCGACTGCCCCCTATCAAACTAACGCCACAAAAGTCACAAAAGTCTCCCATTCGACAGTGACATTCGTAACTAACCGGGCCGCACGAACCGTGCAAGCAAGCGCGCCCTATAGATACGTGTCCCTCCACAGGCCATACCGCCTCCGTCAGCCGGCGTCGTTCGACGTGGTGAAGCGAGAGTTCCTCTGTCCGCTGTGCGAGCGGCTGTGCAACACTGCGCTGCCGCTGCTGCCCAGTGCGAGCCTGCCCGCGGGCTTGCCGCCGCCGCTCGGCGAGGCCGGCTACAGCGACGCGGCGAGGCTGGTGTTGGCGCATCAGGTGAGACTGTTGCTAACCGACATGGTTGGGATATATAATACAAAAACAAAAAATATGTCCGACGTTGTTTTCGATAGAAAACCCTAAAAAAGTGCTCCCTTTGCTAATTCGATTCCACAGCGTTCTGACAAAGTGACGTTTGGGAATAACAAATTGGGCGCCATTATTACACATTATTTTCTGCGACTACATGTTATTATTACATTGTTGCTGCTCTATTGACGCGTCGAGGACGAGAGCGAGCGAGAGAGGAAGAGGAGAAATCGCATTCCTCGCGGCTGCCTAGTTCACTTTGGCGGATAGTACTATAATCGTGTATGCTCGACAGGTCTGCTCGGAGACGGTGCACCACTGCACGGAGCAGTGCGAGGAGATGCTCTGCACGGCGCGTGCACGCAGCGTCAGCGCCAGCGGGACCTCGGACATGGAGACAGGTACGCTTGCACACACAGGCAGGACCTGGAGAGGAGTCAGTAGATGCTGCTGCGACTGCGACAAATGGCGGCGGGCGGCGAAAACAAATGTAGGAATTCGCTGCAACAATTAGCTGTGACATACTTCATACTATTTCTTGCTTGCTTGCTGCGCCGTGACTTGGAAGTCGCAAGTAGCTGTGACCGGGCGGTATGAGTGCGGAGGCCTTTTCCCAGCATTGGGATACTACACAGGCTAATGTTAGCGAAACCTTTATTCATCGTACTCTAAGAATGGATTCAGAATGTTACATCGATGCTTCGAAGAAAACGGCAACATTACCTACCTTACGAGACGTCAGACAGTACGGCTGGCGTGGTCATTTTTGTAATGTTGTAATTAATGGATGAATAAAAGAAATACATTTAAAGGATTTGTGCTTTTATTGAGAAGCGTACGAGGGAAGAGGAAAGTTAATAATAAGTAGGATTCGTGACATCATTTCGGTTAAGGCTATTGCATTTCATCGACTTCCACAGACAATGTGACTATGTCTAGTTTAGACTGTAACCTCACTAGGCTTGTTAGCACTGCAGATGAGATAGCAACAATATGGACTCATAGTTCTACCTGTACTGTTTGTTGCTTAGGCGACGAGATGGCAGATGACCCTCCGGTGCTGGTATCGACGCACTCGCGAGAGGTGCTGCCCGCGGAGTTCCTGGCGCACTTCGAGGGCGACGTGCCCGAAATCAGCGATCAGACCAAGGGACTCATCGAGGACTTTGTCGGGGTGAGTTGTTGTAGTTCGACCGTGAGGCGACAGATGGTGCTAGTTGCAGCTGGATAACAGATGTAAGGATTCATAGTGTAACCTGAGTTACTTCGAGGGCGACTTGCCAGCCATCCGCGATCAGACCAAGGGGCTCATCAAAGACTTTGTCGGGGTGAGTTGTTGTAGTTCGACCGTGAGGCGACAGATGGTGCTAGTTGCAGCTGGATAACAGATGTAAGGATTCATAGTGTGACCTGAGTTACTTCGAGGGCGACTTGCCAGCCATCCGCGATCAGACCAAGGGACTCATCAAATACTTTGTCGGGGTGAGTTGTCGTAATTCGACGGTGTGGCGATAGATGGCACTAGTTGCATTTGTATAACAGATGTAATGGTCACAGTGTGAACAAAGTTACTGCCCAACATCAGCGATCATACAAAGGGACCCATCGAGGACTTTGACGGAGTGAGTTGTATGTAGTATACTGCGATTTTTAAATTGAGGCCAGAAATGTAAACAAATAACTATCATTTTCCGGTACAAAAAGTACAATATGAATGTCAAAGTCAACGGTTTGTTCTGTCACCGTCTAAACTGAAATTTTTAATTTGAGGCCAGACTCAAATAAAAAATCTCAGTTTAGACGGTGCGGCGACAGATGGTGCTAGTTCAGATATTAAGATTCATAGTGTGATCTGAGTTACTTCGTGGCAATGTGTACCCATCAGACCAAGGGACTCATCGAGAACTTTTTCGGGGTGTGTTGTCGAAGTTCAACGGTGTGTCGACAGATGGTGCTAACTGTAGTGGGGAAGCCAAGCCTTTCCACGCCCCAGGTTTAAGACTTGCTAGGTAGCTGCATATTGTTGGTACAACCGATGTTTCCACAGTACACTCACTGTACTGAATATATATTTCCCTTGTTACAGATGCTAGATCCAGAGATGTCGTCGTCGATGTCGGCGCTGGCCAGCCTGTACCGCGCCATCTCCTACACCATACTGGCTACGGAGACGGTTCTGGAAGCGGAGACACGCCCACTACTCGGCGAACTACCTGCCAGACACAAAGACGCTCTACAAGCTCTCATACGACTCGCCTCAGTCATACCGTGCGTGTGGAAACGCCCCAAACAACTCGCTCATCACGCCATCACCACACTTAACGCCTTGGAAAAGACTTCTCCCTTAGAACAGACGGCTTTCGGTACTCTGGTGCCTCTGGTACTAACTATACCGGCACTATTCGCGAAGACCTCCCCTCCAGCCAGACCGAACCATCTAGCCAGACAGCTGACTCTCCAAGTGTTCAGAGCTAATATAACCAGAGCGATGATAGCCACGGATCTATCACACGCGACTGGATCTATGGACGAAGATGACGACTATCAACCAATCAGAGCGGACTTAGAGAACCTCCTGCCTTTAGTCAAGCAACTGAGGCGCGGCGACTTAGACATAAGCAATCTAGACCCGATCCAAGTGTGGGAAAAAATCAAAAGCCAATGTCACCGCTTCCTCCGCAGCTGCTGTCTGCTCTACCACTTCCTAAGCGACATAATCCCGCCGGCGGGGCTGACAGTCACAGATGGCGACACTTGGGAGACCATGTGCGGGTACCTCAGTCTGCCCACTACGTTCAAAGAGCTCATGGACAACGAGCTGACTAGAGCCAAGGCGCTAGAATGGTCTGCGGTGTCCGAGGAGTGGTTTTCAAAGAATATCCCGCTTCACGTGGCATTGGAGCCGACTTCCCCGCCGAGCCTCATATCCCTGCCGGAGGACTTCTCCGAGCTGATGAATGCGGTGTCGGAGTTCTCTTGCCCCAACTCGGAGCGGGAGGACAGCAAGTATCCGACCATGTGTCTCATCTGCGGACAGATACTCTGCTCTCAGAGTTATTGCTGCCAGATTGAAGTTAGTAAGGTGAGTTGTACAAGCGGAGCGAAAGCGGAACTTAAAATTTTCCCATCAGCTTACTTTAGAGGAATAGGATTCCAATGTTAAAGGCTTTTTATCGAGGTATAGAGGACTAACAGAGCAACATACATAACATAATATTTTTATAAATATTAATAGTGCAGGAGAAAAAAAAAGGCCAAAGCGGACATTTTAAACATCAACCTAAATATTGTTGAAGAATAAGCTTCCTATTGATTTCCTAAAGTTCCCAAACTGATGGATGTGTCATGGGTTCATCTTGGGTTCCATCCATCCATAAATCTGATATCTTCCAAAATCCGATTCTGATTTTCATACAAACTAACCTCGTACGAGGGTCATTCCAAAACAAATGATGTATTCAAAAACTACAAAGTTTATTCTTTATTATTGCTATCTATTTTTTCGAAGTATTCACCGTGAGCACGTATACAATTTGTCATCCGGCTAAACCACTTGAAAAATGTCAATGACAATTCTTCTTTGGGAACCTAATAAATTTCATAATTATAGGCAGCCAGGGCACCTTCTTTAGTTTCAAATCTATTTCCTTTTAATTTTTATTGAGTTTTCGGAAACAGGTAAAAATCACAGGGTGCCAGGTCAGGAGAATAAGGCGGCTGAAAGAGAATAGTGATATTTTTCGAAATAAAATCGTCCAGCGTTCTCGCAGAAGTGTGGGGGGCGGCGTTGTCGTGGTGCCAGAGCAGGTGCTGGGTTCCTGACTTTGGCCGCTTGTCACACCAAGCTGACAACACTTGTGGAGCACAAACTGTCACATACCATTCTGAGTTGACAGTTCTTTGATCCTCGAGCACCAAAGTCGCAATATGCCCTGAAAAGTCAAAGTCAAAGTACTTTATTACTGTAGATATTTACATGTACTTAGCAAACGTAATTTTTTTCCTCTTCTCTACATTGGACCACTGTGGGAGAAGAAAATGAGGCAACCATTTGTTTCTGTGTGCTTCGTGCTCGGCGACATTTTGTTGCAGTCGATTCATCTTCGAAAAACCATACAGTTGACTCCCGCTTTGTTTCAGGATCGTAGTTATACAACCATGTTTCGTCACCTGTCAGTTATCATACACAGTTTTCTTTCCGCCAGCGTCGAATTCATTTATCATAAATTTACACCAATCCACGCGGCGTTCTTTCTGCAAATCGTTGAGTTTATGCGGCACCCATCTCGAACAACGCTTATGGAGGGAGTTGTCCACGTATTATGGTTTGCAGTGCTGCTGATCCAATGTCTAGATCTCGCTCAAGCTCTACGTATGTAATTCGTCGGTCCTCACGGATATTTTTTTCCACGGCTTGCACATTTTCTTGAGTAAATGCGGTTGGCGGTCGCCCCGACAACGCCTAAACTTCAAAGCTCTCCCGCCCTCTTTTAAATTCAGCAAACCAATTAAAGACAGTTGCACGCGAACAAGCAGACTCACCAAAAGTCGTGGTTCAAAGTTTAAAACATTTTTTTCACACGTATCATAAACCCTCTTTACTGCGTCTAAAAACAGCACGTTAAGTCCAGCATAATGTAAAAATTGTGACATTCAAATTTCGAACGCCGACGCCCGCCTGCGTGCCTCCCCTAGTTTGACTGTAAAGTTGGTACTACAGAACAACTGCAGAGCAATGATCAATGCCACAATGCCAGTCAAACATGCGGTTCCTGAACACATCAAAGAGAGCTTATGATATGTGTGTAGATAAACTAGTGTTATGTACATAATTAGGCATTAAAACTCTCGAGTGATATTATTATGAAACTCGCCTTCGGTCGTTTCATAAACCCACTCTCGTGTATTAATGCCCTCCATTATGTATTAGTCACATAAACTACTATTAAGGATATAATAAATCATAACTCGAAAATCTCGTCGACTAAGTTCCATTATAACCACAAATCCCCGCCAGGTTCAATCAGACAAAATAATATTTCGCAGATTTCCATTTTATCCAATAATATCGCTCGAGAGTTTTAATGCCTAATTATGTACAGTTACATACACTAATTTATCTACACACATATCATAAGCTCTCTTTGATGTATTCAGGAACCGCATGTTTGACCGGCATTGAGGCATTGAGTTGTTTAGCTTGTTCTGGAGTACCAACTTCACAGACAAAGTAGGGGCGGCACGCAGGCGGGCGTCGGTGTTCGAAATTTGAATGTCATAATATGTAGAAAATTTACACATTATGGTAATAATGTTCAATATTCAGATAAGAAATGAGTTTTTACTAAGTAGTTTAACATTATGCTGATCGTAACGTGCGGTTTTTGGACGCAGTAAAGAGGGTTTATGATACGTGTGTAGATAAAATTGCAAAAGAACATCGGCGATTGCCCATACATACATACTTTTTATCTGAAGCGAATTTGTAACGTATACATATGGGATCGTCTTAATTGATTGATTCTCTGTTCATAAGGTTGATCCTGTAAGAATCTATGTTACTTGAGGCCATAAAAAATACTTACAATAATGTTCATTTATTTTGAGATTATGTTTATTTTCAACGTAATACAGACTAGATATGCGTGTTACATGCCCTGCATTCACGGAACCTGCTGACGAGGTCTGATGACGACATTGCGCTTGCATAGTGATAGTTTTAGGTAGTAACTTATTATTTCACTGTAATTTTCCTATGCAGCGTAAGCAACCCGTGTAACCTACATACTTTTATATTGTATTCATTTTAGTGTAGTTTTAGTCTTTTCTTTTGTTAAATTTAGACTTCACTTCAATTCTAGCATCGATTGAATATAGACATAAGTTTTAATTGTAAATTGTAATAAGTTTTAATGTAAACTTGATAAACTTGATGGTTTGTGGGGAGGAGTAACCACCTCGCGGCTAGATAGCTAAATGAATACTGAATGTTCTACGAGTATATAGAATTTAGGTTAAAACTAAAGTGCCGCGTAAGGCAAATGTACATAATCAATATATAATTTAGTTCATTTTGTGTGATAGCTACCTGCACCTAAGAAGATATGAACGTGTACTCGAGATGTTTTCACACGAAGCTAATATAAAACTCATTGTTTCCTTCACTTCCAGGCGGGTCGGTCGGGCGGCACGGAGCACGTCGGCGCAGGCGTGGCGCACACGGCACGCTGCGGCGCGGGCGCGGCACTGTTCCTGCGCGTGCGCGACTGCGAGGCGCTGCTGCTGGCTGGCCGGAGCCGCGGGGCCGCGCTGCCGGCGCCCTACCTCGACTCGTACGGCGAGACCGACCAGGTAGGCACTATAGCGCATAGCGGAGTAGGTTCCTGCGCGTGCGCGACTGCGAGGCGCTGCTGCTGGCTGGCCGGAGCCGCGGGGCCGCGCTGCCGGCGCCCTACCTCGACTCGTACGGCGAGACCGACCAGGTAGGCACTATAGCGCATAGCGGAGTAGGTTCCTGCGCGTGCGCGACTGCGAGGCGCTGCTGCTGGCTGGCCGGAGCCGCGGGGCCGCGCTGCCGGCGCCCTACCTCGACTCGTACGGCGAGACCAACCAGGTAGGCACTATAGCGCATAGAGGAGTAGGTTCCTGCGCGTGCGCGACTGCGAGGCGCTGCTGCTGGCTGGCCGGAGCCGCGGGGCCGCGCTGCCGGCGCCCTACCTCGACTCGTACGGCGAGACCGACCAGGTAGGCACTATAGCGCATAGCGGAGTAGGTTCCTGCGCGTGCGCGACTGCGAGGCGCTGCTGCTGGCTGGCCGGAGCCGCGCTGCCGGCGCCCTACCTCGACTCGTACGGCGAGACCGACCAGGTAGGCACTATAGCGCATAGCGGAGTAGGTTCCTGCGCGTGCGCGACTGCGAGGCGCTGCTGCTGGCTGGCCGGAGCCGCGGGGCCGCGCTGCCGGCGCCCTGCCTCGACTCGTACGGCGACACCGACCAGGTAGGCACTATAGCGCATAGCGGAGTAGGTTGCTGCGCGTGCGCGACTGTTGGCCGGCCGGAGCCCTGCCTCAACTTGAAAATAGACGAATAGAAAACACGAATATCACCATGGCAGCTATTTCTATTCCAATATGCCATAATGGACTTTATTTACATTGTATCAAGACTTGTTTTAAAACGGCCATGATGATTTTGCGTATAGGTACCTAAACTGAATCGGCATAAGTGGTGGTAACCCCCCAGGTGAGCACTATAGCGCTTAGCGGGAGCGGCACGAGTGTTGCCGTGACGTACATACTGATGTATGGCGCGAGATCCACTTCAGCGCGGGGTCCACATAGCATGTAATGTCACCCCTCACCCTTCCTACAACGTTCTACTACTCAGGTTCGCAGACACCTACTCAACTTAATCGGTGTGGGTGCAACTTTGAATATTTATGTCAAAATTACATTTTATTTCGATTTATTTTTATTTTTGCCGCGGTGACATGATATCCGTCAAAATTGAACAATTTAATGTCAAATGTCACAATACGGTATTTCACTGCTAATCAAAATAGATACTTTTTAGGAACTGTCAAACGGTAATTTTGTTCATGAGTTCTATGAAATACTAGCATGTGACTTCATAGTCAAATGCTGTGTTCTTAACCCAATATACAATTCCGATATGCTCAAACGTTTTTGTTGGTTTAGCTTGAGACACGTTTCTAGATTTATTGGACTAACTGGTCAAATACCGTATTGCTGTAAAACTATCTGGTTCTGTCAATACTTCTGCCTGTCACCGAACCACGAAGTCATCCACTGAGCCGTGCCCTCTGCCCCCTAGGGTCTGCGCCGCGGCAACCCGCTGCACCTGTGCCCGGAGCGCTACGCCGCTCTGCGCATGCTGTGGCTATCGCACGGCCTCCATGAGCACATCGCGAGGGTGCCAGATACCAACATGCTGGTCACCACGCGCTGGCAGACCATGTGATGGGCGGGAGTGCTAGGTGATCTAAGGTATTCGGTAGTTGACTGGTTTCTTGTACGGACTGTCAAAATCGCTGTCGTTTTGATGTCAAATGTGAAAATTTACACAGAATTGTGATTGTCAATTGCTGGGAATAAGAAACTGATAATTTCACTGCATTGATGAAACTATGGTCTCAATTCTGGATTGCACTTATTTTAGAAGCGTCTAAACGTAAATCGACGCGCCTTGTGTTCGGAAGGTAACTGTAAGGGTCTATAGAAAGAGGTGTAATTTTTTAGGGCTTTTGAATTTCCAAGTGTAAAGCAGAATTGATTCCACTCGTTCAATGAAGATACTTTTTATAAAAACTTTTCTGTGGCAGTAAAAGGTTTTCGTTTTACTTGTTTGTATCTTTACATTGACAATGGATCAGTAAGATAGTTTACCCTCTGACATTACGCATGTGAGCGAGAGATTCACTGCTGTTTAAACTTAATTACAACTTATCTGTGTTTAATTATAATTATACTAGGCTGTAAAATAAATACAGCTTGATTTCTGAGACCAGCTGCCCTTTTCTACCGATAAATAGACTATATAGGTGATTCATTATTGTGCTGTGGTACAAATGCAAGGCTGAACCTTTGGCAGGAAATAAGCTATATTTTACGGAACTATTTTCGGGTATATGACTTACAATGTCTGTTCGACTTTCTAGATTATATCAATTTCTCTTTTATGATGTTAAATTATAAATATAGTTTTCTATTTAGATTTTATTATTTGAAATAAATAAGAAACTTTATTTGAAAATCCCGTCGGTTCTGTATTGTTTATCTGAATGTTATTTTACTTGTATTTGTAGGATTTTACGCTTTAATATCGAGGTAGTAGGGTACGTCGAACGTCGTTACTCTTCTACACAATTTAATATCACAGAAGCAATAAAACACCTGTTTCTATAGATGCTAGATATAAAGAAACCGTAGGTTATCGCTACTGCTGTCTTTAATATTGTCAAGTATTGCACATTATATTATTAGGCTTTAGATAAAATATTCTTAACCCATTTTTGTATTTTCGCCACAAACAAACTTACCTGCGTTGTATATTGCCTGCCTGATTTACTAAGACTAGAATATATATTTTTAGTCATAAATTCACTCCTAAGGGCTTGTAAAATTTGTGCCTCAAATTAGATAGACGTTCAAATACTTGGAGCTACTCCTTCTGCACCATAAATAGTGCTCCTTTTTCGACTAATAAATATCTAGTGTAATGTTAATTAATAATGGAAATTAAATGAAACTTCTGATGTTCTACTAACATCAAAACTAGATGTGTCTAGTCGAAACTAACAACGGTTCAATCATCTGTGGCTGATATGATCGATAATAGAAAAAAATCGTTGCGTAACATTGTTATCTTATCTCAAATTAACCTAACTAAAATTGACAGTATCAGAAGCTTCCATCTCTTTGTAGAGTTGTGATATGAAAATAAGAGTGGTATCATTAAACTTTTTATATTGTTCGGTGAAAAGGTAAATTTATTGGTAATACAAAATGGCTGCATAAACTTGTTAGTTATAGTGTCTGTGGAACACTAAGAAAACGCTAATTAAATTCAGTGGCGGTAGGCGGCTTTTAAAAAAGTGACCTAGGCACTAGTCGAACGCGAGTCAAAGCTATTCTCAATCAATCAATTCAAATAAATATATGGAGTTGTCAAAAATTTTCAGAGACTTACTAGCGTTCGAAGAAGTGGGCCCGAGAATTGATATCACTGGCACTTAGAAGATTATCAAATTAGGTTACTCACTTCTAAAATAAGATTATGCAATACAGAAATGAGGCCGTAACATTAAACGATAAATAAATATATAGAGGAGGCGAGGAATGGCTGTGCTTCGACTCAAAATTTATTATTTATACTTAACTTAGTGTTAAAGAAAAAAAATATCTTCAAATGTGAGCTTATTATTATTATCTGTTTGTGCAATTTTCAAACTAACACTAGATTCCTTTTTCTCACTTTTGTGTGTTGTTTTATTTCAATTATGTTAGAAAGTAGATTTCCTGTGTATTTATCTTAGTAACTATTTAAAAATTATAAGATATTATGTACCGAGTAAAATTATATTTGTCAAGGCCAATACACGGTGGGTTATTCAGTGAGTGATATAAGTTTTCGCTGTGAGGAACCATGACATCGGTTTGGATGAAAAATAAAGCTGTAAAATTGCAAAAAAGTGTTTATCCTAGCCGGAAATCAAACCCGCAGAGTTTGATCAATTCACCCTGTCACCATTCATCATTTAAGTGTTGCTGATGAGGATCAATTTATAGGAAGTAATGACAAAACAGCGGAAAAAACTGCTAATTTATAATAAAATTATTGCATGCCCGTTCAAATACTAAGCTCAGTTTAAATTTTTCTTTCATGCCTCTAAATTACAGATTGTAACCAGTTTTGAATGAAGTTATTTGAGCGAGCGCGAAGTGTCTCCGTTTCAGCTTGTGCATAAATGCTTTCGTATGTCTGTCCGGATTTCCGGCTGCCCTCCTCTACAGGTCGCATTTCTCAACCGATTCTCGTGAAATTGTCAGAGCAGTTGCGATAATTCTATGAAAAAAAAAACAAAATGGCTGATATATGGGGGGTTGAAAATGTAAAAATAAATACATTTTCCCAATCGGCTGGACCGATTTTAACCAATGACGTGTCGTTGGATTTGTGGAGATTGAAATGTCAATAGGTTGGATTTTAGATCGCAAAATGTTGAGTACAAAGTTATTGGTGCCGCTTTTTACCGCTACTTTCGTAGTCCATGCTCGTAAAGACTCATTATGGCAACTCATTTGGGTTCATAATGGAGCTTATTATTTAGTATAGTGCTTTTTACTTTACCCGTACATTTTTTATAATCTCCTCTAAGATTTGTTTATGCCTACAAACAATTCATATATTTGTGAAAAAATAAACAATTTTAGGTTAAGTAGATATATTATGATAAAGCAAAATAGCTAATCAAAATAGAATTTAAAAAAATAATACAACTTTTACCATTACATTATCAAATTATATTTATGAACCTTAATTTGCGTATTTAAAACATAATTTTATCTACACACGTATCATAAACCCTCTTTACTGCGTTCAAAAACCGCACGTTACGATCAGCATTATGTTAAACTACTTGGTAAAAACTCGTTTCGTATCTGGAAAACTACACATTATGGTCATTATGTGTAGTTTTTCTACATATAATGACATTCAAATTTCGAACGCCGACGCCCACCCGCGTGCCGTCCCTAGTTTGTCTGTGAAGTTGGTACTGACATTCAAATGCCGGTCAAACATGCGGTTCCTGAACACATCAAAGAGAGCTTATGATATGTGTGTAGATAAACTAGTGTATGTAACTGTACATCATCATTTCAGCCTGTTAACGTCCACTGCTGAACATAGGCCTCTCCAATCGCACTCCAGCGTGACCGGTCCGTAGCCACCTAACTAGCCCATGTAACTGTACATAATTAGGCATTAAAACTCTCGAGTGATATTATTATGAAACTCGCCTTCGGCTCGTTTCATAAACCCACTCTCGAGTTTTAATGCCCTCCATCATGCAGCAGTCACATAAACTACTATTATAGGTTGTTGACATGAAAACTATATCAAGGGAAGCCTATCTCAGGGACCTTCAATACCCGTTATTTTCCCCAATCGTGAGTCGTGTCCGAATAAACCTTAAGGCTATATTCACCAATTCCTGATAAAATGTTCAAATAGCAAAATCGGGATGTCACATAAAGGTGTAGTCAAAGTACGCTGTTAGGAGCTTGTTCGCGGTGCGGAACTCGGAAAAAACGAAACCAGCGCGCCATGTTCCATAAATATTTGTTTATGTTTTCGTTGTGTGGTTGGCGACAAGTCTGTTTTTTTTCTCGCAAGTGTGACATAGACGCTAGCGACGCTTTCAACAGAACAGTTTTGTTGGTGACACTGCTTTACCGACTTTGGTGGTACCGCCATGACATGATATTATTTGGTTTTAAGAATGGCTTCTGAACCTATTTTAGAGCACTAATGATATGTGTGTAGATAAAGTAGTTTATGCAACTGTATATAATTAGGCCTTAAAACACTCGTGTGATAGATGCTTTCCGCTACCACACTCGCGACAGTTACAGCTCATACAGCCACTGCACTAGTTAAGAACAGGAACAGTTTCCAATCGTTTACCACATGTCATGACTCCCTAGAATCAACTCATCAACTTATAAACAACGCTCGGTCGGTGGAATAATATAGTGACTTTTTTTCCAAAATCTGTAAGTTTAATTCCCGGCTAGGTAAATATATTTAAATAAAACTAATAATGGACTTTAAGTTTTTATCAAATCGATATCATGGTTCCTAACAACAAACATTTCTAGATTTCGCCATATTGACTATTTCAAATGGCCCAGCCTGTATAACCTGCGTATTTGTAAATATTTTTGGGAACTAATTCAATAGCTTTTTGTTCCTTGAATCATAAAAGCTTAGGGTCTTACACATCATTATAATTTGTTCTACTGAAACTTTATTAAATCAAAGGTTTTGCGCAATAAAAAAATGAGTTACGTAAAGATTATTTGTATGTACTTTCTGATATTGAAAATGTATTTCTTGTGGTGTATTTTCAAGAAGAGAAGCTTGAGATGGTACTTGAATGTGAGCAGCGATACTGCCTGTGTCTGTACTAAATTAATTATTATCATAATTGTAATAAACGGTTAACTACAAATAAAGCAGTTTAATTTTATATTTCTGGCAAAACATATACATCTATACTAACTTATACATCATAATATCTGGGTGCATCGATATAAAAAGTCGCTACAGTGTGTAAATTAAATATGTATCAGTTCAGTTGTCATCGAGTCTTCGAACTGACCGCATCTCCGATGCCAATGTTGTCGATTTCAACATAATTACGGTAGGTTCATCATCCTCGAGCACGTCCCTGTCTGCTGGCCCAGTCCTCACGGTCATGCCCCTGCCAGGCTTGTTCTCCTTGCCAGGCCTGGCCTCGACTGTTGGCAGGTCTTCGAGGCCGGCCACAAACGCCCATTTCTCGTACAAAGCCAGTGCCAACGTCATCACGTCTGGGGAAGGCAGCGACTTAATGTCCACTGTCACGAATGCGCGTTCAACAGTCCTTCGAACAACTTCCTGAGTGGCTTTCTGATCAAAAAACTCGTTTTTTACTTTGGCGCTCAAGGCAGCAGACAGGAACATTCGCCACCGAGGGATGTAGTAGTAGTGGAAGAGTTCCGCCCACTGCTTGCAGGCGTAGTCTGTGATCTCCCCGTTGGGCCCCCACAGGGTGATCTGGTTTCTCGCGTTTAAACCGTAGAGGTACTGCTCGTTGGCATTCCCGCCAAAACTTTGCGCGTTAGACATCCAACTCGATGCAGTGAAGTCCGCGTTAGAAGCCAGTATGTTCTCCATATCCTGCATCGCGTCAAGGAACTGAAGCATTGTGGAATTGTACACCCAGGTGTTAGAGAAGCGGTTGTTTACGATGCTCAGATACAACTGCTCAGCTCTATACTGTAACACCTGCCTCGTCACGTCTACCAAGTCGTGATAGTAGCCGGACGAGCTGCAAGACCCTCCAGAGAACACGAGAACTCGCCACGCTTCAATGAGGTCCCGACTCTTATACCATGCCCAGGGTCTAATATTCATGCTAGGACGGCGCGTGATGACGTATTTGCCCCTGATTTTGTTAAGTCCGTTAAAGTTGTAAACGCTTTTTAGCAGAAACCTCCATGCTTCACCGGTGACGTTGCAACCGTACCGCCTTTCTGCATACTCTTCCGACCATGTTTCGAGATCCACGGGGCCTTTTCGCCAAGCAGACTCCAGCATCAGGTCATAAATCACATAATTTTGGTTGATGCCTTCTGGAGTGATACCGATGCCGATCATGGTGCTGTTGTCCCGGCTGCGGGTCTGATACACGTCTTTGTTTATCGTCTTCGTGTTACCGAACATTCCCAGGGTCCCGCCGAAGTTGTGCAACATGCACCAAATGAACGGCTGTCCGTAATACATGTCGTAGAGGTCGTACTGAGGCCACTGCTCTGACTGAAGGTCCAGAACGAGCAGCCGACCACTCGGAACTGAAGTCAACATAGACCTCACGCGGTCTAATGGCCACAACACTGGATCGTGGACAAACATCCAATTCTGAAGCAACCAAACTGCATTATCGTCCGCAGTGGACAGTGTTGAGAAAATCGCCTTTGCCGTATTTCGTACCAGATCCGTTGACCACGGAAACACTTTTACTTCGTTAAAAGGATCGGCTGAATAGATGTGACCAGTTCCGGACCCGGCCGTTATTTCCCTGTGGAACATTTGACCTAATCGTTTGAACAGCGGATCGGTCGGATCCAAAAATAGTCCACAGCAATAATCTTCGCTGAATCCATTCCATGTCCCGACGTTGTGTAGAGTACTGTTGGGGAAGATCCTCGAGAAAGCTTTCGGGACGTGACCGCTGAAGGCCGGGAGGACTGGAACGATTCCCAGTTTGAACATGTAGTCGAGGACTGCGTCCTGGATGTTTCGTTGCCTGTCATGCCAGGACGGGAGCAGAGGCCCACCCCAACCGCGCACGTTGCCCATTCGCAGCCAGGAGAGAAATGCGGGTCCGGTGAAGTGTTCGTCTATTTCACCCTGAGTCATGCCGATACTGCTGTAGATACGAGCCCAGGCAGCCTCCTGAGCGACGGGTGCGAGCGCCAAGTTGATTCCGTTAAGGGCCATCCATTCGACGTGCGCACTCCACTGATCCACGTTCCACCAGAGGAAGCTGTACGACACTGTACACACATTCTGATAGTATCTGAATCTGTCGTTGGCTACGATCACTTCGTCGACTTCTGGTAGCGGGGCAGGTATTACTACGTTGGTCACTTGCCAGCCGATGTGGCTTTTGCAGTATTTCTTCAGGTAGTAGTTGAAACCCCAGACGGCAGCCACTCCTGTGGTGGCGCGGATCTGTAAGGTACCACCTGATGTTCGTAGCGCAAATACTTCCTTCTTTTCGCTGGTAAATAACAGCGGGTTAACTTCAACGGTAACTTGGCTTGTATATTTTTGTATGATGTTGAGCGCCGCGTCTTTTTGCACTTGAGGTGAGGTTTTTGTTTGTAGTTTTGACGGATCCAAGTAGTGGAGGTTACCGCAGACTAGAACAATCTCCAGGAAAAGTAGAGTGAACCGTTTCATTCTGCGGCGCGTTTGTAACTGTCACAGGCAAAGCAGGGAGTGGTGTATTTATTTATTGAGTCGATACAGTGATACTATTGTTGTTAATCGAGCAGTAATGGTCTGACCGTTGAACTTTGCCGTCGTCGTTTCAGATAGTCGGGAATAAAAGGAAAGGTTGTTATCGGAATTCTGATGTTATACGGTGTCACAACAATGTTTGTTGTATTATATAAAAAGAATTGCAAAGTTAAGGGGTATTTTATAACTCTATGAGAAAGTTTTAATCAAGGCACTTTTTTGCTAATGCTTCTAGGTTGGACAATGGTTCCAGGCGAAAATGCATATGACATCAAATGATAGAAAAAAACAAAAATAACGTTAGTTTTGACCCCGACGTGATTTGAACACGCAACCTTCTGATCTGGAGTCAGACGCGCTACCGTTGCGCCACGGAGTCACTGAAGAAACTTACGAAATTATTGATCCATTTCTATCGACTGTATGTTGGTTGGCTGTCTTATCAATGTATCACATAGTATCTGCGGTATCACTCGGACTGTTTACTTATAATCTCAATATTTACTGTATCATTTGTACTTTTGTTGATTAGAATCATTAATTAGGTACCTAGGTATGTGTTCAGTTCTTAGCTAATTAATTACCTGATTATTATTCAGAAACTACATGTCCGTGGCGCGACTTCGCAGGATGTTTTAGGTAAGTATTGTCCTAGTTCCCGGTCAGATAACTATTCGTTCACCATTCAGAGGCTCCTACCTATAAATAATCACATCAATCATCGTCAGACCGGGGGGGTTACTTTAACGCCTTATGCCGATTAAGTTTAGGAACCTATACAACTGATCCGCAAAATTACCACGACGGTCTTAAAAGAAGTCTTGGCAAATAAGCCCATTCGTCATTGGAATGGAATTGCTTGCCATGGTCAATTGGTCATGTTCTTGTTTTGAACCTAATCTTAAGCGCTATGTAGGTTGTGGTAACCCGGCAGAGGTGTTCCTGAACTGAATCGATTGTGGTAACCCCCCTGAACCCATTTCGACCCGTTGTTAGGCTCAGATTAACTAAACTCTTCGCTTTGTACCTTAAAATGCATCGCACAGCTACTCTGCTAAACATGAACATGGCAAATCGCTGCAAATATTAACCTTTTGACCGCCACAGTCGGCACTGGTCGACCACTAAAAGTCATGCCACTGGCGCCACGTCGGCTATAGCCGACACAGTATTTATGCCTGATTGAGACCTATTGAGACCTTATCTCGTATAAATTAAGTTATATTTTGCTTTGTTAAATGTTATGTGTAGATATTAAAACATAAAAACTAGGGCATTTTTATGTTTTAATATCTACTTTGGTATGGAATGCTCTGTATTTATGAAATAAAAACTTTATTATTATTATTAGCATAGCAAACGTGTTAGTGACACATTTTGTATTTAACGTATGGCGGTCAAAAGGTAATCTGGTAAATACAGTTTAAACTAGTAATTTAAAATTGTGATAGGTACATTACATATTTTGGTACTGGCATTCGGAAAATTAAAATTCTGAATCTTTAATTACTGTGTATTTATAATTCAATATTTAAGTAGAAAATTATTATTTGAATCCATATTCAAGTATATTATAGATAGTAAATACTTGGTAGATTAGCGTGGCAAGAAAACCAAGATAAGAATTATGGCGCCACTATTTTTCACGAGGCAACATTCAGTTCAGATCAGGATGTTCAATTTCTTTTGAAAAAATACCATTCAGTATATTGCATAAGGCCCGATTCACACCGGAAGAGCAGCGGAGAGCAGCGACGCCGACGCGACGAGCACTTTCAGCGTGAATTAATTTTAAACTTTATCTACATTATAAAGAGACTAGTACCGTTTGGAAAGTTCGAAAAGGTCTCGCGGCTGCTCGAGGTTCATCGCATCGCGGCCACGCGCGGTTGCCTGCGGTGGCGCGCGCAGCCGGGCGGCCGCCCGCTCCCTGCCCTGCTCGCTTCCAAGTGTTGCCAACTCAGTGGATTTTCCACTAGATCTAGTGCTTTAAACCACGGAAATATATCTAGATAGAAGAAAAGAGTTCACCAATTTGTAGGGAGACCGAGCGTGTAACATTTTGCGTAGGTAATTTGACGTCACGAGCGTAATTCAAAGATAGGAAACATAAGCCGCGCGAAAACCATTCAAAAGCATCGATTAACAGATCGATTAGAATACGGCACCGATTCTATGTGGCCCCCAAAAAAAACAGTCGGATTACAACATTAGAAGCGGGAGGTTGCGTGCCTGCTGCGCGGCGACGACGCGAAGTCCGAAACATCGAACCACAGCACGGAAGTTCGTCTTCGTTGTGAAAAGAGGTAAGTACATACCTACCTACCTGAAAACTGAAATAAAATTGCAATTGTTTCTTTCTTTCTTCTTCTTCTTCTTCAGAAATAAGTGCTATAATAGCCAATTCCATCATTTTTACTCCAAACACACGACACGAGTTTTCTCGCCAAAATGTAGAAACATACTGGAGAACATTCAGTCCTGCCGGACGGAGGCCGCGCGAGGCTGCTCGAGGCAGCGCGCGGCTTCTCGCGGTGCCGGCGGCGACGCGGACCTTCCCGCCACCCCGCTGCGCGTCACTGCGCGTCGCTGCTCTTCCGGTGTGAATTGGGCCAGTCGCAATAAAAGTCAGCTCGGTTGAACTGATCGTGTTGTGATTGGAAAAAAAATCAGAAAGCTATTTATTTTAAGCTTACACGATTTAGAAGTGTGGCTCATCCTTCTATTTCTGATTTAGATGACAACTATCAGTTAAAATAATTTGAGTAAACAAAATTAGACAACTTTAATATCTATAAAATTATTCAATAAACATTCAATCGTTCAATCATTCAATCAGTTCTTGTAGTAACGAGTATTGTTGTCGTTGAGCTTCTCAGATCCCTGAACCTCCTTCTGTGCCAGCTGGTTTAACTCTTAATTAACGGATCGGCAACAGCGTATCAGGTCGGAGGAGATATTCATTGAATGGTGTGACCTCTTTACAGGCGTCCCTCAAGGTGGCATTCTTTCTCCTCTTCTATTCTCGATTTCCATTAACTTCATTTCGGACGCCCTGACTTCCCCATATCATCTTTACGCTGATGATCTCCAGATTTATCGCCACTTCTCTCCTAACGATGCAAACGCTGAGGGGGAGGCACTCAACTCTGATCTTGAGGGTATAAGAAGATGGGCTTCATCCTTCGGACTCCTGGTCAACCCGAGAAAGTCCCAGAACATCTATAGGTACCAGACATTCTCTTAACTTGCTGCAGCAACAGCCTATTCCATCTGTCACTTTTAATGGTACCACAATCGTATATAGTCGTCATTTGCATGGTTTTTATGGCATTATTGTACATTATTAGAAAGAAGATACACCAGCAAACCTTTTTTTAAACTTTCAAGAAAAAGGCCTCGTTAAGTTTTTTTTCATTGCAAGTCAAAGATTTTACAGAATTTTACTTCTCGAAAAACATTTGTGAGTAAATAAAAAAAAAACTAGATGTTAATTTCCAGTATTTTTTACTTCAAAAGAACCGTTCAACATTAGACAACCGATAACAGTAAATAATTGTGTAGGTAAAACAGGGCGTGTAGAGTTCTCTTGGCTCTAGATTGAGATCTGATAACTTTTTGCCAGTGCGAGCCATATGGTCTCGTCTTGGCAAAATTTTACATGAAAATGTTTTTGGTGGGATGTGAAATTCCGGTTCAAAGAAAATTCCGATGTGATGGCTGCTTTAGGACTTCTTGAAAACAATATATAAGTGGAATTGCTCTTAACCCACTTTTTATTGCATAGTTCAGTGAAAATAGCGGCTTACTACGTGTTATATTTAAATTTGTTGAACAATCCTAAAAGTGTGGTTTGTTAAGTTATGATATAAATCTATGAATGAATGATGTTCTTCTGGCGGCAACTTCTCAGATTACGTCAACAAATGCCATGATGAATTGATGACATTCTCGGCAGTGATGCCTCTATAATTGTTAGGTGGACCACGGCTAAGAAAAGATTCGTTGAAAGTTATACAAACAACATAAGTACCGATACCAATAAGAGGTTAAATGGGTTGGAGTGTAGATAAGGGGGCGCCAAGGGGCTGGTTCCACCCCCTTATCGACATTCTGACCCTAGGCTGAATTTAATTATGTCACAACCTAGATCATTATAGGAATAAAAAGATTTTCACTTCTCGTAGTTCTTATTGCTATGTCCTTAAAATCTTATTTCGTGAAATACGTACGGCATTTACAACCCCACTCCCAGGGGGCGGCGGGGGAGGGGCAGCGCGGCTCAAACTCATTCGAAAATCGAGCTGAATGCAATACATTTTAAATAAAACACAACCCGCGATTGTTGCAAGACGCTGAAACTGGACTAATGTATCATACATACATTTCACATTAATTTACTTTAATAAAATGCTGTTTTCAGTAGCCTTGATTTTATAAGTTTTTCGCAGGAGGGGCGAAAAGTAGGATAATGCTGTTTTGTTTTGGGCACGCTTGAATCCCTCACTGCCTTCAGGAGTCAGTCTTAATTCCCTCGCTTTGCTCGGGATTTAACTCATGACACCCTTGCTTCGCTCAGGGGTTAAAACGGGAGTCCTTCGTTACGTTCAGGATTCAATATCGCGCCCGTGACATAAAACAGCACTGTTATCCACTTGTGAATAAACTATAATCAACGACTAAGGGACTCCCATTCAAAATATTTTTTGGAACACTTTGTGTTTTCTTTAATTTTCTTTTTACCTTAACCTCCGCCGGAGTGAGGAGAATAAAACCAAATAGGCATATACAAACGGCCGCCGGCCATTTTAGATTAGTAATACTAACGCACAGCGATTAGCACTAGCACTTCTGATCAAATCAAAATCATAACATTTGAATAAATACTTATTTATTCTATTACATAGGTATAAAAAAGTAACAACGTTGGACTTAAAATATAAAGTTGACTTAATTTCTAACATTGATAATTTGACACCCATAATAAAACGCTATTTAAGGTTTTTGAGTAATAAGTATCCTGGTATAGAAACTGACAGACACGCACAGCCTACACCGGTGGACCTAGATTGCTAGCACTAAGCGATTTGGCGTAATTCGTCCCCCAAGGGAGGTAAATAGAATAAATACGATTTCAAAACCGCGAACTGTCGGAAATCATTTCTTTCTTGTTTTTTTCAATAATATTTTCTTGTGCGAAGCTGTTATTACTGATGAATCAATAATTTCTATTTATTTGTAATTTAATTTATCTTTCCATAAAAAGCACGCTCTCATCGAGGTTCGGTTTGGTTATTAGCGAGCGTTAGTCATATAGGATTAATTTTGGGTTTTCGTAATGTGGACGGAACTGATTTGGTAGTTGAAGTGTCCGAGCATATTTCTATCTATATTCTTCTATCTGTTGTACATATTTGTTTTCAAATTAATTTAACGCAATGCATTGCTGTCTTCCATAAGTGTTTCTATTTCTCTGAGTGGACTTAGTTGTAGTTACAGCTCCTCAATAGTTTCTTCCATTATTTTGTGTTTACCGCCGAAGAAGCAGTTGATAAGTCTAGTAGGCTCTGTGCCCCAACTGTTGATGTGATCGAGTCGAGGGAATTGAAACAATCATCGTCCGAAGCATGTTGAAAGTTCCGGTTTCTCAGAGTAACGTTTTCCATGATCACAGACATAAAACTGAGCAGGCTGTTAGAGGCTTTGTATGTTAAATATTGTGTTGCGATAGTAAAGATAATGAATTTATATAATAGAAGCTTTTCCATTAGCATTTCTTATATACAAAGAAGACTCTAGGGTGCAGGTGCTGAAAACTTTTGTGGCTCACTTATTATATCCCATATTCTTATCATTAAATGGTTTTATGTTGTTTTCCTTCTTCTTAATTCCAACCTATAACCCAATTTAATTTAGCTATAATAACCTACTCAAGCCAAATTTGTTATTTCAGCTAATATTGTTAATTAAATGCTGTTTTTTAACCATTTCAACTATTTTGGTGCCGGGGATTTTAGACCTGATTTTAAGTAGGTATGTCTTACATGGCGATATCAAATATGTTACCGTTGTTTTTCTGTCAGCTCTAGTTCCCTAGATAAAAAATACACTTCATAAATATTTTATTGCCATTAAACAAACATCAAGAAATTGTCAATTCTAGATAGTAGTTAGCCTCATGATTTCCAAGGAAATTTTGTGCAACTGCTACAAAATAATTCCACGCAAGCCTTCCCAAATCATTCATGTCTGTCTCAAATGTAGTCTTTAATTAATTGAAGTATTTGAGATCCATCAAAAATACCAGCTTTTAGTTTTTCATTTCTGTGAATTAAACTGAAAACATTGACCATTTCTGTCGAGAACAAATTGCTTCATTAGCCCTAATTTTATATACAATGGCGGAAGAAACATTTTTTCTCTTAAAACTAAGGGTTAAGACGAGCGAATGGCGATAGAACTCGGCGTGAGTAGGTATTTATCAAAATACAAGCTATCTCAGAGCTATAAGAGCGCAATTGCCTAAATTTTCGGCCGAATTATGCTTTTGGGCGGTAACGTTTTTCTACCCCTAAACCTTTATGGAATAAGACAAATTTGGTCTCATTCGTTTCCACACATCATAAACTGTTTAATATTTATGCTTCGGAACGCACCATTTTTTTGTTGCGCGATCGGACCGCGAGTGATCGGAACGGAACTAGCTAGCTGTCACTTGCATAGAAACAAAATGACGAGTTAGAGGTTAATTTTTGCACATGGGAAAAAGTCGGCGCCAGCATCGGGAAGCTTGGCTGAATGTTAAGTATAATAATCACGGAACAATCGTCGGGAAATAAGTAGATTTCACGTCATCGGAGTGAGTGCTTCGTGCTTTGAAAGGTTGAAGTGATTCGGTGATCAATTCGTCGCGTTCGGATAGCGACCCTCGTGTCGGCAAGCATCACGACGGCGACAGCAGCGGGCTGCGACGAGAGTAAGATTCGACTCCCCTCACCCCCTACCCTGGTGTTCCTCATTCCGTATTCCTGCCTCGAATTGAGCTTTCGAATGCCGGTCCACGGCGTCAAGGTCAGTACTGCTTTGTGAAATTCCACTTGTAAGCCTCACTCTAAAGGTATCTGTAAACAGTTTCTAATAAGACGTAATAGATGGCGCCACCCGTCCCCAAAATGTCAGTGTGGCAATCAAGGCATCTATCTTTGGTATGTTGGTATTATTGTTGAAGTATGAGGTTGGTAGCCGGTATGTTCTGTCAATATGGTCGGTGTGTGTTTTACCCGACAAAAGACGGGCTGGTGTATTGTTCTTTTGAAAAAGGGAAGAAATAGAGTTTGATTCGAGATTGATGCGTTTTCTTACCTAAATTAGGTTAATAATACACTGAAAAACAACCCTACCAAGATTCCACGCCCTGTCGGTTAAGGCGTGGAATTTAACATTCTGGTAGCAGAGGCGCGGGGTTTCCTAGTAGGAAATCAATTCACGGACGGTTGTAGGGTTGAGAAAAGGGTATCTCAGATTGGTCGGCAATCATTTTGTGAGTGAGTCTTGTGGTCGGTATACCACAATTTAGGTTCATTTTCGGTTAGTGAACGTATAATTGACGATTTAGTTAACAATTATTATAAAATTGTAGTCGGAAACTACTCGGTGCGCATAAGGAACAGTCATTCGGTCGGACTATAGTATTGCAGTCGGGTCCTATAGTATTGCAGTGTTATTTCGGTTTGCAGAGCAGGGTCAGGCTATTTAAGGGGTATTACGCTGATTTTGCTGACCTCAGGAGAAGTGCAGGCCATATCGGAAAGGCCACTTCTAGAAGGTTCACGGCTACCTACACTATATTAAAAATAGTTTTTTTTATAATACATTTTTGTGTGTTATTTTGTATTGTGCTTTATGGTGGCATTCTCTAATTGATTTAGAGTGTATAGTTATAAGGTGTATGTCCACAGGGCGACCATATTTAATTATTTTTTAGGATTTAATTGTTTTAGTGGTTGCCTTAGTTTTGACAACTTAGTTTTAATTTCTGTGCCCAGCGCTGACGGGCAAGTGCTGGTCTCTGGCTATACTTAGTTCGGTAGTGAAGTATAAGACCAGAATCTATTAAATCGGTCAACATGGCACCTTCGCCCTTGACGGTACTGCGGCATGGTGTCCGGGAGGAAATGAGATGGCTCGCCCATACTCATAAGTATGTGGAGCGACCGGACATGGACGATGTCCTGCTCAAGCGTGTGGAGGACGCAATGACACGCGTCGGGAAGGTGTGTCGGCTGGCTGCGGAGGCTGAAGCTCTCGGGCTTACTGATGAAGCCTCGGTGGCTGCAGTGAAACAGCTCTGCGCGGATGCTGACCAAGCGATGGAGTGCTTGGGTGACATCGAGCGTCGCGCGGAGAAAATTAAGCGGTCGCGAAGGAATGACCGTGGGGAAGGCAACGGAGACCCACCCCCGAAGGGTGTTGTTGGACGGCTGCCACACCTGGAGATTCCGGCCTTCAGTGGGGCAATTGATGAGTGGCCGGCCTTCATTAATTTATTTGATAGTTTGGTCCACGGTCGGGACGACCTGGACAACGCCTACAAGATGGCCCAACTATTGATGGCTCTGCGGGGTGAACCGAAGGAGTTGGTCGGTCACCTAACGGTCACGGCGGGCAATTATGAGATAGCCAGGTCCATTTTGTTTGACCGCTACCAACACAAACGGCGGTTGGTTGATGCGCAGCTGGGGAAGCTGTTTAGCATCCCTAGAGTAACCCGGGATGTTGACATCCGAGTACAGGTGCTCAACCCTGTGCTGGTGGCCACTAAGGCCCTTCAGAACCTTGGTCTTCCGGTAGACCAATGGTCATACATTGTTTTGTATATGGTTTTGTCACGATTGCCTGCAGCTGTTCAAAGTCGGTTTGAACAGCTGCATGGGGGCAGTAGCACGGAACTGCCCACGCTCGTCCAATTGACGGATTTTTTGGAGGGTGAATGTAGGCGATGTGACACACTGGACACGGAGGCCAGTGTGCAGCGCCAACCCGCGCGGATGCGGCAGGGGCCGCGCCCCCCACCCCCACGGGGGGGTGGGCGGTCGAAACAATTTGACGTTTTGAATGCCGCGCCGTCGGCTGACGGCTGTGTGCACTGCGACAGTGCCGGTCATGACGTGACCAGTTGCGCCAAATTTAAGGCGCTCGGGGTAGCTGCCCGCAGGAAGATAGTCTTCCGTCACCGATTGTGTTTCGGTTGTTTGGGGCCGCACACGCTGAGCGAGTGCTCGCGCGCGTTCCCCTGTGAGTGCTGTGGTGGCAAGCACCACATAGTGTTGTGCCTGAATCGGTCAGGCCCTTCGGACGGTCACCAGGGCCGGACTCAGGTTGGTCGGCCACAGGGCCCAACCAGGGCCGGAACCAGTCCCCCTCCGGGCAACGGGAGTCACCAACGGGGTGACTGGGGTACCCGCGGACGGGACCCCCCCGAGGGGAAGGGGGCAGCGCGGGGGGTAACATGCGGGATAGCCGGGGTTCGGTCGCCGCTGTCCACGGTCAGCGAGGACTTCGGGCCGCTGGCTCACCGCGTGTTACGGGCGGGTGTCAGATGGCACCTATGAGTAGCGCGAAGGCTGGGAGTCCACCACCTTCTGCGCCACCCTGCCCGTCGCTCTGGGAGGCGAACAGGGAGGCGAACAGTCGGATGTCGCCCCCATTCCTAGAGCGCCCCAGGTTGGATCCGCTCTCCCGCATTCATCCACGGTGCGCACCGGGCACACCGTACACCGTCCGGTATGGTCGGATACCGGGACAGCGAGGGGCCTATTATACGGGTTGGGACCCCTTGATGTACATACGGTCTGATATGCCGGTGGCATATCAGCAGCCGAGTTACTCCACGGCTGACGGAGGTCTCAGCGGGTTCGGATCCCGCGGAGGTTCCCGCTAGGGACACGCCGCCCACTTACAGGGTGCCGCCACTCCACAGACGGTCATGCTCCCCACCGCCTCTGTGATAGCGTGGAGTTCGGACGGCAAATCTTGTGTGGCACGAGCACTATTGGACTCGGGGGCCCAGGGGTGTTTAGTCTCGTGCAACCTTGTAAGACGGTTGGGCATTTCGGTAAGGGAGTATCCACATTCCATTCGGGGAATTGGGAACACGGAAGTCGGTTCCGTTAAGGGAGTATGTCGGATTACTCTCTCGTCACGGGTGGATTCATCGGTGAATCTGACGGTCACGGCATTAGTCATGCCTAATGTGATGGGCTCACACCCTCACGTACGGTTGTCGCCCTCGGTGCGACAGTTGGTCGCTGGGTTGTCACTGGCTGACCCGGAGTTTGATATTCCGGGCCCAGTAGAAATTTTATTGGTAACCTTTGGCATGAACCTGATCCAGTGTTTGCATTCAGGGCCGAAGTTGAACCATGACATCGCGGATGTTATCACACGGTTCCGTCGACACAATGTTGTGTTTGTAGCTGACATCCGGATGATGTTTAGGCAGACGGTCATTCACCCTGACGATAGACGGTATCAGCTGATACTGTGGCGAGAGAGCCCAGATCAGCCCATCAAGGTGTACGAGCTGAACACCAACACGTATGGGCTACGGTCTAGTCCTTATTTGGCGATTCGCACTCTGCGGGAGTTAGCGGATCGAGAACGGTTAAATTTCCCTAGAGGAGCAGCGATCCTGGAGCAGGATCTCTACGTGGACGATATCTGTACCGGTGCAGATTCCGTAGAGGAGGCGCTCGCTCGACGGGACGAGCTAGTTGAGCTCTTACGGGGTGGAGGTTACGAGCTCCGGAAATGGATGTCGAACTCTCCAGAGTTACTGTCTGGTCTTCCGGATGACTACCAGCAGGATCCCCACATTTTCGAAAATCTGGAAAATCCGAATATGTTGTCGGTATTAGGCGTCCAGTACCAGCCGGTGTCAGACATGTTTTCGTATCGGGTCGAGTTGGACTCCCCGAAGGTCTGGACGAAACGGAACGTCCTTTCAACGGTGGCTAGGACATTTGATCCAAACGGGTGGATCACCCCGGTAACATTTCAGCTCAAGTGTTTTATGCAGAAATTGTGGTCTGCTGAGCTGAAATGGGACGACCCGATCGGCGGGTCATTGAGCTCAGAGTGGGAATCGTTCTTTTCGACCCTCCCTGGCATCAATCGGATTTCACTGCCACGGAGGTTGGTCCCCACCAAACGATACACCGCCACCCTGCATGGGTTTTGCGATGCCTCGGAGAAGGGCTACGGAGCTGCGGTGTATCTGCGTACGGTCGACTCCTCGGGGGAGGTTGATGTGCGGTTGGTCATGGCCAAGAGCAAGGTTGCGCCGTTGCGCACTCGCCTGACCATTCCCAAATTAGAGCTTTCAGGAGCGGCTCTCTTGACTCGTCTGATCAACCACACGATGACGGTTCTTCGTGGGTCAATAGCGTTAGAAGATACGGTCTACGCTTGGACGGACAGCCAGATCGTGTTATGCTGGCGGAAGGCTTCAGTTCACAAGCTGGAGATTTTTGTGGCGAATCGGGTTTCGCAGATTTTGAATTCGGAGGTTCCCTTAATCTGGAGACATGTTCCAGGGGAAATGAACCCAGCAGACTGTGCGTCTCGTGGGTGTCACGCTCCGGAGTTAGTTGGATATCCCTTGTGGTGGGGTCCAAAATGGTTGACTCAAGCCGAATCGGATTGACCAATGAGTCCACGCGTTACCTCGGCGAACGGCGCCTTGACAGTCGGTGTCTGTACGACGCAACCAGAGCCGGAAGAGGAGTTCAGCCTGTTGGAACGGTACAGCTCGCTCGACAAGCTGGTCAATGTGACCGCCTGGATCTTCCGATTTGCGCGGAATTGTCGCAATTCTGAGGCGCAACGAGTGCGGACACAGGTCCTGACACCACGGGAACGGAACCATGCGTTGTTCAAATTGGTACGGAACGTGCAGACGGTGCACTTTAAGTCCGAACTGGACATTCTGAGACGCGGACGCGTCCAACTGAAGGGAGCTGTGGCTCGGCTCAAACCGTTTATTGACCCTCAAGGATTGCTGAGGGTAGGAGGTCGGCTGCGGAATGCCAACCTGCCTTATGCGGCTCGCCACCCGTTGTTACTCCCTAGGAAAGGGAAGTTGGTCGAACTGTTGATACAGGATCGACACATTCGGAATGGGCATGTCGGATGCCACGCCTTGATGGCGTTTCTCCAGCGCGAGTTCTGGATTCTATCGGGAAGACGCTTAGTGCGGAGCGTCGTATTTCGGTGCCTGCCTTGTTATCGGGCCAAGGCGGCTACGATGCAGCCCCAGATGGGCGATTTGCCCTCGGATAGGGTTAACGAAATCCGGTCCTTTGCGGGTGTCGGAACGGATTTCGCGGGACCATTCATGGTCAAGTCTTCACAGCTACGGAACGCCAGATTAGTGAAGGCATACCTGTGCGTCTTCGTGTGCTTGGCCACGAAGGCAGTCCACTTGGAGGTGGTCAGTGACCTCACTACAGAGGCATTTATCGCATGTCTGGATCGGTTCGTCTCACGAAGGGGCCTCCCGACATTAATCCGTTCGGACAACGGCACAAATTTTGTCGGAGCCAGGCGATATCTGCAGGAGGTCACTCAATTCCTGAACGGTAACCAGGACGCCATCGGTACGGCTTGCTCCCGACGAGGGATTGACTGGGTTTTCAGTCCGCCGGGATGTCCTCATTGGGGAGGAATTTTTGAGGCTGCGGTTAAATCGGCTAAGTCGCACCTGACGAGGATCATCGGTGAGACCTCTCTACGCTTTGAAGAGCTTGCGACGCTGTTCTGTAAAATTGAAATGACACTGAACTCGCGTCCGCTGTGCCCGCTCAGTTCGGATCCAAATGATTTGGAAGCGTTGACGCTGGGTCACTTCCTGATAGGTCAGCCCCTTAACGCCCTGCCAGAATACCCATTCGGTGATGTTAAGTTAAGTCGGTTAACTAGGTGGCAGATGTTGCAGCAGATGGCTCAAGATTTTTGGAAACGGTGGTCCCTTGAGTACTTGCACATCTTGCAGCAGCGCCTTAAGTGGACTGACCGGACGAGCCCCCCTCAAGTCGGTAATTTGGTGCTGATTAAGGATGCGAACCTGCCATCATTGAGATGGAGACGAGGACGGATCGTCAATTTGTACACGGGTCGGGATGGCACGCCTCGATCAGCAGAAGTCAAGGTGGGGGACTCGGTCCTCAAGAGAGCGGTCGCAACACTTTCTCGCCTTCCTATTGATTAGGGACAGGTTCGGGCCTGTCCGGGCGGGTGACTGTTTAATATTTATGCTTCGGAACGCACCTTTTTTTGTTCGCGATCGGACCGCGAGTCATCGGAACGGAACTAGCTAGCTGTCACTTGAAACAAACATGGGAAAAAGTCGGCGCCAGCATCGGGAAGCTTGGCTGAATGTTAAGTATAATAATCACGGAACAATCGTCGGGAAATAAGTAGATTTCACGTCATCGGAGTGAGTGCTACGTGCTTTGAAAGGTTGAAGTGATTCGGTGTTCAATTCGTCGCGTTCGGATAGCGACCCTCGTGTCGGCAAGCATCACGACGGCGACAGCAGCGGGCTGCGACGAGAGTAAGATTCGACTCCCCTCACCCCCTACCCTGGTGTTCCTCATCCCGTATTCCTGCCTTGAATTGAGCTTTCGAATGCCGGTCTACGGCGTCAAGGTCATTACTGCTTTGTGAAATTTCACTGAAAAACAACCCTACCAAGATTCCACGCCCTGTCGGTTAAGGCGTGGAATTTAACATAAACGATGCTTGTAGTTTTTCCTACTAAATTAAAAAATATTAGACTCATAATAATGAGACTACTACACTGACGAGCAATGAATAAGTTCCACCCACAAAATGCCGACAAATACCTTAATATCTCGAGATAGAACCAATATTACGTTTACAATATTGACGTTTTTAATTGGTAATATTCTGATGCGCTATTAAATGTACTTCAATATTGCAGACGGCGACATTAAGCTAGCCTTTCCCGTTTCTATGTCACTGGAACTTTTTCATTGCTCGTCAGTTTATTTTATCCACATTAATTTAATAGACTATTAAATTTATATGGCTAAAAGTGGTGTTTACAACCTTAAGGCCATCATAATATTACATGAATTGTGTGGTATTCTAAAGATGTCAAAGCTATCTAACGAATTATATAATTTGTCAGATCTGAGGCTGTCATAGCCTCAGATCTGACAAATTCTCTGAACTGATACATTTTTGTTCAGGCTCGTCGTTTCATTAGTTTCCTTCTTAAGTCTCTGGAATCGGTTGATGTCATATTTGTTAGCTTGGAAGTAATTAAAATAATGTCAAAAAACAGCAGAAGGTAAGTTATACAAAATTTTATCTAAAATTACAACCGAATAAATAGCTAAATAGAGATCATGAGACGTGTTTTAATCATTACACAAATTCATTCATAATTTAATTACGGAGCTGGATCCCATATTAATAATATCTACACATTAAAATATAGGATAGAGTTACAAGACCACAAAAGTAAAATTTCATCAAAGTATGCTCATCAGATGTAAAAGGGCAAACCATCAGAATAAAGCTGCTCGCACATCGCCTGACAGAACCTCTAAGCTTCAATCCCCTTACATTTACAAACGAGGGAACCCTGTATTTCACATTAAATTAGAGATCTTGCGAGTTTCCAACAAATTCTCTATCGATTCAACAATAACCTTAGACATTTATTATTTACCAATTGTAATAACTCCTTACTGCACCTACAGCATAACTTATATTAAACTATGAGCATGAACTAGACAAATCTTTCTAATTCTAATACAATCACTACCTTTTGACCGCCATACATCAAATACAAAATGTGTCACTCACAAGCGAAACAGGTTTGCAATGCTATGCAAAATATAAGCTAATACGAGATAATTGTCTCTTTTGATATTAAAAATAGTGTCGGCTATAGCCGGCGTGGCGCCAGTGGTACGACTTTCAGTTGTCGGCCAGTGCCGACTGTGCCGACTGGGGCGGTCTTGAGACGTAATTGCGTTCTGATTGATAAACGTCAATTTGTTGCGAAATTTTCAAAACATCCATTTGCATCCGATCGGAATTGATGTCACATACAGAATTGAGGAACTGACTGTACAAAATGAATCATCAGACAAGCTAGACTGAATTGACCCGTTCGTTATTATTGTTAGTATCATTTTATGCCCTTTGTAATAAACTTACAATAGGAATAAAATTAATAAGATCATACTATATTCACCTCTTTTGCCATTCATGCTTATTTTAAACCTCAGCTGGTCGTGATTATCACAACGTATATGTCGCAGTTGGTTGGTTAAATCAGACACTTAACTAACTCTCTGGACCGTTAATTAAATGCCGATGTTTAACCAAGTCACTAGCAATTTGATTTAAATAAAGCATTGTCGAAAACGTTTAACAATTTGTCTTACCGAAAGCCAGCGTGTTGCAAAACAAGATGGCGTCACGGCAACATTGATTTGCACCGCTTATATCAGGGAAAAACATTGTGGTAGCTTAGGTGAAGGGTAAAGGGGGTGAGCGAAGCGAAGCCCCCTTTACCCTTCGTGTAAGGTTGAACATGTAAGAACAACAAAAAATACTTAAAACATAAACTTAAGTACACATAAAAATATTTATATTGTATATGTCTTGTAGTCTAGGAACTTTTAGACAACTCGTTAAACGTTTCGTTCACTCACTTGTCTGACGGAATTTTAGTAACTTGGTTAAACGTCGGCATTTAAGTAGCGGTCTAGAGAGTTAGTTAAGTGTCTGATTTAACCAACTAATTGTGACATATACATTCCATTTTACTTATTGTATAATCAACAAGATTTCCCGCCTAACTCGTGCGAGTCATATTGATTGCGTCACCTTCGCCCGGTCGCCCGGGTCGCCCGGCCGCAGGGCCGGGATAAACCAAGTCGGAGCCCCCTTGCCCTTATCTTAGTTCCTGAAATACATTTTTTGGCTCGAGCTGGTGCCCGGGAACGCATCTCTTATTACCAATAAAAAAGTTACTGTGTTACATTAACGAATTTGGCCCGGTTTTCGAAAGGAAAATTAGCTATTTCAACAAGTTGGACTCATTTCAGCCATTTTGAATGAATCTTCGATTAATCGCCTGTTGCTTTTTCAGAAACTTGGGGTAAGTGTGCTGAATTTCATTCAAATCCATTAAAAATTTTCCCGATAAAATATTTTTATTTCTCGGTGCCCAGAGGCGATGCGGGGCCTACTCCTTCTCTTGGCGGTATTAACCAATAGGCAGAGTAGTCCCGCATCGGCTCTGGGTACCGAGAAAAAAAATCCCGCCGCTGCTGTCCGGGTGAAGATACTCGATTGTTGTAAGCGGCGACTGCAAGATGACGTCACCAGTTGGAGGCTAATTTTGTTACTGTGATTTCATCCATGTCTAGAGAGCACCTAGCTGCACAGACAACTGTCGCTGTGTGAATTATATTGCGGTCGCGAACGCTGCCGCGGCAATGTGATGTGTCCGGGCTCGCCCTGTAATTAATAAAAGAACAATATGATCAGCACTCGGACCTCTCGTTGAGAAGCCATGAATGGGAATAAATCCTGGTTCAGAAGTCCAGGTTCACTACATAAACGCTCGAAGTGTCGTCCACACACAGATTTGGCACTACATCTCACATTACACGTTACATTACTATGTATATAATAACTATATATATATATTAATTTTATTCAAACAAAGCTAGTAATGTGCTCATTATTTTGACAACCTTCTTCTCAACCAGCAACGCAGTCATTACAGACCGCGACACAATAAATGAAATATTAAGTCTAAAATGTGGCTGACTTGTTTCCTTGTTAAGGTAATAACTTTCGAACTACTGTAAGAGATGTTCAAAGTTACCACAGTTAAATTTTTGTTTTTAATGACAATTTTTAGTACTTTAGCGAGCAACATTATTGTATATTTACAGTTTAAGTTGATCAGTCATGCATGAGATTCTCAGCGCGCCAATCGGTGTTCAGTATATTGATAACCGGATCCACAGGATGTATCATAATTTTATGTTTTCGGGCGTTGACTGTAGTAAAAACCGGCCAAGTGCGAGTCGGACTCGTGCACGAAGGGTTCCGTACCATTATCTATAAAAACGGCAAAAATCATGTCTGTTGTGTGGGAGCCCCCTTAAATATTTGTTTAATTTAAATTTAATTATTTACTTTTAAAGTGAATATATAACAAGATATTCTGTGAATATTTCAAGCGTCTACCTGTTGCCGTTATCAATATCGAGCACAAACGAGCAAAAAAATCACGTTTGTTGTAAGGGATCCCCCTTAAATCTTTACTTTATTCTGTTTTTTAGTATTAACAACAGGCAACAGAAATACATCAAGTTTTCGTATTTTTAATCACTACAGAACCAATTTTTAAAAAACATGGCTAAAACAATCGCAGAGAAGAAGTCTACAATCATTTACAGTAAACCGCATTAAAATATGTTCACGCGTTTGATCTCTAGGGTTTCCACATCGTCGGGGGATAAAAATGAATCACTAAACGTATATATCGGTAAGTGAGAAACTCGCAAACGGCTGGACCGATGCGATGTTTCTTTTAAAACTATTATCGTATACGTCGCACCCCGAGTTATGAGCAGTGGCCTTGAATGCGCAGTAGCCACTTTTCAATACCTGTACATATATATGCGCAGTAGTTCCCGCCAACGTCGCCCAGAGCTCTTAATACGTGGCGCGAGGTATACCTGTATATTTAGCACACTCGTTTAAGTCTCAGGAAGGTTCTTAAGGAGAGAAAATAAAAGCTAGAGATGACTTCACACTTCGACGAAGTCTGAGACGTTTTCTATGTAAGTTTCGTCAGTGCATCCTGTTTTTGGACTTTCCCATTCCGCTGACAAGATGAGATGATATTCGTAGTAGTACCTGACGTATACTCACTTCCACGGTAATAAGTCGGAGAGGTTGTTTCATGTTCAGTTTGTGGGCCAGAGTCATGAATATTGAGTTGACATTGTTGCACTCTGAATCAAGGCGCGCTGAAGTTTCAAACAACTGAAATTAACAAATTACATAACATTAGCTTTAACGCAACTGTAGTTGGTGAGGTGAGGGGGCGTGACATTGCATGATATGCTATGATATGACGTGTGGAGAATCCCCACAGACTCGCGTTACGACAGGACATTGTACCACATATCTTTGTGTGTCATAGTCCCAGGAGCTCTATTTTTGACTCACTCGCCACGCAAGCGAGCGCCCGCCAAGCGACACGATTGGTAGAGACTTGTTACGTCGAGTGATATGAATCAATCGTTGCGCGTGGCGAGCGCTCGCCACGACGCGAGTGATTCAAAAATAGAGCTCCTGGCCACATCACTGCGTTGCGGCGTCGCATCGCAAACATTTGGGATGTGGCGTTGTGGCCACATCCCAAACCTGTGTGGTAAGGATTGCAAAGCATTACTTTACGAGAGTGTATAGATGAATTTTCCAAAATAATATTTTTCTGGTATTTTTTTCCATTCGCATTTTTTGTCACGATATTTTTCTACACTGTTTTTTTGCTAGGGTTATACTTTTCTACACGCTTTTATTTCTACTGTTTCTTTTTGCCAGACATATATTTTCCTATGCATTCATTTTCTCAATACTTATTTTACATGTAAATATGTTTTACCGATATAATAATTTCCAGGTGTTTATTTCCCCATACACTTAATGCTTGATTTAACTTACATCCATACACGTCACGTCTTTTCTCATACGGTGGCAGAGACCCAGATGCGCCCCCGTTTAGCCAATTTTCACTACTCCATTTTGCGTGACAGGGGGCTAGCCCATCGCCGCAGCTAACAGAAAATACAACAAGTTAGGCATCGCGGGGTCCTATCGCCAGCCAGCTCACTACATTTATTTAATAAATCGCACGCTATTGTATAATATTAGTCCGTTATTGGTACGTACACTATGTGGATGTTCCAACGCTGATGGAAAACATCGTGAGGAAACCTTCATATCTCCTTAGCTGCGGCAATGGGCTAGCCCGCTGTCACACAAAATGGACGTGGGAAAATTATTATATCGGTAAAACATATATACATATATGAAAAATATGGATTGAGAAAATAAATGCATACGAAAATATATGTCTGGCAAAAAGAAACTAGTAAATAAAACATGGAGAAAAAATTAATTGTGGGAAAAAATGCGAATGGCAAACAATATATATGGAAAATATTATTTCGGAAACTTCATCTATACTCCCTTACGGTAATCGTCTTCTTTTCTTAGTTAATAGCGTGTCTAACTTCTTTTGATCGTTTTATTGCTCATTGACACTACCTAGGGGACAAGTGCAGGGCGGTGGTATCCAAGTATATACTCAACCTAATACAGCAAATGGCAACAATATACTTAATTTTTTACTCCCAAATATGATAAACATTCACCAAATTTAGTTTCACAGAACTATATCGGTTGCTATCTTCTATTGGTCACTTTCCGTCCAATTAGATTAGTAAAATCAGGTTCGCTAGGTCAGAACATTATGTTATATATATAAGGTTGTGACCTAGCAAATTTGTGACCTAAAACACAGGAACAGTGTAACAGGATTTAAAATATTGTGTGGACATTTACTTAATTTGGGATAAAAATTTATTTTTTGGGTGTAACTTTTTACCCAATTTTGAAAACATTTAAAAAAAAACATAACATACTCACAGGCATCCCATATTTGTCAGCCAGCCTCTGTGCATATGCCGTAGCCAGCCTCGACTCTGGGGTGCCACAGTCACACTTGTTACCCACCAGCACCCGGGGACAGTCCATCAGGTTGTGAGTGTCCACCTCCTGCATCCAACTGCTAATAGACTAAACCAGTAAAACAGTTTTTAATTGATAATGAAATAACGTTTTGAGTTTGAGTTTGAGTTTGAATTGGTGTCATTTGTGAAAAACAAGCTGGTTTTAATATGAAATGGAATAGAAAAGATATTTACTAATTGTTACAACAATCTTTGCTTGGAGTGTAGAGAAGGAGGTGCCAAGGAGAAAAAAAACTGCCCCCTATCCACACACGCCAAGCAGTTACCATAATGTAACTTTTAATAGAATGTTTTGTAAAATGTTATCTGTCTAGTTTAACACTCATCATATCATGCCAAAGAGTATAAAAATGTTAGAAAAGATTTAGGCTTTGCTGACAACTAATCAAATCAAATTTGTAGTGCTAGACTAAAAAAATAATCTACGTCGCTTATTTAGTTGAATGTGTGAAATCAGTTATCATATTTTTTATAAGCAAATCAAAATAATGCATTAGTCGGCTTTTGGAAGATGTGTCAATGCCAGATACAAGTGACGACCCAGGGTCATAACCAAATAGTGTCTATATATGAATACTGTATAGGTACCTAGTATGTTATATTAACACTTTCGCCACCATTCATAAACCGAAACATTATCCAGAAAATGCTAAAGTTGGCGGAAGTACCTACTTTATAAGACTCGCCAGTCGAATGTAAATCACAAAAGGTGTGCAAACCATATTCCAGAGCCACCATCCGCCACGCGAGTGCATTTACAGATAGAATAACGAGCGCCGCCAACTCGCCTCGCGGGTTCTGACGTCATCCAGGGTTGTGACAAAAATTGTCCAAAATACCTCGATTTTCGAATTATCGCCTAAGTAGTAACTACCTATTATTTTCAAAAAGTTTCATGTCAAGTACCATAGCAAAATGGGGCAAGAAAGCGGGGCTCACTGAATGTGAATGTGAACACAGTGAGTGGTTCACATTCACATATCCATTCTGGTGCCAATATATATGTATGTATACATCATCTATAGTCGAGGCACAGCACTAGCACATTTTAAATAAAACTAGACATAGATATTTGAAAAATACTACAGAAACTTTGAGTAAATTAAGGTATTAATTGTTTATTTGATTATAAGAAAGTAGAGAGTGACAGCCCTGGCTAGCCGAGTGTCGCAGTACCCGCCAGTCTAGTCGACGGCGTAGGTAAGAGTCAACATTTAGCTATGTTTAGTCTGAACTCGCGAGATGGGTTGTTGGCGTGCGAAAAATATTCGATAAAACCCGCCTGGCGGGTGCTTAACACTGGAAGTGTTCAAATAAAACAAAAACTAAAAATTTTGAAAGCAGAATAACTTAGTAAACTTACATGAAACGTCTCCGGTTTAGTCACATCATAAACAATAATGACTGCATGTACATTACGGTAATAATGCTGGACCATGGACTTGCGGAACCGTTCTTGGCCGGCAGTGTCCCACAATTGGAGCTGTAATCAACATAACTAATGGTAACGGAGAGATATCATTTTAGAATTCTCACCCCAGGATGGCTGGGCTATAAACACAATAGATTCTGCAGGATAAGACTACACTTATTCCATATATTGAGCTCTACAGAAGTAGTGGAAATTCAAGTCTTTCCTGGTGTAAAAGTGATGAGATTAAAATGTCGAACAGAAACTAAACTCGCATTACTTATCTCGTGGAAATGGAAGAAAGGTCGCCCCAAAACAATGTGGCGACATTCAATGGAGAAAGAGGCTGCCATTGTAAGCTCAGATTGAGCGTGGCTAGAGCAGATGGCCCAAGATCGGAACAAATGGAAATCTGTATTGAGAGTGCTATAAAAATGTTAAGGGGTAACAGGATAAGATGATGATGATCTTGTGGAGTGATTTTACAATACAAAAACTTTGACTTTGACTTTTTATTATGTTTTTTGTACTGGCTAATGAGTAATGACATTTCTTTGTTTACAAAAAAAACACCATTACATAGTAATGCGGCTTTATCTAGCAAACTCACCTTGATATCCTCGTTACAAATACGGACGGTCCGTTCTCTGAAATCAACACCGATCGTGGCCTCAGATTTACCTAGGAACTGCCCCTCACAGAAACGGTAGGTGAGGCAGGTCTTCCCTACGCCGGAATCTCCTAAAACAATTATTTTAAACACTTTATTCTGTTGTAGAGCCCCGGACATTATCAGAATTAAATGAATAATTCGCTATCTTTATTTTGATGCGATTAAACTTGATGAGTAACAGGGATTTGTTTGTTTAAATTATCACAAAAATAGTTTGAAAATAGCTGAGGAAAGCAAAAACATTAAAACACAGAGCAAAATATACTTAGAAGAAAGATATGTCCTTCGACGTTTTCGTTCTAAAATTTCGCTCATAAAATTGCTGCCGGAAGGGTTCTACGTAACCATTTATTAATCTGTGGTTCTACCGTTCTACCACAGCCGTTCGCGGACGTAAAGTGGTAAAAGTGGTGCGTTCGGTTAAGAGCTTACAATATTTTCGGACGTAAAATAAATTTGTGTTCGCGCGCGTGTTTAAAAATACCGGTAAAAAATTAAATTGCCGGTAAAAAACCAGTAGTGATTTATGCGGTTTTTCACCGGTTTTTGTAGAACCGGTACACATCTCTAACGCCAACCAGGAACATAAAAAACCTGGCCTGAGGGCGCTAAATAACTCTAGTTAGAGCAATACTAAGTATAGTATACCCATGCAAATTGGCCGCTTCGCTAATTGCCAAACTTATTTTAAAATCGAACTTATTAGAAGTTACATTTTAAATATAACTATAAATTAACAATCATAGTGAGCTTATGATAAGTAGAGACAAAGCAGTGTATGTAACTGTACATAATTAGACATTCAAATACTCGTGGTTTGTTATTATGAAACACTCGTATATTAAAATCTCTCATAATGGAAGTAACATTAACTAGGTACTATTATTTTATTACTTATAGTCGGGTTAAAACATAGAAAAATATGTTTTTTTTCATTAGTCATCAAATTTAGTAACTAAATATTCAACAGATTCATATCATATGACATTTCATGATCTTCATGATCGGTTCAATTCTAGACATATGCAGATGACTACCTTCCAGTAGGTACTAACTCATCAAGTTAAGATGGCTGAAGGTTGTTGACATAAAACAGATGTTCCGTTGTGTGTCATCGGCCATCGCAAATAAATTAAAATAATAGTTAATAAGTTATAAAATTAAAACATACGGCATAATTAGGGTATGAATATTAAGTGTTAACGTTATCTTGCAAAAGTTTTCAGTAATTATAAGAAAATAATGAGTGATAACAATGGAGAGAATATGTAAAGTTTACATATTCTCTCCATTGTTATCACTCGCATTTTACATTGTAAACAAAAACAGTGTAAAAGCGTATAATAGTGCTTCAAGAAGGTTTAGACCATTATTTTACAAGTGTTGAAATATGTGCATTATTAAATAACAATGATTAAATCTAAAAATTTGAGTGAAATAATAACGCACGACTTATATTGGACACTGAGGGTAAGCTGTGCAATAGACAAAAAGCGGTAATCAGTAACATCAACATTGATGATGATTGATGTTACATCAACATAGGTACGCTTATTTCTCTACCACGTTTATCACATCGGTAGCTCAGAGGGCTAGTTCGACTGACTGCTGCCTGCTCGTCGGGCCGCTGGTTGAAACACTCACCGCTCAATTAAGTCACTTTTTGTTTGTTGAAAAATGAACATATTGGAATGAATGAATGAAATGTATATATTACATTTAGAAGGAAGCGCACTGAATCAGAAAAAAATGTTCAGTCAAACAACACTATGACTACAGTAAGTGATCGAACAATAGATGGCACCACAAATAGTCTGCCAGATAATTCAATTGAAAACGACGAACGCTATTACGAATTAGAACAGCAAATAAAAAAAATAAAGCTCGAACATTATACAGCTCACCGAGAAGTGCATAATCTAAACTTAGAAATTTTCCATCTCAAACAAATTATTGGGGAGTTTTCGAAAAAACAGTATTTAAAATCAAGGTAACGGAAGCCTTAAAAAAATACATTGCCACACCTAAAAAAGGAAAAGGAAAGATCAATTATTCAACCCCAGCTACATCTACACGCCAACTTGCTAAAAAAGAAGATTTGACACAAACAAGGCAGTCTCACGAATCTTCGAATATGCAATGCAAATACAAAGAAATACAGAGCCATGAAGCCATAATTACTAAAAAGAGAACAGTAACAGTAGGAAATGGAAATAAATCCATTCATTCGCAAGCAAATGCCAAAAGAAAAGTCAAACTATGCATTTTAAAATGGCAATAATCATCGTCTGAGTACACATACTGTCATTAAAAAATTCAGATTCGAACCTTGACGTACTTTTAACAAATATTGACACAAATTGCTGGGATTTAACTCATCCGATTACCGCATTGTAATTATTGGAGAATCTGATTTTCTAAGTACAAGTAACTATTTGCAACTTGTTACCACTATCAGACAAAAAAATAATAAAAATTATGTATACAATTTTCATAATCTGTGTACCCATCTATGTTTGCGGAACAGCGCTATATAATTGTAGGGTTGAAATGTTTAACACTCTCTTGAGTCTAGATGAAATGAATGACTCATAACTATGCACTGTTGTTTGACACCAATTCTGACCTAACATATAGTATGTTTTCTGAACGAACAGGCAGGTTAAACTTCTTTAGCTTACTAAATATAATAATAAACCTCTATGAGATGATTACACCAATAGATTTTTCTTCAAAATATTTAGTTATAAAAAACATACTAAATGCAACAGGTCAAGAAAATACAAATTACATTAACAGTCATTCCAGTAAATGATCTTTTTCGTGTATAATTAGATTCACAAACTACATAAAAATATTAATGGTCTGATTAGTAAGTCGGATGTGCTTTTTATAAATCTGGAAGATTTAAAAATAGTCCAAGCGGTGAGGATTTTGTTGTATAATTCCGATAAATTCCTCTGCCTCTGAAATTTGGCATCTGATAAAGTGAAGTAATACAGATTAAAGATGTACATAAACAGGAAAATCGCTAATAACTCTGTGAATAATTCCGCAGTCTGAAATATTTTCTGTATATGTACGTTTGTACTATTAAGAATAGGTATGTTTAAGAATCCAACATATTTTCGATTTCAGTGATACCTAAAAATGTTTTTTCAATATTTTTCGCTCTAATTTCTACTGAAAAATTACTCCGTCATTTTTTATTTTTTAATATGTTTTATATCCTTAAATACATAATTTCGTTCAATAATCCAATAGATTTTCCTTTTTAAACATTGTTTTATCGTTTTTGTTTAAATGCTTAGTGTGAAAAATTGCTCCGTCCTTTTTTATACCTTTATTAGTTATGAGTCGCTGTATTTTATTAGATTTTTCAATAATCCAAAAACTTTTTCAACGGTCATATACTTTTTAGGATATGTTCGCTGATTTAGATGCAGACACATACCAAGCGACATTACGTTCCATGAAAGCACACGCCGCCACCGCCGCCGCCGCCACACGGACTCATTAACGAGACGGATGCCAGAACACTGTTCTGGCATCCGTCTCGTTAATGAGTGGCCGAGGCGAACAGGGACAGGTTTGCCTCTGCCGGCTGCGCTCGTGTTAATTAGTATAATATATTAATAATAATGTTTAGAAATACACATAATGAGTCCAGTTAGGAAAAAAAGTTTCGTTCAAAGGTGTCCGAACAGTTTACAGTACCTATATAGGTTAGGTCTTAGATAGTGAATATTCCTGTTGCTTCGTAAGTATACTCAGTACCTAATAATAATATTATAGCAAAATGCGAGTATTTACGATATTTCAGTAATTTATTTTATTACTTTGCCAGAGGCAATTATAAGGAGAGCGACATCTTCGGGAGTAAAGTAAAAGGCTTGAGATGCGCGCAAATACGAGACTGGACTAGATTACTTTATTATAGGGAATCCTAGCTTATATACTAGGTTGGTACATGTTATTAATGACGTGCATAAGACATGGTGCGTGATGTTTGTATGATGATTACTGTAAAATATGACTAACATAGTCGACCGCCACAGGTACTCCCCCCTTTAGGGAAAAAAATAAATGAATGTACTTATAACAATGGAAAAAAATCTAAGCTAGATACCATAACAAACTTATCAACTGCAATAATAACTAGTAGTATTTTAATAAACATAAAACAAGATCTTAATTGTGCATACTTTAACTTAATCTATTTTTATATATAAGGAAAGTCATTGTTAAATAAAACTAGATAGTAATAGCGCATACTTCAACTTAATCTAAACGAATTAGAAAAATAAAGGAACTACGGTTATGTGAATTCTACATAAGTTTAAAGAATAACTTAATATTTACCTACAGGCAAGTCTTGCGTCTGGCCGCACACTACATAAAATAAACTAAAAACTGGAAAACAGAAAAACACTAGGAAAATGGGGCTTCGCGGTTAGTAAACTAACCTAACCTATAACTGGAAAAGATCCGCAGGAGAGTCGTCTGATGCTGCAGCCGCCCATGTTTTTCAGGAATCGATGGGTCAATTTACATCGGACGTCGTTGAACTTGTAATCACTTTGTTTATAATTGCGACCGTACCTACACAAGGATGATTGTGCTGAATCAGCGTCAGCATTAAATCTGTAACCTTGGCTGTAGGCAGTCAATGATCTCGTACGTCATATGTACGTGCGTGCTCTTCACTCTTGAGTGAATATTAAGTTGTCGATTGATGAAATTTGTGTGCCTAAAAACCTTGGGATTTGGCAACATAGGGCACATCTTGTACACCAATCGTTTATATATAAATATATATCTCTCTCTCTCTCTCTTCAGTGATTTGATTTTTCTTCGTGCGATGTTCTTCCTGGATGATTTCAATTTTCGTTGGATTAAGTATATCGATGATGTTTCAATACTCTTCTGGGGGCTGGAACGGCTTCCTATGTCTTGAACTTGAAGAAGCGGCATGCTGTGAATGAATTTGCCGACGCGTTCGTTTCTGCTGGTGCGAGCTCCATTTTGATAAATCAGCAGTCGGCTGACTATCGGTTCATTATTCTTGCGGTATCTTGAGTTCGATGCGGGAAATCTTCAGTTGAAATCTTTTGGCTTCTGGTCCGTCATGGCTTGCTTGATGTCGTCTTGGTTTGGGTGGGGTCTTGATTATGGATTTCTGCAGTGTGGTTTGAAATAGGTATGCAGAAGTCGGGGCTCGGCGATCTTGGACGAAGTGCTTCTTGCTTGCACTTCTAAGGTGGCAGCACACGGAGTTTTCTTCGCGGCTGGGTCCATGCTGCTATTACCGAAGGTTGCTGATGTTCAAAAGTCGGGTCACCACTTTGCCAGAGGCAATTATAAGGAGAGCGACATCTTCGGGAGTAAAGTAAAAGGCTTGAGATGCGCGCAAATACGAGACCGGACTAGACTACTTTATCATAGGGAATCCTAGCTTATATACTAGGTTGGTACATGTTATTAATGACGTGCATAAGACATGGTGCGTGATGAATATAAATATACCTTATCTGTGACGGTCGTCAACTTATCTTAACATTACGTGAAAATATGACTAACATAGTCGACCGGCACAATTACCTACAAAGGGTTTGTATAATTGACTAACTTAATTCCACTATGAATTTCATCATTCTCTATCACATTTTCTGTCTTTTTTCTATTTATAGGGTACCAGTTGTTGACAAACTACAAAACAAATTTGAATCATCTGCTAACGCGATGAGTGACAGACAACTACATATACACAATTTTAAATAAAAAGAGAATGCTGTGGCTGCGTATGTATAATCCTCCTACCTACCCATTATACCTGCTTATTAAAAGTAGTTTGCACTTACGTACCTATTTACGATATTTCAACAAATAGGTACATTTGGAAAATTATTTATTTTTTCTATTTAGTTATGGGGTAAATAATAATAATAATAATAATAATACTATCTTGGACACTATTTACACACATTGATCTAGCCCCAAACTAGGATTCCCTGTATCTTGGGTACTAGACAACGATACACATACTTATATAGATAAATATTATACTTAGATAGATAAACAACCATGACATGTACCAGTTGTTGGTAATTAACTACAAAATAAAGAGTCATCTGATAAACTGGAGAGGTAAGCGTAGAAATAGTAGGATTTGTATAGGAAAGCAAGATAATATGAATATGAATTATCTTATTTTTTTTAATTTACAGGTTAAATTTCTGGGATTCAAAAATTTATCACACTCTGGAATTGTAAGTTCAAACTAATTAATGTTATGAAATGAGTCTTACAAATTTTATCCAAAAACCAATTTTCTCGATAAATTAATTACAATTAAATCAAATATCCTGTTTTATTATAGGGTGCCTATTACACCGAAACAAAATTCTTGTCTTCCAGTGGCTGCAGAAATAGACAATCACATGACTTTTTGAATAGCCTACAAATGACTCTGACTGACCTAGCATCAATACCATCAGTGGCTGTTATTGGGGATATAAACATTGACATCATACCTGAAAACAAGCCCAAACTACACCAGGACGATTACCTAAATTTAATATCATCTTTGGGCTACTCTCCTACCCACCAATTTCCCACCCATGATAGAACGTGCCTAGATCATGTGCTTCTTAAATCTAGACATAGCTCTAAAACAATAGTCTTAAATGCCAGTATAACTGACCACGCCTCCACTCTACTGAATCTGGAGTTAACTATTCAAAGAGTAAAGCCCAAAAATGTACGACTTCACATAAATTACGCATCTGTCAAATCAGATATTGATCAATGTGATTTTTCTAACGTAATTGTTTTAAATGAACCGAATGTTGCTGCAGAACTTTTTGTAACCAAAATATCCAACATAATAACGACTCATTTTACGGTCAGAAAAATCCCACGAAAACATCGAACAATAAAGCCATGGATTACACCTGGCCTACTCAAATGTATAAGAAATAGAGACCGTTTATACAAGAAATACAAAAAATCACCTAATCATCAAGTTAACAAAATTATTTACACTCGCTACAGAAATTACTGTAATAACCTGCTAAAGAAACTTAAACGTTCATACGAGAAGGATGAGTTCGAAAAGGCTAAAAATAAACCCAAGGCCACATGGGAAGTTATTAAAAAGATTACTCATACGTAGAACAAGTCACCTCCCCCTAGAGAACTAATACATCTGTCACCTGACCCCCTTGATTCTCTAAACAAAGTAAACCATTTCTTTGCAAGTATGGGTGCCTCTCTTGCTAATAAAATTCAACACACCTCAAACGATGGTCACCGCAACACTGAATTGCCCTCCCAATCCTTTCTCCAAGATACTGTAATGGTACACGAGAGTCAGTACATTTGATACTTCATTTTGCGTGACAGAGGGCTAGCCCAACGCCGCGCTGTTTTGAATACGAGAATCGGTTCAGATAACGTTTGGGGTATTGAGTAGCTCAGGGGCAAGTTAGCAAAAAACATTGAGCCGACGCGTGGGATGGTTCGAGGAAGGTTACAGGTCAGGTTTTTTTTGTCGCATTCCTGCGAGATGTGTAGGGATCAGAGCGATTTGGCTGCGCGCTGAATAAAATATGAATAACTAAATAATGGAAGGTTATTATGGAACGATACGGAGAAAGCTATTATGTTGATTGCAAATATACAATTGCGTTTGGTTGGTATGAGATGGAGAGTTTGAGACGACTAGTATGAATAGCGTTCTAGTGGTCTTTGCTTCGCGCGCTAGCGGTCGGGAAGGCTTAATTAATCGCAACAAGCTTATATGGTCAGCGATCAACAGATTTTGTGTATTGGCCATACCGAATGACTTGCGTGATAACCTACGGTTGATCATAGTGAATATGCGTACACACAATTTGTAGAACGGCGGATCTGCATGGCATGGTTGAAATTAGACCCTGTGTAGTTAGTGATAAGAAGCTTCGCTTGGGCAGAGCGTGTTCGCAAAGGACGCCATTTTTTCTTTCAGACATGTGGGGTGTATAAATACGATTGCGGGGGAAGGGAGAGCATTCAGTCTCAGCGTCTAGCTACTGTGACAGTCGCCTTTCACGAGTTCCAAACAGTTTTGGTCTGCCGTGTTACGCGTCAGAACTATACGAATTGTGATTGCGAAGTTTCAGTGGTTTTTCGTGAGTGTCTGAAGCGCCGAGATATACCTCGGTTCCTATCCTTTATATCAACCTACCCCCAAATTCCAAAACTATCCTTGGGTCGTTAGATAAGAACTTTTAGGTAATTTATCTGAGTCTGAGTCTGGGCTTGGAGCGACCCTAAATTCCTTTTTCCTTCACCATAGGGTTCCTGGATTGGCTCTTAGGATATTCGCGGGCTAATCCTCTCCTCATTCCTTTCGAGTAGCGAGTTTTGAAATTCCCACACACACAGTCATTAAACATACAAGCACATTCAAATCAAACTCAACCATTTTCGAGTGGTGTCGATAATGGACGTGGTATAACACTAGGAATTTAGACTAGGCTAGACAGGAGTTTAGTTGCGGCTAAACCTATGTTGGCAGGGCATAGGGAGACTGTTTGATCGATGAGGTTCCGCGGATGGAAATAACAAATTCAGAACAAAGTTAAACCGGTGTCAACACAGATAACCTATCCTGTTGATATTTTGACATTTGAGTGTTGTCGGGGACGCGCGAAGAGATCAATTTACAGTCTAAAGTTCATTGTTTAGGACCGGGTAGGTGGTTTTGCTTTGCCTTGGGTCAGGTTGGATTCAAGTTGCATCTTTAAATTAAATGTAAATTTCGCTGGAGGTCTAATGTGTAGGCTGAGTCAATATATATGATTAGGCTCAGTCGAGGACGTGCTGTGGCTAGTGGAATTCATAGTTCGGAATTTACCGAAGTATGCATTTCGCTATGGTGTGGGTTAGATCTCCTAAAGCGCTAATGACTACGTTTCGATAACATCCAGCTCAAATTGCGCAGAGTTGAAGGTTTCAAAACGTTACGGACCTTTTCAGGTAACCGCTAGTTCAGAACCCATTTCGGTAAATCAAATCGCAATTGTGTAAACCGGTCTTTTCGGATCGTTATTGCCGTGAACTAATTATATAATTGGAACCACCACAAGCCGCTACTAGCGAGCACATGAAATATCATTGAGTACTCACGTCGTAAAACTACGACGGATATCTATACGATATCCCAAACAAATATTACAAATCGTGGTCGACCACTAAAAGAAGTTCCAAGCGCCCATATATACAAAAAATAAATGGTACCATCACATATAAATATAACAACGATCGATCCGGCGCAATACACCGCTGACTGATGCGAATTACCGGCTTGCGGACATTTATGCTTTCTCTGTCTAACTTGAAACTCTAAATTCCTGAACGAATCTTCCGCTCGACTATTGTACGCCTAACGAACTTCTCAACGAACGAGAAATTCAGACTTATCATTCTTAACTTACAAATTTTACAGCTGAATCGGGACATCTCTTTTTGGGGTAGATAGAATAGACGATCATAGCTACTGTTAGCGGTGGCTCGACCTTAGCCGTTAATGCCGTTACAATACACAACTAAACACACTTGTTATTCTGGAAGTGGATGTTGCCGAGATAAATAAAATTATTTTGGATCTACGAAGCGACTCAGCAATAGGCTGGGATAGCATCTCTTCATCTATTATTAAATCGAGCCATTTTGTTCTTGCGCCAATTATAACTCACGTGTGCAAACTCTGTCTCTCAAAAGGTGTCTTTTCAACAATTTTCAAAAAAGCTCTAGTTCACCCGAATCACAAATGTGGTGACAGAGAGAACATTACAAATTATAGACCTATCTCTGTTCTTACTACCATGTCTAAAATATTAGAAAAAGTGCTAAATAACCGATTAGTAGGATTCTTCACTTAATACAAAATCATTGCTGATAATCAGTATGGATTCTGCAATGGCAAGACGACCGAGGATACCGTTTTGCACTTAACGGAGAAAATATCAAGGACTCTAGATAAAAATCTAATTGCGTTGGCATATTCCTTGACCTGAAAAAACGAAACTGTATCAATACCCCTATTAATAAATAAATTAAGAATTTAATTTAAATATTAATTCTGCTGGTATAAGAGGACATGCCCTAGACATTTTCAGAGATTATCCCACCAAACGTACTCAGAGAGTAAAAATAGAGAATCACCTAAGTGATGATATCGTTCTGTCATACGGTGTGCCCCAGGGAAGTATCTTGGGCCCCACACTATTTCTTTTATACATCAACGATCTGTGCAAACTTTCTATACCTACCTGCAATATTGTCACTTACGCCGATGATACTGCTCTCCCAGTTGAGGGTCAAACCTGGGATAAAGCCAGGATAACCACAGAGGTATCTCTCGAGGTAGTCATGAAATGGCTCGTCGCTAACCTTCTTACTCTAAATGTTGATAAAACCATGTGTTCGATTCCAAATCGATATTCGATCGATGGTTTCTGAACGGCCATTTTGAATTTGACGTTGCTGCCAACCTAGCAGTTTTTTGACAACTGACAGACGAAAGCCCTCGCAAAGTAAACGCGTTTTGGTTAGGGTATTGAAATTAAATCGCAGGCCATCTGGAATGTATTCGGGTTTCCCTCAGGATTGTCAATATAGCTGAGTGTGTTGTGGTTCCCCGAACCAGATAAAGTTCGCATTTACGTGGCCGATTGGTTTTTACCACGTAACATAACCTGTGTTGGAACACTGTGCTCATTGAAGCTGGCCCGCCAGTCATAGGAGGTTGGCTGAAGAACCTGTCTACCAAGAAGAGCCTAGGGTGCACCCGGGCCTTGCAGAGAGACAGGAGGTTGACGGGACCGAAGCACAGACCAGGTTAGATCGACCCCAATTACTTCAGCTCGGTGAATCGCCGACGTTCATACTTCTTGGCAACTGATCGTTACGCTACCTCGTAGCTGATGGGCCCCTACGAGGTCATTAGGTGCTGAGAAGCCTGAACACCATGTATCTCACCTTTTCACTGACCTCCCCGGGGAAACCACCTCAAGGTTCTTTTAATGTTAGAGCACACAACAATTGCAACTTTAGCAAATTTAGTCACTCAAACTGTTCTTGCCCGACGCTCAATAGAGTAGATAAAGTAAAATACTTAGGGGTAATTATAGATGACACTCTCTAATGGAAGCCACATATAATTAATTTAACAAGTCGCACCAGAAAGCTCATTTATATCTTCAAAATGCTTAGACCGTCAGCAGACGAAAATGTTTTGTATACAGTCTATAATGCTTTGGCCCAGTCAATTATATCTTATTGCATTGCGGCTTGGGGTGGCGCACCAAAAACACTAATTATAAAATTGGAAAGGGCTCAAAGAGCTGTCCTTAAAGTACTTCTAAGAAAGCCTTTCAGATACCCCACTGAATTACTTTATACTGAGTGCAAAATGCTTCCGGTAAGGCAACTTTTCATCCAACAGGCTATTCTGAGAACACACACAAGTCGCCCATACGATCTTTTGCTACTCCTAAAGCCGAGAAAAGACAGAGTTCTCATAAAACCAGTATATAAGAGAAACTCTAAACTAAAAACAACAAATTATCGTCCTATCGCTCTACTGCCGACGGCTTCAAAAATATTTGAGTAGGCGATGTGTAATAGAGTGTATAAATTTTGTGAGAAATTTAAACTCTTTAACGAAGGCCAGAACGGGTTCCGGAAAGGACGGTCAACATCTTTAGCGGTCTTTAAATATATACAAACGGCTATAAATATAATAAATGATAAGAAATATGCCATTGGTATTCTTCTTGATATGTCGAAAGCCTACGATAGAGTCCGACACGATATATTGTTAGATAAATTGCATATTATGGGAATACGGGGCATAACTCATAAATGGTTTTCCTCTTACCTGAGCAATAGAAAACAACTCGTGGAGATGGAATACTTGAACCAGAATAGCAAAGAAATTATTAAACTCCAGTCTGATACTAAAGACAAAGGTTCAATCCCCCAGGGCGGTGTCGCTAGTTGCTTATTATTTTTAATTTACATTAATGACCTCCCCAGAATCATGAGCGATCCATGTGTGTTGTTTGCCGATGATATTTCTATCCTTACACCTTGCGCAAATAACCTAGAAATAAATAATAAACTAGAAACTATCCTAAATAGTACTATAAAATGGCTAAACGATCATAACCTTCAGATAAATTTCAATAAAACTAAATTAATGTTATTTCACCCATCTCAGAAAAAACCATTAGACATAAATTTCACATTCAACAACATAAGATTGGAAACGGTGAGCGAATTTTCCCTGTTAGGTTTGAATATAGATACGAATATAAATTGGAAAGTACATACCCAAATCTTACGTTCACAGCTATCTAGATTTACCTACGCTCTCCGGGAGGTAAAAAAGTCAACGGACCTAAAAACAGCTTTAGTTACCTACTATGCCTATGCTTATGCGTGGCTTAGTTACGGTATCCTACTGTGGGGTAACAGCACTAACGCACAAAGCGTTTTCACTCTACAAAAGCAACTAATACGCATACTCACAAATATTGAACCTCGAGACAGCTGTAGGCCACACTTTACAGAACACAAAATCCTCACACTCCCTAGCATATACATACTGGAAACTTGTCCGAAAATATCCTGAATTTTACACAAAACGCCAAGATCAGATGCCAACGAATCGCAACCTAAGACCAAGAAAAGGACTAGCGCTACCACCTTCTAGACTAAACAGACACTCTTCAAGCCCTCTAGTAATGACTGCTGTTCGATTCCAAATCGATATTCGATCGATGGTTTCTGAACGGCCATTTTGAATTTGACGTTAGCTGCCAACCTGGCAGTTTTGACAACGGACAGAAAAAAGCCCTCGCAATGTAACGCGTATTGGTTAGGGTATTGAAATTAAATCGCAAGCCATCTGGAATGTATTCGGGTTCCCCTCAGGATTGTCTATATAGCTGAGTGTGTTGTGGTTCCCCGAACCAGATAAAGTTCGCATTTACGTGGCCGATTGGTTTTTTACCACGTAACATAACCTGTGTTGGAACACTGTGCTCATCGAAGCTGGCCTGCCAGTCATACCTGGTTGGCTGAAGAACCTGTCTACCAAGAAGAGCCTAGGGTGCACCCGGGCCTTGCAGAGAGACAGGAGGTTGACGGGACCGAAGCACAGACCAGGTTAGATCGACCCCAATAATTAATAGCTCGGTGAATCGCCGACGTTCACACTTCTTGGCAACTGATCGCTACGCTACCTCGTAGCTGATGGGCCCCTACGAGGTCATTAGGTGCCGAGAAGCCTGAACATTTTGGTAGCAGAGCGTGGTTTCCTGAGATTTGCAGCCGTCAAGGGCTCCAGGAACGCACGATTTGGGACTATCAATCTGTAGGTATAGGCGGTTATTAGGTAACTGTTGTTCCTATATCCACATAGATTGGTAGTATTTGTAAGCTATAAGTCTATTGCTGGTAGTAGACAGACAGATATTACAGTTTTCCCTAAAAATGACCAGTTGTACTGAGATGTGACTCAGAATAGTAGGTACTCAACTTAGGTACATTGTAGGTGAATTGAAATTTGCATTGAATTACCAGTTAGTCAATCTACTAGTGGTCTAGTAATGCTTTTGAAGAATGTTTTGGTTAACATAGGTAGTTACATCTATTGATAGCAGGCTATTGCATTGTTTTCAGTTTATAGCAATTTATAACTTGAACTAATATTGACTATCTGTGTGTGTTATAATGATAAAGGGAAACTAAATTGTATTTACAGAATTTATATAGATATAAAACTCGGTTCCTATTGTTTAAGGAAAACAGCATTGTTTAAGTTGTGGTTTAGGGTTCCCTCGTTTGGGTTATAGACTGGAGGGTCCAATAAAATTGAGTTACTGCAAATTGTGAGTAAGTATCGTTCCGATCATGTCGTTATCTGAAATCCAGAAGGGTGTTTCTAAGGAACTCAGATGGTTTTCCTCCGCACACGGTCTGCTAGACCGTTCAGATAGGCATGATGTGGTATTGGAGCGGTCTATGGACGTTAAGGAACGTTACAATAGGGTGCTCGAATTGTCCGCGCAGGCGGAATCAGTTGATGGTTGCGCACCTGACAGGCTGTCACGGTTGCTAGGGGATGTCGACCAATGTATGGAGATGGCAGCTGCTATCACGCAGAAGGCTGCGGACATACGTAGACAGCGCGAGTCCAGCCATGGTGGTGACATTGAAGCACCCCTGCCGCTTCAGGGTTCAGGGTCCAGGTTACCGGCCATAACTAAGCCTACTTTTGACGGAGTGTCCGGTGAATGGATGAGCTTCATCAATCTGTTCGACAGTTTGGTGCACATGCGATCGGACATTACCAAGTCTGTCAAGATGGCTCAGCTGGTGGCAGCATTGAGGGGTGAGCCTAGGGAGCTGGTCGCTCATTTGACAGTTACGGAGGGTAACTATGAAACGGCCAGACAATTGTTGGTCAGACGTTACCATAACAAACGGAGGTTGGCCGATGCCCAACTGAACCGTTTGTTTAGTATCCCGGTTGTGAACAAGGTCGGGGCCATACAGACGGAGGTTTTGAACCCGTTGTTGTCCGTCACCAAGGCTCTAGAGAATCTTGGACTTCCGGTTGGTGAATGGTCGTACCTACTGCTGTACATTGTACTTTCCCGCCTACCCGCTGACGTGCAGACTCGTTTCAAACAGTCTCACGGGAGGTCGGCCGAGGACCTGCCCGCCTTCTCCGACTTGGTCGGATTCTTGGAAGAGGAGGCTCGACGGGCAGAGAATTTGGGGTTGACGGTCACCCATCCTTCGGAGCCACAGAGAGCTGCCGGGAGCGCTGTGAGTAGGGGCCCTCCGACGAGGAAGGACCGCACCAACCGGCAGTCGTATGGGACTGTGAGTGAATTGACCCCACATGGTGAGACCTGCCCATGTTGTAGGCAGATTGGCCATGCTGTGGCCAATTGCAATAAGTTCGGGGAACTTAGGGTTCAGGGACGGCGCCGGATGGCCAAGCAGCGGAGCTGGTGTTTCCTGTGCCTCGGGCCACACATGGCTAGGGACTGCACGCGCACAAAAATGTGCGGATATTGTGGTGGGGCCCACAACAATCTGTTGTGCATGAACCGGTCCGGCCAACAGCCTCCACAGGGCCGTATCCAGGGTGACACGGCATGGGGCCCTGAGAATTCGTTTGCGACTCGGAGCGCAACTCAGGGGCCAACGTCCCCACGTCCACAGGGCCGTACCCAGGGTGACACGGCATGGGGCCCTGAGAATTCGTTTGCGACTCGGAGCGCAACTCAGGGGCCAACGTCCCCACGTGCACAGGGCAGTACCAGGGTGCAGGGCCGCACTCAGGACCATTACATGGGGGGCCCTGAGTTTTCGGTTGCGACTCAGCATCCGACCCAGCGGGACATTGGGTGTGTTGAGCAGGCCGTAACGGGCGGGTGGCATGGGACACCTCCTTCGAGCTATGCGGGTGCGGTTCGGACGCCGCCTCAGTTGTCGCCCCGCTCGTCGCCTCGTCCTCGTCGGTCACATGTGATGTCCCCCCCGCTCATGGAGCGGCCACGGTTGAATTCACGCCCACCCCCCTTTACGGGGAATCGTAGGTTGGGAATGGAACCGGCGCGTGGGCCATTTGTACAATGGGACCCTCTGGCGTATAGCTGCATACCTGATCGGTTACAGGCACAGTGGGGCCCCGGGGGTCCTCGCTAGGAATTTGCGGCCCAACCATTGGTTGCCCCCCAACCGGAGACGGTGGTGTTACCGATCGCCTCTGTGCTTGTTTGGGATTTGGCGGGCAACCCAACGTACGTTCGCGCCCTATTAGATTCTGGAGCTCAGGGCTGCATTGTATCGAATGATTTAGCAAAATGGTTGGGCCTCAAGGTAAATAGGTATAATAAATCAATACGGGGCGTGGGGAATGTTACGGTTACGAATGTAGTTGGTCAATCGGTGATCACATTCTCTCCACGTTATGACATTTTGACAAAAACATCCGTGCAAGCTTTAGTAATGACGCATGTCATGGGCAGACACCCCTTGGTGAAGTTGAATCCGGCCGTTCGATTCCTGACATCAGGACTCAAGTTGGCGGATCCCGATTTTGACACTCCAGCCCCGGTCGACCTGCTACTGGGAGCAGACGTTCTGGGTAGGTTTCTGTTGTCGGATCGGCGAGTTCTTCAGCCGGACGGGTTGATTGCTGTGGATACTAAGTTTGGTCACGTGATCATGGGTCCGGCATTGCCAATGGTTAGGCCTGCCGAGTCAGATGGCATACTTATTGGCTCAGCGTTGTCAGACGCTATCCAACGTTTCTGGGAGATAGAGGAACCTCCCACCGTTCGTCGAGTCGACGCAGACGAAGAAGAGTGCGAGTTGTTTTACCAGAATAGTACTGGTCGCCTTCGTTCTGGTCGTTTTGTTACTCGACTGCCTTTCAGGGCCGATCGACCGCCACTAGGAGAATCTAGGAAGATGGCTGAGACGAGATTGTTGTCGATGGAGCGTAGGATGTCAAGGGACGCCGTATTTAAACAAAAATATGTTGATTTCATGAGGGAGTATGAGTCGTTAGGACACATGTCGGTATCGGGTGTGGACTGGAGATCTGAGGATCATTGTTTCCTTCCACACCATGCCGTCCTACGAACCCCTACCGGCAAGATTCGAGTTGTTTTTGATGGGTCAGCACCTACCTCGAACGGGATGTCCCTGAATCAGTGTCTACATTCGGGACCCAAGTTGAGCCGTGATATTTCGGATATTCTCACGAGCTTTCGGAGGCACCAGATTGTATTTGTCGCAGACATTCGGATGATGTTTAGGCAAACGGTAATTCATCCGGCTGACAGAAGGTATCAGTTGATACTTTGGCGTGAGTCCACGGCCGAGCCAGTCAAGGTCTATGAGTTGAACACGAACACGTATGGGTTACGGTCTAGCCCGTATTTGGCGATGCGTACTCTGCGGGAGTTGGCGTCGCATGACCGTGGTAGCAGAGCGTGAGGTCCGGTTGGTACAGTCCTCGAAGTTTGGGGCAGAATTGGAGATTATACGAAGTGGACGTTCGAAATTGAAGGGAGCCGTCGCGCGTCTCAACCCCTTTGTTGATTCGACCGGGTTACTTCGGGTAGGAGGAAGATTGCGCAATGCGAATCTGTCGTATTCGGCTCGTCACCCACTTCTGCTCCCCAAGGGGGGACAGTTAGTTGAATTGCTGGTGACTGATCGTCATATTAAAAACGCGCATGCCGGCTGTAACGCGTTGTTGGCCACGCTCCAGCGGGAGTTTTGGATCTTATCTGCCCGCCGTGTCATACGGAACATCGTGTTTCGGTGCATGCCTTGTTATCGACTTAAGGCTGCCACGATGCAACCTCTCATGGGGGACCTGCCCCCTGATCGTGTGAATGAGGTCAGACCGTTTTCAGGTGTTGGTACGGATTTTGCAGGACCGTTTATGGTGAAGAGTTCACGATTGCGTACCGCTAGGCAATACAAGGCGTACCTATGTGTGTTTGTTTGTTTATCCACCAAGGCGGTACATCTCGAGCTCGTTGCTGATCTCTCGACAGAGGCTTTCATTGCTTGTTTGGATAGGTTTGTTTCTCGAAGGGGACTTCCAACTTTGATCCGCTCTGATAACGGCACTAACTACATCGGTGCGGAACGATACTTACGAGAGATAGTCAACTTTTTGAATGTAAATAAAGTGGATATTGGAACGGCCCTCTCCCGTCGGGGTATACAGTGGACCTTCAGCCCACCGATTTGCCCCCACTGGGGTGGGATTTTTGAGGCCGTAGTTAAGTCAGCTAAGACGCACTTGGGGCGTATAGTAGGTCAGACCGCGCTGACTTTTGAGGAGCTCGCGACATTGTTTTGTAAGATCGAGGCCGTTCTCAATTCGCGACCGTTGTGTCCGCTCAGCTCGGATCCAAATGACCTGGAGGCTCTGACCCCAGGCCATTTCTTGATAGGTCAGCCACTTAACGCATTGCCCGAGCAACCCTTCGAGGGAGTGAAATTGTATCGGTTGTCAAGGTATCAGATGTTGCAGCAGTTTACTCAGAATTTCTGGAAGCGTTGGTCGCTCGAGTATCTGCATATCTTACAACAGCGCCTTAAGTGGACTGACAAAACTAGCCCCCCTAGTGTTGGTGACCTCGTACTGGTTAAGGATGCTAACCTACCGCCACTACGTTGGCGCAGGGGGCGTATTGTTAACTTGTTCCCTGGCAAGGACGGGACCCCCCGGTCTGCAGAGGTTCTAGTAGGAGGCTCGGTTCTAAAACGAGCGGTAGCAACGTTGTCTCGGCTGCCCGTAGATTAGGGGACAGGTGGGTGCCTGTCCGGGCGGGTGATTGTTCGATTCCAAATCGATATTCGATCGATGGTTTCTGAACGGCCATTTTGAATTTGACGTTAGCTACCAACCTGGCAGTTTTGACAACGGACAGAAAAAAGCCCTCGCAATGTAACGCGTATTGGTTAGGGTATTGAAATTAAATCGCAAGCCATCTGGAATGTATTCGGGTTCCCCTCAGGATTGTCTATATAGCTGAGTGTGTTGTGGTTCCCCGAACCAGATAAAGTTCGCATTTACGTGGCCGATTGGTTTTTTACCACGTAACATAACCTGTGTTGGAACACTGTGCTCATCGAAGCTGGCCTGCCAGTCATACCTGGTTGGCTGAAGAACCTGTCTACCAAGAAGAGCCTAGGGTGCACCCGGGCCTTGCAGAGAGACAGGAGGTTGACGGGACCAAAGCACAGACCAGGTTAGATCGACCCCAATAATTAATAGCTCGGTGAATCGCCGACGTTCACACTTCTTGGCAACTGATCGCTACGCTACCTCGTAGCTGATGGGCCCCTACGAGGTCATTAGGTGCCGAGAAGCCTGAACAACTGCAAAAATTTATAATAAGTTACCAAAACATCTGACGACAGAAACTAGAGATACCATATTTATAAGTTCATTAAAACAACTATTAATTACTAAATGCTATTATTGTGTAAATGATTATTTAAATGACGAATTATAATTATTAAAATAGGTATAAAATAAAAATTTCAAACATATGAAAACTAACATTATATAAATAAGTATCTGATACAATTTAATTTATATATAAATTAAGTAGTACGTAGAAATATTGCAATATTGTAATATCGCCCTCTCGCAAATTGCTGTACCTGGACAAGGTCCATAATGATAATCTCCACCTATATTATATATGGAATGCAATAAATAAACTGAACTGAACTGAGTGTTTGAGACAGAAAGCTGTAAAACCGCTCATGCTCAAAGGCAGCTTTATGTCACCGGCCCTCGTCCCTAAAACAAAATTAGCAGGGACGTCGTGCTTTATCATCTTCCCAAAACCGTCTGCAAAACATTAATAAAAAAATGGCTGCTGAGGCTCTCCTATGGAGACACGGAGAAGATTCTTGACATTCCAAATTAGGAAACCAAAATAACAATATTACCTGGATCCCATACTTCAACTCATTATCCCCCTCCTTTCCTTCACCAACTCCACATGCACAACACACACAAAACTAACACACACACACTACACTCTACATTTATACTCTACATTCACATCACACTACAAATTCTCTTTATAATAATTACAATTAAGTTTTAGTGTTAGTATTATACCCACCAATTGTGTACCCTAATAGCCGCCAATTGTGTACCCTAATTTGTTTTTATACTGTAGATTATTATTATTATTATTATTCTGTAGATTTACCTCTTTTGATTACCTGCATAAATCTAAAAATATTTAAGTACCTATTATTGTACAAAATAAAATAAGTGCCCACTGGGAAGTAACTGTCTCCCATGATACAGGTTTTTCCTACTTTGGGAGGCAGGGACCTCAAATATGTTAACCATGTTATTTTGAACAATAAAAATTATTCTTATTCTATACTTATTCACACATAGATATTAATGCCATGAAGTAAGTCCGATATTGATAATAATAATTATTGTTTCTTGTGACCTCATATATATTTTTAAATTCTATACCTATCTGCGAACATTATGCACAGTAAACATGTGTTTATATATGTACATACTGTTACGAGCGTGGGGTTCGTATTTGATAGAAAAACACGAATTAATCCACTAAATAAAACACTCACTTTACTACCCAAATTACGCACTTACAATTCACACGAACTGTACTTAAAATCCACTAATTAAAACACACACACTACTAATTATGCACTCACTATTCACACGAAGAGTCTTTCTCTCCGATTATCCTTGTACTAGCACTCGTTCGCAGTTAAAATGTAACTAACTCGCTCTTCTTCATAGTCATCTCACGCACCCCTTCTGGGGCGTGGGGAGTCGGGGTCAGGTCGACGGACCTCTTCCCGAAGAATCGCCTCTGTCCACTCCTGTGGACAGGTCATCGGATGGCCCCTGCGAGCGGTGGTCTTCTTGTGGCGCTGGTATGCAGTGGGTGATCGCCGGCTAGGCAACCAGGTCGCGTGGCAGGCGGCGGCGGTCGGGCGGGCGCGCGTGGTGCGGCGCCAGTTCGGCGATGTGCGGGAGGTGTGATGCATCCGCACGCGCGAACATGCCCTTCGCCAGCCTCTGGACAAACTGGTCCACGGTTTCCCATCTTAGGTCCCTCTGGATTGTCGCGTTCCTCACGTAGCGGGGGGCGCCGACGATGGTACGCAGAGAGAGGTTCTCTTGGGCTCGGAGCCTCCGTTTGTTCGTCTCCGAGCACAGGGCGTACCATGCCGGAGCCGCGTAGGTGAGGCGGGATCTCACGTAGGTCTTGTAGATCCCGAGCTTCGCCCTCAGAGGGAGGCTGGAGTCGAAAAGTGGACGCAGCTTGGCGCGTGCCACCTTGACCTGGCTGACGACGTTGTCGACGTGTTGCTTCATGGTGAGCCGGCGATCAATGGTCACTCCCAGGTACTTCACCTGCGAAGACCACTCGATGTGCTGTCCCTGGAGCTGGAGCGATGGCGGAAGGAGACTCTGGCCTGTGATGAGCGCCTGCGTTTTCCCAACATTGACGGACAGTCGCCACTTGGCGAGCCAGTCGGGCAAGATGTCCAGGGTGCGCTGCAGTTTGATGGCAGCGTGCGGAGCCTGGAACGACGACGCATAGTAGGCTGCGTCGTCTGCAAAGAGTGCCAGCTGGGCACCCGGCCCGACGGGGATGTCGTCCGTGTATCGGGCGTAGCAGGCGGGAGACAGGCAAGAGCCCTGGGGGACGCCGGCTGCGACGGGATGTTCCTCGGAGACGGCGTCTTCCACCATCACTCGGAAGCGGCGATTCTTCAGGAAAGAGGCGATTGTCTTGACCGTTCTTCTTGGGGCAGGGGACGTCGACAGCTTGTACAGCAACCCCTCGTGCCATACTCTGTCGAACGCCTTCTCCATATCCAGAAGTACTGCGACAGTGTATTCTTTTTTGTTCAAACAGACCGTCATGTCATTCAGTACTCTGGTGAGCTGAAGCGTCGTACAATGCTCGGGCCTGAAGCCGAACTGTTCCGGGCGCGGCTGGATGTGGGGCAGTAACTTCGCTAACAGGAGCTTCTCAAACACCTTTGAGATGGTGCTCAGTAGGGTGATCGGCCGATAGCTCTCAGGCAGCTTGGTGTCCTTGCCCGGCTTGGGCAACATGATAACCAAGCCCTCCTTCCATTGGGTTGGAAAGTGACCCGTGCGCAAGATACCGTTAAACAGGCGCGCAACGGCCGCCACAGTGCGTGGCGGCAAATGTAACAGCGCCGTGTTGGGTATTCGGTCTGCGCCCGGGGCTTTCCTGGGCTTGGTACGTCGGAATGCACGCACAATCTGGCCGGGCGTGACGACGATGGGGTCCTCTTCGGGAGCTATCGGCGTGGCGAAGTACTCTCGCAGGTGTCTCTCGACTGTTGCGACGTGCTCCACATCATCCGTTGGGTTCGGCTTGAATTGCTTCTCGAGGCATTCGGCGAAGATCTCCGCACGGTCTTGGGCTCGGAATCTTGGTAAATGAAATGAAATGAAATGAATGTTTATTTGCTTGGAATGAGGTTAAATATATGGTGGTAAATGTTAAAATAAAATGCTCAGCACATTCCACCTGTCCAGGTATGCAAAAACTTGTACTTAAATCTAAAATATGTTATTTGAAGTCTACTATTTACATTATATTATTATGTCATTCCTTTATATCAATAATTTTAAGATTAAGGTATTCATTTACATTATAAAAACATTCTTTCAAGAGCCATCTTTGTAGTGTGGACTTAAATAGTGTCAATGGCAACGTTTTAATTGGCTGTGGTAGCTTATTGTATATTTTTATTAACATTCTGTAACAACTTCTATTGCAAAATTCGGTCCTGCATAGTGGGGTTACAAGTTTATCTGGATATCTTGTCGTAAATGTGTATGCATCCTTATTCTTTTTGAAAATATTTGGATAACTATGAGCAAAACATGCCATTTCAAATATATAGAGACTTGGCAGCGACAAGATTTTGAGTTGAATGAAAAGAGGCTTACACGAGTCTAAGGGATGTGCATGGCAGATTGCTCTAATGCATTTCTTTTGTAAAATGAAAACTTTTCCAAAATCTCTTGCGTTACCCCATAGAATTAGGCCGTATCTTAATATAGAGGCCACATAACCGTGGTATGCCATCAAAGCTGAATGTACGTCAGAGGTTCTTTGTAACCTGTGTAGAGCGTATACATATTTGTTAAGTTTATTGCACACTTTTTCAATGTGTGGTAGCCATGAGCAGTGCTCATCTACGACTATACCTAGGAAAGTGGTTGATGATGTGTGGTTAATTGTGATATTATTACATTTTACATGGATATTTTTTAATGTCATTTTATTATTTCTAAATTGAATATATTGTGTTTTATTCTCATTCACCAGTAAGTTATTTGCTTCTAACCATTCCGTGACCTCTTTTATGCCAGTGTTGACATCTGATTCAAACTTGTTGTCGTCAGTGCATTTAATTGTCATTGAGATATCGTCAGCAAATAATACACATTTATTTTTTGTAATCTCTGGGAGGTCGTTTATATATAATATGAAAAGTAATGGTGATAGGACACTGCCTTGAGGAACTCCAAAGGTGTTTATCTCAGAAGGAGATTTATGTATTTCTAACTCATTGTCGTTTGAGAGTGAACATATTTCCACCATTTGCTCGCGGTCAGAAAGATAGCTGCTAAGCCATTCCCATGCCGGGCCCCTGATACCTAATCTTTCACATTTGTCTAACAACAATGTATGTGGGACATAGTCGAACGCCTTTGTCATATCAAAAAATATAACAGCTACAGGCTTTCCTTTGTCCACATATTCTATGATTTCTGTTGTTAATTGAAAACCGGCCAGAATTGTAGATTTATTTTTTTGGAAGCCATTTTGTTCAATTTTAAGTATCTTATGTTTGTCCAGAAACCTATTTATTCTCCTTTGCATGGCTTTTTCGTAAATTTTAGAAAAAATACTAATGAGGGCAATGGGACGATAGTTATTTACGTCAGTCCTGTCTCCTTTTTTATGTAGGGGTTTTATAATGGATGGTTTTAGGGCTTTCGGAAATCGACCAAATTCAAATGAAGTATTGATTAAATAGCATAAGATGTTTGCTATGTCATGGCAGCAATGTTTAAGGTAGGCCGTCGCTGCCCAGGATTGGTCGAACAGGAGCAGGAGTGGTCGACAAAGCCCGGCATAGGCGATGCACGGAGGGGACGTGGTCGCCCATGGACTCGACGTGGCGTTCCCAAGATTCTTCAGCGTGGAGATCAAGTTGGCGCTACAGCTCTGCCGTCATGGCGTTGAGCCTGGTCTTCATCGTGGGGCAGCGGGTTTGCTGCCACTGCTTCCGGAGAGAGCGCTTATCGCAGATGAGTGCGCGTAGCTCAGCAGGAAGAGGGTTGGGCTTCCCCCCGCGAGCTACGGTGTGCGATGATAGGTCGAGCGCGTCTCGGATCTGGGTAGTTAGCAGCGATGCCAGGCGGTCAACGTCTTCCGGCTGGTTGACGAGGCAACTGGTGGAGGGTTGGTCTAGGGCGGCGGTGAAGGCGCCCCACTGGTAGCAGCGACGTGATGCTGGCGGAGATACCCGGGTGGGCAGATCCGCCAGGACGAGAAGAACAGGCCTGTGGTCCGAAGGGAGGTCAGGGAGAACCTCCTGGCTCGGCGGTGTCCGGAGACCTCTGACGACCACGACGTCGATGATGTCCCATCCGGCCCGCGTGTCGAAGTGGGTGGGCTCGTCGGGACCGATGACGTCGTAGTTGTGGCTCACGGAGTCGGCATGGATGGCGCGTCCAGCTGGGCACACCCTGGTGGAGTTCCAGGCGGTGTGCTTGGCGTTGAGGTCGCCGGCGACAAGTGTCGGGTGCGGCGACTGTAGCAGCCCCCGTAGCTCGGCGGTGCGGATTGGTGTACTGGGGGGCTTGTAGGCGGCGTAGAGTCGCAGCACCTCGCCGGCGACCTGGAGGTCGACGCCCAAAGCATATAGGGATGAATACTCCTGGGCGTCGACGAGCTGGTGGACGATCTTCCTGCCGACGATGACTGCCAAGCCTCGAAAGGTCCGGCCGCTGGAGGTCTTCTCGTCCTTGCGGTAGACAAAGTAGCCGGGCAGCGACAGCTTGTCGTTTCCGGCTAGGTGTGTCTCGCTGATGAGCATCACGTCGACGCGGTAGTCCCTCAGGAACACGTGGAGCAGCCGCTTCTTCCCTGTCAGCGACTGCGCGTTCCAGTGGACGACCCTGAGCGGCTCATGCATTGCGGAGCAGAGCGGTGAGTCTGCCCAGGGCAGTGGGGTCGCTGAGGAGAGCGAGCAGGGCTGTGAGGTGCCCCAAGTCCTGCTGCCCTATCGCCGCAGCCGGAGTGGCGGCGCCAGCGGCGGCCGCAGTCTCGCTGGCGGCGAGAGTAGCCGCCGCGGCGCCGGCGGCAGGTGGAGCCGTCGCCTTCTTCTTCTTCTTCCCCCCCCGCTTCGTCTTCTGCCTGGGGGCTCCGTCGTTCGCCTGCGCCATAAGCGAGGCGGGCGCCGTTGGTTCCTGCAGATCGGGACGAGGCAGAGGGGGAGGCTGCACCTTCTTGGGCCCGGGCGCGTTGGTGAGCGCCACAGTGCCGGCCTTCTTGTTCCGCGCCTCCTGGCGGAACACGGGGCACGTCGCATTATTTGCCGTGTGCGGTCCACCGCAGTTGGCGCACGTCGGCGGCTGGTCTTTCGGGCGGGGGCATTCCCGCGCCGAGTGGGGACCGCCGCAACGTACGCACGCTAGGGGGCGGTGGCACATATGCGACGAGTGCCGGAATTGCTGGCACCTGTGGCACTGGGCCGGGCCCTGCTTCGAGCGCCAGGCCTCGATCTTCACCCCCGGCATGTACAAGAGCTCCGTGATCTCGTACACAGCGCCGGGGGCACGGTCTGGATTCTTCTTCAGGCTGGCGAAGAAGATGCAGCCGGGTCTTCCTTTGCGCGCCCGGATCTGCTTACAGTACTCGGCCTCCACACCGAGTTCTGCAAGCGCCGCGACTATCTCCTCCGGCGCGGTGTTAGAAGGCAGCCCGCGGATCGCCACCTTCTGGGTCTTGTCGGCCGGCAACGAGTATGAGAACCACCTCACACCGTGGTCCTTCTCCAGCCTGCACAGGTAACGTTGCACAAGCCGGTATTCGTCTTCGGCCGTTGGGGTAAAGCGCACACCCTTTTGGTAGGCGCGCGCGCTGGGAGCCCGGCCGAGCTCGCTGGCTATCGCCCTGAAGTGGTCGGCCCAGTTGGGTAGGACCTCCACAATAAGGGGCGGATAGCGCGGCTGGCGGGGCTGCTGTGGCGCAGCGCCTCCCGACGGGGCGGCAGTGGCGGTGGCAATCGCGGCTGCGGTTTGGGCGGCGGCAATGGCAGGCGGCGTTGGGCGGGCGGGCGGCATTGGGCGGGCGGGCCCTATCGCGGGTGCGGTGGCGTGCGGGTTCGCAGGCGCAGCGGCGGGGCGCGTAGGGCGGGCGGGCGCAGTCGCGGCGGTGGGCGGGTTCACGGGCGCGGCGGCGGGGCGCGTAGGGCGGGCGGGCACTATCGCGGGCGCTGCGGTGGAGCGCGTGGGGCGGGCGGGCACTCGCGACGTGGTCGCCGACGGGGCGGGCGGACGCGCGGTTGGCGGCACCGGGTGCCTCACTGAACGGGGGGGGGACGCGGTGCTGGGGCGCGGTGCCCCAGACACGGTGGATGCGGTCGCGGCCGCCGCGGCAAACGACACTGTAGGTGAGCACTTATTAGGTAAAACACTCGTACCTGTTTGTGTTGAAGCACTCTCATAGTCACTCGCGGCGGCGGACAGTCCAGGGGCGGGGGCGGGTGCCTGAAGCGCGCCCGTCCAGGGCGACAGCGACGGCATGTCGAGGCCCGTCTTCCTCGGCGGCGGCTGGTTCGTCGGTGGCGGGGTCGGCGAGTCCGCAAGCTGGACTCGCTTTCCATCTCCTCGGAGACGCAGCTCGTCGCTCGGGCTTTCGCTACGCGGGCGCCTCGTCCCGTGGGTTGGTGGCAGCACCAAAGGCCGCGTTTTTGCCTGCTCCACTAATTGCTCGTCGAGGAGCTCGGCGTCGATACAAGCCGTGGGCTTGCCCGACAGGGCAGCGCGGCTTGCGGCGACGTATGCCTCCATGGCACGAAGTAGGCCCGCCGAAAACAGGTTGGCTTGAGCGGCCCGAATTAAATATAATTCGTCCAGCTCAAGCTCTGCCCTCGGGGACACAGGACGCCGCACCACGGGTGACCCGTACTCCGTCGACGTGGAGATAGGGAGCAGGCCTTCTAGTGATGCCGATCGCTGCGCGCGGCGCCGGCCGTAGTCGCCTCACCACATCGGCATCCCTGGACCGCCTGCTCCCCGTCTCAACGTCGACGGAATATGGGTCCCCATTGGTGCGCCGTCCGGTTTCGCCGAGAGCGGAGCTTGAGTTGGACGGATTATATTTAATCCGGGCCGCTCAAGCCAAACTATTCTCGCCGGGACTGTTACGCGCCATGGAGGCCTACATCGCCGATAGCCGCGCGGCCCTGGAGGGTACGCCTGCGGCTAGCATCGGCGAAGAAACCCTCGACGCGAGACTGCTGGAGCAGGCGCGTGAGCAGCCGCTTATCCTGCCGCCCCCGCCCCGTGGGATGAGGCGGGCGCGCAGTGAAAGCCCGTCAGACGAACTGCTACGGGGTAGTGGGAAGCGGGCCTTGCTCGCTGACTCACCGTCCCCGCCGCCCCGCCCGCCTGCACCCAGGAAGACCGGACTGGACATGCCGAGGTTGTCGCCCCTGCTGGGCGAGCCCCAGGCATCCGGGTCTGGCGCCGCCGCCCCTGGACCGACCGCCGCGTGTGAAAGAGACAGTGAGAGTGCTACAACACAAATGACAGGTACGAGTGTTTCAACTAATAAGTGCTCTCCCGCAGTGTCGTTTGCCGCGGCAGCCGCGACCGCAATTCCCGTGTCTGGGGCACCGCGCCCCAGCACCGCGCCCCCCCCCCCACCCCGATCAGTGAGGCACCCGGTGCCGCCAACCGCGCGTCCGCCCGCCCCGTCGGCGACCACGTCGCGAGTGCCCGCCCGCCCCACGCGCTCCGCCGCTGCGCCCGCGATAGTGCCCGCCCGCCCTACGCGCCCCGCCGCCGCGCCCGCGAACCCGCCCACCGCCGCGACTGTGCCCGCCCGCCCTACGCGTCCCGCCGCTGTGCCTGCGAACCCGCACGCCGCCGCACCCGCGAAAGGGCCCGCCCGCCCAATGCCGCCCGCCCGCCCAACGCCGCCTGCCGCTACCGCCGCCCAAACCGCAGCCGCGATCGCCACCACCACCGCCGCCCCGTCGGGAGGCGCTGCGCCACAGCAGCCCCGCCAGCCGCGCTATCCGCCCCTTATTGTGGAGGTCCTTCCCAACTGGGCCGACCACTTCAAGGCGATAGCCAGCGAGCTCGGCCGGGCTCCCAGCGCGCGCGCCTACCAAAAGGGTGTGCGCTTCACCCCCACGGCCGAAGACGAGTACCGGCTTGTGCAGCGTTACCTGTGCAGGCTGGAGAAGGACCAGGGTGTGAGATGGTTCTCATACTCGTTGCCGGCCGACAAGACCCAGAAGGTGGCGATCCGCGGGCTGCCTTCTAACACCGCGCCGGAGGAGATAGTCGCAGCGCTTGCAGAACTTGGTGTGGAGGCCGAGTACTGTAAGCAGATCCGGGCGCGCAAAGGACGACCCGGCTGCATCTTCTTCGCCAACCTGAAGAAGAACCCAGACCGTGCCCCCGGCGCTGTGTACGAGATCACGGAGCTCTTGTACATGCCGGGGGTGAAGATTGAGGCCTGGCGCTCGAAACAGGGCCCGGCCCAGTGCCACAGGTGCCAGCAATTCCGGCACTCGTCGCATATGTGCCACCGCCCCCTAGCGTGCGTACGTTGCAGCGGTCCCCACTCGGCGCGGGAATGTCCCCGCCCGAAAGACCAGCCGCCGACGTGCGCCAACTGCGGTGGCCCGCACACGGCAAACAATGCGACGTGCCCCGTGTTCCGCCAGGAGGCGCGGAACAAGAAGGCCGGCACTGTGGCGCTCACCAACGCGCCCGGGCCCAAGAAGGTGAAGCCTCCCCCTCTGCCTCGTCCCGATCTGCAGGAACCAACGGCGCCCGCCTCGCTTATGGCGCAGGCGAACGACGGAGCCCCCAGGCAGAAGACGAAGCGGGGGGGGAAGAAGAAGAAGAAGGCGACGGCTCCACCTGCCGCCGGCGCCGCGGCGGCTACTCTCGCCGCCAGCGAGACTGCGGCCGCCGTTGGCGCCGCCACTCCGGCTGCGGCGATAGGGCAGCAGGACTTGGGGCACCTCACAGCCCTGCTCGCCCTCCTCAGCGACCCCACTGCCCTGGGCAGACTCACCGCTCTGCTCCGCAATGCATGAGCCGCTCAGGGTCGTCCACTGGAACGCGCAGTCGCTGACAGGGAAGAAGCGGCAGCTCCACGTGTTCCTGAGGGACTACCGCGTCGACGTGATGCTCATCAGCGAGACACACCTAGCCGGAAGCGACAAGCTGTCGCTGCCCGGCTACTTCGTCTACCGCAAGGACGAGAAGACCTCCAGCGGCCGGACCTTTCGAGGCTTGGCAGTCATCGTCGGCAGGAAGATCGTCCACCAGCTCGTCGACGCCCAGGAGTATTCATCCCTATATGCTTTGGGCGTCGACCTCCAGGTCGCCGGCGAGGTGCTGCGACTCTACGCCGCCTACAAGCCCCCCAGTACACCAATCCGCACCGCCGAGCTACGGGGGCTGCTACAGTCGCCGCACCCGACACTTGTCGCCGGCGACCTCAACGCCAAGCACACCGCCTGGAACTCTACCAGGGTGTGCCCAGCTGGACGCGCCATCCATGCCGACTCCGTGAGCCACAACTACGACGTCATCGGTCCCGACGAGCCCACCCACTTCGACACGCGGGCCGGATGGGACATCATCGACGTCGTGGTCGTCAGAGGTCTCCGGACACCGCCGACCGACGGCATTGCCAACCTAACATTCGCATCATCAGAAGCTCGTGCATCCGACACTGTCGTTTTGCTTTCATGGCGTGTGCAAGCAATTGAGACTTTGGGTTTAGTGTGACCTTGGAGCCGACAGAACTTGTTGTAAGGTAAACATGGGTCACGTGACATGTTATATGCGTAGAGGGGAGGTTGAGTTCTAAGACAGTAACTTGTAATGTAACTTTCACTCCTTCTTTTACTCGTTGATTGGTATTTTACGTTAGCGCGAAGTTCCGGTATTTCATATTCATATCCGCCAGGGCACACAATTCTTTAAGTCGAATCACATTTTGAGATGCGAACGTCTCGACTTCATGAGAGATTATTATAATAATAAAAAACGATTTCTATTTAATAAGGCTTAATGGGACTTCTTGAAACAGACCCTTACTATCTTATTTGTAATACATCACTTAGACCTGTTACCGATAACATTGAATTCGTAGTTACGAAGTTGTTACGAGAAAAAAGGAAAATCATCGAGCGAGATTAAATTTCCCTCTATTTTTTCCTTGTTGTTTTTTTTCTCTTTGCTCTTTTCTATTCCGGAACATTCTGATTGGTTATCTGGGTAACATTTGTTTTTGCAAAAATAAATGGTACCATCACATATAAATATAACAACGATCGATCCGGCGCAATACACCGCTGACTGATGCGAATTACCGGCTTGCGGACATTTATGCTTTCTCTGTCTAACTTGAAACTCTAAATTCCTGAACGAATCTTCCGCTCGACTATTGTACGCCTAACGAACTTCTCAACGAACGAGAAATTCAGACTTATCATTCTTAACTTACAAATTTTACAGCTGAATCGGGACATCTCTTTTTGGGGTAGATAGAATAGACGATCATAGCTACTGTTAGCGGTGGCTCGACCTTAGCCGTTAATGCCGTTACAATACACAACTAAACACACTTGTTATTCTGGAAGTGGATGTTGCCGAGATAAATAAAATTATTTTGGATCTACGAAGCGACTCAGCAATAGGCTGGGATAGCATCTCTTCATCTATTATTAAATCGAGCCATTTTGTTCTTGCGCCAATTATAACTCACGTGTGCAAACTCTGTCTCTCAAAAGGTGTCTTTTCAACAATTTTCAAAAAAGCTATAGTTCACCCGAATCACAAATGTGGTGACAGAGAGAACATTACAAATTATAGACCTATCTCTGTTCTTACTACCATGTCTAAAATATTAGAAAAAGTGCTAAATAACCGATTAGTAGGATTCTTCACTTAATACAAAATCATTGCTGATAATCAGTATGGATTCTGCAATGGCAAGACGACCGAGGATACCGTTTTGCACTTAACGGAGAAAATATCAAGGACTCTAGATAAAAATCTAATTGCGTTGGCATATTCCTTGACCTGAAAAAACGAAACTGTATCAATACCCCTATTAATAAATAAATTAAGAATTTAATTTAAATATTAATTCTGCTGGTATAAGAGGACATGCCCTAGACATTTTCAGAGATTATCCCACCAAACGTACTCAGAGAGTAAAAATAGAGAATCACCTAAGTGATGATATCGTTCTGTCATACGGTGTGCCCCAGGGAAGTATCTTGGGCCCCACACTATTTCTTTTATACATCAACGATCTGTGCAAACTTTCTATACCTACCTGCAATATTGTCACTTACGCCGATGATACTGCTCTCCCAGTTGAGGGTCAAACCTGGGATAAAGCCAGGATAACCACAGAGGTATCTCTCGAGGTAGTCATGAAATGGCTCGTCGCTAACCTTCTTACTCTAAATGTTGATAAAACCATGTGTTCGATTCCAAATCGATATTCGATCGATGGTTTCTGAACGGCCATTTTGAATTTGACGTTGCTGCCAACCTAGCAGTTTTTTGACAACTGACAGACGAAAGCCCTCGCAAAGTAAACGCGTTTTGGTTAGGGTATTGAAATTAAATCGCAGGCCATCTGGAATGTATTCGGGTTTCCCTCAGGATTGTCAATATAGCTGAGTGTGTTGTGGTTCCCCGAACCAGATAAAGTTCGCATTTACGTGGCCGATTGGTTTTTACCACGTAACATAACCTGTGTTGGAACACTGTGCTCATTGAAGCTGGCCCGCCAGTCATAGGAGGTTGGCTGAAGAACCTGTCTACCAAGAAGAGCCTAGGGTGCACCCGGGCCTTGCAGAGAGACAGGAGGTTGACGGGACCGAAGCACAGACCAGGTTAGATCGACCCCAATTACTTCAGCTCGGTGAATCGCCGACGTTCATACTTCTTGGCAACTGATCGTTACGCTACCTCGTAGCTGATGGGCCCCTACGAGGTCATTAGGTGCTGAGAAGCCTGAACACCATGTATCTCACCTTTTCACTGACCTCCCCGGGGAAACCACCTCAAGGTTCTTTTAATGTTAGAGCACACAACAATTGCAACTTTAGCAAATTTAGTCACTCAAACTGTTCTTGCCCGACGCTCAATAGAGTAGATAAAGTAAAATACTTAGGGGTAATTATAGATGACACTCTCTAATGGAAGCCACATATAATTAATTTAACAAGTCGCACCAGAAAGCTCATTTATATCTTCAAAATGCTTAGACCGTCAGCAGACGAAAATGTTTTGTATACAGTCTATAATGCTTTGGCCCAGTCAATTATATCTTATTGCATTGCGGCTTGGGGTGGCGCACCAAAAACACTAATTATAAAATTGGAAAGGGCTCAAAGAGCTGTCCTTAAAGTACTTCTAAGAAAGCCTTTCAGATACCCCACTGAATTACTTTATACTGAGTGCAAAATGCTTCCGGTAAGGCAACTTTTCATCCAACAGGCTATTCTGAGAACACACACAAGTCGCCCATACGATCTTTTGCTACTCCTAAAGCCGAGAAAAGACAGAGTTCTCATAAAACCAGTATATAAGAGAAACTCTAAACTAAAAACAACAAATTATCGTCCTATCGCTCTACTGCCGACGGCTTCAAAAATATTTGAGTAGGCGATGTGTAATAGAGTGTATAAATTTTGTGAGAAATTTAAACTCTTTAACGAAGGCCAGAACGGGTTCCGGAAAGGACGGTCTACATCTTTAGCGGTCTTTAAATATATACAAACGGCTATAAATATAATAAATGATAAGAAATATGCCATTGGTATTCTTCTTGATATGTCGAAAGCCTACGATAGAGTCCGACACGATATATTGTTAGATAAATTGCATATTATGGGAATACGGGGCATAACTCATAAATGGTTTTCCTCTTACCTGAGCAATAGAAAACAACTCGTGGAGATGGAATACTTGAACCAGAATAGCAAAGAAATTATTAAACTCCAGTCTGATACTATAGACAAAGGTTCAATCCCCCAGGGCGGTGTCGCTAGTTGCTTATTATTTTTAATTTACATTAATGACCTCCCCAGAATCATGAGCGATCCATGTGTGTTGTTTGCCGATGATATTTCTATCCTTACACCTTGCGCAAATAACCTAGAAATAAATAATAAACTAGAAACTATCCTAAATAGTACTATAAAATGGCTAAACGATCATAACCTTCAGATAAATTTCAATAAAACTAAATTAATGTTATTTCACCCATCTCAGAAAAAACCATTAGACATAAATTTCACATTCAACAACATAAGATTGGAAACGGTGAGCGAATTTTCCCTGTTAGGTTTGAATATAGATACGAATATAAATTGGAAAGTACATACCCAAATCTTACGTTCACAGCTATCTAGATTTACCTACGCTCTCCGGGAGGTAAAAAAGTCAACGGACCTAAAAACAGCTTTAGTTACCTACTATGCCTATGCTTATGCGTGGCTTAGTTACGGTATCCTACTGTGGGGTAACAGCACTAACGCACAAAGCGTTTTCACTCTACAAAAGCAACTAATACGCATACTCACAAATATTGAACCTCGAGACAGCTGTAGGCCACACTTTACAGAACACAAAATCCTCACACTCCCTAGCATATACATACTGGAAACTTGTCCGAAAATATCCTGAATTTTACACAAAACGCCAAGATCAGATGCCAACGAATCGCAACCTAAGACCAAGAAAAGGACTAGCGCTACCACCTTCTAGACTAAACAGACACTCTTCAAGCCCTCTAGTAATGACTGCTGTTCGATTCCAAATCGATATTCGATCGATGGTTTCTGAACGGCCATTTTGAATTTGACGTTAGCTGCCAACCTGGCAGTTTTGACAACGGACAGAAAAAAGCCCTCGCAATGTAACGCGTATTGGTTAGGGTATTGAAATTAAATCGCAAGCCATCTGGAATGTATTCGGGTTCCCCTCAGGATTGTCTATATAGCTGAGTGTGTTGTGGTTCCCCGAACCAGATAAAGTTCGCATTTACGTGGCCGATTGGTTTTTTACCACGTAACATAACCTGTGTTGGAACACTGTGCTCATCGAAGCTGGCCTGCCAGTCATACCTGGTTGGCTGAAGAACCTGTCTACCAAGAAGAGCCTAGGGTGCACCCGGGCCTTGCAGAGAGACAGGAGGTTGACGGGACCGAAGCACAGACCAGGTTAGATCGACCCCAATAATTAATAGCTCGGTGAATCGCCGACGTTCACACTTCTTGGCAACTGATCGCTACGCTACCTCGTAGCTGATGGGCCCCTACGAGGTCATTAGGTGCCGAGAAGCCTGAACATTTTGGTAGCAGAGCGTGGTTTCCTGAGATTTGCAGCCGTCAAGGGCTCCAGGAACGCACGATTTGGGACTATCAATCTGTAGGTATAGGCGGTTATTAGGTAACTGTTGTTCCTATATCCACATAGATTGGTAGTATTTGTAAGCTATAAGTCTATTGCTGGTAGTAGACAGACAGATATTACAGTTTTCCCTAAAAATGACCAGTTGTACTGAGATGTGACTCAGAATAGTAGGTACTCAACTTAGGTACATTGTAGGTGAATTGAAATTTGCATTGAATTACCAGTTAGTCAATCTACTAGTGGTCTAGTAATGCTTTTGAAGAATGTTTTGGTTAACATAGGTAGTTACATCTATTGATAGCAGGCTATTGCATTGTTTTCAGTTTATAGCAATTTATAACTTGAACTAATATTGACTATCTGTGTGTGTTATAATGATAAAGGGAAACTAAATTGTATTTACAGAATTTATATAGATATAAAACTCGGTTCCTATTGTTTAAGGAAAACAGCATTGTTTAAGTTGTGGTTTAGGGTTCCCTCGTTTGGGTTATAGACTGGAGGGTCCAATAAAATTGAGTTACTGCAAATTGTGAGTAAGTATCGTTCCGATCATGTCGTTATCTGAAATCCAGAAGGGTGTTTCTAAGGAACTCAGATGGTTTTCCTCCGCACACGGTCTGCTAGACCGTTCAGATAGGCATGATGTGGTATTGGAGCGGTCTATGGACGTTAAGGAACGTTACAATAGGGTGCTCGAATTGTCCGCGCAGGCGGAATCAGTTGATGGTTGCGCACCTGACAGGCTGTCACGGTTGCTAGGGGATGTCGACCAATGTATGGAGATGGCAGCTGCTATCACGCAGAAGGCTGCGGACATACGTAGACAGCGCGAGTCCAGCCATGGTGGTGACATTGAAGCACCCCTGCCGCTTCAGGGTTCAGGGTCCAGGTTACCGGCCATAACTAAGCCTACTTTTGACGGAGTGTCCGGTGAATGGATGAGCTTCATCAATCTGTTCGACAGTTTGGTGCACATGCGATCGGACATTACCAAGTCTGTCAAGATGGCTCAGCTGGTGGCAGCATTGAGGGGTGAGCCTAGGGAGCTGGTCGCTCATTTGACAGTTACGGAGGGTAACTATGAAACGGCCAGACAATTGTTGGTCAGACGTTACCATAACAAACGGAGGTTGGCCGATGCCCAACTGAACCGTTTGTTTAGTATCCCGGTTGTGAACAAGGTCGGGGCCATACAGACGGAGGTTTTGAACCCGTTGTTGTCCGTCACCAAGGCTCTAGAGAATCTTGGACTTCCGGTTGGTGAATGGTCGTACCTACTGCTGTACATTGTACTTTCCCGCCTACCCGCTGACGTGCAGACTCGTTTCAAACAGTCTCACGGGAGGTCGGCCGAGGACCTGCCCGCCTTCTCCGACTTGGTCGGATTCTTGGAAGAGGAGGCTCGACGGGCAGAGAATTTGGGGTTGACGGTCACCCATCCTTCGGAGCCACAGAGAGCTGCCGGGAGCGCTGTGAGTAGGGGCCCTCCGACGAGGAAGGACCGCACCAACCGGCAGTCGTATGGGACTGTGAGTGAATTGACCCCACATGGTGAGACCTGCCCATGTTGTAGGCAGATTGGCCATGCTGTGGCCAATTGCAATAAGTTCGGGGAACTTAGGGTTCAGGGACGGCGCCGGATGGCCAAGCAGCGGAGCTGGTGTTTCCTGTGCCTCGGGCCACACATGGCTAGGGACTGCACGCGCACAAAAATGTGCGGATATTGTGGTGGGGCCCACAACAATCTGTTGTGCATGAACCGGTCCGGCCAACAGCCTCCACAGGGCCGTATCCAGGGTGACACGGCATGGGGCCCTGAGAATTCGTTTGCGACTCGGAGCGCAACTCAGGGGCCAACGTCCCCACGTCCACAGGGCCGTACCCAGGGTGACACGGCATGGGGCCCTGAGAATTCGTTTGCGACTCGGAGCGCAACTCAGGGGCCAACGTCCCCACGTGCACAGGGCAGTACCAGGGTGCAGGGCCGCACTCAGGACCATTACATGGGGGGCCCTGAGTTTTCGGTTGCGACTCAGCATCCGACCCAGCGGGACATTGGGTGTGTTGAGCAGGCCGTAACGGGCGGGTGGCATGGGACACCTCCTTCGAGCTATGCGGGTGCGGTTCGGACGCCGCCTCAGTTGTCGCCCCGCTCGTCGCCTCGTCCTCGTCGGTCACATGTGATGTCCCCCCCGCTCATGGAGCGGCCACGGTTGAATTCACGCCCACCCCCCTTTACGGGGAATCGTAGGTTGGGAATGGAACCGGCGCGTGGGCCATTTGTACAATGGGACCCTCTGGCGTATAGCTGCATACCTGATCGGTTACAGGCACAGTGGGGCCCCGGGGGTCCTCGCTAGGAATTTGCGGCCCAACCATTGGTTGCCCCCCAACCGGAGACGGTGGTGTTACCGATCGCCTCTGTGCTTGTTTGGGATTTGGCGGGCAACCCAACGTACGTTCGCGCCCTATTAGATTCTGGAGCTCAGGGCTGCATTGTATCGAATGATTTAGCAAAATGGTTGGGCCTCAAGGTAAATAGGTATAATAAATCAATACGGGGCGTGGGGAATGTTACGGTTACGAATGTAGTTGGTCAATCGGTGATCACATTCTCTCCACGTTATGACATTTTGACAAAAACATCCGTGCAAGCTTTAGTAATGACGCATGTCATGGGCAGACACCCCTTGGTGAAGTTGAATCCGGCCGTTCGATTCCTGACATCAGGACTCAAGTTGGCGGATCCCGATTTTGACACTCCAGCCCCGGTCGACCTGCTACTGGGAGCAGACGTTCTGGGTAGGTTTCTGTTGTCGGATCGGCGAGTTCTTCAGCCGGACGGGTTGATTGCTGTGGATACTAAGTTTGGTCACGTGATCATGGGTCCGGCATTGCCAATGGTTAGGCCTGCCGAGTCAGATGGCATACTTATTGGCTCAGCGTTGTCAGACGCTATCCAACGTTTCTGGGAGATAGAGGAACCTCCCACCGTTCGTCGAGTCGACGCAGACGAAGAAGAGTGCGAGTTGTTTTACCAGAATAGTACTGGTCGCCTTCGTTCTGGTCGTTTTGTTACTCGACTGCCTTTCAGGGCCGATCGACCGCCACTAGGAGAATCTAGGAAGATGGCTGAGACGAGATTGTTGTCGATGGAGCGTAGGATGTCAAGGGACGCCGTATTTAAACAAAAATATGTTGATTTCATGAGGGAGTATGAGTCGTTAGGACACATGTCGGTATCGGGTGTGGACTGGAGATCTGAGGATCATTGTTTCCTTCCACACCATGCCGTCCTACGAACCCCTACCGGCAAGATTCGAGTTGTTTTTGATGGGTCAGCACCTACCTCGAACGGGATGTCCCTGAATCAGTGTCTACATTCGGGACCCAAGTTGAGCCGTGATATTTCGGATATTCTCACGAGCTTTCGGAGGCACCAGATTGTATTTGTCGCAGACATTCGGATGATGTTTAGGCAAACGGTAATTCATCCGGCTGACAGAAGGTATCAGTTGATACTTTGGCGTGAGTCCACGGCCGAGCCAGTCAAGGTCTATGAGTTGAACACGAACACGTATGGGTTACGGTCTAGCCCGTATTTGGCGATGCGTACTCTGCGGGAGTTGGCGTCGCATGACCGTGGTAGCAGAGCGTGAGGTCCGGTTGGTACAGTCCTCGAAGTTTGGGGCAGAATTGGAGATTATACGAAGTGGACGTTCGAAATTGAAGGGAGCCGTCGCGCGTCTCAACCCCTTTGTTGATTCGACCGGGTTACTTCGGGTAGGAGGAAGATTGCGCAATGCGAATCTGTCGTATTCGGCTCGTCACCCACTTCTGCTCCCCAAGGGGGGACAGTTAGTTGAATTGCTGGTGACTGATCGTCATATTAAAAACGCGCATGCCGGCTGTAACGCGTTGTTGGCCACGCTCCAGCGGGAGTTTTGGATCTTATCTGCCCGCCGTGTCATACGGAACATCGTGTTTCGGTGCATGCCTTGTTATCGACTTAAGGCTGCCACGATGCAACCTCTCATGGGGGACCTGCCCCCTGATCGTGTGAATGAGGTCAGACCGTTTTCAGGTGTTGGTACGGATTTTGCAGGACCGTTTATGGTGAAGAGTTCACGATTGCGTACCGCTAGGCAATACAAGGCGTACCTATGTGTGTTTGTTTGTTTATCCACCAAGGCGGTACATCTCGAGCTCGTTGCTGATCTCTCGACAGAGGCTTTCATTGCTTGTTTGGATAGGTTTGTTTCTCGAAGGGGACTTCCAACTTTGATCCGCTCTGATAACGGCACTAACTACATCGGTGCGGAACGATACTTACGAGAGATAGTCAACTTTTTGAATGTAAATAAAGTGGATATTGGAACGGCCCTCTCCCGTCGGGGTATACAGTGGACCTTCAGCCCACCGATTTGCCCCCACTGGGGTGGGATTTTTGAGGCCGTAGTTAAGTCAGCTAAGACGCACTTGGGGCGTATAGTAGGTCAGACCGCGCTGACTTTTGAGGAGCTCGCGACATTGTTTTGTAAGATCGAGGCCGTTCTCAATTCGCGACCGTTGTGTCCGCTCAGCTCGGATCCAAATGACCTGGAGGCTCTGACCCCAGGCCATTTCTTGATAGGTCAGCCACTTAACGCATTGCCCGAGCAACCCTTCGAGGGAGTGAAATTGTATCGGTTGTCAAGGTATCAGATGTTGCAGCAGTTTACTCAGAATTTCTGGAAGCGTTGGTCGCTCGAGTATCTGCATATCTTACAACAGCGCCTTAAGTGGACTGACAAAACTAGCCCCCCTAGTGTTGGTGACCTCGTACTGGTTAAGGATGCTAACCTACCGCCACTACGTTGGCGCAGGGGGCGTATTGTTAACTTGTTCCCTGGCAAGGACGGGACCCCCCGGTCTGCAGAGGTTCTAGTAGGAGGCTCGGTTCTAAAACGAGCGGTAGCAACGTTGTCTCGGCTGCCCGTAGATTAGGGGACAGGTGGGTGCCTGTCCGGGCGGGTGATTGTTCGATTCCAAATCGATATTCGATCGATGGTTTCTGAACGGCCATTTTGAATTTGACGTTAGCTACCAACCTGGCAGTTTTGACAACGGACAGAAAAAAGCCCTCGCAATGTAACGCGTATTGGTTAGGGTATTGAAATTAAATCGCAAGCCATCTGGAATGTATTCGGGTTCCCCTCAGGATTGTCTATATAGCTGAGTGTGTTGTGGTTCCCCGAACCAGATAAAGTTCGCATTTACGTGGCCGATTGGTTTTTTACCACGTAACATAACCTGTGTTGGAACACTGTGCTCATCGAAGCTGGCCTGCCAGTCATACCTGGTTGGCTGAAGAACCTGTCTACCAAGAAGAGCCTAGGGTGCACCCGGGCCTTGCAGAGAGACAGGAGGTTGACGGGACCAAAGCACAGACCAGGTTAGATCGACCCCAATAATTAATAGCTCGGTGAATCGCCGACGTTCACACTTCTTGGCAACTGATCGCTACGCTACCTCGTAGCTGATGGGCCCCTACGAGGTCATTAGGTGCCGAGAAGCCTGAACAACTGCAAAAATTTATAATAAGTTACCAAAACATCTGACGACAGAAACTAGAGATACCATATTTATAAGTTCATTAAAACAACTATTAATTACTAAATGCTATTATTGTGTAAATGATTATTTAAATGACGAATTATAATTATTAAAATAGGTATAAAATAAAAATTTCAAACATATGAAAACTAACATTATATAAATAAGTATCTGATACAATTTAATTTATATATAAATTAAGTAGTACGTAGAAATATTGCAATATTGTAATATCGCCCTCTCGCAAATTGCTGTACCTGGACAAGGTCCATAATGATAATCTCCACCTATATTATATATGGAATGCAATAAATAAACTGAACTGAACTGAGTGTTTGAGACAGAAAGCTGTAAAACCGCTCATGCTCAAAGGCAGCTTTATGTCACCGGCCCTCGTCCCTACAACAAAATTAGCAGGGACGTCGTGCTTTATCATCTTCCCAAAACCGTCTGCAAAACATTAATAAAAAAATGGCTGCTGAGGCTCTCCTATGGAGACACGGAGAAGATTCTTGACATTCCAAATTAGGAAACCAAAATAACAATATTACCTGGATCCCATACTTCAACTCATTATCCCCCTCCTTTCCTTCACCAACTCCACATGCACAACACACACAAAACTAACACACACACACTACACTCTACATTTATACTCTACATTCACATCACACTACAAATTCTCTTTATAATAATTACAATTAAGTTTTAGTGTTAGTATTATACCCACCAATTGTGTACCCTAATAGCCGCCAATTGTGTACCCTAATTTGTTTTTATACTGTAGATTATTATTATTATTATTATTCTGTAGATTTACCTCTTTTGATTACCTGCATAAATCTAAAAATATTTAAGTACCTATTATTGTACAAAATAAAATAAGTGCCCACTGGGAAGTAACTGTCTCCCATGATACAGGTTTTTCCTACTTTGGGAGGCAGGGACCTCAAATATGTTAACCATGTTATTTTGAACAATAAAAATTATTCTTATTCTATACTTATTCACACATAGATATTAATGCCATGAAGTAAGTCCGATATTGATAATAATAATTATTGTTTCTTGTGACCTCATATATATTTTTAAATTCTATACCTATCTGCGAACATTATGCACAGTAAACATGTGTTTATATATGTACATACTGTTACGAGCGTGGGGTTCGTATTTGATAGAAAAACACGAATTAATCCACTAAATAAAACACTCACTTTACTACCCAAATTACGCACTTACAATTCACACGAACTGTACTTAAAATCCACTAATTAAAACACACACACTACTAATTATGCACTCACTATTCACACGAAGAGTCTTTCTCTCCGATTATCCTTGTACTAGCACTCGTTCGCAGTTAAAATGTAACTAACTCGCTCTTCTTCATAGTCATCTCACGCACCCCTTCTGGGGCGTGGGGAGTCGGGGTCAGGTCGACGGACCTCTTCCCGAAGAATCGCCTCTGTCCACTCCTGTGGACAGGTCATCGGATGGCCCCTGCGAGCGGTGGTCTTCTTGTGGCGCTGGTATGCAGTGGGTGATCGCCGGCTAGGCAACCAGGTCGCGTGGCAGGCGGCGGCGGTCGGGCGGGCGCGCGTGGTGCGGCGCCAGTTCGGCGATGTGCGGGAGGTGTGATGCATCCGCACGCGCGAACATGCCCTTCGCCAGCCTCTGGACAAACTGGTCCACGGTTTCCCATCTTAGGTCCCTCTGGATTGTCGCGTTCCTCACGTAGCGGGGGGCGCCGACGATGGTACGCAGAGAGAGGTTCTCTTGGGCTCGGAGCCTCCGTTTGTTCGTCTCCGAGCACAGGGCGTACCATGCCGGAGCCGCGTAGGTGAGGCGGGATCTCACGTAGGTCTTGTAGATCCCGAGCTTCGCCCTCAGAGGGAGGCTGGAGTCGAAAAGTGGACGCAGCTTGGCGCGTGCCACCTTGACCTGGCTGACGACGTTGTCGACGTGTTGCTTCATGGTGAGCCGGCGATCAATGGTCACTCCCAGGTACTTCACCTGCGAAGACCACTCGATGTGCTGTCCCTGGAGCTGGAGCGATGGCGGAAGGAGACTCTGGCCTGTGATGAGCGCCTGCGTTTTCCCAACATTGACGGACAGTCGCCACTTGGCGAGCCAGTCGGGCAAGATGTCCAGGGTGCGCTGCAGTTTGATGGCAGCGTGCGGAGCCTGGAACGACGACGCATAGTAGGCTGCGTCGTCTGCAAAGAGTGCCAGCTGGGCACCCGGCCCGACGGGGATGTCGTCCGTGTATCGGGCGTAGCAGGCGGGAGACAGGCAAGAGCCCTGGGGGACGCCGGCTGCGACGGGATGTTCCTCGGAGACGGCGTCTTCCACCATCACTCGGAAGCGGCGATTCTTCAGGAAAGAGGCGATTGTCTTGACCGTTCTTCTTGGGGCAGGGGACGTCGACAGCTTGTACAGCAACCCCTCGTGCCATACTCTGTCGAACGCCTTCTCCATATCCAGAAGTACTGCGACAGTGTATTCTTTTTTGTTCAAACAGACCGTCATGTCATTCAGTACTCTGGTGAGCTGAAGCGTCGTACAATGCTCGGGCCTGAAGCCGAACTGTTCCGGGCGCGGCTGGATGTGGGGCAGTAACTTCGCTAACAGGAGCTTCTCAAACACCTTTGAGATGGTGCTCAGTAGGGTGATCGGCCGATAGCTCTCAGGCAGCTTGGTGTCCTTGCCCGGCTTGGGCAACATGATAACCAAGCCCTCCTTCCATTGGGTTGGAAAGTGACCCGTGCGCAAGATACCGTTAAACAGGCGCGCAACGGCCGCCACAGTGCGTGGCGGCAAATGTAACAGCGCCGTGTTGGGTATTCGGTCTGCGCCCGGGGCTTTCCTGGGCTTGGTACGTCGGAATGCACGCACAATCTGGCCGGGCGTGACGACGATGGGGTCCTCTTCGGGAGCTATCGGCGTGGCGAAGTACTCTCGCAGGTGTCTCTCGACTGTTGCGACGTGCTCCACATCATCCGTTGGGTTCGGCTTGAATTGCTTCTCGAGGCATTCGGCGAAGATCTCCGCACGGTCTTGGGCTCGGAATCTTGGTAGGCCGTCGCTGCCCAGGATTGGTCGAACAGGAGCAGGAGTGGTCGACAAAGCCCGGCATAGGCGATGCACGGAGGGGACGTGGTCGCCCATGGACTCGACGTGGCGTTCCCAAGATTCTTCAGCGTGGAGATCAAGTTGGCGCTACAGCTCTGCCGTCATGGCGTTGAGCCTGGTCTTCATCGTGGGGCAGCGGGTTTGCTGCCACTGCTTCCGGAGAGAGCGCTTATCGCAGATGAGTGCGCGTAGCTCAGCAGGAAGAGGGTTGGGCTTCCCCCCGCGAGCTACGGTGTGCGATGATAGGTCGAGCGCGTCTCGGATCTGGGTAGTTAGAGCGCAGGGGGCGTATTGTTAACTTGTTCCCTGGCAAGGACGGGACCCCCCGGTCTGCAGAGGTTCTAGTAGGAGGCTCGGTTCTAAAACGAGCGGTAGCAACGTTGTCTCGGCTGCCCGTAGATTAGGGGACAGGTGGGTGCCTGTCCGGGCGGGTGATTGTTCGATTCCAAATCGATATTCGATCGATGGTTTCTGAACGGCCATTTTGAATTTGACGTTAGCTACCAACCTGGCAGTTTTGACAACGGACAGAAAAAAGCCCTCGCAATGTAACGCGTATTGGTTAGGGTATTGAAATTAAATCGCAAGCCATCTGGAATGTATTCGGGTTCCCCTCAGGATTGTCTATATAGCTGAGTGTGTTGTGGTTCCCCGAACCAGATAAAGTTCGCATTTACGTGGCCGATTGGTTTTTTACCACGTAACATAACCTGTGTTGGAACACTGTGCTCATCGAAGCTGGCCTGCCAGTCATACCTGGTTGGCTGAAGAACCTGTCTACCAAGAAGAGCCTAGGGTGCACCCGGGCCTTGCAGAGAGACAGGAGGTTGACGGGACCAAAGCACAGACCAGGTTAGATCGACCCCAATAATTAATAGCTCGGTGAATCGCCGACGTTCACACTTCTTGGCAACTGATCGCTACGCTACCTCGTAGCTGATGGGCCCCTACGAGGTCATTAGGTGCCGAGAAGCCTGAACAACTGCAAAAATTTATAATAAGTTACCAAAACATCTGACGACAGAAACTAGGGATACCATATTTATAAGTTCATTAAAACAACTATTAATTACTAAATGCTATTATTGTGTAAATGATTATTTAAATGACGAATTATAATTATTAAAATAGGTATAAAATCAAAATTTCAAACATATGAAAACTAACATTATATAAATAAGTATCTGATACAATTTAATTTATATATAAATTAAGTAGTACGTAGAAATATTGCAATATTGTAATATCGCCCTCTCGCAAATTGCTGTACCTGGACAAGGTCCATAATGATAATCTCCACCTATATTATATATGGAATGCAATAAATAAACTGAACTGAACTGAGTGTTTGAGACAGAAAGCTGTAAAACCGCTCATGCTCAAAGGCAGCTTTATGTCACCGGCCCTCGTCCCTACAACAAAATTAGCAGGGACGTCGTGCTTTATCATCTTCCCAAAACCGTCTGCAAAACATTAATAAAAAAATGGCTGCTGAGGCTCTCCTATGGAGACACGGAGAAGATTCTTGACATTCCAAATTAGGAAACCAAAATAACAATATTACCTGGATCCCATACTTCAACTCATTATCCCCCTCCTTTCCTTCACCAACTCCACATGCACAACACACACAAAACTAACACACACACACTACACTCTACATTTATACTCTACATTCACATCACACTACAAATTCTCTTTATAATAATTACAATTAAGTTTTAGTGTTAGTATTATACCCACCAATTGTGTACCCTAATAGCCGCCAATTGTGTACCCTAATTTGTTTTTATACTGTAGATTATTATTATTATTATTATTCTGTAGATTTACCTCTTTTGATTACCTGCATAAATCTAAAAATATTTAAGTACCTATTATTGTACAAAATAAAATAAGTGCCCACTGGGAAGTAACTGTCTCCCATGATACAGGTTTTTCCTACTTTGGGAGGCAGGGACCTCAAATATGTTAACCATGTTATTTTGAACAATAAAAATTATTCTTATTCTATACTTATTCACACATAGATATTAATGCCATGAAGTAAGTCCGATATTGATAATAATAATTATTGTTTCTTGTGACCTCATATATATTTTTAAATTCTATACCTATCTGCGAACATTATGCACAGTAAACATGTGTTTATATATGTACATACTGTTACGAGCGTGGGGTTCGTATTTGATAGAAAAACACGAATTAATCCACTAAATAAAACACTCACTTTACTACCCAAATTACGCACTTACAATTCACACGAACTGTACTTAAAATCCACTAATTAAAACACACACACTACTAATTATGCACTCACTATTCACACGAAGAGTCTTTCTCTCCGATTATCCTTGTACTAGCACTCGTTCGCAGTTAAAATGTAACTAACTCGCTCTTCTTCATAGTCATCTCACGCACCCCTTCTGGGGCGTGGGGAGTCGGGGTCAGGTCGACGGACCTCTTCCCGAAGAATCGCCTCTGTCCACTCCTGTGGACAGGTCATCGGATGGCCCCTGCGAGCGGTGGTCTTCTTGTGGCGCTGGTATGCAGTGGGTGATCGCCGGCTAGGCAACCAGGTCGCGTGGCAGGCGGCGGCGGTCGGGCGGGCGCGCGTGGTGCGGCGCCAGTTCGGCGATGTGCGGGAGGTGTGATGCATCCGCACGCGCGAACATGCCCTTCGCCAGCCTCTGGACAAACTGGTCCACGGTTTCCCATCTTAGGTCCCTCTGGATTGTCGCGTTCCTCACGTAGCGGGGGGCGCCGACGATGGTACGCAGAGAGAGGTTCTCTTGGGCTCGGAGCCTCCGTTTGTTCGTCTCCGAGCACAGGGCGTACCATGCCGGAGCCGCGTAGGTGAGGCGGGATCTCACGTAGGTCTTGTAGATCCCGAGCTTCGCCCTCAGAGGGAGGCTGGAGTCGAAAAGTGGACGCAGCTTGGCGCGTGCCACCTTGACCTGGCTGACGACGTTGTCGACGTGTTGCTTCATGGTGAGCCGGCGATCAATGGTCACTCCCAGGTACTTCACCTGCGAAGACCACTCGATGTGCTGTCCCTGGAGCTGGAGCGATGGCGGAAGGAGACTCTGGCCTGTGATGAGCGCCTGCGTTTTCCCAACATTGACGGACAGTCGCCACTTGGCGAGCCAGTCGGGCAAGATGTCCAGGGTGCGCTGCAGTTTGATGGCAGCGTGCGGAGCCTGGAACGACGACGCATAGTAGGCTGCGTCGTCTGCAAAGAGTGCCAGCTGGGCACCCGGCCCGACGGGGATGTCGTCCGTGTATCGGGCGTAGCAGGCGGGAGACAGGCAAGAGCCCTGGGGGACGCCGGCTGCGACGGGATGTTCCTCGGAGACGGCGTCTTCCACCATCACTCGGAAGCGGCGATTCTTCAGGAAAGAGGCGATTGTCTTGACCGTTCTTCTTGGGGCAGGGGACGTCGACAGCTTGTACAGCAACCCCTCGTGCCATACTCTGTCGAACGCCTTCTCCATATCCAGAAGTACTGCGACAGTGTATTCTTTTTTGTTCAAACAGACCGTCATGTCATTCAGTACTCTGGTGAGCTGAAGCGTCGTACAATGCTCGGGCCTGAAGCCGAACTGTTCCGGGCGCGGCTGGATGTGGGGCAGTAACTTCGCTAACAGGAGCTTCTCAAACACCTTTGAGATGGTGCTCAGTAGGGTGATCGGCCGATAGCTCTCAGGCAGCTTGGTGTCCTTGCCCGGCTTGGGCAACATGATAACCAAGCCCTCCTTCCATTGGGTTGGAAAGTGACCCGTGCGCAAGATACCGTTAAACAGGCGCGCAACGGCCGCCACAGTGCGTGGCGGCAAATGTAACAGCGCCGTGTTGGGTATTCGGTCTGCGCCCGGGGCTTTCCTGGGCTTGGTACGTCGGAATGCACGCACAATCTGGCCGGGCGTGACGACGATGGGGTCCTCTTCGGGAGCTATCGGCGTGGCGAAGTACTCTCGCAGGTGTCTCTCGACTGTTGCGACGTGCTCCACATCATCCGTTGGGTTCGGCTTGAATTGCTTCTCGAGGCATTCGGCGAAGATCTCCGCACGGTCTTGGGCTCGGAATCTTGGTAGGCCGTCGCTGCCCAGGATTGGTCGAACAGGAGCAGGAGTGGTCGACAAAGCCCGGCATAGGCGATGCACGGAGGGGACGTGGTCGCCCATGGACTCGACGTGGCGTTCCCAAGATTCTTCAGCGTGGAGATCAAGTTGGCGCTACAGCTCTGCCGTCATGGCGTTGAGCCTGGTCTTCATCGTGGGGCAGCGGGTTTGCTGCCACTGCTTCCGGAGAGAGCGCTTATCGCAGATGAGTGCGCGTAGCTCAGCAGGAAGAGGGTTGGGCTTCCCCCCGCGAGCTACGGTGTGCGATGATAGGTCGAGCGCGTCTCGGATCTGGGTAGTTAGCAGCGATGCCAGGCGGTCAACGTCTTCCGGCTGGTTGACGAGGCAACTGGTGGAGGGTTGGTCTAGGGCGGCGGTGAAGGCGCCCCACTGGTAGCAGCGACGTGATGCTGGCGGAGATACCCGGGTGGGCAGATCCGCCAGGACGAGAAGAACAGGCCTGTGGTCCGAAGGGAGGTCAGGGAGAACCTCCTGGCTCGGCGGTGTCCGGAGACCTCTGACGACCACGACGTCGATGATGTCCCATCCGGCCCGCGTGTCGAAGTGGGTGGGCTCGTCGGGACCGATGACGTCGTAGTTGTGGCTCACGGAGTCGGCATGGATGGCGCGTCCAGCTGGGCACACCCTGGTGGAGTTCCAGGCGGTGTGCTTGGCGTTGAGGTCGCCGGCGACAAGTGTCGGGTGCGGCGACTGTAGCAGCCCCCGTAGCTCGGCGGTGCGGATTGGTGTACTGGGGGGCTTGTAGGCGGCGTAGAGTCGCAGCACCTCGCCGGCGACCTGGAGGTCGACGCCCAAAGCATATAGGGATGAATACTCCTGGGCGTCGACGAGCTGGTGGACGATCTTCCTGCCGACGATGACTGCCAAGCCTCGAAAGGTCCGGCCGCTGGAGGTCTTCTCGTCCTTGCGGTAGACGAAGTAGCCGGGCAGCGACAGCTTGTCGTTTCCGGCTAGGTGTGTCTCGCTGATGAGCATCACGTCGACGCGGTAGTCCCTCAGGAACACGTGGAGCAGCCGCTTCTTCCCTGTCAGCGACTGCGCGTTCCAGTGGACGACCCTGAGCGGCTCATGCATTGCGGAGCAGAGCGGTGAGTCTGCCCAGGGCAGTGGGGTCGCTGAGGAGAGCGAGCAGGGCTGTGAGGTGCCCCAAGTCCTGCTGCCCTATCGCCGCAGCCGGAGTGGCGGCGCCAGCGGCGGCCGCAGTCTCGCTGGCGGCGAGAGTAGCCGCCGCGGCGCCGGCGGCAGGTGGAGCCGTCGCCTTCTTCTTCCCCCCCCGCTTCGTCTTCTGCCTGGGGGCTCCGTCGTTCGCCTGCGCCATAAGCGAGGCGGGCGCCGTTGGTTCCTGCAGATCGGGACGAGGCAGAGGGGGAGGCTGCACCTTCTTGGGCCCGGGCGCGTTGGTGAGCGCCACAGTGCCGGCCTTCTTGTTCCGCGCCTCCTGGCGGAACTCGGGGCACGTCGCATTATTTGCCGTGTGCGGTCCACCGCAGTTGGCGCACGTCGGCGGCTGGTCTTTCGGGCGGGGGCATTCCCGCGCCGAGTGGGGACCGCCGCAACGTACGCACGCTAGGGGGCGGTGGCACATATGCGACGAGTGCCGGAATTGCTGGCACCTGTGGCACTGGGCCGGGCCCTGCTTCGAGCGCCAGGCCTCGATCTTCACCCCCGGCATGTACAAGAGCTCCGTGATCTCGTACACAGCGCCGGGGGCACGGTCTGGATTCTTCTTCAGGCTGGCGAAGAAGATGCAGCCGGGTCTTCCTTTGCGCGCCCGGATCTGCTTACAGTACTCGGCCTCCACACCGAGTTCTGCAAGCGCCGCGACTATCTCCTCCGGCGCGGTGTTAGAAGGCAGCCCGCGGATCGCCACCTTCTGGGTCTTGTCGGCCGGCAACGAGTATGAGAACCACCTCACACCGTGGTCCTTCTCCAGCCTGCACAGGTAACGTTGCACAAGCCGGTATTCGTCTTCGGCCGTTGGGGTAAAGCGCACACCCTTTTGGTAGGCGCGCGCGCTGGGAGCCCGGCCGAGCTCGCTGGCTATTGCCCTGAAGTGGTCGGCCCAGTTGGGTAGGACCTCCACAATAAGGGGCGGATAGCGCGGCTGGCGGGGCTGCTGTGGCGCAGCGCCTCCCGACGGGGCGGCAGTGGCGGTGGCAATCGCGGCTGCGGTTTGGGCGGCGGCAATGGCAGGCGGCGTTGGGCGGGCGGGCGGCATTGGGCGGGCGGGCCCTATCGCGGGTGCGGTGGCGTGCGGGTTCGCAGGCGCAGCGGCGGGGCGCGTAGGGCGGGCGGGCGCAGTCGCGGCGGTGGGCGGGTTCACGGGCGCGGCGGCGGGGCGCGTAGGGCGGGCGGGCACTATCGCGGGCGCTGCGGTGGAGCGCGTGGGGCGGGCGGGCACTCGCGACGTGGTCGCCGACGGGGCGGGCGGACGCGCGGTTGGCGGCACCGGGTGCCTCACTGAACGGGGGGGGGACGCGGTGCTGGGGCGCGGTGCCCCAGACACGGTGGATGCGGTCGCGGCCGCCGCGGCAAACGACACTGTAGGTGAGCACTTATTAGGTAAAACACTCGTACCTGTTTGTGTTGAAGCACTCTCATAGTCACTCGCGGCGGCGGACAGTCCAGGGGCGGGGGCGGGTGCCTGAAGCGCACCCGTCCAGGGCGACAGCGACGGCATGTCGAGGCCCGTCTTCCTCGGCGGCGGCTGGTTCGTCGGTGGCGGGGTCGGCGAGTCCGCAAGCTGGACTCGCTTTCCATCTCCTCGGAGACGCAGCTCGTCGCTCGGGCTTTCGCTACGCGGGCGCCTCGTCCCGTGGGTTGGTGGCAGCACCAAAGGCCGCGTTTTTGCCTGCTCCACTAATTGCTCGTCGAGGAGCTCGGCGTCGATACAAGCCGTGGGCTTGCCCGACAGGGCAGCGCGGCTTGCGGCGACGTATGCCTCCATGGCACGAAGTAGGCCCGCCGAAAACAGGTTGGCTTGAGCGGCCCGAATTAAATATAATTCGTCCAGCTCAAGCTCTGCCCTCGGGGACACAGGACGCCGCACCACGGGCGACCCGTACTCCGTCGACGTGGAGATAGGGAGCAGGCCTTCTAGTGATGCCGATCGCTGCGCGCGGCGCCGGCCGTAGTCGCCTCACCACATCGGCATCCCTGGACCGCCTGCTCCCCGTCTCAACGTCGACGGAATATGGGTCCCCATTGGTGCGCCGTCCGGTTTCGCCGAGAGCGGAGCTTGAGTTGGACGGATTATATTTAATCCGGGCCGCTCAAGCCAAACTATTCTCGCCGGGACTGTTACGCGCCATGGAGGCCTACATCGCCGATAGCCGCGCGGCCCTGGAGGGTACGCCTGCGGCTAGCATCGGCGAAGAAACCCTCGACGCGAGACTGCTGGAGCAGGCGCGTGAGCAGCCGCTTATCCTGCCGCCCCCGCCCCGTGGGATGAGGCGGGCGCGCAGTGAAAGCCCGTCAGACGAACTGCTACGGGGTAGTGGGAACCGGGCCTTGCTCGCTGACTCACCGTCCCCGCCGCCCCGCCCGCCTGCACCCAGGAAGACCGGACTGGACATGCCGAGGTTGTCGCCCCTGCTGGGCGAGCCCCAGGCATCCGGGTCTGGCGCCGCCGCCCCTGGACCGACCGCCGCGTGTGAAAGAGACAGTGAGAGTGCTACAACACAAATGACAGGTACGAGTGTTTCAACTAATAAGTGCTCTCCCGCAGTGTCGTTTGCCGCGGCAGCCGCGACCGCAATTCCCGTGTCTGGGGCACCGCGCCCCAGCACCGCGCCCCCCCCCCCCCCCCCGATCAGTGAGGCACCCGGTGCCGCCAACCGCGCGTCCGCCCGCCCCGTCGGCGACCACGTCGCGAGTGCCCGCCCGCCCCACGCGCTCCGCCGCTGCGCCCGCGATAGTGCCCGCCCGCCCTACGCGCCCCGCCGCCGCGCCCGCGAACCCGCCCACCGCCGCGACTGTGCCCGCCCGCCCTACGCGTCCCGCCGCTGTGCCTGCGAACCCGCACGCCACCGCACCCGCGAAAGGGCCCGCCCGCCCAATGCCGCCCGCCCGCCCAACGCCGCCTGCCGCTACCGCCGCCCAAACCGCAGCCGCGATCGCCACCACCACCGCCGCCCCGTCGGGAGGCGCTGCGCCACAGCAGCCCCGCCAGCCGCGCTATCCGCCCCTTATTGTGGAGGTCCTTCCCAACTGGGCCGACCACTTCAAGGCGATAGCCAGCGAGCTCGGCCGGGCTCCCAGCGAGCGCGCCTACCAAAAGGGTGTGCGCTTCGACCCCAGGGCCGAAGACGAGTACCGGCTTGTGCAGCGTTACCTGTGCAGGCTGGAGAAGGACCAGGGTGTGAGATGGTTCTCATACTCGTTGCCGGCCGACAAGACCCAGAAGGTGGCGATCCGCGGGCTGCCTTCTAACACCGCGCCGGAGGAGATAGTCGCGGCGCTTGCAGAACTTGGTGTGGAGGCCGAGTACTGTAAGCAGATCCGGGCGCGCAAAGGACGACCCGGCTGCATCTTCTTCGCCAACCTGAAGAAGAACCCAGACCGTGCCCCCGGCGCTGTGTACGAGATCACGGAGCTCTTGTACATGCCGGGGGTGAAGATTGAGGCCTGGCGCTCGAAACAGGGCCCGGCCCAGTGCCACAGGTGCCAGCAATTCCGGCACTCGTCGCATATGTGCCACCGCCCCCTAGCGTGCGTACGTTGCAGCGGTCCCCACTCGGCGCGGGAATGTCCCCGCCCGAAAGACCAGCCGCCGACGTGCGCCAACTGCGGTGGCCCGCACACGGCAAACAATGCGACGTGCCCCGTGTTCCGCCAGGAGGCGCGGAACAAGAAGGCCGGCACTGTGGCGCTCACCAACGCGCCCGGGCCCAAGAAGGTGAAGCCTCCCCCTCTGCCTCGTCCCGATCTGCAGGAACCAACGGCGCCCGCCTCGCTTATGGCGCAGGCGAACGACGGAGCCCCCAGGCAGAAGACGAAGCGGGGGGGGAAGAAGAAGAAGAAGGCGACGGCTCCACCTGCCGCCGGCGCCGCGGCGGCTACTCTCGCCGCCAGCGAGACTGCGGCCGCCGTTGGCGCCGCCACTCCGGCTGCGGCGATAGGGCAGCAGGACTTGGGGCACCTCACAGCCCTGCTCGCCCTCCTCAGCGACCCCACTGCCCTGGGCAGACTCACCGCTCTGCTCCGCAATGCATGAGCCGCTCAGGGTCGTCCACTGGAACGCGCAGTCGCTGACAGGGAAGAAGCGGCAGCTCCACGTGTTCCTGAGGGACTACCGCGTCGACGTGATGCTCATCAGCGAGACACACCTAGCCGGAAGCGACAAGCTGTCGCTGCCCGGCTACTTCGTCTACCGCAAGGACGAGAAGACCTCCAGCGGCCGGACCTTTCGAGGCTTGGCAGTCATCGTCGGCAGGAAGATCGTCCACCAGCTCGTCGACGCCCAGGAGTATTCATCCCTATATGCTTTGGGCGTCGACCTCCAGGTCGCCGGCGAGGTGCTGCGACTCTACGCCGCCTACAAGCCCCCCAGTACACCAATCCGCACCGCCGAGCTACGGGGGCTGCTACAGTCGCCGCACCCGACACTTGTCGCCGGCGACCTCAACGCCAAGCACACCGCCTGGAACTCTACCAGGGTGTGCCCAGCTGGACGCGCCATCCATGCCGACTCCGTGAGCCACAACTACGACGTCATCGGTCCCGACGAGCCCACCCACTTCGACACGCGGGCCGGATGGGACATCATCGACGTCGTGGTCGTCAGAGGTCTCCGGACACCGCCGAGCCAGGAGGTTCTCCCTGACCTCCCTTCGGACCACAGGCCTGTTCTTCTCGTCCTGGCGGACCTGCCCACCCGGGTATCTCCGCCAGCATCACGTCGCCGCTACCAGTGGGGCGCCTTCACCGCCGCCCTAGACCAACCCTCCACCAGTTGCCCCGTCAACCAGCCGGAAGACGTTGACCGCCTGGCATCGCTGCTAACTACCCAGATCCGAGACGCGCTCGACCTATCATCGCACACCGTAGCTCGCGGGGGGAAGCCCAATCCTCTTCCTGCTGAGCTACGCGCACTCATCTGCGATAAGCGCGCTCTCCGGAAGCAGTGGCAGCAAACCCGCTGCCCCACGATGAAGACCAGGCTCAACGCCATGACGGCAGAGCTGAAGCGCCAACTTGATCGCCACGCTGAAGAATCTTGGGAACGCCACGTCGAGTCCATAGGCGACCACGTCCTTTCCGTGCATCGCCTGTGCCGGGCTTTGTCGACCACTCCTGCTCCTGTTCGACCAATCCTGGGCAGCGACGGCCTACCATGATTCCGAGCCCAAGACCGTGCGGAGATCTTCGCCGAATGCCTCGAGAAGCAATTCAAGCCGAACCCAACGGATGATGTGGAGCACGTCGCAACAGTCGAGAGACACCTGCGAGAGTACTTCGCCACGCCGATAGCTCCCGAAGAGGACCCCATCGTCGTCACGCCCGGCCAGATTGTGCGTGCATTCCGACGTACCAAGCCCAGGAAAGCCCCGGGCGCAGACCGAATACCCAACACGGCGCTGTTACATTTGCCACCACGCACTGTGGCGGCCGTTGCGCGCCTGTTTAACGGTATCTTGCGCACGGGTCACTTTCCAACCCAATGGGAGGAGGGCTTGGTTATCATGTTGCCCAAGCCGGGCAAGGACACCAAGCTGCCTGAGAGCTATCGGCCGATCACCCTACTGAGCACCATCTCAAAGGTGTTTGAGAAGCTCCTGTTAGCGAAATTACTGCCCCACATCCAGCCGCGCCCGGAACAGTTCGGCTTCAGGCCCGAGCATTCTACGACGCTTCAGCTCACCAGAGTACTGAATGACATGACAGTTTGTTTGAACAAAAAAGAATACACTGTCGCAGTACTTCTGGATATGGAGAAGGCGTTCGACAGAGTATGGCACGAGGGGTTGCTGTACAAGCTGTCGATGTCCCCTGCCCCAAGAAGAACGGTCAAGACAATCGCCTCTTTCCTGAAGAATCGCCGCTTCCGAGTGATGGTGGAAGACGCCGTCTCCGAGGAACATCCCGTCGCAGCCGGCGTCCCCCAGGGCTCCTGCCTGTCTCCCGCCTGCTACGCCCGATACACGGACGACATCCCCGTCGGGCCGGGTGCCCAGCTGGCACTCTTCGCAGACGACGCAGCCTACTACGCGTCGTCGTTCCAGGCTCCGCACGCTGCCATCAAACTGCAGCGCACCCTGAACATCTTGCCCGACTGGCTCGCCAAGTGGCGACTGTCCGTCAATGTTGGGAAAACGCAGGCGCTCATCACAGGCCAGAGTCTCCTTCCACCATCGCTCCAGCTCCAAGGACAGCAAATCGAGTGGTCTTCGCAGGTGAAGTACCTGGGAGTGACCATTGATCGCCGGCTCACCATGAAGCAACACGTTGACAACGTCGTCAGCCAGGTCAAGGTGGCACGCGCCAAGCTGCGTCCACTTTTCGACTCCAGCCTCCCTCTGAGGGCGAAGCTCGGGATCTACAAGACCTACGTGAGATCCCGCCTCACCTACGCGGCTCCGGCATGGTACGCCCTGTGCTCGGAGACGAACAAACGGAGACTCCGAGCCCAAGAGAACCTTTCTCTGCGTACCATCGTCGGCGCCCCCCGCTACGTGAGGAACGCGACAATCCAGAGGGACCTAAGATGGGAAACCGTGGACCAGTTTGTCCAGAGGCTGGCGAAGGGCATGTTCGCGCGTGCGGATGCTTCACATCTTCCGCACATCGCCGACCTGGCGCCGCACCACGCGCACCCGCCCGACCGCCGCCGCCTGCCACGCGACCTGGTTGCCTAGCCGGCGATCACCCACTGCACACCAGCGCCACATCAAGACCACCGCCCGCAGGGGCCATCCGATGACCTGTCCACAGGAGTGGACAGAGGCGATTCTTCGGGAAGAGGTCCGTCGACCTGACCCCGACTCCCCACGCCCCAGAAAGGGTGCGTGAGAAGATTATCAAGCAAGCAAACGGGTTTTCAGGTTATGGCGTCATCTGATAGAGGGTGCCCTGAAACGGACTGAAAATATGTTTCAGGCGCCTGAAAACGACGGCAACTTGGGTAAAATTTCGATCTTTAGATATGTGATAGAGCAACTTCTGAAACGGCCTGAAATGACTTTTCAGCCTGCTGAAAACGCCTCTAAAGCACTGAAATTGACGTTCAAAGTTTTTGACCTAACCTACCGGCGTAACACTACCCCCTCCTAAGACATGCTCGTCCCGAGCATCATTATTTCCGTGGTATCTGGCCAGCCGGTCAACATGAACAATCTTGCTCGGACTACGAGGATTCCGCTGGATTCGATACGTGACGTCGTTTATTTTGGTGACTACCTTGTAAGGCCCTTCCCAATTCGGAGATAGTTTTGGGGACTTTCCTACTCGTCGCATAGGGTTATGTAGCCACACCAACGAACCTTCCTCAAAACCCACTTGATAAGACTTCCGGTCATATCGGGTTTTCATCTTTATGCTAGCGTGGAGCCCGTGTTCACGTACCAGGCTGTGGACATCATCAATCCGATCCCGCAAATCACTTGCATATTCCGTGATGGTCCTTGGTGTATCAGGCGGACGACCAGTCAGGAGATCTGCAGGCAGACGGAGTTCTCTTCCAAAATTCGCATACGATGGAGTAACCGCCGTACTTTCGTGAGTTGCCGACCTATAAGACAACAGGAAGAGGGGGATATGCCGATCCCAATCTTTTTGATGGCTCTCAACGACCTTGGCTAGATGTCTCTCCAGTGTCTGGTTAAATCTCTCAACCATTCCATCTGACTGTGGATGATTCGCCGTAGTCCTCGTCTTATGAATTCCCATTATGCGACAAGTCTCCTGAAAGACCGCAGACTCGAAGTTTCTTCCTTGATCACTGTGGATTTCGAGTGGTACCCCAAACCGGCAGAATACTTCGTTCACTAACTTTTCAGCTATGGTTACCGCTTCTTGATTAGGAATGGCAAATACTTCAGGCCACTTCGTGAAGTAATCCATCACGACAAGAATGTACTTGTTTCCGGAGTCCGATGCTGGGAAAGGTCCTGCGACATCTAATGCAACCCTTTCCCAAGGGGATCCCACGTTGTACAACTTGAGCGTTCCTCGGCTACGGGTATGCGGTCCCTTGACTGATGCACAGTTAGTGCATCGTTTACACCAATTTTCAATATCTTCTCGGCAGTGAATCCAATAAAAGCGTTGCCGAATTTTCATTAGGGTCCTTTTTACTCCAAGGTGTCCACCGGATGTTCCATCGTGAAAGCTTCTCAAAACATCTTTCACCCTTTTCTTTGGGACAACGACTTGCAGGGAGCATCCTTCCCATTTGTTGATTCCCATTTTCTACATAGAACACCATTATGCATGACCAAGCTATCCCATTGTGCCCAGTAGCTTTTGTTACCGCACTCATAGGAGCTACATCACACCATCTTGGTTTAGATGCGCCAGCATTAATCCAATCAAAAATGGGTCTCACGTCGGGGTCCTCTTGTTGCGCTTGCTGCATGATTTCATCACTCCACTCGTCGCTAACCGTATCAGTTCTTATCATTCGAACACATTCCTTGCCTTCTTGTCTTGAGCAATGTTTACAGTCGTCCGCACAAGGTCTACGTGATAGGGCGTCAGCATTTCCATGTGATTTCCCACTACGGTGTTCGATGATGAAATCATACTCCTGCAGTTGTTCAATCCATCTCGCCACTTGTCCCTCGGGGTTTTTAAATTCTAGCAACCACTTTAAAGCAGCATGGTCAGTTCTGATACGAAACTTTTTGCCCAGCAGGTATTTGCTGAAATGCTGTAACGTCTTGACAACTGCTAGCAATTCCCTCCGAGTTACACAGTAATTCCTCTCTGGTTTTGACAATGACTTACTGAAATATGCAATCACAACTTCGTTATCTCCTTTCTTTTGCGACAAGACACCTCCAATTCCAGTGTTACTAGCATCTGTATCCACAATGAAATCCTCGTCCGGGTCTGGATACTCCAATATTGGCGTTTCACAAAGTCTTCCTTTAAGCTCGTTAAAACTTGACTCACATTGTTCGTTCCAGTCAAATGATCGCTTTTCTTCCGTTAGTTGATGCAAAGGCTATGCTATATCCGAGAAGTCCTTCACAAAACGTCTGTAGTATGAACGAAGCCCCAAAAAGGCACGTACTGCAGTCTTGTCTTTTGGCGTCGGCCAATCCTTCACGGCGCTAATCTTCTCAGGATCTGTCTGGATGCCGTCCTTCGAAATCACGTGTCCCAAGTAATTCACTTTACGTTTGAAAAACGAGCATTTCTTCGGACTGAGTTTCAGATTTGCCCCTCGTAGTTTGCCTAGCACCTGCTCCAATTTATTCAAGTGGTCGTTGAAGTCTCTACCAACGATAATGATGTCATCCAAATAGACCAAGCAAGTTTCTCCTAGAAGTCCAGCTAATATTTGTTCCATTAATCTCTCAAATGTGGCTGGTGCATTACACAGTCCAAATGGCATAACATTGAACTGCCAGAGTCCCTTGCCAGTAGAGAAGGCCGTTTTCTCCTTATCCTTGTCCTTGATTTCGACTTGCCAATAGCCACTTTTCAGATCCAACGTTGAAAACCATTTCATTCCGTTCAATGTGTCTAAAGTGTCGTCGATTCGTGGAAGTGGATAACTGTCCTTCTTGGTTACATCATTAAGTCGACGGTAGTCAATACAGAATCTCATGGTGCCGTCCTTCTTCTTAACCAAAACTACGGGAGAACACCACGGGCTTGTTGAAGGTTCAATAACGCCGCTTCTTTGCATTTCCTCGATCATGCCCTCAACCTCCTTCTCCCGAGCTACTGGAACTCTCCGAGGGCGCTGTCGGATAGGCATAGTTTCCCCAGTGTCGATCTCATGCTGAACCACTCCAGTTCTTCCAATGTCATCATCATGCGAAGAAAAGACGTTGCGATATCGTAGCAGTAAGCTACGCGCCTTAAGGAATTCCTCCTCAGTAAGGTGCTCCCTGGAGTCATTTAGTAATTTTTCAACATCCATTGAAGGCTTAACATGACCAGGTTTCACGTTTACCTCAGATTCTCGGCAGCCTCTTATCCAAGAAATTTCTTGGCATGATCCGACCAGCGTTCCTTTATTGAGGACGCATTCCGTGTCGCTTGGATTAAGGATCCTTACAAATGCTGTAGATGCCGTGGTTACAATTGTACGGGCTGTTATCCACGGTTTATCAGCATCCAACCTCTCTACCACCACACAGCGGTGAGATTGCGGCCTTGTGGGGTTCGGCAATTTCACTGGAACTAAAACCTGTGACCTTGGTTGAAGAATGGTTCTCCTGGTACAGTAAACATTTCCATTTACTCCACCTTGTATAGGAATCTCATCAACTCCAAACTTTAGAACTCCAACCTTCAAGTCGATTTTACAGTCATGTCTCCTCATAAAATCCAATCCAATAATGCAGTCGTCGACGATGTTAGCAACGATCACTTTATGCCAGTATTCTTTTTCACCTATTTTCACAGCTAACTCTCGTTCTCCTTGGACGGAAATGTACTGGCCGGTAGCAGTTTGCAGCTGGAGATGCCTAGGTCGGACTATATGATCTCTGGTCAGGTGTCTCAGTAGCCGAGAGCTGATCACAGTCCGAGAAGCTCCGGTGTCTATGGTAAGGAGACATGGTATTCCACAGATTTCTCCATTGACAACCAGATTATTCCCGTCGTTTGCCTGTGAGATCATAATTGGGACATTTCTACCGCCAGCCAGCACTCGTCCCATAGTCCTGGCTTTTATTCGTTTCCCTGTTGGGGCTCAGACTCCACAGAGCCTATTTTCTTCGCCATTGGAGCGGGGTCTCTGTCCCTCCTAGTCCTTTTTGGACAGCCTGACTGCAGGTGACCACGTTCTCCACAATGGTAGCAACGTGGCCCAAATTCGCGGCGGGTATCTACTGGCTTCGTAGACGACACTTCTCGCACCCTGAAAGGCTTGGATGAATCCTGTCGTACAGCTTCCACCTCGAGAGCGTGGGCTACTGCATCCTTTAGGCTGCCATGATGTCCCAATCGCACGGCTGCCCTCACTTCCAGATCCCGGATCCCATCGATGAAGGCCTGCACCAGCATACTGTCCACAAAGGATGCTGACGTACGTCGATAGGCCTTCTAACCAACTTCTCGATTTCCAGGGCCCACTGTTGTAAGGACTCGTTACATCCTTGTGTCCTGTCCTTTAACTGAGCTCGGTACACGTGCTCCAGGTGACTGTCACCGTATCGTGCCTCCAAGGCTTCTAGAAGGCGGTCGTACGTCCGGTCGTTTCCCAGAGCCTCTAGTATGGTAAGAGCCTCGTCGCGCAGCGCCAACGTCAGTGCTGTCCTGGCTTGCTCCTTACTCCAACCATTAGCCTGGGAAACAGACTCGAACTGCAGCTTATAGGCAGTCCACGATGACCTACCGTCAAAGGGGGGCACTTTGAACCTACCGCCTCCGGACACCGATGCGTCGGGTACATAGGTACTTGGACCATTAGCCACTTTGTTCTCAAGTTTTTGGAGACGGCTCTCACAGGTCTCAATTTTTTTATCGACATCATGGACTCGACTCTCTAGTTTTTCATCCATATCGGCCAGTTTTTCCTGGACCTCGAACAACTCTCTCTTCCATTCGGTCGTGGACTCATGTACATCACGAAGCATTCGTGCCTGTACCTCCCGGTGATCCTTTTGTTCCCTAAGCTCATTCTGGAGGATTAGAGTCTGTTCTTCCTGTTTCCTGGCCTGTTCCTCCTGTTTCCTGGCCCGTTCCTCCTGTTTTCGCGACTGTTCCTTTAGCTCTCTCGCTTGTTCCTTTAGGAGGACGAAGATAGCGTTGAGGTCTACTCCTCGTGCAGCTGGAGCAGGTGATTCCGACGTACCAGGCGTCGAGTCTCCAGACCCAGACGTATGACCTTTATTGACCGCGGCCGGCAACAGCGAGCGATGACCTTGCTCAGCTGTTTAACGGCGGCGGTTATTGGCGAGCTTCCTTTGTCTTAATATTGTTACGCCGGTAGGTTAGGTCAAAAACTTTGAACGTCAATTTCAGTGCTTTAGAGGCGTTTTCAGCAGGCTGAAAAGTCATTTCAGGCCGTTTCAGAAGTTGCTCTATCACATATCTAAAGATCGAAATTTCACCCAAGTTGCCGTCTTTTTCAGGCGCCTGAAACATGTTTTCAGTCCGTTTCAGGGCACCCTCTATCAGATGACGCCATAATCTGAAAACCCGTTTTCAGGCGTTTTCAGGGCCCCTTATGGGCCTCTGAAGCACAAATCGTTATATGGCTTAATATCCGGTAGGAGTGACAGAGATAGCACTACTAGAAAGATATAGCTATACTCGGAACATTCGAGAAGTGTGTGACAGAGATAGGACCACTAGCAAGAGATAGCTATACTCGGAACATTCGAGAAGGGAGTGACAGAGAGTGCACCATTAGAGAGAGACATATATGGTCTCCAATGTTCTCGGCCCTCACGCTGGTCCTTACTAGAATATTCGCGATATGTGTGGACAATGTGTCCAGAGCGGCTCCGCGGGATATAAAAGGCGCCGACGACGGCCGGCGCGAGTTATCGCAATTCAATAGATTAGAAGCCCCGGGACCGCAACCCCGCACCCTGGAAGGGGTGTGAGAAGATCACCAAGCAATGGCGCGAGTTAGTTACATTTTAACTGCGATCGAGTGCTAGTACAAGGATAATGGGAGAGAATGACTCTTCGTGTGAATAGTGAGTGCATAATTAGTGAAATAGTGTGTGTTTTAATTAGTGGATTTTAAGTACAGTTCGTGTGAATTGTAAGTGCGTAATTTGGGTAATAAAGTGAGTGTTTTATTTAGTGGATTAATTCGTGCTTTTCTATCAAATACGAACCCCACGGGTAATTTAAGAATAGTGAATACAGAGAGCGAAACAGAATAGATGTTAGCGCTAGCGAACGTCGACGCGACCCTCGACGCGACGCGTTACATGTACTATCAAATAATGCGAATGAAGAAACAGCTGTTACTGGAAAGGCTCCAAAAATTTAATAGTTTGCCCACTTATATGAGAGATATAGACAAAGTCATGCATAGATCGAAATTGAAAAAGTGTGCAAGAGTACATTACAGACCAAAACTAGACATATTAAGGGCGCATCCGAACGAATAACACATTATGTTCTAATAGTTGGATATTATATATTTTTTTTATTTTTGTTTTCTAGATATCTACTTATTCATAGTTTGACATTCACTTATCCTTTGATATATAACTAATATAACTTTATTTTAATATAACTTTATTTTAACTTGTAGATTCACATAATAATTGTTTTTTGACTCATTATTTTTTAAATAATGCACTTTTGCATGTATCTAAACTTGATATTATGATTTGAAATACTGAAACAATTATGATTGAATTGATTGTATTAAATTAATAATGTACCTATTTAATAGATTTGTACACTTTTAAGAAAGGAATTCCGCATATGCTTGAAAACGTGATACACGATAAAAATTAAAACACTTATACTTTTATCATTAACCTGCTGGGACGCAGAGAACCTAAAAAGGAACTTTTATGACAGACGTCAATTGTAGGCATTCGTGGGGCAACAACATAAAATTTGCCTTAATTGTTGTCATTATTTTTTCTTTTCCGGCCAGCAGACAAGTGAAAGGGTTAAAACCCTATAATTAAAGATGATTTCATAATAAACGCTATATAAATGACCGGAAACTGAAATTTTCTATTCTTAGGTAATAATAAAATTTAAAATAAATCGAAGTCGAATGTAAAATGAGGGGGTTTTGAAATTACATTTCGCATTTTGATTAATTCCACGCCTCAACCGAACGGCGCGGAATCTTGAGGGGCTGGGTTTTTGCCAGCACGGGAGAGAAAATCTTGATTGTCACTTTACCTTGTCGTCGTAGACCGGAAATCGAAAGCTCGATTCGAGGCAGGAATAAGGGATAGGAGCACAAGTTTGGGTACGATCGGGACTGAATCTCACTATTCGCTGCCCGACGCTGTCGCCGGCGTGCTGCCTGCCGACGAGGAGTCGCCGTCCGATACGACGATGTCCAATCACAACACGGATCACTCAACCGCTGACGCGAATCTACTTATTTCCCGACGATGTGGTAGATTAACACTCCGACCAGGCTCGACACCTGTTTAGACAATTGTTACACCGAAATACAATTAATGGCCCGACGCCTGAGCAGACATGTTTTTTCTCCCGACAAGAAAAGATAACCTCCAATTTTTCATCTCGTTGGTACGAGTGACAGCTGCGGTTCCGTTTCCGCTAGTGATGTCCCGATTACTCGCGGTCGATCCGCGCAACAAAAAACCGGTACGTTCCGAAGCATAAATATTAAACAATCACCCGCCCGGACAGGCCCGAACCTGTCCCTAATCAATAGGAAGGCGAGAAAGTGTTGCGACCGCTCTCTTGAGGACCGAGTCCCTCACCTTGACTTCTGCTGATCGAGGCGTGCCATCCCGACCCATGTACAAATTGACGATCCGTCCTCGTCTCCATCTCAATGATGGCAGGTTCGCATCCTTAATCAGCACCAAATCACCGACTTGAGGGGGGCTCGTCCGGTCAGTCCACTTAAGGCGCTGCTGCAAGATGTGCAAGTACTCAAGGGACCACCGTTTCCAAAAATCTTGAGCCATCTGCTGCAACATCTGCCACCTAGTTAACCGACTTAACTTAACATCACCGAATGAGTATTCTGGCAGGGCGTTAAGGGGCTGACCTATCAGGAAGTGACCCGGCGTCAATGCTTCCAAATCATTTGGATCCGAACTGAGCGGGCACAACGGACGCGAGTTCAGTGTCATTTCAATTTTACAGAACAGCGTCGCAAGCTCTTCAAAGCGTAGAGAGGTCTCACCGATGATCCACGTCAGGAATTGAGTGACCTCCTGCAGATATCGCCTGGCTCCGACAAAATTTGTGCCGTTGCCCGAACGGATTAATGTCGGGAGGCCCCTTCGTGAGACGAACCGATCTAGACAAGCGATAAATGCCTCTGTAGTGAGGTCACTGACCACCTCCAAGTGGACTGCCTTCGTGGCCAAGCACACGAAGACGCACAGGTATGCCTTCACTAATCTGGCGTTCCGTAGCTGTGAAGACTTGACCATGAATGGTCCCGCGAAATCCGTTCCGACACCCGCAAAGGGCCGGATTTCGTTAACCCTATCCGAGGGCAAATCGCCCATCTGGGGCTGCATCGTAGCCGCCTTGGCCCGATAACAAGGCAGGCACCGAAATACGACGCTACGCACTAAGCGTCTTCCCGATAGAATCCAGAACTCGCGCTGGAGAAACGCCATCAAGGCGTGGCATCCGATATGCCCATTCCGAATGTGTCGATCCTGTATCAACAGTTCGACCAACTTCCCTTTCCTAGGGAGTAACAACGGGTGGCGAGCCGCATAAGGCAGGTTGGCATTCCGCAGCCGACCTCCTACCCTCAGCAATCCTTGAGGGTCAATAAACGGGTTGAGCCGAGCCACAGCTCCCTTCAGTTGGACGCGTCCGCGTCTCAGAATGTCCAATTCGGACTTAAAGTGCACCGTCTGCACGTTCCGTACCAATGCGAACAACGCATGGTTCCGTTCCCGTGGTGTCAGGACCTGTGTCCGCACTCGTTGCGCCTCAGAATTCCGACAATTCCGCGCAAATCGGCAGATCCAGGCGGTCACATTGACCAGCTTGTCGAGCGAGCTGTACCGTTCCAGCAGGCTGAACTCCTCTTCCGGCTCTGGTTGCGTCGTACAGACACCGACTGTCAAGGCGCCGTTCGCCGTGGTAACGCGTGGACTCATTGGCCAATCCGATTCGGCTTGAGTCAACCATTTTGGACCCCACCTCAGGGGATGTCCAACCAACTCCGGAGCGTGACACCCACGAGACGCACAGTCTGCTGGGTTCATTTCCCCTGGAACATTTCTCCAGATTAAGGGAACCTCCGAATTCAAAATCTGCGAAACCCGATTCGCCACAAAAATCTCCAGCTTGTGAACTGAAGCCTTCAGCCAGCATAACACGATCTGGCTGTCCGTCCAAGCGTAGACCGTATCTTCTAACGCTATTGACCCACGAAGAACCGTCATCGTGTGGTTGAGCAGACGAGTCAGGAGAGCCGCTCCCGAAAGCTCTAACTTGGGAATGGTCAGGCGAGTGCGCAACGGCGCAACCTTGCTCTTGGCCATGACCAACCGCACATCAACCTCCCCCGAGGAGTCGACCGTACGCAGATATACCGCAGCTCCGTAGCCCTTCTCCGAGGCATCGCAAAACCCATGCAGGGTGGCGGTGTATCGTTTGGTGGGGACCAACCTCCGTGGCAGTGAAATCCGATTGATGCCAGGGAGGGTCGAAAAGAACGAGTCCCACTCTGAGCTCAATGACCCGCCGATCGGGTCGTCCCATTTCAGCTCAGCAGACCACAATTGCTGCATAAAACACTTGAGCTGAAATGTTACCGGGGTGATCCACCCGTTTGGATCAAATGTCCTAGCCACTGTTGAAAGGACGTTCCATTTCGTCCAGACCTTCGGGGAGTCCAACTCGACCCGATACGAAAACATGTCTGACACCGGCTGGTACTGGACGCCTAATACCGACAACATATTTGGATTTTCCAAATTTTCAAAAATGTGGGGATCCTGCTGGTAGTCATCCGGAAGACCAGTCAGTAACTCTGGAGAGTTCGACATCCATTTCCGGAGCTCGTAACCTCCACCCCGTAAGAGCTCAACTAGCTCGTCCCGTCGAGCGAGCGCCTCCTCTACTGAATCTGCACCGGTACAGATATCGTCCACGTAGAGATCCTGCTCCAGGATCGCTGCTCCTCTAGGGAAGTTTAACCGTTCTCGATCCGCTAACTCCCGCAGAGTGCGAATCGCCAAATAAGGACTAGACCGTAGCCCGTACGTGTTGGTGTTCAGCTCGTACACCCTGATGGGCTGATCTGGGCTCTCTCGCCACAGTATCAGCTGATACCGTCTATCGTCAGGGTGAATGACCGTCTGTCTAAACATCATCCGGATGTCAGCTACAAACACAACATTGTGTCGACGGAACCGTGGGATAACATCCGCGATGTCATGGTTCAACTTCGGCCCTGAATGCAAACACTGGTTCAGGTTCATGCCGTTAGATGTTAATGCCGATCCATCGAACACTACCCGTATTTTGCCCTCCGGGGTCCTCAAGACCGCGTGATGGGGCAGGAAGCAGTGGTCTTCACGCTTCCAGTCGATACCCGAAACCGACATGTGGCCGAGCGACTCGTATTCCCGCATGAAATCGACGTACTTCCGCCGGAAAATCCCGTCACGCTTCATGCGTCGTTCCATCGACAGAAGCCGCGTCTCGGCTGCATGGTGTGAACTGCCCAGCGGCGGGCGATCACTCCGAAATGGAAGACTTGTGAGAAATCGACCTGACCGAAGGCGACCAGTATTGTTCCGATAAAACTGTTCACACTCTTCTTCAACCGGGTCCAACCGGCGGACCGTAGGTGGTTCCTCCACCTCCCAAAACTTCTGTATCACCTCCGAGAGTACAGAACCGAATAAGGGACTACGAGTCGCTAAGCGTGGGGCAGCCGGCATGACCGGACCCATTACCGCATGGCCCAGTCTGGTGTTGACCGAAACCAGACCAGTCGCCTGCAACACGTGGACACCTGGCACTAACAGGTATCCCAAGGCATCGACACCCAATAAAATGTCTACTGGGCCCGGAATATCGAACTCCGGGTCAGCCAGTGACAACCCAGCGACCAACTGTCGCACCGAGGGCGACAACCGTACGTGAGGGTGTGAGCCCATCACATTAGGCATGACTAATGCCGTGACCGTCAGATTCACCGATGAATCCACCCGTGACGAGAGAGTAATCCGACATACTCCCTTAACGGAACCGACTTGAATGTGGATACTCCCTTACCGAAATGTCCAACCGTCTTACAAGGTTGCACGAGACTAAGCACCCCTGGGCCCCCGAGTCCAATAGTGCTCGTGCCACACAAGATTTGCCGTCCGAACTCCACGCTATCACCGAGGCGGTGGGGAGCATGACCGTCTGTGGAGTGGCGGCACCCTGTAAGTGGGCGGCGTGTCCCTAGCGGGAACCTCCGCGGGATCCGAACCCGCTGGGACCCCCGTCGGCCTGGTAACTCGGCTGCTGATATGCCACCGGTGGCATATCAGACCGTATGTACATCAGGGGGTCCCAACCCGCATAATAGGCCCCTCGCTGTCCCGGTACCCGACCATACCGGACTGTGAACGGTGTGCCCGGTGGCCACCGTGGATGGAGGGGGGAGAGCGGATCCAACCTGGGGCGCTCTAGGAATGGGGGCGACATCCGACTGTTCGCCTCCCTGTTCGCCTCCCAGAGCGACGGGCAGGGTGGCGCAGAAGGTGGTGGGCTCCCAGCCTTCGCGCCACTCATAGGTGCCATCTGACACCCGCCCGTAACACGCGGTGAGCCAGCGGCCCGAAGTCCTCGCTGACCCTGGACAGCGGCGACCGAACCCCGGCTATCCCGCCTGTTACCCCCCCGCGCTGCCCCCTTCCCCTCGGGGGGGGTCCCGCCCGCGGGTACCCCAGTCACCCCGTTGGTGACTCCCGTTGCCCGGAGGGGGACTGGGTCCGGCCCTGGTTGGGCCCTGTGACCGACCAACCTGAGTGTGTGGTGCTTGCCACCACAGCACTCACAGGGGAACGCGCGCGAGCACTCGCTCAGCGTGTGCGGCCCCAAACAACCGAAACACAATCGGTGGCGGAAGACTATCTTCCTGCGGGCAGCTACCCCGAGCGCCTTAAAGTTGGCGCAACTGGTCACCTCATGACCGGCACTGTCGCAGTGCACACAGCCGCCACCCGACGGCGCGGCATTCAAAACGCCAAACGTGGGGGCGGGGGGCGCGGCCCCTCCCGCATCCGCGCGGGTTGGCGCTGCACACTGGCCACCGTATCCAATGTGTCGCATCGCCTGCATTCACCCTCCAAAAAATCCGTTAATTGGACGAGCGTGGGCAGTTCCGAGCTACTGCCCCCATGCAGCTGTTCAAACCGACTTTGAACAGCTGCAGGCAACCGTGACAAAACCATATACAACACGATATATGACCATTGGTCTACCGGCAGACCAAGGTTCTGAAGGGCCTTAGTGGCCACCAGCACAGGGTTGAGCACCTGTACCCGGATGTCAACATCCCGGGTTACTCTTGGGATGCTAAACAGCTTCCCCAGCTGCGCATCAACCAACCGCCGTTTGTGCTGGTAGCGGTCAAACAATATGGACCGGGCTATCTCGTAATTGCCTGCCGTGACCGTTAGGTGACCGACCAACTCCTTCGGTTCACCCCGCAGTGCCATCAATAGTTGGGCCAACTTGTAGGCGTTGTCCAGGTCGTCCCGACCGTGGACCAAACTATCGAACAGATTGATGAATGCCGGCCACTCATCGATTGCCCCACCGAAGGCCGGAATCTCCAGGTGTGGCAGCCGTCCAACAACACCCTTAGGGGGCGGGTCTCCGCTACCCTCCCCGCGGTCATTCCGTCGCGACCGCTTAATTTTCTCAGCGCGACGCTCGATGTCGCCCAAGCACTCCATCGCTTGGTCAGCATCCACGCAGAGCTGCTTCACTGCAGCCACCGAAGCTTCATCCGTAAGCCCGAGGGCTTCAGCCTCCGCAGCCAGCCGACACACCTTCCCGACGCGTGTCATTGCGTCCTCCACACGCTTGAGCAGGACATCGTCCATGTCAGGTCGCTCCACATACTTGTGAGTATGGGCGAGCCATCTCATCTCCTCACGGACACCATACCGCAGTACCGTCAAGGGCGAAGGTGCCATGGTTACCGATTCAATTGTTTCTGGTCCTATGCTTCACTACCGAACTAAGCACAGCCAGAGACCAGCACTTGCCCGTCAGCGCTGGGCACAGAAATTAAAACTAAGTTGTAAAAACCAAGGCAACCACTAAAACAATTAAATCCTAAACAATATTTAATATGGTCGCCCTGTGGACATACACCTTATAAATATACACTCTAAATCAATTAGAGAATGCCACCATAAAACACAATACAAAAATAACCCACAAAACTTGATTATGAAAACAATACAAAATAATAGGTGGTGGGCTCCGAGACTATAAACCTAAACAATATAGCACCCTAAACCACACTGGATTCCGAAATCCAAGCTATTTTTAATATAATGAAGGTAGCTGTGACCTTCTAGAAGTGGCCCCTCCGATATGACCCACACTTCTACTGAGGTCAGCAAAATCAGCTTAATACCCCTTAAATAGCCTGACCCTGCTCTGTAAACCGAAATAAAACTGCAGTACTGTAGAACCCGACGTTTTACCGCAAGTAATACAATCTAGTTACTTCGCAGAATGACTGTTCAATCTTTTATGCGCACAAACAGTAGTTTCCGACTACAAATTTATAATGATTGTTAACTAAATTGACACTTATACTTTCACTAACCGAAAATGAACTTTAATTGTGGTATACCGACCACAGACTCATTGCCGACTTGCCGGCTAATCTGAGATATTCTTTTCTCCCAACTACAATGTGGCAACAACCCTACAACCGTCCGTGAATCGGTGATTTCCCACTAGGAAACCGCGCCTGCTACCAAAATGATTAATTCCACGCCTCCACCGAACGGCGCGGAATCTTGAGGGGCTGGGTTTTTGCCAGCACGGGAGAGAAAATCTTGATTGTCACTTTACCTTGTCGTCGTAGACCGGAAATCGAAAGCTCGATTCGAGGCAGGAATAAGGGATAGGAGCACAAGTTTGGGTAGGATCGGGACTGAATCTCACTATTCGCTGCCCGACGCTGTCGCCGGCGTGCTGCCTGCCGACACGAGGAGTGGCCGTCCGATACGACGATGTCCAATCACAACACGGATCACTCAACCGCTGACGCGAATCTACTTATTTCCCGACGATGTGGTAGATTAACACTCCGACCAGGCTCGACACCTGTTTAGACAATTGTTACACCGAAATACAATCAATGGCCCGACGCCTGAGCAGACAAGAAAAGATAACCTCCAATTTTTCATCTCGTTGGTACGAGTGACAGCTGCGGTTCCGTTTCCGCTAGTGATGTCCCGATTACTCGCGGTCGATCCGCGCAACAAAAAACCGGTGCGTTCCGAAGCATAAATATTAAACACATTTAATTAATGAAAATGTTATATTTTATAACACAATTTATGCTAATTGTCAAGCTTGTCCATTATAGCTCCGAAAGGAAATTACCACAAAAATATTGTGGTAATTTCCTTGGGATTATAATTAACTACATGTGAAGTTACGTTACAGCCCAAAAAGTGGGTATGACTGTTGAAAAAAATACCCGTGTATCTACTTATGGTCTAGCGTTCCTAAGATACCGACGTACTGTGATACAAAATACAAAAAGCTTTATTCACCAACAAACTTAATTTTAGATTACAAGTTGATTAGGGCTTCCTTTTAAGTAAAAAATACCTGTACCAGGAAGCCCCGATACAATTGAATTTAAACAATCATTAATCGGTACATACCTACTTGGAATAAAACCCTTGAAGTATAAATCAATATGCCAATATATTTCCGTATTTGCAGTAATGTGATAGGATCGGGGAAATTCGGTTTTTTTGTATGGCGTATTGTTTGATTCTGCAACAATAAATTCGAGTGCCTGATCCACCAAAGTCATATTCTTCTTTTTCCAAACCAAATTCCGCGCAGCGGAGTAGTTTACGGAATGTGGCTGGTTTTCTGACATATCGTCAAGTATCAGTGGGGGATCTGGGTGTATATTATATTCTGCTTCTGTCCGTTCGTCACCACTTTGTCGTCTGAGTTGTTGTTCTCCCTCTCCTTGTCGTTCTTCTTCGAGCTCTGCTTACAACTCAGCTACATTTTCATGATAGTCCAAACTAACTTCGTCAACATCACTCTCATCTTCTGAAATTTCTCCATTTTCTAGCTGCAACAAGTTTCTCCCGGTTGCCGTCCATAATTCACGTACAGGGATCTGAAAGCGTAAACACACATGCAAACCAAACCCAATCGCATAAAAATAGGAAATATTGCTCACTTTCTTTTGTTATGATTTACCCGAATGAAAATTGCTCTGAGTAGACTTTTCAGACAACACGGAGTCGGGAACACAACCATGCTGGGGTAATGTCAAGATGCCCATCTATTTCCTACTATACATTTTTATCTATGAACACAACTTTTAAATTTTTAAACCAATCAAATACAAGCAATGGCCGGAACCAATCAGAGACAAATGAATGATAGCTAAAGATGCGTTCAGAAACATGATTCTCAAGTAGAAATGATTCGTACAAGATTTGTGAGCACATAAAGTGGTGTTATCAATTTTAATAAACTATGCACCTAAGGGTTATATATTGTAGGTGCCATAGCTATTTTAGCGATATAACATTTTGAGAGTGCGTTCAAATGAAAACATACAGTAATCGGATAGCTTAAAGTTAACTAGGCCCGGTGACAACGTCCGTGTCAATGACGTAATAAGGTTGAATTTAGTTTTTGTGAAGACGTAATAAGTTTTCTGGTTCGGGAACGTGACTGTAGCCTCCGTATGGTGTGCTATGGCATGTGATAAGAATTGCAATGCTAACGATCACAAGATAAAACCTGACAGAAGAAAAGATGACTTCCTTGGAATATTTAATTTTATTCAAATAACAATTTTTCGTAATATAAAAACAGTTTTTTTACCAACAGCTCGAATACATTTGGAACGGACATTAAAATGGGAACAACTTCATTAATTTTTCGTGACATCCTTTGAATCTTGGGACACACATAGACTAACTAGGTACCCACACAGACTATCCTCACAGGAATACAAAAGGAATTTCCCAGATGTCAGATGCAGCATACAGAAAAAGATTTGTACATACTTTAATTCTATGCTAAAACCGATGTGATATTGGTAAAAAATATAATTATTATTATTTGTAAATGTTCAAAAATGTCAAATGAGTGTGATCAAGCCACGTAACTTTGTCATATTATAATCTTAAGTGAGTTATTATATAGAAGCCTGCTTATAAATAATAAATACATAGGTCCATATGTACCTATATAGGCACGAGATGATTAATTTAATTCTAACACACAATAGTACAATATTACATTCAGATAAGAAACTATTTTCAATGACAGCCTTAAGCGATAATAACAAGTGATCCAGGGGCGGATCTAGCTTTAAATATTAAATCGAGTAATATCTAATATAACCTGCTATAGGGGCGGCGCTGGCCTCCGCGGAAACTTCACGTGGCTATCAGTCATGTCACTATGAGGGGAAACTTAAAAATATGTGTGAAGAAAGGCGGCGCAAGCCAATCAGGCAATGATCAACCAATAAGTTAAGCCGTAGGGGTGGTGCAAGGTGCCCCAGAAAATTCACATGATTACAAAGGTCGGGAAAAACGACCCGAGAATAATTGAACACCACACTTGTATCATAATTTCGCAATAAGTATTAAACCGAAACCGAAGGAGCATTTAAAAGAAATCAGATTTTTCAACTTAAGTTTAGGAATTTTGATGTAATATGACTTGTCCACGCTTGCAGCATGACTTGGTTGCTTGCTCCTGATCCCCATGATGCTCCCCTTGGATCCGCCCTTGAAGTGATTCCATGGATATCAGTAAAATACATGTAAAATTGATAACATAACAAATAATCTAGAAAAGTATAAAAATTAAAACATACAATATACTCTTTGTCGCCGCCTATGGCTCTAGTATAGCAATAATCATTGGTAATATAGATTGCTATTGTTTTTTCCACAGGCGCTTAGTTTGTGCCGTTGCAACTCTGTATAGAGAATTTCATTACCTCATCGGCTTCTTAGCCATACGCACAATATTTTGTAAAGGATAAAAAATAAAAGATTAACAAGTGTATTTGGTTTATAATTAATCAAACATAATTATGTTCACTGGACATAAATTGGCGACCGTGACAGGACGAGAAGAAGCCCTAAGAAACTAATGTCCTGCAACAATGTCGGCCGGGATCCAATCGCGAGTTTGAAGAGAGCCACGGGAGACGATCCTCGAATACCTATTGCTGCGACTCATCTATTATTCTTCGGGACTGCACAGGAGTCTTCCAGCAGTCTTGTGTCGTCTTCAGTCGTCAGGCCTGGTCAGCACTTCAAAGAAAGTTTGTGCTGCCACGTGGTACCAAGTCTATCTGCGCAAGATCTTGGGAGCGGAAGTGGACAGCAGTATCATCGAAGAGCCCGCTTCGGTGTCTGCCTAAGGAAGCTCATACCAACCAGCTCGGGCAAAAGGTCGAAGGTCGAGAGCCTGCCTCGCCGCGCTGTCTTGGTCTTCTAAACGAGCTAAGTGTCCATTTCTAATCCCCAATTCCAAGCCGACCTTCATTTTCCTATATTTGGTTTCCTTCTCAAAATTAAGAACCTAGTGCTATTTAAATTCCAACACTTGCGTGTAAATCATCAAATCATAACCTATAAAAACAGTTCAGATACAGTTATTATGTGTGCCCATCGAGGTCCTTAGTTACTTATTCACTAAACATTATTTGCAACAACCTATATATTATTTACAGCAGTAATATAAACTACGTTATATAAAATACGTATTCACAATGAGGTAATCAATCATCCCCACTTAATCTGAGTACAGATTTGGCCTGTGTTTCAACTATTCTGTTTGCGGGGCTATGTTATAAATAAGTTACAGTCCAAATCACATTCTTATTGCAATTAGAAGTTCACGCATTTCCGCGTTTTATTCCAGGTTGCCCGACTTATCTACTAATCGTGCGCATGGTCAAGATCAAGGTCAACATTCCTTTGTCTGCGCCCATGTGACGCGGCATGACGAGCTACTCCGGGCTGCCGGATACCGCGGAGCGAGGGGCGTGAGCGTTTAATATTTGTTTAAACTACTTATAAATTTGAGTGAATTAAGCATAGCACCCTTAGGCATTGCATTGTAAATCTAATATTTGCTTGCTTACTAGCTTGCTTGCTTGTTGATTGTGTTGGCTCTTTGCAATTGACATATTTTAACAGGATGACTGAACTCAACGCCAGCAGTGGTACAAAAATGAATGAAACTAAGGATAGTGCGCTAAAGACCGCCTTAGTAAAACGTAGCTCCATGAAAGGTCAAATTACGAAATTTAGAAACTATTTAGATAAATTCAGTAAAATTAATTGTCCTTCTGCTGTTGAGATTATCGAACTAAATTTAAAGCTGAATAAAATTGAATCGCTATCCGCAAAATTCGACGAGCTGCAGTCAGAAATTGAAGTCATAAATCAGTCAACTCTAGACACCGAAATTGAGATTCGAGAAAGCATTGACCAAGATATTATAATCAATATTGCAACCGCTAAAAACCTCATTGATCATCAGCATGACGTGCAACTGGAACAAAAACGTCTATCAATGGTGGGTGGCCAATGTTCGTTCGATCACAGTGAAACTAACGTAAAATTGCCGCGAATACAAATTTCTAAGTTTGATGGGTCCTATTTCCGTTGGCTAGAATTTAGGGACACATTCAAAAATCTCATCTATGATAATGACAAGATATCTGATATACAAAAGTATCATTATTTAAACTCCTATCTGGAAGGGGAGGCTGCAAGAGTAGTTTCCAACTTCGAGATAACTTCGGCCAATTTTGTAAAGGCTTGGTCCATGCTAAATGAACGTTATAACAATAAACGTCAGTTGAGAGATAACCACCTTGACTCATTATGTAACATTCAGACAATGTCGCGTGAGTCTGCAAAGGGACTCCGGTTTCTTATTGACCACATAAACAAAAACCTACGTGCGTTATCCACGCTAGGGATGCCCACTGACCAATGGGACGGACTGCTTGTTTTTATGCTTTCTAAGAAATTGGACCCTCGAACGCTGTTAAAATGGGAGGAAGCCAGAAATGCAATTCACGAGGATGCTGAGATAACGCTAGAAACATTTAATAAATTTCTATGCGAACGAGCAAATGTTATCGAATCAATGAGTCGTAACAATTATCATAACTCTAATTCTCGTGATCAACCCCCTTCGCGTTCTAAGTATGATCAGACCCCGCAAGGCAAGGTGAATAGAAATAGCTTCACCACAGCTCTTGTCAGCACCAGCCCTCATAACAATAAATCGTACCGCAAGTGTTTGATTTGCCAGGGTCATCATAGAATATTTGATTGTCCCACCTTTAGAGCTAAAAACATAAATGAAAAATACGCCGATGTTACAAAGCACGAACTGTGTTCAAATTGTTTGAATCCAGGTCACAAATTCCATGATTGTAGATACATGGGATCCTGTCGTGAGTGTAATGAGCGACATAATTCGTTGTTACACCAATCTGAAACTAATGCACATACAGCAACAGCTATCAATAATGAAACCGTAACTGAGGGCCATGCGCATCTAGCTGCTACGTCCGATAATGAAACCGAAACTGTAGTCACATCAGTATCCATACAAAACCAAAATCAAGTTTTGCTGTCCACAGCGCAAATAAAGATAACAAACCCAATCACAAAGCAAACTAAAGTTGTTCGTGCACTATTAGACTGTGGAAGCCAATCGTCGTTTATCAGTCAATCACTAAAAGAAGGGTTGTCTTTGAGTGGCAACCCTATTGATACCGTCAAAATAGTAGGTATCGGCAACAGCTCAACTAATCAAGTACAAGAGAGTTGCTCTGCCCTATTGAGTTCAATGAATGATTCGTACCGGGTAACCTTTTCATGCTATGTGCTGAAAGAGTTAACTGGTGAGCTGCCTAAAGCCCCTATAGACGTTTCAAAACTATGTTTACCAAAGAATATCAAGATGGCTGACCCCACTTTCGCTCAACCAGCACCTATTGACGTTTTAATAGGCGCCGATTTATTCTGGGATATTATTAGTGGCGAACAATTGTCACTGGGTCAAACAGGCCCCAAGTTGCACAATTCCCGCTTAGGATGGTTGCTTGCTGGTCCTATTCTCTATGGAGCCAATATGAAAACAACAAACAAAAATATCAACATCCACTGCAATCATGCGTTAATTGACAACTCCTCCGACGAATCCCTTGTACATGAATATTTACCTAAGTTTTGGGAGATGGAGGAGCTCCCCAAGAAAACAATCCTAAGCGAAAGTGATAAGAAATGTGAAATTCATTTTTTACAGAATACAGTGCGCACAAGCACTGGGCGATTTTGTGTAAAATTGCCCCTGGCAGAGTCAGCCGATTGTCTTGGTGACTCATCCAGGGTAGCAAGAAAGCGATTAATCAATTTAGAAAAAAGATTCAAAAGAAATCCCGATTTGAAGGAGCAATATGCAAATTTTATTCAGGAATATTCCAATTTAGGTCACCTTTCTATTTCTGACAATCCAGATCCAAAGCCGTCATACTATCTATGCCATCACGCAGTCTTTAAGCAAGACAGTGAATCCACAAAAACACGTGTTGTGTTCGACGGTTCCAACCCCACCTCTTCGGGCTACTCATTAAACGATATTTTGATGGTTGGGCCTTCTATACAAGATAATCTTTTCTCCATATTACTACGCGCGAGGCAGTATAAATATTTACTGTGCGGTGACATCGAAAAGATGTACCGCCAGATTGAAGTTCACCCCGACGATAGGAACTTACAGTTAATTCTATGGAGAGATGATGAGTCATGCCCAATCACCACGTTACGACTAAATACTCTCACTTACGGAACCGCAAGTGCGAGTTATTTAAGTACACGATGTTTATGGCAAGTGGGAGAGGAGTGCCTCGATGAGGAAATCAAAAGAATTATACAGAGGGATTTTTATGTCGATGACCTTATCACGGGGGCCAACACCGAGGCCCAGTTAAAAAACATCAAGCAAACGGTTTCCGCTGAATTACATTCCGCATGCTTCAAACTACGTAAATTCAAGAGCAACTTGCCGTCTGTATTGGAATATTCTGAGTCAGATAATAATCAAGACAATCTAACAATCAGTGAGTCATCAAGCACCCTCGGCTTGGGGTGGAATCCACTCAGCGATAGTCTACATTTTCAAAATAAGGAGATACCTGAAAACACAAAATTCACAAAGCGCTTTATTATGTCAAACTCATTCAAGATATTCGATCCATTAGGTTTGATAAGTCCGGTTATAATTCAGGCTAAAATGTTGTTGCAAAGATTATGGTCTGAAAATATTGATTGGGACACTCCTGTGCCTCGAGAGCATAAAGAAACATGGTTACAATTTTCTAATAGTCTTCCATGTTTATCTGATTATCAGATACCAAGGCATGTTATGTGTGATTCACCAAAATACATAGAACTTCATTCATTTAGCGACGCATCTCAACGCGCATACGGTGCGTGTGTTTACATTCGCTCCGTGAGTGATAATGATAGCATCACTGTTCGTTTGCTATGCGCAAAATCGAAGGTCGCTTCACTAAAACCGGTTACAATTCCGAGACTAGAACTGTGTGCTGCGCTGTTATCTGCTCGGTTATGTAATACAATAGTAGATGCAATTAAGTGTACACCTATGCGTGTATATTATTGGTGCGATTCAAGTGTCGTTCTGGGGTGGATTAAGACGGACCCCAGTAAATTAAAGGCGTTTGTAGCCAACCGGATATGTGAAATTAATGAATTAACAGAATCATCGTCATGGCGATACATTCCAACGGATTTGAATCCAGCTGATCTAGTTTCTCGTGGCGTCGACGCCAGTCAGCTGGTAGACCTGGACCTTTGGTGGTCAGGACCCAACTTTTAAAACAAAGCAGTTCTCACTGGCCAATTCTGCCTTCGAACTGTAAGGGAAACACTTCATTGTTACCTGAAACAAAAGGCACAGAGTTAAAAAACAGTTCACTCACAACTAAAGAATTGTTAAGGAAAAATCAACCATTACTCACCTCCAAATACGATCCTATCTCAGGATTGTCTGAAACTTCGAGTTCCTTCATTGTAAATCCCGAAAGAAATGAATACACTAACATTATTGAGTTTGAACGATTCTCAAAACTAAACACGTTAGTGCGAATTATGGCATACGTTAAAAGATTTATATACAATTTAAAAAACACAAAAACCAGGCAGGTAGGTACATTTACCGCAGATGAATTAAACGATTCATTCACTTACCTATGTTCTAAATCTCAGCAGCAGTCGTTTCCCGTTGAGTATAATCAACTATCGAGAGATTTGTCGATAAAATTCAAGTCCAAACTATTATCTCTCTCCCCCTTTTTTGAAAATAACTTGATAAGAGTGGGAGGTCGCATAGGTGCATCAGAGTATTCCTTTGATAAAAAGCATCCTATTTTATTGGATTCGAATAACCATTTAACAAAGCTATTGTTTGAACGCGAACATATAAATAGTCTACACGCAGGTCCACAATTATTGTTAGCCACTATCAGGGAATTTGTGTGGCCTATAAGTGGACGGCGTCTGGCTAGACGCACTGTGCATAACTGTGTGCGCTGCATTCGAGTTGCAGGCAAAACTTTGTGTCCAAAAATGGGTAACATACCGGCCCAAAGACTCACCCCAGATTTTCCTTTCACATATGTAGGATTGGATTTTGCTGGGCCATTTTTTATTTTGAATAGGAAAGGTCGTGGTGCCAAATTAATTAAATGCTACCTGTGCTTATTTGTCTGCCTAAAATATAAATGTATACATTTAGAAGGAGTCAGCGATTTGTCAAAGGATGCCTTTTTAATGACTTTGAGAAGGTTTGTGGCTCGTAGAGGAAAGCCCGTTGAAATTCAATCTGATAACGGACGTAACCTTGTAGCTGCAGCAAAGGAGTTAGCACAATTTCTGAAGACAAATACTGAAAGCATTACAGAGTTTGCTGCTCAAGAGGGTGTTCGCTTCAAATTCATTCCTGCTTACGCTCCTCACTTCGGTGGAGTTTGGGAGGCCGGAGTAAAATCCGCCAAATTCCATATAAAAAGAGTAATGGGCAACTCTCATTTAACTTTCGAAGAAATCACTACATTGTTCGCGCAAGTGGAGGCAGTCTTAAACAGCCGTCCCTTGTGTCCTCTATCCTCATCCCCTACAGACTTCCTTTTTCTATCCCCAGGACACTTTCTCGTGGGTCGTCCACTGACAGCGCTGCCCACGCCAGCATTGGAAGAGAAAAAGGAAGCATCACTGGCTCGATATGCCCGAATTGAGAAAATACATCAACAGTTCTGGAATCGCTGGCAAAAAGAATACATATCAGAACTACAACAGAGGCAAAAGTGGAAAACTTCACCAGCGTCCAGAAATCTGACCATTGGAGATCTAGTACTGCTCCAAGAAGACCATATCCCACCGCTTTGCTGGCGCCTTGGGCGTATTCATCGCCTGTTCCCGGGTCCAGATGACATCACAAGAGTAGCCGACGTGATGACAATCAGGGGCTGCGTGCGTCGTGCCGTGGTTCGGCTCTGTCCTCTGCACCCCTCAACAGAGTAGTGATAAACTTTTTTAGTGTAGTAGTGTAATTTTTTTTTATATATTTTTTTATTTTGTTTACGTGAATACTTAAATATTTCCTTAGGAATTTATATTTTTTGGGCGGGGGAAGATTATGTCGCCGCCTATGGCTTTAGTATAGCAATAATCATTGGTAATATAGATTGCTATTGTTTTTTCCACAGGCGCTTAGTTTGTGCCGTTGCAACTCTGTATAGAGAATTTCATTACCTCATCGGCTTCTTAGCCATACGCACAATATTTTGTAAAGGATAAAAAATAAAAGATTAACAAGTGTATTTGGTTTATAATTAATCAAACATAATTATGTTCACTGGACACTCTTTTAAAACTAAAGAAACCGCCACAACATTTGCGTTGTAACTATCTAAAATAAAGCCTTTACAATTTTAAAATAAAATATCTTTATGTATTTATCTCTTAAAAAATACAGTCATTTCCTTTCATTGGCACAAAAATAATTTATAATTGAAACAGAATGCAAATAATGAACTGAACTCTAATGCCCTGCAAGATCCAAATAAATGGAAATAGTATGTACCTAGCACATTTTAAGGTAAGAGTCCGGACTCGGCAGCATTGCTAAGGCACCTTAGACCCCGTTCTTAAGTAGCTTAATGTTTTCTCGGCAGCAAAGCAGCAGCAGCTCTCTCATTAACCGAAATAGCTTTTTCTAATCTTATATCCTTCAACCAGTATCCCTAGTTTCTAAATAAGTTTTCAGAAAAATTTCACTGTCACAATTTTTCAGTACTTTTCTGGCGAGTTCTCGTGCTTGAGAATGGACCATTGGTTATCGCTTTTCATAGCTGATGAAGAGGCAACTGATGCCATTTTAATATAGCAGTGCATGTACAAGCCTCCACGAGAGCAATAGCAAAATCAATCAAAGGGGTCGATGTGGACTCACGCAGCGCTATGACAAAGGTGACGCAAGGCCTTTGCGGGCGGGACGTCACCTCCTCCGTGACTTCCTCTTTCCCCCATGGCCATCCTAACCTGACGCCAACTTTACATTATTGTACAGGGACTAGAGTGTTGCCGAGTCCGGACCCATACCTTCATATCAGAAAAATGGCGACAACTATAACAGGCTTAACAAATACATTCATATTTACAAAGACAAATGCACCATATAAAGCAGATATGTACCAGATAAATACTAGAACAAGACAAGAAGATACAACGCACAATGGTGCTATATAATAAGAACTTCTTAGCAGAACCTAAGTGTTTGATGTAGGTAGGTAGGAACAAATTATTCAATTATTAATTCATTATATGAATTTGATATTTCTATTCTTTACCCGAATTGTAGAACGATCGTGAAAAATACTTAGGGTAGTATTTAAACGTATGAATGTAAATCGAGTTTTTGCTTGGTTTTGCCTGACTGAATAGCGAAAAAAATAACGCGACAAGAAATTCTTCTGACAAAATTACTGAATTGCGCGACTAGAAATTTAAAAAATGCAACTTGAAAACCTTATTTCGAGTAATATAAGGTACAAAACGAGCGTTGGATTTTTTTATTTACATGTTCAACCTAAAACCAGGATAAAGGGGATTTCGCTTCGCTCACCTCTTTGTCCTTCACCTACCCTGACCCACCACTTCGCCCAGACAATATTTATATAACCAGTAAGCGATGGATTAGTAATTTAGTTGTGCACATCCGTAATTTTGTCGCGCAATTCAATATTTTTTTCGCTCAGTTAGTTTTTTTTTCGGTCGTTTTATTATAACCCACTTATTAACTATAGAGATGTTTTCAAAAGTATTTGAAGATTTTCATGTTAGATTTAAGCGGTTTTCGTACTATATAAAATATGTTTGGTATTTTGTAATAACTGTATATTCCACAACATCTTTTGTCATTTCTTTATCTATCTAATATTTGAATATGTTTTGTATTATAGTACTCACTGCCCTCAAGTTCTGATATCATGAATTGTTTTGGGTTATTGAAAATGCCTTTGCAGATATGTTCGAAAAGGAAGACCAAAATGGATGATTCCTATTCCTCTAAAGCAGTTACGGAATTGCTTAATCCCTTGCTTGCTAAGTCAAATAAAAGACTTTCATAATACAATTATATTCAAATGAAACTTATTTATATTTATCTCACAAAAGAAGAGCGTTCCGATTCCAATTCCAAGCAGTCTTTGTCTAAGGTGAGCTTTATCCCTCGCTGCACTCAGGACACAACAAAACGATCATTAACATAAACATGTACATATACAATACATACAGGCACATACAATTCCTGCTCACTAGCATTACCATAGCACATTGGCACTGCAGTCAGTGAATTCGAAGAAGATTAATATATCAGTAGCGTAACATATAAACAAATAGGATTTAATTAAATGCACGACACGACAATACCTAAGTACGTAAAAAAACGATATATCACACTTCGATGGTATTCGCCGTAGTAGTAAAATATAGAAAAGTTATTTATGAATAATTCTCTTCAATTTGGTAAGTAGCTCATTCATCTTTAAGGCTTTCATTCAATTTATGTTTGACTGGTTATGCGTTTATAATATTATGTTTTCCATTTTATTTATAAAACGAATTTTAGCAATTTTAACAATATAATTTACGAACTTGCGCTGTGTTTTTTTTGCTTTCTATACAAGGTGGCTTTAAATTAGCTGTCATTTTTTGGGGAATGATAGTACCCGATTATGAACAACTTTTCCACAGAAACATATGGTCGCATTTTTTTTATTGAACCTCAGTACATGGACTCGATCAGCTGATTACAAAGGAGACCTAAAACATGATCCGTTTGTGACCACACGTTTCTAGCGGAAAGTTGTACATAATAATGGGTATTATAATTTCTCGAAATTTGGTCCGTTAATTAAATGTCACCCTGTATAAGTAAACGAGTATTCATATTTACATCTAATTTATTCAAACATATATTTCATGATGGATAATTTGTAATTAACTATTAATCCGATTTTGTCAGAATATCTAATCTGATTTAGACCAAAATCGTCCACATAACAAGTGAATACAACACTGACGGGTAGGTAACAGAGCTATGATAGCTTCGACACTTCGACGATCCGAATGGCCGAGTCGGCAGTGACCCTGCCTACGATGTCAAGGGTCCCGGGTTCGAGTCCCGGTGGGGGCAAATATTTGTTTGATGAGAACGGATGTTTGTACCCTAGTCATGGTTGTTTATCTATCTAAGTATAATATTTATCTATATAAGCATGTGTATCGCTGTCTAGTACCCAAGATACAGGCAATCCTAGTTTGGGGCTAGATCAATGTGTGTAAATAGTGTCCAAGGTATTATTATTATGACATTAAATTTCACAGACTACCTTGTGTGTCCCCACCGAGGGGCACGGTCCTTTACCCGGATACGTGTAAGATTGAGCCATACTCCACCACGCTGGCTCAGTGCGGAGGGGTGTCGGGCTAGTGGCCAACCCGACTGCCGGATGTTTTAAAGCTGCCCTATTAGGGCCTCTGACCAGCTCTGCGACTACTACCACGGAATAGCGATAGTAGCCGGGACCTATAGCCTAACCTTAATTACCACAAATCAGTTCTATCAGTGCGAATCGAATCCGACCGTGTAGTCCGGAACCGAACCTTCTATCGACCGTTATCTTCATAGGCTTCGTTCCTTCTACGGCTCTCAGTTAGCGACCGACAGTACCGTTTTCACACGAATTTGACACGAGGGAACGCACAAGGCAGCGACAAAAAACAATCTGTGAGAGTTTTTTCGCCCTGCTTCTCCCACAGTCTAATGCAGAGAAGAGGCAAAGAAATAACATACTCCCAGAGAGACCCTCCAAACGTCCAATCTTTTATCCCACTGGATGTCACAGAGAGACTATCCAAACGACCATTTTTTAGTTATGAATTCGCGGCCCATTTTTTTGTGAGCAACACTTAGTTGCGCCGAAAATTATTATTGCGAGCCTCAGAGTTATTTATAAGCATATTTGCCGATATCTACAAAATAAAGAAATTTTGTTTTTTAAACAGTCTGCCGATCCCTGGTTGAACAATGAGGACATTACCTACCTAACACAGAAGATATTATAGCATTGTTTACCTTTCCTCTTACTGCGACAGAAAAAAACAACCCTAGCTACTTTTGTACATTACATGGACAGTCCTGCCAACATATCGAATGTACACGATACGGACAGTCCTGTCAATATGACAGCACTAACCAGTGCCACCAAATATATATATATATGGCGCAGCTGTACTGGCAACATTGTTGCAGGGACTCAGTGCCACCAACCTAACGGCACGGCCAGCCTGGCAACACTACTGGCAGGGCTGCCAGCATGGCGGAGCGGACATCACGCGTGCCTGTCGCCGCAACACTGCGTGCAGTCGAGGCAGCGGTGGCCGGAGCGGGACCGCTATCTCTTCCCGCGGACCCCTAATTGCTCCTGAAAGTTATAGCAGGAAGTTTAAGACAACCGTAATAGACATATTCAAATAAAAAGAAACAACTTTATTATCTGTAAATATTAACATATGTTAGGCAACGTAATTTTTGCATGTTCTCTACATTTTACCCCAGTGGGAGAAGGGCAGAAACAGGGAAGAAAGAAAGATTGATTTTTAGATCTCTTTTAAATATAAATTTTGTTTATCTGCAATAAATATTACATATTAATTATTAACTTAATATTCGGATAAAAATAATTACAAAATTATTAAGCGAGTTCAGTGTTGAGTTAGATTAACACCACACACTCTTATGATTTATGTAATCTTGAATATTACAATATCGCTTTTTAGATAAAGTTTTTACATGGTTTTTAAATTGCTAGAATGGCAATTTCAAAATCTCCTGTTTTAGAGAATGCTAACTTCCGCGAGTCCAAACCGAGGTGCAACTAGTCTACCATCCATAATTTCTTTAATCAAAACTCATTTTCCGCACGCCATTTGTCTCGAGCAGGAGGGGATATTTTAATTAGATCTTTAGCATTCAGAGTTACACTAATAAACGACTTACCTGCAGAACCCGCATGGCGGTCAGCAGCTCCTGCTTGTCGGCGAGTAGAGAGGCCGCGTCTTGTTGCGCTGCGTGTACGCATTGATGCAGAACTGACGCCTCCTCCGCTTTACTGGAAGATGTGAAAAAAAACCTCTGTTCAATTACGTGACAGGCTTCACAATACTTAATTGCAATTTTGAAATGTCAAATTAAAAACTAGCGATTTAGTTTCATCAGATCCTCAAAAAAAAGGTCGCCTTCGCAATAAAAATATGCTCTGAGTCGGCGAACGTCTTTTAAAATGTCAATTTGATTGCGATCCGGATCGATGTCAAAGGTACAGCAGCTATTTTGATTGACGTATTAGCCGTGTCGAGCTCCTAATGCTCCATTTTACATATTCTTTAGCCTATCTTTCGATCTTCCGCCATCTCCTACATAAAACATAAACATAAACAGGCAAACGCATTGCTTCTGGCCCCACACTAGGATACCCTGTGTCGTGGGAACCAGAAACAGCGACGTTACACACGTTGGTCGGCCACTCGTTGTGACAGAACAGTACGAAAATGGTATTCTGTTATTTATTTCCAAAACCACTGATTATTTCAAGAATTTCAAAGACTACGATTTATGATATTTTGAATACCTATTTTTTGACGCAAAAACCATATCTATACTCCTTTGAGGTCTTCCGAATCTTTTAGATCCCAGGCAGTAACTCGTTTTAGGTGAAAAACATTTTTTTTTTCATATTGTTTCCATATACATTATTATGATATTTTCAAATACTTCGATTAAAGGAAGCGGATGTCATCATAACATATTTTTTTCTGGATTTGGAAAGTGTCTCCTTTATGAGAAATAACAAAATCAAAAGTTTTTCGGTTTAAAAATTGCGCTTTCAAAGAAAAAATAAACACCGTGATATCTCACTACACCCCCCCTCCCCCCTTAGTGATATTTGGTGTTTTTTTCCGAACCCCCTCCCCCCTTTCGAGACTCACGTGATTAATGGACGACCCCATACTACCATTAAAGTAATCTTGAACATTGTAATTTTTTCGACAAAGTTGCTTTAACATTGCTTTTTAAATTGCTCAAATGGCAATTTCAAAATCTCCAGAGGTATCATAATGTAGCAGAACCTTGAAAGAATTGCTAAACTTCACGAGACTAAACCGTTGATTATTTCTTAGGTTAACATTACAGCTATCGCTAAGTTTGGAAAATGTTGTAAGGTTCTTGCATACATAAAGCCCAACCAGGAACATAAAAAACCTTGTCTGAGGGCGCTAAATAACTTTATATATAGCAATACCCAGTATAGTATACCCATGCAAATTGGCCGCATCGCTAATTGTTATTTTTTTTAAATCGAACTATTAAATAACAATCATAGAGTGTTTATGATATGTAGAGATAAAGCAGTGTATGTAACTGTACATAATTAGACGTTAAAATACTCGTGTATTGTTATTATGACACAGTCGTATATTAAAGCCTCTCATTATGGAAGTTATTTTAACTACTATTATTTTTTATTATTATGAAATAATCTTCCACTAAAGTAAGTACCTGTAGTCGGGTCAAAATATAGAAAATTAAACCATTGTGATTATGTATTCATTTTTTTCATTAGTCACCAAATTTGGAATCTAAATATTCAACAGATTGACATGACTTTTCATGATCTTCATGATCAGATTGTACTGGTTAAGTTGTACACATACAAATATAGAAATAACATATATACCCTTCCATTTAAACCAGATTGAAACATAACAAATTATAGTATCGTACCTACATGTCAGTTCAATAAATGTCAACAATAATAATAATAATTTAATAATAAAAATGTCATTACAGTCATTTGGAATTTAAATAATCAGTTCATTATTCTTTAATTACATCACACAACCCTGTCACAAAATCCCCTCACAGAACCTTCCACATTCTCGCACAATATGCCTCCATGCATCACCATACAGATCAGTCGGTGGTGCTGCAGCCAACAGAGCGTTGAGACTGTCCCGCGCCCTCACCAGCGGAGACCGCTGGTGCTTGCGCGCGCGGAGGTATTTGTCGGGCACGAATAGCGCGCATACCGTACCGACAAGCGCGACACAGTCACTGTCGCCTCGCAACAATCGATACACAGTCAAAAGGTGCTCGGTATTACGTCTGACCTCTAGTGAGTTGTATCCGAGCATACCCAATATATAAGCGGATGGATAAAGGTAAGGATAGTATCCAAATTTCCTCTTATATAGGTATCGTAGGAGAAAGCTTTGTGTATCTTCTCGAGCAAAAGTATGTAAGAGCTTTCGTGCGGATTCCAAACAACCGAGCTAGATTCAAGTTTGGTTCTCACTAGGGCCGTGTATAGAAGCTGGACCACATCCAGGTTCCGAAAATCCTTACTATTCCGTATTACAAACCCCAATCTTTTAAAGCATTCCTTGGCCAAAGTGCTCATATGCTCATGGAATGTAAGTTTAGGGTCGAAAGTAACGCTCGGCGTCCTTAAACGAATACTCCAAAAACGAGCCGAAGGCGAGTCATAATAATATCACTCGAAACTTTAAATGCCTGATTATTTACAGTTACATACACTAGTTTATCCACACATATCATAAGTTCTCTTTGATGTGTTCAGGAACCGCGTGTTCGAACGGCATTGTGGCATTGATCATTGCTCTGCAGTTGTTTAGCTTGTTCAGCAGTACCAACTTCACAGACAAACTAGGGGCGGTACGCAGGTGGGCGTCGGCGTTCGAAATTTAATGTCATAATTTGACAAATTTTGGTACATTATGGTCATAATGTATCAATATTCGGATAAGAAATGAGTTTTTACCAAGAAGGTTTAAGAAGAAGAATCATTATGCTGGTCGTAACGTGTGGTTTTTGGACGCAGTAAAGAGGGTTTATAATACGTGTGTAGATATTTATTTATTTATATCGTTTACAAAACAGATAACAATCACAAAATTACATTATTAAAGCATGTACAGAATATGGTTCCCGACTGCTCTCCAAAGTATGTAAACACTTAAAGCGACTTATGGGAGGCGGAACACAATTAATCAACATTAAAATGCTAGATATTTTACAATAAAAATTTCAGTATCGTGCATCAAATTGGCAATGATTCATAAATTAATTCATTACATCATTCAATTAGGTATCACATAAGATACATTAATTATAATTCCAATAAAAATAAAGATAAAATTAAAATTAAATAATTAAATTTAGAGTGACAACGAGCAAAGGATTGGTAATAATTTTTGGACTGATTTATTAAATTTGTAACGATTATTATCATATATATCAATCTCATCACATACTTCAATAGTTAATTTATTATATAAACGACACATTTTTCTTGATATCAATTCTTGATATTGGTTCATTAAAAGAGACATTAATTCGATGGACAGGCACATGAAATGGTCTAAAGTTACGGGTTCTTGTGTAGTAGCTAAATTTTAAGAGTTCAAGTAAGGGTGGGCAATCTATTCTATTGTCAATCAAATTATGCAAGTATTTTTAGTCCAATAACTTACGTCGTTGTTCGAGAGAGGTATATATTAAATTTGTTCATTACGTGAAGGTAACTAGTATGTTCTCGTCCCAGATTACATCGGTATGATAAAACATTAAGCAATTTATGTTGAACCTGTTCTATGCTATGTATATGGACGGCATACAATGGCGACCAGACCTGACAACCATACTCGAGTATACTCCTGACTAGGCTATTATATAGAAGTATGAGACTACTGGGTCTTTTGAAGTCTTTGGTATTTCTTATTACAAAACCCAGCATTTGTCGAGTCGTTTAGGGTGCCTTACGGCCATCATTTTATGTCATATGCATGTTTTCCCTAGGTCCTTTATTTATAGAGATATCGATATGACAAACATCGTTGTGACGCATAATCTCGAAATCGGTGAGGTGCACGAGGAAAATGTATATGACCAAAAACGATGGCAAAGAGCAGCACTACACGATTCCGAAATAAAAAGAAACAGTAAAAAAAATATTTTCACGATTCTTTTTTAAGTCGCTGAAAGCGTATTGTAGATAAGGGGGCAAAACACTTAGAAATTTTTTGACTCGAATTTTTTTTATTTTTTTTTGATATTTTCTCTGGCGCATCGTTTAGGGTGCCTTACGGCCATCATTTTATGTCATATGTATGTTTTCCCTAGGTCCTTTATTTATAGAGATATCGATATGACAAACATCGTTGTGACGCATATCTCTAAATCGGTGAGGTGCACGAGGAAAATGTTTATGACCAAAAATGATGGCAAAGAGCAGCACTACACGATTCCGAAATAAAAAGAAACAGTAAAAAAAATATTTTGACGAATTTTTTTTAAGTCGCTGGATGACGAGTCAATTTTTTTTTGTCTTTTTAAAAAAAAAAAATTTTTTTTTGGGCGCTTTTTTTTTGCCCCCTTATCTACACATTGACCATTCTATCGCGCCAGTCTCCAAAGTTCTTTGCCAACTGCATGTAGAGAGATGTTGACTTGATAATATCGTCGGACAATGCCCACTGGATGGCCCTATCTTTCCTCTTGTATTTTCTATCGCTACGGTCCACTGTCCGTCATCCCCTCTAACCAAGTGTAAACAACCAACCACCTCTACCTTAGCATTTTGGTATAATTTAATTGAAATCTTGTCTTTTCAGCACCAGCAAAGCCGCCATACATACTTGAATCAAATATGGAAATAAAAAATTGGTTGTTTGTAAAGTAGGTTTACGATCGAGATGTTTACGTGATAAGCCTCCGCTCGTGAGGATTCCGCGTGACAAGTTTCACGGAATGACTGGCAGCGCTCGAGATGAGACGGGAGATCGGTCCGTCTCTCTCTCGTTATACCTGCGATCGCGCTCGTGAGGTTTTGGTGTGACACATGTTTCTGAACATGTCACCCGACTAAAACGATTTTAAAGACGTTATCACGTCAAAACCCATAAATGTGATTAGATGAACATGAATTGTGGTGTGAACATTAATCCCTCATATAGAAACATGGAGATAGAAAATCGTACAAGGAATTTGCGATATTAATGAAATTGATAATAAACAAATTAAAAATGTTGATATCAAAATGTGGTGTTATTGCTGCTTCGCTTTATTTCCTTTCATTCCAGGGGTCCCTAATGAATAAATCCAGCTTTTCACTATGGGATATAATCTAATATAAATTACATCTCAAGATGTAAAATAAATATTGCTGAACGGGCACTAGAAAGACTGGCAAGCAATATTTATTTCACAACTTGAGATGTTAAGCTTGGTTTACCCGAGGCCATAGCTGGCTGGCTTGGTGTTGGCCTTGTAAAAACCTTGTATTGGCCTTATAAAATCAAGCCAATCCAGTGCTGTCTGCGACTGCTGGGGTGAGTAGAGCACCCGTCTAGCTAGATTTACATGAGGCCAATACTGGCTACCAGACTCACTGGCACCAGCGCCACTGTCTTCGTGTATCTGCCTGCATCTTAATACATAATTCATTACATGCCATAGTGAAAAACCGGCTTATCTCCTTCACAAACTGGCCTAACTCCTGCACCAACTCCAGCTTGAGCGACTGCCTTGGATGGTTGAGTAGATTTCAGGCAGATGAAACTTCTCCCAAGATTGCTGTGCCTTGCGGCTAGTATGGTTTATATAGTGGATGGTTTAGCAGATGTACAAATTTCCCCCATAGTATAAGTCGCGCAAAAAATTAAGAGCGCTGGGCGACGTTAGTAGGAATTACTGTGCATATGTACAGCTATTGAAAAGTGACTACTGCGCATTTAAGGCCACCGCTCATAACGTATCGCGCGACGTATACACTGTCTCCCAGTAGCCTACCATAAAGGCCAATGCTGGAAATGTTCAGCGGGATGGCGCCTTTTTTGAAAATGCCTGCACACCATTCAAACCTAGTTCAATGGATAGAGTATTTCAACACGAACATTAGTTATTATAACAGCACACTTCTAAACCGTATCCATTCCGAGATAAATGCACCTATTTATCTTTATGATTTTTTAGATTTCGGCGAAAACAACTCATTTTTTGCGATTTTATCTATTTTGTACTAATGAGTTGTCATGATTTTTATAAAATAGTGAATGAAAATATTATATAAAATAGTATAAAATATATAAAAAACAAATAAATATATATTATATAATGTTTTATCATTATATAATCATCTTATTTAACTTTTGATGGTGGCAGCACTTTGTTGAAACCCGGTACTATTGTTATTCTTATAGAGAGGGATTCCTCTCTATAAGAATTTCTGTTTATATACAGGGTGTAAGGGACGGTGTACCGAAAACTGAAAGGGCGTGTTCAGTCAACGAAACAGAACAACTTTCCTAAAGAAAAATGTTGACCTCTTCATACAAATTGCTCACTCTGGTCGAACGTTTTGTGTGGAGAGTTAAAAATATATTTTCATTTCCCAAAAATGTTGCTTTGGGAAAGTTGTTCAGTTTCGTTGACTAAGCATGCCCTTTCAGTTTTCGGTACACCGTCCTTTACACCCTGTATATTCTTAATACACCCTTAATATAATATTCTCTACATATATTCTTAATTAGGCAACATAATCACATTTGACTATCAACTCAAACTCTTGAGTATAAAGAGCATTCTGGAATGTTCGGAAACATTCCAGATCTCTGTGGAACGTTCCAGAATACTCGAAAGTTGGAATATTCTGGAATATTTTTTGTATGGATGGATAGGGCCACCTCCTGGTAGAGGTATAAAAATCAAGATCCCTCGTGGGTTCGAACGTTCCGGAACATTCTGGCATGTTGTGGGATGTTCAGGAACATTCCGGGCCATTGTGGAAAGTTTCAGAACACACGCCAATGATGTGGAATGTTCTAGAACATTATGGACCATCGAAGCTTTTTTTGTGTGGGTGGGGGCTATCTAGTGTTAGAGGCATATAAATCAAGAATAGTTAGCCCCACCCATACTAAAAAAAAGACTTCGAATATTCCACAATTTTCCAGAATATTCCTTAACATTGGAGAGAGCTCTGGAACGTTCCACAGTTAAAAATGATAAAATAAAGTAAAATCTACTTTTTTGCAAACTGGGTATATAAATAAACTAAAATAATTTAAAAAACGGCTAGATTTCAACCTTTTATTTAACATAATTTTACATAATTATTACACATACATTTTTATGCCTCATCTTCGCTTACCAGATCATGGATTTCATTCTCGACATCGTGTCTTACAGTTATTGAGTCAAGAAATAGGGCTGGAGGACTTAGATTTTCTTGATGTCTTCCCCAGCCCAAATACCATAAGATTGACATTATGTGGGCACAAGAGCCTAAAGTGCGAGTGCCAATAACACAACTGCAGTAATGCCCTTTTATTGCATTCCTGCCTTCTTCGCTTGAATCTAATAATATATATACATAATATGTCCTAGATTGCCGATGACGAGACTGGATTCGTCCTCTTAGCAACCATGGGTTAGTGACGGAAATGTTAAATTGGTTCAAGTTCTCCAAATTAAGCTCTTGACACACTTCAATAACATAAGAGCCAGTTTCTTTGATATGCTCCCCGTAATAACTTCTAGCTTGTTTTAGGGGATATGTTCCCAGTGCAAAGATAATTAAATCGTCTTCGCTAAGCACTGGGAAGTTATCGAGTGCTGCATTTTCGCTTGTAATGGAAGAAAACATTACTCTTCGAGCATTTAAATTGTGAGCTAAGACATAATTACCTAAATGATTAACACTAATCTCAGTTCGCTCTGAAAGGCTTTGAAGAATTTCGGCCACTAGCCTGTGATCCGTCAAAGGTTTTCCGAATGCGTTTAGTAAGGCCCCAGCGATCCTAATTTCTTCAAATAGATGTCCAAGTCCTCTATTATTAACAACGTGCCGAAGCAACTTAAACTGATTTTTGAGCCTTCCGTTTATTGTCTCGACCACCCAACGACACATCGTCACTTTTCTTGAATCGTTGGCTTGTTGGGTTGTGAGTTGACGTTGATGGCGACCACGGCTTGTTGTCGGCAATTTAGGATTATACCCAAAATATCTCAATTCATTTATCGAGTCACGAAATCCACGATCCAAAATAAAAACGTCGTCTCTTTTGAAGAACCAATGAAAATTATCATCATCATAATTCAACATATTATTTAAAATAACAGCATCTGATGTTGTAGCATCGTATGGTCCAAAAATGTCAATTATATGACCATCAGGGCATACAATTAAAAATGGCTTGTAAAGATTTCGCCACTTATGCAAACTATATGATTTGCGCTGAAAATAATAATTACTGCTTTTTTGTAGATAAATATAAGTACCATCCAGTATAACTATGGCTCTTCTATCTTCAAGAGCGTCATTAGGGTTTCCAAAAAGAGAATTAGGTATTGCTAGTATTCTGCTTATTGCTTCTTCTCTGGTTATGTGGTCAAATCCCAAATATCTTGGCACAAACTCAGCTGTTAAACATTCACGCGCTTTCTTCATTTTATTTTCAAAAACAAATCTTGAAAGTTTAAGTAGTTTAGCAAGCCTAGTATTGGGTTCTCCAGTGCGCAGTTTCATTATAAGACAGGCTAGCGTGGTGTTTGGCTTGCGTTCTAATCTTAAAGATGGCGTTTCATCCAATATTTGCAAAAACTGAGGTTTTGTGAAACCTATATAATAAACGAATTGAGCGTCATCTATGGTATGTAAAGCTTCAAAATTCAAGGCTGTTGAAGAAGTTCGTAGTAAATTCGCTATATCTGTGGCTTGTGTGGGTGAGAAAGTGTGATGAACATGGCGTGTGCTGCTTTCAATATCTTGCCAAACGGGGTCAAGGCGATGCTCATTACAAACTCGGGCACCATAGGGAATGTAAAAACATTTTTCTCTTAAGATAGTGGCTCTCAAAGCTCGGTTAATTCTTTGAAGATTCCTATTCTGACACGATTCAAATATACACGTCCTGGTATTAAAAGGTGCTCGGGAATAACCTTGCATAGGAAATCGAACTGTAGTAGGTGCATGTTCCGGGATAGGTAGTGGCTCGATATCAGGCATCGGCTCATCTTCAATATGAGGCACTGCTTCTACTTGAGGAGCTGGCTGTACTTGAGGCGCTGGCTGTACTTGAGGCGCTGGCTGTACTTGAGGCGCTGGCTGTACTTGAGGCGCTGGCTGTACTTGAGGCGCTGGCTGTACTTGAGGAGCTGGCTGTACTTGAGGCGCTGGCTGTACTTGAGGCGCTGGCTGTACTTGAGGCGCTGGCTGTACTTGAGGAGCTGGCTGTACTTGAGGAGCTGGCTGTACTTGAGGAGCTGGCTGTACTTGAGGAGCTGGGTGTACTTGAGGCGCTGGCTCTAATTGAGGTGCTGGTTCTTCTTGAGGAGTTGGTTCAACTTGAAGTTCTGGCTCTCTAGCTTGAGATATAAAGCGTTGAGCACGTCGCAAGCAATTATGGCAAATTCTGTCTTGTTGACCAAACTGAAAAGGAATAAAAAAACAATTACACTGTGAACAAACATATCGTAGTAGGGCATTAAAAAGGCATTTTATATAATCTGTTTTCTTAATATATAAGTGGTTAACACGCCGATATTACGTGATGTTTCCGATTTTTATACGAGATAAAATAGGTAGATAAACAATCACAAAACAAACACACTGTTACTGACACTATGTAACTATCATTCTTTTTGTATGAAAACATGGCGGGGCTACCTTTGGGGGGTCTCTGACATGGCTTAAAGATTGCTATCACTAGTTAACAACCAAGACCAATCGTTAACCGTGCTGTCCGCTCGTAAACGCTTAGGGCATGTCATCATCATATCAGCCGAAAGACGTCCACTGCTGGACATAGGCCTCCCCTAAAGATCTCCATGACGACCGGTCCTGCGCTGCTTGCATCCAGCGTTTTATTTTATTTTTGTTTGGGGAGCTTACAGCCTAACTACATGATTATAAAAGTATAATTTAACAATGGCCAATTACAAAGCTACCACAGATGTACAGAAATAGTTTACGAGTCTCTGAAAAAGTGAAGTTATATAAAACAAATAATTAACTAAAAGAGTAGGTTCTCTACTAATAAGTGTTTTAACAGTTCGAGTGCTGCTACAGAATAAATCAAAGCGAGGGTCTTTATTCAGTTGATTTAATACAGTCAAAGTTCCTGGTATAAAGCTGCTGTTTCTGTAGTTAGTGTGTCCGAGACTCACTTGAAGCAATTTCCGATGTCGAAGGTTCCTTGTGGGAACTTCAAGACATACATTATTTAGTATTTCAGGAGTATCAGCCGTAATTCCATCGTGCCCCGGGTGCCTTGTTGTTTCTAAGCTGTCTGAGAGCCCTACTAATCTCGTACAAGCTGACATGCAGGATATCATCGGTATGGTGTCGGGTTAGTCTAGCCCTTGGATCGTTGGCCAGACTGCTAACGGGTGGGCCGGTGGACGTGTATAACTGTCCATAGAACTTCTCGACCTACCTCAGTAGCTTGGACGATACGGTTCTGCCATCCTCGGTCTTCAGCTTCCTCAACTGGCTCTGCCCAATAGACAGATCTCTTGCGAACACTTTGGAGCCTTTGTTCCGCTCAATCACTTCTTTAATATGGTTAGTATTAAATAGCCGAATGTCGTGAGTCAGAGACTTAGAGATCTGTTTATTGAGTCACCGATATCGAGAAGCCTTCCGAAGACTGCAGAACCATTTCGCGTCTTTCTTCCATTAGCTCGAGGGTATGATCAGAGATCTTTTTGGTTCTTTTAGTACGGCGGGGTCAGAAGTACTTAGGCATGTAGGACTATCAAAAATCACACCCTGTCAAAATTGCTAAACTTGGTGACGACACGGTGTAATTAGATTGACTATATAAAACATCAAAATTAATTACTTTATGAGTTATTATTAGTAAAAACAAAACAAATTGAATTTTGACTTACTTCAAGAATGTTGCAGACTTCAGCCAAGTAGTTTATTACAAAAGGATTCCTTTCTATATAATCCGGACTCAAGGTATATGATCGCAGAGTTCGGCGTCCACCTATTCGATTTACGCTTCTTAGACAAGAAACACAAGGTGGTAATTGATTCATTATTCAATGAGCCCACACAAAATACCGAACACAAAGCGATCTCAAAGTCCATCGACGCAGCACAGGTCACAAAAAGGCAAGATATCGGAGTCCAAATACGTAGCACAGGTCACAAAAAGGCAAGATAACAGAGTCCAAAAACATAGCACAGGTCATAAAAAGGCAGAAAAACAGAGTCCAAAGTATAGCGTAGTCGTAGTTAAAGAAAACCAAATAGATACACATACGCACTACGAAAGCAGAACGATGAGTGAGCTGAGCGGGGCGCGGGCGCTACTGGCGCAGGCGCCAGAGGGGGAGGCGCGGGAAAGAGGGAGGCGTGGGGCGATGCGTGCCTGGCGTGCAGCAATCTGATTGGCTACAGTTTTTGGTGCCTGGCGTGGAGCAATCTGATTGGCTACAGTTTTGGTTGTTTAGTTCTGTGATGATTTTACCATAAAAAAAAATAGCAACCAAAACTGATTTACCTAAAATCTCGAATATATTAATGTTATGCAGACACAACAAGCAATTCTTCTTAGCAGAGAAGGTTCTAGGACGGAAGCAACATGTCGCCACCCTCGAATGTTACAATAATATGATCATTATAATTTTTATTCTGATTTAATATATTATTATTCTTATTTAGCATATATTAACGTATTAAATAATAATTATACTAGTTATGTTAAATAATAATATGTTGTACATAAAGTACGTTGTTGTTGTTGTTCCATGGTGCTAGCCGTAACGCTAATAAGCGAGGTGACTATGATTATTCCCCTCCACATTTTTCCAGCAAAAGCTAGAATTCTGGAGGGAGTTCCCTGCCGCCGGATGTTATGTGATTACGTTGTAAATCATTGGTATGAGTTAGATAAAATCGAAAAAAAAAAGTTATTTTCAGCTGAAATAAAAAAAAATATAGTAATGAATATGTGCATTTATCTTGGAATGGATACGGTTTACAAGTGTGCTGACATATTTCGGATGTTCTGAAACGTACGAACCCACGACGTATCTTGTTTTATATACCTAACACAGTACGTAGCCCCATTCCATGCAAAAAAATCTTCGAATGGTCCATAATGTTCTAGAACATTCCACAACATTGGAGTGTGTTTTGGAACGTTCCACAATGGTCTGGGATGTTCCCGAACTGTGGAATGTTCTGTGAACATACTGTGGAATGCCAGAATGTTCTGGAACGTTCGAACCCACGTGGGATCTTGCTTTTATACCTCTACCAGTAGGTGGCCTTATCCATTCATACAACAATTATTCCACAATTTTTCAGAATAATCCACAACTTTCGAGAGTGTTCTGGAACGTTCAACAGAGATCTGAAATGTTTCCGAATATTCCAGAATGCTCTTAAATACTCTGTATACTCGAATGTTTGAGTTGATAGTCAAATCTGATTATGTTGCCTAATTAATAAAATATATACTATATATTATGTAGGGATAAAAAGAGATCCTTAAAGAGAGGATAGGTTCTAGGACAGTACCGGGCTTCAACATAGTGCTGCCACTATCAAGAATTAAAATAAGATGATTATATAATGATTAAACACAATATGTAACATATATATTTGTTTTATCTATATTTTATATTATTTAATATAATATCTTCATTCAATATGTTGTAAAAATCATGATCACTCATTGGTATAAAATAGATAAAATCTCAAAAAATTAGTTATTTTCGCTGAAATCTAAAAAATAATAAAAATGAACAGGTGCATATATCTCGGAATGGATACGGTTTAGAAGTGTGCTGTCATAATAACTATTGTTCGTGTTAAAATACTCTATCCATTAAACAAAGTTTGAATGGTGTGCAGGCATTTTCAAAAAAAGGCGCCAAAACTAGGCATTGGCCTTTCATCAATGGATTATATATAGCTTTATGCATTTTCGATACGGGGTGGCAGAGGCACAGTTGTGCCCACTTTTATATAATTAAGTCCTTTTTGCATGAGAGGGGGATAGCCCATCGCGGCTACTAAGGAGGTTTCCCCACGATGTCCTATGGAAATACGAAGGTTTCCTCACGATAAAACTTGAACTTTAATGGAGTAAAAGCCGTTTTTTCGTAAACAAAACCAACACAGCAGAACAGCTGGTCAATAATTCCGCCATCTTGACAAACAAGACACTCACTACTTACCATATCTCCGGAATTGTCCTGAGATCTCCGGACTTATATACCAATCTCCGGAACTCCGGAATTGTCGTAAGATATCCGGAATTCAGGAATTTTCAATAAAACCGAGCAAATCGACAATATCGTTCATGTAAACTCTCCAGTAACTAAGAGATCAAACAGCCTAACAAAAATCACAAATTACATTATTTTTTTTTACATATTTTTTAAATTGTTACTTTTTATTGTAAATATAGATTGTAGAGTTCCATTACGTTTTAATTGAAATTACGACTAAATCTCAGGAATTTCCAATACAAATCAGGTCTAATCTCCGGAATTTTCATTTTTCCATATGGTAACCCTACACTCACTAAACAAGCTTTCTCGGTTGCCTAAATTGATCATATAATATAAGCCATGCCTATCCCTGCTACAACGCTAAAAGCAGTTTTGTGGTAACGATTTTTATAATCATGTGTTAAACAATGGTTAAAGTTTTTTGTGGTAAGACGGGAAGTGTTTTTGCTGATCCTTCTTTGCTGTGCAAATCAGTATTTTTGATGTGCGATTAAATACTAGCCAAAAAAATTTATAAAAAATCCCCCCTCCCTATTTCTTTTATAGGCATTTTTTCATTTACTGTGTATCAACTGCAAATAGATATATAACTTCAATATATAAAGGTTTGTCAGGTTTAAATTAATTGCATAGTGATAATGAACGCCAGGTGGCACCGCCAGGTGGCACCGCCAGGTGGCACCGCCAGGTGGCACCGCCAGTAACAAAGTGGCTGAAAAGTGGTGTTAACTTTAAACTTAAATTACGTTTTGTTTGAGAGTAAAACAGTTATTTCACAAAAGTTGGTGCCCAAAACAAAAATATTTTAAGATGGAATATTATTTTAAATCACATTAGCATTTAAAAGACACTAAAAATAAGTTTATAACTAAAAACCTTTTGAAGTTGCTTTTAACAAAATCGGTCGTTAGAGTTAAATAGTAGAATCCAAATGTAACGAAATTACGTTGTTACAAGATCACCTAGATCTCTGGAAGTATCTTCGATCGATCCCTTTTATAAAAAGTGTATATATTTTTTATTTTTTATTTATTTATTTATTGTCAGATAGGTACACATCCATAGTAAATTATAAAAAGACAAAATATTTTGTACATTAACACACAGGTAACCTAAACTATTTTTTATTTTTGTATAGGTGCACATCTATCCAGTGTTTCAGCAAGGGACTATCGACCCTATCCCCTAACGCACCGATGATCCCGTTCGAGCTGCCGCGAACACGACTCATCATAGAGGCTGCTCTCTTACGCAAGATGGCAAAAAAGTCATCCACTCTTGCCTCCATGAACATCGATGAGGCGCTGCAGTATCGCGGCAGCCCCAACACAATCCTCAGCGCGTTATTGTATTGGACACGCAGAGCGCTGTAGGTCCTCTGCGTATAGCGAACCCACAGACTGCAGGTGTAGAAGGTTTGACAGTAAGCTCTGAAAAGTGTAAGTTTCACTTCTTTAGTGCACCGTGCAAACCTGCGGGCCAGCATGTTACAGCGAACCGACAACGCCCTGCGCTCTCTCTCCATGTCCAGATCATCTGTGAGTGTCTCCGTGACCACATGCCCCAGGTACTTAAATTTTGCGACTCTATTCAGGGCGATGCCACATAATTTGACAGGAGGCACAAAAGATGGTTTTTTAGTGCCGGCCTTGAATACAAGCATTTCGCTTTTTTTGGCATTGTACCTTAGGCCATGCGACTCGGCGTATGACCCACAGACGTCCAGTAGCCGCCTGAGGGCTCGAATCGAGGGGCTCAGCAGCACCATGTCGTCAGCATAGCTTATGTTGTTCACCATGACGCCGCCGACTGAACATCCGACCTTGGTGTCGCTGAGCTCCCCGATCAATTTGTTCATGAACAGGTTGAACAGCTTAGGAGACGTCAGCCCCCCCTGTCTCACTCCACAGCTCAACCTGTATTCTTGACTTAATGAACCGGCCCACCTGACAGCGTTGCGTTGATTGCCATACCAATATTTGAACAAATCAATGTACTCATCAGGTAGGCTAGTTTCAGTCGCCAACTTTTTCCATAACATGTTATAGTTAACTAAATCAAACGCCTTGGACAAGTCTAAAAAGCAGGCATACACTGGCGTTTTTCTGTCTGTGTAGTACCGGACAGTTTGCTTGAGGCACATGATGGCACTTTCAGTAGACAGCCCACTCCTAAAACCGAACTGGGTATCGTGCAAGATTAGATGTTTATCAAGTTGCTTGTCAAGCAAACTGTCCAGCACCTTTGCCGTTATAGTGGCCAGTGATATAGGTCTATAGTTACCTTTGTCACTAGCATCACCTGTTTTATTTTTAATGATAGGTACAACAATAGTTCTCATTAGCTCTTCAGGCAGATAGGAGTGTCCAATACTGGCGTTGATAAAAATCTTAAGAACCCTAGGCAGATGTGCACCAGCATATTTCAAGTGCTCAACGCTCAACCCGTCGTGTCCCGGCGACTTCCCTCGTTTCATTCCACGTATCGCCCTATCTACTTCTTTAATAGTGAAGCGAGTGTATTGGCTTGAAACTGCCCGCCGGGTATGAGCATCTGACACTACAGTGCCTGCGGTTGGCATAACTGCAGGCACTACATTAAAATATTCTTTAAACATATTGGCAATGTCGATATTTTCAGACAGACCCGCCACGCCCAGAGGCAGACTCGACCGGGGGCTCAGCTTGTTTGTCTGTTTCCAAAAATTTTTGAAGTCCTTAGCTTCGTGACTAGTAGCAAGTATGTCCATTTTGATACGCTCATTGTTATCCTGGCACCATTTCAATTTATTTTTAAATAATCTTTTGGTCTCTTTCATATTGTCATAAACTGAACCATTGGCGGGTTTTCCCGAGAGTACCCATGATTGAAACCCAAGTCGAGCCTCCCTATGGAGCCCCGCTACATGTTTGTTCCAGCCCACAATGTATTTCTTCTTATTATTAACATTTTTGACTATGTAACTGCCGATAGCAGCCTCGCTCAATGCGTTAACTATGCGTTTATACAAATTATCTATAATTATTTTGTGATCAGTATTTGTACATATTCCATCATAGCAGTGTCTCAGCTCTGGAGGAAAGTCTATATCTCTTAAACGGCTATGACATACGTTATAGTACATATCTATTTGTGCAGCGTCTCTATTTCCCCAAATGACATGAGATGGAGTGTGATTCGCTACTTTTATTTTAGGTGAAAGAACCGTAAAATCACACTCAATCTGCAAGGGAAAGTGATCCGACCATGACACATCATAACGCACTTCAATTTTACTAACAGATTTATATGCTACACTACTAGTTACACAGTGATCAAGCCATCGACAGCAGCCATGTACGTCACTAATATACGTATAAGTGTCTGAGTCAATACCTAGTGATTCAATGTCCGCACAGATCCACTTCCGGTCAGCACAGAATTGCAGTAGTTCATAGCAAAACAACTCACCAGGGTGAGCGTTGAAGTCCCCGAGTACGTACACATTGTCCACAGTGTTATCCTCAATAATGGCACTCACCTCCGATAGGCATTCAGTGAAGATTGGAAGGTTTTCTTTCGAGTCCGTAGGCATATATACGGAGAAAAACATAGCAGACCGACTAGCCACTTCGCACTTTATAGCCACCAATCGCACACTTTTACAATTGATAACAGTTACTTTATCAAACGCGGTTTTACGCCACAGAATAGCTACCCCACCGTAGGGCCTTCCTCGCAACACTCCCGCCGTCGTATCCACGGCCGATACTCCAGTCGCAGCGAAGTCAGGATGGATGCCGCTCAGGTAAGGTACGTCGTGGGGCAACAGCCAAGTCTCCTGCAGTGCAATTACATCCATCGATAAGCATAGCTCTCTGACATGGTCCGAAACACGCGTCACGGACTTACAGTTGAAGCTTGCGAGCTTACAGGTTCTGCGGCTCAGTTTCTCCTTGAAGCTAAAAGTTTATCAGTGTCTTTGATAGCCATCCGGCTAAATATAAAATACCTACGGAAAAAAATCCCGTCTGGCCATAGGTCGTCGTTGTAGAACACCGGTAGTTTGTCCTTAGGTATGTAGATTTTATATGAGTTGTACTCTTTTTCCTCTTTCATACCTACTCGCACTGGAGACACAACAATCTCAGTTTTCGCCTTTATGTACTCAGCGACATCCACTTCCGAGGATTCTAAAGAAACGTTGTAGATGAAAAGTGGTATTTTCGGAGCCGCGGTTCTAAATTTAGATGTTGGGTCAACAGGGGCTCTTCCTTTTCTTCCCACAAAACGAGATTTAGACTTTCGGTTCTCCACCGCTATCCAGCCATCTTGCTCAGATTGAGATTGCTCCTTTTTATTGTTTCCGACAGCTGGTTCCGTTAGTGTCTGAAACCGCGGTAGGGCCTCACCGGCGGTGGCGTCCACTGGTTGCCTACTGTTCGAAACCGCGGTACTAATACGGGCCTCCACGCGTGAGTTAGTCGGTTGCGCAGGCACCGCAGCCGTCTCAGCCGCCACGCTTGCGTAAGACAGAGACAGCGGCTCGCGCGCCTCAGTCGTTTGCGAAAGTGTTTTTTCCGTTGGCTTACCCTCCGGACTTGATGATGAGGATATTGATGACGCATCTTGCTGATGAGTTTCTGACACAGCAAGGAAACCCATAGGGCCACTATTGTTTTGGTAGCTGTCTTCTGAACATCGATGAGGCGCTGCAGTATCGCGGCAGCCCCAACACAATCCTCAGCGCGTTATTGTATTGGACACGCAGAGCGCTGTAGGTCCTCTGCGTATAGCGAACCCACAGACTGCAGGTGTAGAAGGTTTGACAGTAAGCTCTGAAAAGTGTAAGTTTCACTTCTTTAGTGCACCGTGCAAACCTGCGGGCCAGCATGTTACAGCGAACCGACAACGCCCTGCGCTCTCTCTCCATGTCCAGATCATCTGTGAGTGTCTCCGTGACCACATGCCCCAGGTACTTAAATTTTGCGACTCTATTCAGGGCGATGCCACATAATTTGACAGGAGGCACAAAAGATGGTTTTTTAGTGCCGGCCTTGAATACAAGCATTTCGCTTTTTTTGGCATTGTACCTTAGGCCATGCGACTCGGCGTATGACCCACAGACGTCCAGTAGCCGCCTGAGGGCTCGAATCGAGGGGCTCAGCAGCACCATGTCGTCAGCATAGCTTATGTTGTTCACCATGACGCCGCCGACTGAACATCCGACCTTGGTGTCGCTGAGCTCCCCGATCAATTTGTTCATGAACAGGTTGAACAGCTTAGGAGACGTCAGCCCCCCCTGTCTTACTCCACAGCTCAACCTGTATTCTTGACTTAATGAACCGGCCCACCTGACAGCGTTGCGTTGATTGCCATACCAATATTTGAACAAATCAATGTACTCATCAGGTAGGCTAGTTTCAGTCGCCAACTTTTTCCATAACATGTTATAGTTAACTAAATCAAACGCCTTGGACAAGTCTAAAAAGCAGGCATACACTGGCGTTTTTCTGTCTGTGTAGTACCGGACAGTTTGCTTGAGGCACATGATGGCACTTTCAGTAGACAGCCCACTCCTAAAACCGAACTGGGTATCGTGCAAGATTAGATGTTTATCAAGTTGCTTGTCAAGCAAACTGTCCAGCACCTTTGCCGTTATAGTGGCCAGTGATATAGGTCTATAGTTACCTTTGTCACTAGCATCACCTGTTTTATTTTTAATGATAGGTACAACAATAGTTCTCATTAGCTCTTCAGGCAGATAGGAGTGTCCAATACTGGCGTTGATAAAAATCTTAAGAACCCTAGGCAGATGTGCACCAGCATATTTCAAGTGCTTAACGCTCAACCCGTCGTGTCCCGGCGACTTCCCTCGTTTCATTCCACGTATCGCCCTATCTACTTCTTTAATAGTGAAGCGAGTGTATTGGCTTGAAACTGCCCGCCGGGTATGAGCATCTGACACTACAGTGCCTGCGGTTGGCATAACTGCAGGCACTACATTAAAATATTCTTTAAACATATTGGCAATGTCGATATTTTCAGACAGACCCGCCACGCCCAGAGGCAGACTCGACCGGGGGCTCAGCTTGTTTGTCTGTTTCCAAAAATTTTTGAAGTCCTTAGCTTCGTGACTAGTAGCAAGTATGTCCATTTTGATACGCTCATTGTTATCCTGGCACCATTTCAATTTATTTTTAAATAATCTTTTGGTCTCTTTCATATTGTCATAAACTGAACCATTGGCGGGTTTTCCCGAGAGTACCCATGATTGAAACCCAAGTCGAGCCTCCCTATGGAGCCCCGCTACATGTTTGTTCCAGCCCACAATGTATTTCTTCTTATTATTAACATTTTTGACTATGTAACTGCCGATAGCAGCCTCGCTCAATGCGTTAACTATGCGTTTATACAAATTATCTATAATTATTTTGTGATCAGTATTTGTACATATTCCATCATCGCAGTGTCTCAGCTCTGGAGGAAAGTCTATATCTCTTAAACGGCTATGACATACGTTATAGTACATATCTATTTGTGCAGCGTCTCTATTTCCCCAAATGACATGAGATGGAGTGTGATTCGCTACTTTTATTTTAGGTGAAAGAACCGTAAAATCACACTCAATCTGCAAGGGAAAGTGATCCGACCATGACACATCATAACGCACTTCAATTTTACTAACAGATTTATATGCTACACTACTAGTTACACAGTGATCAAGCCATCGACAGCAGCCATGTACGTCACTAATATACGTATAAGTGTCTGAGTCAATACCTAGTGATTCAATGTCCGCACAGATCCACTTCCGGTCAGCACAGAATTGCAGTAGTTCATAGCAAAACAACTCACCAGGGTGAGCGTTGAAGTCCCCGAGTACGTACACATTGTCCACAGTGTTATCCTCAATAATGGCACTCACCTCCGATAGGCATTCAGTGAAGATTGGAAGGTTTTCTTTCGAGTCCGTAGGCATATATACGGAGAAAAACATAGCAGACCGACTAGCCACTTCGCACTTTATAGCCATCAATCGCACACTTTTACAATTGATAACAGTTACTTTATCAAACGCGGTTTTACGCCACAGAATAGCTACCCCACCGTAGGGCCTTCCTCGCAACACTCCCGCCGTCGTATCCACGGCCGATACTCCAGTCGCAGCGAAGTCAGGATGGATGCCGCTCAGGTAAGGTACGTCGTGGGGCAACAGCCAAGTCTCCTGCAGTGCAATTACATCCATCGATAAGCATAGCTCTCTGACATGGTCCGAAACACGCGTCACGGACTTACAGTTGAAGCTTGCGAGCTTACAGGTTCTGCGGCTCAGTTTCTCCTTGAAGCTAAAAGTTTATCAGTGTCTTTGATAGCCATCCGGCTAAATATAAAATACCTACGGAAAAAAATCCCGTCTGGCCATAGGTCGTCGTTGTAGAACACCGGTAGTTTGTCCTTAGGTATGTAGATTTTATATGAGTTGTACTCTTTTTCCTCTTTCATACCTACTCGCACTGGAGACACAACAATCTCAGTTTTCGCCTTTATGTACTCAGCGACATCCACTTCCGAGGATTCTAAAGAAACGTTGTAGATGAAAAGTGGTATTTTCGGAGCCGCGGTTCTAAATTTAGATGTTGGGTCAACAGGGGCTCTTCCTTTTCTTCCCACAAAACGAGATTTAGACTTTCGGTTCTCCACCGCTATCCAGCCATCTTGCTCAGATTGAGATTGCTCCTTTTTATTGTTTCCGACAGCTGGTTCCGTTAGTGTCTGAAACCGCGGTAGGGCCTCACCGGCGGTGGCGTCCACTGGTTGCCTACTGTTCGAAACCGCGGTACTAATACGGGCCTCCACGCGTGAGTTAGTCGGTTGCGCAGGCACCGCAGCCGTCTCAGCCGCCACGCTTGCGTAAGACAGAGACAGCGGCTCGCGCGCCTCAGTCGTTTGCGAAAGTGTTTTTTCCGTTGGCTTACCCTCCGGACTTGATGATGAGGATATTGATGACGCATCTTGCTGATGAGTTTCTGACACAGCAAGGAAACCCATAGGGCCACTATTGTTTTGGTAGCTGTCTTCCAGGCAGAAAGCGCCTCTTTTTGTGTTGACATTAGAAACAATGCACTGTCGTTTCATCTCGTCGAGCTCGGATTTAAGTTGTTGAAATTGATGAATAGTAACGTACTCTGTTTCCGCCGCCTCTGCGCATTTCTGCTGCATCGCACCAAGCTCCCTTTGTACCAACACAATGTCTTTTAGAAGTCTAGTGACGTCTACATGGTCAAATGTGACCGGGGGGAGTTTTCCAAGATCCCTGGCCACGAAGATCGGCATCTCTTCGGGATCCGTTTCCCTGAGGAGGCAGATGATGTCATCCAGGTTGCGTTGAGTCTTCCCATCACGTCTACGTGTAGTTTTCTGCTGTGAGACTGAGTCAAACAGAAGGATTTTTGCTTTTTCGATTTCGTCATCAGAAAAAGCCGTTGCACAAATCTGCACTAAACTTTCATCCACCATAACATCCATTTTGTTTTGCACAAAAGCAAGTAACTCGTTTATCACGATGTTGCAGGACTTGCATTTTAACACGTAAGAGGCCATCGCCCCTGTATTTAACAATAACAACAATAAATCACGTCATATCGACCAACTGCACAGAGCAAGCGCGCGCAAGCGACTGTGCGAAGCGTATATAACGAAACTAAAGAAATAAAAACAGAACAGTAACAACAAACCAGTCCAGTGTTATGATTTATAATTATCAATTAAGCACAACATCATGTAGTGATAGGATCCCTAGGAGTGCCAAGAGCGCTACAATAACATCTATACATGAGACCATCTCGGAAGTGTACCCTATCAAATAAAAAAGATTTTTGTAAATCGGATCTTATAACATACATACAAAAAAACATTCACGTCGAATTAAGAACCTCCTCCGCCTCCTCCTCCTACTCCTCCTCACTATCACTATCTTATTTATGGTTTATTGAGCGTGTTACCATATAATTAAATTTATAGACTATGTTTATTTCTTTCGTAGTATGAAAATAAATTATCACTTCGACTTTGTTTACCGATATTACTTAAACAGTGATCCTCTCATAGTTAACAGTCTTCTAAAATATCGATAACAAAGTAAGTAAACTATCTATCTACAGATAACAAAGTAAGGTTTAGCATCATATCGCGCCCACTTTAGGTAGGTTTCTAGATAAGGTTTAGTGTCATATCCCGTCCACTTCAGGTAGGTTTCTAGGTAAGGTTTAGTATCATATCCCGCCCACTTCAGGTAGGTTTCTAGGTGAGGTTTAGTATCATATCCCGCACACTTCAGGTAGGTTTCTAGGTAATGTTTAGTATCATATCCCTCCCACTTCAGGTAGGTTTCTAGGTTAGGTTTAGTATCATATCCCGCACACTTCAGGTAGGTTTCTAGGTAATGTTTAGTATCATATCCCTCCCATTTTAGGTAGGTTTCTAGGTTAGGTTTAATATCATATCTCGTCCTCATTAGGGGTTTATTAACTGCATCACGTGACATTTGTGGCAACACACGATATAAGGCATAACCCAAAAACCTATCTTACCCTAGATTTCAGGGTTTACTTATAGTTATCACTCAACAATACAGATTAAGTACTCACGCTCTCAACTCCCTATTGTCATCGGCAATTCTCGCCATCGTCCCCAGCCTCCTCTTCAATTCCTCATTCTCTCTGGTAAGCCTCTCAATCTCTCTGCCGTGGTCCCGCGGCGGCGGCGGCGGAGGCGCCGGCGGGCCGAGGCGAAGCACCCCCGTGACGTCACGCGACAGACGCAGCGCGCTGAGGGACACGTGCAGGGGCGGCGGGGAGGGCACGGAACGTGCGCGGTCCTCCGTGAGATGGAGCTTTACGTCTGTTATGTGCACCTAGGGAGATGAGATAATATAGCGCCTTTTTCTCATATGGCATGGTACAGGTATGGGGTGCCAGTTAAAATAGATAATTTTTAGGGTTCCGTATCTAAAGAGTGTCAAACGGGTCCTATTAATATAAGCCTCCGCTGTCCGTCCGGGTCGCACCGCCTCGCGTGCCTCCTAGTTACCTACTTGAAAATGAAGCCAGAGAGATACTGCATCGCATTTGGCTACCTTAATAATAACAGGCATACGAAAATCTTAGGGTTTGCACACTTCCGAAGGACATCGAAAAGTAATTAAGGAAACGTATTTCCGCCGATAATTACCTATGGGTACCAAATGTTCAATTTTCATTAATATGAATTTATAAAATGGAGAATAGTGGTAACCGCTACAAATCAATTCACGTAAATATTCAGATGAATTATTCACGAGTCAGTCAGTCATTAATCAGTCACAAGAGAGCAACCCTAACGTCACACATGCCGCGTCAGTAGAGATAAAGTAACGCGATAGAAAGAGAGGCAACTTGTAGGAATATCCTAAGTTCCTCACTGAGCAGGATGAATTGCACTTTATTGCGTTGTCGCGAGTCGCTATTTAGTTCAATGTTTTTCGGAGAGTCCAATCTGTTCCTAACTCTTTAATACTCGTGCCCACAACACTATGAACGTCACATTTTATTGGGCGGCCATTTCTATTATCGATATTGGCTATGTATAGACGCCTCTATTGTAGGTTCGTGTGTTTGTGTCTGTCCGAGGCACGCTAGCGCTCAAACGGATGGTCGGATTTTAAAGCATTTTTTTTGTAATTGGTAGTAGACTTCACTGCGATGGTTCTTAACCATGTCTTATTAACTTCGGTTCAGTGGTTCAAATATTATCAGCTTTACAAAGAAACAAGTCAATACAATTTGGCTAGTATATAATCGCACATAAAAAATACTGATTTGCACAGCAAAAAAGGATCTACAAAAACACTTTGTTTTAAATATTTTATCTAAACACGTATCATAAACCCTATTTACTGTGTACCAAAACCGCACGTTACGATCAGCATAATGATAAACTTCTTGGTAACTCATTTTTAATATTGATTCATTATGACCATTAACTACCAAAATTTGTCAAATTATGACATTCAAATTTCGAACGCTGACGCCCGCCTGCGTGCCGTCCCTACTTTGTCTTTGAAGTTGGTACTACTGAATAAGCTAAACAACCTCAGAGCAATTATCAATGCCACAATGCCGGTCGACCATGCGGTTCCTGAACACATCAGAGAGCTTATGATATGTGTGTAGATAAACTAGTGTTGATAAACTATTATTATTATATCCTTTATTGCATAAAACAACAGTAAAAACAATTAACGCAGTGGGAAATAAGATATACAAAGAGGGCTTATTCCTAAAACAAATATCTTCCAGCCAACCCAGTAAGTATGTGCAGTGAAACAATGTGGGTTCGGCTAATAACAAAATATGTATGCAAATAAGAAAACAGCAACTAAATTAAAAAATAGAATACATTTCACATAAACACATATATTACAAAAATACTTTATAACATATACAAATGAAGATAATTATACTACATAAACACTTAATACTTAAATAAATAAAACCTACGATAATTGAGATAGGTAGTATTCTTTCAGTCTGGATCCGAATGAGCTAGGCGATAAACTATCACGGATAGAGTCTGGCAGGAGGTTCCAACTAGTGTTAGGCATAGTATTAATGCCCTCCATTATGTATCAGTCACATAAACTACTATTATCAATTATTAGCCTTACCTCAAGCGGCATCGGCGGGACAGTCACCTCGTCCTCAATAAACTCGGACAGTGCCAGTGCGGTGCTCATGTTCAGCGCAATACTGATGTCCTTTACTCTCGCTTCCAGTAGCTCGCTATACGGCGCCAGGCCGCTCTGGAAATTCCAAAATTCCAAATGTCTTTATTACTGTAGATATTTACATATACTTAGCAATCGACATTTTTTGCCACTTCTCTACATTGGACCACTGTGGGAGAAGAAGGGCGTAGAAACTCCCACAGATTGATTTTTAGATCTCTTTTAAAAATTGCTTTTGCTTAACTGATACAATAGTTATTTGTGTCACAAGGGAGGAAAATGATGTATTTACGGCGAGGGCGGTACATGGAATCCAGAGTGAAGGATTCCTACGATAGAATCCTGAGCGTAGCGAGGGATTCTAAGTTAGAATCCTGAGCGTAACGAAGGATTCAAGCGTTAACGCCCATTACTTAAATAATTTTGCTCCTGAGTGACACATACAACTTTTCACACCGACCTTGAGGAAAATTTAAATTAAATGCTCTAAAAAAATATACTTTGAATTATACTTTCACCACTTTTACAGTAATCGAACAACGTAAACAAAACTTTTTTTTTGGCGGGTTGTGAAGGATTAGGGAAAGGTCACCACAGATAAAATATTCCTGTGTACCAATTTGTAAAAATAATCGAATCGAATATTACAATGCTTTCGGATATCAATATTCATTATATCACAATAACATTCATCGATAGTTTTCATTTCAGTAAAACATAATATATTTTAATGTTATTTATTTTTTCAATAATACGAAAAATTCATAAATTTTCATGTAACGTTGTTAAAGTAAAAACTTGAAACATGTTCGTTTTTAATCGACTACGATGAAATTACAATCGATTATTTTATTAAGATCTGTGTCCAATTGGCACATTGCGTAAATGCTACATGCCAATGAATAAATTAAAAAAGTAGCTTGAACAGAAAAGTAGCATTTTGCTCCCTCTCGTCGAGGAGCAAAACTTACTTTTCCGAATGAAAGGTGTGAAAAATATATTTATATTATCATTATCATAATTAATAAGCAGGAATAAATAATTACAAAATTATTAACAGCAAGGTCTGTGTTGAGCCAGATTAACACCATACAATCTCATAATTTAAGTAAATTCATATAGAACATACATAAACATTTAAAGGTACAAGTTTATTGCTTCTGGCCCCACACAAGGATACCCTGTGTCACGGAAACCAGAAACATCGACGTCACAAACATATAAACATTCGGATTTATTTATCTTCCTCCCTGATCTATGAATGGCTGAATGAAAGTATTCTAAAATCCTACATAGGTTCCATCTCGGACAACATATTCTCATATGAACATATCATATACAGTCGTGGTCAACTAATTAGGGACAGTGGCTCGCAAATTACTGTTGTTGAAGAAAGAACACAGAAATGCTCGTTTGGCGTTTGCACGTAAATATGGTCATTGGACCTACGCCCAATGGCAACATGTATTGTTCTCTGACGAGACCAAGGTTCATTTGATTTCTTCAGATGGAAGGCAATATGTACAGTGGTCCAATGTAGAGAAGAGGCAAAAAATGACGTTTGCTAAGTATATGTAAATATCTACAGTAATAAAGTACTTTTGAGTTGAGTTGAGTTGAGGCGTCCTGTAAAAGCGGAAATGAATCCAAGATTCACAAAAAAAACAGGAAAAACATGGCGGTGGAGACATTCAAATGTGGGGTGCCTTTTCTGGACGTGGAGTGGGACCTGTGAGGAAAGTTCAGGGTAACTTAGACCAACATCAATGCAAGGCAATATTGGAGGAAACTATGATTCCCTATGCTGAGGAGCATCTCCCTATTATATGGACGTTTCAGCAGGACAACGACCCGAAACATATCGCCCGTTCAGTCAAGTCGTTTCTTAACAGTCAGTCAATATCGGTGCTAGATTGGCCAGCAAATAGCCCGGACCTCAACCCAATTGAGCACCTTTGGCACGAAATCAAGAAAAAAGTTGCCACTTATCGTACAACTACTTTTGATGAACTTAATGAAGCTTTTTGTGAGGCATGGGCAATCATTCCTGTTGAAACATGTCAGAAACTGATAATGTCTATGCCACATCGGTGTCAAGCGGTAATTACTAACAAAGGTTTTGCTACTGGGTACTGATTTTACACGTAATAAAATGGAGCTGCTAAAAATATTATAATGCTACAGATTATTAGTTTTGTTTAACTCTATTTTTCACTATTGAAAATGGGTGCCCCAAATAATAGGTGTTTAGTTTTATCTGAAGATATTTAATTCGGTTTGTACAAGGTATTCGCAGCTCGGGCTCTAATGCGAGAATGGTGGTTAAATCGAGTTGAACGGAATTTATAAGATATGGTTAATTAGCGCCATCTAGCCTTTATTAGTCGAACCACCTCTAAAGGTATTGATTTAGGGTATAGTTGTGGGTGAGGTGGTTCGTACTATGGAAGACTAGATGGCGCTGTACATTGATGCTATGATGTCATTTTGACATACTCCAGAGCGCCTAAACTCTACTAGGTATACAAATATAACTGTAATTTATGAATGTGACTAGCTAATTTATTAATAGATTTATGTATACTCCTAGCGTTCTGTTTTAGTTACCTACCTAGAAAGATTCTAGATCTTATGAAGAAAACACAAGAGAAGTATTTTTTTTATTAAGTAGGCAGTAGTTAATTAGGTTACATTTCACTTGTTTGTGTAATAAAGTGATTAATTAATTATATAGTCCCTGTCTACCTACACTGATTACTTAGAACTAATAGTCGGTATCTGACAGAGAAATAGGTAAGGGGCAAATATTATTGAAGGCTCGTTTGATAAGGCCTTTTGTTGTTTGGATGACGGCGACCCTCGTTTCGCCATCTTGACCGTCTTGTGTCTTCGCGATGCGTCCCAACTTCCACTGGCAGGGTGGTAAGCGATCGTCCTTCACCAGCACGATTGAGCCGACGGTGAGGTTAGGTCCCTTTGTGCTCCTCCACTTGCACCTCTGCTGTAGGAGACCCAGGTACTCTCGAGACCACCGCTTCCAGAAGTCCTGTTGTATCTGTTGGAGTTGTTGGAAGTGATTTAACTTATTCCTTGATACATCTTGGTATTCGTAGTCCGCCAGAGACGTGTACGATCTACCGATCAGAAAGTGAGCTGGCGTAAGAATGGGAAAATCATCATTATTAGCATTAGGTATGGGACACAATGGGCGCGAGTTTAATATTGCCTCAATTTGAGTAAGAACCGTAGAGAATTCTTCAAATGTTAATAAGGCTTGACTTAATACCCTCTTAAGATGAAGCTTACAGCTGCCAATTGCAGCTTCATGTAGGCCGCCTAGATGCGGGCTGTAGGGGGGTAAGAATTTCCAGGAAATACCTTCGTTTGCAAGGAAGTTGGTAAGTTCGCTAAAATTTTCGTTTAGGTATCTGTATAGTTCTACTAAATCATTATTTGCTCCACGGAATGTGGTCGAGTTGTCACTTACCATTTGACTTGGTTTACCTCTTCTGCATATGAATCGCCGGAAGGCGGCAATAAAGGCTTGTGATTCTAAACCTGAAACCAACTCAATGTGAACTGCCCTTGTCGATGAGCAAACAAACATAGCTATCCAACATTTGTAAGACTTGAAACCACGCCCCCTTCTATCTCGAATTGAATAGGGCCCAGCATAATCACAAAATGTTGTGTGGAATGGCGGTGAAGGAGTAGTTCTTATTGTAGGTAGTTGACCCATAATGGGTACGTGTATGAGTGGTTTTGCTTTGAAACATGTAACGCATTTGTGTACAATTTTGTTAGCCAGACCTTTTCCATTTAATGGCCAGTACTGCTCTCTCATGCATGCTAGCAGTAGCTGTGGACCACAATGGAAGAGTTTGATATGCATGTTTCTCATTATAGTTTCAGTGAGTATGTGTTTTGGATGCAAAATTATAGGATGTTTTTTAGTTTCGGGAATGTTTGATAGGTTTAACCTTCCTCCAACTTTCAACAGGCCATCTTCAAAAAACGGGTTAAGGCATTTAATATTTGATGACGTTGGTATTGATTTATTCTGACTTAAAAGTTTGTATTCAATAGGTAGTGATGTTATTTGTGCGCGCATAATTAGTTTATGCATCGAATCATTTAATTCTTGAACGGACAGCGGTCCGCTTATTTTATTACAAGGATTTTGTAGGTTATTGATGAATCGCAGAGTATAGGCAAACACTCGCGATAATTTTTTGTCGTTTGAATATTTATGAAACAATTTATCTATGAAATTATTCTCGATGTTTGTTGGGTTAACTAAGGATATAGTTTGTTCTGTGTCCTTTGTTTGTATTTGTGTGTTAGTTTGATTGTGCAGAGGCCACTGCGCCGTTTGACCAGATAGCCAGGCGGGACCCGACCACCACAGATTGCTTTTTCTTAATATATGAGGTTGAATTCCTCTCGATATAATGTCAGCTGGATTTTCAGCCGAACACACCCAATGCCAGTCTTCGATCTTGGTTAATCTCTGAATTTCCGCTACTCTGTTACTGATGAAAGTACCTAGTTTAGGTGGCGGTGTTTTTATCCACGCCAATACCACCTGTGAGTCAGACCATAGGTATATTTTACTGACTCGTTTGGCAAGGTTATTGCCTTGTGATTCCATTACTTGTGATAACAATACCGCTGCGCGTAATTCTAAGCGGGGTATTGTTTCCTCTCTAGCAATTCTAGACTTTGTGCATAACAAATGCACCTGTATATTACCTAAATTATCAATGGAACGTAAATAAATTGCAATTCCGTAACATGTTTTTGAACTATCTGCAAACCCATGCAGTTCTAGTGTTACGTAATTGTTTATGATTGTGCGTCTCGGTATGGATAGATTGTTTAAAGAAAATAGACTCCTATAGTAAGATATCCATTCTCTTGTTAAAGCGGGCGATAGGGTTTCGTCCCATGAAGTTTTATCCTGCCATAGTTTTTTAATAAAACATTTAGCTGTCACTAAAACGGGACTAATTAAGCCCGTAGGATCATAGATAGCTGAAATTATAGACAGGACCTTTCTTTTCGTAAGTCGATCTGGCATTGGTTGTTCTTTGAATGAGAATTGTAAACAATCTGTGTGGCTGCACCATGTGATACCTAATAGTTTGTGTGTGTTATTTCCGCTCTCGGTCGGATTTGTTGAGTCGGTGTTACATACCTTTTTTAATATGGTTTTTGAGTTCGACTTCCATTTTCGTAGATTGAAGCAGGCTGTACGCAGGATGGCCGCTACTTGCGTTGCTGTCTCGATTAGCGCTGCTTCGTCGTCGCCTCCATAGATCCAGTCATCGTAGTAGAATGAACCTTTTATTGCTTCGGCTGCTGTAGGGTATTTACCTTCGAATTCGGTTGCTAGCTGCAGTAGGCATCTCGTGGCTATGTAGGGGGCCGCCTTCAAGCCAAAACTGAGAGTAGTTAATGTGTAGGTACGTAGAGGATCGGTTGAGTTTTCCCTCCATAGTATATTTTGTAGGTTTTGTTGTGATTGATCAATATTGACCTGGCAAAACATTTTCTGTATATCTGCATTTACTACAAATTTGTAAGTTCTAAATCTTACTAGTATATTGATTAGGCTATCTTGAAATATCGTACCCTTATATTGAATATCGTTAAGCGATTTTCCAGTGTCTGTTGGACATGATGCGTCAAAGACAACCCTCACTGGGGTTGATAATTTTTCGATATTAATTACCGCGTGATGCGGTAAGTAGACTTGGGGTCCTACATTGGAGTATTCCATCTCTTTCATGCGGCCCGCTTGTTGGAAATCTCTCATGAATTGGACGTATTGTTTTTTATATTCTGAATTTTTACTAAATTTGTTTTCTAATGACAGAAATCTCTTATAGGCAATGTGTCTTGATCTACCTAAACTTGAAGCAGGTTCTTTTAGAGGTATTTTTACGACAAACTTTCCCTCAGAATCTCGATTATGCGTCATAAAGACACTTTCGCACTCCGTGATATCATCATTGGAAAGTGTGGAATTTTCCTCAGTTTCGAAAATGCTTCTCATTTGTTGTTGAATGAAATGACATCTAGTTTGCTGGCGTACTGGCCCCGTCGTCGAGCCAGTCACGATCCAGCCCAATTTGGTTTTTTGCAAAGTCGGTAAGTTAGTTCCTAATTCGTGTCGGTTTACGCACAATAGGTCATAGAATTTTTCGGCGCCCAGTATCATGTCGATTTCGCCGGCTGAATTGAATCCATCATCAGCCAGTCGGAATCGTTTAGGTATGATAAGATTTCCTATATCATAGTTAGGTAGGTTGCAGATTGTAGGTACAATATAGCAAGATAGATCCACAGAAAATGGTTCGGTTCTAGAGTGAATAATAACGTTACAATAGTGTTTAACGTTTATTATTGTGTTGCTGATACCCATGACATCGGTATCTGTGTTGTGTACAGGTAGGTTTAGTTTTTTGTGTGCCCTTTCTGTTATGTAGCACGATTGCGAGCCGGAATCCAATAGGATTCTCATGCTTTGTTGTTTGTTTTCGTGATCGGTTATGTTTACTACAGCTGTAGATAAGAAAACATGCTTGTTTTGCATCGGCTGTGAACAAGCATTGTCTTTTGACGTGTTGATTTGCTTAATATGCAAGTTTATAGATTGATTTTCGGATGTAGATTGTTGTTGTGGGGTGTATAGCGTCATAGGACGAGATACGCTCGGTTGTGTTGGTAATCGCTCGGGATTATAGGTAGGACGAGATGTGTTCGGTTGTGTAGGTAATCGCTCGGGATTATAAATAGATTGCTCGTTCGCTGGAGTAGGTATAGTAGGTATGTGTAACAAAGTATGATGTTTACCTGAACACTTGGTACACTTGCTGGCTCGGCAGTTCGGCACCGCGTGATTCGATCTCAGGCAGTTAGTGCAGAGTCGTAACCTCTTCGCAGCTCGGCTGCGAGCTATAGGGCTAAGGGCTAGGAACTGTGTACACTGATTTAGGTAGTGGGTGCCCTTGCAAAAAGGGCAGTGATTATGCTGGGTAGTAGGTGGTTTTGTTACCTTGTTAGCTTCCGGATTGTTGCGGGACGTGGTTATCATCGCCTTTTCAGTTGTATTACTCGAATTCCGGTTTGTATTTTCAACAGCTTGGTTGCTGTTCATCGACTCCAAAAGGTCAGCTCGGGACCTCAAAAAGGTCTTGAAATCCTGTAATGTAGGAAGTTCACGTGAGTTGGATTTTTCTTCCCATTTTAGTTGTAGTGACTTTTCTAGCTTGCTAGATAAAAAGAAAATTATCAATATATCCCAGTTTTCGGTTGCTATATTTAAGCTTCTTAGGGTTCTAAGGTGTTTCGATATGTTATCACCCATGCCCCTTAGTGCCATTGGATTCGATTGTACGCTATCGATGCCGAAAAGCGCTCGCAAATGATTGTAGACCAATACTTTTGGGTTATTATAGCGTTCGCAAAGTAATTGCCATGCTATGCTGTACCCTTCCTCCGAATATTCCAGCGCTCCTATAACTTCCAAAGCACTGCCCTTTAGACAACTTCTCAAATATTTATATTTTTGTATGGGCTTCAGGTTACCCTGATTTATAAGTGCGTCGAAAGTATCTCGGAATTCGATCCACTGTGTAATGTCTCCATTAAATGAGGGTAGGCTAATATCTGGGTACCTAATGGAATCGCTAGCATCTGAGCTATGTTTGCAATGATGTGTAGGTTCTTGTAAGTCGGTCTGGTCTGTCGCTTTTTGATTTAAAGTGCCTTTGGCTTTAGCTATGTATTGATAATACTGAGATTCGAAGGAGTCTCTTTCGAGTAACTGCTTGTCAATATCTGAGCAGAGGGTTTCGATATTACTTTGTATTTTATCAAACTGTAAAAACTCGAGTTGCATTTTGTCTGTGCGCAGCCCAAGCTCGATTATTTGTTCGGCAGTCATCGTTTCGGGTTTTATGGATGCTATAAATTTGACAAATAGGGTCATTTTCCCCTTTATAATCCCTCGCTTTCTTATTAGTTCTGATATGCTCTCAGGTTTAGATTTCTCTACGGTTGCCACGTCGTTATTGGGCATTTTAGCTAATGGGAATATTTAGATAGATAGATATAGATAGATATTGTTTGATAGGTAGATTAACGACGAATTTCCTCAGAGTCTCGTTTGTGCGTCATACAGACACTATCGCGTTCCTTGATATCATCATATGGAAATGTCGAAATTTACCAATAATTTACCTACTAATAACGGTGTATAGATAAAATAAATGGGGGGGAAATTTTGTGCCAACTCACGTGATCGGTAGATACTTATGTTTTTATGTCTCTCGTCTCTGGCGCGCCTTTCGTCCAACAGCAGGGGCGGCTCCTCGGCTTCCGACGGGTCTCGAGTCCAGTCTCGGCTGGACGCTCCACCGGGCTTCGGATATGCTGCTCCTTGTACGTCCGTTGGGTTTCGGCTGCTCGGTGATTTGATTCTCGGCTGATGGTCTTCAGATGTTGGGGGGCACACGCGGGACGCACGTGGTGATGTCTTAGTGTGTTTTCCTGGGGTTTCGCCTTGCAGGATCACTTTCTTCGACGCCTCGTGGTCGCTTTTACTTGTTCTAATGCAGGAACGAATTTCAGACGGCTGTTGAAACGAATACGCGGCAATAACGCGGCAATACGCAAGATGGCTGCGACCATGTGCTCGCGCCTTTGTCCTTGTCGCGGGCGGCGCGGCGGCGTATTTGCAGGTTTCTTCCGTCCAATTTCTTCACTGCGTTATTTCGAACGTCGGGGTCACCATGAAAATGGGTGCCCCAAATAATAGGTGTTTAGTTTTATCTGAAGATATTTAATTCGGTTTGTACAAGGTATTCGCAGCTCGGGCTCTAATGCGAGAATGGTGGTTAAATCGAGTTGAACGGAATTTATAAGATATGGTTAATTAGCGCCATCTAGCCTTTATTAGTCGAACCACCTCTAAAGGTATTGATTTAGGGTATAGTTGTGGGTGAGGTGGTTCGTACTATGGAAGACTAGATGGCGCTGTACATTGATGCTATGATGTCATTTTGACAACTATACTTTACATTATAATTTACTGTCCTTAATTAAATGTCCAGCTACACAATTGTACATTAAAATTTAATACATGATTAACCTTTGATATTAAATACTTTTTTCTATTGAAAGCCATTTAAAGCATAATAATCGGACCAAATTATGCAAACAATAGGTGCTGAGAAATCAATAGGGTTTTATAATTATATGTACATAACCGGTTATAGCTCTTCACTATCTTGAATGTCTAATTAGTTGACCACGACTGTATATATATGTCACTGTAAGATTGTCGAAAATCTAACGATTTTTTCTCTAGTTAGTTTACAAACTATCGATAAATTGTAAGCTGTACCGTACTGCTTACGATATGGCGCGTTAGTTTATAATAAAACCGTTTAATTGTGAACTGGTTTAAACTTGAATTGCAAAGGTAATACCAGGGCAAACTAGACTAGAGGGGCGAGCGCCGCGAAGCCCCCGAGTAGTGTTCGATTTAGGTTGACATGTAAGAACAAAAGAAACGTAAATTCTAAACCCTGGCGGTCTGGTATACAATTTGTAGATATTTTACAAAATAACGCGTTAGTTTATAAACTAACCTTTTTGACAATCTTACGGTTATATATATATATATATATATATATCAAATCTCAATTTTACACGCTTTCCACAATTACTGTCATTCTACTATTTCCAGCCGCTTTTTGTGTTAATGAAGCCTTCTTCACTCACTCAATACGACAATTCGTAACAGAGAAAGATATTCTAGGACTACTCGACCAAGCCAACTAGACGCCTGTCAGGCATCTTCCGCGTTATGTAACACACTCAGCCTGAGAAACAACGCGTGTACAGCCCCACACTAGGCTACCCTGTGACGTGGGGAACCAGAAACAGCGACGTCACACACCTATATCATCCAAGACCGTGTTATGTAACATTTTTGTCACCCCGGCCGGGATGCGAACCCGGGACCTCTAGCTTTGGAATCACAGCCTCGACCGCAACATCTCTATCTACTGGCTTGGTGGACTAGTACAGTTCGCGCTATGTTTCTTTGGCTCTGTAGTCGAGTGTAGGGTGGGGGTAACCTCTCTCCCCACCTCACCCTCGCCCAGAAACGAAGAAAGGGCATGTAACATTTTTGGCAAACTAACTGTCGAAAAATCATTATTTCTACAGCCAAAAGGTGAAAATCAGTGTCGATCGATAGAGTATTATTTAAAAAAATAAATGTGTATCGATAAAGTATTATTTTACAAACAAAACGGTATGTCAGTCTTCGTCCAAAATGTCAGAAGCCTTTTGGTGCGGCCTGTAATTATGTAGATCCCGGTAAACGAGGTAGTGGGGGAATTGTCTCTCCACCACGCGGGACGCATTTATCTCGCTTGCTCAGTCAAGGTCCAGAAGTTTGCAGAGAATAACTTGCCTTATCCCCCTCTCTGTCCAGCTGCGTGCGCACCAACCTGGCGGCGACGCGCATCGACTCGCGCGCAGCGAACTCATCGCCGTCGTCGGGCGGCTCCGTCCATGCGCGAGCGCGCATCGAGAACTTGTTCTATTTGAAAGATAAACGTTTCGTAGTAATTGCACGGAATAAATAATAGCTCGTACTAAAACTATGACTGATTTTTGAGAATGAATGGCCAACGATTATTACGCAATACTTGTCAAACTTCGTTAATGATCGACGCAATTAGCTTGCCAAACTGAGGGTTTATTCTTATTGACCAAATCGAACTGCATTGGCAGACTGGTAATAAAAGGGCTATTGGAAGCGCTAAAGTATGAATAAATAGATGTGGTATGTGTTAATATTTGATGGGAATAAGCGATGTTGTGTCTTTTGTAGAACAAGACCTGAGTAAAACTAAGGGGACACATTATCGTAAAATTAATTGTACTCTGTACTTATGTGCACTACAATGTGAAGGGAAGCTTTTACATCTAAAACAGCTATAGATTAAAAATAATATATTAATATTATCGCATTTACGTGCACAAGAAACTGGCGGTATAAGAAAGAGCAAGCAGTTGTTATCTACGAATCTAAACTAAAATCCTTAGTTTCAGAACTTTCAGAACTTTGGGGAAACCTAGGAAATATACTGATAACAATTAGAGTTCCGTACCAAGCCCTATTGCTGTCACTCACGTGTCCCGTCATCACACAGGTGTTAAAGCCAAACGGCTCAATCTACAGTCTTCATTTTTTACAGCATAAACATTTTGTGGGAACCGAGCCCAAATTGTCAAACAATATTGTAAAATGTTTTTAAGGGGGACTACATATAAAGCGGGGCACGAAAAAAATTTGACCTACCCTATCGAGTGGGGTATCGTTGTTTAGAGGTCGTTGACAAGATAACTACGATATTTTTTGTTTTAAAAAATACTGTAAGACATCTTAATGACAAACCACCAAAGCCAGCTTTTTTCACAAAATTTTGTATTTTTTATTTATTTCCCATTGATCTATTACTATGACCTTACAATTGGACGATAATGTTTATTTACATATATTTTACTAACAAATACCATTAGACTTTGATAAATCTTTTTTTTTCCTGAAACTCCTTCATCTTGGAGCCTCAATATTCTACATTTGTTACGGAACCTTAAATGTGAGAAGTCCGACACGCACTTGGCCGGTTATATTTACTTATTATTAGGTAGGTACAACATGCATTTGCTGAGTGCATTATCTGTGAGATACCTGTAACCATCCGAGAGCATTCAGAAGATTAGCCTAATAAAGGTTTGGTTTATAAACAGTTAGTCATTTACAGTAGCGAGAAAGCGGGAGTGAAAATATTTCCAATATTCAAAAAGTAACATATTTCGGCTACAAGAATTATTACGATCAATATCATCATAGGGCCTACAGCATCTGCGACAGATGACTGAAGCAGCGTCCGGTAGATAACTACGCTCGTGACTATACAGTCTACTCCAGGAGCGGTAGTCAGCGTGCACGGCTAATAGAATAGAGAAGCGAAAATGTATTATTGTCAAGATAGAGGATTTAATTGGAAATATTTTCCTCTAAAAATGTCATCATCACACACACATAACCCCCTTGGCTACGACACAAGACCGCTATGAATCTATATCTAATTGGCACTGAACAAAAATGAAACCACTACTTTTGTGAAAAAAAATGGCGGGCTTAGCGACCGCAGCTGGTAATACCTTGAGTTGGTTCTTTTTGGACGATAGCCGAGCGGGCGGGCATTACCAAAGAGAGAAACACATAGGAAAAAAGTTAGAGGAAAAATTTGGAGCATTCCATTTTGGGGTCACTGAGTCGGTACCGAGTTATTCCTACGCGACACAGCAGTGTGTAATATTGCAGTACTTTTAGCACGTCAATGATTCGATCTACTACAATTCAAGTGCATTCCATATAACTCTTCCCGTCGCCGTTAAGTTGGTAACATTAAAACCAGTGTTGGCTAGCTTTAAAAAAATGTGTTATCCAAAAATACCGGTGACGGTGCTACCTACATCTATGTTGCTGGGTTGTACATAAGTGTTTAGGGATACAAAATTGACCTTGTTGTCTGATTTATTCAAAAGTAACTGAAGGCACCAAAATGGGAGGACTATACGATGGGATGGAGTAGAAACGACTTCATGTCAAAAGGGAGAGAAAATTGCCGCTTTTAAGACGATCTGGCAATTACATATCCACTATCCTATTTTTTTAAAGTGGTAAATTGTGATTTGTCTGGCAACCGCATATAACTTTTCATTTTTTTTACAGCTGAGCACAGCCACGTCTTAGCAGCGAAGAGTAAAGTTGTATGGAATGCACTATAGGGATTTCTTGACAGCTCAGTTACCAAAGCAGCTCGCCAGATAGCGGAGGAGAAGTTTTGGTTCTACCACAGTGTAGAACATTATTGTGGCCTGTGACCTGAGTCTGTGTCATTTCATATTTGTACTGTGGTCTGAATTGTTTAGTAATTTTCATCTTGGACCGCAGGGTTGAACTTTAATTATCTCACGTCCTCTAGCGAGCTCTTTGCAAGCTTTTTTTTTAAACTGTCATAAAACTTCTCATTGATTGATTGATTGACTTGCAAGGGCTCGGATAGAATCAAATGCTAAAGGTGCTGCCAGCATCATTCGGACCGCACAGAGGGTGTCACATAGGAGATTTTCGGTCCAGTTATGATTACGTTAAACTCGATTAAAAATGGAACCATATTTTGTGTGGTGTGACCGACTCAGCTGTAGCAGCTTGGACGACTGATATTGAGAGGTTAAAGTTAGTTCAAGCCCATTCTTCAATACGTTGTTGAAGTTTCGGAGAACGAGTTTGACCTGTTACCAAGAAAGAAGACGAAATGTATACTTAGCTGTTCCTTAGCTAGCTGACCTTGCTCAAATCAAAACACAAGACTTAGTGGGAGTCAAACTTAAGTTGGCAATTGTAGCCTGTCCTATTGTTTTCTTGTCTTGAGACTAACCCAGTCTTCTTTCTCAGTAGGACAGTATACAAGAATACAACAGAGCTGTACATTTAAAGGGTGATACGACAATGTTTAGTATTGTTACGGGGTAAAAAAGGAACGAGGTCAATGGAAAATATCGAATTCATGCACACTGAAATTATGGTACGCCAACCATATGACAATACATACAGACACACACAAATCACGGCCAACACACTTTCGTGAGAAGAATAGTGTAGGAAGCAGGTACAATTACGCGTCGAACAAGTATGCGAATTGAACCGTCAGTGACTCTTTTGTACATGAAGTAAGGTTAATTTTATCTGAATTCGTGCACTTTTTCACTCTGGTAATTGTTTCTGCGTGGGCTACAGTTATTGAAGTAGAACTTCTTAGGTAGCGAGGGGTTATGATTTGTGAGTTTGTGATGGGGGGTGAAGTTTATTTAACCTCTCATCAGGAAGTAATTTATAACATTGCTTTATTAGCGGATTCCGCCATGCCTACAGACGAGGGGTTAAGGATATTTATGGAGGAACAGCTGAAGGCTTTTTTTAATAAAAGCGCACAGATTTTAAAACGCTTTTTAACAGGGCAGACTATTTAACATTAAAATAGTTAATTAGACAAAAAAGTTAATAAATCAATAAAATAATTGTATTTTAATTAATTCAAGCAGTTTTTTTTGTGCCAAATAATCCGTACTAAACAAGCGCCATTTTTATATTCTTCGTTCATCTGAATAGGCCAAAGTCTGCCCACCATACAGCTAATTCTTGTTTATTTATTTCTTCGTGTCTTATATTCGTGGTACACTGCGCGGAGCCCAAAAGGATGTTTATTATCTTCTGAGGTAGACCAATGATTGTGAGCGTCCATGTTTCTGCTGACCAATGGACCCGAAACATGGACGGTCACAAAGCATAATGTGCACACTTTAAAAGTAGCACAAAGAGTGATGGAGCGTTGCATGTTGGGTATCTCCCTCGTTGACCGTGTGACAAACGTCGAAATTCGACGGAAAACGGTTGCAGATGTAGAGAAACGGATAACGAGATTGAAGTGGAGATGGGCGGGACACTTGGCTAGACGGGAAGACGGACGGTGGACCAAAGCAGTCACAGAGTGGTGGCCACGGGGAGCGACAAGGCCAGTGGGCAGACCACCAGCGCGTTGGTCCGACGATATCTTCAAGTCGTCGGGATCCCACTCGGTGCGATTGGCACAGGTCCGGGGATATTGGCGCTTCGGAGAAGAGCCCTATGCCCATTGGTCGATGTGGGCTGAATATGTTGATGATGATGATGAGTCAGACAACAAATTTTCTGAGCACTAGTTCTACTTCGATGACGTATTCTGTGCTGCACGAGTATAATTTTATTGATTTACTATTATGTTGGATTAACTGAAGTCACATGCTGGGGTTGGGAAATTTAAATACAGAACCCGGTTAAATAGTATGTAGAGCGTCGGAAAGAGTGGCGTCAAAACGTCACTTTAACTGAGTGACAGATATAAAAGCTCAACAAAGCGGAAACCGACGGATCATTTGCAAGCCCGATGTGCATTCTTTAGCACCGGATACTGCAGATAACAACCACAATTCTTAATCCCTTTCTAATATGTTTTTTTTTTTTTTTTTTGGAAAAACATCAGCACTGAAAAGGGCGCTAGGATTCATGTCTCCACACATGAATCGAGAGAAAAGATTGCCATCCCACTTCGTTCGATTGATTGATTGAATGAATGAACGAATGAATTTATTAGATTATTAGAGCGAAATTTGTACACGGGTATTACCTGGAACTCGTCCCAGGGTATGGCCGCGCATTCGTCAGTGGTCAGGTCGTCGGCCACCAGTCGTAATGAGGTCTTCTTGTTGGCGCTCTGTTGCACCAGGTGGATGTTGTTGAGGCGGAATGTGCACGTCGATATCTGACAGAGATGATAGAGAATTAGGAGCACCTACATACCAGGGTGCCTGTCATGGGGCGAAGCCACAAACGTATAAACTCCTGGTTGGACTTTAGCAAGTGCAAGATATTTATTGTGAGCGTGGCCCCCGCCTGGTGTTATCGCAGTTTTAAGGTCAGATTATTAAAATATAGGGACTGTATGAGGTTAATCTAATTCAAGAAGTCGCTATTAATAGTTTTATCTACACACGTATCATAAACCCTCTTTACTGCGTCCAAAAACCGCACGTTACGACCAGCATAATGTTATACTACTTGGTAAAAACTAATTTCTTGGTAAAAAATAATAATAATTTATACATTATGTGACCGTGTCGCCGAAAACTAAGAACACGCATACATTTACACCACTCGTACATCAATCCCTCCGCTTTTATTGGTCAGTGCAAGGTCATGCACCTATCGTCCGAACACACCCACACTACCGCAGGTATACTAGCTAGTCGAGCTAGTGTTGGGACAATGCAAGGACAGCGTGTATCATCGATCGATTATAATTTATAGACACTGGTATAGACAGTCGTATACAATGCCGGGTTCTATAAATGAAATAGTAAATTGTTTGTAAATACGACATACGACATACGAGACCCCTTTGCCTCTCTTCTTTTTTTCAACAGAAACCTTACAGCTAGAAAGAGAGGCAAAGAGGTTTCTGAAGGTAGAATAACTGTGAACTCTTCGGACCTGACTGAAAGCATCGGAATTTCCGATCAATACTTATAACACCACATTTTTATTTTGTAATGATTTATTTGAATTTTAATTTAATTTTATTGTTGACATACTGTGTAATTTATTCTATGGGCTTTTATGCCTGCAATAAACGATTATTATTATTATTATTATTATCCTTCGTCGGGCGAGGTTTTAAATAAACTTAAAATCCAAACTGCCTGTTTGGCAATCATTGGAATAACTAACAATAAACTTACGTATTATGAGCAATAAAATAACTATATTATTACATTAACTATATTAGTAATTGCGGAATGATAAAATCTATCGATTCAAAAACATAATTCTCCTATCACTATCCCCATCACTATATGTCGTCTCTGTGTGCGTGTAACAGTTCGCCTCCCTATCACGATGCATCTTTGCTTTCGTACTTAGATAAGTGTGAAATATTCATTGCGTGTTAGCTTGGCAATAAGTAGTGAAATTAAGATACAAAACAAGCAATGTATAGTAAACTTAGCGAGAACAACATGACATTGTCACTTTAATGTCAACTCGTGACGAATTTTCCGCGAATGATTTATTTTCGTAATAATGTTTATTTCTTGTGTTTTAAGAAGAAATAATAGTTGTAATGAGACTTACAAGTGATATGTGACAACGGCGTTCTTGGAGTTCACAATCTCGCTTCTATTTTTGCACGTGAGTATTGCACAGGTCGGCATTTTCGAAAAACAACGGAAATGAATTCGTCACTGCGGTCGCCCGGTGACTACCGAGATTTTTTTATATCTAACCTGTCGGAGCTACATTTGTTCGCACGTGCCACGCCCCTCAACCTAACTCTCGATATCTGTGGTGTAGATAAACTAGTGTATGTAACTGTACATAATTAGGCAGAGTGATATTATTATGAAACTCGCCTCTCTCAAGTTTTAATGCCCTCCACTATGTATCAGTCACATAAATTAGTATTGTAATTATTTATTCCTGTTAATTATGTATAATAATCAATATAGTAAGAATTGTATAAGTTAAACACAGCTAATTTTTAAAAGAGATCTCGAAATAAATCTGTGAGCATTTCTTTGCCCTCCTATTCCCACAATAGTCCGATGTAGAGAAGAAGCAAAAAAATAAATTTGCTAAGTATATCCTCAGTTATACAGAAATTTTAATTTGAATTTAATCTGATGACATATTTCATTTAAAAAAACATCGTATGGCGGAAGGGTGCTTTATAGTAGTTTATGTGGTGAGTGCTACATAATGGAGGGCATTAATACTCGAGAGTGGGCATATGAAATGAGCCGAAGGCGAGTTTCATAATAATATCACTCGAGAGTTTTAATGCCTAATTATGTACAGTTACGTACCTACACTAGTTTATCTACACTCATATCATAAGCTCTCTTTGATGTGTTCAGGAACCGCATGTTTGACCGGCATTGTGGCTTTGCAGTTGTTTAGCTTGTTCTGTAGTACCAACTTCACAGACAAACTAGGGGCGGCACGCAGGCGGGCGTCGGCGTTCGAAATTTGAATGTCATAATATGTAGAAAAATTACACATTATGGTCATAATCGTCCTCCACTGTGGTGTTGCGATCGACGCTGTGCTTCCCGAGCGAGAGGTCCCGGATTCGCATCCCAGCTGGGGAGAAGCAAAAATACCCCCAGGACTTGTATGTTTACATTTTTGTGACGTCGCTGTTTCTGGTTCCCACGGCACAAGTCACGCTAGTGTGGGGCCAGAAGCAATGTATGCGCCGGTATGCAAATGTTATGTTACCACGTCCCGCCGCCTGCAGGAGCTGGTCACCGAGTGGTCGCTCGGAGACGAGGACCGCTCCACCACCTCCGCGGCGATGTCCACGCCGCTCATAGCGCGCCCGTGGTCGAACTCTCTGCAGCGGTGACAGAGCAAAAGGTTAGTCTTCCTATACAAGCCATACTGCCTTCAGAGCCACTCGTGATAGATCTTGTAAGTTTCTCTTTACTCGACTTGCAAGACATGTGAAATTTAAAGAGCGACTTGCCCCCTGTAATGATCTTTTTGGTTGCTCATTGTTCTACGTGCCACTATTAAGCGCTCTTCTAATTGAAATGGTTGTGCGTCCGACTAGGCAAAGTTGTAGGTGTACAGAGAACGGGATGAGCCGGAAGCGACGTCACGATTGAATTTTTGTAAACATAGTAGGGGCAGTGGCAGTGTCCGCGTCGTGCTCGGCGCACTGCAGGCCCAGCACGAGATACCGCTCGCTGTCCGAGCTGGCTGTGGACGCGTAGCACAATGGCGACCAACCTGAAGGCAGTGTCCGCGTCGTGCTCGGCGCACTGCAGGCCCAGCACGAGATACCGCTCGCTGTCCGAGCTGGCTGTGGACGCGTAGCACAATGGCGACCAACCTGAAGGCAGTGTCCGCGTCGTGCTCGGCGCACTGCAGGCCCAGCACGAGATACCGCTCGCTGTCCGAGCTGGCTGTGGACGCGTAGCACAATGGCGACCAACCTGAAGGCAGTGTCCGCGTCGTGCTCGTCGCACTGCAGGCCCAGCACGAGATACCGCTCGCTGTCCGAGCTGGCTGTGGACGCGGCGTCGCAGACCGAATCGGAGCGAGTCAGTGCGCCGTCTATCGAGGTCACCAGCGAGTTGAACCCGCGGCGCATTGTTGTGAAACCTGCAGTGAAACCAAACTGTCATAATTCTTTATACTTTTATTGCACAAAAACAGAAGATACAGATACAACAAAATGGAAACTAGGTGTACAAAGGCGAGCTTATCTCTAAAAAGAGATTTCTTCCAGCAAACCTAATATGGACAGAATACATGAAATAACAGGTAGACCTATGTGCACAACGTTAAAAATATTAAAATAATAAACTAATTACTAATATGTACATAAATACATAATATCAATACAAATAGACAAAATTATACTACATATATATCAAAGCAATAAACCTACATAAATCTAGTATGGAAGAGAAAGATAGTGTTCTTTTAAGCGAGTTTTAAAAATAGAAAGTGACGGGCTGTCTCTGATGGCGCTAGGAAGTTTGTTCCAGAGCCTGATAGCTCGTAGTCTGAACCCATGTTCATATGCGGCTGTATTGTGTTGCGGAGTTATAAGCAGTGATCGAGCGTGAGATCTCCGAGGCTTATCCGAGGACAAAAATTCAAAACGATCTCGTAAGAAGACAGGATAGCGAGGATTAAATAAGATGTTATAGAGGCAGATGAGGATATGAGAATCCCGACGAAGACGGATAGGGAGCCACTTTAACTCCCTGCGATACTCCGAGACGTGGTCATACTTGCGCAGGCCGAAGACAAACCGAATCCCGAGGTTTTGAAGTCGCTCGAGTTTGTTCAGTTGCTCTTCATTCGCGCTCACCCAGCTCACCCAGCATACGTCAGCGTAATCGATTAGGTATAGTAATTATAGTAGATAAAAAATTAAAAACATCCTTCTGAAATCAATAGGTCTTGTTAAGTCATCAAATGAGCCCAAACTTACAAGAAAGAATACCAGTCTTTCGTCTACCACCTCTTGTGATGATGATGATAACATCACCAAGAAATATGTACGGGTCTTGACGAATCGAATGAGCCCGAACTCGGTAGGTTCCGACTTCAAGCCCGATCATCAGTCCAGCTCGATGATTCATATTATTGCACTGTCATCTGAACTACAAATACTTACCAAGTTTCGTATTGATAGAAGATAGAAGGGGGCGAAATTTCTATTCCTAGATTGTTGCACGATGTTTTGGTCTGTTATTTCATTCGACGGATTTGTTTGACAACTCAAAATTCACAAATGTTGCTAGAACATGCACAGTGCTGTACATGTCGATGGCCAATAAATACTCAGATTATAAGCAAACCTGAAACTCTTTGAATACGTTTGCAAATCATTCCTTACGTAAGAGTTTGTTATGTGCATATTTAAGCATACTAATTTACTGATGATATTATTTGAGATAGAATAAGTTAGATTATTTATTTATTTATTTATTTATTTAATAGAGTCTTTTACAAGAAATACGCTAAAAAACCATTTAAAATTCCTTAATTATGACATAAGATTTGCGCTTTCTTAATTAAAAAAGACCACAGCATGATTTGCGACTATACATATGGATAATTAGAAAAAAAAAACTATAATTACGGGACTCTAAGGCACATAATATCAATAGCCATAGACAAATTATACAATAACATTTCAATAAAATAAAATTAAAATAAAATTAAAATTAAAATAAAATTATGGCAAATTATATCAGTTAAAATTTATAATAAAAGTGACCCTTTTAAAACTATAGCAGTGACGATCTACTCCAGATTGATTTTGCTGATACATGCTTTGAAGCTGTTAAGGCGCGCGAAAATATCCATCTCAGCTTCTGGTTCACATTCTTTGGCCCTGAGATCATTGTATAGCTTGCATAGTCTATGCAGCGGCGCGTTGGAACCTAGATTGGTTTTAACCGAAGGCGTGAAAAAAAGTCTGTAGTTCGACCGAGGGAGTTTCTTTGGTGTGCAGAATGATATTTTAGTCAATAGATCCGGACAGTCGAGAATTCCGTTGACCAGTTTGTGTAGAAAGATTAAGTCAAGTTTTTTTCTACGTGCTGCCAGTGTGTCAATATTATAGTAATTCAAGCGCGAGTCATAACTGGGTAGCCTCTTCGCTTTGTTGTCACCATAGGCTAAGTGGTAAAGAAATCTTTTCTGTACGCTTTCTATCCTGTTGGAGTAAATATTGTATTGCGGGTTCCAGACCACGCTACAGTACTCAAGCTGTGAGCGTACCAGTGTGTTGAATAAACTGATCTTTGTAGAAGGTTCCCTGAAATTCTTGCTGTTGCGAATGACAAACCCTAGTGTTTTTAGGCTTTTAGATGTAATTTTCGCAATGTGTTTATCAAATTTTAGCCGACTATCCAGCAATACGCCCAGATCACGGATAGAATCAAGGTTTTTTAGTTCATCATCCCCGATGTGATATGTTCGGTGGTTGGCGATGTTGTTTCGAGTAAAGTGGACACAATAACACTTTTCAGCGTTTAGTGACATGTCATTATTGACGCACCATTCGCTCAGTTTAACGAGGTCGTCCTGTAAAAGGTTCGAATCCTTTAGTGAGCTAATAGGCCTGGTCATCTTAAGGTCGTCAGCAAACAAATGAAATTGTGAGTGCCTGAAGCAGCTACCTATGTCGTTGACAAAAGCATTAAACATGATTGGACCCAGATGAGAGCCCTGAGGGACTCCCGAGTGAGCCTGAAATGCAGTGCTGGTATGCCCGCAAATTGCCACTCTGCACTTTCTGCCCTCTAGATACGACTGTAGCCATTTGATAAGGCTGCCGCCGATGCCAAGCGCTGACAGTTTGCCGATTAGTAGCCTGTGATTAACTCTGTCGAATGCCTTACTAAAATCAGTATAGATTACATCCGTGGGGATACGGCGGTCCACTGTGTGGCAAATATCTGTTTGATAGGAAACCAAGTTCGTAGCCGTTGAACGTGACGTCATAAAGCCATGCTGGTTTGGTATTATGTACGGCTTTAGGAACCAAGTAAGATGTTTACAAACGAGTTTTTCGAAGACTTTACCCATGACGGCGAGGATAGATATGGGTCTGTAATCCGATACAAGATTTTTCTGACCAGACTTGAATATCGGAACTACCAATGCGTCCTTCCAATCTTGTGGAAATACGCCATCTGTTAATGAGCGATTATAAATATGACGAAGGGGGATGGCAAGTGCGGTTGCTGTTTTAGAGATGAAAACAGAAGGTATACCGTCCGAGCCTGCTCCTTTATAAGGATCAAGTCCTTTTAGGGCTCGGAGTACCTCCGTATCAGAGAAACTAAGGTTGTTAAGAAAATGAGCTGAGTTTGTAGTGTCAAAATTAGTTGTGGATGTTGAAGTCGTCTGGCTGTCTTTCTTATATACACTGGAGAAGTTCTTAGCGAAGAGATTACATATGCTGTTTATGTCACTTACGTTGATATCCCCTAGTTGCATCTGGGAGGGATAGCCACTCGAGCCTCCCCTTTTTGCTTTTAGAAATGACCAAAATACTTTTGGGTTAATTTTAATAGAAGCTTCTAGACGGGTAATGTATTTGCAGTACGAGTGTCGTTGTAGTTTTGAGCAACTGCTGCGTAATAGCTCAAATTCGAAAAGATCCAAAGGATTGCCATATTTCTTAAACTTTATATGTAGCTTAAACTTTTCCTTTAACATGCGGATAAGATGGTTTGAGTACCACGCAGGGAATCTTTTACGGGTGTTTTTTGTTAGGGGGACATGTTTCTTTATTAGGTCACGAACTGCAGTGTAAAACACGTGTACCATATCGTTGACTGAGGCGCAGTATCTGAATGAGTCAAGCCAATCAATTTTGTTTAGATGGTCCACAATAAGGTCGTAATCTGCCTTATAGAAGTTAGGTCGGGGCGCTGGAATCTCCCGTAGGAGACTGGTTCCTTCCAAAGACACCTGAAAGTCCAGGGGTGGGTGATAGGGGTCAAGGATGCTAATTAAGTCCGTACTTTGTGCCAAACAGTTAATGGGTACATTTCCCAGAACCAGATCCAAAACTTTCGATTGAAAGTTCAAAACATGGTTGTATTGTTTTAAGCTATTAAGGGTTAGAAAATCCAGAAGGGTATTGTTTAGGGTATTGCTAGGGGCTTCAGGAGTAGTGTGAGAGAGTGGAGTATTTTTCATCCAAGTTATATCTCGCAGGTTGAAGTCGCCAATTATTATTACTTTATTGGCTTGATCTAAAGTTTTCTGAGCATTCTGCAGGAAAGTATCGAGGTTATGCTGTTTATCTTTAGTATCATTTGTGTAACGCAAGTAAACTGCACAGAGGTGTAACTTTCCCCAATTTTTGCCTAACTTGACATCTATGCTAACCCAAAGGTCTTCCCCGGGGCCTTCAAGAGCAACATTTCTCTGACTTGATAGGCGCTTTGAGACAGCAATCAGAACACCCCCGCCCGTACTAAAATTGCTGAATGTTGTCGAAGAGCGATCACGCCTGTAAACTATGTATCGATCATCAAAAAGCTCTGAGTCGAAAATACCGTCATTTAACCAAGTTTCCCCTAGTACTATTACATCATGATCAAAGTTCAGCATATTATTATAAAAATCTATAGTTTTAGTATTTAGGCCGCGGACATTTTGATAGTAAATATTTATCTTACTTTTACACAAATCGAATGTGATTGATTAATATAAAGTATTATGCTTGTGGTACTTAAAACCTCTGTATATAATTATTTTAAGGTGCTGAGATGCTCCAAACTTCGCACAAGTACTCGATCGGCTTCGCTGTGACGTCTCATGTAGACCTTGCCACCGCGTGTCCACACAAACTTGTAAGCCAGTAGTTTCCCCTGTTTTCTAGCAGCGGCGTGTAGTGCTTTGTTAGCGGCGGATAGATGTTCGACAACAAATATTGGTTGTGGATCGTCGCCTCCTAAGCCCATATGGCTTGTATTGAGCTTGTCTTTGAGGTTCGCCTTGTTGAAACCCATCGTTGCGGCGAGGAGTGTGTCGCGCATTCGAGGGCTCCTCAGCTGGACGAGAATGGAGCGAGGCCTAGAGCTTGATTGGTCCATTTTGGCAATTCTGGTGCATTTAAGTATGTCTGAATCATTTAACGGGCACTTGACGGTTGTGCATAGGTTATTAACCAACTTAATTAGATCCTCCGATTTTTTCTCGGGTACACACTGAATCTCCACATTGGTCGACCTGCTGTGTTGTTCCATTTGGTTGAGACGTTTGCTAAGGTCTTGCACAGTTTCTGTTAAATGCTCGTTAGAGGCTTGTAGCTTCTTAATTGCTGCATCCTTCTCATTCATGCATTGACTGAAGGTTTCGTACTGCTCGTTGAAGAATGCGATGGATTTTTGGAAGCCCTGTATGAGATCTTTCATGTCTTTCAGTTGAGTTGAGACCAGATCCTTTATAGTTGCTTCGAATGCTGCTGTAATTTCGTGCTTAATGATACGGCGCAGATTATCCTCGCTAATACTGTGAGCGATGCAATCACTATCTCCCGATGGCGATCCGTGCAAGTCGACGACTGACGCGTCCTTGATAGGGGTGGAGCTTGCTGACGCCTCGACCGCGTTGGAAGAATTCTGTTTGCATGTGCGTACTGGGGTGCTGTCGTTTTTAATCACCTTGGGCTGCTTTGATGAGCAGGAGGGGCACACCCATGCGGCTTTTTCGACTTTATCCATCTTGTGGGGGCTATTTTTCGAGGGTAAGATGCAAAGCTCGTGGAATTTTTCGCAACAGACGCTGCATTTTAAACTCAACGGGATCTCTCTTCTAGTGATCACTTTATGACAGCATGCAAACATGGTGCTTTTATCGAAATTGGATGCCATAATTTATAAAATCTTTTAATTTCACGTATTGTAGCCGAAAAATAAAAATAAAAATCAAAAAGATCTGCAACTGGACCGGGATTCGAACTTGGTACCTAATTGTTTGAAGTCCGGGGCCCCGCACGTTGGGCTACGCGGCGTTTTCTTGTTTGTGGTGAAACAGCGTATTGCTTCGGAATCCCCAGTAAACGCTCGTTGCTGCCGCTGGGTGGTTCACCTTGACGAGAGTGATACCTGTTTGGCCGTACCGGCCATCTGCCCGGGCTTGATGATGTTGCAATATTTTGTTGATTGATTTTAGCTGTTAATACACTGATCGGGAACACAGCAAAGTACACAATACGCCAAAACAAAGCTGGTGCTTTCGTCAATGATACTGAGATAAGCGGTCCGTGACCAGTTTGCAATTAACCACTAATTTATAAATTAAAACGGAGCTAAGTAAATTATACGTGTCGCGTTGGCGCGCGCGGAGTGAGTATGAATTAACCCTGTGTTTACAGGCCCCGAAATATAACGTAATTCATAGAATTTTATGTTTAATAAATTATTCAAAGATTTTAGTAGGGTTGTAAAAAAATTATAATGATAATTGGCTAAGAAAATATATTTTCCTCATTCTGACCTCAAAATAGCAACTTCGCCGCTTGATTTTGGGCGGAAAAATTATATTTATAACTCGTTCGACAAGGCTTCTTTACGAACTCTTAGGAAATCTACTAGGTATTATTTGATGTCCATACATATATTTCCTTTACCTATTAACCGTGATGAAAATTCGCAGGATGCGTGTTTAGTTCTCGGTGTATTGAGCACAGATTGTATTGTACTAGCACACCAAGGAACCACATACTGATTGTGATATCATCAAGCAGTTCTAACTTCGAAGTTTCACCGCCAGATCAGCTCAGAAGACACAATAAAACATGTACAAAAAAGATAAAAAAATTGTATAAATTGTAGTTGAGTCTTTTTTCTTCCGAAATTACAAAACAATGTTTTCCGATAGAAATTTAGGATACGATTCATCGTCATGTTTACATCTTGTTTGTGGCAAAACCATGACAGTACAGTTATGGGATTCAGTTGAGGATGTCTTTATTGTGAGCCAAATTATGACTTTGGCGAGTACTACTTAATTTGGTAAGGCAATTATCCAGTCATTAGTATTCACACTTAGGCAAAGAGTTTGAGCTTTGCTTATAATCTGAGTATTTTTTGGCCATCGACATGTACAGCAATGTGCATTCTTGTAACATTCGTGCATTTTGAGTTGTCAAACAGGTCCATCGAATGAAATAACAGACCATAGTATTGAGCAGGTCCGGTGGCCACTTCACAAAATTATGCTTCCCGCTAGTAAATGCATTAGTTACTCATTAAAAAAATATACAAAAATCGACGTAGGTCTGCCTATAATATTAGAAGAGTACACTCGATTTCCTCAGGATCTCATCACCAGATCTTGACCTGATGTCAATGGGACCAATCGGAAGGGAAAACACTCTCGATTAAAAAATAATTTTCTACATCGGTCCAGTCGTCTTGAAGAAATCGCTGAACAAACATAAAAGAAAGAAAACAAAGCAACAAAAAAGATCCTGAGGAATTGAGAAACTCGTCCTTTTTTAAAGTCGGTTAATAATAATAAAAAAAAACAATAAAAAAAACACCGATTGGGAGCTATAACACTATGCCATGTAAGTTTCAAATGTCTGTCTGTGCGATTCACCTACGACGACACAAGGAATATACTTACATAAGACGTTTGATTTTTCTATATAAGATACATTGTGTCAATTCTATCTCATTAGCATCACTTGGGTATAGAACGCTAATGAAGTTAGTAAGGTATCAATAAAATATCATGCAAAAGAAGTATTATCATCATGGTGCCAGAGGCTCAGTTGACGATAAGATAATAAAGGATTATCTTATCTTATCTTATGAGTTGACGACATGCATGTATTAAAATATTGGAAACTTTTGTTCGCACCACTAAAGTTGAGCGTAGCCACGGGACTGGGCGGAGCCATCTCCTCGATGGGAATATGAGTGGAGTACATCTCTAGAGAGCTGTAGTTCGGAATTACTCCGCTGTCTCGGTCGTTGTTCGATGGCGCCATCGTCGCTTCTGAGCCTGCGGTCGGTAAAAAATAACTGTATCTGTGGAGACAATATTTTACAGAAATAGAGACACATAAAATAAATATACACAAGAAAATGTATGTGCGAGCGTGGGCTTAAATATTGAAATAACAGATTATGCACAAACATCATATAAAAATCTTACTAATCACTACAAAAACACATTACGACGATATTCTACGCTGTTTCGGCTACTGTCCTAAAGACAAAGAAAAATAATGAAACATCTCCAACGAGTAACGCAGATACCAGTTCCAAACAGCTTCACTAAAATGTCTAATGATGCCTGACGATCACGAAAATGAACCTATGACCGGAATCCACGACAAAACTAATAGAATGAACGAAATACGAGTGAACGAATGATGATTTCACCATGATTATGAGAACGGCACACGCTACCTGTATCTACTGAACACACGAACTAACCTTCACTTATCATCGGTTGAGTGCGTAGATTTTGTATTGTACCTTGTGTAAGAAAGAAATCTCTCATTTATACATCTGTAAAAGTTATGCTCAAATTAAATTTCGGCGTTGAATCGCATTGGAGTGGAATTTAAACGGAACATAATAAATAAATAAATATCAATAAATACTTTGTATTTATTAACATCAGGAATTATGGCGCAGTTCCGCAGCCGACCACAACTGCAGCCGACGTATTTATAGTAGGTACCTACTACGCTCACTGTCCCACTCACTCGCTAGGTAACTACGCTAGGTGTCTCTCTCACATTTACGCGACACGTCGTCTGCAGTTACGGTCGATTACGGAATTACACTTATATGTCAAGTCAAAGTCAAGTCATTTTTTTACTGTAGATATTTAACAAGCGTAATTTTTTGCCTCTTCTCTACATTGGACCACTGTGCGAGAAAGTGAAGAAACTCACACAGATTGATTTTAAGATCTCTTTTAAAATTGGTAACTAGTATAAATATAACAATATTAATTATAAGAAATATTAGGCACGAATAAACAATTACAAATTATTCATAGCAATTTCTCTGTCATCATTTAAGTTATCTTGAACATTGTAATATCCCTTTTTAGACAGTCGTTTTTGCATGAATTTTAAATTGCAAAAATAGCAATTTCTGAGCAGTATCTTGTTGTAGTAGAGAATGCACTGACCCTTGAAAGCATTGCTAACCTTCGCGAGTGTTGACCGAGGAGCAACTAGTCTGTGATTGTTTCTTAGGTTATAGATACATTATATTTTCGAAAATAAATTGACTAGCTTCAGTTAGTATTATATAGCCTATTTCTTTTAAATGTTCTTTTCGGGAGGTCTGTGCATTTTAATTGATTTAATTTATGAATTGCTTAAATAGCTCTTTTCTGTAATATGAAAACAGTTTGAATATTCGCTTCTTTCCATAGGACATGACACTATGAAAGTAACTAAAATATGTCCCTGACAGCGTAAGCCCCAGAACTTAATCTACCAGCTAATTTATCTATGTGGGGTCCCCACTGCAATTTGCCTTCAATGGTTATTACAAGAAAATTCGTATCATTTACTAATTCTATCTAACACACTTAACACACACGTATTTCTGTCTAACACACTTAACTGGTCTCAACTTGCCTGACATTTGGAAGTGAGAATTTTATACACTTGGTTTTACCAGCATTTAATAATAAATTATTTACTGTGAACCAATTCAAGGTAAAATTATAGTAGTTTATGTGACTGTCATATAATGAGGGGCCTTAACACACGAGTGTGTTTTTATGCGACGAGCGCCAGCGAGTACACGATTATTTTAAGGCCTAATTCTATGCAGTTGCATACACTACTTTATCTACAAACATATCATAAGTGCTCTGAAATAGGTTCAGAAGCCGTAGGTGAATTCATAATTCTACTTCGAAGGAGGATGCAATCTCTTTCCAAACCTCTTTTCAGGAAAAAAAACAAAGAAATGACAACTGACCACTGTCAAAATTCGAATTTGATGTAATAGACGTCAATACGAATGTATCACAGACTTGAAATTTTTTACTTTATGGCATCGATTGTATAAAGTAAAATTTTCGATGCGGATATGCAAATAGCCATATCCGCATCGATGTGTCATAATGCAGGTCATTGCCCTATATTTTCTGAATCGATTTTAGAGCATTTATGATACCTGCGTAGATAAAATACCTCGTTAACATCATCAAAATCTGCTTTTGTCTTTTAATCCTGAAGATCAGTAGTATCATAAGATAATAACAACGGGAAATATTAAACTGCACATAAAAAATACTGATCTGCACAGCAAATATCCCTTATATTTGCTGCGGTAGCTTAGGTGAAGGGTAAAGGGGGTGAGCGAAGTCAAGCCCCCTTTATCCTTCGAGTTAGATTCAACATGTAAGAACAATGACAAATACTTAAAACATAAAAAGTGTTTTTGCTGATCCTTTTTTGCTGTGAAAATCATTAATTTTGATGTGCGATTAAATACTAGAAATAACAACTGCCATATCACTTCACACCAGTTTGTAACGTCGTCACTGTTTCTGGTTGCCACGAACAGAGTATCCTAACATCGAGTCATTCGCATATATTAATATATGTTTTTTCGTCCTAAGGGCTCACCTAGCTTCATGTCCTGAAGGCTGGAGGAGTCCAAAGGAACACTGTCCAGGTCCCGCGAGGACTCCTGCCCGGGACAGCTGGACGGCAGCACCACATTCAGCTCTACTGCTGGAACCACCATACCTACCACTATCGACCTGCAATTAATATTACTATGAAACTGCTTAAGTCTATAAATTAGGCTTTTTTATCGCTTTAACCGCTTAAGCCCTGGTGACGCCAGTGTGGTGTTTTGAATTTTATTGAAATGGCATGAGGGTCAAAATCACGATGCCTCATAACTAGGTCCAGGGCTCGAAAGGTTAAGCCTCAAATTGCCTCTATATCTATCTCTTTACATTACACAGCATGCATCTTTCGCTCTCTTCGATAGGCGACTCTTGCTTAGACATTCTGTTTGGAAGAAATTGTAGAAACAGCAACACCGAGATTCAGTATTCATAGAAAGTCAATTTATCTACCTAATCTCTACTTTAGTTCACCTCATGCACACAGATTTCGTTATCGCTTCCGCGATGTATGTTAATATGAAATTAGTTTTTGCTACAATAGCGCCATCTGTTTGGGAATGATGACAGCTTAGAGCTTGCCCTTTGTCAGTATCAGATATTGCATTTGATCGTCTGCGTGATATAGGTTCGTATCGAAAATAGTTTTTGCCACATTAGCAGCTTTAAGAGCTTACCCTTTGTCAGTATCGGGCTGTCTCTCAGCGTCATGGGTCAGCCAGGCCATCATCTCCGAGACTCGTTCCAGCTGCCGCAGCAGAAACAGCATTTGGTAGTGGTTGATCTGGAGACCTGTAAGGCCGCAGGTGCGCGCAACCACCCAGATCTTTGACAGATCGTCATTGAAGCACATCTGTGGGAAAGTTTGGTATTGAGAAAGAGCACTAATAGTCCGGGAGGCCTTTGAGTAACTCGAGCGCGTCAGATTAAGACATGCGAGATACCTTACACCGTGTTTAGTAACTCCACCAAATCTGAGCCTTCCATCTAGAGGCTCGCCGTAAGTCTAAAAAATTTACTCTCAGAATAAGATGTAGTACTGGATTTTGATCCATTTATTTGCGCCAATTATCGATTTAAATAGACTGGTACCGCCATCTGGCAGAGCAGCCGCGTTCCACTGGTGGCGTGACGTTGGACACTCGCCAGCGAGACTAGAGCAGTAGAGTGTTTCACCTCTGCACCCCAAGGTGGCGCGATCGGTCGGTGTGGCACCTTCCCGATGTTGTCGAAAAATATACGGATTTTCGCGTGTTGGAATACAAAGTCGTGTTTTTATTTTTTGTGAGAACTCGCTGCCATGTAGCCCAAAGGGTGGGTAATGTGTGCGGTTGGACGAGAGATGCTTTGGTGCTGCAAGAGTATCAGCCGGGATAGTGATTTTTCGCTAGGTTTCTTTGCGAAGTGAAGTTATTTTTTCCCCAATCGATGGTTCGTCCGGAAAGTGTCAGCTCAGAAAAGTTCCCACATTCTAGTAATTTCGTCAGAGCTCGCGCGCATATAAAAACGGGGGACCAGTAACTGGAGCTTATTTCTTTCGCTCCAGTGCCTTGGGTGACAACCCCGGCTTAAGGCTAAGCGGCCATTGTCTAGAAACCCGGGTGAGTTGAGTTAGTTTGGGATTTTGAGGTTACCAGCTTGTCTTGAGGTTAGAGTTGTATTTTGACAATCGAACTGTTCTTTCAGCCCCCTGCTGAAGAGACGAGATCGTGGTGAACTACACGTGGACCTTGTGTGTTACGTGGAGTTTGACCACCGCAACCACGAGTGCTAGAGGAGACTCGTTATAGACCTCGGTATGTATTTCGGGCGAATGCGCAAGGAAAACTATGCGTTAGCAATCATATTCTAATTCCAATCTTGTCAACAGCGTGAACACGTGGACGCCGGGCTGGCGGGCTGGCGAGGGAGGTGTCAAGCAAGTGCACCCTGGTTTGGGATAGGCGAGGAACCTCCATGCAAATAAAGTGAAGTGTGTTGGTATCCTCTGTCCGTCTCGCGCGATCCCTACCGCGTTAGCTAACAGCTTCAACCCCTAATCCTGGCGCTGGAATGCCATTCTCGAAGCCCTGTAGGTCGTACCTTATCGCTGTGCCCAACCTGCTGAGAAATTTGAAACGCGGGTCCCGCATGAAGACTAAAGGATCCGTGAATTCACACGTATCGACTACTCTTCTTCAGATATTATCCTCTGTATTTTGTGATTAGGTCCAGATGTTATGTTGTTACTTGTGTAGTTTACCCATTAGAGTGTTACGCGAAGGATTGTCCTAACTGCGCGGCTCAAGACGGAGAGCTCAGATTTGGTGGAGTTACTAAACAGAATGACGCGCTTGAGTCACGACTAGTATGAGTTAGATAAGATAATTTCTCCCTAACTTTTGGATGACACATACATACATGCATACATAGCGTCACGCCTTTTCCCAAATGGGGTGGCAGAGGCACAATTGTGCACACGTTCAACCATTTATTCAATACTCCATTTTGCGTGACAGGGGGCTAGCCCATCGCCGCAGCTATGGAGTAATGAAGGATTCCTCACGATGTTTACCATCACCGTTAGAATGTCCGATAATGTAATTAAGATAAATTAATTATCTCATTGGTACATGGTCAGGAATCGAACCTGCATCTCCTGTGTGTGAAGCAAGCGTGAAACCCATCTACGGAGCTCTTTGGATGATAGATTTTTCATAAGCTACCAACACTGGTTTCATTGCTGCCAACTTAACGGCAAAGGGAACTTAAGCTGAAACGCACAATAGTCTTGACGCTAAAGAGAAGAGATTTATGCCCAGCAGTAGCTAGGAGTAGCTAGGAGTAGGCAGAGTATGTTGATGATATGTCAGTCGTCATACCCAAGCGGTCAAGGGCGTGGCGTCTAGCAGCGGCGCGGGCTTGCCGTAGGTTGCGCGCGCGCCGATGAAGTCCACCCACAGCGGTTCCACTCGCGCGCAGAATATCGAACGGTTCTCGCGCCAGAGCAGCTCGGGAGAGATCTCCGTGCCGCGCTCGATGTCGTCCAGGCCTGGAATGAATGCCATTGAATGAATGAGAGATTTCATTAATTTTATTCCGGTAGAAATGCTTTTCATGCATGCCTGCACCATGTTTTGTGACCGACCACCTTTTGCTGAAGCTGTCGGCGACCCACATTTAAATATTTTATCTAGATACGTATCATAAACCATCTGCACTGCGTCCAAAAACCGCTCGTTATGACCAGCATTATGATATACTACTTGGTAAAAACTAATTTCTTATTTGAATATTGATACATTATGACCATAATGTATCAACATTTCGACATATTATGACATTCAAATTTCGAACGCTGCCGCCCGAATGCGTGCCGCCCCTAGTTTGTCTGTGAAGTGTGTACTACTGAACAAGCTAAACAACTGCAGAGCAATGATCAATGCCACAATGCCGGTCGACCATGCGGTTTCTGAACACATCAATGAGAGCTTATGATATGTGTATAGATTAACTAGTGTATGTAACTCTCGCGTGATATTATTCAGCTCGTTTCATAAACCCACTCTCGAGTTTTAATGCCCTTCATTATGTAGCAGTCACATAAACTACTAATTTATATAGATACATTTTACGGAACCACGCGTACTGGGTGCATTCATAACATTCTCATACATTTCAACATATTAACATTAAAATTTTGTGAAGTTTGTCAGTGACTTCAGTGTTTAATATTACGTGTTTCAGTTTTAAACTATGCAAAGACAGACTCGCGAGGTCTACAGCTCACATAGCCACTAGTTTATTTAGCGTTTGATTGCTAGCATCTATACGTCACAAAAGCAGTCTGAGCAGCCATTGGCCAGCCTCCATCACTCACTGTCAGCGTGTAACACGAACTGCTCCGATATCGGGTCGATGTCGTCGTCGTCGCTCGGGAACTCGCCGCTAGGTGGCGCTGAGCGACGCAGCGCCGACAGGATCGACGCCAAGTCTGCACGGGTGCCAGCACCATCTGTAAATTAGGTGTGTGATTGTATATCTACATAGCTGCGGCGATGAGCTAGCCCCCTGTCACGCAAAGTATTGAATTACTAGCTAAACGCGGCCCCAGCTGTGCTTCTGCCACCCCGTTTGGGAAAGGCGCGATGCCATGTTTGTTTTGTTTATTGTAGTGACGTATAGGCCCCTAGCCTGCTCGCTCGCGTTAGCCCTAAACAGGGCGAAATGATACTTAACCTAACCTAGAAACCTACGAACAGGCTAGGAGACCCTGAGTGATACGACGACCTCTGTGGTGCAGCGGTTGTGGCTCTGCCTACCATGCGAGAGGTCCCGGGTTCAATCCCCGTCTGGGGATATGAAAAAACAATCCAGGTCTTGGATTTGTATATGTGTATGATGTCGCGGTTACTGGTTCCCATGACACAGGGCGTGTGTGGGGCAGAAGCAATGTATGTGACTGTATACAAATGTTTATGAGTCTTGGATATATGGAACAGTAACGTCACAAACATTAACCATTAACTGTAGAACTTCCAAGACCAGAGGGAACGACGAGATTTTCTTTTCTCTTCGTCAGGATTCGAACCTGGATCTTCCACGGGCGTATTACCCCATACGAATTAAATAGTATTATGTTTAACGTCTATATGACGCCAGAATTCGATATTGAACACCGAACTCCAATAAATATATTAAAATGTCTGGAGTTGTTCAAAAATACTCGATTATATCAGAATGGTATATTTCCAGCAGTTGTATTACATAAAATTTGTGTGAAAATACATAATTTGCCAACGAGGTCACATGCAGTATTTCATAGAACTCGCGAAAAAAATTCAATCCAATAGCGGATTCAGCATGGGGTCGGCGGCATAGTAAAGTTGGACTGTTAGAGTATATTTTATAAGGCTTATGTTTAAACGATCACCACAAACGCACCTATTTTACTACCAATAAACTCGAAACTGCCGAGAATTAGTAAACGATCATCAAATTGTGTTTGGATAGATGATCACCAAACTTCTTTTTATGTTTTGTGCACAAGTTAATGTTTTAAGTATTATATTTTTGTTCTTACATGTTCAATCTAAAACGAAGGATAAAGGGGGCTTCGCTTCGCTCACCCCCTTTACCCTTCACCGAAGCTACCGCAGTATTTAGCCCAGATATTTTCTGCAACTTTTGGTGATCATTTTGGGTAAGAAAAAAATATTTTGGTGGTCATTTAAATTGTTCTCATTTTATAATAAATAAATAAATAAATAAGTCAATGTCAGCCGACCCGCACTGCTCCAGTACCACAGGAAACTACTTAGCTTAGAATTTCACCATCAGCTTACTTTTAGGACTTGCACACGTAGGGTACCGTACCATCGTCCAAGAAAAAAAAAAACCCCAAGAAGTTACCCCCTTAATTTTCAAAATTTCGTCCAGTTCATTATTTATTGCTATAGCGGAAAAAGAAATACACATTACCTATGTGGAAAATTCATCTTTCTACCTAGGTCCATGAGATAGATCCCGCTGACGGACACACAGACAGACAGACTGACGGACGGTTGGTCAGACGGACAGCGGAGGCTTAGAAATAGGATCCCGTTTGACACCCTACGGGTACTGAACCCTATATCTCTCTCTATAGAGGATTAACAGAGCCGTAACTTAACATTGTTTGTTACTACTAAATAAATATCAAGTAAATACATTCAAATCCGATACCAAATTGTAAAAAATATATATTGAGATAGCTTCGGGAGACTTTTTTATTCGATCAGAAATAATAAAATTACTTATATACCGAATCCCAGCTGACACTCATGATAAAGAAGCTAGTATAAAGAAAGAACTGCTTTATTACTACTATTTGCGTAACATGAGATTTACAGCGCTACAGATGTTAGTAGAGTTACTCACTAGATCTCGCGGATTCCCGGATATTAGTAATGTTGGCGCGCGCCGTGCAGACGTGCAGCTCCTTCGGCCGGTCGCGTTGTTGCGACACGTGCTCCGGCCCCGCCTCTAACACTATCTGTGGACACAACGGGTTTGAACACATCCACAGAATAGAGTTATACAATAGAAGGTAGTTAGTCTGTACAACAAACGCCACAGGACCGCGAGGGTTGGCTCTAACGACAAGAGGCTTGTGACCAGCAGGAAGTGGGCTGAGCATGATGATGAAAGTTTATTCCAACTTAGAATCCCTCTCCCCACTCTGGATTCAAGCACTCACTTTCGGCATAATAACCTTCAGCCTCAGGTCCAGGTGCGGCGCTAAGGCGCCGAGCTAGAGAGGTTTATGAGTGTTACTGGCTAAACTTATGCGTAACTGAGCCTCCATACAGGAAAACCACGACATGTATTGTTGTGTTAGAATCCCTCTCTGCGCTCTGGATTCACTTACCTTCGGCATGATGGCCTCCATCCTCAGGTCGAGATGCGGCGCGGGCTGGGCGTGCGCCGGACCCGCGCCGGCAGCGAGCGCGCGCGCCACGTGCGGCAGGAAGGCGCCGAGCCACACGCACGACTCCGTGTCGGCGTGCACGCGCACCGGGCTCACTTGCACGTAGAGGGACGGGACCGGGACTAGAATGGAGGACGCATACTTACATACGTATCTCACATTTTTCCCAGAACTGGGGTAGATAGAGAATAAAAACATTGCTGGCATACCTATCATGCTTTCTCAACATCCATAAGACTCTTTAAAAAAGCTCACCGAAAACGGGTACTTTTTAAATAGATGTAAAACTTATTTTAACAAAAGTGAATCCCATAACTGCTGACCCGGTGAACTTCTTACTACCTTAAATTGGTTTGTAAAATAAGTAATATGGTACATACCCTAAAATAAAAATAATAATAATACCTTTGACACTATTTACACACATCGATCTAGCCCCAAAACTAGGATTCCCTGTATCTTGGGTACTAGACAACGATACACATACTTATATAAAGTAGATAAATATTATACTTAGATAGATAAACAACCATGACTAGGGTACAAACATCTGTTCTCATCAAACAAATATTTTCCCCCACCCATATTTTCGACCCTTGGCTTCGTAGGGAGGGTCACTGCCGACTCGGCCATTCGGGCCAAAATGTCGCGTTGGCGAAAAAATTACTAATGAAGTGGTTGTTCTCTAAATAAAAGTATTTTGTATTTAGATCTACGCTCAGCTAAAACTCAACAAAGAGGTTAATTAATGTTTTACCTAATAATTAATCTTTGACAAAGGAGTTTTAACGATTTGTGGCTACCAACGCCATCTAGCGATAGGAAGCTCAGATTTATCCACTTCCCATACAAAAGATTTATCTTTTTTTTTAACCGTTTCTTTGCGTTTTTCCTTATTTTCTTTTACTCAAACCTCCTCCGGACTGAGAAGAATAAATGTAATTAGAATTTTAGAGATTTAGTAAGACTAACGTACGGCGATTAATAATAATTATTATTAATAATTATTATTATTAATAATAATATATAATTAATATAGATAAGCTGTTAAAAACCTGGCACATTTGCATGCGTTAACTAGAAGCTATAGCCAGCGCGACTGACTAGGCGACTCGCAGCCACATTACGTCGCGAATTTCTGAGCGTTTAGACGAGTGAGCGTGTAGGTGTAGCAAACCTGCGCAAACCATGGATGAAGATTATGTTTTCACTAGTGGGATATGGACGGCAAACACTACCATCACGTCAAACCGATTGAAAGTCCCCGCCATTCGATTCTATTTATCGATTACAAACCTAGTTAGTAAAGTTAGTTAGAATAGAACCCCCTCCAATAAAAATTAAACATGTTCAGTTTGAAGGATTAATACATGGGGAATAGTGATAGTAACTTTGATTTAAACCGATAGTAGTTATTACAAGTTGAAATCTTACCTAAGAAATCTGTCTTCTGGCAATCAATGCCACACATAATACACGACTTAATAGTAGTTTATGTGACTGATACATAATGGAGGGCATTAAAACTCGAGAGTGGGTTTATAATAATATCACTCGAGAGTTTTAATGCCTAATTATGTACAGTTACATACACTAGTTTATCTACACACATATCATAAGCTCTCTTTGATGTGTTCAGAAACCGTAAGATCGCCCGGCATGGTGGCATTGTAATTGCTCTGCACTTGTTTAGCTTGTTCAGTAGAACCAAATTCACAGACAAACTAGGTGCGGCAGGCAGGCGGGCGTCGGCGTTCGAAATTTGAATGTCATAATTTGTCGGATAAGAAATGAGTTTTTACCAAGTTTTATAGTATTATGCTTGTGGTAACGTGCGGTTTTAGACGCAGTAAAGAGTGTTTATAATACGTGTGTAGATAAACGAATATATGCACTTATTCAATATACTATTATTATTATTTTGAAAATGAATGACAATACTCTCATTACTCGAACCGTCCAATGATATTGCAAGAATCGCTGCAGTGCACACTGCGGTGTGTATTCAGGAGCCGCATGTTCTATCGGCGTTGTGGCATTGATCATTGCTCTGCACTTAGTTTAGCTTGTTCTATAGTACCAACTTCACAGTCAAACTAGGGGCAGTACGTAGGCAGGCGTCGGCGTTCGAAATTTGAATGTCATAATGTGTCGAAATATTGATACATTATGGTTATAATGTATCAATATTCAGATATGAAATGCGTTTTTACCAAGCAGTTTAACATTATGCTGATCGTAACGTGCGGTTTTTGTACGCAGTAAAGAGGGTTTATGATACGTGTGTAGATAAAAATATTTATGATTGTGCTATGAATCGTTAGCCTTTAATAAGTGAGAGTTTCAGTTTTTGTGTGTGTGTAGTTTTAAATTATTTGTTAATATTTAGGTTATTTTAATTGACGATGCACTTTGCGGATTCTTTATTTTATTTCGGTTATAGATTCATTATGTTTTCTCTTTATCATAATTTTGAAGATGTGTGAGCTATAATTTCCTTTTAATAAAAATGCAAATGTTCCTTATCTGTAACTTCTCAAAATAGAATTACGTTTTATATATATATAATTTGATCAGTCTGCTTAGATTTCCGCATTGTTACAATAATCTTAACTGTGCTTAATATTGTCGTGAGGCCCACGATAGCTTTGCCTAGTGTGGGGTCACTGTTACTGTAATGGTACACGAGAGTCGGTACATTTGATACTTCATTCTGCGTGATAGAGAGCTAGCCCAACGCCGCGCTGTTTTGAATACGAGAATCGGTTCAGATAACGTTTGGGGGTTTTGCGTAGCTCAGTGGCAAGTTAGCAAAAAAACAGAGCCGACGCGTGGGATGGTTCGGGGAAGTTTACAGGTCAGGTTTTTTTTGTCGCATTCCTGCGAGATGTGTAGAGATCAGAGCCGATTTGGCTGCGCGTTGAATAAAATTATGAATAACTAAATAATGAAAGGTTATTATGGAACGATACGGAGAAAGCTATTATGTTGATTGCAAATATACAATTGCGATTGAGGTATGAGATGGAGGGTCTGACACGACTAGTTTGAATAGCATTCTAGTGGTCTTTGCTGCGCGCACCTAGCGGTCGGGAATGCTTAATTAATCGCAACAAGCTTTTATTGGTCAGCGATCAACAGATTCTGTGTATCGGCAGTACCAAATGATTTGAGTGATAACCTACGGTTGATCATAGTGAATATGCGTACACACAATTTGTAGAACGGCGGATCTGCATGGCATGGTTGAAAATAGACCCTGTGTAGTTAGTGATAAGAAGCTTCGCTTGGGCAGAGCGTGTTCGCAAAGGACGCTGTTTTTTTTTTCTTTCAGACATGTGGGGCGTATAAATACGATTCCGGGGGAAGGGAGAGCATTCAGTCTCAGCGTCTAGCTACTGTGACAGTCGTCTTTCACGAGTTCTAAACAGTTTTGTCTGCCGTGTTACGCGTCAGAACTATACGAAATTGTGATTGCGAAGTTTCAGTGGGTTTTCGTGAGTGTCTGAAGCGCCGAGATATACCTCGGTTCCTAACCTTTATATCAACCAACCCCAAATTCCAAAACTATCCTTGGGTCGTTAGAAAAGAACTTGTAAGTCAATTATCTGAGTCTGAGTCTGGGCTTGGAGCGACCCTAAATTCCTTTTTCCTTCACCATAGGGTTCCTGGATTGGCTCTTAGGATATTCGCGGGCTAATCCTCTCCTCATTCCTTTCGAGTAGCGAGTTTTGAAATTCCCACACACACAGTCATTAAACATTCAAGCACATTCAAATCAAACTCAACCATTTTCGAGTGGTGTCGATAATGGACGTGGTATAACACTAGTTTTTAGACTAGGCTAGACAGGAGTTTAGTTGCGGCTAAACCTAGGTTGGCAGGGCATAGGGAGACTGTTTGATCGATGAGGTTCCGCGGATGGAAATAACAAATTCAGAACAAAGTTAAACCGGTGTCAACACAGATAACATATCCTGTTGATATTTTGACATTTGAGTGTTGTCGGGGACGCGCGAAGAGATCAATTTACAGTCTAAAGTTCATTGTTTAGGTCCGGGTAGGTGTTTTGCATTGCCTTGGGTCAGGTTGGATTCAAGTTGCATCTTTAAATTAAATGTAAATTTCGCTGGAGGTCTAATGTGTAGGCTGAGTCGGTATATATGATTTGGCTCAGCCAAGGACGTGCTGTGGCTAGTGGAATTCATAGTTCGGTATTTATCGAACTATGCACTTCGCTATGGTGTGGGTTAGATCTCCTAAAACAATAATGCTTACGTTTCGATAACATCCAGCTCAAATTGCGCAGAGTTGAAGGTTTCAAAACGTTACGGACCTTTTGAGGTAACCGCTGGTTCAGAACCCATTTCGGAAAATCAATTCGCAATTGTGTAAACCGGTCTTTTCGGATCGTTATTGCCGTGAACCAAATATATAATTGGAAGCACCACAAGCCGCTACTAGCGAGCACATGAAATATCATTGAGTACTCACGTCGTAAAACTACGACGGATATCTATACGATATCACAAACAAATATTATAAACTGTGGTCGACCACTAAAAGAAGTTCCGTACGCCCATATATACAAAAACCAGATGGTGCCATCACCCATAAAATATAACAACGATCGTTCTGGCGCAATACACCGCTGACTGATGCGAATTACCGGCTCGCGGACATATATGCTTTCTCTGTCTAACTGGAAACTGTAACTTCCTGAACCGAACTTCGTTCGACTATTGTACACCTAACGAACTTCTCTACGAACGAGGAATTCAGACTTATCATTCTTAACTTACAAATCTTACAGCTGAATCGGGTCCTCTCATTTTGGGATAGATAGAATAGACGATCATAGCTACTGATAGCGGCGGCTCGACCTTAGCCCTGTGCCGTTACAGATTTCTGGTGCCGAGACCGAAGGATATCCTAGATAGTCTGATACCTAGATATTCTAAAAGAATCAAGGTCTAACGCGTTACTTTTAAAAATAACACAACGTAGAAACTATTTTAAACAGTTCAGTTTTGTAAATAAGAAATAAGCAAAAAAAAGGGGCATTGTTTTCAGACGAGCTACGACGGTTTAGTGTTCAGGAATAATGGCCGGCCGGCTTAGAAAAAACGTTAGTCGGGTAGAACGAGACAATTCACTTTTGCAAACAAGTGAAATGGCGTCAGGACAGGTGACGCAATTGTTATCTGAAATAGTGAATAGATTAGACAGTTTGGAAAGGGGTTCTAGCGCAAGCAATGCTAGTAGGACTTCGGACAGACAGACTGACAGACAGGAACTAGAGACGTTTGAACAATCAGTAGAAAAACGTCAATCATGCATTGTGAAAATGACTCAGAAGTTGCCGACATTCGATGGGCGGAGTTCGGAAAATCCGATGATTTTCTTAAGAGATTTAAAGGCATATATTAAGATAGTTCTAGGGCTTTGATATGGGCAACGGATAGTTTGGTAGGAATTGCAAAAGTTCGAATGAGCATATACAGAGACTCATGGCGAACCTATTCGGATTTTGAAAAAGATTTCAGAGAGGTATTCTGGGGTGATAATGAACAGGAATTAATTAAGCAAAGGTTCCTAACTGCGAAGTTTGATTCCAAGAAAGGTCAAAGTATGGAAGAATTCTTTGCCTCTCAATTGAATAGCATATATGAGCTTACGATACCGTTTACTGATACGGAGAAAATCAACACGATTTTTAGACAGTTGCCGCGTGATATTCAGGTAGCGTTTTTTGCTAGAAAGGAACCAATGACTATACGGGATGCGGTCGACTTCCTTCGGCATTAAGAACGGAATGTCGATGGGGGATTAAGTGCGTTGCATGGTTCGGAACCTATGAATACGAATAACGTAAGGCGGGATAGCTACATGCGTGGGCATTATCGTGCTATGCGGGTAAATACGATACGTTATAACGCGGTGAGTCGTAGGGATAATTATAACGCAGGAACGAAGGCACGAAACGAATTTGGGACGCGCGCTCGCGGTTATTTTCGCGGTAGAGGTAGACAGCCTCAGGCTAGTTTCAAGGCAATAGGGTTCCAAAGGGGCAATGATAGTTCAGGAGATACAGAGGCAGGGCAAAGTTCAAGTTACAGGAATAATGCGATAAATCAGAATTCAAAAAACTAGTGGACTCGCGCGGGTCGTTCGCGCTCAGATATTTATTACGGTTCGGGTGGACAGCCGATCAAATTGGGAAAAAGCATAGACTGTATGAATTGTGTAATTTGGATTCGAACGTGGGTGTGAATGAATTTATTCAATTATTAGCGCATAAAGCGCATGGATATGCCGTGTGTTTAGATGAAAAATCTAGGTCGAATTGTAGAGATCGAAATGACAGGCGTTTACATACGATATTCAGAGACGACGATTCGACTGAGTGTGGGCGCGATTTATGTAGTACTTTGACATTACCTGAGATAGATGTGCGTATTGGGAATATTGTTGTAAGGAGTTTGATTGATTCGGGCAGCGAAATCAGTGTAATAAGTCGGAGAGTGTACGAAGAAGTGTGCAAGCAATTGGGAAAACCGACGGAAATACCGATTCCAAGTTTGAGAATCACAGGTGCATTTGGAGTCAGTAAGGAAAAGGTTGATAAATTAGTAACGTTACCATTAACAATAGGTGAATGCGTTATCGATACTCCAATGCTAGTATTAACAAGGGTGCCTAAAGATTTAATTTTGGGGTTTGATTTTATACAACAGACGCGAGCCAGTTTAATGTGTGAGGGTAATAAGAGGCTAATTATACGAAGCGCCGGGCGGATGTGTGAAATACCATTAGGTACTAGTCCTAATCAGGATTCTTGCTGTTGTACAATGGAAGTACAGAACCAAGATACCAGTAGAAATATGATAGAGGAATATGTGAATAATTCATCAATACCTGTTGAACACAAAACAAAGTTATTGCCGGTGTTAAATAAACATGCAGAGTTGTTTAGCGATAGGGTAGGTCGGACAAATAAATATATACATGAGATAAAAATGAGAGATGAAACGCCTTTCGTAAAACGAAGCTATCCCATACCGTTCGCATATCGCGATAAAGTAACAAAACGATTGGAAGAAATGGAACTGATAGGTATTATTAGCAGGCAATCTACGGATTTCAGCAGTCCATTGACTTGTGCATTAAAGAAATCAGGAGAGGTCCGTATACTGCTAGATGCACGACAATTAAACACGGGAATGGTTGGGGAGGTTGAAACCACACCTTTAATGAGTGAGATATTGCAATCCGGGCGCCGGATAAACTACATAGGGGTTATTGATATCAAAGATGCGTATTTTTCTATACCATTATCAGACGAATCTAAACGATACACGGGTTTTGTATATCAAGGCAGAAGTTACGTTTACAACGTTTTACCTCAGGGGTTGAAAACCAGTGTGGGTTCATTTTCGAGGGCGATGGATTTAATTTTAGGGCCAGAGGTTAGGTCATATTGTTTAAAATTGTTGACGATTTGGCAATTTTAACTGAGGGTGATTTCGAACAGCATTTGTCTCAAGTGGACACGGTTCTGAGTAAATTGAAAGACGCGGGCTTCACATGCAAACTAAAAAAATGCGAGTTCGCACAAAAAAAGATCAAGTTATTGGGGCATATTTTGTCTACACAAGGTTTGCAAATGGACCCGGACAAAATTGAAACACTTAAATTATATCCGTCACCCAGAACTGTCAGGCAATTGAGGGCGTTTTTGGGGTTCATAAATTACTTTAGGAGGTTTATAAAAAATTTTGGAACGTTAACACAGCCCTTGTACAATTTATTACGGTCTGGAGTCAAGTTCGTCTGGAGTGCGCAGCTGCAAAGTGCTTTTGACGAGATAAAAAACCAATTCTTAGAAAGTATAATTTTGAGTCAGCCATTGGCGGGAAAAACATATTATGTTCAATGTGATGCCAGCGCTATAGGAATTGGGGGCTATGTTTATCAATTAGATGATTCGAGCCAGGAACGAATTATAGGGTTCTGTTCGCAGGCATTTAAGGGGGCCCAGACTAGATGGTCGGTCAGTGAACAGGAAATGTATGCAGTTATATACATTTTAAAGTGATTTGAGATATATTTGCGGGGAGAAAAAGTTATTATTAGAACTGATCATAAAAGTTTGACGTTCATTAAGTCGTGGACTTTATTGGGGGCACGCGTAACTAGTTGGGTTATGTTTTTAGAGCAATTCGATTACGACATAGAATTTGTGCGAGGGACTGATAATCAAATTGCCGACACGCTAAGCAGGCAAATAGCGGGACCTGGAGGTATGATTGACAGTACAAATGTTCAGCCGGGGATATTCTGGTTTCAGGCATCGAATACCGCAAGTGTTATTTCGAGTTTACGGGACATTGCGAGATTACAAAGCGAAGATGAGCGGTTAAATCGAATCAGCGGTTGTATCAGACGTAGTGTGGTGGAATCGGAAACGAGAGGGTTTGAAAATTACAAGCTAGTAGGTGATACGTTATATTTTCACGTGCCGAAGCGGAACGTACAGTTGCTAGTAATTCCGAAATCACTACAGGAGGAACTAATTTTACACATACATGAAGAAATAGGTCACTACGGCAGATATAAAATATTAGCACTGATGAAGGACAGATATTATTTTCTTCATATGAGTAGGGTGATTAACGCGGTGATAAGAAGTTGTGACATATGTCAAAAGGTCAAACCAAGTACTAACAATACCGTTGGTCCTTGTACACCGGTGTTGGCGGGAAGGTTGGGTGAGAAAGTTTTCTCGGACCTTTATGGGCCATTGCCCGTAGGTAAATTCGGATATCAATATATATATATGTGATTCAAGACGTGTACAGTAAAGTAATAAAATTATATCCAATGCGAAAAGCGACAGGTAGGAGCGTGCTCGCTTGTAAAAAGAGATTTCATAGGGAAATACCTATCGAAACTATAATTACGGACTCAGGACCACAGTTCATATCGAAAGTTTGGGAATTTGGACTTTAACAGCTGGGGATTCGGGTCACTCATACGTCGGTGTATTGTCCAAATTCTAATAGCGTAGAAAGAGTGAATCGCGAGCTAGGTCGACTAATTAGAAATTATTGCGGCGGAAGTAATCGTAGTTGGGTCGACGTGTTACCGGACATTCAAAATTGCTATAATAATATCGAACACACAAGCACAGGCTTTGCGCCTATTGACAAGGAATTAGGCGATGAATGGTTATTAGGCCATAGTGTGCGAGATACGGAACAGGTGCGGAATGTAGCGATAGAAAACTCTAAAAGTTCTAGTGAACGACGTAAGCGACAGGCGGACAAACGGCGTAAGTTAGAAGTCTATCGTATAGGTGATTATGTGAAACTTAAGACTTTTGTGCGTTCAAATAAAAACATAAAATCATGCGGAAATTTTCATTGTTGTATAAAGGGCCTTATGTTATTTCGGCAGTGGTATATCCTAACTGTTATACTTTAGTAGATCCGGGTTCAAATGAGATATTGGGTAACTTCAATACTATAAATATAGCCAGGTATTATGTGAGGACGAATAAGGGCGTAGATAAATAAGATAGTGTATAAAAGTTATATAATTAAGCTGTAAGCTGTAAATTTGAGTAACTACTTTGTAGATTTAAGGATCTTGCATGGTTTGGAAACAAAAACAAAAAAAAAAACAATTTGTATATATATATATATGTTAGACCACAGACCATGATCACCCTTAAAAGTTAGTTGTAGGGCCAGCTTTGAATCACGTTGGTCACATTAATTATTTTATCTTTTTACCATTGGCTTGAGTCGTTTATTAATTAATGTTATAAATATCGTACCGGCATTACTAAATGGCAGTACGATATTTAAACATCTCGCTTAGTCATTTCAGGCATGACTCATCGCTCACCGATCATGCGATCAGTAATAAGACCGAGCCTATATAAAGGGAGTTTGCCTACAGCTCGAGCATTCTGTGTCGAACAGTCGAAGTGTGCGGACGTGAGCCAAGCACGTCTTGAGTTTATAGTGAACATTGTGAAATTTAGGAGATAATTAATAAAACGTAAGGACTTCACAAGTGAGTTTGATTCCGCTCCAACAACTCAGAAAGTGGGACACGAACAGATTTTTTTTAAACATTCATACCACGTCCACGCTGAAAACGTAAGTCTTGAAACCAATTAACTTTTATATTTGTATAGGATTGCACGAAAAAAGTATTTTTTTTCTCTTCTTTATATCCTTTTCTCACTGTGCTGAAATATTTATCATGTGTTACGCACGGCACATTGCAATTAAAACTTCTAACCAAACTTTGTGTGCTATATTGAATTCAGCAAACATCGTAGGATGTTTTAAAGAAAAAAAATACTCAGTTCAACTAGTTTACTTCATACAGGATAAACATACTGTACTGTAGGGGAGTCCTACGACTTGTTTTTAACTTGGATCAAATAAATTTATTTCGAGTTTTAAGTCAATGTTTTCATAAACATTACTACAAACTTTTCGCAACATAATTACTACAAGTTACTATCAACAGGCACATTATTTTCCTAAAAGCAGTATTATGCAAAGTTGGTGAGTCAAATAACAATAGAACTTGGTTTATTACCTTGGTGAAATAGTCATTGCCAATACCAATTACTATGCAGTACACATTCTCATTTATACCTGAACATTAAGTAAATCCAAATAATTATAATTGATATCAGAGCCACGACAATTAATTATAGTTGGAGAAATATATCAACAAAAATACAAAGACGAAACGCAATCACAAAGGATAAATACCTGAATATACAGCAATACCAGTCGTACGCTGTCAATTCACTTCTCTTCGAATTCATTTATACAACTACAATCTCACCACAATCTCATTCACTACCAAGTATTAAGGATGCATTAAAGTCAATACTCAACATCGCTACAAAATTTAAAAACAGAACGGTACTTTTCATAATTTTGATCAATCACAGATACGCACTTCACACTACACTGTATAATACAACCATGTCTTTACACCAAGCTTTCACAAGACAACTCGTCTCTTGCTGCCTCGTTATCATTAGGATTTGATTTCAAAAACTAAACCAAAGCAGATGGGTAGATCGTTTCAATTGAGTTTCAACGAAGACTCTTACGAATATTACATAACATAGCATCACACCTTTTTCACATCCGGGGTGGCAGAGGCACAACTGACTCGGTCAGTTATTCAATGCTTCATATTCCATGACAGGGGGCTAACCCATCGCCGCAGCTATGGAGTAATGAAGGTTTCCTCATGGTGTTTTTTATCACCGTTAGAACGTCCGTATAATGTACTACTTAAAATAAATTATCTCATTGGTACATGGTCAGGAATCGAACCTGCAACTCCTGTGTGATAAGCAAGTGTGAAAGTAATTAGTCCACGGAGCTCTTATAGCGATAATGTTTTAACAGCTCAAGTATATTTGTATGTAGATAAAATATTATATATAATATCAACACTACAACATTCCATTCTCGCAATTAGGTAGCCCCATCGTAAGCGATGAATACAGAAGAAACGTATTATCATGTATAAGAAAATTGGAGTCACATACTTACATTATAACACAAAATCAGTATCAAATTACACTCGCAAAAATATTTACTAGATTAGGTAGCATATTTACAACAAAGTTACACCTTATTAAGATATTCTAGTTATAATATAACACTTGATGGAAGTTTCAGATAAAAAAAAAAAAAAAAAAAAATATGGACATTATGGATGGTGATGAAGGAACAGGTCACAGGTATGCCCAAGATAAAGGGATGAGTGACGGAATCTATCCCGAAGGAGGGACAAGTCACAGGTTTGCCCGAGGTAATGGGATGAGTGACAAAAATAACTCGGAAGCGGAAACATGTCACAGGTATGCCCACAATGAAGGGATGAGTGACGGAATCAATCCCGAAGGTGGGACAAGTCACAGGTTTGCCCAAGGCAATGGGTTGAGTGACAGGATTGGACGCAAGGATGAAGGAAGGCAAAGTAGGAGCCGTAAAAGGAAAAACTACCAATCTCGCAGTAGGAGCAGCAGTTCTGATGAGGAAGTCAGTCACAGGTTAAGGAAGGTGTCGCGGAAAAATATAGGTGACCAACAATTATATAGTGTCGATTCTCGTGCCAAGTCACCGATACTCAAAAGTTTGTCTGTATTCATCATTCTTAACTTACAAATCTTACAGCTGAATCGGGTCCTCTCATTTTGGGATAGATAGAATAGACGATCATAGCTACTGATAGCGGCGGCTCGAGCTTAGCCCTGTGCCGTTACAGATTTCCACTATTGACTTACACAAAGATGGACTATAGCCTAGTACTTATGCTTAATTGTAACTGCTTCTTTTTACGTCATAAATTTATTTGTTTGTTAAATTAAAAAAAATTAGATAAATCGACAGAAAAAGAGAAAATCACATGCATGCGTGTTCAGTGTTCGCGGGCCCCACAACACCTCAGTGTTATCAATACGTGAAACCAAATAATACCATTTAACTTTTGGGAAGAAATTGTCCGTATTTTTTGTGAGCGAAACGAGTCTTTTACTAACGCTTAAAATACTACCGGGTGTCACTATACATTTTACAGTGGTATCACAGCTTTTATACTTTATTGCTCCTAATTAGGGGATAGACCTTACATACTTCTCGGGCGACCTAAGTTGGCACCTGGCTTGAATGACTTTGGTGCAAAGTACAGTGTAAAAAAAATTGGTTTCCATTTACAAAATTATTTATTAAAGGTAAATATTAAACTGCACATAAAAAATACTTATTTGCACAGCAAATATCAGGGCAAAATGCTGCGGTAGCTTAGGTGAAGGGTAAAGGGAGTGAGCGAAGCGAAGCCCCCTTTATCTTTCGTGTTAGGTTGAACATGTAAGAACAAAAAATACTTAAAACATAAACTTAAGTACACATAAAATAACTGAAACATAAAAAGTGTCTTTGTTGATCCTTTTTTGCTGTGCAAATAAGTATTTTTGATGTGCGATTAAATATTAGCCTTTATTAAATTATATATTTATTATACAATTTAACTACATCGAATAGGTACAAAATCGATATTAGGTTTAGTTTGTGCGACTGTGCATTGACTATCAGTCAGTCAGTTTAGCGTTTTATTTGGTAGATTTTAATGTCGCGAATGTATTACAATTCCGGGGTCTTAACTCGATATTGATAATATTAATTTCTTATCGTTATTTTTTGAAATTTAGTATCTTTTACTCCTTTATTTTTGTCGTAGAAAAACGTAACGTGCAACGGTAATTGAATTAAACGATGCTATCGCTACTGGTCTAGCCGGGCGACTGCGGGCCCACGCGCGGGGTATCGAGTACCGAGCAAGGTGCCAAGGTGCTCGCCCTGGTAGTAGACAATATGAATTCCAAAGTCGAAAATGTAACGACAAAAAATACTGTCATTCTCGTCCACTTTCAAATTTTCGCCTGAGAAATTATCACTTAATATACACCAAGCGTCAAGGGTTAGAAACTCCAAAACACCCTTATCAACTACTCACCGAGTCGATTCTAAAGAGCCCAAAGTCGGTAGTATTGCGTTATTTTATCACAGAGTTCTTGAGACCACCGGTTCCATCCAGTTTGATCAGAACAGCTCGATACCTTCATTTCTACTACTATGACTACTACTAAGAGCCATGTATTTGTCACATTAAAACAAAACAATCGAGTACAAACTAGAGGGGTTTCCTGTAAGTCGTTGAAGAGTTCCACTATCCACCTTCAGGTCCCATCATCAGATCAGCTCGATACCCTCACTATTCCATCAACTACTCACCGAAACAATTCTAAAGAGCCCAAACTCGGTAGGATTGCATTATTTTATTACAGAGTTCCTGTGACCACCATCCGGCTCCATCATCAGATCAGCTCGATGGTATCATAATATTGCATTGTCACCAAACTTACATAATTATTTCAAATTTTAACTCAATCGGAAACCGGGAAATTCAACTTGCAAGACTCCTTTACATAGTTTTGGAGTTTTCACATTCATTATTATGGGGGAGAACAATGCAAACACACATAACATACCAACATTTATAAAGGAGATGTAGGAGTTACAGGTGAAGCTAATATATGTGTTAAAATAACAATCGTAAGAAATAGTTACCAGGGAAGCAGACGTCGCCCGGGTAGTAGAAGTGCGTGAACTCGGCGTGCAGTAGCCCCGCGTCGCCGGGCAGCGTCGCCTTCTCGGCGTAGACCAGCGGCCGGGGCGCCTCGCGCGTCCTTGAACCCGTCGATACCTGCGCGAATGCGGTTTGACGTTCACGACACATCAGTTTGGATCACTAAGAAACTCTATGACACACTTCACACCACATTTGAAAGTGGGCCTGCGCTGCTGTGTCAGTGAGGCGGCCATTTGACCACACATTTGACAGCACTGACACCCGCCCCTCCATTGCTCCTATCTTGCTTGTGGTGTGGCGGTGCTTTAACGATAGCATAGCCGGCTGCATAAACATCAAACATACACATGCATTGCTTCTGGCCCCACACTAGGATAATCTGTGTCATGGGAACCAGAAACGGCAACGTCACACACATATAAATAACCAAAACGTGGGAACTTTTTTTGATTATTCCCCAGCTGGGATTCGAACCTACGCTCCCTAGCTTGGAAGGCAGCGCGCTCCGATCGCGTGCAGCAGGTACATACACACAAACACACACACACACACACACACACACAGCATCACACCTTTTCCCATACGGGGTGGCAGAGGCACAGTTATTCGATGCACAATTTTGCGTGGCAGGGGGCTAGTCTATCGCTACAGCTATGGCAACAAAATAATAATCAACCTTGAAAATATTAAAATTATGCAATTTCACCAGTCTCAAGCAAACCTACCAAACATACAAATAAACTACCATAGCCAAAACAGAGATAGGTAAAACAATAAAATTCTTCGGACTACATCTAGACTAAGATTGTGGATAGAAACTTCAGACAGAGAAACAATGCTGTAAAATGAATACCCACTAAGGAGACTAGCACATATTGCGTCCACAGATGCGGCTATCTCAGCAAACCTTGGTTATGTGCACTCTATCCTAAGCTACGGTATTATTTTATGTGGTAATTCTACTGATAGAGATAACGATTTCAAACATCCGGAATAATTCGTCAGGGCTATTGAAACCATCGGAAAGTTGCAGCCTCATTTAAAAAATATGAAAATATAAAAAAACCTAACATATCCATCAACATACTAGAAGGTCTCATTTTTATTATACCTATAGTATATTATGCAAATAGTGAATAAACGACGAATTTACAAATAGGTTGTTTCGTTCGGCAATGAAAGCTTTGAGTTTGTGGTGATATTGAAATTATAATTTAGTGATGGAAAAATACTATGAGCGACATCTAGGTTACGTTACCAATGTATGTAATTTTTAGATGTACGGTGCTTTGTATGGCGATGGACACTCTTCTTTATTTTATTACTCTATGGTAGTATATTATAAATATTTAGTTTAATATTATGGTAATTATATAATTTATTTTATTAATTAATATGTATGTAAGTACTCGTTTATTTCGTTATATTGTTGGACACGTACGTCTACCTCTACTCAACAAACAACCTTTCCCATCTTAACCTGGAGATCTCTTATTAGAGATTAGCTCGCTTTTGCCCACTATTTTGCAACTCTTGTTTTTTGCATGATTGTGTGTGATTAATTCCACGCCTCTCCGAACGGCGTGGAATCCTGAGGGGGATGTGCCTTTGCCACGTGAGAGAAAAGAATTGATGAAATTTGTTTACCTTGTCACCGCAGACAGGATATCGTAGGCTCGATTCGAGACAGGAATTCGGGAAAGGGGGCACAGTTGGGATAGGATATGGATTGAATTCTTGCCGTCGTTTCGCTGTCGTGCTGCCTGCTGACGTGGAGTCGCCGTCCGAATACGACCTTGTGCTTCACAACACAAATCACTCAACCGATGACGTGAATCTAATTACCATCAATAGCCCGACGCTATGAGGTAGATTTACACTCTGACCAGGCCCGATGCCTGTATGATAATTGGTACACCGAAATACCATCACGGGGCCCGAGCCGCCATGTTATTCTCACCGATGAGACCAGACCAAGAGAAAAATTAACCTCCAATTTTACATCTCGTTTCCGATACGAGTGACATCTGCGGTCCGTTTCCGCTAGTGATGTCTCGATTACTCGCGATCGATTCGCGCAACAAAAAACCGGTGCGTTTCCGACGCATAAATATTAAACAGTGTGCAATAAAGAAATTATGAGCAATGGTTTAAGGATATTGTTGGTAGCTGCCGCGTTTTTGCAGTGCATCAGGGATGTTTGCTAAGGAGCGCACATCAGACTTTTATGCCATACAAAGAGCAAGAATACTCCCTGATATTCCGTGTGCGCGGCAGTGCCAACTCCATCCTGCTCATTATTGCAGATAGGGTAGTCTGTGGAGATAATTAAGTACTAAATTATCATGTAAATGTGTGAAACCGAAATAACTTATTTAAGACCAAACGTAAGCAATGATACGCAAACAAAGTTTCTTATTTATTATTTGCGATATGAAGGTTTCCTCAAGATGTTCGCGGCAGGTACCGATTAGACCTTCCTCTCTATCTGTTGCGTGCTATCCGGAGTTAGGAGGATCGTAAGGTGTGAATCCAGATGATTGTTGCGCAAATGCGTTTTGACGTTCTCGACACTTAACATGAAACTATAGCAAATATATCTGCGCGAACATGTTTTGAATTGACGACACTTTAATTGACACAATCACTTACTAATTGCCATTGAGATAGTTCGAAGATATCCTAAGCCTAAGATGAAGAGAAATCCAATTCATATTATGAATTTGGCATTTTGCTGTAGATAGCATACATAAGTCCTTGAAGCGTTGCATTCTAAAACTACCCACATTATCAACTTCTCTCATACATTTACCTACTTTCCTAGTCTGTGGAAGAAAGCACTCACCGTCCCACTTCCCGAAAATTCCAATCCCTCCTCCTTCAAAGATTATAGGCCCATATCTATCTTACCCATTCCCTCCATAGTCCTTGAATCCATAGTCCACTCCCAACTCTCCTCCTACCTTTCATCAAACAAACGTCTCAATCCTTTCCAATCTGGGTTGAGACCAAGGCATAGTACTACCACAGCACTCTTACAAGTCAGCGATGACATACAGCTAGTCGTGGATCAGAAGTTGGTAACGATGCTAGAACTGCTTGACTTCAGCAATGCCTTTAAATGCGTCGACATTCTGGTCGCTATATTGAGCTCACTGAATGTCTCCGTCCATGCTGCTAACTGGTTCCACTCACACCTGAGAGCAACGTCAATCGTCAGCAACGCAATAAGTCGGGAGAGACCGAAACTCAATGGTGTGTTCTTTCCTCAGGAGTGCCTCAAGGTGGTATTCTCTCTCCCTCTTCTATTTTCAGCCTAGACACTCATATTCTATCTTATCTTTTCAATATATTGAAAAATCCGCGCTTCCCCAGCTGCCTTCGCATATCCCTTTTCAGAAGATCGGCACCGGAGATCTCACACCGTCTCACTCTTAGCCACTCCAAGTCATAGCAGCCGCCTAGCCAGGACTCTACACGACGATGTCATGCGCTCGTGCTGCACGCACTTTGCAACAGTGCACTAACTACTCCAGTAAGGCGCCGAGCCCTGGGGACACTCAGCCGACTGGGAGCGTGTTTTTAGACAGCAAAAAAGGGCTGTCAAGATAATAGCACGAGTCCCACGCGACACTCGCCACACTTTAAGAAACTTGGAATCTAAACGTTACCATCCAAAGTGATCTTCCAGATCACATTGTACACGCGCGAGAACCTGTTTGTACCAAACGCACGCGGACGTCCACAGTCACGGCACACGCAACGCGGCGGCGGCGGGGAAGCTTGTCACAGAACCCCGCTCATTAGAGAAACCCGCCAAACTCCCGCATGTCGCAGGCCCAACCGCCTATGATACAATATTTGAATACAATAATAATAAATTATTTACTTTAACCGTATGATATTTGATTTATAAAACTTTGACATTTAGTATTAATAAATTATTGACATTATTCCGATCTACATTGTTAATTCATGTACCATGACGTTTTATTTAAGTTTCCGGACATGTATTGACAATTATGAATAAATATCTTATAGCTTATATCATAGTTATAAGTTATAAGTTAGTTATAAGTAAGCATATATATCTGTTATTAGTTTGTAGTGTTAACATCACGCTTTTCTTGTTTTTTTTGTTTAAACGCTGCTCTTTTTATTTATATTACGGGTGATATGTAGGCATTTCATATTGTTTTTTTTACCTATAACCTATAATTGGATCTGCACTGCGAAATGTTTTCATATTAAGTTAAGTTATATGTATAGTGTAAGATCTGTTGGTAAACCTTAATAATTAAATAAATAAATAAATAGCACCTCGGCATATAAACACTCCTTCAGGTTGCCTGGGCGGTCCGACTGTTGAAAGCACTTCCTTGCACTATAAGAGACAGTCTTGTATATTTTTAAAAACGGGTAAAACGCCCTTCCTCTCTCCTTCGTGATAGTTATAGTATGTATATTATTATTATATATAAACTATATGTACAGGTATGTGTATGTATCAGTACCTACTTATTTAGTAGTCTGGTATATGGGTATTTTATTTTCCGTGTTTTATAGATATCTAATGTACCTAGTATTGTATTTTATGTATTTTAGTGTAGATTAGATATTATATATTGTGCACTACCTACCCTTTCATGACACAATTCCCTTTCATGGCTTGGTTTGCTGGAAGAAATCTCTTTTCAGAGATAATCTCGTCTTTGTACATATGATTTCTCTCAATGTAACCTTTTAAATTTAATATGTGTGCAATAAAGAACTGAATTATGAAAGTCAAAGTAGAAAAAATATATAAGTATTCTAAAATAAAAATCATTTACCTTGTACACCGTAAAGTCGTCTATCCTAAGCACTAGGCAGGTAGTCATCAACTTCCCAACTTGCTGCAATATCTTAGTTCTAGTAGGTGATGCTGAAATAAAAACATGAAAAGCAACTATTACAAACTAGCTCACCCGCGAGCTTCGTCCCGCATATCAGTCAATGATGAGTGTCAATTGAGAAAGATATTTTTTTCCCGTGATTTTTTCGAATATTTTAAGGGAAATATTAAACTGCAAAAATATTTGACAGCAAATATAAGGGCAAAAGGGCGGTAGCTCAGTTGAAGGGTAAAGGGGGTGAGCGAAGCGAAGCCCCCTTTATCCTTCGTGTTAGGTTCAACATGTAAGAACAACAAAAAATACTTAAAACGTAAACTTAAGTACTCATTAAAAATTTAAAACATAAAAAGTGATTTTGCTGATATTTTTTTGCTGTGCAAATCAGTATTTTTGATGTGCGATTAAATACTAGCCCTATTTTAATAACTATTCTGCTGTGCGGGGGACGAATTCAATAAGAGTTCATTCACCTAACCCGATTTAGTTTTATATATTTAGATGCAAACAATGTGTCGCGCCGGGTTGCAGTGTCATACGGAGGCCATTGTAACAAGTCACAATTGCCGCTTTATCAAAATTCCACAACGTCACCTTTTACGTTACCGCGCAAAATCAAAAATTAAATATTCTTCATTGCTGTAGATATTTACATATACTTAACAAATGTAATTTCTTTGCCTCTTCTCTACATTGGACCACTGTCCTTATATAAACACATTATTTTTTCATAGTTAAAAAGTTGGATGTTATTGCACAATTACTTTTTTACCAAATGCATGTAATAATGACAAAAGAAGGCAAATTTTCGAATTGATTTTACTAATAATCCATTCCAAATATAATAAACAATTTTTATTCTAAAAAACTGAACACCGTTACAAGATCACGTCGGAGAACCCTTATTCTTTTTAAACACTAGGGATGACCCAAAACCCCGATTGATCTATCGATCAAAAATAATTGCATGCGATGATGACTGCGTTTAATTCACAGATGTTTAAAGTCCGTATCGATTCATTAAATTTAATCGATGTTTTAAGCATCTGGTCATCTTACTATAGAGCTAAGACTAACTGATGTCAAATGTGAAATGTTACCGTGGCCCTACTACTAGCTAAAAAGCTGGGTATCATCTTCGACATCCTGCTGTCCTGGTTTTTTTAATATCAACGAGGTCAGTCTACGAGTATTTGATACTTTTCACTCTATCACTTTTTGCCTCGACAGACCAAAATTCATTCTCGCTCAGTCTCTTCTTCTACCCCTCATTGATTATGCTGATGTCTGCTGGGTCAGTGCTAACGAAGAATCACTGCACAAACTCGAACGACTTCAACATCTCGGGATTCGGTTTATCTTAGGGCTGCGCAAATACGACCATGTATCACAGCTTCGCAGAGAGTTGAAATGGCTGCCGATCCGTCTCCGTCGGGATTCTCATATCCTCAAGTTCCTCTACAACATTTTACGGAATACATGCAGGCCTCGGAGGACCCACGCAGTTTCCATGCTCACGACCCCACAACATAACACCGCATCCTACGAGCACGGGTTTAGCCTCCGGGCCATTCGGTTGTGGAATGCACTCCCCTGCACCATCAGGGATAGTCCTACTCTCAATATATTTAAAAGGCGCGTGAAGAAGCATTTCCTATCTCTTTAGAAATATAGGCAGTATGTATGTATTTATTATTTATTATATTTCATATTTATTTATACTTAGGATGTATATTTTATATACGTAGTGTAGGCACTCGTATAGTTTAACGTTTAATCAAGTCACTAAAATTCCGTCAGACAAGTGAGTGAACGAAACGTTTAACGAGTTGTCTAAACATTCCTAGGCAACAAGATATATACATTTTTTTATGTTTACTTAAGTTTATGTTTTAAGTATTTTTTGTTGTTATTACGTGTTCAACCTAACACGAAGGATAAAGGGGGCTTCGCTTCGCTCACCCCCTTTACCCTTCACCTAAGCTACCGCAATGTTTTGCCCTGATATAAGCTGTGTAAATCAGCTGTTGTCGTGACGCCATCTTGTTTTCCAACACGCCGGCTTTCGGTAAGACAGATTTTTAAACGTTTTCGACGATGCTTTATTTATATCAAAATGCTAGTGACTTGGTTAAACGTCGGTATTTAATTAACGGTCTAGAGAGTTAGTTAAGTGTCTGATTTGACCAACCAACTTGACATATGTACGTACTATTATAAAATTATAATTAGGTTTTGTTGTACACATATGTCTAACCGTGCTCATTGTCAACCTTTCTCATCCTGACTTGGTCTGCTGGAAGAGATCTCTTGATACAGACAAGCTCGCCTTTGTTCACTATTTAAACGTATATCTTGTTATTTTAATTATTTGTGTGCAATAAATTATGAAACTATTCGTTCAGTGCGTACAATAGTTATTCTTCAGGTGTCAAAACCAACAGATGGATTCCGTTGGAAAACCAACTATTTTAATTTGTTTATAAGTTAAGTTGTGTGGCCTTCAGCATTGGTCCCAGTATTCCCTTTTGCATGACAGAGGGCTAGTCTATCATTGTGGCACATGAGTTAAACCCTTCTTGTATTTTTGTCCCCCAACGTCGAAAAAGAGGGACATTCTAAGTTTGAAGTGTCTGTCTGTGTCACCGAGGCGGTCAAACGGGTGGAAGGATTTTAATGCGATTCTGGTATGTAGTAGACTTCCCTGAGATTTGAAAGTTATCGGCTTTACAAGGAAACTCGTCAGACAAATTTAAGACTTAGGGATTAATTTATAAATGTTTAGTTATCTATGGTCATATTTAGTGTATTGTGACGCCTGAATAAACGCTCATCTTATATTAACAAACAAAATCAAACATGGCACCACTTTGTTTCCCAGGGGTGGCAGAGGTACAATTGTGCCCACATTCAGCCCGTTATTTAATACTACATTTTGCGTGACAGAGGGCTAGCCCATCGCCGCAGCTACAGAGATTGAAGGTTCTTATAATTTACCTTGTGAGGTAGTATTGCTGGGCGGCGGTGCGGAAGCGTTGTGTGGACTAGTGGCGTTGGGCTTGTGACTCAACCCATTCGCGACTGATTCCTCAGGCTTGTCCACTTGACTAGAACCCTGTAACATAATGATAAATCTTTATACGCAAGCATATACATTGCTTTTGGCCTCACACTAAGTTACCCTGTGTCATGGGAGCGAGAGACGGAGACTTCACAAAAATACAAACATCGAAGACCCGGGTATTTTTGGTAATGTATTATTAGGGTTCTGTACCTTAAATAGAAAAAAGGAACCCTAATAATATCACTTCGTTATCCGTCTCTCAAAACCCTTTTGCCCTCGCGTGGACGGACCAAGGTTAAATTAACATCTATTACTAATGTCTGTGGTGGTTTGGCTAACACTAAGAATGGATAGCATTAAAGCAGATGGCTTGTCAAACTTAAACTATCAATAAAATAACAATATTCTAGAATTCATTAAACGAACAAGAAGATTTGGGGAGGGACATCTGTTGAACCAACAGTAAGCAGTGCCCAAACACTGGTAGTTGGGTGCAACAGTCACGATAGAGCACCGATCACCCGCCTGTGGTTCAGCGCGCGTCCCACCTCATCATCATCACCAGGTCTGTGGTCCCTTGAAGTTGTGAAAAAATCAAACATCTAGGTCCACGCAAACAAAAGATGCAGTTCATGCCGCAAATTTGCTGAATTGCTCGATAATCGCATGGAAATCCTAACAAAGGGTTCTTTTCGTTGACCTGGAATCATGAAATCTGACAAGAAGCAAACTAGCACAAGTAAAACAAAAACATTACAAAACCGTAATTTTTAGGGCAACAAATATAATGATCACCAAAATATTTTTTTCCTACCCAAAAAGGATAAATGAACACCAAAAGTTGCAAAAAATATCAGGGCAAAATACTGCGGTAGCTTAGGTGAAGGGTTAAGGGGGTGAGCGAAGCGAATTTTTTTAATTTGGTCCGCGTTTTATCATCAATCTCTTTGGTGATTGTAGAAGCTATCTATCAATTAGAATGCAATGAAATTGATTAATTCCTCAGTACTGGCAAGACAAATTAAAAGATACTTTGCTCCCTGTCTACCGGGAATAGACGAACTCTTTTCGAATGGATGTGATGAAAATAATGGTACCTTATTATTGTTTGGCGTCAAGGGCCGCGGGTCCAACAGCTCGAGCAGGGACGCGCAGAACTGGGAAAGGGCTTGCGACAGCCATTGCGTGTGCGGCGTTGCTGCCTCGCTGGAATCACAGATTCATGTATGCGAACAACTATCACGCAAATGCGCAGTAGTCACTTTTCAATACCTGTACATATGCGCAGTAATTCTCGCCAACGTCACCCAGCGCTCTTAATTCGTGGCGCGAGGTATACTATCTCATCGTCTGGCAGAATTCAATATTTTTAAGTGTGATACACACCGAGCCGTCGCACCTGTCGGTGATTGATTGACGTTGTTTGACTCTTTACGCAATGAATCATAAAGTCATGTATGTCAGAATTATCTTCTTAAATTCATCCAAGCTCGTTATTTCTGCTTTGACTGATGTTATCTCACCGATACCCCCGCCAATGTCGCCTGTCCCCGGAAGCCTTGTGATACGGGAAGAAGTCCGCTTGCATGCTGACGAGCGTCACCTGCAGGGCTCCTCCCCCGGACAGCGAGGGCTTCTCAGACCGGCCCACTGTGGACACACATTAATTTTGCACTCGCTTTTAGCTCTGGGCTTCGGCGATGGACTGGCCCCCTGTCACGCTAAAAGGAATATTGAAGTATTTTCTAAACGTGAGCGGCAAATGTGCAATTGTGCCTGATACTCGCACGTAATGAGTAGGAAGCCAATAATCACACGTGACCGGTAGAAACCCAATAATTGCACGTAATCGGTAGGAAGCCGATAGTCGCACGTGACCGGTAGGAACCCAATACTTGCACGTAATCGGTAGCAACCCAATAATCTTTCGTAAACGGTAGAAAGCCAATACTTGAACGTAATCGGTATGACGCCTATGTTCACGGCCCGGGTCGTCGTACAGGTGTAGGTCCACTCTGGTACGTGGTACGAGGTACGAGATACGAGGTCTTTCGCACATCATACTTGCAGAATATCCTCGCGAACAGGTCGGTACTCACAACCCAGGTCATAGTTGCAGAACATCCTCGCGAGCAGGTCGGTACTCACGACCCGGGTTATAATTGCAGAACATCTTCGCGAGCAGGTCGGCATTCACGACCCGGGTCATACTTACAGAACATCCTCGCAGGCATTTTGGTACTAACTGCCCGGGTCATCGCACAGGTGTAGGTCAACCCTGGACGCGAGCAGGTGGTACGAGGTCTTTCGCACGTCGTACTTGCAGAATATCCTCGCGAGCAGCTCGGAACTCAAGACCCAGGTCATACTTGCAGAACATTCTCGCGAGCAGGTCGGTACTCACGACCCAGGTCGCAGTTGCAGAACATCCTAGCGAGCAGATCGGTACTCACGGCCCAGGTCGAAGTTGCAGAACATCTTGGCGAGCAGGTCGGTACTCAGGGCCCAGGTCATACTTGCAGAATATCCTCGCGAGCAGGTCGGTACTCACGACCCAGGTCGTAGTTGCAGAACATCCTCGCGAGCAGGTCGGTACTCACGACCCGGGTTATAATTGCAGAACATCTTCGCGAGCAGGTCAAGTAGTCACGACCCGGGTCATACTTACAGAAAATCCTCGCAGGCATTTTGGTACTCACTGCCCGGGTCATCGCACAGGTGTAGGTCCACCCTGGACGCGAGCAGGTGGTACGAGGTCTTTCGCACGTCGTACTTGCAGAATATCCTCGCGAGCAGCTCGGTACTCACGACCCAGGTCATACTTGCAGAACATTCTCGCGAGCAGGTCGGTACTCACGACCCAGGTCGTAGTAGCAGAACATCCTAGCGAGCAGATCGGTACTCACGGCCCAGGTCGAAGTTGCAGAACATCTTGGCGAGCAGCTCGGTACTCACGGCCCAGGTCGTAGTTGCAGAACATCCTAGCGAGCAGGTCGGCACTCACGGCCCTGGTCATACTTGCAGAACAACCTAGCGAGCAGTTCGGTACTCACGGCCCGGGTCATACTTGCAGAACATCCTAGCGAGCAGGTCGGTACTCACGGCACAGGTCATACTTGTAGAACATCCTAGCGAGCAGGTCGGTACTCACGGCCCAGGTCGTAGTTGCAGAACATCCTAGCGAGCAGGTCGGTACTGACGGCCCAGGTCAAACTTGCAGAATATCCTAGCGATTAGGTCGGTAGCGGTCGGTTAGCGATAGCTGTAATGTTTACCTAAGAAATATATAATATATATACAGACTATGTGCGCCCCGTTTTAGACTCGCGAAGGTTAGCAATTCTTTCAAGGGTCAGTGCATTCTCTACTACAAAAAGATACCTCTGGAGATTTTGAAATTGCCATTTGAGCAATTTAAAAAGCATGTTAAAGCGACTTTGTCGAAAAAGGGATATTACAATGTTCAAGATTACTTAAATGACAGGACTGTATGGGGTTAACCTGGCTCAACACAGACCTTGCTGTTAATAATTTTGTAATTATTTATTCCAGCTTATTAAATAAAAATAAATCATAATTGTATTAGATAAGCACAACCTATTTTTAAAAGAGATCTAAAAATCAATCTGTGGGAGTTTCTACGCCCTTCTTCTCCCACAGTGGTCCAATGTAGAGAAGAGGCAAAAAATGACGTTTGCTAAGAATATGTAAATATCTACAGTAATAAAGTACTTTTGAGTTTGAGTTTGAGTTTGAGGTACTCACGGCCTCGGTCATAGTTGCAGAACATCCTAGCGAGCAGGTCGGTACTCACGGCCCAGGTCATAGTTGCAGAACATCCTAGCGAGCAGGTCGGTACTCACGGCCCAGGTTATAGTTGCAGAATTTCTTCAATAGCAAGTCGGTACTCACAGCCCGGGTCATCGCACAGGTGCAGGTCAACCCTGGGCGCGAGCAGGTGGTACGACGTCTCTCGCACGTCGTACTTAAAGAACATCTTCGCTAGCAGATCACGCTCGCTGCTGGACGAGCGCGTGGACAACTGCTCCAGCGGCTCCTCGACCTGGAAATTCCAGGTGTTAGAAATATGACAGGGTATATAGCATCACTGCTTTTTCCCGTGCTGGATGGCAGAAACAAAGTTGTGCCCACGTTTTGTCCGTATTCGATACTCCATCAACAAATATGACAGACTAGCTGGTGAATATCTTTTAATTGTCAATTTCAAATGTATCGGGATTATTGCGCAGTGTTGGAGATAGGAACAAGGTTCCAGCTGGTTCAGCAAATGGAAGTTCTGCAAAGAAGCACGAGTAATTACCAGAGTGAAAAAGTATGCGAGTCCACATGAAATGATCTGTTTAAGTTCAAGTTCAAAGATTTTATGCATACTAGCACAAAAATTGAGACTTGAGATATGACAATCACATAATCAAGCAAGCTTAATAAAACATTAGATAGGTGCCTTATTATTACATAATATTAGGTCCTTACATATGAAATTGGCGTTTCGCCGTACTGGCCACTTTGATCTCAAATATCTCCTCTATGGTTAAGATTTCCAAATTCAAATTTATACAGCTATTTACTCATGCATTTGTGTTTCTAAAATTATTTATCATTTGTTTTTTCCTCATTTGTTTTTTTTCTTGCGTCACTCAGCTTACAAAATGGAAAACTTGAAATATCGCGTTATTTACGAGTATGAGTTCTACCGTGGCACAGTGCTGCAGAAACGGCTCGAAGGATTAATGATGTGTATGGCGACGGTGCCGCAATAGAAAACACAATGCGTTTTTGGTTCCAACGTTTTCGTTCTGGAAATTTCGACCTGCAGAACAAGCCCCGTGGACGGCCAGAGACCAAAGTTGATAATGAAGAATTGAAGGCTATTGTGGAAGCGGATCCATCGCAAACCACGTCCGAGTTAGCTGCAGGCTGCGGTGTTAGTGATAAAACTGTTTTAATCCACTTGAAGCAAATTGGGAAGGTGAAAAAGCTTGAAAGATGGGTACCTCACGAACTGAGTGAAGCAAACAACAAACGCGCGTTGGCTGCTGCGTTGCATTACTCATTATTATTTTAATATTTTTAACGTTGTGCACATAGGTCTACCTGTTATTTCATGTATTCTGTCCATATTAGGTTTGCTGGAAGAAATCTCTTTTTAGAGATAAGCTCGCCTTTGTACACCTAGTTTCCATTTTGATGTATCTGTATCTTCAGTTTTTGTGCAATAAAGTATAAGTATAAATACTCACCCGGCACAATAATGAAAGGATTTTAAATCGAATTACCATTACCTGTGATGAAAAGTGGTTCCTGTACGATAATCGGAAGCGCTCATCGCAATGGCTGAACCCTGCCGAACCAGACAAACCATGCCCCAAGCGAAAATTGACTTACGGCAGATGTCTATTGTCAGCAACTGCAAATCATGATGGAAAAGCTAGCTGCTAAACAACCGAGGCTGGTCAATCGCTCTAGGCCACTGCTGCTTCATGATAACGCTAGACCACACACTGCACAACAGAAGTTGTGCTGCATATTAGAGGAGCTTCAATTGGAATGTCTAAGACATCCACCGTACTCTCCGGACCTTGCTCCAACAGATTACCATTTTTTTAGAAATTTGGATAACTTCTTGAAAGGGAATAAATTCAACTCCGATGGGGCAGTCCAAACCGCCTTCAAAGATTTTATTGATTCCCGTCTGAATGTTTTTTTAGTAAAGGGATCGAAAAACTACCTATGAGATGGCAAAAGTGTATAGATAGCAATGGTACATAGTTTGATTAAATAAATATATTATATTTAAAAAAAAAAAAACGACTTTATGTTCCTCCCATGCAAAACGACAATTTCATATTTAAGGATCTAATATATAGGGTGTAATTAACTGGTTTAATTCGAGATGTCGGTGTCTTGTAAAAAGTCATTAATATTGTTGTGCACAAAGTGTGGTTTATACATTTTTTAAATCTAGCTTCAGTTAAGTTTTGTATTTCTTGCGGAATTTTATTGTAAAGAAGCGTACACAGTGTCCCATAAAAGAACTACTAACTTTTGTGAGTCTGAACATTGGAAAAGAAAGTTTATGTTTATTTCTAGTTTGCACATTGTGGCGGCTATCAATGGTTTTAAAGCCACTGATATTTTTCCTTACATAAATTATGTTTTCATATATATATTGACTTGCAACTGTTAGGATGTTGGTTTCTTTGAAGAAAGCTCTCAGAGACTCTATTATATAGCTTATAAATAAATCGGATCGCTCTCTTCTGCCAAATGAAGATGGTCTCAATGTCAGCAGCCCGTCCACATAGTAGTATGCCGTAGGACATAATGCTATGGAAATAACTAAAATATACAAGCCTAGCAGTTGCAATGTCAGTCAATTCCCTGATTCTTTTAAATGCATATGCTGCGGAGCTGTGCTATCTGTAAATCATTGTCCATAAACCATCAGTACGAAGATGCTTAGGGGAAAGGGAGAATAGTGGGGCTGATTACCTTCCTAGCCGCCTTCGCCCTGGTCGCCAGCGCAGTCGCCCGGCGCACTGTCGGCGCGAGCGCAGCCGCACACGCCAGCGCCGCGCGCAGCTGCCCGTCCGTCAGCGCCCACGCCACCGCCTCGGGACGAAACACTAGCCGCGTGCCGATCACGCTGCAGTCTGGGGAGACAATGGTAGGCAATGCTAGAAAATAAATGATGGCAACATAACAAAACATATTAGCTTGTTCATTTTTAATATATCTCATTAAAAAGAACCTGCCTGAGTTTTTTTTATAGTTACGTTTCAGAGATATTCGAATTTTGTCAAAATTCGCGCCAAATTTCAAATTTCGTGACAAAATTATTGTTAACCCAAATTAAATAAATAAATAAATATTAGAGGATAATATTACACAAATCTAACTAGGCCCATGGTTAGCTCAATAAGGCTTGTGTTATGGGTACTAGACGATGATGTATTTAATAGAGATAAATACTTATGTAAATTCATAGAAAACACACAAGACTAAAAAAGAAATATTCATTCCAATCACACAAATATTTGCTCTTATCGGGATTAGAACCCAGGACCGTCTGCTTCGTGGGCAGGGTCACTACCCGCTAGGCTGAACCGGTCGTCGTAAATTAACATAATATTTCAGTATGTAAAGGTCGATGCTATAGAAAACGACAGATCAATTGGCATCGATATGCTATCTATCTCTGAAAACGTTGGTTCATGTTAAAAAGTCACGCAATCATTCATTATATCAAGTCATGTTCATGAGCTATCGCATGTCAATCTCAGTTTGTCAACGCGTAACGTGTAATTTTCTATTTCTCATAATTGTATAGTGCGCTAACAGTCAATAAATCAGTGTTATAATCAAACTCTCTCCGACGTTTAACTTCATCGTCATGAACCTTCATCACGGCCCTTTGGTAGGGTAGAACGCCGGCGCGGCGACAGTCTGCCCACGTGGTCGTGAGTGGTGGTCTATCCTCGTCCGGGGGCCGCCGGCGAACGAGATAGGAGCAGAGGCAGAGCCACGTACAATGACTTACATCAACCAGTTTGGGAGTTCGGCATTTGGATTTCACGAGGGGATACCCCCCGCAGCTTCTCTCAACAAATTTAGTTTTCCCACGAGGGAATCACCATTAGATACACGTGGTAGGACCTACCTTTTCATCTAACAAATAATTTAAAATTATGTCACCTATCAAGGCGACCGCTCCAACTGCGAGTACTCTGTATAAATAGCTCGTTTCGTTCAAAAACAATAATTCTAAATTTTAAGCAGACTTGGAATAAGTTTGTGGTTCGCACTTCCTTGCAAGATAAGAGACAGTCCCACTCTCTTAGTCAGCGCGTGCGCCAGGCAATATTAAATAACTGTATGCCTGGCGCCACATATTCACAAATATTAAACAGTGTTGTCATCGCAGTTTTTAGAACCAACCACCCTAATTATTTTAATTGGTAGAAGGGAAAATGTATCTAAAAAACTAATTACTAAATACTTTTCCAAATTAAATTCTTTACAAAATGTAGATAGAATAATCTTGTTTGCGTTTCCCTTCAGCCAATCTTTGTCACAACATGAAAATCATATAAGACATGATTATAATACATTTATACACACATTGACATGTCGTCATACTGAAAAATTTCATTTCATAGACACCAATATTTGTATTGCAAAATATTTTTATTTGACTAAGGATAGGTATTACCTATCTAGGTTTTATACAAAACAGATAGCACAGTCACTATCTTATTTTATTTTGAACTCAGTCAAGTTTTTGACTAATGAAACGCCTGCTTCTATTGAGCAGTGTAATAATAATGACATGTACTCCTTGGAATCTGTTCCAAGCTCTTTAAATTAACCCATAGGACAACAGAGAGTAACTCTGGCAGTAATATTAATATTTGTATAAATATACCTTCATCTTGCCCATTAAATCAAGTTACTAGTAATGAAAAATGTAAAAGTAAGAATATTTTAAACGTGGTTCATCAAAATATACAGGGCATGTTAAGTAAAGAACTGGAAATTGAGTTATTCATGAACTGTAATAATATTGATATTTTATGTATAACAGAGCACTTTTTAAAGAATTATCAGTTCATGTTCAACTTTAATAACCACCACGTTGCTAGTTCGTTCAACAGAAAAACAGCTGATCGCGGTGGCTCCTTAATACTTGTAAATAATAGTTTTAAATATAAGGAACGAGTTGACATAGTGAGCCTGTCTGTTGAGCGTACCATGGAAATAGCCTGTATTATTGAACTTGAACAACTTATTGTAATGAGCGTATACAGACCACCAGATTCATCCTTTGATTTATTCGAAAAGAAAATGGATGAAGTGTTGATTAAAATCAGCGATAAAAACAATTTTTTTATAATTTGTGGTGATTTTAATGTTAATCTGTTAGAGGATAATAATATTTGTACTAGATTAAAATCTTTATTTTTATGTCACAACATGAACTATCTGTTTTTGGAGCCTACTAGAATTACTGCAACATCTGCTACCTGCATTGACAATATATTTACTAACATTACGCCCATTTTCAAATCGGTCATCAATAAATCTCTGATCACTCTGGTCAGATAGGTATATTCAATATTAAAATAAAAAAGGACCAAAAAAAGGATATTACATGTGTGCCCGTTAGTGACACTCGGCTTGAACACTACAGGAATAATATTTTAGATAAACTATGGGAAATACCATACAGTGACGATCCAAATTTGTTGTACAACTCAGTATTTAACCTTGTCAAAAATGAATATGATACGGTATTTAAATCAAAAACTATAAAAGTTAATAATAAAGCTTTGTTTAGTGATTGGGCGACAGTTGGAATTCATAGGAGCAGACGAAGATTATATGAACTCTATGAAGAGAAATCATATAACAAAAATACGGCCTTTCTAGATTATGTTCGTAGTTATTCAAAAATGTTTAAACGCGTTTGTGCCGTAGCTAAATCTAATTTCATTAAAAACAAAATTGAATCTAGTAGCAATGTAATGAAAACGACTTGGCAAATTATAAACAGAGAGACTGGAAAGGCCAAAGCTACACATAATAACTTCAAGCTTAAGATAGATAATCAATTGCTAAGTACAGACCTAGAAGTAGCAAAAGCTTTCGAAAATTTCTTTACGGACATTCCAGTTTCAACAACCAAGTCTTTAAATTCATCTCCCGCTGCTGCTGAATCTATACTTAAACAAAACTTTGAGGATTGTAAAACAGATTTTAAATTTAGGCACGTAAATAATGAAGACATTGTAAAAGCGTTTAAATCCCTGGAAATGAAAAAGACAGCTGACGCCTATGGTCTATCAGTAAAAATTATTAGTTTCATTGTAGATTGTATTGCACCTCACCTTAGTTGTATATTTAATCAATGTATAGATAATGGTGTGTTTCCTGACTTGATGAAACTAATTAAAGTTATACCTTTATTCAAAGCTGGTAGTACATCAGACCCCACCAATTTTAGACCCATATCGATACTACCAACGCTTAGCAAAATATTTGAAAAACTCATACTTAATCAATTGCAAAGTCATTTTTATCTCAATAATTTAATTCATATTGCTCAGTTTGGTTTCACAAAGGGTCGTTCAACAGCCGATGCTGGTGTTGAACTAATCGACAATATTTTTGATGCCTGGGAAGACGCAATGGATGCAATAGGTGTCTTCTGCGATCTATCCAAGGCTTTTGATTGCGTCCATCATGACACTTTTGTCAGGATGTTACGCCATTATGGTGTAAAAGATCAGGCACTTGGCCTTCTGGAGTCATATCTAACAGATAGGGTTCAGATGGTCGATGTTAATGGGAAAAGATCACCTGGGTCTTCAATAAGTATGGGCGTACCGCAAGGTTCAATTCTTGGTCCTTTCTTGTTTTTAGTATATATTAATGATTTACCTTACCTTGTTAAAGCAAAACATGGGTTAGTATTGTTTGCCGATGATACTTCTTTGATATTTAAAGTTAAAAGACAGCAATCAAATTATGACGAGGTAAACAATGCTATCTCTAGTATAGTGAACTGGTTTACTGTTAACAATTTATTACTAAATGAAAAGAAAACTAAATGTATTAAATTCGTGTTACCCAATGTGAACCCGGTAACTACAGACATATTTATAAAAGGACAGAGATTGGACCTTGTGCAGTCGACTGTCTTTTTGGGCATTACTTTAGACGCCAAACTACAATGGGATCCTCATATAAATAAATTGTCGAACAGACTGAGTTCGGCAGCGTTCGCAGTTAAAAAAATTAGAGCTCTTACCGACGTAGACACCGCTAGACTAGTCTACTTTAGTTACTTTCATAGTCTAATGACCTATGGTATTTTATTGTGGGGTCACGCTGCGAATGCTAATAGTATATTTATTCTGCAGAAACGGGCTGTTCGTGCAATTTATAGATTAGGGCCTAGAGTGTCACTGAGGGAAAAGTTTAAAGAAATCAATATTCTGACATTTGTGTCTCAATATATCTATGACAATCTTGTGTATGTAAAAAGAAATATAACTAATTTTCAGAAGTACAGTGATATACACAATTTTAATACTAGAAATAAAGACAAGTTGGTTGCTTATGTAAGCCGACTACATAAAATTAGTAATTCTTTTAAAGGCAATTGTATACGCTATTACAATAAGGTCCCTACTGATATTAAAAACTTACCTTTAGACAAGTTTAAAATAATAATAAAACAGAAATTGTATAAAAAAGGTTACTATAGGATATCTGATTACTTAGAGGACAGATGTCCATGGGAATAGATTGTTTGAGTAACAGGCTGTTTCGATATATAATTAGCATTCATTTTGTAATTTGACAATATTTTATTTAAAAAAGGAAACGCAAAAGATGCGACGACTGTGGAGTTTCTTCGGTGAGCTCTTCTCCACAGATTCCGCCATTGTGTTAGTGAACTCACCCAAAAAAATGTAATGACGGATCTAAGTGATGTAACAACATCCTATGGAAATAAATGATTTTTGATTTGATTTGATTTGACTTTTCTCTTTCAAAAACCGGGTAAAAGAGCACTTCCTCTGTCTTTCATGATAGTCGTTATAGTATATATATTATTACTATATGTACAGGTTTATGTATATATTGGTACTTATTTAGTAGTTTGGTATGGTAATTTCATGGTAATTTTTCCTATCATGCCTTGGTTTGCTGGAAGAAGCTCGCCTTTGTACATATATTTTCAACCAATGTAACTTTTTATTTATCTTTGTCAATAAAGAATTATGAATTATAAATTTTGTTTAAAATTCATAGATTCATTTTAGAGTAGAATACATAGAAGGCATAGAAGGACATCTGAATGAGTTATAACGTCTTGTTATTTCGTTGAGGACCTAAACGTACTAACTAAATGTACCTAAACTTGCGATCAGGGCAGTTTTTGGGACTGACCCGTCGCAAACCACTACCAACTATGTTTTGACTGACAGAGGACTGTCTCGCGGCAAATAATATACGATAATCATTGCAGTTTTTGGGACTACACCGCCATCATGTATTTATAATGAAACGCGATGAGGGAATTGCATCAAAAACAACTCGCCACCCCGATATCTGGGTTTGGCTGTTTAGGTTTAAACGAAGAGGGAAGTCATGCAGGCCAAATTGTCAAGCGAACTTATAGCCTATTCGGTGACATTTTGGCCGGTACGGTCAAACGTGTCGAAGCTTTGTCGAAGGCCGACAGCGAGCAAAACAAAGCATCCTCCTCCGCCACCGAACGAAACTATCAACATCATCCATTAGCTAAGTGTAACTGGCTTGCACCAGCACGTCTGTAGCAGCAGTCGGTGCTTGACGAGTGTCAGTCTTAGCCTGTTAGTGAGGGGATATTGTAATCGATGTGTCGCAGTTAATTGGTTAAATCAGACACTTAACTAACACCCTAGACCGTTAATTAAAGCCCGACTTGGTTAAGCAACCAAGTCACTAACGTTTTGATTTAAATAAAGCATCGTCAAGCAGGTGTTAGTGTCTGATTTAACCAACCAACTGCGACAGGTGCACTTTCCAAACATTTGTGGATTGGATGCAGCAAGTTTGGATACATATTGACATTCTTTTTTCAAATTCGATTCTTTCCAATTGTTTAGGTACATCACTAGTGTTTAATAAGTAGATTTTATGAAGCTTTTTTTTTTAAGTATTTTTATTTTCATAGGCTTAACATAATTACATACATGCAACAATCACAAAAACCCTCAGGATTTATCAGTGATTGGGAGTTCGGAACTTATATAATTTTTATTTGTAAATTAAAAATAATAGGTAATCATTCCAGGCAAGTAAGCTGCCCATATCCATAACTATTCCTAATATCAGGTGGTGTTCGTGGTCGGTCCGCACCACGTGGTCCGCACACATAACACGCTCCCGCCTGCCCGCATGTGAGGGCAGCCCCGCGCCCGCGATACACATATACAAGAAAAGGAGTAAAATTGAGTGCCTACTTACTTAATAGGTTGATATGTTTAATTAACAATAATTGATAATTCATAGCAACAGAGACAAAAACAATAACAAGCTTGCATCAAGGTAGTAGTGGTATCTATGAGCACATACAAGGAAAAACAAATACCTCATAAACTTATAATATATACTCACAGTCACCACTATTAGCAAAATGTTTTTTGAGATATGACATGAAGTTTTTTTCTTTTAGGTATGTTTGTGTGATATCATCATCCATATCATTTAGTATATTTGGGACAAGATACTCACTAGTTCTTCTTCCATACAAATTATTAAACTTGGGTAAGATATATTTTTTAGTGCAACTTAATTTTCTTAGAGGTTTATAGCGAATCTTAGGATTTAACATGCTAATACAGTTAAACTCTTCCTTAAGAATAGCAATCTTAAAGGTTATTATCTGTCATATAACATGAAAAAAAAGCTGCCAGGGAAATATTACAATTCTCCTAACTGCAGTGCAGAGTGTGTACTTAGATTTCAGGTACTAATCTCTTCCGACGAAACACTTCGTATAATTATGTTAGAACTTTACGCACAGGTAAGTACGTTTAATCATTGATTGTGCCGGCAAGTTATGGCTGTATTTTTAACCCGACTTCAAAAAGGACTTCTCAATTCGTCTGTTTAAAAAAAATATGAACCGATTGTGATCATTCTTGTTTTGATTGGTAGGTCATACTTCACATGGGACCATCATACAAATTTTATCAAAAATTAAAAGAATTTTGCAAAGGTCAACAAATACAAAAAATATACACAGATGACGTTTTGGTTTGTGGTTCCGTGCAGCAAAAGTGAGGACTTTTCATGTACATGAAAGAAGTCAACTTCAATTCGGTTTTTAGGGTTCCGTACCCGAAGGGTTCCAAACGGGACCCTATTACTAAGACTCCGCTGTCCGTCCGTCCGTCTGTCACCAGGCTGTATCTCACGAACCGTGATAGTTAGACAGTTGAAATTTTCACAGATGATGTATTTATGTTGCCGCTATAACAACAAATACTAAAAAACAGGATAAAAGAAATATTTAAGGGGGCTCCCATACAACAATTCTTTCAATACCACATACAAACTTATGGATGCACCTGGTTACGTACATGGAGTGTGAAAGTAACCGCACCAATAACTTTGTAAACAATATTTTGCTGTGTAAAATCCAAACTATTCACTCCACACCATCGCTTCCATTGAACGGTGGTACGGAACCCTTCGTGCGCGATTTAGACTCGCACTTAACCGGTTTTTTAAGTTTTTAACTTGGTGAATTATTTAGGTTGACATCCACTTGACAGCGAAATTTTGAAACCTATATTCTATTTTGTAGCGACAGCAAACTCAACAGAAAACTGCAATACAACTTATATTGTAAATGTGAATGTGGCGATGTTTATTTGGATGTTTGTGTATTTGTGCCTCAGTCACGCCAAAACGGCTCAACGGATTTGAATGAAAGGAGAACTAGCACGCCCCATAGAAAAAAAACCCAGACCCGACAGAAAAGAGACATACCTCAGTTTTTTTGTTATTATGCATATAGTTAAATTATATACTTTTTATATTCCGAATCTATGGCTAACACCAAAATATTGCCTTATGTTTTTGTTCAGGCGTAACACTAAAAATACAAAATGTCTTTTTATTTACAAAATACATAAATATTCCTATGTGACTAAATGACTATAGAGTTGCTTTGGGATGTATCTAGGTGACCTGGAGATGCATCTGGATTATAATGTTTTTTACTCCTAGTACAACAATCAACATGCGAATTCATAAAATCGTCATATTAGATAATTCATTGCTTATTATGTTATTAGGAATATAGATGTATGAAAATAGTGTATCTAGGTGACCTGGAGATGCATCTGGATTATAATGTTTTTTATTGCATGCGAATTATTTCGCAAGTTGATTGTTGTACTAGGAGTTAAAAACATTATAATCCAGATGCATCTCCAGGTCACCTAGAACACTATTTTCATACATCTATATTCCTATAAACTTAATAAGCAATAAATCATCCAATACGACGATTTTATTGATTCGCAAGTTGATTGTTGTACTAGTAGTAAAAAACATTATAATCCAGATGCATCTCCAGGTCACCTAGATACATCCCATAGCAACTCTATAGTCATTTAGTCACATAGGAATATTTACGTATTTTTTAATAAAAATACATTTTGTATTTTTAGTGTTACGCCTGAACAAAAACATAAGGCAATATTTTGGTGTTAGCCAAAGATTCGGAATATAAAAAGTATATAATTTAACTATAAGCATAGTAACAAAAAGAATGAGGTATGTCTCTTTTATGTCGGCCCTGGGTCTCTGATGTTAATTCTCCTTTTGCACAGAGATAGTTTATGAGTTAGATTAACATATAGGACACTTTTTATTTAACTGCACCAGAAGGAGGGTAACGTTATCTTGGTAAATGATCATTCTTAGGAACACGTAGATGAAGTTGCGGGCATCAGCTAGTAAGTAATAAAATTAAAATAAACATCGACGTGGACAAACTTTTAAAGTGAACAACTTCTTTAATCGTGATTTAAAAATCTAAAAATGTATGAGATTGTGGGGTGACACACCAATGGCTAAGCCAAAGCATGGACTATCGATCCTAGACTATGTAACAAACAAGACATAGTTTGACGAGTAACTATACTCCTTTTTTTATATATATATTTTTTATTATTAATAAATTTATATTATTTTATTTATGAAATTTCAAAATATAGTTATATTTTTTTGACTTATTGTTTTAAAGGTGACTCTCTCTTAGGTATACTGGTTTCATGTGTGGGTATTTTTGTTGTAAACTAGCGTATTTTATTCATTCGTTCATCAATCACCTTTTGCGTTGTCAGTGCATTGTGCTAAACCATAACCACCTCTGTGGCGCAGCGGTTGTGGCTCTGCCTACCATGCGTGAGGTCCCGGGTTCGATCCCCGGCCGGGGGTAAAAATAACCCCAGGTCTTGGATGTTTATATGTGTGTGACGTCGCTGTTTCTGGTTCCCACGAGACAGGGTATCCTAGTGTGGGGCCAGAGGCGATGTATGTGCCTGTATGTAAATGTATTTTTTTTTATGTTATGTTATGTTTATTGACATCAGCATAGGCTAATATAGCTGTACCTGAGAGCCTTTTCTTGATGACAATCCGGCAGTGAGCGGTTCCCAGTAAAAGCCGCAGCGGAGGTAAGTTAGCCATCGCCGCCCCGAGTGGCTTGGCTTCTATTCGCGCACTCTGCCATTCTAGCTCCTGTAACACGAGGGTGGAAGATATTGAACTATGTGAAGCCTGTCCAAAAGAGCGAGTCAAGTCAAGTGCGTGTCGGACTCCCACACGAAGGGTTCCGTAGCATCGAACAAGAACAAACAAACAAAAAAACAGTACGAACTGTGTACAAACGATAGTAAAAGCGTTTTAATATCATCACGTCTCTTGTGTGGGGGATTAAAACACGTGTCTTGTATGGGTACCCCGTAATTTTATAAAATCTCGCGTAGTATTTGTTGCTGTGGCGGCAACAGAAATAAATATTCTGTGAAAATTTCAACTTTCTACCTATAACGGTTCAATAGAGAGACGGTCGGCGGAGGGTTTGTAATAGGGTCCCATTTGCCACCCTTCGGGTACAGATCCCTACTAAAGAGGTTTACTATTCCTAATTTTAGACATATCAAGGCGTTCAGTTATCTCTTAAGTTCTGGTTTAACTGCTTGGCAAAATGGAATTTTAAAATGTTTGCTGTTTAGGCCAAAATAATTCGAATGAAAACTCTAAAGATAAAATACCTAATATAGGAATTAGTTTAATTAACGTGTTGTTGACACGAACCTTGAATATAAGCAGCTGTCCCGTGTCGGGCGATTTGATTCTTGTCAGTCTTAGATCGCCCTTTCGTCCTTCGGGCGTCCTGGATTCTACAGTCACCCGGGAGATCTGGAACAGTTGTGTAAGGAATATATATACTACTCAAAAGAAAATAAGGGCCACTTACATATTTCTGTTTTTGAGTAAATTTTTAGATGTACACTAATTAATAAGTGACTAATTAATGATGTCCGGCCTCCTTCAGTATCCAACCTCTTTAATGCTAGTGTTTAAGTCTTACAGCTGGCCAGAAATTGAAGCAAATTAAAAAAACGAGTTTCAGGTCAAATTCCTTTCAGATGGAATCACAATTTTATTCTGTTAAAAAACTATTTCTGTCCATCTTTTGCTTCTTTTAACATCTTTTGTTAATAATGCCACGTCAACGAAGGCATATGGATACCATTACTGCCACCAGAGCCGTTACATTGATTGCTGAAGGTCATTCACAGCGGTCTGTAGCTTTTTCGTTGGGTTTCTCTCGCCGAGCCATCCACAATGTGTGGGATCGGTTCCAAGAGACTGGCAGTGTTCAAGAAGGCCTGGATCGGGCAGGGTGCGAGCGACTACGGCACAAGAGGATCGCTACATCCGATTGAGTGCCCGTCGAGAGCGCTCTGTGACGGCACGTAAGTTACAAATTCGCCTACGGTTGACAACGGGGACTCGTGTTAGTGACCAAACGATACGTAATCGACTGCATGAAGAACAGCAAAGGTCCAGATGCCGAGTAGTACGAATTCCTTTATCTAGGGTTCAACGTGGAAATCGTTTAAGTTTTTGCCGCGAACATTCAGATTGGAGCATGAATCAATGGGGTATGGTGCTCTTCACAGATGAGTTTAAAGTGAAGCTTTGTAGTGATGATCGGCGAATTAGAGTATGGAGACGACAGGGTGAGAGATTTTCCGATGTCTGCATCAAGGAAATTTACCGCTTTGGAGGTCCTAGTGTGATGGTTTGGGCTGGGATTAGCGTACAAGGCAAAACTGAGCTTGTTTTCTTAAATCAAGGCACAGTAACTGCACAACGGTACATCGATGAAGTCATCACGCCTCATGTGATTCCATTCTCACAGAGAGTGGGGCCAGGGTTCTGGTTAATGCATGACAATGCCCGCCCACACACAGTTCAGGCCACTCAAACTGTACTGGATGACTCCCATATTCGTGTCCTACCATGGCCAGCGTATAGTCCGGATTTAAATCCAATAGAGCATATGTGGGACCAATTAAAATGAAGGGTCAGGGAGCATGAGCAAGAGGTTCACAACCAGCAACAGCTTATGGATGCTTCGAAACGTGAGTGGGAAGAGATACCTGATGAAAACACCAGAAACTTAATCGAGAGTATGCATTCAAGGCTCCAGGAGTGTGAAAACAAGAGAGGAGGCCACACCCGTTACCAAACCATTAAAAAAAACAGCTTGTGTCAGTTTTTGTTTTGTTTTGCAAAGAGTTTCTGATTATGATATGACAATGGACTAATTTCATGTTAATTGAAATAAGTGAAATAATTAACTACACAATTAAATGGTTATTAGCATAAGTTAAAACAAAAGCCTTGTTACATGTTATTTTAATAAATATACATTACTGTTCACTATATTTTTCACGTAGCAATCAAAATACTTAGTGGCCATATATATATATATATATATAAAGTCACCGTAAGATAGTCAAAGTCGTTAGTTGATACTACTAACTTTTTTTTCTCGTTAGTTGGTCAACTATCGTAAACTGTAGCGTACTGCTTACTATATAACGCGGTAGTTGATCAACTATCGGCAGATAGTAAAGCAGACCGACAGGGTTTAGAATTTACGTTTATTTTGTTCATACATTTCAACCTAACACGAAGACTATTCGGGGGCTTTGCTGCGCTCGCTCCCTCTAGTCTTTACCTAAGCTACCGCAGTGTTTGCCCTGGTATTTCGCTTGCAATTCAAGTTTAAACCAGTTTACTATTTAAAGGTTTTAACCGTTAATTTATCAAGTAACGCTTCATATAGTAACCAGTACGCTACAGTTTACTATCTGTCGATAATTACCAACTTACGAGAAAAAAACCGTTAGTTGATCATCTATCGTCAGATAGTAAACCAGACCGACATGGTTTAGAATTTACGTTTCTTTTATTGTTATATGTTAACCTAACACGAAGAATATTCAGGAGCTTCGCTGCGCTCTCCCCCTCTAGTCTTCAACTAAGCTATACCACAGTGTTTGCCCTGGTATTCCGCTTGCAATTCAAGTTTAAACCAGTTTACTATTTAACGGTTTTATAACCGTTAGTTTATCAACTAACGCGTTATATAGTAAGCAGTACGCTACAATCTACGATAGTTGACCAACTAACGAGAAAAAACAAAGTTAGTAGTATCAACTAACGGTTTTGACAGTCTGAAGGTGACATATACAAGGTATAAACAACTAGGTATTAAACATATTGTTAAAGTCCCGTGGTTAACAAGGAACCCTCGGTGTCACACCATTGCCGAATACGCGACCGAAGTTCGGCGTGATTACGCCTGCAATGCTATGCCAATCAGCCAATCATGTAAGGTTCAATTCAGATACGTAAAAGTCAGTCGCAGAACTTCTTCGTGTTTTCGGCCATGGTGTGTCGACACACTTATAAGTCATCACTTCGCTGTCTGTCTCTGTGTCCGTCAATACCATTTTTCTCAGGAACGCATGGAGTCCGATCTGCGGAATTTGAACCTGCGACCTCTCGCTTAGAATGTGTCGGTTTATCTCGCATGCCCCCATCATATGCTAGTTATCGTAATTATCAGCACACATAGTGCAAATAACCATTTAGCTCGCTCACCTGAACACTACTGGTGAACGCGTCACAGCGGAAATCTATTTGCACCTGATTCACAGCCACTGATATACCGTCGATAACCTGAAATGTTGAAATAAAGCCGTATTATACCACAGGTTTCTCATTCTATACAGATTAGAATAAGTAACCCTTCGTAATCCAGAGATGGCGCTGGGAGTGACGGTTGCAATTTAAACGCCATGGCTTCAGTCAACATACTTCTAGATGGCGCTAGGCGCTAATCGTCGAATGTACAAATAAAAATATTACAGAATTGCAAGAAGGTTGGTTTTTAGTATTTAGTAGACTGCTACAGATGTAGTGAATAATCCTTTCCTATCGGCAAAACTCGGAACAACGATAACACCCGAATGGTGCCGATGTGTCTATGAATTACTGTATTATTAAATTACGTGTAGGTATCAAATAAATCGCATACTTTATTTATCAATGTCAAATGTCAAATTGCCCGTTTGACGTATATTACACTGAGATGTTAAAACCACCACGATTCTATCATATAAAGAATTCGTTAGGTAAACAAAAATATAACTAGTTACTGAGGACGTTTTATTTCAATAAAACGCACTGATAAAAACCAAATTCCGGTTGGGATGATCTAATGATTCTATAAGGATTGGAACCCCAAAAGTCTAACTATAAGTCAAAACTACAGTAGGATTTTGCAGACCTTTTTTATAACAATAAATTTTTGTAATTAATTAAAAATACTATGACATAACAAAAAAAACACCTCAACATAAAACAAAACAAACCAGCAGAGAAATTAATATAAATAAATATGATTTTCTGATTGGATGAACGACTTCGATTATGACAGCGGGATAAGAGGAGGAGGAGCGGGGTGGACAGTGTGATGCGAAACAATACTTCCAACTTCCATATCACAGTCAGAATCAGAACTATTTTCTGGTGTATCATCGTCAGAGTTTTCATGAACGGTGATTACAAAACTAGCCATATAATTTTCCAACCCAGGTTCGTGTTTTCGGTACTCGTTTTCGCATTTGATGGCGTGGTCACATACTTTGGGCCAAACATCGGGACCAATCATATTAACCTTTTCCTGTACCAATTGTTTCACAGTAGTCATATTCATACTGATGTTTCTAACTGTTTCTGTTGTTAACTACTCTATATAGATACTTCCTCTTGCAATGCGACCGTTCCCTACGTTGTCTCGATGGGTACTGAGTGCGAGAGAAGTAGTAAGACAAAAACGAACATTTCCGAGAAAATACGAAAGGAAAGGATTATTCACTACATCTGTACATAATGCCTAATTATGTACAGTTACATACACTAGTTTATCTACACACATTTCATAAGCTCTCTTTAATGTGTTCAGGAACCGCATGTTCGACCGGCATGGTGGCATTGATAATTGCTCTGCACTTGTTTATCTTGTTCAGTAGTACCAACTTCACAGACAAACTAGGGACGGCACGCAGACGGGCCGTCGGCGTTCGAAATTTGAATGGCCGAGTCGGCAGTGACGCTGCCTACGAAACCTCGGTTGTTGTTCACTTGAAATTTTATCTACTAGCGACATCTCGTGGTATTTGCTATTGCAATAGTACTTCTTCTTCTAGTGCTGCACCAAGCGATATCGGCTTCGAACTGAAGACGTTTTCGTAGCATCTGTGATTACGCCGGTGACATGTTATAGTATCTGTGATACCTATAGTAAAGCCAAGTAGGTATTTAAAACAATGTAAACTAATGGCTCTGTGAGCTGAAGAGCTCGCGATGTCTTTGCATAAACTTACTGTTTTTTGTTCATTATTTACCACACTCTCACACCCCCGACCCCTTGAAGTTAACCGGATAAAAAGTTTTCCGGTCAAAAAACTCTTTTTACATTTTCAAGCCCCTTATCAAAAATATCACAAAAAAAACAAAAACTGAATCGAAAAAAAAGCATGCAATTATCGAACCTCTTCACAAAATTTCACGAGAATTGGTTGACATGCGATATGTAGGGAACAGCCGGACAGACCATACGAAATTATTTTTTCACACCTTTCATTCGGAAAAGTAAGTTTTGCTCCACGACGAGAGGGAGCAAAATGCTACTTTTCTGTTCAAGCTATTTTTTTAATTTATTCATTGCCATGTAGCATTTACGCAATGAGCACAGATTAAAATAATAGAATGTAATTATGAAATTACAATACAATCGACTACGATGGCGTAGTCGATTAAAAACGAACAAGTTTCAAGTTTTAACTTTGACAACGTTATATGAAAATTTATGAACTTTTCGTAATGTTTAAAAAAAATGTCACAATAAATTATTTGTTTTACTGAAATCAAAACTATCGATGACTGTTATTGTGATATAATGAATATTGATATCCGAAATCATTGTTATATTGGATAAGATTATTTTTACACATTAGTAAAAGTACACAGGAATATTTTATCTGTGACCTAATCCTTCACAATCCACCATTATAAAAAAGTTTTGTTTACGTTGTTCGATTACTAAAAACTGTATAAGTGTTGAAAGTATAATTCAAAGTATAGTTATTTCATTATTTTTATAGAGCATTATATTTCAATTTTCCTCATAGTCGGTGTGAAAAATTGTATGTGTCACTCAGGAGCAAAATTATTTTCGTCTTGGGCGTCAACGCTTGAAACCTTCGTTACGCTCCGGATTCTAACTTAGAATCCCTCGCTACGCTCAGGATTCTATCGTAGAAGCCTTCGCTTCACTCTGGGCTCAATGTACCGCCCTCGCCGTAAATACATCATTTTGCTCCCTTGTGACACAAATAACTATTTCCCAAGCTGAAACAGAGACGCTTCGCGCTTGCTCGGTCAACAAACAATTAAATAGAAAATCAGCGGGGCCCAGCTGTTTCCGTTCCTGTAGAAGGGGAGCGACAAGGCCGGACTAGCCACCCGATGGTCCTATGATATCGTCAAGTCGACCGTGCCGATTTGAGCTACAGAGAAGGGGCTTGTGCCCAGCGGTGGGTCGATTTGGGACGGATCTGATAATGTATACCTTGTGTATGTAGCTGTATTTCCCCTGCGTCGGCATGGTAGCACTAGCGGCGTCCGCATGAATTGTCCTTGGCTCGGCGCACACCTCCAAAGCGATGTGCACTTCGTCTAGATTCTGAAATACAAATTAATATGAGGTAAACACGTCATAAGATATACTGTATCGGTAAAGGGCTAGCCCCCTGTCATGCACAATTGAGAATAACTGGGTAAACGTGGGCGCAACTGTGCCTCGGCCACCCCGAATGGGGCAACGCGTGACGCTATGTTGTAAATATCTAATTATATAAAAAAACCTGAACCAGAAATAGCGATGTCACAGGAATATTTTCATTTTTGTGGTTTAAAGGTTTTTGTTCGTATGACTTGCAAGTTTATAATAATACCTCGGACACTATTTACACACATTGATCTAGCCCCAAACTAGGATTCCCTGTATCTTGGGTACTAGACAACGATACACATACTTATATAGATAAATATTATACTTAGATAGACAAACAACTATGACTAGGGTACAAACATCCGTTCTCATCAAACAAAAATTTGCCCCCACAGGGACTCGAACCCGGGACTCTTGACTTCGTAGGCAGGGTCACTGCCGACTCAGCCATTGATTGATTTTGCGCCGCCAACTTTAGTATTTTTTTCGAGGCATGGTATAGGTATATCTTTAGGTCAGCTTCAGACCCCTTTCACCTTCTTACCTGAGAGATATACACATATATTTTGGGTATAAAAATGCGTCAAAATAATATTCGCGTCCATAATATTTTAGTAAGGCGATCTGAAACCTGTTAGTTTGTCTAATCTGTCTATTTATTGCCAAAGATCATGAATCTCAACAAACTCGGACAAAGAAGTTATCTTTATTGTTATTTCAGTACAATGATTACCTGTACAAAGTCAAATAACATCTTAAAGAAATCCAAGGTAACTTGAAGTTTACCTACATGAGTACGAAAACACATACAAATAATTATCGTACTTTTGACGTAGTTGTAACTGAAACATTATGAAGTCAATAGAGGTAGGTACCTAACTAATTATAAGTACGCTGTTATTTTGGAGCGGCGGTGATTGATCAGCCACGCAAAGAAACTAATTGCAACGAAGAAACATTTAATTACTGGCTAAATTACAAAAACAACATCACTCCTTTCCCAAACGGGGTGGCAGACACATCCACGCTTTTTACATTTGGGAGGCAGCTAATCGCCACTGCTCTAGAGATATAAATTTTGGATACAAGTAATACCAAATGACTCAACCCATATCGATAGAAAAGACGTGCGTTCATTCATTTCATATATGGGCTCCGTCTCGGAAAATACCTGACCCTGTTTACACCGCCCAAGATAATAACCTTTGGAAATATTTGAAGCAGAATCATTGAACAGTGAAAGAGCAGGGTCGCATATATACGAGTGAGCTTCGTAACGTGCCAGATGGAATATATTTATATCTTCAGGAGAATCACTGATTGAGTGATCATGTTATATATGTCACCGTAAGATTTTCAAAACCGTTAGTTTATAAACTAGTTGAAAACTATCGACAAATCGTAAACCAGACCGACAGGGCTTAGAATTTACGTTCTTTGTTCTTACATGTCAACCTAACACAAACACTATTCGGGGGCTTCGCTGCGCTCGCCCCCTCTAGTCTTCACCTAAGCTACCGCAGTGTTTGCCCTGGTATTTCCTTTGCAATTCAGGTTTAAAAACCAGTTCACAATTTAACGGTTTTATTATTAACTGACGCTTCATATCGTAAGCAATTTATCGATAGATTGTAAATTAACAAGAAAAAAAAAACGTTAGATTATATACTAACGTTTTTGAAAATATAACGGTGACATATATAATACACACATTATTATAAAAGCATCTTGTTTATGTTGTTGTCACCACATTCCTGATGTTTTTCCATAACACCCCCCATGATATTCTGCCTTCTTCATATTGATTTAGCAAGCTGACCCTCAAGCTTAAGGGTTTTCTACACGTTCTTCGGCATAGATAGAAGTCAGGTGTCAACCATACCACCTTTATCATTACACAACTGAAAATTCCGACTGCGGTACACTTAAAAGCATAAAACAAGCAGAAAAGACTTGATCAATTAAATTTAAATCTAATACAGTGAGTTGCGCTTGCATTTACATTTAATTTACTTTAACAACGTACTATAATATTTTTTCTATTCTCAATAATTACGTTAAGTCTTATCTGCTTGTTTTATGCTTTTTAGTACAAAAGTACAAAAAATCTGTAAATGCTCTTAAAACTAAGGTGTATCATTCTTAGTTTATGCAAGAACAGTAAATATCTCCATGCTCGCCATTTAAAGCTATTTATCTTGATACCCCACTGGAAGTTCTCGTAAAAAGTTTTTTAGCCCGCACATTACAGTGCTAATAATATTTAGTTTCGAAATATGTACCTAATGTTATTAATAACTGCCATAGAAACATGTTGTTATAAACAATTCCTATTTGACAGATTACTTTTGATAATATTAACCGTAGAAGAAATTGTAATGATTACCCAAAGGAACAATTAACTAATATGCTTGCACTAACAATAAGCATAACTTTTTGTAATATGCATATAATCAATAGATTACATATCAATTGTTTACTATTATCAGAAATTCAGTGATAAAGCTTGTAGTAGCTTTATCACTGAATTTCTAGAGCAAATAACTAGGAATTGAAACAATAGTGCAAATTCTAGAAATAACAAAGTCTAATCAGGGGCCCGAGTCTCATATGGAACACAAATAGCAATAGTCTATCGTTGCTCCCAAAGGCGTAAAATAACATATTTGGCTTGGCACTGTCTTGTTTGGAGACTGACTGCCAAATACCGCATTTTGTACCTTTGAAAGCAACCAATACAATGCTATTTCCACAGCTATTACTGTTTCATAAGCGATTCGGGCCCCAAGCCTGTTTTCATTAATATAATGATTAACTGTTCATTAACGGGTGCTGCTTGGGAGGACTGATCCAGTCTGGTTTCTCAAAGTTATCTTCATTTAAGCTTTTGTTTGTTATTTATTTCTTTTGTAAAATTGTTACTTTGAGAAATCTTATTGGAACTTATAAATACGATGATAAACTATTCTCATTAGATACGATTATTTTTCTTTCATTTAATAAAAATATGTAATGTCAAATATTGAAAAAAATCAAATGACATTGTTACTATATTCTCTGAAGACGTATTTCCAAAGCACTGCTAGAGTGAATAGAGTTTCTTTTTCCTGTGCGAGATTCAGCCATGAATCACCACTTAAAAGCGAAATTTTCCTTTTCAAACTCAAACCATAATCATTTATTATCATAATTCATTAGTTTAGTTGATCATATTTGATTTATTTTTTATTTTTCTCTTCTTCTTAAGAGTTTGACTTGTAAAAGTACTTTATTTTTGCCTACTTTGAATAAATGATTTGAGTTTTTATCAATATGAATAGTTATGTTTTGTGATATTGATTATATATATTTATTTCACCTTAATTATTATTTAACCTTGAGAAACATGCAGGCACTTTGGCGGTGTCAAGTGAGAAACAATATTTTGAGTTAAGATATCACCACTCAGGTTTTCGCCACAAACTTGCATATTTTATTCATGACCCAATTGTCAAAGCATGTTATGAATAGAAACATACCTAGTTTCAGTATTGCTCAGTTAAATAATGTGAATCACTATTGAACACTATTTATGACACAGAACAGAAATCAATTTCAGCAAACACTATAAGGAAAAGAGTCCTTACCAAAACAATGGGCACAGTTTTGAGCTTCGTCCACTGTATTCGGAAGGTGGCCTTGTTGCAGTGAGCGGAGGTGAGTCGCAGCCATCCCGGCAGCTCTAATAGCTCTGTCAGCACATCCTCCTCAAGGGTCAAGTCGTGCAGCTCTCCAGACCCTCGCAGTGCTGAGAGGGAGATCTGTTCTGGCGACAGATTCTTTGTGAATCTGTGAAAAAAATGTTATTATGCCAATAGTCAAGGAAGCAGTAAATTGCATGGCAAAAACGTTCTGTATAATTGAAGGTTCTAAAGACACCAAAACTAGCTGGCATCAGCACTAGGCGCTCTCCCTTCAAAAAGAAGATTGAAGAGGAAACACATATGGGTCAGCATATAATCAAACTGTTCTAGGCAACCCAACAATGGAAGGGACTGCTTACCACACACTAAAATCAAATACAAAAACATATGGTGTTGAAACCAAAGTTAGCATAAAAATAAGAAAAATAAAAAAATGTGGTCTTTGCTTTTGAATTTGCTCAGCAGTGGGGAGACCTTGGCTAATAATAACAATAATAATGATAAAATATGTTTTTTTTTATTTATTTTTTTATTAGATTTTAGGGAAGCCTTCGACAAAGCAATAACTGATTACAAGGCAACTTACAAAACAGAAAACAAATTCTTTTGGATCCTTTCAATTTGGTTAACATATATGACGTACTGGGGGTTCCAGATTTGGGATGCGTACTCAAGTATGCTTCTAACATAGGTACAATACATTAGTTTTATAGTCTTAATTTTTTTGAAGTAATGTGAGGCGCGCATCACAACTCCGAGGACCTTGAAAGCTTTTTTACATATTGTGTTAATGTGAGCGTCAAATAGAAGTCATGTATGACTCCTAAATCACGGGTGCTATAAGCACGGTTAAGAATATGCCCCTTTAGTGAATAACTTTGAGACACAGGCGATTTTTTCCTTGTAAACGTTATAGCGAGATATTTTGTTGGATTAAGGTCTAGATTATTGTGTTCACAGAAAACATTGAGTCTATTTAGAACATCTTGAAGTGAGACAGCATCAGAGGTATCAGCAATAGGCTTAAAGATTTTCATATCATCTGCGAAAACAAGAACACTTGAATTAAGAAAACAAGAATAAATATCATTTATGAATATAGTGAAGAGTAGCAGTCCAAGAAGAGAACCTTGCGGCACACCGCTTGGAACTCTCACCCAGCCGGAAGTATAGTTGCTGATAACAACGTTTTGAAATAACCGGCTATACGACAGAACAAATGAAACAACAATGGAAATAAAACCTTCAAAGAAGTAAAGGTATATAGTAGTGTTGTATCTTTTCCCTATAGGAAGCATCAACAGAGATGAAGTGTAAATCAGCCAATGTTTTTTTAAATAAACCAAGATAGATAAAGTGAAATGTCATTGGTAATCTGTCAAACAGGACCTCCTAGTACGGATACCAGTCTCTCACATAGATAAGACAAAACGCATAGCATCTAAGTTAAACAATGTTACACCATATAAAACTATGTGAGAGAACAAAATAAACTTTTTTGTATTTGTATTTTGGGGTTGGGTTCGTATTTTGTATTGGAAGGGCTTTCTGTATAATTAAATAAAAGTCTTCTTTAGATTTTAGTGCTATCAAGTTTTGGCAAGAAAGGGTCTGCCAATGAAAATAATAGATAGTTGAAAAGAATATCAAAGATACATGCATGTTGATGAATTGCCAAAACGTGTATGAAAAGTTCATTGGTCTCATTGTTTAGCTAAAACACAAAGACATAGAAAACTACTTCTAATTCCAATTTGAACGTAATCAATCAACTAAAGGGATTTGTGAAGAGAACATCTTACAAGCCATACACATAAATAATTTATGAATAAATATATGCCTCGCAAAAGGAGATTCCGCTACGTTACAAATAAATCTAATTATCGGTCCTGTATTTATTATAATTAGTGTTTCATGGAACCTTACCTTGAGAGATGTTTCAGTAGTTGGTTCTTGATTATCGTCACCATTTTCACGATTTATTATAGCTGAATTATTTCATCTAAATATCTCAAAACCAAGAAATTACAAAAAATCTTTATCTCTCCCCAAGTCCCCACACAAATGTCAAAAAAACGTCAAATTTTAATATTTCTTGAGTGAACGAATGCCGCAAAATAATAGGGAAATCCGATATTTTTGAAAATCGAATCGAGAGCAACGAATCGATCCATCCGATTTTCGGACAGGATCGAAAGCATTCGATCCAATAGCGGATTGATCAGAATGATCGTATCACACATTTATTCATTTTTGTTTAAAGATTCTGTTTATTTCTAAACAAAAAAATTGATGTAGCAAGAATTATGTTCTTATAATAGCAGCTTATACGGCTAACGAAGTAACTTATCTTATCAAATCATCACTTGACTAAAAGCTATTTAATGGCTTGTTATATAGCTTCCACAAGGCCAATTACTCTTTGAGGTTTTTTCATTCGATTTTAGATTTTTTTAGGTTCCGTACCTCAAAAAGGAACCCTTATAGGGTCACTTTTCACAGGAACTGTAAGAGATAGTCTTGAAATATTCTGCAAAAATACTTATCCTGAGAACATTCAAGTCTAATAGTTATATGAAAAAAATATTACCTTCAAAAAAGTCGACGGGATAAAATGACAAAACAAAAAAAAACACCGCAGTAAGTCATGAAGGGCATCGATGAAAGGGTTCTTTATAACTTTTGAAAGATACTTATATTTTTTAATTTTAGTTTCGATAACTTTAGAAGTTATGTTCAAAAGGGTTAATAAAATGACCATTACCCCCCCTTATCTCCGAAACTAAAGTCTAGAATTATGAAAAAAATACAGACTATAGAACTTAAGCCAAAAAATCCAGGAAACTTAAGCGAAATTGCTAGGTTTTTTTTATTCATCTGTAAACCACACAGAAACTTATAAATGCGCCTGGCTACGTACATGGAGTATGAAAGTACCCGCACCAATAACTTTGTAAACAACGTTTTGTTTTTTTTTAATCCAAACTATTTACTCCACACCATCCCTACTACTGTACGGTGGTACGGAACCCTTCGTGTGCGAGACCGACTCGCACTTAACCGTTTTTTTTTAAATCGGGTCGTGGACTTACGATACGATCCTCGGAACGGATCGAGGAGTTACGATCCGATCCGATCCAAGAAATCGGTTCATAGCTATAGGATGGCACATTCCTAATTGAATGGTGAAAGAACGTTTAAGTTGGAATGTCATGTCATGTCCAAAGAAAAAGACACGTTCAAGATTTTATTATAATAAAGAAATGCTTTGTTTACTCCCCGCCTTCAAGGTTCATGAGGTACATGCTCAGAACAAGTAACAACGCAAGAGTGGCGCAAGTAATAATAACTATGAATGCATAGTCTGTGAATGAGAAAGCGCCGGCCCGTCCAAGCTACGCAATGAAAATTATAATTTTGAAACGTAGCAGAAAAGCAGTTGTGGAAATAGAATGAAAGGATTTAGAAAACGGCGCGACTATTTGTACGTCGCTAAGCAACAGGCAAAACTTTATTGATTTTGTGCAACGATTCCTGAAGTTTATTTTTTAGCCCTCTTGCTTGACGAAACATTAATTCTAGCCGTATACTGACTATAGTTAGTCGTGAATCGAACTGTTGTATTTCTGTAAAGTTATATTGGTAAGTTTCTCGTGAAATATATGTGATTTCAGAATTAAAAAATCCCGTTTCTCTGTGAAAAAAATTGACAATGGTAGCATTTTATTCTCGCTGCAGCTTAGGTCATAAAACCTGAGCAAGACGGGTTATATGGCGCGCTCTCTCCCACTCATAGTGCAAGAGCGCGCGCCTTAAAGCCCGTCTTGTTCAGGTTTTATGACCCAAACTGCAGCGAGAAAATTATTATAGGTACTATGAAAAGAAAATACCTTTATTAGTATTGTATTCTGGATTGCTTTCACACGTTTTTATACTTTATACGTGTCTAAGTAGTGGTTAATTCCTGTTACCAGAGAATCAAGTATAAGTAGGTTAGAACGGTAGCGGTAGTGCTTTATACTAGGTATAACTGTTCGAGAATTATGTTTGTACTCGTTGGCCTATGATAAATTAAAGAAACACTACTAGACATTAATATTTAAATATTATTTTAACAGCACAACCGTACCCTGCACGCTTGGCCCCACACTAGGCTATGTCACGCCGAAACAGTAAGGTAGAGCAGCGCTTCACAGATTTCTCCTCCGGCGATAGTAACAACATGACCAAACATTGTCAGGAAGAGAACAACAATGACATAGACCAGCTCACAAATGATTTCAACACTATGGGATGTATTGTCGACGCCGTAAAACGCCCTCCCAACATATGCGTTGAAACCTGCGTCCACAATGATGAGACCTCAGATTATGAGCAATCCCCCACCGTCAACAACGACGACGTCGAGGGGTATTCTGAGGAGGAGTTCGAGGAAGACAAAAGTGAAGACGAGACAAGAGAGGAGAGAAGGGATGAGAGGAGACAGGAGAGCCCGGGAGGTATTAGACTGAGTAAGAGCCAGTCGTCGACGTCGGCGAATAGACCGAGAGCGGCGATGTCTGTGTCGGGAACTTCCACAGGCTATGGGTGAGTGTTGTGTTGAGGGTTTTATTCTATTCTAGTTCTCCTTCTCCATCTTTAGTTCATTGGACATTCGTGCGATCTGCGGCCACTCTCGTCCACTTCAGTCAGGTCAAATCAGTATTTTTGCCAAGCAAAAACTGGATTTAGAGTCATGTTCAAATACTAACCTTTATAAATTACTTGAAACACACCCCACCTCCATCTACCCGCACTGAGCCAGCTAGGTCCAAAGAATCCGGGTAAAGGCCTGTGCCCCTAAGTGGGAAAATTAATGGGCCAATTTTACTATGTCGGCGCCCCAGGAAGCGTTGGCGTGACGAGCTGAGGGACCACAACTGGTGGGAAACAGCCCAGGAGCTCGAAGAGTGGATGAGGGAAAAAGAGGGCTTTGCCCAGCAGTGGAAAGACCATGGCTAATTGACCGAGCGAGCGCGAAGAGTCGAAGCGAAGCGATGTTCGGCTGTTCTCCTCTAAAGGTCGAATTTTTAAACAAATTCTCGTGAAATTGTGTGAAGAAGTTCGATATTTATATGTTATTTTTTCGATTCAGTTATATTTTTTTTGAAATGGTGGAGATATGGGTATAACCTTCCCTTCTGAAGGTAGTGGGGTAAAAAAAGAAGCTATTTCAGCCATTTCGTAACATGTTTAAAAATGTGACACAATTTTTTGAAGACGAATCTTTTTTCCGGAAAACTTTTTCCGATAAACTTCAAGGCTTCGGGGATGTGAGGATCCCCTCACATGAAATTAATGAAAAAAAAAGCAAATTAACGCGTGGTCTACAGCTCACAGAGCCGCTAGTAATAATAATAACTTACGCTCCCAGGTCAATCAGCATCCCTCAGACCCGCCGAACCAACATGTCGTTCACGAACGCACGGCTCCGCGAAATCGAGCGCCAGAACCACATGTTACTGAACAAGATCGTGCGCGCGCGCAACCCGCGGCCGCTGGCGCCGGCGCCGGGGCAGCGGGCGCCGGCGCCGCGCGAGGCCTCCGCCGCCGTGCACCGGAGGCTGGAACAGAGGAAGATAGACCATGAGAACATGGTGGGTACTGTGCTAAGCTTACTTTCATTTTAAACTAGCTGACTCGGAATACTTAGACAAACTCAGAGCGTGCACTGAACCAAATGTTTTTCGATTTTTAGGGCTGTTTTCTTTATTTTTTTCTGTTTTACTCTTGAGACTTCAACAAATACCTAGTTCATCCAAATCGGTCTAGCCGTCTGCGATTTTCGCGCTTACCAACGCATTAAGCGAATAATGGTGAAATATACAGGTTATTTTTAAAATTTACTAAATAAAAAACGATATTTTTGTTATTTTTTTGTCCAACTTGTCCTAAACCAAATTAAAATTATGTTCACCTACTCTTTTGTTCACCGCGCGTATTGACAATTATTATTATTCTCGATGGCTCGCGGCTCCAGGCGCATTGAGCGCAAGGATGACCGAACGCGCCTAGAAATTTAGGATTTCCAAAGTGGCGTGGAATGCGGATTTGAAAAAGGAAAAGTTGTTGTTCTTTTTTGGAAAATAATTTTCCATTTCTTTCCATAAGTCAAATTTACTTTTAGCTAGGGATCAAAAAATAAATATATCTAAATAGCTAAACTGTCTAAATAAATTGAATAACTTGCTAAACGTGCCTCTGCGAACACGTATGGGGAAATGCGTGACGCTATGTTATGTTGACATAGAGCCTGAAACGACGTTTTCATTTCAGTTTTCCTCCCAATTGTTTCTGCTACCTACATCTAGATGGCGTTACTTATCTGTTGTTAAAGTTGTGCACTGTTACTACAAAAAATGTTTAACCTCAAAACAAACGTCAAATCCTATATACAGGGTGATCAATTCAAATATGTCAGTATGGAGAAGTCAGAAACTATAAGAGATAGCGAAATCTGGTCTTAGGAACCATGGCGTCGATTTTAGAATTTATAATATTGACATTCAAACTTTTTTTTATACTCTCATACATAGCCGGGAATCGAACCTGGTATATATTCTTTATGTAATCGCGTGCAGTATTTGTTTATATAGTTGATCCTGAAAGTATTAGGACCAAATTTTGCTATGAAATCTTGTGTAAACATTAGACTGAAATGCCCACAATTTAAATAATTTGCAAATGCTGTTATCCGGTAACCAGATTCACACTTCAATTCCCCGCTTTCAAAATATAAGATAGCAGCGTCAGGTTGGGACGGCCATAGCGGAAAGAGGAAGCCGCGGATGGGGTGAGGTACCGCCCACCTCCCGCACCCCCGCAAGGCCCCTGTGTCAGCTTTGTCATAGTGCTGTGCGAGTCCACATCGTTTTTATCGATTTCGATATTGCTCATGTTGGTGTATGTTTGCTCTGGTATATTAATATGGCATCAGTTGCCTCTTCATCTTGTATGAAATGGAAAACCAATGGTCCATTCTCATGCACGAGAACTCGCCAGAAAAGTACTGACAAGTTGTGACATTGAAAAGTTTTTGAAAACTTGTTCAGAAACTAGAAAACGAATACTTTTTGAAGGAGATAAGATAGAAGACTTTATCGTAGAAGTCGGAGAAACCAGTGACGAAGTGTTTATATCGATGACAGCATAGGTTCATTTGATTTTGACTGTGATACGTAAAATATTATGTTAAATAAAGAGGTGATCATATTCAACCTTCATGTAGTGTAGCTTGTTGGTATCTATCGAAATCGACTACATCACACTTGGACAGTATGTGGGTACCTTACCTACAACCTCGTCACTCACAACACGATACGAAATATGTAAATGGCACCTCATCTGAAAAGCTCATTGCAGATGGCGCTTCTGTAGTTGGTGGATGTGTATCTGTCAATATCTTCAAACTGTTCTTCATATCTATCTATCTTCTATCTTCATACAGTGCGACCATCATAAGATGAGATGAGATCGCTAAATTCTACAGTTAACTGTTGAATTTAGCGATGGTGCCACCATCGAAAAGGCTTCTACTTATTACATAAATTGCTTCAATCATTACAAAGATGGATGTAACACAGACCTGACGAAATTGTAAGGATATTAATCCTTTTTAGCTATTTATTTATATAGGATTGATACATAGATATAGCCATTTTGTTAGCCAAATAAAAACATAATAGATACATAACATTTAATAATAACTAAATTATATTACATTTAAAATCAAAATATTTTACTACAACATTAGTTGTCTGTATTGTAAAAAAAAACACACAGTATTTATGATCTAAGGAAGCTGAAGTATGTGCAGATTTAGAGAAAAATTGTGGAATTTATCGACTCGACCATACGTCATATATATACATATATAATAAATACATAACATTTATTAATAACAAAATTACATTACATTTAAAATCAAAATATATTTTTATAACATTAATTAATGGTCATTTTATTAAAACAAACACACAGTAATTATGATCTAAGAAAGCCGAAGTATGTTTCGAGGATGTGTAGCAGATTTCGAGGAAATTAGTAAAAATATTATACATAGTCAGGTCATAAGTTCTGTCACATGTGCAATATGAAATAATTTAGACATGTTTATTATTTATGTAAACATTTATATAGCAAAATGAACTTAATAAAACATAGATTCTTATGGTAGTAAAGTTTATTCAAAATGACCCCCGCGATTTTGAATACAGGCATTTATTCTGCGCGGCCAGTCGTCTATCGCAGCACGTACGAGGTCCATGTCAATATCGGCGGCTGCCTTAATCAAGGATGCCTTGAGTGACTCGAAATCAGGATGAGGCTTTGAGCAGGCCTTTTCCTCCAAGTGTTGCCATATCTTGTAATCTAACGGACTCAAAACTGGACTGGAGGAGGGCCAGTCTTCGTGCCGGATGAAGTCGATTTCACGCGCCGCCAGCCAGTCTTGTGTGCTTTTCGCTCTATGAGCTGGCGCAGAATCTTGTTGGAATACCCAGTGCCTGTTATTAAACATGGTATGAGAAATAGGTTCCACAAGGTTCTTGAGGACTGTATTTTGATACACAACTGCATTCATTTTTACGAGTTTCTTACAAAAATGTACCTCAGTTAAGCCCCAATAAGAAACTTTCAACCAAACCATGAGCGAGGATGGAAAATGACCTCGTTGGACACGCGGAATACGGTTGCTTGCTTCTTCACTGCTGTGTGCGTACACCTTATCATTTTGTTTGTTGTAGCTCTCTTCCACGGTGAAAATTTTTTCATCCGAAAAAAGATTTTCCCAATGCTTTTTTCCCGCGTACCGCTTCAACAAAGCGCGGCATCTCTTCAGTCTCAGGTCCATTAAACGAGCGTCCAAACGATGTCCTGTTTTTCTTCGATATGCCCTAAGCCCTAAGTCTTCATTTAACACCCTTTTCACCGTGGTCCTGCTTAACCCCATCTGAAGGGCCAACAGTTTCTGCTTACGTATGGGATTTCTTTGAATTCGCGCCTTCACATCTTTTATCACTGCTGGAGTCCTAACAGAGCGAGGGCGACCACTTCTTGACTTGTCATCTACACTAGAGTCTTCATTGTATCGTTTTATGGTACGATAAACGAATCTTTTGGTTGTATTCAAATTTTTCAGTAAGTCGAAAATCTGAATTGGCGCGTAACCGCAACGATGCAACGCAATAACAGCGACACGGTTTTCTTTAAGTGTCCACTCCATATTTAAAAATGAGGAAAATTCTAAAAGGTACACATTTTTATTTTCATGAAAAATTCGAAATTCGAATTCAATAAACTTTTTTTTTTTTTTTTTTTTTTTTTTTTTTTTTAATAATAATAATTTATTCAGGTGTAAGACATGTAGGTACATAGTTATATGGCTCCCTGTCTCCTAAACTAGGTTCATCACCTGTATTTCAGGGGGCAGGCCTCTTCCATTATTTGATCCTTTACCTTAATAAACTACTGTTTATCTTCTATACTAATATGGTAATTAATAAATCTCAAAGATAATTTACAAAATGGGTAATAGAATATGTATGTAAAGTGTAAATGTGAGTATGTGTGAGGAGAAGGATTGGGAAAGAATGAGGGATGTGGGTTATGTGAGTATGTTTCATTGAGGTTTCGTTACCAAGTTAATCTATAGGTATGGGACTATATGAAGTTTCTGTTAGGTACACAAAATAATTAAAAAAATAGTTGGGATTAGCGGTGGAATTTTTGATTTGGGATGTTTAAGAAACTATGTGTAGAAGAGCCTCAGTATCCTCATAGGATATTTTTTTTAGCCACGTGGAGATTGTTGTCTTGCAGGCCACATATTTCAAAGAGTAAATTTTTAGTAGCTTATTAGCTTTATTATATAGAAAAAGCCCGAGGAAAGGGAAAAATCTTTGGACAAAAGCTGTTTTAAACGGCGTCTCGTACGGGAAAACATAATCCATTCTTTTTAAAAGACCTAATGAGGGGTCGTAATTGAGTTGGTTATGTTTTTTAAGGATGCACTGTTGTATGAATAACTGTCGTACACTGAGAACCCCGCACAACTCGAATAGTTCCTTTGTAGGGAACATAAACGGCCGAAATTTCGATACTTTAAGGACAGACCTTTGCGCCCTCTCGAGACCTAACAATGTAGTCTTGTGCGTTCCACCCCAAACCGTGATGCAATAAAGCAAGAGTGATTGACAGAGTGCATAGTAGACTGACTTTAGGAGGTTGGGATCTGCAACATGACGCAGCTTTCTGAAGACATAAATTAATTTTCGAACTCTACTAGTTATATTGGCCACATGAGAACCAAAATTAAGGTTTTGGTCAATAATTATACCCAGGTATCTAATAGATTCTGTTTTCGCTAGTATTGTGCAGAGACAGTTTGCACTGAGGTTATTCAAGCATGAATGAGCTTTAAGGAGGAAAATTCGAATCCGGCTGAGTTTTGTTTCTCATTGTAAACGTCATATATTTAGTCTTATCCGCATTCAATGTTAGGATGTTTAGATTCAGCCACTGCGATACAACGTCGAACCCCCCCTGTGCAAGGACAAATACCTCATCCCAGGTGTTGGAGGAAAAGCACAGTGCTGTGTCATCGGCAAACGAGACAATTCTGCCCCCCGCTAGCTCAAGCTTTGTCAGCTCATTGATGTATACAAGGAAGAGCGTGGGTCCCAGTATACTACCCTGTGGAATGCCGTAAGTTATAGGTAAGTCTTCGCTTGTATAGTTATTAATTTTGACAAATTGAGTACGGTCAGATAGGTAGTCCTTAATAAGGTCCAGCTGGAGACCCCTGACTCCCAGTTTTTCCAGTTTCTTAAGTAGGAGCGGGATGGAGACCGTGTCAAAGGCCTTGGCGAGGTCTAGAAATATACAAAGACACTTTTTACCTACATCCAGATTTGCGTTATGTGGTCGGTAAGGTCGTGCACAGCATCTGCTGTCGATTTATTAAAACGAAAACCATATTGGTGTTCGGATAGAAGTTTATTTTTCTACAAATAATTAACTAGCCTTTTGTTTATGAGTCGCTCTAGTATTTTGGATAATATAGGCAAAATTGATATTGGTCGATAGTTATTAACACAGCCTACATCACCACTCTTATGAATTGGGCGTATTAAGGATCTTTTGAAGACTACAGGAAAGACACCTCTAGATAGGCAAAGTCTACAAATGTGAGTAATAGAGGGAACCAAAATGTGTCTATATTTCTTCAGGAAGGATGAAGAGATAGAGTCCCATCCAACTGAGCACTCACTTCTGAGACCCAAGACTAATCTGCTTATCTCGCTCTCATCGGTATCTAATAGAACAAACGAATCAGCCTGCGAGGTGGATGGGATATTCTTTGAGAAATCATTTGAAGTAGGCTGATTGATTTTATCTGCCAGATTTTTCCCTACGTTAGCAAAGAATTCATTGGTATCTTTGATTGAGAGTTCAGGGGTATTGTTTGATTTAAGGAGATCGCTGGCCATTGATTCTGGTTTACGCAAATTAGCTATATTTTTGATTGCTGACCATATGTTTTTGCTATTTTGTCCTGCTTGGTTTAAGAGTTCTCTTTCGTAGTTTATTTTTATTTTTTTCAAAAGTTTGTTGCAGAAATTACGGTATCGCAAATATGTAGTTGTAATGATACGAGTCATCAGGGGATTGTTTCGCCTTTTTATGAAGCTTATCTCTATTACGCATACAACGGAGTAAGCCAGGGGTTATCCAGTCTTTAATTATTCTCTTCCTTTTTGCGATAGTACATGTTTGGCTATTAGAGCTTATAGCATGCTGAAGTATAGAGACTAAAGTGGCTGCGGCTTCATTTGGATCATCCAAGGACTTAATTTCAGATAAATCAATTAATTTCATGGTATTCTCGAGTTCCTGGTGATTAATTTTAGTAAAAGTATTTGGAGCGAAAGATCTCTCTTTCCTTAGGTCCAGAGAGAGTAAAACCGTATTATGGTCTGTGATGGAGGTATCCATGACTAGAGTAATGGCAGGCAATTCACTATTTAGCTTTACACCTTCACATTTTAGAATGACGTGGTCCAAACAATTTCTAAGCCTAGTCGGTATGCGGTGAGCTGGAAGCAGGCCATGAAACGCAGTAACGTCTAGGTATTGGGAAGAGTGTGAGTCTGTGTTGGTCTCTTTAATGTCTATATTGATGTCACCCAGAATTATAACATTTTTGAATGTTGATAGGTTTTGGAGGACTGAATCTAAAGAATCTATAAACTGCTTTGTGTTTTTGTACGACGGAGAGCGATATATCGCCACCACTGCCGTATCTATACCCAGCTTTATAACAAGACAATTTGCATCAAGGAATGGTTAGGTTTTTGTGGCCAGCGTTCTAAATTCAAAAGTTTTTATTGTGTGACAGAACTTATGACCTGACTGTGTATATATTAAATTATCAGCCCTTTACAGTCAATTTAGACATTGGCTCTGCACACCGTTAGTGAAAGTGACTCGGATTTCGAGCAAATTAGTGGAATTTATCCACTCGACCATACGTCATATGTACAGGTCGCAGTTGGTTAAATCAGACACTTAACTAACTCTTTAGACCGTTAATTAAATATCGACGTTTAACCAAGTCATTAGCATTTTGGTTTAAATAAAGCATCGTCGAAAACGTTTAACAATCTGTCTCACCGAACCCAAAATCAAGCGGTGAAGGTGCTATTTTTAGCTCAGAAGTCGGAAAAAGCAATTTTACACCCATGAAAATTAAATTTTCCGAGCAGGAGAGACGAAAACATAGATATATTACCGCTCAAAAGTATGCCATCCAGTTATAGTCGTAATTTGGCGATATTGATATATTTATTGGTTTTTGTGTGATTTTAATGAAATAAATAATCGCTTTTCTTATAGCATGACATTATAATTAGTTTCCTAAAACATTCTTTGAAGAAAAGTTCAATATAATCTATTTTCGTCATATTTGTCTTGGTATTTATCTGGCAAGTTTATAATTCAAATATTTTAAAATTTGGAACAGAACAAAAAGCAATGTTTCCTTGTCACTAAAACTAAATTTATTTCATTGATCTGTCGTAGTTTCATCAGTAAAGAATCTATTGTGCGACCATCGAATTTTCTTAACTTGTACTTAATAACATCGACAAAATGGGCATAACAAGAGAGCTAGTTAGCTGTTGAAGAGAGAGGAATTATTATTGGGCATCTTCAAACTGGGCAAAGTAATCGAGAAATAAACGTATATTCTATTGTATTCTAAATAGCTAGAGAATTAGAGAAGCAAAGTCCCAAACAATACTATTGAGGCAGGCAAACTATTGAGTCCATCGTCAAAAAATTCAAGATCACTGGTATTATTTCAAACTTTCATCGCCATGGGAGACCGAAGGTTACGACTCCAGCAGAAAATACTAATATTATTATAACCAGCCAACGTAATAGACGCCTAACCGCCCTCGAAATAAGCCCGCCGGGACATAATAGTAGTTTATGTGACTGATACATAATGGAGGGCATTAAAACTTGAGAGTGGGTTTATGAAACAAGCCTATAATATCACTCGAGAGTTTTAATGCCTAATTATGTACAGTTACATACACTAGTTTGTCTACACACATATCATAAGCTCTCTTTGATGTGTTCAGGAACCGCATATTCGACCGGCATGGTGGCATTGATAATTCCTTTGCACTTGTTTAGCTTGTTCAGTAGTACCAATTTCACAAACAAAGTAGGGGCGGCACGCAGGCGGGCGTCGGCGTTCGAAATTTGAATGTCATAATATGTAGAAAAATTACACATTATGGATGACCATTATGAAATGTGCAATTTTTCAGATAAGAAATGAGTTTTTACCAAGAAGTTTAACATTATGCTGATCGTTACGTGCGGTTTTTGTACGCAGTAAAGGGGGTTTATGATACGTGTGTAGATAAAAGATATTGTGTTAAAATGTACTAACGGTCTAAATGCATAAACGACAGAATGTGCAATTATACAACGTCAAAATGAACATGAGTCATGAATGAATCTACGATGAAATACTTTAACGTCAGAATGTGCAATGGCAAAAAAGTACGAAGGTTATAATTTTCTTTAGCTAATATGTTCAATGGACTTGGTGTGCAAGGGTTGAAATGTAATGTGCCAAAATGTGCAATGGAAAAAAGACAGACATGATAATAAAAGCTACGCTAAGTTACCTAGTATTTTGGTATTTTTTGTTATATTTTTACAAAATCAATGTGAATAATCATTATATGATCTAAACAGCTTTTCGAATAAGCGAGCGAAGCGAGTGAAGTTCTCAGATGCCTTAATGTTTGTGCGACAATAGCTGGAATAGCTTTGATTGTATCTTTGGTTAAGTTTAAAATTAACTTGTAATTGAATAAACTACCATTTTGCATAAAACAAAACGTTTTATTCTTATGAATTAACTCAATAAAACATTTTATACAAAACAATATACAAAACATCATCTTTTATTCTTAGACGTTATTATAACTTTCAACATAAAACATAAACATGCTACTTAGCTGAAAACATCGTAAAGAAAGTATGTACCAGGCAGGACAGACGAAATTACGATTGCGTTTTCCCTATTTACCTACTAAATCTATTCCAGATTTCTGCAATAGGGAATCAGTAGGAAAAACACAATCGTAATTTCGTCTTTTATAAGCTGCTTCAGAAAATCTTCATACTTTCTATCAAAAGTGATTGCCGATTTTTTTCGTTTTTGTTTTTCGAATAAGGAATTCTTGATTCGTCTGTGCTGGTGCATGCTTTCTTTACGAAGCACGTGTATAAATAAGAATAGGCTGGGTTTGGTACGCATCCTCTTCTTCAGGCGGCTATGCCAAGATTTTAAGCTATTGTTGGTCCGGTGTCGCTGCTGGCATGTGCTGATCTCCGCCAGTAAAGATTTTGAGAGCCACTGGGCCGTGAAGTATTTTTCAAATGATTTTACTGCCGCCGTTTCCTTGTCTGTAGTATTACTAAGAATTTCGGTCCACCCTTCCAAAATTACGTTTGCTGGCAGAAGTGGCAGGTATGATGCCAGCTTTAACAGTTCTTTGCCGCTTTTGGTGTCACATAAATGTAAAGTTTTCCCTTATTTCAATATAGCGCGGTTATAAAGGAATAAGCAGCCCGTAATATCACACTCGGGAAATGCTGCATTGACTTCGATTATTTGTACACGTTCATAATCTCACTCGTATTTACAAATAGTTATATTTAACAAATCTCGAAGAAATGTAAATAGCCTCTCGTAGGTATTTGTTGTTTTATTTGGCAGCAATGCATAAATGATGGGCACTACATTTGATTCGTCGCTTGTACTGTAGTAATCGGTATGGATGGTGAATAATTGTTCAAACGGTTGTGGAGGCACCGCAAACGTACCATCTCCTAATACCATTTGCTTACAAGCACATTTTTTAATGTATTTAGCCCAAGGTTAGTGCCAAATACTAGGATATTTCATCTGTTCCATTTTCCCATAGCAAGAAGTCGACTTTTAATAATTTTGGCAAAACAACTTTTCCTGCTGTGCAGAATATTGTTGCCTTTACATCCAAAAACTCTTTTCTTAGTCCCTGTAGTGTGTGCTTTTTTGTTTCGTAAGTTGGTCTGAAGAAATCTTCGTCGGAATCCTCAGAATTTTCGTCACTAATTAATTGCATTTGTATTTTCGAAACAGCCCTTCGAAAATTTCTTTGATAGGGTTGTTATTTTCACATACTTGCGTTTTGCAGTTTTCGTAGGCAAGATGCATTTTGTTATTGGATTTGGATGGCTCACAAGTATGTATTTCCTCTCGAAGTATTTGCATTTTATCCTGACTAAATACTAAGTGATGCAGCACACTCATGTCGATTCACATACTGCCATAGTGTACTACCATTCTTATTATCTGTTTTAAAACTAAAACGAAGCAAGTCATACACAATGGTTGGCTTGCTTTTTTGATTTTTTGAATCAATCAATTTTTTTTTTCTATGATGCAAAACCACACCCAAGTAAGATATTTGTTTAAGATTTATCGGAAGAATAGCGTCAGCGACAAAAGTTTCATTCATCTGAGTAAGAAACACATTATCTATGATGATTTTTTTAATTTCTAGAGAATTGTTATTCAAAGAGTCTCAGAGTCGTCAGAACGAATAAAGTGTCACTAATTTTGTCACCTGCACATTTTGTCGTTTAAACGTTTCAGCTTTAGCAGATTTTGACATAATTTTGTCTTTACATTTCGCCCATTGCACATTTTGGCGTTAGGCGATAATTACGTTTTCAAGTTTTAACATGTTATTAGACACATTCTCAAGTTGATATTAATCTGATTCGTCACGTTTTGACACATGCACATTTTATCGTTTACGCATTTGGACCGTTGCACATCTTGACTAAATATCTTTTTCACACCTTTCATTCGGAAAAGTAAGTTTTGCTCCACGACGAGAGAAAGCAAAATGCTACTTTTCTGTTCAAGCTACTTTTTTAATTTATTCATTGGCATACATGCCAATGTAGCATTTACGCAATGTGCCAATTGAACACAGATCTTAATAAAATAATCAATTGTAATTTCATCGTAGTCGATTAAAAACGAACATGTTTCAAGTTTTAACTTTAACAACGTTATATGAAAATTTATGAATGTTTCGTAATATTTAAAAAAAATGTCACAATAAATTATATGTTTTACTGAAATCAAAACTATCGATGACTGTTATTGTGATATAATGTATATTGATATCCGAAACCATTGTAATATTCGATTCGATTATTTTTACACATTAGTAAAAGTACACAGGAATATTTTATCTGTGACCTAATCCATCACAATCCACCATTATAAAAAAAGTTTTGTTTACGTTGTTCGATTACTAAAAACTGTATAAGTGGTGAAAGTATAATTCAAAGTATAGTTATTTAATTCTTTAGAGCATTTAATTAAAAATTTCCTCATAGTCGGAGTGAAAAGTTGTATGTGTCACTCAGGAGCAAAATTATTTTCGTCATGGGCGTTAACGCTTGAATCCTTCGCTACGCTCAGGATTCTATCGTAGAATCCTTCCTCGCTCTGGATTCAATGTACCGCCCTCGCCGTAAATACATCATTTTGCTCCCTTGTGACACAAATAACTATTATGTACCGGCGGGGAAATAAGTACTGAACGTTCTGAAATTAGGTATAAAACGCACTTAAGGTCTGCTTCTGATGAATCATTTCCATCGCCAGATTCTGCTGAAGAAGATCCAGCGAGCCAAATCCTCAGCCTGCAGCACCCGCCGTTGATACATGCGTTGCGTCCGTCGTTTGGGCGCCATCTTAAAATTTATGCCTATTACTATACTAATGTTTGTTACTTCCACTATAATGTGTGCCTTTGAAAGTATATTTATTAAAGTTTTAATATTGATAGATTTTGTTATTATTGCGCCGAAAAAGAGATTGATAGAGACTTATATAGCATGACATTATTGACGAGTGTATGTACTGTATTTTCTGGAAATATTTTTTCCAAGTTGCTATTAATACCAGCCGCATCTTTTACCACTTTCTTTTCTCAGTAGCTTCTTTTTCCGAAGGGATTTCTACCACTCGTTTATTTTCCCATTATATTTGTTTTTCAATGCCTTATTTTCCTGATGGGTTTTATAACTACTCGCATAATTTGCTAGGGCTATTTACAGGGTACGCTCGTCAGGATTCCGTAGTATAAACCGTCATAGTTATGCCATGTTTGTCTGTCTGCATGTCCGTCCGCGGCTTAGCACAGTGATATTTAGTTCTAGAAACTGAAATTTGGAATGAGTATGTATTTTAATCACGCCGACAAAATGGTAAAAAAAAACTATAATAGTGTACATTGTCGCCCAGGTATAGAAAGTAAGCAAAAGATGGACGAGTTAGTTCGCGGGCCGAGCCGCAGGTGAGGCCCGCGAAGATGCGAGTCCATCTATATCCAAAAATATATTTTTCACGCCACTGTCGTGCTGTTTGTGACAATGAAAAGCCTGCCACATCAAGATAACAGAAGCAGTGGATGGAGAAGGTGGGTGACATTCTAATTGTTGTAATTACTTTCTTTCAGTCAAATATACCTATACTAATACTCTCCATAACATTCCCAATTAAAAAACAAGCGACCCATCGTCTTCTCTCTACCAGGAGAAGCAGGCCCGAGAGATAAATGGCGAGTCAAGGACTAATCTCGGGTTAATGATAATGTTCTACACAAAATATTGACGAGTTGACGAGATCAGTCCTGAGCTATCACGCTTGCTATCATTCGATCCTTTTTTAGTTGCTAGGTTCCAACTTAGCCACTTATTTTAGCACCAGGTTAACAGCTTGGCGCAACAGGGTCCTTTAATTGATATCAACCCTTTTTAAATTATACAGCATAACTAAGAGATAACTAATCTTAGATAAGGCATAACACCTTGCATAGCAAACCTCCAATACCAAGGAGAAAACATCTACATGGGCGTGTTCTGACAAACAAGTTCACAGGTCACTAGTGGCACTATATGTAGTGGAATAGCAGATAGCTACCTATTAGTTGTAAATATTGCAACAACATCCCGTAAACAACTGTGATTGATTAGAGAAGCCAGTGACATGATATTGAAGTCAGTGATATTGACAGTAAATGCAGTGTTTTGTTTACCACGGTGTTTTGAAGTCATGAAATACATGCATGGTTTAGTAATCTGAATAATAATAGTAGTCTATGTAACTGATACATAATAAAGGGCATTAAAACTCGACTGTGGGTTTCACGCGAGAGTTTTAATGCTTAATTACGTACACTTACACTAGTTTATCTACACACATATCATAAGCTCTCTTTGATTTGTACAGGAACCGCATGTTCGTCCAGCATTGCTCTGCATTTGTTTAGTATGGCACTATAGTATTTACGCAATGCTATATTTTTGAGGTCTATTACAAGTAGGGTTTTCGATTTCGATTTCGTAAAATAAATACTAAATAATTAAATGAAAATGAATCAAATCAAATCAAATCAAAATCGTTTATTTATCGAAAGATTAATAAACTATACAGAGAGCCTGTATAATATACCTGCTGCTTAGGGGTAAAAGGTGAATTAATATACTTGTTCAGAAATAATCAAATCAACGAGAGTAGTATTTATTATCAGCATAACTTTAAAATGCATCATGTCATGATATGAGAACCATTTATTTATCATTGATTAATACACATAATCAGTATTTATTATCAAGTTTAAGTCATATTTATTATTATACATCCACAAGTCTTGGTCATGCATGCATAATGCACGCGATGAGATCTTTTTTTTATTTCATCACATTAGTTATAAATCAATCAGTCTTTATTTTTGTTTTGTCTTTGTTTACTACAAATATACTTTCTATTTTTTCATTCATATAAAAATACAAGCGCATTAATTGCTTCATCGGATAAACTATTTGGAATTTTCGATGTGATGTTTCCAGATATGGAAATAACTCTTTAGTTTTCTGTTGATGTTGGCTTAACGGTCATCAAAGCTTTATATAGGTTAGCTAGATTGGGTGATCTTTTTCCCGTCGACTCAAAAAGCTGGAATTATTTCTCGTTCAAACTTCTTGTTAGTTGTTGTTCAATTCCTGTATCTGTCGATGTGGCAGTGTTGATGGCTTTCTGTAATAGGTCTTCAAAATTTGAACTCGTCTTGTGGGCTCCCTCTACTACTGATTTAACATCGGCTTGAAAACCGAGTAAAGGGTCCGAAGGGAACAGTTTATTATAGAGTAATTCAGTAAACTTTATTAACGCCAAATAGCTGTTTTGTGACGTAAAAACCCGACTACTGCTATTGTTAAACGAACAGGGATTGTGAAGATACCTCATTAAAGAAATCAAGTTCACATTTCGCCTGTCGTCATTCGCCCATTTGTCATCCATTGGTTGCAATTAATTGACCAAAACATCTAATACTGCTTGACATTGCATGACAAAATTGTTGCATCTTTTCTAGAAAGTTCCTCAACAGATAACTTTATTGGATTAAGTACGTCCAGTATCCTTTTCAATACGGCAATATTGTCACTAGCGTAGCGTGCGCCGAAACAAATTGCGCAAATGCATAAATTGCTAGTTTTAATTCGATTTTGAATGCAAAACGTATTTCTCGAACCCTTTCCTACCCATCATGGTTTACTGGAAGAAATCTCTAAAAAGAGATTTCTTCCAGTATCTCTAAAAAGAGATTTCTTCCAGTAAACCATGATGGGTAGGAAAGGTGATGGTTGAGCGGGGGAAGACCTGTGCGTACAGTAAAACTTTATAAGTACTACGAGTAATATGTATTACAAACAATATTATACTGATAACCCTAATTGCTAAAAACAGACTACATACACAATTTCTTAAATACCACATAACAATATAATATAAGCCATTACACAAAGGGAGAGATAGTGCTTCTTTAGCCGGTTTTTGAATATATATAAAGATGGACTGTCCGTGATAGTGCAGGGAAGCTCATACCACAGTTCCTGCTTAATTTATATTATTATTAAGATTGTACGAATTGTATCAAGTAATACATTTATTATTATTAAGTAATACATTTATTATAATATGACATAACCAATTTTTAAAAGAGATCTAAATATAAATCTGTGGGAGTTTCTACGCCCTACTTTTCCCACAGTGGTCCAATGTAGAGAAGAGGCAAATATGTCGATTGCTTAGTATATTACCATGCTCTATTTTTATATTTATTTTGTCGCCGTTTGTCTTAGATGGGTTCATGTGAAGACCAAAGTTACAACTTTCTTGATCTAAAGAGGTGACGTCTGCGAATTCTAGGCGAGTAAGATTTGCTCCGTTGATGTTAATACCGTATTGTTGACAGTATTATTTTCTAAGGATGACTTCAAGTATCCGTGAACAGTTTGGGAGAAATTGTATCGCCCTGTTTTACACCTCTTTTAATTTCGATAAGTATTACTATGGTCTCTAGTTTTATAGAGACCATAGTAAGACCTGATAGAGGTGGTTCTTTAATCTTAGTGAAAAATAATATTAAGGTGAAACAACGCAAAGATATTCTTGCACTTACTGTTGAAAGACAAATAGAGGTATCCTGTGTTGAGTTGGATAGCCATGTTATTGTTTGTGTCTACAGGCCGCCGAGGGATGAAAAAGGCCATGGCAATTTCGAAATATTTGAGAAAATTATGGAGGAAGCCCTCTCTAAACTATGTTATAACAGAAAAAACCCAATTTATCTATGTGGGGACCCCACATAGATAAATTGGCAGGTAAATTAAGTTCTGCGGCTTACGCTGTTAGGAACATCAGACAAAGCACGGATGTGGCTACATCTAGGCTAGTATATTTTAGTTACTTTCATAGTGTGATGTCCTATGGTATCTTGTTGTGGGGGAATGCAGCGGATATTCAAACTATTTTTATTTTACAGAAAAGAGCTATTCGAGCAATTTATAATTTAAAACGAACAAACTCCTTTTTAAAGAAATTGACACGAATCTTTTGGTTATATTCAAATTTTTCAGTAAGTCGAAAATCTGAATTGGCGCGTAACCGCAACGATGCAACGCATTAACTGCGACACGGTCTTCTTTAAGTGTCCACTCCATATATAAAAATGAGGAAAATTCTAAAAAGTACACATTTTTATTTTCATGAAAAATTCGAAATTCGAATTCAATAAACTTTTTTGTGGCCAGCGTTCTAAATTCAAAAGTTTTTATTGTGTGACAGAACTTATGACCTGACTATGTATATACATTTTTTTTTTTTTGTTTTTGTTCCTTTCTAAACCATGCAAGATCCTTAAATCTACAAAGCAGTTACTCAAATTTACAGCTTACAGCTTAATTATATAACTTTTATACACTATCTTATTAATCTACGCCCTTATTCGTTCTCACATAATACCTAGCTATATTTATAGTATTGTAGTTACCCAATATCTCATCTGAAACCGGATCTACTAAAGTATAACAGTTCGGATATACCACTGCCGAAATAACATAAGGCCCTTTATACAACAATGAAAATTTCCGCATGATTTTATGTTCTTTATTTGAACGCACAAAAGTCTTAAATTTCACATAATCACCTATACGATAGACTTCTAACTTACGCCGTTTGTCTGCCTGTAGCTTACGTCGTTCACTAGAACTTTTAGAGTAGCTAGTCAATTTATTTTCGAAAATATAATGTATGTACGCAAGAACCTTACAACATTTTCCAAAATTAGCGATAGCTGTAATGTTAACCTAAGAAATAATCACAGACTGTGTGCGCGCCGATTTAGACTCGCGAAGGTTAGCAATTCTTTCAAGGGTCAGTGTATTCTCTACTATAATAAGATACCTCTGGAGATTTTGAAATTGCCATTTGAGCAATTTAAAAAGCATGTTAAAGCGACTTTGTCAAAAAAGGGATATTACAATGTTCAAGATTACTTAAATGACAGGACTGTATGGGGTTAATCTAGCTCAACACAGGCCTTGCTGTTAATTATTTTGTAATTATTTATTCCTGCTTATTAATCATAATAATTAAATTTTTCATATTTGTAATAGTTAAGCACAACCTATTTTTAAAAGAGATCTAAAAATCAATCTGTGGGAGTTTCTACGCCCTTCTCCTCCCACAGTGGTCCAATGTAGAGAAGAGGCAAAATTGACGTTTGCTAAGTATATGTAAATATCTACAGTAATAAAGTACTTTGACTTTGACTTTGACTTTGACTATCTTTGCGGAATAATTTCTATATAGTGTTTCCAATAGGCATTCAAAACACTTTGTTACAGTAAGATTATTTGAACTTTACCGCTCGGCACTCCTCGGCTTATTGTTTTTTTAAATAAAAATTCAATTAATTATTTTCAGATTTTTCTAATACTCTTTTCGTGATAATCCCAAATTTTATGTTTCCAGGATATCTTGATCACTTTTAGCGACTAAAACTGAGATATGTCACGCGGTAAAGTAAAAGTAATCGTACTGTACCAGCTATCTATTATTTTTTGGTTCTTTCTTGTTGGGTTTTTTCAGCTGTATCACTTTCTTCGAGAGATCTTCTTTGAGGTGGTAATGCGTTTTGGCATGGTGTTTTTTCTCTTTACTCATGCTTATTTTTTAAGGTTATGTATACTGGACTCGTTTTTTCTCCTTTTTTCCTAATCGATTTAGAGATACAATCTCGTGTTCGTCACAGTTCACCTGTAATTTCTGGTTTATAAAACTTTGCTTTTTATCTTCTTATTCGAAATAGACATTTTCATTTTCTTCGAGACCGCATAGTCGTATATTTCTCCCTCTGATTTTCAGGTGTTCTCTTGTCTTTCCAGTTTATCTCTCCTCCTCTAGTACTTTTATGTTAATTTTGTTGTACTTTTCATCAATGTTTTGGTTTATTTTTCAGGTTACGTGTTCACGAGCGAAACAGGAAATTTCCGTTTTTTTATGATTGTCCACCCCCTAACTCCCCCGACCCCTTGAAGTTTATCGGATGAACAAGGGAGTTATTGGCCGAGCGACCAAAGCGTCTCCGTTTCAGCGTAGGCAAAAATGCTTTCGTATGTCTGGATTTCTATCTGGATTTCTGTCCGACTCTTCCCCTTTACGGGTCGCATTTCTCAACCGATTCTCGTGAATCTTTTATGCAGGTTCGATAATTATATGTTTTTTGTCGATTCCGTTTTTTTTATTCTTCAAAATGGCGTAGATATGGGGTTGAAAATGTAAAAAACCGCTACAGCACAAACGGTTTGTTAAATTTTAACAACTAAGGTGTCGTTGGATTCATGAAGGCCGTGAGATTGACATAGGCTGACAGTCAATAGGTTGGATTTTATATCGCAAAATATAGTTTATTTATGCACGTACCATAAATGCTCTAAAATCGACTCAATAACCATATGACAATGACCTGCTGAAATGACACATGGATGCGTATAGACAAACACACTTAATCGATGCTATAAAGTACAATTTGCAAGTCTGTGATACATTCGTATTGACGTCTTATACATCAAAGTGACATTTGTCAGTTAGCATTTCTTTGTTTTTTTTTTCTGAAAAGAGGTTTGGAAAAATATTGCATCCTCCTTACGAAGTAGAATTGTGATTTTACCTACGGCTTCTGAACCCATTTCAGAGCACTTATGATATGTTTGTAGATAAAGTAGTGTTGCTGCGTTGGCGCAGGGTGCGCATTGTTAACTTGTTCCCTGGAAAGGATGGGACCCCCCGGTCTGCCGAGGTTCTAGCCGGGGACCCTGTTCTCAAGCGAGCGGTAGCAACTTTGTCTCGCCTGCCCGTAGATTAGGGGACAGGTTACAGTTAATAATTTATTGCTAAACGCTGGTAAAACCAAGTGTATCAAATTGACACTTTTAAATGACAGGCAAGTTGAAACCAGTTAATGTTAGATTAGTAAATGATGAATAAGTTTTTTGGAGAACCATTGATTGCAAATTGCAGTGGGGACCCCACATAGATAAATTAGTTGGCAAATTAGCTTCTGCGGGTTTTAATAACATCAGATAAAACACGGATGTGACTACATCTAGGTATTTTAGTTACTTTCATAGTGTCCATCTCCTATGGTATCTTGTTGTGGGGGAAAGCGTTAAAATTTTTATTTTACAGAAAAGAACTATTCGAGGAATTTATAATAAAAAACGCACAGACTCCTTAGGAGAACTTTTTAAAGAAATTGACATACTAACTGTAGCTAGTCAATTCAAAAACCTTACAACATTTTACAAACTTCGCAGCTTGATTGGTCTGGTCTTTTCAATTTTAATTTCTTTAAAAAGCTTCTTAAGGAGTCTGTGCGTTTTAATTATAAATTGCTCAGATAAATTGCTAACATTTCAGACGGACGGACAGCGGAGGCTTAGTAATAGGGTCCCGTTTGGCACCCTTCGGGTATGGAACCCTCAATATACATCGTTAGTACCAAAAATGTCACAATTTGCCAGCTTTGTCTTCCCATGCTTCGCACAATAACAAATGCAGCAGTAAGCTAAACTACATACAGAGTTTACGACTTCAAGTAACTTATATAATGAACAACTTTCCGTTTATTGCTATTTTTGCAACGTGTACTAACAGTACAATAGAAAGCTTAAGCAACGGGTTGAAAAAATAAATGGATAGGTACAATGTAAGACAACATTCGCGGAAAACCCCAGTGTCTGATTACTAAAATAATGCTGACGAAATTATAAGACATTACTATCATCATACACGATATATTACTTTGATAAGAATTCGGTACATTCTCTAGGATGATGTCAGGACCATAAAACCGCATGCACACGTAATGGCTAAGCAAATATGTAACCGGATATTTTGGAAATCCGCCGTCTTTGTTTGCGTATCTTATTATTCACACTGCACATCATGCATATTGTTTTGATTGTGACTAAATAAAATACCCTTGAACAGCGCCAAAGCGGTAAACATAACTAAATTCAGAAAATTATTTTAGAATTCATCTTAACGAGTATTCCGATTGATGAAACGGTTTTAGAGTGCGTGAGCAGGGACCCGAGCAATTCCTTCAAAAACTTGTTTAGTTAGGGAGCTGAGAGGGAAGCGGGGGGGATTGTTTAACAAAATGGTCACTTTAAAGATAACAACATTCTCTACAACTTAATACATTTTTATCTACACACGTATCATAAACCCTCTTTACTGCGTACAAAAACCGCACGTTACGATCAGCATAATGTTAAACAACTTGGTAAAAACTCATTTATCTCAGGAGAATGGGCTACATACTCTCCGGCCCACCAATGATGCTGACTTAACAATCCCCTGATAGTCCTGTGGCTGTCGTTGGTGAGGATGTGGACCTTGATGTCATTTTGATAGCTTCGCCTCCTCCCACCCAAAACATCATGCTGCTGATACCCGGCCGAGGGAAAACCAAATCAATAGTACTGACCACCCAAGAGACGCACAAGCATTGATTTGAACAGATCTTGTTCTTACATTAATTTACCGACTGTGCCACAACATCTACAACTTTCAGGAGAGGCAAGGAAGGTTTCTCAATATAGTACTTGAAGTCAGAAATCATCCATGAAGCGGTAGCGAATTTTCAGGCCAATGCACCCAAAAGGAACCATTTCTTTCCCGAATCCTGTGACCTCTTAAAAGAGGGTTTTTTACATTTTTCCATACAAAGCTCCGTTTTTGTGATATATAACCGAAAACCCTAGTAGGGATCCTTTAGTGCATAGAGTGGTGGTCAAAGGGATTGAGGCGACCAGACCACCTGCCCGATGATCTGATGATATTGTCAACTCGACGGGATCTTGCTGTAGGTAAGCGTTTGGCAAAGGACCGTGAGGACTGGCGTTACAGAGAAGAGGCTTATGCTCAACGGTGGGTCGACATTCGCTAAGCACGTCGATGACCATATAACAATCGGATGTCTACGGTCAGGGAGTTCACTAGTGAATTTTGTATTATTGTCTCCCTTATGAATTTTATGGGTTTATGTAGGTATTCAGGTAAAAAAAAGATTCCATAAATCAACTTCATTTTGCAAACATGAAAATGAAGGTCGCCATTGTCGTAATCAAGTGATCAAATAAGTTACCGAGTATGTAGGTAACCATACTATACACACTTTAACAAGGATGATACATCTGTGTTTAACTAAAATAGTAGGTAAATTATTGATAGTATTGATCTGACAGTCGGCACTGAGCCAGCGTGGTGGTATTATAAGTATTTTTAGTTGTTGGAGTCCAACTACTGGCGTTTATACAAAACTCAACTAGGGTATTACTGTATTTCCCCAACCCTAGTGCAGTTATACAAAACTCAAACTGAAACTCAAATATTTTACTGCAAATAGGCAAAAATATACTTTTACAAGTCAAACACATGGAGAAAAATAAAAAATAAAATATGATCAACTAAACTAATTATGGTTGAGTTTGAAAAAAGGAAATTACCTTTTCAAGTGGTGATTCATGGCTGAATCTCACACAGGAAGAGGAAACTCCATTGGCTCTACCAGTGCTCGGAAATACGCCCGTTAGAGAAGATAGCACCAAGAAACTCTGCGGGGATGTAATTTTTTCTCTTTTCGTCATATTTTTTTTATGCCAATTTTTTATGTTCAATATAAAAAAAACAAATCTAATGACAATATTATAACATCATATTAACAACAATTTTAATAAATAAGAAGAAAAAAAAGCTGTTAATAAACATAACTTCTAAGAAACCAGACTGGAGCAGTCCCCCCTAAGCAACACCCGTTAACGAGTATGCCTTGTGCACCAGCCATTACCCCCCTCGCCATATTTGAGGGAGGGGAGCAACCCGCTGCACAGAGCCGCCGCAGGCAAATACATTTTAGTAAGCATGACCATAAACTCTGGTTTCTTGGTAACAGACTTGTATTGTACATTTTTTTTCTTATTTTTTTTTTATTTTTTATTTTTTTTTTTCAATCAAGAAAAATTTATAAACTATTTTCAATTCAATTCAATTCAATTCATTTATTTTCAATTGTAACCTTACAGCTAAATTAACCAATACGTTACAAAGGCGGTAAAAATATTTTACTTATCTAGATCTTGCATTCGTCTTTCTGTCATTCTCTTACATTCCCTCACCAAGCACGCCATCCCACTCGTGAATATATCACACTGTGGTGAGGCGGCGAGCACGGAGTATACACGGTACAGGTAAAGGTTGGTGCGCGACGCGCGAGTTGCCAGCAGTGCGCGAGCGCGACTACCCCGCAGCCTCATGTATGCGTCGGGCACGAACATTCGCAAACACCTTTGGAGAAGCTCTGTACAGTCGAGTTTATTTCTAAGGATGTTCATTAAAAAATTAAAAAGAGATATTGACCTTCTCAGTTCTAATGACTCATACCCCAGATGACCTTGCAGAAATCGTGTTGGGTACATATATGGGTAATATCCATGACCCTTTTTGTAGAGACTGCGTAGAAATCGTTTCTGTACTTGCTCCAGCATGAGAATATATTTACGCTCATGCGGAGACCAGACCGCTGCATTCGTTGCCACTATGCTCCTCACCAAGGCCTCGTACAGAGCGCGTGTAGCCGCGAGTGTGAGTGGCGCCGCGTTACGCAGTACGAACCCTAGCCTCTGGAACGCCTTAGCGGTGAGCTGCTGCACGTGCGGCCGGAACGTGAGCTGCGCGTCGAACAGCACGCCGAGGTCGCGCACCTCGTGCACGCGCGCCACGCTGCACCCGCCCAGCGAGTAGCCAGCGCCCAACTATAATATAGTACTCTAAAAAAACAAATCTAATAAATTGTTATGAGTCACCTTACATAGGTGTCACACATTTTGCAAATTTTATTACCAGACTATTCTATTACATTATTGCATTTTTAGAAGTTACGTTAATTATATTATCATTATTATGGAGTTTGGGGCATTGAAGCCATGCATTTTTGTCTTTAACATAGTCACCAACCCCAGGGACGCCATTTTGCCGTTTCGCCATATTTTGAATTTTATTACCATGTCATGAAGTTGAAAATCGAGATGCCTCATAAGCAGGTCCAGGTCTCCAGCGGTTATACTGCTCGAACGAATTGCTCTCTTCTGACAAATACCAACTAAATATCTGCGGCTTTACCCCACAACAGAATGCCTTATGACATAATGCTGTGAAAGTAACAGACATATACTGATCTTGTTGCAGTGGCTTCATCTGTAAACTGTCTTATTATTCGTAGAGCAAAAGCTGCAGAGCTCAATCTTCTAGCTATAGACGATGTGTGATGGATAACTACAAGAATTTAGTTGACTGTACCAGGTATATTGGTTCGTTATTCTTAAAAATACTTAGAGCGGGATCCTCTCTGACATTGGGTAGCGAGAATTTTTTCAAATTTGTTTTTTTTTTTTTAGAATTCAGCATTAAAATATTTGTTGTAAACCAGTTAATAACTAAAATCGCGACCCAGCCCAACTACCCTCAGTTTTTGCGAGGTTAAGATATTTTTTTCAAATATTTTACTTAGAGTGGAGTATCAATATTGGTCTGTAGTTAGTCGGATTTTTCATTACGTCAGGAAAAACTCCTTCATCAACACACTTATTAAAAATAATAACCAAGTATGGAGCAATTGGATCAACAATACAAGTTTAAGATGTATTATTGATCTAATTTAAATTTTAGTTGATGTTCCCCATGTGTTTTTAATACGAAGCAATTTAAATGCCTTAACAATCGTGTCTACACCAATATGTCTGAATTTAAATATATCGTCACACCTATCAACATTATTTATAGAAGCAGCCTCCGCCGGGGATGAATCTAAGGAATTGTATTTTGTTTAAGAAATATTCAAACGCATTGGCTACATCGCGACCTTTGGAAATTAATTTATGGTCTATGTTTAGCACAAATTTCCGGCCCCGGTAAGTAAGCTGAAGACGATATCCATGTTGTTTTGATTTTGTATTCAGCTTACATAATTTTCCTACTCAGGTAAAGGGACTTTGCTGTATGGCACACAGATTTTAATGTCTTTGAGTATTGTTTTAAGTACTCTAATAATTTAGTATCATGTGCATTTATACATCTTTGTGAATATAAATCATACAATTTGTTCCCGCTTTTATGAACACCAGCTGTTCGATTCCAAATCGATATTCGATCGATGGTTTCGGAACGGCCATTTTGAATTTGACGTTGCTGCCAACCTTGCAGTTTTTGACAACTGACAGACGAAAGCCCTCGCAATGTAAACGCGTATTGGTTAGGGTATTGAAATTAAATCGCAAGCCATCTGGAATGTATTCGGGTTTCCCTCAGGATTGTCTATATAGCTGAGTGTGTTGTGGTTCCCCGAACCAGATAAAGTTCGCATTTACGTGGCCGATTGGTTTTCCCACGTAACATAACCTGTGTTGGAACACTGTGCTCATCGAAGCTGGCCTGCCAGTCATACCTGGTTGGCTGAAGAACCTGTCTACCAAGAAGAGCCTAGGGTGCACCCGGGCCTTGCAGAGAGACAGGAGGTTGACGGGACCGAAGCACAGACCAGGTTAGATCGAATCCAATAATTAATAGCTCGGTGAATCGCCGACGTTCAAACTTCTTGGCAACTGATCGCTACGCTACCTCGTAGCTGATGGGCCCCTACGAGGTCATTAGGTGCCGAGAAGCCTGAACACTTTGGTAGCTAGAGCGTGGTTTCCTGAGATTTGCAGCCGTCAAGGGCTCCAGGAACGCACGATTTGGGACTATCAATCTGTAGGTATAGGCGGTTATTAGGTAACTGTTGTTCCTATATCCACATAGATTAGTAGTATTGTAAGCTATAGGTCTATTGCTGGTAGTAGATAGACAGATATTGAATTGAAAATTGCATTGAATTACCAGTTAGTCAATCTACTAGTGGTCTAGTAATGCTATTGAAGAATGTTTTGGTTAACATAGGTAGTTACATCTATTGATAGCAGGCTATTGCATTGTTTTCAGTTTATAGCAATTTATAACTTGAACTAATATTGACTATCTGTGTGTGTTATAATGATAAAGGGAAACTAAATTGTATTTACAGAATTTATATAGATATAAAACTCGGTTCCTATTGTTTAAGGAAAACAGCATTGTTTAAGTTGTGGTTTAGGGTTCCCTCGTTTGGGTTATAGACTGGAGGGTCCAATAAAATTGAGTTACTGCAAATTGTGAGTAAGTATCATTCCGATCATGTCGTTATCTGAAATCCAGAAGGGTGTTTCTAAGGAACTCAGATGGTTTTCCTCCGCACACGGTCTGATAGACCGTTTAGATAGGCATGATGTGGTATTGGAGCGGTCTATGGACGTTAAGGAACGTTACAATAGGGTGCTCGAATTGTCCGCGCAGGCGGAATCAGTTGATGGTTGCGCACCTGACAGGCTGTCACGGTTGCTAGGGGATGTCGACCAATGTATGGAGATGGCAGCTGCTATCACGCAGAAGGCTGCGGACATAAGTAGACAGCGCGAGTCCAGCCATGGTGGTGACATTGAAGCACCTCTGCCGCTTCAGGGTTCAGGGTCCAGGTTACCGGCCATAACTATGCCTACTTTTGACGGAGTGTCCGGTGAATGGATGAGCTTCATCAATCTGTTCGACAGTTTGGTGCACATGCGATCGGACATTACCAAGTCTGTCAAGATGGCTCAGCTGGTGGCAGCATTGAGGGGTGAGCCTAGGGAGCTGGTCGCTCATTTGACAGTTACGGAGGGTAACTATGAAACGGCCAGACAATTGTTGGTCAGACGTTACCATAACAAACGGAGGTTGGCCGATGCCCAACTGAACCGTTTGTTTAGTATCCCGGTTGTGAACAAGGTCGGGGCCATACAGACGGAGGTTTTGAACCCATTGTTGTCCGTCACCAAGGCTCTAGAGAATCTTGGACTTCCGGTTGGTGAATGGTCGTACCTACTGTTGTACATTGTACTTTCCCGCCTACCCGCTGACGTGCAGACTCGTTTCGAACAGTCTCACGGGAGGTCAGCCGAGGACCTGCCCGCCTTCTCCGACTTGGTCGGATTCTTGGAAGAGGAGGCTCGACGGGCAGAGAATTTGGGGATGACGGTCACCCATCCTTCGGAGCCACAGAGAGCTGCCGGGAGCGCTGTGAGTAGGGGCCCTCCGACGAGGAAGGACCGCACCAACCGGCAGTCATATGGGACTGTGAGTGCATTGACCCCACATAGTGAGACCTGCCCATGTTGTAGGCAGATTGGCCATGCTGTGGCCAATTGCAATAAGTTCGGGGAACTTAGGGTTCAGGGACGGCGCCGGATGGCCAAGCAGCGGAGCTGGTGTTTCCTGTGCCTCGGGCCACACATGGCTAGGGACTGCACGCGCACAAAAATGTGCGGATATTGTGGTGGGGCCCACAACAATCTGTTGTGCATGAACCGGTCCGGCCAACAGCCTCCACAGGGCCGTATCCAGGGTGACACGGCATGGGGCCCTGAGAATTCGTTTGCGACTCGGAGCGCAACTCAGGGGCCAACGTCCCCACGTCCACAGGGCCGTACCCAGGGTGATACGGCATGGGGCCCTGAGAATTCGTTTGCGACTCGGAGCGCAACTCAGGGGCCAACGTCGCCACGTGCACAGGGCAGTACTAGGGTGCAGGGCCGCACTCAGGATCATTACATGGGGGGCCCTGAGTTTTCGGTTGCGACTCAGCATCCGACTCAGCGGGACATTGGGTGTGTTGAGCAGGCCGTAACGGGCGGGTGGTATGGGACACCTTCGAGCTATGCGGGTGCGGTTCGGACGCCGCCTCAGATGTCGCCCCGCTCGTCGCCTCGTCCTCATCGGTCACATGTGATGTCCCCCCCGCTCATGGAGCGGCCACGGTTGAATTCACGCCCACCCCCCTTTAAGGGGAATCGTAGGTTGGGAATGGAACCGGCGCGTGGGCCATTTGTACAATGGGACCCGCTGGCGTATAGCTGCATACCTGATCGGTTACAGACACAGTGGGGCCCCGGGGGTCCTCGCTAGGAATTTGCGGCCCAACCATTTGTTGCCCCCCAACCGGAGACGGTGGTGTTACCGATCGCCTCTGTGCTTGTTTGGGATTTGGCGGGCAACCCAACATACGTTCGCGCCCTATTAGATTCTGGAGCTCAGGGCTGCATTGTATCGAACGATTTAGCAAAATGGTTGGGCCTCAAGGTAAATAGCTATAATAAATCAATACGGGGCGTGGGGAATGTTACGGTTACGAATGTAGTTGGTCAATCGGTGATCACGTTCTCTCCACGTTATGACATTCTGACAAAAACATCCGTGCAAGCTTTAGTGATGACGCATGTCATGGGCAGACACCCCTTGGTGAAGTTGAATCCGGCCGTTCAATTCCTGACATCAGGACTCAAGTTGGCGGATCCCGATTTTGACACTCCAGCCCCGGTCGACCTGCTACTGGGAGTAGACGTTCTGGGTAGGTTTCTGTTGTCGGATCGGCGAGTTCTTCAGCCGGACGGGTTGATTGCTGTGGATACTAAGTTTGGTCACGTGATCATGGGTCCGGCATTGCCAATGGTTAGGCCTGCCGAGTCAGATGGCATACTTATTGGCTCAGCGTTGTCAGACGCTATCCAACGTTTCTGGGAGATAGAGGAACCTCCCACCGTTCGTCGAGTCGACGCAGACGAAGAAGAGTGCGAGTTGTTTTACCAGAATAGTACTGGTCGCCTTCGTTCTGGTCGTTTTGTAACTCGACTGCCTTTCAGGGCCGATCGACCTCCACTAGGAGAATCTAGGAAGATGGCTGAGACGAGATTGATGTCGATGGAGCGTAGGATGACAAGGGACGCCGTATTTAAACAAAAATATGTTGATTTCATGAGGGAGTATGAGTCGTTAGGACACATGTCGGTATCGGGTGTGGACTGGAGATCTGAGGATCATTGTTTCCTTCCACACCATGCCGTCCTACGAACCCCTACCGGCAAGATTCGAGTTGTTTTTGATGGGTCAGCACCTATCTCGAACGGGATGTCCCTGAATCAGTGTCTACATTCGGGACCCAAGTTGAGCCGTGATATTTCGGATATTCTCACGAGCTTTCGGAGGCACCAGATTGTATTTGTCGCAGACATTCGGATGATGTTTAGGCAAACGGTAATTCATCCGGCTGACAGAAGGTATCAGTTGATACTTTGGCGTGAGTCCACGGCCGAGCCAGTCAAGGTCTATGAGTTGAACACGAACACGTATGGGTTACGGTCTAGCCCGTATTTGGCGATGCGTACCCTGCGGGAGTTGGCGTCGCGTGACCGTGTGAGCTATCCTAGAGCCGCCGCTATCCTGGAGCAAGATTTGTACGTCGATGACGTCTGCACAGGGGCAGCCAGTGTAGAGGAAGCTCTGGACCGACGTGACGAGCTCATTCAATTGCTGGAACGAGGCGGCTATGAACTACGCAAGTGGATGTCCAACTCCCCTGAGTTGATGGCTGGTCTCCCAGATGAGTTTCAACAAGACCCGCACGTTTTTGAGAATCCTGACAACCCTAACATGTTGTCAGTGCTTGGAATTCAGTACCGGCCCGTCCATGATGAGTTTACCTATCGGGTGGTTTTAGAAACACCGAAGGCCTGGACGAAGCGGTCAGTACTGTCAACGATTGCGAGAACGTTCGACCCGAATGGATGGATTTCTCCAGTCACCTTTGCTCTCAAATGTTTTATGCAAAGGCTATGGGCGGCTCAGTTGACCTGGGACACCCACCTCTCAGGTGATTTGTTGACTGATTGGACGCGAATGTTCACCTCGCTATCGGACATAAATAATGTATCGCTGCCGAGGAAATTGGTCCCTGCTGGGGATTACAGGGCAACCCTTCACGGGTTTTGTGATGCCTCTGAACGAGGGTTTGCGGCAGCGGTTTATTTGCGAACCGTCACCTCCACCGGGTAGGTCGACGTGCGTTTGGTTTTGGCAAAAAACAAGGTAGCGCCTATTCGGACAAGGATGACGATTCCAAAACTGGAACTGTCCGGGGCTGCTCTTTTGACCAAACTTTTGAATCACACTCTAACAGTGTTGCGTGGGTCAGTGGTTTTGGAGGATACGGTGTACGCGTGGACGGACAGCCAGATTGTTTTGTGCTGGCTGAAGGCTTCGGTCCATAACTTAGAGGTTTTTGTTGCGAACCGTGTCTCCCAGATTGTGTCGTCTGAGGTCCCACTGACCTGGAGACATGTACCAGGAGAATTGAACCCGTCTGATTGTGCATCCAGGGGATGTCGGGCTCCTGAACTCGTTAGACACCATTTGTGGTGGGGACCACCCTGGCTTGCCAGGAGAGAATCGGACTGGCCCCACAGCCATGTAGTAGTATCTTCGGATCATGGCCCCAGAGCGGCCGTGCATGTTACCCAGAAGGCTGAGGACCCTGACGCCGGGTTTCTGCTGGACCGGTATAGCTCACTTGACAAGTTGATAAACGTGTCCACTTGGATTAGGAGATTCGCTCGAAATTGTCGTACTCCTCGCGATCAGCGAACGTTGAACCCTATTCTGACTCCGGCAGAGCGAAACGAGTCGCTACTGAATTTGGTCCGGATGGTACAGTCCTCGAAGTTTGGGGCAGAATTGGAGATTATACGAAGTGGACGTTCGAAATTGAAGGGAGCCGTCGCGCGTCTCAACCCCTTTGTTGATCCGACCGGGTTACTTCGGGTAGGAGGAAGATTGCGCAATGCGAATCTGTCGTATTCGGCTCGTCACCCACTTCTGCTCCCCAAGGGGGGACAGTTAGTTGAATTGCTGGTGACTGATCGTCATATTAAAAACGCGCATGCCGGCTGTAACGCGTTGTTGGCCACGCTCCAGCGGGAGTTTTGGATCTTATCTGCCCGCCGTGTCATACGGAACATCGTGTTTCGGTGCATGCCTTGTTATCGACTTAAGGCTGCCACGATGCAACCTCTCATGGGGGACTTGCCCCCTGATCGTGTGAATGAGGTCAGACCGTTTTCAGGTGTTGGTACGGATTTTGCCGGACCGTTTATGGTGAAGAGTTCACGATTGCGTACCGCTAAGCAATACAAGGCGTACCTATGTGTGTTTGTTTGTTTATCCACCAAGGCGGTACATCTCGAGCTCGTTGCTGATCTCTCGACAGAGGCTTTCATTGCTTGTTTGGATAGGTTTGTTTCTCGAAGGGGACTTCCAACTTTGATCCGCTCTGATAACGGCACTAACTACGTCGGTGCGGAACGATACTTACGAGAGATAGACAACTTTTTGAATGTAAATAAAGTGGATATTGGAACGGCCCTCTCCCGTCGGGGTATACAGTGGACCTTCAGCCCACCGAGTTGCCCCCACTGGGGTGGGATTTTTGAGGCCGTAGTTAAGTCAGCTAAGACGCACTTGGGGCGTATAGTAGGTCAGACCGCGCTGACTTTTGAGGAGCTCGCGACATTGTTTTGTAAGATCGAGGCCGTTCTCAATTCGCGACCGTTGTGTCCGCTCAGCTCGGATCCAAATGACCTGGAGGCTCTGACCCCAAGCCATTTCTTGATAGGACAGCCACTTAACGCGTTGCCCGAGCACCCCTTCGAGGGAGTGAAATTGTATCGGTTGTCAAGGTATCAGATGCTGCAACATCTGATACCTTTTTACCTAGTTTACTCAGAATTTCTGGAAGCGTTGGTCGCTCGAGTATCTGCATATCTTACAACAGCGCCTTAAGTGGACTGACAAAACCAGACCCCTAGTGTTGGTGACCTCGTTCTGGTTAAGGATGCTAACCTACCGCCACTACGTTGGCGCAGGGGGCGCATTTTTAACTTGTTCCCTGGCAAGGACGGGACCCCCCGGTCTGCAGAGGTTCTAGTAGAAGGCTCGGTTCTAAAACGAGCGGTAGCAACGTTGTCTCGGCTGCCCGTAGATTAGGGGACAGGTGGGTGCCTGTCCGGGCGGGTGATTGTTCGATTCCAAATCGATATTCGATCGATGGTTTCGGAACGGCCATTTTGAATTTGACGTTGCTGCCAACCTTGCAGTTTTTGACAACTGACAGACGAAAGCCCTCGCAATGTAAACGCGTATTGGTTAGGGTATTGAAATTAAATCTTAAGCCATCTGGAATGTATTCGGGTTTCCCTCAGGATTGTCTATATAGCTGAGTGTGTTGTGGTTCCCCGAACCAGATAAAGTTCGCATTTACGTGGCCGATTGGTTTTCCCACGTAACATAACCTGTGTTGGAACACTGTGCTCATCGAAGCTGGCCTGCCAGTCATACCTGGTTGGCTGAAGAACCTGTCTACCAAGAAGAGCCTAGGGTGCACCCGGGCCTTGCAGAGAGACAGGAGGTTGATGGGACCGAAGCACAGACCAGGTTAGATCGACTCCAATAATTAATAGCTCGGTGAATCGCCGACGTTCAAACTTCTTGGCAACTGATCGCTACGCTACCTCGTAGCTGATGGGCCCCTACGAGGTCATTAGGTGCCGAGAAGCCTGAACACCAGCTGTAGCCCTTGTCATCAAATATCGCCTTGATTCTACCTCTACATATTTTAAATTTAGATATATCATTCACAAGGAATTGCAAAGGTCATGGTTTCTCAACTAACGGTAATTAATTACGTTGCTTATCAATGCTTTCCGAAAACTGTCCAAACAGTTCGGTTGGTAGTAATGGGTCTATAAGTAAACTCCTGAGCGTTTTTATTAAATTTATATGGGAACGCAACACTTTTATTTTTTAGGTACATGTAGACTGTTTTCTCAACTGGAAACATGAGCTGGCAGCAATAGAAAGCTCGATTAGTTCATCATGCTTTGCCCTGAGAAGTTTAAGAGATGAACTAAGTAGACCAACTAAAAGCTATTTACTATGCATTAGTCGAATCTAAATTACGGTACAGCATCATGTTTTGGGGTCATAGCTATGAATATAATATTAAAAAAGCGTTCATATGCCAGAAGCAAGCGATACGCCCAATAGTAAGAATACCACAGTGGGAAACGTGCAAAGAGCACTTTGTTAAATTAGGTTTACTTACAGTAACGTGTCTTTTTATTCTTGTATTACTTGTGAACCTGGCAAAAAACTTGCCAAAGTACGAGTCATCAGAAGAAAAACATGCGCGTAACGAATCAAGACGCAAAAATGTAAAAATCGACACACTATTTGCCAGACTGCAAGTTGCAAGCCACAGTGCAAGGTACCAGGCCATTGTCCTGTACAATAAACTACTTATTGACTTAAAACTGATTGACAACACGACCAAATTTAAAAATGTGTTGTAGAAATACTTGCTGAAGAAGTACTTCTTAACTCTTGAGGAGTTCATAAATAAATATAATCGGCATTAACATCTTAGGAAAAATTAATTAATTTAGTATGGTAATGTTATTGATATATTGCCTTTATTTGGAAATTGATTTAATACTTGTATATATTTTTTTGGAATTATTTATTATATAATAATAATAATAATACCTTGGACACTATTTACACACATTGATCTAGCCCCAAACTAGGATTCTCTGTATCTTGGGTACTAGACAACGATACATATTCTTATATAGATAAATATTATACTTAGATAGATAAACAACCATGACTAGGGTACAAACATCCGTTCTCATCAAACAAATATTTGCCCCCACCGGGACTCAAACCCTTGGCTTCGTAGGCAGGGTCACTGCCGATTCGGCCATTCGATTCGATTATACATAAGAAGGGTGATAAAGAGAAACTGTCAAATTATCGCCCCATCACCCTCCTCTCTCAAGTTTATAAGCTGTTCGCGGAGGTCCTCTGCAACAGGCTGACTCGAGTCCTAGACGAGTACCAACTTGTAGAACAAGCTGGCTTCTGGAGTAGATACTCAACTATGGACCACATACATAAGGTCAACCAATTCATGGAGAAATGTAACGAGTACAACCAGCCCCTGTGCTTCGCCTTTGTCGATTATGAAAAGGCATTCGATAATGTCGAGCACTGGGCCGTGTTTCATTATCTCCATCGTTGCGATGTTGACAAAAGGTATGTGGATATTCTCCGGGAGCTGTACTGGGCCGCCACGATGCAGGTGCGCATGCACACTGTGACAGAACCGGTGCCCATCAACCGGGGCGTGCGCCAGGGGGATAGTCTTTCGCCCAAACTCTTCACAAACTTGTTGGAAGATATAATGTAAACACTAGATTGAAGCGAAAGTGGTCTCAATATAGACGGCGCGCGCTTGTCACACCTGAGTTTCGCCGACGATCTGATGCTAGCTGAAGAAATCGAAGACCTCCAAAGCATGTTCTAACAACTGCATGAAGCATCCTTGAAGGCCTTAGGATGAATATGTCTAAGACAAAGATCATGAGTAGCGATCTGGAGCACTTACCTAGCGTAAGTAACGTAATCCTAGGTAACTGCCCTATAGCGGCAGTAGATCATTAACATATCTTGGACATAACTTATCTTTTGGCCAAAGTGCTCAGGCGAAGGAGATCACTTGACGGATCCAGCTAGGGTGGGCTGCCGTTGGGAAACTAGAAGACGTCCGATAACAAATCCCACAATGCCTGTAGAGCAAGGTATTCAACCACTGCGTCCTGCCAATCCTCACTTATGGTGCTGAAACATGGATGCTCACAAAAGCCAATATGTACAAAATTAGAATTGGCCAAAGTACTATGGAGTGTGCCATGCTGGGCATCACCTTCGTTGTCCAAGTGCCTAACATTGAAATCCGCAGACTTACCAAATTCACAGACGTGGGTATGCGCATCACGGGGCTAAAGTGGCAATGGACACTTGGTTAGAAGGGAGGACGGAAGATGCCCAAAGCAGCCACGGAGTGGCGGCGGCGAACAGGACAGAGAACAGCAGGCAGACCACCGGGCCGCTGGTCAGATGACATTGATAAGGTAGCTGGAAGGCAGTGGACTAGACTGGCAGGAAACCGTAGCGAATGGCGTGCTTTCGAAAACAGCGAAACAGTGGCATCATAAGGGCTGATGAGGATGATGACCAAAACAACTCGGTCCAACATACCGGTCAACTCTGCGACGCACTTTAAAATCAAAGATTGAGTTTGATTTACGCCTTCTTCTTCCCTTATTTTACGATATACATTGAAAACAATATTTCTCGCTTGAGATCGAAGTGGCTTTTTTGACATTTTCACAATAACTACAAATTGTCAAGAAGATATAACAAAATCTCAACAGCGGTTAACAGACCTCGTAATTTGATTTGACGGGTGACAATTTGACATTGCCATATGAAAATCACATGTTTAATAAGCCATGAAATTACGGTAGATCTAAACAATCGCCACAATCAACTAGGAATTTTGAGGTTATGAAAGATTTTCTGAGAACTTCTTCCATAATAGACTCAAACATTTAGAAACAGCTGAGGAGGCTCTGTACAACGTAACATAAACATAAACATTTACATACAATCACATACATTGCTTCTAGCCCTAGCCCCACACTATGATGCCCTGAAACAGCGACGTCACACACATAAAAATCCAAGACCTAGGTTTTTTTTTCCATAACATGAATATCTGAGTGTACGGATGTGCTCATCGGTTGAGAAATTCAACCCGTGATGAATTTCTCAACCTATTCTCGTGAAATTTTGTGGGATTGTCGAATATGTTTTTGGACTTCTTTCAAAATGGCAGAGATGTGGGGTTACGAAGTATTTGGTGTGGCTACTTTCTTACTCCATGTACAAACTGTTAAGCATTTATAAGTGTTTATGAGGCATAGAAAGGAAATACAGTCGGGTTATTTGTTTTTATAATACTTCCAGTTGTTCATCCGATAAACTTCAAGGGGTCGGTCGGTGGTGTGATGGGGTGAAAAATAATGAAAAAAAAAACGCAACTCTCCTGTGCCGCTCGCGACTCGCGTGTTCTACAAAAAGCCACTATTAGAATACTATGCTGCTGCCCAGCGAACTGTGCGTGGTTGTACCTACAGCAACTGAACTACCTAAAGTCGGGTCAAGATAATGGGTGACATGACAGAGTCTCTGTCACTGACGTAATAAGGTTGAATTTAGTTTGGCCCAGTGCACCTACTATCTTGACCCGACTTTAGTGATGTAGTACCTAATACCTACTGAACTGTACTGTACTACGCACTGTAGCGGAGGAATACCTAACACACAACCGTCGATCGCTACTATTGATAACCCGGTAATTTAAAAAAAAAACGTCGATCCTCTTTTGAACTCTCCTGCTGTGATATAAGGACGACAAGAATAATAGCGGAGCATCCATATATCTAACTAAACAATGAAATTGTTCTCGATTCTATTACGCACACGCCCCGCTCGCCTGCCTGTGGCTGTTGTGACGCACGAGAAAAAAAACATGTAATCATTATTTCGTTGTGCGTGTTAAATGCTTTCATGGAAAAAATAATAAGAGACTGCGCGTAGCATTTTAACCTACGCAATAGTACCCATGTCACCTAAGTAGCTGATGATGACTTAGGAGTTGTCATTTACAGGGACACAAAGTATCCTGACGTTTATAGGGTTGTTTGAAAACGGCTGAATGGATTTAAATGAAATTTAACATAGATATAGTTTAACTAATCCTCCGTAGCCTACCGGTATTCGCACATCGGAAACGATCGTGCGGGTAGCAAAATCTGGCCAAGAAGGGTACTGGATGGGTGTCCGTTTCTTTGTGGCATTAGTTTCGGATGACACGTTACGCTGCCTGTAGGTCCCGGCTACAGTAAAGCTGTGTCAGAGGCCCTAATTGATGACTTCTGAGAGTCGGGTTAGCCACTAGCCCGACACCCCTCCATAAACCTGGTAAAGGCCCGTACTCCTCGGTGGTAAATCTTAGTCAAATACACACAGCGTCACGGGGGGGGGGAGGGGGGTTTGCGTCACACGGGCCTAGCCCATCGACGACTGCCGATGATGGTCATATAAAAGTGACCTCAGGATTTCCCTTTGCTCAATATATGTAGAGGGCAAATGCCAACAGTTCAGTCCAGTGAACTGACTATGTGGTCACGCCTCAAAGAGATCCGCATATTTTGACATTTCACTGATACAGTTATGGTTTGCTAGCTGTCAAATGACACGTTGTGGCCCGAATTGAATGCACAAGAGTTTCGTTTATCTGAGATTGAATGAACGTTTTGAGCTGAACCGTTCGAAAACTAACGAGACAACTTAGGCACTGAGTAACCCTCCAGGCCAGTACTCTTCGTATCAAGGAATAAAAACCGGTCAAGTGCGCGTCTAAATAGCGCACGAAGGGTTCCGTACCACCGTTCAATGGAAGCGATGGAGTGGAGTGAACAGTTTGGATTTTACACAGCAAAATATTGTTTACAAAGTTATTGGTGCGGTTACTTTCACACTCCATGTACGTAACCAGGTGCATCCATAAGTTTGTATGTGGTATTGTTGTATGGGAGCCCCCTTAAATATTTCTTTTATCCTGATTTTTAGTCTTTGTTGTTATAACGGCAACATAAATACATAATCTGTGAAAATTTCAACTCTCTAGCTAGCTAGGTTCTTGAGATACAGCCTGGTGACAGACGGACGGACGGACGGACAGCGGAGTCTTAGTAATAGGGTCCCGTTTGGAACCCTTCGGGTACAGAACCCTAAAAAGGGGTCTTTTATAATTTTTGTTATTAAAATATGATTAAATGTGATAAATATCTTAACCGAAGCTTCTCTATTGATGCAAATATTAATGCCCTTAATACGGCACAATGAAAACATACAACTACCCATAGATTATGTTATCTGTGCTCCTACCTTAATACGGCACAATGAAAACATACAACTACCCATAGATTATGTTATCTGTGCTCCTACCTTAATACGGCACAATGAAAACATACAACTACCCATAGATTATGTTATCTGTGCTCCTACCTTAATACGGCACAATGAAAACATACAACTACCCATAGATTATGTTATCTGTGCTCCTACCTTAATACGGCACAATGAAAACATACAACTACCCATAGATTATGTTATCTGTGCTCCTACCTTAATACGGCACAATGAAAACATACAACTACCCATAGATTATGTTATCTGTGCTCCTACCATCCCCTACTACCTACATTCCAGTTGAAAAGCTGTGACGACATCGCTGAAATCCTGTGGGTAGAACAAAAAATAGCACGAGATTTTGAGTCTTATTGCTTGGTACTAAAGTTCAAAACCTATGAAAATGAATCAATCATCTGTTGATGGCCCCACAGCTCAGTTACTAGCACATAAATCACGATGTATTCTAAGAAATTGAAACCGCTTCATAAATTTAGGAAAAAGATTGAAATGGGTTTGTATAATTTGATCCTTTTATTATATACAATACAAATACAATTAATACAAGGTTGTCAAAACATGAAATAAACAACTCAACCTTCCTTATACTTTAATCATTGCAATAAATAGATATTGTGAATTTATTATAGTTTTATAGCGGTTCAACGGCACCTAGTCTCAAAAACTCATTGCAGATGACGATGGTGAGGTGTTGTTGTGTCTGTTTATCTGTCAAAGTTGTCAAATTATATTTACTTCTTTATGGCATGCTTACCTCATTAGTTGTTAATGAGAACAATTGAAATGACCACCAAAATAATGTTTTCCTTCCCAAAATGGGTAAATGATCACCAAATGTTGCAGAAAATATCACGGCAAAATACTGCGGTAGCTTAGGTGAAGGGTAAAGGGGGTGAGCGAAGTGAAGCCCCCTTTATCCTTCGTGTTAGGTTGATCATGTAAGAGCAACAAAAAATACTTAAAACATAAACTTGAGTACACAAAACATAAAACGAAGTTTGGTGATCATTTTATCCAAACACAATTTGTTGGTCGTTTACTGATTCTGGCGGTCGTTTCGAATTTATTGGTAGTAAATAGGTGTGTTTTTGGTGATCGTTTAAACATAAGCCGTTGTTAAATTTGCCAAGCTCATGTATATTTGAAAGACCACGTGACGTGTTCTGACAGTAACCTCAGATGAATGAAACTCTTTGCCTCCAACTACGCCAGCGCCACCTAGCGCGAGGAAAGGCGGACATAGCTGCTATTGAAAAGCGTTCGATAAGCGTTATCTGATTGATATAATACTGTTTTGAACAATGTACCAGGCAGTGGGGAATCCTGTATATTTATAGAACTTCGGTTACGTACTAGGTATAGGGTGTAACAAAAAGTTGTAGGTCATTTTAGGTACACAATAAATAACACCTATAATAATAACACCTTGGACACTATTTACACACATTAACTCGGATTCCCTGTATCTTGGGTACTAGACAACGATACACATACTTTATATAGATAAATATTATACTTAGATAGACAAACAACCATGACTAGGGTACAAACATCCGTTCTCATCAAACCAAAATTTGCCCCCACAGGGACTCGAACCCGGGTCCCTTGGCTTCGTAGGCAGGGTCACTGCCGACTCGGCCATTCGGGTCGTCTAATCTCTAATCTAATAAATCTTAACCCCAATGGATCTAATCGATCACGGCTCATTTTGTTTGAAAAACAAATGCTTGGTTTAGCAAGAGACTTGCAGGCCAAATGACGTCGAATTTTTTTTTGTTTCATTCACTTGTACCTGCGTGGTCTTATGGGTTTCACGCTTGCTAGTCACACAGGAGATACAGGTTCAAAACCTGACCATGTACCAATGACATAATTTATCCTAAATACATTGTCGGACGTTCAGTGTTTCGGATGACACGTTAAGCTGTAGGTCCCGGCTACTTTCGCTACGTGGTAGTTGTCGTAAAACCCCTCCATCAACCCGCACTGAGCCAGCGTGGCGGAGTATGGCTTAATCTTACTCGTATCCGGATAAAGGCCTTTGCCCCTCGGCGGGGACATAAATGGGCTACATTTATATTATATTGTTACCTATGTTCTCTATCCCTTGAACAAAGCGTTTTTCCCTTAAGGGGTTGCAGAGGCACATTTGAGGATCCCACTAATTACTTAATTAATTGAAATATCATCCCAGATAGTGTTACCGATGGCTGGTGCGCCTTGCCGGCGTAGTTTTATTTTTAAATTTTAAATTTGTATTTTCTACGTTCTTTTTGACTTGTTAACTTTTCACACTATACATACTCTCTTGTCAAGCACATCTATTTTTTATTGATCTTTCAATTACCTTATCTATTCTACATGAGTATAATAATGTTGTTGTCTCAGTAATTGCATATTATTATTACATAAGTAGTTATCTTCATCTGAACTTAGTACTTAGTATAGTAGAAATTGTTTGTTTTTAATAACCACATGTTATCGTAATACAGTTTGCATTGTGGAAAAGTTCCTACCAATCTGTCGACGGACGAAAATACATAATGAATAAATAACAATAACAAAAACAAGTGATTGACAGTAGATTATTGTACAAGGGAGGTAAGTCATCAATTACACCCGAGATATTTATGGGCACGAGCGAGAGAAGCGAGCGAGGATGCTTGTGGTTCGAGGGTGTAATTGATCACATACACCTGAGTGCAATACTGATCTTTTCATCACTATTGCGAGGAAATATTTTTTTGTTTGAAAATTATCTCCAACATCGTTTTCAACAAGATTTTCAAGAAGAAGACTTGTTCGATTTTCAAATTAATAAATAAAACTTGTTTTCAGAGCATCAGTGTTGAAAATAATATTATGAACATAATAATAATAATAATACCTAGGACACTATTTACACACATTGATCTAGCCCCAAACTAGGATTCCCTGTATCTTGGGTACTAGACAACGATACACATAGTTATATAGATAAATATTATACTTAGATAGATAAACAACCATGACTAGGGTACAAACATCCGTTCTCATCAAACAAATATTTGCCCCCACCGGGACTCGAACTCTTGGATTTGTAGGCAGGCTCACTGTCGACTCGGCCAATCGGGTCGTTGTCATAATAAGATGTAGATTGTTTGAGTGGAGTATGTTTCTCGTTACGATAGCTTTCACAATCGTGTGGCTCTTGTGTTGTGGGCATTCGACCGTTTATAAACGGCTTATGCTTAAACGATTACCAAAAACGCACCTATTTTTCTACCAATAAATTCGAAATGACTGCCAGAATGGATAAATGTCCACCAAATTGTGTTTGGATAAATGATCACCAAACTTCTTTTTATGTTTTGTGTACTTAAGTTACGTTACGTTTACACCCTACTTAGAGATTCGGTTTTATTTGCCAAATTGCCCCAATTTTTTAAAACATTTAATTTCAAATTTGAACACAATATTTACGTTTTTAATTGGTAATATACATAGTCAGGTCATAAGTTCTGTCACATGTGTCACATAATTTGGACATGTTTATTATTTATGTAAACATTTATATAGCAAAATGAACTTAATAAAACATAGATTCTTATGGTAATAAAGTTTATTCAAAATGACCCCCGCGATTTTGAATACAGGCCTTTATTCTGCGCGGCCAGTCGTCTATCGCAGCACGAACGAGGTCCATGTCAATATCGGCGGCTGCCTTAATCAAGGATGCCTTGAGTCACTCCAAATCAGGATGAGGCTTTGAGCAGGCCTTTTCCTCCAAGTGTTGCCATATCTTGTAATCTAACGGACTCAAATCTGGACTGGAGGAGGGCCAGTCTTCGTGCCGGATGAAGTCGATTTCACGCGCCGCCAGCCAGTCTTGTGTGCTTTTCGCTCTATGAGCTGGCGCAGAATCTTGTTGGAATACCCAGTGCCTGTTATTAAACATGGTATGAGAAACAGGTTCCACAAGGTTCTTGAGGACTGTATTTGGATACACAACTGCATTCGTTTTTACGCCTTTCTCACAAAAATGTACCTAAGTTAAGCCCCAATAAGAGACTCCCAACCAAACCATGAGCGAGGATGGAAAATGACCTCGTTGGACACGCGGAATACGGTTGCTCGCTTCTTCACTGCTGTGTGCGTACAGCTTATCATTTTGTTTGTTGTAGCTCTCTTCCACGGTGAAAATTTTTTCATCCGAAAAAAGAATTTGCCGATGCTTTTTTCCCGCGTACCGCTTCAACAAAGCGCGGCATCTCTTCAGTCTCAGGTCCATTAAACGAGCGTCCAAACGATGTCCTGTTTTTCTTCGATAAGCCCTAAGTCTTCATTTAACACCCTTTACACCGTGGTCCTGCTTAACCCCATCTGAAGGGCCAACAGTTTCTGCTTACGTATGGGATTTCTTTGAATTCGCGCCTTCACAGCATTTATCACTGCTGGAGTCCTAACAGAGCGAGGGCGACCACTTCTTGACCTGTCATCTACACTAGAGTCTTCATTGTATCGTTTTATAGTACGATAAACGAATCTTTTGGTTATAACTATTCAAATTTTTCAGTAAGTCGAAAATCTGAATTGGCGCGTAACCGCAACGATGCAACGCAATAACTGCGACACGGTCTTCTTTAAGTGTCCACTCCATATTTAAAAATGAGGAAAATTCTAAAAAGTACACATTTTTATTTTCATGAAAAATTCGAAATTCGAATTCAATAATCTTTTTTGTGGCCAGCGTTCTAAATTCAAAAGTTTTTATTGTGTGACAGAACTTATGACCTGACTGTGTACTGATGCGCTGTTAAATGTACTTCAGACGGTATATTGCAGACGGCGTCATTAAGCTAGCTTTTCCCGTTTAGGAGTAATTTGGTGCTATGTCACTAGAACTTTTTCATTTCTCGTCAGTGTATTTCGTATAAAAAAAAACATCAATCTGAGTAATCATTTGAACCCAACGACAACAGCTACTACAAAAATACCCGCTCAATAACAATAACAGTTTTGACTGTCAACAAAACTATTACAATACCTTATTACAATATTCGCGAGTGACACGATACACACGTACGTACGTAGGTAGCGAGCGATCCCATCGGCAAGAGCAGAGCGTTGCGGTGCAAGGGAGAGGGAAAGGGAAAATTGAATTTTGTAACGGTCAGCCACGGCAAACATGAAATGAACGGGTGGTAATGTGCACGTTTAGGCCGGGCGATACTTCTGTTTGTTATCAAGTATCACTTGGGCACACCCGCCAAATCGTTAAGTCTACAATTCACACCTATGTATTTGAGCTTCGACATAGTGATTAATTTTCAACTTTAATTTCAATAATCGAAATGGTAATTTCTGAATAAACTCAAAAAATTAAAGATGCACTCATTTTTATGAGCTGCAATGCTAACTTTCCTAAGCGTATGTTGAAATTACCACGATTTCATCTGTAAGGAAACTGAAGTCGGTGTGTATTATTGTGAATCGCTGGAAATTTATATAATTGTATTACCATGAGGTTAAAAATAACGATGCATCATTAAATTGCCTAAGTGAAATTTAAATAATCAAAAGTCAAAATTTCTTTCTTACTTTACTATTTACCTATATTTAGCAAACGTAATTTTTTTCTTCTTCTCTACATTGGACCACTGTGGGAGAATTAGGACGAATCTTAGTCAAAGTATTGTAAAATATAATGCGTAACAAGAATAATATTTTTACCTACTAAGTAAAAAAAACTCGCAGGCTGCTGAGCTTTTTGTTAGTTTATTTGATTAATTGGTAAAGTGTTATTAATATAGTTTTGACAAAGGGGTAGGCATCGAATGAGTTCGCTGATTATTTATCATATAATAAATTAATAATAAATTAATAATACTACTTTCCTAATATATGCCATTTGCTCCAGTCCCTAGATCTGTCTTAGTACATCATCCGATCATCGTCCTGTTGGTATACCTCGCGTCACGAATTAGAGCGCTGGGCGACGTTGGCGGGAATTACTGCGCATATGTACATGTACAGGTATTGAAAAGTGACTACTGCGCATTCAAGGCCACCGCTCATAATGTGTGGCGCGACGAATATGTGATGGTCCATCAAAGGTCTTCAACCTTGCCACAGCAACATAGTATTTCTTGCGCCATAGAAATAGCCGACGGAGTCCAAAATCGCATGCCATGTCCTTGACGTGTCAGTCCAGAAGTCTGCTGATTAGTACTGATAAATGACCATCTGGAAACCTGCCAAGGGGTTATCCTCAAAAGTTCGGCGTGTTTTCCCAGAAAATAGCGATTTCCCACTAATTTGTCTGTTTTGCAGCGACTGACTTCTCAGTATGAATAAATGAAGTCGGTTTTCCTGTGAAGCTGTTAATAACATATGGAGTAAATTCTGCTGAATGGCACTCACTAGTAAACCGGTCATGGGGAAAGACAACATTGGCGTGGGGCTTGGGCGGTTTATTAGTGTATTGAAACATCAAGCAATTGATTCATTATAAACTCCAGGCTTGGTGTCTTTTTCTATATATCAGTACATCTACACACTTCACGGGGGGCAGAAGCCCACACACCTGTGATTCGTTGGAATTGATAAGTAACTGTTTTTATGTATAATGTGAATAAAACTTTAAACTAGCTATATTTGCAAATAAATGTATTTAATTTCATGTGATTGAGATGGAAATCTGAAGGTTTCCTCACAATTTTTTTGCCAACACCGTTAGAACGTACAATCATTCTTTTAAAATATAGATACGCAAGGCTTCATTCCAAAAATGGGATATCCTTAGCTTCAGGGTCACAAAAAGATCATAAAGCCTCGTTCGGTATTTGTAGAGCTACTTGTACCTACGCATGCGTAATACTGTAGTTGGCCACTTGAGGAGCAGGTGTCGGAAGCTGAATGTTTATAATTATCACATGAGCATTCAATTAGATGCTGCAACTACGTAGCCAATTAAAGTACCCAGAGTGAAGTTTACCAACTCCAATCAAATATATTTAAGTGTACGGTAAAATTAGCTACAGAATGTAGGTTCAAGTTTCTACGGACCCACCAAACCACCTAGTCGCGGACAGACTTAGTACCCATATTTCGTCCGTCATATGGACTATCTATCTACGACCATCCTGCCTTAGTGTAACTCTACCTGATCATGGCTGTAATATTTAAATGAATTTACCTATAAATGTCTCTATAAATACTTGAAGGACGGATTTGAAACTGCTGACGCTCAACACCTGTACAGCTTCGATGGAAAGCGGGTCAAGCTCATAGAAGCATTACCCATTGTTGCACCGACCCAGGAGTGTCGTACCGTATAATACTCAATAATACGAGGAATTATATGACGCAGTCGGCACCAGTTATCCACCGATACGATTACTGCCTACCGCGAACTGTATAAATAGGAGCGCGCGATGCGATCCCCCCACATTCGCTACCGCACTCTCGCGTTGAAAGCATCGTGAATTTTCCTGAAAATCTCTCGTGATCGTGAAACTGAAATATGGTTGTCAACATGGAAGCCGCTAACGCGCTGTGCGCTGATGTCTACCCCACCCGTGGGAAAAAGGAGGAGTGTTTCGATATCCCCAGAAGGCAGAAAACCCGTCGTGTGGCATTACCGGCGTTGGTCGAAGATGATTCGGAGCCGGAGATTTATGATGAGGAGAAACCACGGAGGACTTTGAAGACACTTCGTGCTGAAGCGCTGCGTCGCCAGAACTCCATCTCTCCTCCGAGGAGGGAGAGGCTGTCGCGGCAATTGGTGCTGCCGTCTCTATCTGAGGATGAGGAGCCTTGAACATTCGGTGCTCTTCTATGGAAGCAACAATTCCGTTGGCGCCAGCCTGTGCCCCAGGGTCCCGGGGTCCCGGGGTCCGAGGATGTGCTGTGGAAGAAGTGGCAAGTGAAGTCAGAAGCAAATTAATTGAGCTGAGATTGAGACCTCGACTTGATGTGATGACTCGCGCTTAATCTGCTTGACCTATTTCCATGAGTCCTTGTCTTCGGACGGTTGTAAGTTGTTAATTGTGTATTACGTGGCATCATTCAAGGTTTATTCGTATTGATCTTGTGATTCGCTGTAGAATTGATAATGAATTTTGATGGACACCTGTGGAGTTTTCTTTGCAATAATTGTAACTAGTGTTTTTACTTATTATAATTATGCTCTATTATACATACTATACATGTAAGATATTCTCAATATTATATTTCTATTTGCTATTCATATGACCTCCACATCGCTATTGTATTTACCTAAGTTCCACTTTGTCATAAAAAGTCAACATAAGCTAATGTTTTTGTTTAAATAAAGAAAACAACTTAAAGTAAATCTTGCATATTATTATTTATTATTTTCCTTCCTCTCACCTTCGCAAAACTGTTTTGAATTATCATAAGGATAATTTTAGTAAGCGATAATGTTAAAATATTTAGTTTGTAATCTTTGAACCATATATATATATTATCATTTTGTATTGTATTACCATTGTGGTGACAATTTGTACTCACTACTATTTTGCTTTCATGGGCAATAATCGTGTCCAACTAAAAGTTAAACGTCGTTAAGCTGCTCACAACATTACATAAGTAGGTACCTCCATACACTACACTACTAAACCAAACATTAGGAACAACAAGTTTCAATAATGGCCCGACCACAATACAACATTTGTATGTGACATAAAAATAAAAGGTTAACATTAGGTCATTCATCTGAAATCACAAAACGACTAGCTGAATCATCACTCGAGAAAAACAAACATAATAAAACAACACAGTACCGGTCGAATATTGCACAAAAGATAACCGATGTGTTTGCCATGAGTAGGCTCTATTTCCAAAGGGAGATAAACAGAATTACGCAATGGCAAAATGTTCCCTGGCATCGTAAGTATCGTTACTTAATAGTAGTTTATATGACTGATACATAATGCCTAAATATGTACAGTTACATACACTAGTTTATCTACACACATATCATAAGCTCTCTTTGATGTGTTCAGGAACCGCATGTTCGACCGGCATTGTTATTGCTCTGCAATTGTTTAGCTTGTTCAGTAGTACCAGACAGAAAAACTAGGGGTGGCACGCCGGCGGGCGTCGGCGTTCGAAATTTGAATGTCATAATTTGTCGAAAATGTATACATTATTGCCATAATGTATCAATATTCAGATAAGAAATGAGTTTTTACCAAGTAGTATAACATTATGCTGGTCGCAACGTAAAGAGGGTTTATGATACTTGTGTAGATAAAACAGTATATCGTTCATCTCACAGCAACGCATAAATGATTGGTCAAGAGCCAGTGATGATCATGATGTTTTTGATTGATCATTATGATACTCGTATTATGTCATGATATTATCGTTATTGGTCTAAGAAGGACCCTCATGCATCTTTGTGTTCTTACGTGGACAATCGATGATCTCAGGAGTCAAAGATACTGTTACCGCTTAAAGGTACTCCAATTATTTAATCATTATTTCAAGAAAGTTCCATGAACGTAACTTACTGGGATTATGTCTTAATGGCGTACAAGTAAAAATGTACTGGTAAGTCGATCTATATACGTTGGGAGAAGAAACTAACCAATGTTACTAAGAAACACCATAGCCAAAAATACCGTTTTCAGGCTGTAGGACTTTAACGAATATTGAAAAATATAAATACGTCTTTTCTTGGTGTATCAACAAGAAAAGGCGTCCAGGCTGGTTTTAGGTAAAAATAGAATACATTTAATATTTTATCTACATACGTATCATAAACCCTCTTTACTGCGTCCAAAAACCACACGTTACGACCAGCATAATGATAAACTTCTTGGTAACAACTCATTTCTTATCTGAATATTGAACTTTATGACCATAATGTGGATATTTTCTACATATTATGACTTCCAAATTTCGAACGCCGACACCTGCCTGCGTGCCGCCCCTGCCTTGTCTGTGATGTTGGTACTACAGAACAAGCTAAACAACTCAATGCCACAATGCTGGTCAAACATGCGGTTCCTGAACACATCATGGGCGTACCCAGGTAGGGGCAGGGGGGGGCTGCTGCCCCCCCCTTAGAAGATAAAATAAACGTAAATTTTCCTGGCAAGTGGGTATTAAAAACGTGTATGTTCTCGAAACAGGTATGAGCTGCCCCCCCCTAGCTGAAATCCTGGGCACGCCCTTGGAACACATCAAAGAGAGCTTAAGATATGTGTGTAGATAAACTAGTGTATGTAACTCTACATAATTAGGCTTTAAAACTCTCGAGTGATATTATTATGAAACTCGCCAACTCTCGAGTTTTAATGTCCATTATGTATCAGTCACATAATAGTAGTTGTGACTGCTACATAATAGAGGGCATTAATACTCGAGAGTGGGTTTATAAAAACGAGCCGAAGGAGAGTTTCATAATAATATCACTCGAGAGTTTTAATGCCTAATTAATTTTGTACAGTTAGTTACACACAAGTTTATCTACACAAATAGCATAAGCTCTCTTTAATGTGTTCAGGAACCTCATGTTCGACCTGCATGGTGGCATTTCCTTTGCACTTGTTTAGCTTATTCAGTAGTACCAACTTCACGAACAAACTAGGGGCGGCACGCAGGCGGGCGTCGGCGTTCGAAATCTGAATGTCATAATATGTATAAAAATTACACATTATGGTCATAATGTGTAATTTTTCAGATAAGAAATGATTTTTTACCTAGTAGTTTAACATTATGCTTATCGTAACGTGCGGTTTTTATACGCAGTAAAGAGGGTTTATGATACTTGAGTAGATAAACTACTATTAAAACAGCAAAAACCAACCAATACGAAAAACTTTTAAGTATTACCTGTTTGCTTAATGGTTTGACTTAACAGTAGTGTTACCAAAACAACTACCAACTGTTTGTGCAAACAAAACAAAAATATCTCTTATTCTCTAGTCAAAAACGTACAATTGTCCAATAAAATATTTATGATTCTTGGATAAACTAGGCGACAAAGTAGATAAGTTAGCGGACTCTAACATGATCGGTTCTTTAAACAAAAGGTTAATTAAGATGTTGTAAGTGACTAAACATGTGAGTGTGATGCAATAGTAATTCTTTGCTTTAAAATTTCTTTATTTACAACAAGATAGCCTCTTGGTAATGAAAACTCTTCATGTGTCTTATGTAATAATATATTGGGGTTAGGTTAGGTCAGTGGTGGACCTCATCTCCCGATCCCGATCAATCCCGGAAGCCGCTAAAGTATTGAGCTGGACAACCATAATGTTAAAATCACATGTCTATTATCTGTGTGAGCATTATGATAGTTTGATATGCCATCTTTATCAAATCTAGATTCACCTGTCCATCAAATTCTTTGAAGGTCCGGATCTTCGGCATCTGCATTAAACATAAGGGGCCTTACCACTGAAAATAAACTACTGTTCAACACTTGTTTAAAAACAATAACGTCTGGGATTTGAAGACCCGAATGGCCAAGTCGGCAGTGACCCTGCCTACGAAGCCAAGGGTCCTGGGTTCGATTCCCGGTGGGGGCCAATATTTGTTTGGTGAGAACGGATGTTTGTTCACTTGTCATGTTTGTTTATCTATCTTAGTATAATATTTATCTATTTAAGTATGTGTATCGTTGTCTAGTACCCAAGAACAGGGAATTCTAGTTTGGGGCTAGATCAATGTGTGTAAATAGCGTCCAAGGTTTTATTATTATTTATTTGAGGTTTTTTTTGAGGTTAAACGCTGTTTAATATTTTTGTGTGTAAGCGTCAGAAATCCATATGTCTAAAGGGATCAAATTCTTCAATCATATAAACTGGCGTATAGTGGTAAGGGTAGTTTACAGCAGTGTGTATGGGGAACCATACTTTCCACTGTGAGCTGTTGAGCAACAAGTTTTGTTGATTTCGTAGGTCCCTCTTGGAAATATATTTGTGTTTCTATATGCAGGTCGACTTACCGGTAACTAGGTTGGATTTTAGATGGCAAAATATAGTTTACGAAGTTATAGTTGTGGCTTCTTTCATACTCCATATAGGTAGGTAATAAGGTGCATTCTGTTGTTTGAAAATGCAGTCGGTATATTTGTTTTTATTATCATTAGTGGAATGATAATAACTAAACAAGTGGTGTTTAGTTACCTGAACTCTTATTTAAAAACAGATTCCACAGAACGACATTAGCAGTTACCACTTACTTGTCGTCTATAAATAGTGAAGTAACACATTCGACATTATTTTATTGTTATTTTTAAGTCTTAATTTTACTTATTGTTGGATAATATTAATAAGATTGCCCAATCATTTAATTTGAATCGATTTATGTCTATGGAACATACTTTCGCTATATGCACGAAAGCCCTATGCCTGGTTCCGCATCGGAATAGCGTGGAACGAACGATAAAATACAGAATCAGAGTCTGAATCAGAAATGTCGTCATCAGGCATGAAATAAATAATTAACTTTTATGTGCTGTGCTTTCCTTTCAACTCTTTGAAGATAGGATAAAATTGTCCTAGTTAATCCGTCTGTTTGTATTAATGTTTAAAAACTATACCAAACGTACTGTTAAATTAGCTGAAATACAAGTAAAAGTTAATATCTACGGCCCATGTTTATCACATTTTTTGTTTGCTGACGACCTTATCATACTAGTCGAAAACGTTGCGGATCTTCAGAGAATGCCTGAAGACTTGCATAAAGCTTCACTTGGGGTCGGCCTGGGGATGAATGTGTCCAAAACCAAGATTATGATCAATCTTGAGGGACCTCAACCTAACATAATCGTAGTTAACTGTCGTCTAGATACCCCTATTCATAATCTCTCCCCACTCAATACGGTACCTACATCAGTTGCATTTCTGAAGTTGACACGATCCGACAGCTAAACTCTAAATTAAAAACCTAGTCCACGGAATGAATGTTGCTACTGTCAGATAAAGCCAATCGGGTGACAAGTTAAAATAGTGATGTTAAAAAATTCATCGATTTAGATATGTAATCATAACTTTTTAATGACGCAAAACGTAGTCAGTTTCCAACGAAGTCACTTAGATGGCGTTGTCGTAAGACATGTAGGAATGATGTCGAGTCTTAAACTGAGTACTTGTGATAGCAAAGTATAATAATAGTTTATGTAACATGATATTTTTGTACTTTTACTTGTCTATCTATTTATTCAGCCTCCTGCACCCACTGACCAACCTGATCCACTGCTGCCCGGCAGTTTTGGCGATGTCATCCGACCATCTGGCGGGTGGTCTGCCACTCGGTCTACGCGCGTCCCTTGGCGACCATTCCGTCACCGCCTTGGTCCATACTACCGTCGTCCCTCCTACCCAAGTGTCCCGCCCATCTCCACTTAAACCTTTCGATTCGCATACCCACATCTACGACCTTGGCGCGTCGCCGTATTGACTCTAACAATTATGTTAGTAATAATGTTTATTTGACCAAAGGTAGTTACTACCTTTCAGATTTTTACAAACGACAGGTAGTTGTGTCGCTATCTTATTTTTTTAGTATTACAGCCAAGAATTTGGCTAACCTGACTGCTTCTATTGAGCACAGACAAGGTATATTGGAAGACATTCCAAGTAATTTAAATTAGTTTTTAAGACAACAGAGGAAATCTCTAGCATACATATGTAAGCCAATAAATATATCAAGCAAGCATAGGAGATCAAAAATGTGTAATATCTTGCCCGAATTAAATAAGTCAAAAAAGTCTAATAATATCCCAATATTAAATAATATTGAGACAAAGGGTAAGCCCCAATTAAATATTACCCATCAACACATGCAGGGGTTACCTGGCAAAGAACTTGTATTAGAATTATTTCTTAATAATTCGGACACTGATGTTATTTGTATTACAGAACATTGGCTAAAGGAAAATATGATGTCTTTTAACATAAATAATTACAAAATTGTCAGTTGTTACAATAGAAAGACTGCTGATAGAGGTGGTTCTTTAATCTTAGTAAAAAATAATATTAAGGTGAAACAACGGAAAGATATTCTTACACTTACTGTGGAAAGACAAATAGAGGTATCTTGTGTTGAGTTAGATAGCCATATTATTGTTTGTGTCTACAGACCTCCGAGAGATGAAAAAGGCCATGGAAATTTTGAAATATTCGAGAAAATTATGGAGGAAGCCCTCATTAAACTTTGTAATAACAGAAAAAAGTTAATTATTTGTGGCGATCTTAATGTAGATCTGCTTGTAGATACAACACTGAAGCAACGATTAATAACTCTGTTCAAATCATTTAATTTATGTCATGTATCTCTAGAGCCGACTAGAATTACACTTACCAGCCAAACTTGCTTAGATGACGTTTTTTGTGACTGTGCATTCACAAGTAAAATGTAATTAACTGTTTACCATCCGATCACAGTGGTCAAACAGTTTCATTCCAAATTACTAGTGAAAATAAGACTGAACCATCATTTTATAGGCCTATTACATCCCATAGACTAGAGATGTACATGAAAAACTTAGATATGGGTTTGCCAGTACCGGATTTGGATGAACAGAACCCGAACAAAATCTATTCTGACTTCTTCAACATTATTAAAACAGAATTCAATACAGTTTTTAAATTAAAGAAAGTCAGTGCCAACAACGGTAAATCTAAATTTAATGACTGAGCAACATTTGGAATTCGTAAAAGTAGAGCTATCTTGTATGATCTTTATGAACAAAAAACCTATAACTTTGATATAAAATTTCATGACTATGTTAAAAAATATTCCAAAACTTTCAAGTTGGTTTGTAGAACTGCAAAAACTTTACACATAAATAGAAAAATACAAAATTCAAATAATAGAATGAAAACGGTTTGGCAAATCATAAACCGTGAAACTGGCAAAGTTATAATGATGATGGCCAAGGGATAATGATTTCTGCTTAAAGATAGGAGATGATGTTGTTAAATCCAACGCTGAGGTAGCTCGAGCTTTTGAATCATTCTTCACCAATGCACCCTTACTCACAACAGAGCGTCTAAATTCATCTCCATATGAAGCAGAGACTTTGTTAAAAAACAGCACTAGCATCAGTAATGTAGATTTTAAATTTTATAATGTATGTCCCCAGGATATTGTCAAAACGTATAGATTACTTAACTTAAAAAATACTGAAGACCTGTGGGGTATGTCAGTCAAAGTCATTGCTTCAATAATACTTGTTATAGCCCCACACCTAGCTTATATATTTAATAAATGTGTTGATGATGGAGCTTTTCCAGACCTCATGAAACACAGTAAACTTATACCTCTGTTCAAGTCGGGAGACAAGGGTGATCCGTCAAATTTCAGACCAATATCGGTTCTTCCAGCACTAAGTAAAATTTTTGAAAAGATTATACTCAATCAAATGCTCTCACACTTCAACAGTACAAAACAACTCCACGCCAAGCGATACGGTTTCACTAGGGGTAAATCGACTACGGATGCAGGAATTACCCTTATATCTCATATTTATTCTACATGGGAAGCCGCACAGGATCCTATCGGTGTTTTTTGCGATCTGTCGAAGGCATTTGATTGTGTTGATCATAACACGTTACTAATGAAATTAAATCATTACGGGGTTAGAAATAAAGCGTTGGATCTACTAAGATCATACCTAAGCAATAGAATTCAAAAGGCAGAAGTCAACGGCATTAAATCTGATGGATCAGGGGTAAAAATTGGCGTTCCACAAGGTTCCATATTAGGCCCTTTCTTATTCCTGGTATATATTAACGATCTGCCTTTTATGGTGGAGAAATTGACTAACATAGTGTTGTTTGCTGATGACACTTCACTGGTCTTCAAAATTGAAAGACAAAAAGAAGATTTTGATGATGTCAATAGAGTATTATCTTTAACCTTGAATTGGTTCACAGTTAACAATTTATTGTTAAATGCTGGTAAAACCAAATGTATCAAATTCTCACTTCCAAATGTCAGGCAAGTTGGAACCAGTTTAGTGTTGGACAGCAATACGTTAGAATTAGTAAATGACACGAAGTTTCTTGGAATAACCATTGATAACAAATTGCAGTGGGGACCCCACATAGAAAAATTGGCTGGTAAATTAAGTTCTGCGGCTTACGCTATTAGGAACATCAGACAAAACACGGATGTGGCTACATCTAGGCTAGTATATTTTAGTTACTTTCATAATGTCATGTCCTATGGTATCTTGTTGTGGGGGAAAGCAGCGAATAAACTCAAAAAAAACTCAAAACTCAAAACGTTTATTCTGTAAATAGGCCACAAGGGCACTTTCACATGTCATTTCATTTCATTTTTTACAGAACATTTGGTATTATTATTTGTATCATATTATCAGAAAAAAAAGTACTTAATTATTGTTTCTGAGAGATGTAAAAAGTCTCAAATGTCATAATAAAATAATTAAAATATAAATAACAGAGATGTATAGTCTCTTTAGTGAATAATACAATGATGATAGGAGATGTAAATGGTCCCCACAGTCAAGAGTTGTATAATTAAATTAATCTTTGGAGGTGTAAAAGGCCTCCAAGTGTCCAGTAAAAGAAACTCTGGCAGTGAGGATGCTCACAATTAATTAGAACAATTCAGTCCCAAGCATTTTTATCGTCTATGTACTCTTTAATACTGTAGTAAGCTTTAGAAATAAGCCTTTGCTTGATGTATTTCTTGAACTTATTAATTGATAGATCTGTCAAAGTGCTTGGGAGTTTATTGTAAAATCTTACACAATTACCCTTGAACGAGTTTTTTATTTTATGGAGCCGAGTAGTGGGCACTGCAAGTTTGTCCTTGTTTCTAGTATTAAAGTTATGTATATCACAGTTTCTTCGAAAGTTAACAATGTTCTTATGGACATACATAATATTCTCGTAAATATATTGACTATGGACTGTCAATATATTTACTTCTTTAAACTTATTTCTAAGAGAATCTCTATTATTCATTTTATAAATCGCACGAACAGCCCGCTTCTGCAGCACAAAAATAGTATTTATGTCAGCAGCACTGCCCCAGAGCAGAATACCGTAGGACATAATACTATGAAAATAACTAAAATAAACTAATCTGGCTGTTTTTAAATCTGTCAAGTGACGGATTTTCCTGCATGCAAAAGCTGCAGAGCTCAGTCTGTTCGATAGCTTATCAATATGTGGACCCCATTGGAGTTTGGAATCCAACGTTATACCTAGAAACACTGTGCTGGTTACCAATTCCAATTCCTCATTTTTAATTGTTATACATGTCTGATTATTTTTAACGTTAGTAGTAAGAAACTTAACACATTTAGTCTTTTTCTCATTTAATAGCAAATTATTAACATTAAACCAATTTACCACTCTTGATATGGTATTGTTCACGTGATCATCATTAGCGTGTTGGTTTCGCTTTGTTTTAAAAATAAGTGAGGTGTCATCAGCAAACAGTACCATATCATGACAGTCCCTTCCTAGATAGGGTAAGTCGTTTATATAGATGAGGAATAGGAAGGGTCCCAATATTGAGCCCTATGGCACGCCCAAAGAAACCAATGATCCTGGTGATCGTTCTCCGTTTACGTCTACCCTTTGTATTCTTCCGTTCAAATAAGATTTTAACAAATTCAATGACGTGTCTCTAACTCCATAATGATGTAATTTCCTGATCAATGTTTCATGACAAACGCAATCAAAAGCCTTAGATAAGTCACAAAAAATGCCTAGGGCATCTTGTGACTCTTCCCAGGCATCAAAAATACTTTCAATGAACTGAATTCCGGCATCTGTTGTTGAACGACCGCGAGTGAATCCAAACTGTTTGTTATGCCTTAGCTTACTTGATTCAAAATGATGTAATAGCTGTGATAAGATTAATTTCTCAAAAATTTTACTAAAAGTTGGTAGTATTGATATAGGTCTGAAATTGGTGGGGTCTTGAGTACTACCTGCTTTGAAGAGGGGAATCATCTTACTTTGTTTCATTAAATCAGGAAATTCACCGCAGTCTATACAATTGTTGAAAATGACCGCTAGGTCAGGTGCAATTAATTTGATCAGGGATTTAACGACGTGAACAGAGAGTCCCCAAAGATCATTCGTTTTCTTAACATTTATCAATTTAAATGCCTTTACGACATCTGAACTTGTGACGTGCTTAAAATTCAAGTATGAAGCACACTCTGAGACATTTTCTTTTAATATTGCAACAGCAGACAAAGGTGACGAATTTAAATACTTAGTCGTGGAAGCCGGTGCATTCGTAAAAAACGATTCAAATTCAGTTGCAACTTCTAAGCTAGAACTCGAATATTCAAACTATTTTTATTTTACAGAAAAGAGCTATTCGAGCAATTTATAATTTAAAACGCACAGACTCCTTAAGACAGCTTTTTAAAGAAATTGACATACTAACTGTAGCTAGTCAATTTATTTTCGAAAATATAATGTACGTACGCAAGAACCTTACAAAATTTCCCAAACTTAGCGATAGCTGTAATGTTAACCTAAGAAATAATCACAGACTACTTGCGCCCCGGTTTAGACTCGCGAAGGTTAGCAATTCTTTCAAGGGTCAATGCATTCTCTACTACAACAAGATACCTCTAGAGATCTTGACATTGCCATTTGAGCAATTCAAAATCCATGTTAAAGCGACTTTGTCGAAAAGGGGATATTACAATGTTCAAGATTACTTAAATGATGGGTCTGTATGGGGTTAATCTGGCTCAACACAGACCTTGCTGTTAATAATTTTGTAATTATTTATTCCTGCTTATTAATTATGATAATGACTAAATATTATATTTTGTATTAGTTAAGCATAAGCAATTTTTAAAAAGAGATCTAAAAATCAATCTGTGGGAGTTTCTACGCCCTACTTCTCCCACAGTGGTCCAATGTAGAGAAGTGGCAAAAAATGACGATTGCTAAGTATATGTAAATATCTACAGTAATAAAGACATTTGGTATTTGGTATTTGGGTGGCTCTTATAACATACCTATAGATAGACAATAAGAGCTCCTCCCTATTCACCCCTCGGTTCTACATAAACAATATCTGACATCAATCCGGATCGCTTTTCAATTGTCATTTCCAAGTATTTTAACTAAATAATTTAGGAAATCAGCGGACTTGAGATAATTATTTGACTTTTAAATTTGATTGCGACTGTTTTTAAAAGATTCGAATGAACTAAATCGCTAGTTTGACATTGTCATTTTAAAATTGCAATCACGATCCGAATTGCAATACCTTTCAGAGATACAGAATCGAACTACTGGTCTCAACGCATTTTACGATACACTAGTCTAGGGATTCAGCAAAGATTTTCATACAATATGTTCAGGTTTAGTTAGGTCACAGTGTCTATCTAAGTATACGCTATAGACCTATGTGATAGCAAACACAATTTGCAATCAGTATTGCAAGTGCCAAATCAAATATACAAACATCCTTGTGTAATAGTAACTTGTGCGAATGTGAAATTATGAAATGTTGGCTTCGTGAAAATGTTAAGCAGCAGGGTCTATCAAAAGTTCCTGTTTTGTAATAATAACGTTTATTGCAAGAAAGTTAAGGTTGTCAAGGGGGTCAAATACAAATTTGAATATTTTTTATTCTATTTTCAAATAAACTTATTTCTTCAAGCCTTTGGACCCTTGAATAGAAGAATGATACCAGCAAATTGGGATCTGTTTATTATCTAAACAAAAGAAACAAAACATAGCTTCGCACATTTTTTCTTATCGGAATTGCAAAGGTACAGTTGCGTGGACTAACCAGTCAGTCAATAGATATTCCACACAGGACAGGAGATTAGCCCATCATCGCAGTAACTTGGGGTATGTAAATATTTACTCACAAATGTTAGAAAAACGAACGATTAGTGCTCTTGAGATAAATGGAATAGATAAATTATCATTGGCTTTTCCGATTAAGCCGTTATACTTCGCTAGGAATATAGTTAAAGATTTGGTTGTGTCAGCTTCTACACAGATAATATAAACCTTAAATACTTTAACAAACAAGTACAGATACAGAGATAAGTCTAATTTGTATTTCACCTTATTTACTCATAATCCTGGATATGACATATACAAGGGAAATTGGAAATACTAGAAACTATATTATTATTATTTTTTAAACCTGTGGAAGTATAGTTGGTTGCGATATCTACACATAAGCAATCAGAGCCCCATCTCCTTCGGTGTGCCACAGGGCAGCATCCTCGGTCCAACGCTTTTTATCATCTATATTGATGAGCTAACCAGAATTTTTAGAAATAAAAAGGATGCTGACGTTCTGTGCTACGCTGACGATACTGCCCTTATCATTCGCTCAGAGTCCTGGGAGGGAGCCATGACTGAAGTGTCTCACTGGCTGAGTGAAAACTTGCTTACACTTAACACACAAAAAACTAAATTCATGTGCTTTCACAAAACTGCAGCCTCCAGCCCACCAAAGAACATGACTCTCAGCATCCACAAATGTATTAATGTTCCTTCATGTGCTTGCCCAACGATAGGAAAAGCGCGCACCTTCAAGTATTTAGGTCTGATTCTAGATGAAAACTTAACATTTAGAGCCCACATCTCGTCTCTTGCAGCTCGCACAAGAAAACTAATTCCCATAATAAAAAGACTGAGACAGGGTGCCGATATGGAAGTACTAAAATTGGTATACACCGCTCTCTGCCAGTCGCTATTGACATACTGCATCACAGCATGGGGTGGTGCTTCCAAATCAAGCCTGATAGTTGTGGAGCGAGCTCAACGCTCGCTGCTCAAGGTAATGGGAATGAAGCCTTTTAGATACCCCACCACTAACATCTACCAGAAGTGCTGACGGTTCGGCAACTCTATATACTTAAAATAACCTTAGCTCATCACAAGACAACCACTTCCTCTGCCTCATACCAAAACCTCCTAAATAGACGAGTATATAGAGTCCCAACCCCTAAAATCCGTACTACGTTCGCTTAACGCTTCAGCTTTCTCGCTTCTCCTTATATCTACAATAGAGTGTGCAAACACATTGAATTAAAAATGACTACAGCTCGGGAAGCAAAAACCGCAATACTAAAGTGGCTCGCGGTGCAAAGTTACGACGAGACTGAAAAAACCGGTCAAGTGCGAGTCTAAATCGCGCACGAAGGGTTCCGTACCACCGTTCAATGGAAGCGATGGTGTGGAGTGAATAGTTTGGATTTTACACAGCAAAATATTGTTTACAAAGTTATTGGTGCGGTTACTTTCACACTCCATGTACGTAACCAGGTGCATTCATAAGTTTGTATGTGGTATTGAAAGAATTGTTGTATGGGAGCCCCCTTAAATATTTCTTTTATCCTGTTTTTTAGTATTTGTTGTTATAGCGGCAACAGAAATACATAATCTGTGAAAATTTCAACTCTAGCTAGCTAGGTTCTTGAGATACAGCCTGGTGACAGACGGACGGACAGCGAAGTCTTAGTAATAGGGTTCCGTTCTTACCCTTAAACATGAGTAATTAAACATTTGATACAGGCAGACACAATGCTCCCGGAGCCGTACTTTGACTTTCATTAAAATTCAACATCGTAATCTTGTACGGAGGGCACACAATATACTTTTCAGAGTGAGAACTGCACAATTGCTCAACTTTTTTCGGTTAAAATACATATTTATTATAATAATGACAAAAGAAGGTAAAAGTACTATTTACTATGACTAAATCCATAATAAACAATGTTTGTTCTAAAAGCTGAACATCGTGACAAGGTTAAGTCTTTGAACCCTTTGTATTTTTAAACACTAGGAATGTTACCCAAAAACGGAACCCTAAAAATGCTGGAGTTTACTGGGTGATCGGCGGCACTGAAAAAAATGGGTGTGCACTCATACATTACACATATCTATCCTCACTTATTCATACAACACGATTTATTTTAATAATGGTCATGTTTAAATTTTTTTTTATGTTAAAACCTATAGGTAAATTAATTTAAGTAAGTGTTAGTTGTGGTGTGTAAGGGGATAAATAAATAATGATAATATATATATATATATTATTATCATTATTTATTTATCCCCTTAATATATATATATATTATTATCATTATTTATTTATCCCCTTACACATCACAACTAACACTTACTTAAATTAATTTACCTATAGGTTTTAACATAAAAAAAAATTTAAACATGACCATTATTAAAATAAATCGTGTTGTTCAAATAAAAATGTATATAGCCAATCACCAAGCTGGGGCCCACGATACAGGTTAGACCTAGTGTGGATCCCAACAGTAACATGTACCTGCAAATTTTAATTCTCATAATAAAGTTTTTTGTATTCGTATTTGTATTTGTATCTTTGTTTGCCATTATACAGTTCTGAAACCTAATTTTATTAGGGTATTGTCTGTTTTATTTTTATTTTTATTGACTACAATATTTTGGAAAGTAATCTATATATAATTCAAAGGAAAATCCATACTTACGAGCATATTTGCAATGGCATTGGATCAATGTACTATTTTGGTGAACATCGAAATTAATAAAACCATTTATATAGTAGTTTGAACACTACGGAAGCTACAGATGTATAGCTTCCTGAATTACATGAATTAGTTATCATAAACTACATCTAACAAGATTAAAAGGAACCTCAGAAGGGACTAAGGTTTTGTAAACAGTACTAATGATTTATCACTTGCTGAAATGAACAATATGGCTGCAGTTGTGGTATAGAACATATTAATCACTATTTTCACTAAGTAATATTTTCCAAAAATCGAATTGAAAGTATGCTTAGTTTGCACGCAATTGCTTGTTAAATTGCGGTAGATATACCTTGTTTCTGTCAGTCTTCTAAAAATGCTTATAATTATTTCATTACAAATATCAAAAACAAAGAGAAAGTAAATACTTTAATAGATGTTTACTAAATCAAATGAAATAAATATACAAAAATATAATTTACTGCTGAAATTTATTCAAATGCGTTAGGTATATATGTACATAATTAAGATCTTGTACAGTTCTGGACCTACTGTTCTTGGACTGCACATAACATGGACATTTGTATAGATTTGTATAGATTTGTTTGCAACTTTTATGGATAAAAATAGGTTGTGAAAACAAATATGAAAAATTTAATTGTTATGGTTAATAAGCAGGAATAAATAATTACAAAATTATTAACAGCAAGGTCTGTGTTGAGCCAGATTAACCCCATACAGTCCTGTCATTTAAGTAATCTTGAACATTGTAATATCCCTTTTTCGACAAAGTCGCTTTAACATGCTTTTTAAATTGCTCAAATGGCAATTTCAAAATCTCCAAAGGTATCTTATAGTAGTAGAGAATGCACTGACCCTTGAAAGAATTGCTAATCTTCGCGAGTCTAAATCGGGGCGCACATAGTCTGTGATTATTTCTTAGGTTAACAATACAGCTATCGCTAAGTTTGGAAAATGTTATAAGGTTCTTGCGTACATACATTATATTTTCGAAAATAAATTGACTAGCTACTGTTAGTATGTAAATTTCTTTAAAAAGCTCTCTTAAGGAGTCTGTTTGTTTTAAATTATAAATTGCTCGAATAGCTCTTTTATGTAAAATAAAAATAGTTTGAATATTCGCTGCTTTCCCCCACAACAAGATACCATAGGAAATCACTCTATGAAAGTAACTAAAATATACTAGCCTAGATGTAGCCACATCCGTGCCTTGTCTGACATTCCTAACAGCGTAAGCCGCAGAATTTAATTTACCAGTCAATTTATCTATGTGGGGTCCCCACTGCAATTTGCTATCAATGGTTATTCCAAGAAACTTCGTATCATTTACTAATTCTAACGTGCTGTTGTCTAACACTAAACTGGTCTCAACTTGCCTGACATTTGGAAGTGAGAATTTGATACACTTGGTTTTACCAGCGTTTAACAATAAATTATTAACTGTGAACCAATTCAAGGTTAAAGACAATACACCATCAACATCATCAAAATCTCCTCTTTGTCTTACAATTTTGAAGACCATTGAAGTATCATCAGCAAACAACACTATGCCAGTTAATTTCTCCACCATGAAAGGCAGATCGTTAATATATACCAGGAATAAGAAAGGGCCTAATATGGAACCTTGTGGAACGCCAATTTTAACACTCGATCCATCAGATTTTACGCCGTTAACTTCTAGCTTTTGAATTCTATTGCTTAGATATGATCTTAGTAGATCCAACGCTTTATTTCTAACTCCGTAATGATTTAATTTAATTAATAGCGTATTATGATCAACACAATCAAACGCCTTCGACAGGTCGCAAAAAACTCCGATAGCATCCTGTGCGGCCTCCCATGCAGAATAAATATGAGATATAAGGGTAATACCTGCATTCGTAGTCGATTTACCCCTAGTGAAACCGTATTGTTTGGCGTGGAGTTATTTTGTACGGTTGAAGTGTGAGAGCATTTGATTGAGTATAATCTTTTCAAATATTTTACTTAGTGTTGGAAGAACAGGTATTGGTCTGAAATTTGAAGGATCGCCCTTATCTCCCGACTTGAACAGAAGTATCGGTTTACTGTGTTTCATGAGGTCTGGGAAAGCCCCATCGTCAACAATTGAATATATAAGCTAAGTGTGGGGCTATAACTAGAATTACTGAACCAATGACTTTGACTGATATACCCCACAGGACTTCCGTATTTTTTAAGTTAAGTAATTTAAACGTTTTGACAATGTCCTGGGGATATACATGATGAAATTTTAAATATACATTACTGACGCTAGTGTTATTTTTTAATAAAGTCTCCCTAACCTTAAAAGTCTAGGTAATCCTCCTTATATTGGATAATCTTTGGCTTGATATTATCAGTTATGTTTTTATTTTCTTTTCCTGAGAGATAATTATGAATCATATTTATCCTAAAGTTAATTCCCAACTTCATCTCTAAACGTCTACCAGTAAATAATATTGGACCAGGCTTAGAGTATAATTACAAAATTAAACGAACTTACCTAAGTGAAGTTCCATTGTAATTATACGAGATGGCAGGTCCAATATAGTAATCACCCTCCCACCCTACACATTACGCAGTATGTTTACCCTAAAGGGGGAGTTGGGAAGTTTTTTCTTTGTTACAGGTTGCTCAAAATTAGAATGATTGATGACAGCTGAGGTGCTGCTAGGAAACTTTTTGTCTATTCTCTAAAGTGTCGCGTCACACACACGATGACGAGGTTCTACCAGTAAATAATATTGGACCTGGCTTCTCGTATAATTACAATAATTAATAATAATTAATACTTACAATACTTAGGTAAGTTCGTTATTTTTGTAATTATAAAGAAAACCCTACACGCACGATACACGAAATCGATTTTTTTACTTCGATTTGTAACTTGCATATCCCGTTAGATAAAATAATAGCATTAATTTTGCCATTTTTTTTTACTAAAACGCTTGTGTTTATTAGTTCTTAAATTTCACATAGAATTCCAGACTGCTATTATAGTCTAAAATTGTTCAATGTAGTGTTTTTGCAAATGCGCACATTTATTGCTCTTTGTTTCCGATAAATAATATAATTTATAACTGATTATTTTCCCTACGATTACTCAGAAAGTAAACTACAACGCAGATTACGTAAAGCCCAGATTATAGATTAAGTAACAAACATACAATATGACGTCACGTCAGCAGATTCTGTATCTTAACCTGATCGTATATGCACAGATTACATTACACAGGTAGGTATTTGGACTGTAGGAAACTAACTCTATTAGTTGTAGAAATAAGACTTGAATCGTCCTAGAGCAAAAGCTGCCATTGTTTGCTATCGCTAGACTTGTCTGGCATACGTCTATACAAATACCTAGATAATATAGACTTACTTGTACCCGTGGTCAATGATTGGTTAAATTACATCATCGAGATTATTTTCGAGGTTGAAGTTCACTGCCCGATGCAAAATTATCATTTTCCCCGCTATGTTCCAGGGTGATGATTCTCGAGCACTCGATATACGGTTAGCAACACTATATATCGAGTGATTTTGTATGGGAATCACTCGATATCCGCCATTTTATCGTGTGGTGATAATCCCTCCCTCAGGGGGCCTATTCTCGCACAATATCCCATACAAAATCACTCGATATAAGGTGTCGATATCCGTACATCGAATGCGCGAGAATCAGGGCATTGGTGTTGACAACTTGGTCAAGTCCGAAAATCTTTTTCAGTTTTTTGTTAGGCAGTCTTTGTCACCGGCTTAATACAAGTTAATTTCAAAGGAAAATATAGGCTAGGTATACCTGGTGGGGAGGTTTATTGTATCCTGACCTGAGAGATTTAGCAGTCATAATAGTCGTTTATGTGACTGCTACATAATGGAGGGCATTAATACTCGAGAGTGGGTTTATAAAACGAGCCGAAGCAAGCGAGTTTCATAATAATATCACTCGAGAGTTTTAATACCTAATTATGTACAGTTGCATACACTCGTTTATCTACACACATATCATAAGCTCTCTTTATGTGTTCAGGAACCGCATATTTGACCGGCATTTTGGCATTGTTTAGCTTGTTCTGTAGTACCAGCAGACATACGAACTAGAGGCGGCACGCAGGCGGGCGTCGGCGTTAGATATTTGAATGTCATAATTTGACAAATTTTTGTACATTATGGTCATAATGTATAAATTTTCAGATAAGAAATGAGTTTTTACCACATAGTTTTACATTATGCTGGTCTTAACGTGCGGTTTTTAGACGCAGTAAAGAGAGTTTATGTTACGTGTGTAGATAAAGAAATCAAATGCTAGATATTTCCTGCTTTTATCATTCATTAATAATAATAATAAAAATAATAATAAGAATAAATTTATTCAGGAAAATATACATTTACATTTCTTGTTTTTTGCATTTGGAAAGAACAAGGGATGTTCACTACTCCCTAAAGAAGGGCGAACTCTTTTGTATAGGATGAGTAGTACTTCCCACTATTATATATGTCACTCCTTTTCAAAATTTATTTTACAAATTAAAGTTCTTGAGATTAATTATAAATTAATACATAGTAATTTTTAGACATAATTATTGAATTAACATTGAAGTTCAATTTTAATTCAATAATTATGTCTAAATTTATTCTTTAAATAATATTTTACCGTATTGTTAGTTATGTGTTCGCTTTAAGTCCCAGCCAGGAAAATATATATTTTTCATAGACAAAAACCTATATCTGCTGCGTCTTTGATTTTCAATTGTCTTGACTTGACTAACTTGGTTCAAAAGATGGATGCAGTGACGTAGCGTGGGTTATTGCCGCCCGGGGCCGACCGGAAAGTCGCCGCCCCCTATTTTAATTATCAGTTATTTATAGTTTAAATATTTTATCTACACACGTATCATAAACCCTCTTTACTGCGTACAAAAACCGCAGGTTACGATCAGCATAATGTTAAACTACTTGGTAAAAAGTCATTTCTTATCTGAAAAATTACACATTATGACCATAATGTGTAATTTTTCTGCATATTATGACATTCAAAATTCGATCACCCACGTCCGCCTGCGTGCCGCCCCTAGTTTGTCTGTAAAGTTGGTACTGACATTAAAATTTCGAACGCCGACGCCCGCCTGCGGCTCGTTGGTACTACAGAACAAGCTAAATAACTGCAGAGCCACAATGCCGGTCAAACATGCGGTTCCTGAACACATCAAAGAGAGCTTATGATATGTGTGTAGATAAACTAGTGTATGTAACTGTACATAATTAGGCATTAAAACTCTCGAGTGATATTATTATGAAACTAGCCTTCGGCTCGTTTCATAAACCCACTCTCGAGTATTAATACCCGCCATTATGTAGCAGTCACATAAACTACTATTATTCAACGGACCACGGACGGTATATCGTACAACTCATTGCAAGTCAAGATAAACTACCACTGCCTCAGAAGGAAAATATATCTATGAGAAGCAATGGCACAAGAAACCTATAGGAAGTTCATCTTTTAAAACGTCTAAACTTTTTTGAGTTAATTAACGCTAGGTATAAGATTGTCAAAACCGTTAGTTGACAAAGTAACTTTTTTTTCGCGTTAGTTGGCCAACTATCGACAGATAGTAAACTGTAGCGTACTGATTACTATATGACGCGTTAGTTGATAAACTAACAGTTAAAACCGATAAATAGTAAAATGGTTTAAACTTGAATCGCAAACGAAATACCAGGGCTAACACTGCACTGCGGTAGCTTAGGTGAAGACTAGAGGGGGCGAGCGCAGCGAAGCCCCCGAATAGTTTTCGTGTTAGATTGACATGTAAGAACAAAAGAAACGTAAATTTTAAACTCTGTCGGTCTGGTTTACTATCTGTCGATAGTTGATCGACTAACGCGTTAGTTCATCAACTAACGGTTTTGACTATCTTACGGTGACATTTACACCAACAAATAATAATAACAAGCATTAAAGTATTTATTTCCCCATTGAGTGTACAATAGTTTCTTAAATTAAATTATAAATACCTGGTACTAATTGAACTTGGGTGGAATAAAATATTTATGTTACCTAATAATATTAATTATTTCTGTTACTATTAGTTCGAAAAATTTGATCAAAAATGTATTTTTCGTATTTTTTCAAAGCAAATTCTTTTATACAATCGTCAATATCAAAATGTATGTCATTTTCAATTTCCAGAATAGCTAGATTTGTTAGCCTCAACGTGGAAATAGTCGATCTGAAATATATTTTTATTAGCTTTAGTTTAGAGAAGCTTCTCTCGCAACTGGCATTAGTGACGGCAGATGTTAAAAAAATCCACAACATTATTTAGTACAATGTTTGGTAAGCCATCTTCAAGTTTAAACTCAATAATATATTTTAATAATCCCAGAGGGCTCTCTGTCCGGCTGGAATTAACAAGTTATTTTTTACAGTCTGGGTTTGTTGCAGCTACGAACGCTCGTAGACGTGCGCGCTGATGTTGGAACTCTTCAGTATTTATGTCCTGAGGAGCTTGATCTAGGCTAAGTTCTCCCGAGCTCAGCATTACTGCAGGCATCAGCAAGGCATATTTTGCGCTAGATTTTGCAGCTGTTAGAATCGATCTCAAATTTCAGCAGTTACTCTGTCTTCTGACATTGTTCGCCTCGTACGATAACCTAACATCTACTCATCCGTCGCCAAAAATATGCCTCCTGCTGATTCGTCTTGGGGTTCAAAGGAAATTCCAATGTCTTCACATAAAGTTTTAGCATATTGTAGAGCTCCCTCTACAAACTCTTCTTGATTTTCTTCTAATAGGGTCTGTAAATCACTCATTTTCTGGGCAAACTGATGTATGCTCAGGCCCTCTGTTTGCAAATACTTTTAGTATCATAACTTCACGCAATACCGGGTGCCAGAAACTTAAGTAACATAAAAATGAAAATGATTGGATAGCGACTAATAAACTTCCTGCATCCTTACGTGTGTTCAAGCTTTCATACGTGCAGTCAATGTTTCTTTGTAATGATGTCTAATGGACTTTACAGCATCACCTCTAGCGCTCCAAGGTGTATCGTACATATTTACGTATAGTATCGTACCTCAATTGCAGCTTTCTTATCCGCCGCCCCCTTTTTTCGTATGCCGCCCGGGAGCTTCGCTGCTTATGTTCGTGCAGATAGAAGAAAAAAAAAACTTTCCACCGATAGACACCGTTTATTGTTAAAGTCGTGCACGAGTTGTTAATTTTTACATCCTCTGCAGCCGAGTGTGCGCTGTGCGAGGCTCTTCTCATAAAGTCAGAGGTTCCAGGTTACGAATAGAAACGAGTGGAATCACTATAAAAACAAATAACCCGCACTTTCTTTCAATACCACATACAAACTTATGAATGCACCTGGTTACCTAAATGGAGTATGGAAGCAGCAGCACCAGTTACTTTGTAAACTACATAAAGAAAAAAAAAAGTTTGACCTACGAATCTGAAATTAGGAACATAAGTTTTACATTACTTATGTTCCTAATTTCAGATTCGCAGGTAGATGGAAGCAGCAGCACCAGTTACTTTGTAAACTACATAAAAAAAATTAAAAAAATGTTTGACCTACCTATTTTTTTATTTTCTTTATGTAGTTTACAAAGTAACTGGTGCTGCTGCTTCCATACTCCATTTACGTAACCAGGTGCATTCATAAGTTTGTATGTGGTATTGAAAGAAAGTGCGGGTTATTTGTTTTTATAGTTATAGATGTGAGACTTCAGTTCGGTTCAACATTTATATATATGTGAGACTTCAGTTCGGTTCAACATTTATAGATGTGAGACTTCAGTTCGGTTCAACATTTATAGATTTGAGACTTCAGTTCGGTTCAACATTTATAGATGTGAGACTTCAGTTCGGTTCAACATTTATAGATGTGAGACTTCAGTTCGGTTCAACATTTATAGATTTGAGATTTCAGTTCGGTTCAACATTTATAGATGTGAGACTTCAGTTCGGTTCAACATTTATAGATGTGAGACTTCAGTTCGGTTCAACATTTATACATGTGAGACTTCAGTTCGGTTCAACATTTATAGATGTGAGACTTCAGTTCGGTTCAACATTTTATTCAAATTTGCCCTAACAATGGGGGAAAGGGGGGGGCAAGAGATTGTATGAATCTCAAAACCTACGTGAAGATGTGGCACATAGGTAAGTTGGAGTAGGAGATAGGCAGCTTTTAGATGCGAGACGTCATTGACAGTATTATTATTGAAATTGCCGTATCAATCAAGGGAGGGAGAACAAACTAAAATAGAACCGGTCAAGTTGCGAGTAGGACATCGGATCCGCACATGAAGGGTTCCATACCAGTGTACACGGAAAAACGTAAAACGACAGTCTTTTGTACGAGTACAATATACCTATTTAATTTTTAATAATAAAATATTAAATACTAGATAGGACTAAATTCAAAGCCGTTCATCGAAACATTGAAAAATTTTGTGTATGTAGTATGTAAGTATGAAACTATGTACTCAGGTTAACGAAACTCTTTGCTCATCGAAACCGGAAGTGGATCGAAATTGTGTAACTTATTTATTGAAATAAAATCAAATATGATTAAAAAAATATATGATAATTTGAATGAGCAATTATTAATCATATAATGACAAATAACTAAGCACAAAACTCAATAACTGCAATTAAAAATCTTTTCCGATGAGATCGGGAGAGTTTTTGCACCGATGAACAATTAAAATAAAATGGCTAAGAAAATGGCTATACCAATAATTTTATTCTATAGGTACTTCTTTTAATTCTTGAAAATCGGTATGTTTCATTATTTGTTGCTGTTGCGGCAACAGAAATGCACATTCTGTGAAAATTTCAGCTCTCTACCTATTTCGGTTGATCCGATAGAGCCCGGAGACGGACGGACGGACGGACGGACAGACAGACGGACAGCGGAGGCTTAGTAATAGGGTCCCGTTTGGCACCCTTCGGGTACGGAACTTTGAAAATAAAAGTTAGGGAAGAGGGAAACTTCTGTATTCTCCAAATTCATACATATAACTTGGCCATTTTTACACAACTCCACGCGAGTGAAGCCCAATGACAAATGGTAATTGATTCCGGTGTGCAAAGGTATTATCATTCATTCATTATTTATCCTTATCCCACATCCTTTGACGTCAACGTCGCGATCGAGTTAAGAAAAAAAAACAACACAACGTTCCATAAATATTGTAACGGAGGTGCTAAAAATAGGCCAGACTCACGTGGATCATATACCTACGTATATATATATAGGGATATACAACTCATACATAATAAGTGCATGCCGATAACGGTAATTTTTTCAACTTTATGCCTACATATAAAGATTTAGGTGATATTCTAGGGTGCCAATTTTCACCTGAAAATCTACGCCTTTAATTCTATTAAATCCTAAACCTTGTAGAAATAAATCCGCAAATAAACCGGTCAAGTGCGACTCGGACTCTCGCATGAAAGGATCCGTACCACCGTACAATGGTAGGGGATAGTGTGGAGTGATAAGTTTGGAATTTACAAAGCAAAATCTTGTTTACAAAGTTATTGGTATGGCTACTTTCATACTCAATCAATCAAATGTCTTTTTTACTGTAGATATGTACATATACTTAGCAATCGTCATTTTAAACTAACTTACTTTACTCTATGTACGTAACCGGGTGCATTTACAAGTTTGTATTAAAAAACCTCGGCAATTCCGGGTCCGGGTAGGTTTTCCTGTAATTCTGTATTTTTTTTTAAATTTAGATCTTTAGTTTCCGAGATAGGGGGGAGGGGGGAGAGAATGGACTTTTTTGCACTTTTTTGATCATAACTTCTGAAGTTATAATGTTTTTTTTCATATTAGACTTGAATTATGTTGCGATTATCAGGATAAGTATTTTTTGCAGAAGATTTCAAGACTCTATCTCTTATAGTTTCTGAGAAAAGTGCCTGTGACAGACAGACGGCCAGACGGACACGCGAGTGATCCTATATGGGTTACTCCTTTTGAGGTACGGAACCCTAAAAAATAAAAACGTTCTCCGTGGAAGATATGACAACAAGTGAAATATTTATTCCTACAGCCGTTATCATCCTCAGAGAAATATACCTTTCGGTATTTATCGTTTTCACCTTTAGTCTGTTTTATAGACTCTGTAGTAATAAGGGTGATGTTTTGTAATGTTACGCCCGACTGGTTATTTACACGACACTAATAAAAAAAAAATAGTGAAAAATATCTAAAAATATATATAAATATGGTTTGCTATCGTGCTTCCAATAAAAGGCACTCGGCGCGCGGGCGGGTCCGCACATTGCGATTATTTCAAGAAATATTGCGAATGTGAGGGAAAAATATAACAATTTTTCAGTCACAAGCGATGAGTACGCTATCGCCCCTGAGTCAGGCGTAACTTTACAAAACAACACCCCGTATTGATAAATAATGTAAATTATTTTGCGACCATATGTACTTGTATATTCGTCAAGTCATTTTATTGCTGTCTTACCCCAAATAGAAGACTTTGTCTGTTAAAGTAGATGCAACAAATCATCACCGTGAATCAACCTTCAGATAATCCAAGTCTTGTCTTACAGTCTTAACAATCAACCGATCGGCGCGACCTAACACCTCCAACATTCTGTATAAACTATAATTGCCTCTCATTGCCATAAAGTATAACAATCGAACAATGCTAAGGCACAACCCTGCAATGAACCATGAAGGAGTTACCACACCGATAACCACTCACTATGGTATACAAATTAGCCGTTATCTCGGTGTGTTAAGAACTGCCTGACAGAGAAGATGTAGGTACCTCGGTAGCCAGAGGACATGATTACATCCCGTCGGAAGTATGGATGTTGTATATTTAGAATTAGAACCTGATTGATAAAGTGATCTGATAAGTAACACGTGGATGGAATAGTCACACTGTCAATGTAAATTTTTCTGATACGATTCTAAGACAGTTAAGTGTTGTTTTTTTAAATCCTTTAGTTCAATTTTTTCCCACAAGGTTCATAATGACATGTTTGAGCGCTCATCATACTGTTGAATCAACAGGGAATCCTAAAAAACAATGCTATTGCCAATGTTGAATACTTAAACATGCACTGTCTGTACAGACGTTGTGGGTACTACATTCAGAATCACAATGTTTCCGAGTTCTTGAATGAAATAAACTATAGGGTTTAGTTAGAATAACGTCAGACAGATTCCTAACGTGTTCGTCGTAAAATGTTAAACAAAGGGCCCAAGGCCCCTGTTGTTCCGAAACTGACTTGCTTGAGAATACACACATGTGACGTGGTTTCGAGTTTGTGATTTGTCACAGATTCTTGGCAACTTTCCACAAAGGCAAGTGATTTTGGTTGCATTGTACTACAAAGTGTTTGTCCATCTGGACATCTGCATCTATCTAGATGTTTTTGGTACACGTTTGGTTTGACTGATTAGGGTTCAAAGTAGTCGCAAACAATACGCCTTTCTTATATGCATTGTCGATAGTACGAGAAGTTAGGTAAGTTTAATCTATGCCTAGCTGCCATCACCATTCATTTTCACGTACCATGCTCTGACGTACACGTTCATGTAATTCAGAGCATTGACGAACTTATTGCGTAGGGTATTAGACCTGTAGCCACACACGTCATTTATCCAAATACCAGTTCTATAGTATAGGGCATCTTATAAGCCTCAAGTGGAAATTGGAAATTTTGGAATATTTTGGGCATTTCAGGAGAACATTGATCGGGATACATCTGGTCACCACCACTGCCCAACGCCCCCAAAATCGATTGTAGTAATTATAGCCACGCTCTGTGTGAACTGGCCTTAATTAAACAAAGATTAGGGCGTGGTGCCAGCCTGACAGATGCTTTACATAGCGGTGTGGTGACTTCTACTAATTGCTATGTTATAAGATAATTAGTGCGTAGTTTTTTATCTGTCATGTGATACGAGTAAATACATAATCGTAGATGATGTATGTTGTTTTAAAATTAAACCATTGACATTCTACTAAATAACTGTACAATAGAAATGATAATGAGATAGATGAATATCATCATTTTATGGCATTATTCACACCTCTTTTTTCAAATGTGACTTGATGCGGTTGCTAAGATTTAAGGCTCTTTAATCGGTAAAATTCGAGTCGAGGTGGTTGAGATTTTGGACATAACATTATTAAAATAAGGTTCATAACAGCTCACACTACAACATGGCTGCTACGTCAATCGCTGCGGCAGATCATTGCGAAAATAGTGTTTTATTATTTTTATCTACACAAGTATCATAGACCCTCTTTACTGCGTCCAAAAACCGCACGTTACGATCAGCATAATGTTAAACTACTTTGTAAAAACTCATTTCTTATTTGAATATTGAACATTATGACCGTAAGGTGTAAATTTTCTACATATTATGACATTCAAATTTCGAACGCCGACGCCCGCCTGCGTGCCGCCCCTACTTTGTCTGTGAAGTTGGTACTACTGAACAAGCTAAACATGTGCTGAGCAATTATCAATGCCACCATGCCGGTCGAAGATACGGTACCTGAACACAATAATAAGAGCTTATGATATGTGTGTAGATAAACTAGTGTACATAATTAGGCATTAAAACTCTCGAGTATTAATGCCCTCCATTATGTAGCAGTCATATAAACTACTATTGTGATCAAAACCACTTCTTCATTATACCAGAAATGAAAATCTGGCGTGTAGTAAGAAGAATTTAGGTAGCCTTGCCTAGGTAGCTGGTCGGTTTCGGCTAATTTACAACTGTGTCATAAAGATCATTAACCTGTTGGCTCTGATAGGAGACTCTCTATACGAGAAAATAAAATTTAAAGTCACACCCCGCTGAATCTGATAGAGAGACTTTGTGTAGAAACTTGCGCGCTTCTTTTTCTGACGAACTTTACTTTGACGGCCTATAAATATGTGAGACCTAAATACATGGGGAGACCTAAATACCTAAATGCAAAGGGTCACGAAATAAAACAAAGGCATCAATAAAGAACTGATTTTAATTTACTTCACATTATAATTCTCATTAGTTTTCAAGTAATCCCTCATTCAGCAAACATCGTCGAGTATTTTCGCGGGCCGCCATGACACGTGGGCCAACGGTTACCAGGTTAAACAATCACGATAAGTCAAACAATAGCCGTTCTTCATTATGTCAGAAATAAAAATCTGTCGAGTAGTAAGAATAAAATAGGTAATATAAAAATATTGTGACCTTGAAATTCATTTCAGACCTTAGAAATAAATTCCTTGTATCTTAGAACTTATAAAAAGTGGTATTACTCAAGATTGTGTGTCCCATAGAAGCACATCACACAACATTATTAACTTCGCTCTATCTGATAGCTGCTTTCCTAGTCTGTGGAAGAAAGCACTCGTCATCCCACGGCCCAAAAATTCCAATCCTTTTGTTTTCAAAGATTGTAGATAAGCCCATATCTATCTTACCCATTCTCTCTAAAGTCCTTGAATCCATAGTCCACTCTCAACTCTCCTCCTACCTTTCATCAAACAAACTTCTCAATCCATACCAAGCTGGGTTCAGACCAAGGCATAGTACTACCACAGCACTTTTAAAAGTAAGTGATGAGATACAGCTAGCCATGTATCAGAAGTTGGTCACGGTGCTAGCCTTGCTTGACTAGAGCAATGCCTACAACTGCATCGATTTTGACATTCTTGTCGCCATGTTGAGCTCACTGAATGACTCCTTTCACGCTGCTAACCGGTTCGACTCATACCTGAGAGTTCGTCAGCAACGAATTAAGTCTGAAAAGACTGAAACTCAATGGTGTGATCTTTCCTCAGGAGTGCCTCAAGGTGGTATTCTCTCTCCTCTTCTATTTTCAGTCTTTATCACTTCCATCTCCGACGTCCTTTCTTCTTCGTATCATCTGTACGCAGATTATCTCCAAATTTATCGCCACTTTTCGCCCTGCGATGTAGTTTCATCTGTAGAGGCACTAAATGGTGACCTCGTGAATGTGAAAGACTGGGCCTCATCATACAGGCTGTTGGTGAACCCGACCAAATCACAAGCCATGATTTTAGGAACCAGGCACACTCTTTCCTAATTACAAAATCCTATTGTTCCTGTATCGTGCAATGGCATCACAATATAGCGAGAAACCTCGGGGTTATTTTTGATAGTCAGCGCTCTTGGTCTCCACATGTCAGCGAGGTCAGCAGACAGGTCTGTGCGTCCTTCCACTCCCTCAAGCGACCACTGTACTTCCTGCCGCGGCAGACCAAAATCACTCTTGTACAGTCCCTTCTCCTGCCGCTAATCGACTACGCCCTATCAGTTGGGCTAGCGCGAACAAAGATCTACTGAACAACTCGTACGACTTTAGAAGCTCGGGATTCGGTTTATCTTCGGGGTGCGCAAATTCGACCAAGTTTCTCAATATCGCAGAGTTATGGTGGCTTCCGATTTGTCGTCGCCGAGACTCTCATATTCTTTCATATCTTTTTAATATACCCCAGCTACCTTCGAGAGCGCTTTGAGTATCTCTTTTCAGGAGATCGGCACCGGAGATCTACCCCGGTCTCACTCTTATCCACACCAAGGCACAACACCTCGGCATATGAGCACGCCTTCAGGTTGCAGGCGGTCCGACTGTGGAACGCACTTCTTTGCACTATAAGAGACATCCCACTCTTTTTTTCTTCTTCAAAAACTGGGTAAAAGAGCACTTCCTCTCTCTCTCATGATGGTAGTTATAGAATGTATATTATTACTATATGTAGAGGTTTATGTATTTATTAGTAATTATATAGTAGTTTGGTATATAAGTATTTTATTTTCCATATTTTAATAGATATTTAATTTACTTATATGTATTTTATTATAGATTAGATATTGTGCACTGCCTACCCCAGTTCATGGTATGACATTCATTCATTCTTTTAGAAGTCCAATTCTAACATTGAGACGTTCGATTTTAGCGTTCTTTGACACGTTTAATGCTCCCAATTTTTGAACTGATCAATTCTACCATCCTTTGACACTTTTTTAACAATATTCGTCGCAGGGGGTTAAATCATGTTATCAAATAATAATAACACAACGCAATGCACCTGGCACAACTATGCCTCTGCCACCCCGTATGGGAAAATACGTTATGTATGTGTGTGATTTGATTTGGACAGCAACTTAACGGCGAAGGGAATGCTGTATTATTAAATTATGCTGACGGTTTATTTTTATTATGCTGTGGCTACAGTCATTATATGACGAAACAATTGGTACTGAGTAGGAACATAGACGTTCTTGTCTTATCTTATGTATGGTGTGACACAAATCATAAAAAATACAACACTTATCAACAACGCAAACAATTACAATGAAATTTGACATATTTCCACTGAACTTTGGAACTGTTAGTTATAATACCGTCCGGTTTCCGAAAGAAAAATGACTCGTGCCGAATAAGCTTAAAATCGATTCAGCAATTCATTAAATTTTATTTTTATTATACAATAATACAGTCTTACAAAAGATTGTTCAGTGGCCCCCACACTAGGCTCAGCCGGTGTCGTGTCGTGTGTGCCTGTAGGCAGATTTAACACGTGCCGCTATTTTAAATTAATCTTTGATAAATCGCCAGTTGAATTTTACCACTCTTTCAGTTTTATAGTCCAAGTCCACCACAAGTCCAATTTTAGTCATATGGACACAAGGTGATTCAAAGTCATCTGGGAAACAAGAAACGAGCTCTGGGGCCTTAGTCTCTTATGAAACACGAATAGCAATCATTGAGCTACTATTACTATAATTATATATTAAAGCGTTTAGAGACGTTATCTCAAACAAAAAACGTGTCGCAACTTGAGGACAGGGGGCAGCGGGGCGGGGCTAGATTACATACCGCAGAAGTGACAATGTTTTGGTACCTAATGGTCAAGTATAAAAGTAAAAGAAATACAATTGTCATGCGTTAAAAAACAAATAAATTGGTCTCGCTTATATCGTAGATTACTAAATCAGTTTATTATTCTTGCAAAAACACGGATTATTATTTGAACTGCCTCATTCAGATTTTTTAACTGTTCACTCGTCATTCGTACCACTATTAGTACCTGCGCATCAAATCGGTACGGTTCACTTTTCAGTACAGTAAAATAAATAGCTCAAAACTCGTTTAGTTTGGTTTTATATCGATATTTCTTAAACTATCGATAACAAGTCACGCTACTATAGTTTTTCTTCATAGTTGATTGATTTTTACTAGTTCATAACATATAGTCTGGCATTTTTTTATTGTTGTTTAGTCCCAATTTCGGCATGCGGTCTAAATGAGTTGTTGCCGGCCGGCAACAGAGCATGGCACAATCAAATGGTTCGTGGCATTCGGTACCATACTCTAGTAAGAGAAGTTCGATGATAGCAATAGTCTCCGAATACAGAAACAGAAAATGCGCCGCCGAGGGAGCAATCGATACACTATTGCTATTCGTGTTTCATAAGAGGCTCCGGACTCTGCTCTATCAGACGACGAACTAGCAGCTTCTCTTTGTGGTTGTCTGATCGATATGCACTCGCACCATTGGGAATTCAGCCGAGAGTATAGGTATGCAAGGCAGATAAATATTCATCACATGACAATGCCACATAGAGACACAGATAGTGCATGCCGACAATAATATAGATACGGGAGCCGCGAGCGATATACCTACAAGATGTTTTGTAAATTTTCCACTGCCCGGATATAAATATGCAACTCGATGTATGAATGTACTTCAGAGGATGTAACAGAAAGGTGCAGCCATATTTAGGCCAGACATTTCAAACAATTCTTATCAAGACGCATTTGGAATTTTTTCTCCTATTCTATCAAATTTGTAGCGTCTCTTTTTTAAACATGGCGTAAGATATAGTTTATTATAGGTACATATTGCTATGTTATGTATTTATTTGCCTTAGAATTTGATTATTTCATGAAGTAACCAACCATAGATTGACAAATGATCAGAAAGATGTCCAAGGTGGCTTCTCCCACAGTGGTCCAATATAGAGAAATGGCAAAAAATGACGTTTGCTAAGTATATATAAATATCTACAGTAATACATAAAGTACTTTGACTTTGACTTTATGTTGGACGATCTGTATGTGAGAATTTGCACACAGACAGGACTTCAACACTGCATTTTATGTGACAGGTGACCCCATAGCCATTCTCTTTGGAGCTACGATTTACGAGCCCATCAGTCCCAATGAATTACTGATGGATATATTGGTTTCCCGAAGATGATTTTCTTCACCGTTGGATATGACGTGCATATGCTGTTATTAATCTGTCATAAGACTCGGTATCGGATAAGTAGATTAGCAACTTGATTCGTGGTGGTTGAAGTTGTGGACAAAACCATATTAAAGTAAATTTCATAATAGCTCACACTGCAAAACAGCTGTCGTCAGTCGTTACGGATGAGCAGTGCGAAAATGGTGGTTTTTATTTATTTTTCAAATCCACTGATTATTTGTATAATTTCAAGTACAACGTTTTAAGATATCAAAAATACCTATTGTTTGACGCGAGATCCATATCAATATTCCTTCCAAATCCCAAGAAATCACATGTTTTAGGTGAAAAAGAACTATTTAGATTTATGGTTTCCATTGACATTATGATGTTTTCAAAAGCTGTAATTGAAGTAAAGGGATGTCTTCACGACATATTTTTCTGGATTTGTAGAGTCTTCTTTAGAAGGAATAACGTTTCAGTGATGGGCATCTGCCATTACTTAGCGTCCTAAGAGTGCTTTCAATCTCTAAGATTAGAAGATTACCTAGGAATTTTCCATGTTTATATCAATATACTAGTTATGAACTTGAGACACACTTAACCTACTATAATGTACATATAATAAATCCATTGTTCATAATTAAACATTACTTGAACAGCTGTGTGTGACTACTGTCTTGTTTCCATTCCATAATGGACGATTCTGACTAAAAATACACGTACTTAGTATTTTATTTTGTAAAATTTTTGCCTATTTGATGGAACTAATTTGATTATTTCGAGTAACTAATTACTTTTTTGAAACATCCATCTAATGAAATCTCTGAAAAATCCAATGTCACTCACATGCATTAACTAACATTAAAACAACAAAAAAAATCCAGAAAATAGAGCAAAAGACGGTCAAAAATAACTCTTGACTATAAAATGGTGGATTAATTACGTTGTTTTACAGTTTTTACGCATATTTAGCAGAGGTCCCGAACAATATCGATAGTAAAACACTATAAACCTCACGATTAATGCTGCCGAAATATTAAAAGTTTTAGGTGGCTATCGTCTTCCCGGACTGGATTGCCTTAGGATTTCACTAACTCTTTATAAGTAAATATTTGTTTACGTTCTGACTGACAATTGAGTTTTTGACTGACGGGAAAACTATCTTCATTTGACAGTTTTACAGGTCAGCCAACTTAACGACGAAGGAAATGATAAATGAAAGACATCCTGTAATAATTTTTATGGGAATAGCGCTATTTATTTAAGAACAAAATTTTCTCGAAATGGTTTTCTCAGCTTGGATGCCCTTGAAAATATTTTCATACTAATCTACATATTGACAGTAAGTAATGGTAGATAGCAATAGCTATATTCATAGTACTTTAAGCGATCTCACGAAAACGCACAACATTGCGGCATGCTTTTAGCGTCGTCGTCGCACATACAGATTTTTGGGCAATTTAGCTGGCCAAACATATGTTTGGATTTGTGTGGGTTTTGAATACCATAAATGACATATGGAAAGGGCATAGAACGTTCGTGTCGTGATGACATCTTAAGCCGTGATTGGGAAATAGGAAAAGTGTATGAGAATGAGGGGTGACAAAATAATGGCTAAAAGTGGTGCCTATTTTAGGGCTATCAACCAAACCACGCACCGATCCTAGATTATTTAAAAAACAAAACAAAGTATGTCGTGTATACCCCGAAACTCAGTGCAAATATTTTTAAAACTTGACGTCCTAAATTTAGACTTCAGTATGGGGTTAAGGGTCACTCTAATGATATTGTTAGGTCCATTGGCTTCATCCACGGATATTTTTTGTTGTGAATTATTATAATTCATTCATTCTCTCATCAATCACATATTTTGAGATCAGTACATGGTGCGAAACCATTCACCTCTTCTTACATCAAAATACCTATGGGTACTCATTATGTGCAGTCATCTTTCTTCTCGTACCCACATTCGTCATATGGCTAAGCACAACGACATCTAGCAAGACTGCTATAAAAATATGTGTAAACTATCAATACTTAAGTATAAATTACCGTATAGAATATTGCGAATGTTGTGTATGTCCCCAGCTGATTCAGTTATATCATACGGCTTAAGTAGCTATGGTCGTAAGTTCAAAACATATGTCAAGAACATATACAGATAGCAATTAAGCCTAATTAAAACCATAATGCCAAAAAAAAATAAAGCAAACAAAACTAAAAAAACAAATTGAGTCTGGTTTTTTAAAAAATAATAATTTAATGAGTTTTCGATAAAATTAAAGTAGCTGAAAATTCTGTGACGAATGTGACAGAATCGATTCCCTCGTAAAAAGAACTCGTCCTAAATACCTACGCCTTATATCTTCCTACTTATATTCTACCGGACCACAATAACTATTACGGAACACGCACATCGGAGTATATTCTGGCCATGTCCCTAAATGAATTGCCTACAGAAATTGTAGATAAAATCATGCATGACCAAAACAAATGTAGAAGAGCTCTAAAAATCACTACCTAACCTATACCTATTCTTAAGCTAACTTATCTTTATATGTATTTGAGTAACTCAAATCTAACAGATAAACCGTCTCAGGTTTCAGTGAGATTTTATCATACGTTTGCTATATACCTAAATATTCACGAATAAATACTTAAAAAAAATATGACTAGTTTATAGATTTTGGTATTTTCATGTTTTATGTGTCGCGTGACTTATGGCGCAACAACTGACATTGAGTTATTTCATATGAGTGTCATTTGTATTTAAAACTGTATTTGTGAGTATTTTAACAGTTTTTTAACGTATTACCTATCTATTTACTTATCTATATTCCACTGATAAATAAATAGTATTTATGTTAATTTCTGCCCGTTGTCGTCAATAGGAGATATAACGGAAAACCATTTTTCGAATTGTTTTGTCTCCTCTAAGCCCAACCTTCGTTAAACATACAGCCTTCCGATTCTACAAAATATTTGTAAAAAATGCACTGGGTTTGAGTAGGTTAAGAAATTATTTGCATAACTTTGACGCTTTCGAAATACAGGACCTTTAATGAAGTAACAAGGATGTTTGGTAAGTATAAAGTTACAGAATCAGCCGAAGCCATTGAAACAACATGGACCAACAAATAAGTGTTTTAGAAGTTGCCAATCTTTGCAACCTTTTGGAAACTTGGAGACTTCTCTGACCTCTGAAACCCTCCAGACTTAGTATCGTACTTATTTCGTGCGTCATAGCTTTGTTGCTGCCTGCTTTTAGTCATTCCTGAACGTGACTGGACTGAACATTATTTTTTGTATTTTGTGCTGGAGCTTGTTTACCAAATATGGCTTTAGCTTTTAATATTATTGTTTTGAATACGAAGCTGAGGTCGTCCAAACACACGGATTTCCTGTTTTTGTTCGGTGTCCTGAACATACATCAACTTAGCTGGCGTAGGCTAGCGTATACAACAGCCCAGCTAATTCCACATTTTACTGTAACTAAATTAGTGATATGGAAATACTGCTGTCGTTAGTTGTGGTGTAGTTGAGGCTAACGATTTTTTTTCTAAGAGCTTAATGAACAACAACAAATTATTAAATGTGCCGATGCGATTATTTCGCTAACCGATTATGCCATCTATACTGCGATTTTTAATTTGAGGCAAGAACTGTAAACAATCAACTGTCATTTTCTAAGAAAACCGTTGACTTTGACATTCAGTTGTTTGTTTACATTTCTGGCCTCAAATAAAAAATCCTAGTAATAAGGTATAATCGCTTATTTTGAAATAATCCGAGGCCTGTATTTTTCCATTTTGAAACGTTGTTCCATCGAATTAAGATGTTGAAAGTAATTAACATGTCATGGCGAAAGTTATCATTTCCAATTCAAACGAAATAATTAATTTAGGATTCAAAATTCAAAAGTCTTTATGTACTCTGTGTAAATATTAACATATTATGTTGGTTTGAAAACGTAATGTTTAGCCTCTTCTCAACATTAGCGGTCCAATGTAGGAGAAGTAGGGGGACAAATAGTTTTTTATATCTCTTTTAAACATAGGTGTTGTTAAACTAGTACAAATATTACAAATTATAAAGAATTTTCAGGAATAAATAATTACAAAAAAATATCCAGCGAGTTCTGTGTTGAGTGAGATTAACACCATGCACTCTTGTCATTCATGTAATCTTGAATACTGTAATATCTATTTCTAGATAAAATGGCTTTAACATGGTGCTATTGATCGTATGTCAATTTCAAAATATCCCGTTGTAGGGAAAAATACAGTGACCCTTGAAAGAATTGCTAACTTTCGCGAGTATAAACCGCGGCGGCTAAAAATAGTCCGTGATTATTTTTAAGGTTAACATTACGGCAATCGCCAATTTTGGAAAATGTTGAAAGGTTTCGAAAATAAATTTACTTGCTAGTCAATTTCTTTAAAAAGTTTTCTTATGGATTCTGTGCGTATTATGAATTGCTCGAATAGCTTTTTCTGTATTACGATCATTTTTCATAATCGGTCACATAATCGGTCATGATTTTCGTAACTGAGCACGGTCGATTATTTCGACAATCGATTAATCGATTATTTATAATAGCACTAACAAAAATAAATAAATTTTATACCAACGAGATACTAAGGTCACTGGACGTTTTTCCGATTTTCCTCAAATAATTCTGGGAAGCCCCTCTACACTCTTTTATTATCTGTGTCGAGTAACTTCCAGCGAAAGAAACAGATTGAGTGGTTCCCTGAATCGGCTGGACGAGCGCCAGCAAAGAGCAGTTTCGTCAGGATTCGTAAAAAAATGGGTTTTTTTTACTTTGATCGACGCGGCATTACCAGTTTAATAACCCTGGAGTAGGATCCTTGTTTCGTATGGGCTGGATTCACGAGTATAGTATCTTGGACGGTTATAGGAAAGAGTGACAGAGCTATTCGCTGAACAGCGTGTAACCGAAAGGTGTAGTCATATTTATTTATGAAATATTCTAGAACGTTTATAAACCTTGTTCCACAATGCAACAGTTAGTTTACATTTGAATAGATCATAACGTGTATAAACGTCGACTGTTCATAGGCGTTATTCTATACTAACGCCCATTTGCACTAAACGCAAGTTAGGCTTGTCCTATTTAAGCTTCACCTAATCCTAAGAACAGCCTAGCTACAAAATTTGAGTGCACTGACAGATTGGACTTAGGAATGGCTTAGGGTTAGTGCAATCGTTTTTTTTGCTAGGAGCAGCCTAAACAAGTTAGGAAAGAAGCGATTCTTATGTTTAGTGCAAACGGGTGTTAAAATAGTTCTATACTTGCTACTGTCTTCGTCTTCGTCGTCTTCAGACGTCCTGAGATTTTGTGTAGAAAAATGCTGTGCGTTTTGTTCGCACGAACGTTTAACACGTTATTATTTGGGACATCATTCTGAGCAACTTTCTCTATGAAACCAATTTTATCGGTGCAACTTTTATTTTACTTCTCCATACAAATCAGCTGACCGCCCAGTCACAATTGTATGAAGGAATGAAAAATAAAGCTGCTGTGCTTAAATCGGTTTCATAGTAATAGTTGTTTAGTATGATGTCTCTTACAATCCTTTAAAATATGGCTACACCTTTCTGTTACCTCTGTATATAGCACTTTCCCTCACTTTCATTCGGTAAAAAACAGCACCCACGTTGGCTAAAAATTCAGCACTCCTTTTTGCGTGATAAGGTGCCATCCCATGGCCGCTGCGTCCGAGAAACTTATACAGCATGATTGGTTTTTCGATCTATATCTTGTGAGGGTTTAACTAAAGTAGAGCCCTTTTCTAGAAGATTTTACACTATAATATTCTATACGAAAATTGGAAAATTAGTTTCGAGTATTTTAGGCCTTAAACATATTTTTTTTCCAAAATTAGTCATGAAGTTATTCACGAAATAATTCAAGAATATCACGAAAAAACTAAATTAATTTTAGTAACTCTTTGACTGCCGTTTGTAAGCATAATACAATATGTATAATGTTTAACCATCAATAATTCTATTAAAGTTTAAAAAAACACTTTAAATTACGTGGTAAGAAAACATAATTAATTTAAAATTTTATGACTGCGATTTTGTCAAATAATATGCAAGGAACTGAGCGCACTAATCAATTAAAAAACTTGCTTATTTTTTTAGTCAGTCAAAAGAAATACCCAAAGTAATTCAGTGTTTTTGAAACTAATATCTTACTTTATGACCAAATTTTGGAAAAAATATATAATAATTACAAACCTTAATTACTCGAAACCCATAAATTTTCGCATATCGATACATATGAGGGGTTAAAGTGTAGTCAATTACCAGCTAATTAAACCCCATAATACCCTATTCGAAAATTATATAAACCAATTACCATTGTAATCCATTTTAATTAGAATTTGGTTCGGTCTTTAGTTATTGCCAGATACATGGGAGTTATTAACTACTCTCGCAAGAGCCATATTTTTTTTTCCAAATTTAGCGATTGCTGTAATGTTAATCTAAGAAATAATCACAAACTAGTTGTGATTATTTCTTAGCTTAGACTCGCGAAAGTTAGCAATTATTTCAAGGCGCACCCACAGTGCACTCTCTACTGCAACAAGATACCTCTGGAGATTTTGAAATTGCCATTTGACCAATTTAAAAACCCTGTACTAACTACTTTGTCTAAAAAGTAATATTACAATGTTCAAGATTACTTAAATGACGGGACTGTATGGGGGTTAATCTAACTCAACACAGGACTCGCTGTTAACAATGTTGTAATTATTAATTTCTTCTTATTATTTGTAATAATTAATTAACACTGTAACTGTTAAAGTTAATTATTACTTAAAAATTTAATGTGTTAAATTAGAACATTTTTTTTTTAAAAGAGATCTTTAAATCAATCTGTGGAAGTTTCACCGCCTTCCTTCTCCCACAGTGGTCCAATGTAGAGAAGAGGCAAAAAAAAATGTTTGCTAAGTATATGTAAATATGAACAGTAATAAAGAATTTTGACTTTCAACTTTTGACTCTCCTGCTCTGCTCATAGTTTAAAATCAAACCAAAATAAGCAAAATAATCTCTTAGAATAAAGTGAATCTACTGCCTACTGCCCGAAAGGATTGGACATACGATGTACGGAGGAATAGGTTTCTGTAAGTATTTTAATCTACACACGTATCATAAACCCTCTTTACTGCGTACAAAAACTGCACGTTACGATCAGCATAATGTTAAGCTACTTGGTAAAAACTCATTTCTTATCTGAAAAATTACACATTATGACCATAATGTGTAATTTTTCTACATATTATGACATTCAAATTTCGAACGCCGACGCCCGCCTGCGTGCTGCCCCTAGTTTGTCTGTGAAGTTGGTACTGATATTCAAATTTCGAACGCAGACGCCCGCCTGCGTGAAGTTGGTGCTACAGAACAAGCTAAACAACTGCAGAGCCACAATGCCGGTCAAACATGCGGTTCCTGAACACATCAAAGAGAGCTTATGATATGTGTGTAGATAAACTAGTGTATGTAGCTGTACATAATTAGGCATTAAAACTCTCGAGTGACATAAACCCACTCTCGAGTATTAATGCCCTCCATTATGCAGCAGTCAGATAAACTACTATAATTTTCAGTACTTGATACTGTTACATAAAAGTCTCACGACAACAATACGAAAAAGCTTATGGGGGTCAATGGACGGTTTGAAATATCGTAAGCAAGTGTCGCTTCTGATGGATTCGTCATTGGGGACATCATCGAAAGTTAAGACCGACAAATACGAAGAAACATACATAGATACGTCGCGATTCGAGTTACATAATGAAATACGACAGTGAATTTGTTGAATTCAGACTAAAGCTGCTCATGTAAAGTGCAATAGAAACGTCAATTGTATGTCGCTATCAGTTCCCACTCCGAGCGACAGCCTGACAGAATTTGAGTGTCAAATTTTGTATAAAAATTAGCAGTTACTTTTATTGTTAATTTATATTATCAACTGTTTTTATTTCCCTCTGCGTGAATCCATCGATCAATCCGTCGTCTCCGCGTTTCATCTCGTCTGTTGATCAGCGAAATTTACATGTTTACTCTATTCTGTTGGCGGCCTGCCATTTCCGTATTCGTCGTGATTGAGATGAAGATTAGCCACCATAAGCCGAAGGGATTTGGTTGTTACCAAAATAGCCATCGACACGGAGAATTCCTTAACTATCAAGCACAAGTATCTTGGCTAGACGGGATGACAGACGGTGGACCAAAGCAGTCATCGTCGTCGAGGGCTGGATCTCGCTTGATACGATTGGCACATGGCCATGAGGAGTGAGAAGTGGGTTGATAGGCATAGGCTGAGAATGATGATGATTGGTTCTCACTTTAGGGATCGCATTGTGTAGCTAGGATGCATGCAATTACGCGACGCTGAGTAATTTAGCCACATCCTCATTAGGGTTCCGTACCTCAAAAGGTAAAAAAGGATCCATTATAGGATCACTGGCGTGTCCGTACGTCCGTCTGCCACAGGCACTTTTAACTATAAGACGTAGTCTTGAGATCTTCTGCAAAAATACTTTTCCTGATAACCGCAACATAATTCAAGTCTAATATGATAAAATATTGATTAAAAGTGAAGAGGGTAAAATGACAAAACGAAAAAAATATATTCACCGCAATAAGTCATACAGGGTTCTTTATATATATATATAAAATTTTATGTTTGATAACTTCAATCAAAAAAGTGCAAAAATGCCCCTCCCCCCTGACCACGTTATCTCCGAAACTACAGAGACTAAAATGAAAAATAAAATACAGGAAATAGAACTTAAGCCAAAGATTACGGGAAAGTCTGTCGGGAATTGCCAAGTTTTTTTATTCATCTTTAAACCACATACAAACTTAAATCCACCTAGTTACGCACATGGAGTATGAAAGTAGCCGCACCAATTACTTTGTAAACAACATTTTGCTTTGTAAAATCCAAAATGTACTACGACTTTGACGACCCGAATGGCCGAGTCGGCAGTGACCCTGCCTACGAAATCCAGGGTCTCGGGAGTCCCGGGATCGAGTCCCGGTGGGGGCCAATATATGTTTGATGAGAACGGATGTTTGTACCCTAGTCATGGTTGTTTATCTATCTAAGTATAATATTTATCTATATAAGTACGCGTATCGTTGTCTAGTACCCAAGATACAGGGAATCCTAGTTTTGGGCCACATCAATGTGTGTAAATAGTGTCCAAGGTATTATTATTATTACTACACACCAACCCTACAATTGTACTGGAGTACGGAACCCTTCGTGGGCGAGTCCGACTCGCACTTGATCGTTTATTTTAAGCTCATCTTAAGTCGTGATTATCGTCCGTCATTTGGCGTCTAGCTCTTTCATGGACAGCGAAAGCTATACAGTAGAAGTAGAAGAAGAAGTAGATGAATAACAAGAAAAAGAAGAGTAAAAGTCCTTAATAAAAGAAATGCTCAAATCGTCAAAATTTATTGAAATGTACACTTATCAGCATGACCTCTAGATGGAAAGCTCAGATTTGGTGAAGTTACTTAACCGGGCGTAAGGTATTTCCCATAAAGATTAAGGTGAATGTCCTGTCGTCACTGGTGATGGCCGTGACAAAATCCTGAAGTTCAAATCCATCGTCCTGGGGCTGTTTGACAAGCAGCAATAAAAAAGGTTGTAGTGTTATGTTACTTATATGCTATTTTCCAGTCTTTTCAGCTGGATACTTGCTGAGCTGTACAGCTTGTTATTTGGTATCACCTTTATTTTCATAGGACCCTGTAACGTTTTAAACCATAAGAACACAATAACAAATCATTTTCACTTTGTATTTTCACACTATCAGCACTTCTAAATCGATAGCGAAGGGGTTTACCTTTGGTGACCTTGTATTTGGCTTTCTCCGAAACTCTGCAATCTCGGGCTTCGTGCGCGCTGGTGCGCTACTCTTTTATCTTTCGCTGTTATGTAATTTTGGCTATGTGAACTTGTTAATTTTTCTATTACGAGCCTGAAACCAAAATCTGACATTTATTATGTTGTTGTTTATCTGGTTGTCATGGCAATGTCCATTCAAACTCGTTAGCGGTCTGATATGTTTGCTTCAATAATTTTACAAAAATACTTTTTCTCTCTTGGCCACTCACAAAAATTGCTTTTAATTTAAATAATTTTTAGAACTCTCCAAAAAGGGTATAAGAGCGGAACATTTCTGAAATTCTGGACTCTCACTTCAGCTCTCAAGCAAGAAGCATCACCTAAAGGCCTTATCCCGGGGTCGCACTGCCCCGGGATCCTGCGAGCCGCTACTGCTACGCCTCCTGACTTGGCGAGCCTCTACCCTGGCCAGCGCTTCGTTGGGTCTCCACTTCACCTGCCCGTTCTCTGTTACACCAGCTCATCAGTGACTTCAGGCCGACACGCTGCGGGCCTCTACCCTGGCCAGCGTTTCGCTATCAGGGCCCCTACTCCTGCTGCCCGTCGGGGTCTGATGACCGATTGGCCGCCGGCCACACTCTCCGACTGCAACTCCTAAATCGCCCACCAGTGCCTCCACTGACCGGTTCACCAGACGTCTACTGCTTCATCGGCCTCCTACTCTCCGTGTCCTCCGCTTCTTTTTTTATCTGGACATCTTTATTTTTATAAAACCTGTCTCATTTCATCCACCCTCATCCTCCTATCATTTTTCTAAAGTCATTGTATATAGCCCTAATAAACTGTCATTTCTAAATTTTATCCTGGTTGTTTTCTGTTAGGTTCTGGTTAGGTTAATATCTTTACACGACAAGGTCAGGGTCAAAAATCTTCCTGCCCCGTGGTTGACTAACGCAATCAAGGCTTTAATGGCAAAACGAAACCGTGCCAAAGGCCGTTATAAGAGAATTCCAACTAATGAGAGTTTTCTTACATTTAAACGACTTCGAAACTTGGGCAACCTTAAGTGCCGTGATGCCAAGCGGCACCACATTTATGAGTGCATAGAGATTTACACCCCAGCCCAGGTCTGGAAGTTTCTCAAAACCCTTGGTGTAGGCAAGTCCCAGGAATCTGCTTCAGGTAATGTCGATCTCAAGGTAATGTCGATCTCAACATTTTATCCCCCTGTTGCGATGCACCTGGGCGCACTTCCCTGCACTATTTGGGATAATCCCTCAATTTTCACTTTTAAGAAAAGATTGAAAGCGTATTTTCTTTCTCTTCCATAATCGGTATCATATTTATGGAAGTATATGTATGATATTTTGTAGTTTATATATGTGCATGCTATCTAGTGTATTTTATATAGTTGATATATATATATTTTTATTAGGTATATTTTATTCATATTTTAAAAGTAATTTTCGTACGTATGTATACAGTTTTATTGCGCACTAGGACTGTCCTTTTTCATAAACACTCCTGTCTTGCCTAGATTTGCTGGAAGAAATCTCTTTTTAGAGATAAGCTCGCCTTTGCCTATAAAATTTATTGTTACGTCTGTTTATCTATGTTTTCTGTGCAATAAAGAATATGAATATGAATATGAACCTGGCCACAAAGGAGGCAACCCTTCGTCTTCTGCGGCTGAAGGCTGCAGTCTGTACCTCACTGGTAAATTTAAGTCTTGTTGGACTCGGCGCAGTTAGAAAAGCAATGCTAGCCATAACCTCCAAAGCTGCCGGTGGTGGCGACAACATCAGCCATCGAATGATCCCCAGTGTCTTTGAAGAGTTGCTCCCGCCTATTACCCACATTATTAATCATTCTCTATCGGTCAGCTCTTTTCCTGGTCTGTGGAAGAAAGCGCTCGTCATCCACTGCCCAAAATTTCCAACCCCTCCTCCTTCAAAGACTATCGGCCCATCTCTATTTTACCTATCCTCTCCAAAGTCCTTGAATCCATAGTTCACTCTCAACTCTCCTCCCACCTTTCTTCAAACAACTTATTCAATTCGTACCAATATGGGTTCAGACCAGAGCACAGTACTAGCACAGCACTTTTAAAAGTCAGCGATGATATACTGCTGGCCATGGACCAGAAGTTATATAGTCACTGTGTTGGCCCTGCTTGACTTCAGCAATGCCTTTAGCTGCGTCAATTTTGACATTCTTGTTGCGGTGCTGGGTTCCTTGAATTTGTCCTCACATGTGGTTCAGTAGTTCAACTCTTACCTAAGAGATCGTCAGCAGTGCATTAAGTCTAAGGAGACTGAAACTAAATGGTGTGATTTAACAGCAGGAGTGCCTCAAGGTGGTATTCTTTCTCCTTTCCTGTTTTCAGTCTTTATCACCATACCATCTTCGACGTCCTCTCTTCTTCGTATCATCTCTACATAGATGATCTCCAAATCTATCGCCACTTTCCCCTCTGCGATTTAGTTCATCCGTGGAGACGTTGAATGATGACTTCGAGAATGTGAAGGTTTGGGCCCCGTCCCACGGGCTGTTGGTTAACCCAATTAAATCGCAAGCAATGATTATTAGAACCAAGCACTCTCTTTCCTTATTACAGAAATCTATTGTTCCTGTAACTTTTATTGGTATTACAATAGAGTACACTGCTAAGGCGAAAAACCTTGGAGTCATCTTTGATAACCAGCTGTGTTGATCTCCACATATCTGCGAAGTCAGACGGGTTTTTGCGTCTTTCCATACCCTCAGGCGAATGCAGAATTTCTTGCCAGGGCAGACCAAGATTACTCTTGTACATTACCTTCTCATGCCACTAATCGACTTTGCCAATGTTGCCTATAGATTGCATACGGATACTCGTAAATAAAACTCCTCAAAATTGCTATTGTACATTTGTAGAGATGTACATTAGCATTTATTCAAATTGAATTTGGATGAACATGGGTGGTCGGTCATGCCGTAAAGTTCTAAAAAAAGCTTTCGGGAAAGGTCGCTGAATATGTCGCCGCGCAGTCTACTTCACATCTTATTTTTAAACACACATAAATTTCGAAAAGTGACTGCTAAAAACTTGTCGACATAATGTGGGCTTTGAAGTGTTTTTGGAAGACATCGCTAATTTATTTCGAGATTAAGCGATGTAAACAGAGTTTATTGTCGAAAAAGTTTGCTCTCAAAAATCCTATTTATATATTTATACATATATTTTCTCAGAATTGATACTAGGTAGTTATTATTAAAATCAGAGCGGCGGCGTCTAAGTCTATTTCAGAAGAATTTTGAAGATAATTTATCTTAATCATAAATAATAGTCTCATTTTACTGGAATTTAGCCCTGACATCATTAGACTGCAAGCGGAACGAAAATAGTTCCCACTTTTTGTGATTTGCACTTTCGCGATCAGTATGTCAATTTAAACGCCAATAAAGTTTAGAGCGTTTTTATGTCATAAAAAATATTCTAAAATTACAGTTGCCGACCTGTGAAAATATTCACAGTTACACAAATGATATCTTTCAAAGGATGGCGTATATATCAGCAATGGGCATGCGAATGCTGTAGAAGTTTCGTCCAAAACAGACGATTCAAACCGAAATGTATTAGCATTGCCGTCAATCCAAGTTCTTCACAAAATGCTATTATAGCATACATCATCATTCTCTTTTGCACACAAATATTTAAGTAGTTACATTAAAATAAAATGCATGTACAAAGGCGAGCTTATCTCTAAAAAGAGATTTATTCCAGCAAACCAAGGCATTATAGGAATTAGTATCATAAAAAGGTAGGCAGTACACTATACATACTATAAATAAAATGCCTAGGAATAAATTATCTACATATAAAATACAGATAGTAGATAAAAAATAATTACCAATTATACTACAACATAAACTTTACTTATAATAATATAAATGCAATAACTTATACGAAAGTGAGAGACAGTGCTCTTTAATACGTTTTTTTAAAGATAAAATAGTGGAACTGACTCTTGTAGTGCAAGGAAGTGCTTTCCAGAGTCGGACTTCTCGCAACCTGAAAGAGTGGAGTAGCTAAAATGAAACAGTGTGGGTTCTCCGGTGCCGATTTCCCGAAAATAGATACTCAAAACGGGAATGAAAGTAGCCGCACCAACAACTTTGTATTTTAGAAGTTCAGCTTTCCACCAACGACTCGCAATGTCTATAGTTCACAGGGACGCTATATGGCTATATATTTTTCACACTGGATATTCCTTTTCTATTTTCTGAACATGTTTTTCGAAATATTTTTTCCGTTCACAGTCACAATTATCCAGTACTTTTCTAGCTAGTTCCCGTGCTTGAGAATGGATTATTTTATTTTTCCTTTTCATCACAAGTATTGTCGAAACGTGGAATTTTAGTTTACAGCTGAACTACTTTTTCTGCAACGTGTTGTTACTGGCAGCACGTGTCTTGCAATATCACGAATCACTCAATTCCACTATAATAATAATAATAATGCGCTGGTTGGTGGCACTAGTTGTCATGTCAACATTGAGCTCCGTATAAATAATCATTTTAATAGATAAAAGTACATAGAATTACAAAAAATCTGAATTTTTTGGTAAATAGTAAGCCAATTGAAATGTGGAATTGTTATCCAATGATGAAAGCTAGTACAAACAATATTATAACAAAGTGATTACAAGTGAGTGCGAAGTGATAAAAACCAAACAAATCATATGTGTAATGCAACTGTGACGAACAAATATCCAGCGCAAGGTGAAAAGTGAAGAAAAACTACTAGTGCAATACTCTAATACTGGATAAAACAATAAATATCGCATAAACATCATAACAAGATAACGGTATTTTAACGATCACATTATCAGTCTACCGGCACTTAAAAGAGACAACACAGATCAACTACGCAGCGTGAGGCTATAAACCCTATATTTCGCTAACGTTTGTAACACCTCGATAGCATAAACTACAACAGCCTCGCCTCAGACCCCAGCGACACGGGTTCGAAACCTACATGCCTTCGTGTTAAGACATTTAGTTTTTATTTTTTATTTTTCTTGAATATCGCCTAATTTACATGTGGATGTGTGGTTCGAATCCAGCAGAAAACGAAAAGTAAGCAAAAAAGAACCATTTGCTTGGAATAAAAATTCTCGACACTAGCGACATCTTCAACTTATGAGTAGTATCACAGGAAATCATACTGACTTGGACTCTGCCACAAACTTGATCTAACTGCAACGCAAATTAATTAGTTCAAGGATCTGACAATAGAGGACGGTTATAGTGCTTGTAAGGATGATTTGTACAGTATGCAAAGTATTCGTCTATACAAACGAGTCACTCACATGCTCGAACTGTAATAACCATTTTCATCACAATTGCCTGAATATCACCACAGCACATTATATGGCCAACACCGGGCGATGGAAGAATTTTAAATGTGATGCATGTCAACACGCGCAAGTAAGTCCACATAAACAGTAATACTCGGATACATCGTCATCCTCGAGCAGCAAGAACACTACTCCATTCACTTCTTCTTCAGCTAATGTAAATGTCACAAAACGAGGGCCTCGTAAGTTGATTACCAGCTTACACGAACTTCAAGACTCGCATGACGTATTATCTGTCTTGGATCTCAGCTATCGAAGCCTGCCTTGCGATATAAGAAGCGAGGAGAAACTGGAGGAACTGCAAGAGAATAACGACAAGCTACGCATAGAACTTGACACAGCAAACACTGAGATAGAAAACCTGAACCTGGAGATTGCTACCCTGAATAGAATACTGGCAGGAAAAAATAAACAAATTGAATTATATAAAGCTGTAAGTCTTGATGAAACCATGAACAAACAGAAATCGTACCCAAAATTTTACTCTCCCCAGTACCGCAAAATACAGGTCGGGTATCCACGAAAATCGCCGATAGAGTTTACCAGTCGTGTTGTTACACAGATGGAGCCAAAGGACACAATTGTGAAAAAGTTGCCAAATCAGGACAATAAATTGTTGACTAGCATTCCGGATGGTTTGTCAGGCGAAACCCCTCTGTTTCGACCTGAAAATGTATTGGCATCAATACGAGCGATCGACTCCCAAAAACTTAATAACACTCTGAGTAATACAAAATCAACAACGCAACCACCAGAAGAGCGACGACGTGTTATGATTCTATCGGATGAACAGGGCAGAGGAATGTGTAACCGTCTCCAAGGACTCTTAGGGGAAGAATTTAGAGTAGAGTCGGTCATCAAACCATACGCCACCATGGACAAGGTGCTAGAATCTTGCTCTCTATTATGCAAGAGTTATGGGAAAAATGACCACATAGTCATATTAGGAGGTTCAAACGACAAAGATCCTATTAGGCTAAAATCTTTACTTTACTATAATTTAAATTCACTTGTAAACTCGAATGTAATACTCTGCAACGTCGTCAGCACAAATGCGAATTTAAACGAAAAAAAAATTAACTCCACATTCAGGTATTTGTGCTCTCGATTTACACATGCAACCTACTTAGATATAAATGACAATGAATGCTCAAATAGAATAAAACTTAACAAATTATTTACATGCAGAAATTTAACAAAAGAAATCACTGTATCCTCAAACTACGCCAAAACACAAGAGCAGCTACCTCTATCAGTAAATTCTGGAACTAAGACAAACTGGGTAACTTCGGTTGATATGCATACTCAGACTGACTCGGTTACTTCTCCGGATTATAATTCAAATACTGAGAAGCAGCCAAAGACCCTAGATTTTTTTCGTGCATAATCATAGAAATGATTGCAATAATACTGTATCAAGTTTTTTAGTAATGCATCAAAATATTCAGGGACTACTGTCTAAATTGGATATACTTACAATTACCATTAATGATATGAAAGAATGTTCTAACCCTGAAGTAATATGTTTGACTGAAACGTTCCTAAAAAAAAGTGATACATTAAACGTTAAGATGCCAAATTACGATCTAGCGGCTTTTTACTGCAGAAAAACCAGAAGAGGTGGTTCTTGCATTTTCTTAAAAAGAGGTATTCAATATGAGCAACTAGAATCTCTTGGGAACGTTTCAGTCTCTAACTATTTTGAATGTTGTGCAATTAAGATTCCCTGCAAAAACACTGTAATTATTTGTATATATAGACCTTCAAATGATACGAAACATAATTTGGACATGTTCTTTGAAAAACTAGAGTTATAACTTTATAAATTTCATTGTAAATTCAAAAACCAGAAATTAATATTAGCAGGAGACTTAAATATAAATATGTTACAACAAAAATATGAATCATCTAGACTAAGTGACATTTAAAAAAATTATAACCTTAATTTACATATTTTAGAACCTACAAGAAAAAAATCGTGCATTGATCTTATAATTAGTAACATGAGAAATGTGAATGGTTTTGTGCTTCCTCTTTGCTTATCGGATCATAATACAGCTCAATTTTTACGCATGAAGCTTAAACATTCACTGAATATACCGGAAACCTTTTATATGTTCAAGAGTATGTATACAGAAGAGAATATTGCAACATTTCAGAGTTATTTGAAAAGCTTATCTTTCCATACAGTATACAATCAAAATGATCTAAATCAAGCTTTCAACGAGTTTCATGATATTTTTTGTTTACTTTATAAGTTATGTTTCCCAAATATAAGGATTAAAATTAACACCAAATGCAAAATAAATTGGATTTCTAAAGGGATAAGAAAGTGTTGTATTGCCAAGCGGAAGTTACGTTATTTATATTATACTCATAATACTACATATAATAAGGAGAAATACCAAAACTACAGCAAACTTTTAAAGAAATGTGTTAATAAAGCTAAACGAAATATAAATAGAAAGTACATATTGAATCACAAACATAAAAGTAGCGCTACTTGGAAAATAATCAATCAGGAAATAAACAATTCTTACACTTCTAGAAATATAGATCAATTAATTTATAATAATGAAACAATAAAAGATCCTAAATTAATATCAAATATATTTAATAATTACTTTATTGATCTGACAAATGTGGAAAACAATAATTGTAAAAATACCAACCAAACTTTAATAAATAATTCGATTTACTTAACGCCAATAGACAAAATAGATATTGAAAAACATATAATGACCCTCAACAATACAAACGCAGAAGGGTATGATAAAATATGTACAAAAATAATTAAAGCCTGCAAGAAAGAGATTAGTGAAGTATTAGGTTACTTGATTAATTTGTCCATACAAAGTGGTATTTTTCCAGACAGATTAAAGATAAGCATTGTAAAACCTCTATTCAAAAAAGGTGATAAGAATCTTATAGAAAATTATAGACCTGTTACCCTAATAGCAATATTTTCGAAACTCTTTGAAAAAGTAATGCATAATAAACTTTCATCTTTTTTGTCAAAGTATAATATTATAACCGAAAATCAATACGGGTTTCAAAGAGAAAAATCTACAACTCTAGCAACATTTAATTTGGTAAACGACATACTTCACAGACTAAACGATGATAACTATGTGACAATTCTATTCTTTGACATGTCAAAGGCATTCGATTTCGTGTCCCACAAGCTGCTTATGACAAAACTTTATACATACGGTGTAAGAGGACCGACATATAACTGGATTCAAACTTACCTAATTTTATTTATTTATTTATTTATTTATTTTATTTATTTTATTTGGGACATCAACAGCACATTACAGTAAAAATATAACAATACAAAACAGTACAGTGAAGCAGGCCAATAACAGATGTCCACCGATATACAAATATATATAAGTTTAGGAACTAAAACGTTTGCAATTTATAAGGTTAAAGGTTTAAACATGTATTTATATAATGATAGTGAAAGCACGAACAATGTATAAATTTGGTTATTGAGGAGAAACAAAACAAAATATAATTAAGTAAGATTAGAATTAGAGAGTTGGACGAGTGTGATGTGTGATATGTGGAGTGTATGTGATGGTGTATTGGAGAAAGATAGTGAGATATGTAGCCCTAGTGATTTTGAATGTTGAGGAAGGGGAGGAGGGGAGGGAAAGGGATGGGGATTATAATATTAAGTGCTTGAGTGACTGAGTAACTTCATAGTTCGACTCTTGAATGTGTTCCTTGTACAATCAAATGGGTCAATAGAACTGAACCGTTTATTGTATAAGTTTAGGATACGAAGTAAAGGGGAGTTTTGGGCGTATTTAGTATTAACGTTGGGTGTGTGGAACATTAAGTTTACCGAGTGGCGCGTGCGTGTGGTGGCAGCGCGATAGCCAACCAATTCGACAAGGGTGGTACTATCAATACGACCGCTGAGAATGTCGTGCAGGACAGACATATCGAGAGCCATTCTACGATTATTAAGATCCATCACATGATGATATTTACAGGAGGTAAGGTAGTCGCAGTTTTTACGTTTAGTTCGGTAGTCCAAATAACGGACAAATTTTCTCTGGATACCCTCCAATCGATCTTTGTGTGTAATGTATTGTGGGCACCAAACAGCGCTGGCGTATTCCAAAATACTACGCACGTAGGCAAAATAGAGGACCCTTATGCATGTAATATCATTGAACGCAGCACACGTACGAAATATAAATCCCAGATTTCTGTAGGCGCGGTTGGCGATGTCGTCTATGTGTTGATCGAAAGTAAGTTTAGCGTCGAGGGTCACGCCCAAGTCGCGGACAGTGTTAACGCGTGCTATTACTTGATCCTTAAAGCAGTATGTATGGACAATTGGGTTTGGACTGCGAGTGAAGGAGATCTGAAGGCACTTGGAGATGTTGACATTAATGCGATTGTTGAAGTAATACTCAGAGAGCCGGTCCAGATCGTCCTGCAATCCAATGCAGTCATTAACGCTACGTATTTTAGCAAATATCTTTTTGTCATCAGCATACATTATAAATTGGCAATTTTTAAATACTGTATATATATCGTATAGGTATGCATTATAAAATAACGGACCCAGATGTGATCCTTGTGGAACACCAGAAGAAACGCTCACAAAATCTGACCTGAAACCACCAAGCACAACCGCTTGACATCTATTAGACACATAGGACGAGACCCACCTGTAAATATCTCCACGAAGACCCAACCTATAAAGCTTACGGAGCAGGATGACGTGGTCCACACGATCAAAAGCTTTTTCAAAGTCCGTGTAGACCACGTCAACCTGCATCCTGCCATCCATTGCTCGGAGGACATAATGTACAAATTCTGCAAGATTCGAGACGGTAGAACGGCCCTTCAAAAAGCCATGCTGTTGCGGGGGAATTCCTTTTGCTAATGTTCCATAGATAGTGTCATAAACAATTCTCTCAAACACCTTACCGAATATGTTAAGAATTGAGATGGGGCGATAATTTGAAATAGGTAGCTTAGAACCTTTCTTATGTATAGGTACCACAAGAGCCTCTTTCCACTTGGTTGGGAATGTACCCTTTTTAATGGAAATGTTAAATAGAATGTTAAGTGGAATGGAGAGACTCTTGGCGGACCTGACAATAAAATATGGGGGGATTCCATCACTACCGGCCCCACCGTTGGGATCTAAGAGTGACAAGTATTTTACCACCGATTCGGGTGTACTTTGTATGGTGCTCACAATACTACCATCATCACAATAAGGAGGATCTAACTCTTTATCCACGTAAGTGGCTGCAGGTTTGATAAATACTGAAGAGAAGAAATTGTTAAACCCGGCACATATGTCTTCACCCTTTTCGTAAGTGCTGTTGTTGTGCTCGAATTTCTTCGGATAGGCCGAACTGCCACGACGTGCTCTGACGTACGCCCATAGTTGTTTCGGGTCGGATTTTATGTTCTGTTGAATTGATGCGATATACTTTTTAAAGCATTGATCGTGAAAGAACTTTTGTCGACTCCGAAGCAAAGAGAATTCGTCGTAATCACGGGGATTGCCGAAACGTTTCCATTTTGCGTGAGCTCTGCTTTTCTCGTGTATTATTTTAAGTAACGGTGTGCTATACCAAACTGGATAGTTACATTTCTTATGACGAGTGTCTAACGGTATACATTTTGTAATAATATCGGTAAGTTTGTCGTTAAAAATGGATATAGCGTGGTCCAAGTCAGAAACACAGAGTGATTTATCCCAGTCAACATCCATTAGCAACCTGTTGACTTCATCATAGTTACCTTTGCGAAATCTATATTTAGTGCAATTCGATTCCACCAGTGGTCCAGCAAAGATGTCCTTAATTGTGATTTCAAGTGGCGGGTGATATTTATCAACCCTGCTAAGAGGATAAAAAATAGGTCTCAAACTGTAGAGATTACCGGATTTGATGCCGCAAGGAATTTAAAAACTTACAAATCCGAACCTAAATTTAATAAATTCGGCGTGCCTCAAGGTAGTGTACTCGGACCGCTCCTATTTCTGCTCTACATTAACGATATTTCTGAAATTACTAAGTATTGAAATATATTATTCGCTGATGACATAACAGTAATTATAACAACACCAAAACTACATTCATTATCAATACATGAAAAGGAAATAAATGACGTAATATTAAATACTATTAATTGGCTAAATAAAAATAATTTAAATATAAATATTAATAAAACCTGTTATATCAATTTCAATAATATAAATAATCTTAATGTATCACATAATAATATAATTGTTAAAAATGCTGAATGTGTTAGATTTTTGGGTATTGACATTGATAATAAATTACATTGGAAATTTCAAATAGATCGCGTTTGCAATAAATTAAATAGGTTTTCGTATGCTCTTGGTAAGCTGACTAGAGTGGCTAGCAGAGACACAGCATTAACAGCATACTTTGCATACGTAGAGTCAGTACTGAGATACGGGTTGCTTGTTTGGGGAAACAGCACAGACGTAAACAAGGCATTTGTGGCTCAAAAGAAATGTATTAGATCAATCGTAGGAGTTGCCCCAGACGTATCATGTAAACAATTATTTAAAGCTCTATATATATTGCCTCTACCCTGCCTTTATATTCTAGAAGTAGCTACATTTGTGATGCAAAATAAAAAAATGTTTACAGAAGCGAAAAACCTAACATCTAGGAGTCTAAGGAAACCTAACAAACTTACCCTTGATGTGATCCCAAAAAGTGCAAGATTTACAAAAAACTGCTTTGCTATGTGCACAACAATTTGGAACAAATTACCAAGTCACCACCAAATTATAAGTAACAAACAGAAATTTAAAAAAGTTATAAGATATTGGTTAATGCAACATGTTTTCTACTCGATTAAGGAATTCCTAGCACATAATGTTAAAATTTGTGTCAATTGTAAACTTTGACTAATTTGTTACCTACTATTTAAAATTATGTGGCTCTATGTCATAATTGTTTTGCATGCTATAATTTAATTAGCTGGATGTGTGTATCTGACGCAAACTATATTGTACCACCTTTGTATAACCATATCTATCGCAAATAAAAGTCTTTATCTTTATCTTTATCTTTAATAATTGTTAAATCCACGCCTCAACCGAAAGGGCGGAATCTCTGAAGGGTTGTTTTACAATGGAATGTCACAAAGTAGTACTGACCTTGACGCCGTCGACCGGCATTCGAAAGCTCAGATTCGATGCAGGAGTACGGGATGAGGAACACAATATTAAACAGTCACCCGCCCGGACAGGCCCGAACCTGTCCCTAATCAATAGGAAGGCGAGAAAGTGTTGCGACCGCTCTCTTGAGGACCGAGTCCCCCACCTTGACTTCTGCTGATCGAGGCGTGCCATCCCGACCCGTGTACAAATTGACGATCCGTCCTCGTCTCCATCTCAATGACGGCAGGTTTGCATCCTTAATCAGCACCAAATCACCGACTTGAGGGGGGCTCGTCCGGTCAGTCCACTTAAGGCGCTGCTGCAAGATGTGCAAGTACTCAAGGGACCACCGTTTCCAAAAATCTTGAGCCATCTGATGCAACATCTGCCACCTAGTTAACCGACTTAACTTAACATCACCGAATGGGTATTCTGGCAGGGTGTTAAGGGGCTGGCCTATCAGGAGGTGACCCGGCGTCAACGCTTCCAAATCATTTGGATCCGAACTGAGCGGGCACAACGGACGCGAGTTCAGTGTCATTTCAATTTTACAGAACAGCGTCGCAAGCTCTTCAAAGCGTAGAGAGGTCTCACCGATGATCCTCGTCAGGTGCGACTTAGCCGTTTTAACCGCAGCCTCAAAAATTCCTCCCCAATGAGGACATCCCGGCGGACTGAAAACTGTAGTGTTATGCTACTTACATGTCATTTTCCTTGCTGCTGCTGCTTGATGCTTGCTGAGCTGTACAGCTTATTATTTGTCATCACCTTTATTTTCATAGGACCCTGTAACGTTTTAAACCATAAGAACACATTAACAAATCATTTTCGCTCTGCATTTTCATACTATCAGCACTTCTAAATCGATAGCGAAGGGGCTTACCTTTGGTGACCTTGTATTTGGCTTTCTCCGAAACTCTGCGATCTCGGGCTTCGTGCGCGCTGGTGCGCTACCCTTTTTCCTTTCGCTGTTATGTAATTTTGGCTATGTGAACTTGTTAAATTTTATATTACGAGCCTGAAAACAAACTTTGACATTTGTTGACGTCTTTGTTTATCTGGTTGTCATGGCAATGTCCATTAAAACTCGTTAGCGGTCTGATATGTTTGCTTCAATACTTTTACAAAAATACTTTTTCTCTCTTGGCCACTCACAAAAATTACGTTTAATTTAAATAATTTTTAGAACTCTCCAAAAAGATACCCTTTTTGGAGAGTTCTAAAAATTATTAATTATTAATTAATCCCCTGGAACATGTCTCCAGATTAAGGGAACCTCCGAATTCAAAATCTGCGAAACCCGATTCGCCACAAAAATCTCCAGCTTGTGAACTGAAGCCTTCAGCCAGCATAACACGATCTGGCTGTCCGTCCAAGTGTAGACCGTATCTTCTTACGCTATTGACCTACGAAGAACCGTCATCGTGTGGTTGACCAGACGAGTCAGGAGAGCCGCTCCTGAAAGCTCTAATTTGGGAATGGTCAGGCGAGTGCGCAACGGCGCAACCTTGCTCTTGGCCATGACCAACCGCACATCAACCTCCCCCGAGGAGTCGACCGTACGCAGATACACCGCAGCTCCGTAGCCCTTCTCCGAGGCATCGCAAAACCCATGCAGGGTGGCGGTGTATCGTTTGGTGGGGACCAACCTCCGTGGCAGTGAAATCCGATTGATGCCAGGGAGGGTCGAAAAGAACGATTCCCACTCTGAGCTCAATGACCCGCCGATCGGGTCGTCCCATTTCAGCTCAGCAGACCACAATTGCTGCATAAAACACTTGAGCTGAAATGTTACCGGGGTGATCCACCCGTTTGGATCAAATGTCCTAGCCACCGTTGAAAGGACGTTCCGTTTCGTCCAGACCTTCGGGGAGTCCAACTCGACCCGATACGAAAACATGTCTGACACAGGCTGGTACTGGACGCCTAATACCGACAACATATTCGGATTTTCCAAATTTTCGAAAATGTGGGGATCCTGCTGGTAGTCATCCGGAAGACCAGACAGTAACTCTGGAGAGTTCGACATCCATTTCCGGAGCTCGTGACCTCCACCCCGTAAGAGCTCAACTAGCTCGTCCCGTCGAGCGAGCGCCTCCTCTACGGAATCTGCACCGGTACAGATATCGTCCACGTAGACATCCTGCTCCAGGATCGCTGCTCCTCTAGGGAAATTTAACCGTTCTCGATCCGCTAACTCTCGCAGAGTGCGAATCGCCAAATAAGGACTAGACCGTAGCCCGTACGTGTTGGTGTTCAGCTCGTACACCTTGATGGGCTGATCTGGGCTCTCTCGCCACAGTATCAGCTGATACCGTCTATCGTCAGGGTGAATGACCGTCTGCCTAAACATCATCCGGATGTCAGCTACAAACACAACATTGTGTCGACGGAACCGTGTGATAACATCCGCGATGTCATGGTTCAACTTCGGCCCTGAATGCAAACACTGGTTCAGGTTCATGCCAAAGGTTACCAATAAAATATCTACTGGGCCCGGAATATCAAACTCCGGTTCAGCCAGTGACAACCCAGCGACCAACTGTCGCACCGAGGGCGACAACCGTACGTGAGGGTGTGAGCCCATCACATTAGGCATGACTAATGCCGTGACCGTCAGATTCACCGATGAATCCACCCGTGACGAGAGAGTCATCCGACATACTCCCTTAACGGAACCGACTTCCGTGTTCCCAATTCTCCGAATGGAATGTGGATACTCCCTTACCGAAATGCCCAACCGTCTTACAAGGTTGCACGAGACTAAGCACCCCTGGGCCCCCGAGTCCACGGGAACCTCCGCGGGACCCGAACTCGCTGAGGCCTCCGTCGGCCTCGGAGTAACTCGGCTGCTGATATGCAACCGGCACATCAGACGGTATGTGCATCAAGGGGTCCAAAACCCGTATAATAGGCCCCTCGCTGTCCCGGTATCCGACCATACCGGACGGTGTACGGTGTGCCCGGTGCGCACCGTGGATGAATGGGGGAGAGCGGATCCAACCTGGCGCGTTCTAGGAATGGGGGCGACATCCAACTGTTCGCCTCCCAGAGCGACGGGCAGGGTGGCGCAGAAGGTGGTGGACTCCCAGCCTTCGCACCACTTATAGTTGCCATCTGACACCCGCCCATAACACGCGGTGAGCCAGCGGCCCGTAGTCCTCGCTGACCGTGGACAGCGGCGACCGAACCCCGGCTATCCCGCATGTTACCCCCCGCGCTGCCCCCTTCCCCTCGGGGGGGGGGGGTTCCGTCCGCGGGTGCCCCAGTCACCCCGTTGGTGACTCCCGTTGCCCGGAGGGGGTCTGGGTCCGGCCCTGGTTGGGCCCTGTGGCCGACCAACCTGAGTCCGGCCCTGGTGACCGTCCGAAGGGCCTGAACGATTCAGGCACAACACTATGTGGTGCTTGCCACCACAGCACTCACACGGGAACGCGCGCGAGCACTCGCTCAGCGTGTGCGGCCCCAAACAACCGAAACACAATCGGTGACGGAAGACTATCTTCCTGCGGGCAGCTACCCCGAGCGCCTTAAATTTGGCGCAACTGGTTACGTCATGACCGGCACTGTCGCAGTGCACACAGCCATCACCCCACGGCGCGGCATTCAAAACGCCAAATTGTTTCGACCTCCCACCCCCCCGTGGGGGCGGGGGACGCGGCCACTCCCGCATCCGCGTGGGTTGGCGCTGCACACTGGCCTCCGTGTCCAGTGTGTCACATCGCCTACATTCACCCTCCAAAAAATCTGTCAATTGGACAAGTGTGGGCAGTTCCGTGCTACTGCCCCCATGCAGCTGTTCAAACCGACTTTGAACAGCTGCAGGCAACCGTGACAAAACCATATATAGAATAATATATGACCATTAGTCTACCGGAAGACGAAGGTTCTGAAGGGCCTTAGTGGCCACCAGCACAGGGTTGAGTACCTGAACTCGGATGTCAACATCCCGGGTTACTCTAGGGATGCTTAACAGCTTCCCTAGCTGTGCATCAACCAACCGCCGTTTGTGTTGGTAGCGGTCCAACAATATGGACCTTGCTATATCGTAGTTGCCCGCCGTGACCGTTAGGTGACCGACCAACTCCTTCGGTTCACCCCGCAGAGCCATCAATAGTTGGGCCAACTTTTAGGCGTTGTCCAGGTCGTCCCTACCGTGGACCAAACTATCAAATAAATTGATGAAGGCTGGCCACTCATCAATTGCCCCACTGAAGGCCGGATTCTCCAGGTGTGGCAGCCGTCCAACAACACCCTTCGGGGGTGGGTCTCCGTTACCCTCCCCACGGTCATTCCTTCGCGACCGCTTAATTTTCTCCGCGCGACACTCAATGTCACCCAAGCATTCCATCGCTTGGTCAGCATCCGCGCAGAGCTGTTTCACTGTAGCCACCGAAGCTTCATCAGTAAGCCCGAGAGCTTCAGCCTCCGCAGCCAGCCGACACACCTTCCCGACGCGTGTCATTGCGTCCTCCACACGCTTGAGCAGGACATCATCCATGTCCGGTCGCTCCACATACTGATGAGTATGGGCGAGCCATCTCATTTCCTCCCGGACACCATTCCGCAGTACCGTCAAGGGTGAAGGTGCCATGTTGACCGATTGAATGGATTCTGGTCCTATACTTCACTACCGAACTAAGTATAGCCAGAGACCAGCACTTGCCCGTCAGCGCTGGGCACAGAAATTAAAACTAAGTTGTCAAAACTGAGGCAACTACTGGAACAATTAAATCCTAAAATTATTTAATATGGTCGCCCTGTGGATATACACCGTATAACTATACACTCTAAATCAATTAGAGAATGCCACCATAAAGCACAATAAAAAATAACACACAAAAATTTATTATAATAAAAAAATTTTTGATATAATGTAGGTAGCCGTGAACCTTCTAGAAGTGGCCCCTCCGATATGACCCACACTTCTACTGAGGTCAGCAAAATCAGCTTAATACCCCTTAAATAGCCTGACCCTGCTCTGTAAACCGAAATAACACTGCAATACTATAGAACCCGACGCTCTACCGCAAGTAATACAATATAGTTACTTCGCGGAATGACTTTTTAATCCTTATGATCCTTATGCACACAACCAGTAGTTTCCGACTACAAATTTATAATAATCGTTAAATAAATCGTAAATTATACGTTCACTAACCGAAAATGAACCTAAATTGTGGTATACCGACCACAAAAAACTCACTCACAACAAAGATTGCCGACCAATCTGAGGTACCCTCTCCCACTACAAAAAAACAACCCTACAACCGTCCGTGAATCGATTTCCTACTAGGAAACCGCGCCTCTGCTACCAAAATGTTAAATCCACGCCTCAACCGAAAGGGCGGAATCTCTGAAGGGTTGTTTTACAATGGAATGTCACAAAGTAGTACTTACCTTGACGCCGTCGACCGGCATTCGAAAGCTCAGATTCGATGCAGGAGTACGGGATGAGGAACACAAGGGTGGGGGGTGTTGGGAGTCGAATCTTACTCGTGTCGTAGCCCGCTGCTGGTGCTGTCGTGATGCTGCCGACTACAAGGGTCGCTATCCGAACGCGACGAATTGGTGACCGAACCACTTCAACCTTTCACAGCACGAAGCATTCACTACGATGACGTGAAATCTACTTATTTCTTGACGATTATTCCGAGATTATTACAAATAACATTTAGCCAAGGCCCCGATGCCTGACGCCGACAATTTTCCACGTGCAAAGTGACATTAGCTAGTTTTTTTTCTATACAAGTGACAGCTAGCTAGTGATGTCCCGATCACTCGCGGTCGATCCGCGCAACAAAAACCGAGGTGCGTTCCGAAGCATAAATATTAAACAATAATAATAATCTTTATTTCAGGCTTACAAAAAAACCCATATCTATAAATACCTTACAACTAGAGATACATAATGTAATATAAAAACACACTAAATATAATATAATCTATGAAAAACCCTTCCATTCCGAATATATACGCTCAGCAAACACATCTTTCGATTAATAGTAATATCCCAATCTTATAGGTCTATAGTTAATACCATATAGTCTATAGTGTACTTATAGTAATTTAAAATTATTTAGGAAAATATAACTTTAGTGAAGAACTGGTAGTAACAAAAAAAAGGAGAAAATAAATAAATTTCACAATTGTACACACTAATGTTAAGCCCACGCATTCTGTTCATTTAAGTAATCATCTAACTTATAATAAGCTTTTTTACAGAGTCTGTTTGATGTGAATTTTAGAATTTGCAAACAAACAATTTCAAACTGGCATTTCGAATTGGCAAACAAGGTCGCTATGACATGGACATTGCGGATGTGCGGGAGGTGTGCGGCACGTCACCCTCCGCGATTTCCTCTTTACCCGCTGGCCATCAATCCTGTCATGGACTACTTATACCTAGTTTCACCTGTTGCACGTGGGGCTGAACGGATAATGATAATTGCGTGATGAGTTTGTAGAGAGATGTAATTTTTCATATCCACGTGCCGATTGGAATTTCCAATAGGAAATAGAACCAGTACCGAGAAATATATTATTGGCTTGTGTTTAAACGATTGCCAAAAAATTCGAAAATTACTACCAATACATTCGAAATGACTGCTAGAATGGATAAATGATCACCAATTATTTTTATGTTTGTGTACTTAAGTTTATGTTTTATGTATTTTTTATTGTTCTTACATGTTCAACCTAACACGAAGGATAAAGGGGGCTTCGCTTCGCTCACCTTCTTTACCCTTCACCTAAGATACCGCAGCAGAAGGTCTTGTCATTTTTTGCAATTTGTTGCTGTTTTATGTTTTTTGTTTATGATCATTTGGATGCCATGTTTCATTTTCTCGCAATCGAAGTGAAAAGCAGTGTATTTAACTCGGACATAAACCCCATTATACCCTCGAATTAACTATCCACCCTTGCCTGCGGCTCGGATGGATATCAACGTCTCGGGTGAAATGGCCTGTTTTATGCACATGTTGTACAATCTACTATTTCACTCCACTGCTCGGAAATGTCGCGATATATAGGCAGTAATGGGGCCGCAAAACAACTATTTTACCAGGACAAAAAAAAAACATTTCTGGTCTGTTTGAACAGGCCAAAAAAAAAATTTTTGGCTTCTTTGTCATGGTCTACAATATGTCTACCCCTGCTCCACAATCAACCCATAGCATCTTTACGTTATTTGCTGGAAGAGATCTATTGTTAGAGATAAGCTCGCCCTTATACACTATTTATATGTTTCTTCATAATAATAATACCTTGGACACTATTTACACACATTGATCTAGCCCAAAACTAGGATACCCTGTATCTTGGGTACTAGACAGCGATACACACACTTATATAGATAAATATAATACTATATATTAGATAGATAAACAACCACGACTAGGGTACAAACATCCGTTCTCATCAAACAAATATTTGCCCCCACCAGGACTCTTGGCTTTGCGAATGGCCGAGTCGGCAGGGTCACTGCCGACTCGGCCATTCGGGTCAACATGTTGTTTATGTTAAGAAATTATGAAATGATGTCAACAGATGGCGCTTTATGCCCTGTTGTATTTTACCGACATAGCGTACGTCATGCCGTCACATCATCGGTAAAAGCGTGCCTGACCAGCGATGTCAAGCTCACTCCTCCGTCTATTACCCACTTTCCAGACTCTACGACAATGTACTAGATATTACATGGTTAGAAGGAAATAACTCTAGTCATCAAACTATCTATAATCGAATATTTGGAATCGCAGTATGGAATATCGATGTGGTTTAAATTTGGCTGAAATGATATTTTTTTGAATATTTATCGTCCTTACTATGACATCATTTTTCTTTCTTTCTTTCATTCTTTCTTTCTTTCTTTCTTTCTTTCTTTCTTTCTTTCTTTCTTTCTTTCTTTCTTTCTTTCTTTCTTTCTTTCTTTCTTTCTTTCTTTCTTTCTTTCTTTCTTTCTTTCTTTCTTTCTTTCTTTCTTTGTTTCTTTCTTTCTTTCATAATTTTATTATATATATATGTTACGGCTAAAGCTAGGTATGAAACTAAACTTAAGTTTAGCTGGCTAGTGTTAAGATTAATTTCGAGCCTCGGCTAATGTCCGAAATAATGTTCATTGCGATAAATGATTTCAACATTAGTCTAGCCGACTAACTGCAGTTTAGCCTCGCCGCTCTGTTGAGACTAAAGATGGGTGAGAAAATATGGTTGACAATTAGCCGACTAAACTTACGTTTATTTTTCAGTATACCTAGTGTTTAATATTTATGCTTCGGAACGCACCTCCTTTTGTTGCGCGACTCGGAACGGAAACGAAACCGCAGCTGTCACTCGTATCGAAACGAGAGGAAAGATTGGAGGTTATTTTTTCTTGTCGGGAGAAAAAACATGTCTGCTCAGGCGTCGGGCCATTGATTGTAATTCGGTGTAACAATCGTCTAATACAGGTGTCGAGCCTGGTCGGAGTGTAAATCTACCACATCGTCGGGAAATAAGTAGATTCGCGTCAGCGGTTAAGTGATCCGTCTTGTGATTGGACATCGTCGTATCGGACGGCGACTCCTCGTGTCGGCAGGCAGCACGCCGGCGACAGCATCGGGCAGCGAAGAGTGAGATTCAATCCATATCCTACCCAAACTTGTGCTCCTATCCCGTATTCCAAACCTCGAATCGAGCTTTCGATTTCCTGTCTACGGCGACAAAGGTCAGTAACAATCAAGATTTTCTCTCCCGTGCTGGCAAAAGCCCAGCCCCTCAAGATTCCACGCCGTTCGGATGAGGCGTGGAATTAATCACCTAGGCTAATGTTGAAAAATTACCGTCTTAATCTGGAATAAGTGATGATAATGATTCGGTAGCCGTAAACACTGCGGTATCTTAGGTGAAGGATAAAGGGGGTGAGCGAAGCGAAGCCCCCTTATCCTTCGTGTTAGGTTGAACATGTAAGAATAAAAAAACTATAATAAGACGTTTATAAGTATTTTTTCGCAACATGCTAACTATAGAAAAGTAACATGAAGATACTTAAGTTAAAGTGATCTACAAAACAATACAAACATGATGTTGCCGATACTTCATCTTTTCTCATTATTTTACATTGGGTTCGTATTTTCTGTACTCTTGGAACTCGAAAAAACACTTTATCTGGTGCACTTCTAACTAAGTTATTGCACGATGCAATCCACATAAAAAGGTTTTTCTTCTTCTATTATCTCACCAAAATAAAAACTGATTTGGAGAATTAGTCGGCACCGGTAATAAATAAAACAAACACGGAGTTTGGCTTGGAATGTGACTTCATCCGCCGCCGCCGCGACAAATGGCAGCAATTTAGCCGCTTAAATGTGATTTTAATAGTTAAATTATTATTAATTATTATATTTTTATGTTTTCTATGATATTAGGATGTAAACAGTGAATAGAAAAGGAAAAAATACATCGATATTCTCTATTACCTATGATAATTAGTCGTAGGTATTGGAGCGATGTCATCCTAAGGGCGATAGGTAAAGTATAACTCGCTATTTGTGGTTAGGAAATTCACAAAAACACCATATTTAGGGTTTTGCGATGCGTTTTCCATATTTGCCAAGATTCTTGCCATTTGTTATATTTCAAGTGCATTGATCATTATCATCATCATCATCATCAGCCTCTCAGGGGACCCACTGCTGGGTATAGGCCTCCTCATAAACACGCCACTCAGAACGGTCCTGCGCAACCCGCGTCCATTGCTTTCCTGCCACCCTCGCCACATCGTCGGACCATCTGGCGGATGGTCTGCCGACCGATCTTTGTGTGCATTGATAATATTTCACATTCATGGTGTTGATATAGCTGATTGATGATTCATTAAGCTAGGTAGGTACAAACTCATCTTTCGTTTCACTTTCGGAATTAACGAGTAGGGTGTCGCCTAGGTCACTCAGCTGGTACCTAGTCTTCTAGGATACACTGCAAAGATTCACTATGAAAATTGAATAATTTACTCAGATTTGCACCGGTAAACATACCAAAAATTTAAGTAAGTTGTAAGTTAAGTTAATATTTTTATTAGGTGCTTAATGTAGCTTCTTGCCTCTCCCTATACGCAGGGTCAAAACTCCACTGTAGCTAGTTTAACACTTAGCAAAATCACCCTATCAACATTTTTCTATACCGATTTGCTTATTAGATGCCATGTGCTGTGTTGTTTTCAGAGAAGTAAATCTTTTAAAACACAACAAAAAAAACTGTACCATGTTGAAGGTGCCTGTTATCATACAAGGAAAGTCACTAATTGCCAGCGCATAAGTATAGAGTTTCACGGAAATGTACCATTATTGACTAGGTACATTATTTAGTCGCTTTTTTGGGTCAAGGCGGGGCGACAACGGAAACTACTTGCAAAGTTTATAATCATTTTATACTCTTACTCAGTATGTATGTATTTGTAAGTAATACTAATTAATAGTGAACTGTAGTAAAAATAAAAATACACCCCGACACAATAAATGAAACCGCGTATACATTTAAAGCGTAATTTATTAATTTAATTTAATATATTTTATATTTTTATTATAATTTAATGTATGGTAATTTACAATTTATTGAATTTAAATTAATCAATTTTATGACATAATAATTAAGATATTGTAATAAGTTTATGAATCCTGTGTAATATACTACACTATGATTTCATGTATAATTTATTTTACCTTGCACGACTTGTAATGAATGTTATTAATAAATGATGCCTATGTCTATATCTACCCTATTACCACAAAAAAATAAATAAACAGCGTTTAATCTCAAAAATAATGTCAAATCCCATACGTTTTTGTTTTTAAACAAGTGTTGAACAGTGTTTTTTTTTTGTGGCAAGGCCCCTAAAGTCTAAAATTTGGCTTAATTATTGCCTTGTTATGCTGATTGATAACTTTAGAGTCACTGAACCGATGTTAATATAACATGGCTAAGAACCATCGCAGAAACTACCCTTTACAGAAAACCGCATTAAAATCCGTCCACCCGGTTGACTGCTAAGGAAGGTGCCACAGACGGACAAAAAGCTAGACCGACACACGCTTCAAACTTATATTATCCCTCTTTTTTGTCGTGGTTAAAAACGAGTACATTATACGGACGTTCTAACGGTGATGGAAAACATCGTGAGGAAACCTTCATTACTACTACGGCGATGGGCTAGCCCTCTGTCACGCGAAATCGAGTATTGAATAACTGGCTCAAGTTAGGGCACAATTGTGCCTCTGCTACCCCGTATGGGAATAGGCGTGAAGCTATGTAATATTATGTGAAAACGAGTTGTCAAACACATTTTTTTTTCCTGCGATTGTTCCATGAACCGATTGATTAAGGCGACGCATTGGCCCAAAATAGCCTTTTATAAATCTCAAATTATGCAAAATAATGATACACGAGCTTGTTGATCATGAGTGTCAGCATACATTCACTACCGCATGAACTTAATTTAATTATTTTTGCTCGTTAGAAAAGTCTGCCGAAATTATGACATTGGGCCTTACCACAAAAATAAACTAATGTTCAACACTTGTTTAAAAACCAAAGTGTATGAGATTTGACGTTTGTTTTGAGGTTAAACGCTGTTTGATATTTTTTGTGGTAACGCGGTATCTGTTTATCATATCATCATTTGAATTTATGAACTTATTTATTTAATCGTTGTACATTATGTATGCTATAAGTGTACTATGTTGGTCATCATCACGCTCGAGGCGTTATTAATCGAGCGTGATAAGGGAGCTGAGTGTCTGTGTAATCAATACACACGCGTTTCATACGACGTTTTTCAACTCACTTGCGAGGGAAGAAACAGACTTGTATGGCGTGCTGGTTTCGCAGTTTTATTTATTTCATTTTTTTATATTATTCCTGTTCCTTTATAAGTGTGCTGAAGGTGAAATTCTAAAATGGTTTTCTGACAGCTAATAAAAAATAATAACCTGAAAGCTGTGACGGCGTTGATTCGCCGTGTCTTTCATATATGGGTCTGTGATAAACTAATAACCAAAGGGTAATAGACACACACTTACTTGTTAGGGTCAATTCAGGTTTCACTTGTTCAACTGCTTGAACCCATTGTAATCTTAGAATAGAATAGAATAGAATGCCATTTATTTACTGTATCAGCATAAACACATGAGAAAATAAGAATAAAACACAATAAAAATAAAAATAACACAATTAAAATCACAAACAAAATCTACAATAACATTAAAAAATTATATATAATTTCCAATTCATGTCTTATTTTTAAAGAAACCCACATTAAGTTGTGAGTTGTTTCACTGCTATGTGCACATGCTGCGACAGCAAAAGGGCTCAGACTCAGCGTAGTGTCACAGGAAAACCTGTGACGCTGGTTTTCAGTCTAGGACCCAGAGTATAATTGAATTTAGACATGTCAGTGTCACCAGGTGGCATTGACATGTCTTCTTCTTCTTCATCTTCGACATTCAGCGCTAGGGAAAATATGAGTAGCACTTTTTTACTGAATTTGAATGAAGTAGCGGCGGAGTTGGAGGCTGAAAATGTAGGTTTACTGTCAGACCTCCAAGATGCCCGTGTAGAAATCCAGCATCTACGTGAACTCCTGGCAAACGCACTCCAATGTTATGCCAAAGAACAGAGTGAGTTAGTCGAACTCAGCGCCGCCACGTCTGAGTTAGTTCAGATACAACGTCAGAACGCGGAATTGGTGGATTTTCTAATCGAGGACGCGGAGGGTGAGACCAGCAAGGTGGACGACCCCACGAGGTGCCTCCTTGTCGACGACGGTGACGCCGTTTCTTAGTCGGGACAGCGGTGGACGCTGCAACACTCAAGTTGAGGGGAGTCAAGATCAGAGTTTGTGATGTGGGCTCGTCCTCCTTGCTGGTGTCATTCTCCTCGTCCTCAGTTAGAAATCCCACCAATTCCGCGTTCTGGCGTTGTAGCTGAACTTACTCAACATCGCGGCTCTGAGTTCGGCTAACTTACTCTGTTCTTTGGCTTAACATTGTGGTGCATTTGCCAGGAGGTCACGTAGATGCTGGATTTCCACTCGGGCATCTTGGAGGTCTAACTGTAAACCTACATTTTTTCCTCGGAACTCTTTCAGTAAGGAGATTCTTAAAATTCTGTTTGGTTACCGTTTCAAGGCTAATTTTAGTAGTTTTACTGAAAATATCAGTCAACTTCAAGTTTGCCTCATTGAGTTGCTATTCTAGGAATTTACTGCGGTCACAAGCAGAAGTAAGGTCAGTGCGCAGGGTGTCAAAAGATGCCACTAGTTTTTCTAATCGTTGAATCTCATTTTGCGATTCCTCGTGTGTTTCTCGCAAAGTAGACACACTATCTCTTAACTGTGATTTCTTGGCTTCTTTTTAGATAAACATCTTCAACCCACGAGCACCCATAACACCCAGGCCTCCTACTCCAGCTGGTGTAGGAGATCGGATGCTTGAACTAGATGTGCAGTCGAAGGCAAAGGCCCCGCTCAAGTGGGCCAGGTGTAGGCGCTCACCCCCTTTAAGAAGAATAGAAGAATAAAAAGAATAGAGTCCTAAAATCTTCTGCAAAAATACTTATCCTGATAACCGCAACATAATTCAAGTCTAATATGTAAAAATATTGCCTACAAAAAAGTGGAGGACGTAAAATGCCAAAACGAAAGAAAAAAACAACACCCCCATAAGTCAGGGCATCGTTGAAAAGGGCTCTTTATAAACTTTTCAACAACTTTAAAAGTTATGATCAAAAAAGTGGAAACAATGACCATTCCCCCGCCCCCCGTATCTTCGAAACTACAGAGTCTAAAATGATGAAAAAAATACAGAAATGTAGACCTAAACCGAAGATTAAAGGAAAACCTACCAGGAATTGTCAAGGTTTTTTATTTATCTGTAAACCACATACAAACATATAAATATACCTATAACTTTATAAACAACATTTTGCTATGTAAAATCCCAACTATTCACTCCTCAATATCCCTAACATTGTACGGTGGTACGGAGGCCTTCGTGCACGAGTCCGACTCGTACTTGACTGGTTTTTTGGTATGTTGTGAAGTATTTGTTGTGTACTGCGCAAATGTTTCTTCTAATTAAAAACTATATATTAAGGAATATAATAGCATTTCATTTCTTCCCTTATACTAGGTTTATTTTCATGGTCACTCCGCCGACTTCGCCGCCGCACCGCCGCCGAATCTTTTTAGTCGACGCGCCACCACCGTAGACTCTACTTGGTCGGAGCTCATATCTATTAGTATGTCGACACACCATGGCCGAAAACGCACAAAAGTTCCACGGCTGAATTTTTATTTCGTGAATTGAACCTTACGTGATTGACATAGCATTGCAGGCGTATTCACGCTGAACTTGCTCGCGTATACGGCAATAGTGTGTTTTGACCCTAAGCGTTGTACCCACGAACAATGGAAGTGAATGAAGGAGTATTGAATCACTGGCCTTTTTTTTTTGTTGGAGGGGAAAAAAATGGAATTACCTATGCCCAAGAGTCAGACCTCCCTGCTATATCCGGGTCCCCACATATTGAGCGGGCATCAGCTCGTGTGGTATACGGACTAAAAACAACCCCTTTATGTTTGCAGTTATCTGTCTAAGACTTTACTGTGAGCCATGGATGAAACCTAGTTGCACCATACTATGTTTATGCACGTATATTCAACAAAGAAATACTAAAATAGCTGCTGATAGTGTTATCACGTGGAAGGTAGCGCGCGTAGGTAGCAACACTGATAAGAGAGGAAGGAAAGTGGACCAACAATAACACGTTACCTAACTGAATTCCTACTTCGTGGAAAAATAAAATAACTCACTTACATAGATTAAGTAGAGACCCGCTACAGTGGTCCCGGGTTCACGGCAACGGAAATTTCCGTGAAATAAGTCATTCCCAAAACCGGGAAAATTTGAGCGATTTCCGGGCATTCCCGCCAATATTAGGTGCTCTAAAAACAATAAAGTTTGGTTAAATTAACAAAAACAATAAGGCACATTCGTGGGCCAGCTATTGTCGTCTACTTAGGATAATTTTGTTGTTTTTTTGTTTTTTTGTGATTTCTCAGATTTCAATAAATTTTTCAAGAAATATTTTGATCTATATCGAAATGAATGTTTGCCTGAACCAATCGCGAAAAGTGTTAAGTGTGTTGCTACTACTTGCTATTCGTTTTTAGACTTCAGAAAGTATTGTAAAGATACAAAAACTTATCTGGCAGAGTCGCTGTTATCGCATTTGGTGTCGCGATAACTGTTTGTATTCCACACTTTTTGTACACTAATAAAACATTCTCCACAAACCCTGCATGTCCTCCCGCATGAACAATTATCGATCTGATTTCTTTAGAGGCTGGGCTTAGCACACTGTCAATTTCATCCCTCTGCCAAAAGCGTTCAGCTGTATGAGATGCGTGAGTATAGGTCACGTTCAAAATTACGACTGCTTTTTGTAAAGATAGTTTGCTAATTTCGACACTCGACGCATTAGTACTTCGTGTTGTACACGATCAAAGGCTTTTTTCTAATATACGAAGCAAACTGTGATATCTTTCTGCATATATCAACATTTTTGACAAGAACATTTAGAGCTAGTAGGGCCTCTCTGGTCTCTATTCCCAATCGATCGCCAAATTGAGTTTCCCCAAGCTCATGTAAATTTTCAGGCGTCTCTCTTGAATTATCGAGAGAAACAGCTTTAGTACTTGACTCATCATGTTTGTATTCTGGAACTCTGTGCATTTTCGACTTGATGACTGTGGACCAACCATTTGGCGAAAACTGACCTAAATATACAAACCGATGTGGTATGATATAAAGGCATTAAAATAAAAGAGATTAAAGAGTTCTTATTTATTTTGTGAAGCAGATAATTTCTAGATAACCTATTTTGATGTTGGAATGTTTGGCATTAAATCAGTAAGGCAAGTACTCGCATTAAAATTAAAAACAATAGTTTACATATGTTCTCGAGAGATCAAAAAGGAGCGACGGACTCATACATACGAGTCCATCGCATTAAAATATTTTTGTTATTCGATATAGAAATTATGAGCAAAGGAAGACGACTTTTTTTTGGCTCTTTCACAATGAGCAGCACGCGTGCAGGAAGTGCAGGCAAAGGTGCCGTTCACGGATGAGTTTGTTCAGCCACGAGCGGCGATGCCGTTCTCAAACAGACGATGCTTCAACCATCTGTCAAGATGTAAGAGGCCTTATAATGATGACAATGAGCATTGAACATATTGTGTGACTATCAAGTGCTATCTGAATAATTTTGTACTATAGGTACATAGTTTGAGCATGTACCTAAGCACTGAAGCGGGTCTATATTTAATCTATTTTTGTGGGTTATTTTATTTTTCCGTGACGAAGGAATTGAGTTAGGTGCAGTGTTATTGTTGGCCCACTTTTCTCCTTTATCGGTGTTGCTGCAACGTGCACTACCTTCATGTATTCATATTCATATATTCATATTCATATTCCTTTATTGCCATAAATTACACGTTATGTAGATCTTAGAATAAATAATTTATCAGTGTAATTTCACCCATATTGGTATAGCACCTAATTTAAAACATACAATACTTGACACATACGATACAAATTTAAAATAAGATAACAAGGTAATAATAATAGTACAATTTCAATAGTCACAAAGTTCTAGAAAACAAATTTGCACACGAATATTTCAATAATAAAATCCTAAAGAATATAAATTTATTATTTTGGATATTTTTTTAATCATAATATACATTGGATACAGTTAAGTCAGCTTTTATAATTATTCACATAAGTCATACGGAGACATTTCTAACAGATATTTATTAAGTTCATTAAAAAAATAATTTCCAGATAAAGCTTTGATGTCTTTAGGTAGCTTATTGTACACTTTAATTGCGGTCACCTTTGTAGTCCGTGTATGCAAAACTCTTCTACTCATTGAGACTTCTAAATTCAGTTTTTTCTATTATTCAGTCTTTCACTTATACCAGGCAGCCTCTGAGGAAATTTTTCAGGGTAGCGCCTAACCAACTTGCGTAACTCTGTTATGTAGATTGCTGTAATGGTATGAATCTTGAGGTTTTTAAATGAGCAGCGGCACGAATCCATACTGTACTTTAGGTCGTCAAGAATAAGAATGGCCCTTTTTTGTAATATGAAATTCTTTTTAATATAGACACTACCCCCCCAAACTGCTAGACCATATAGAACCCTAGAGTGAAAGAACGCAAAGTAAGCCTGTAGAACGGCTGTTTTTGTCGATATTCTTCTCAAAGACCGCTATGTGTAGCAGAAACTGTTGAGTCTACCTTCAAGAACTTCAACATTTCGATTCCAATTCAGGTTACTGTCTGTATGGATTCCCAAGAATTTCGCATGCGGAACGGACTCAATTCCCTTGCCATTTACTTGAATGTCAAGGTCTGGTATATAGGTATTGTGATTTTTAAAACAAATAAGTTTTTTATGCTTACGTTAGTGCTCAGGTTTAAGGTGTTAAACCAGTCTACAACAACACTAATAGTTTTAGTAATTTCTTTGGCTAAATCTTCGCATTCACTAAGTTTAAATTTAAAAAACACGGCGACGTCGTCTGCAAAAATTACAATTTTGTTTTTGATTAAAAGCGGAAGATTATTAATGTATAGTAGAAATAGAATTGGGTCCAATATACTGCCCTGTGGCACACCTATTTTCGTTTCGCGGCAGCTAGATTCTAATTTTTTTAAGGTTAATTTTTCACCCATGCTTGGTAGCAGGACACTCTGTTTCCGCTCGATTAGGTAGGTATGAAACAAACCAATCATTTTCTAGGCCCCGTATGCCATAGCGGTTTAAAATCTCTACTAGTATAACATGGCTTACATTATCGAACGTGATAACGCTATCAGCAGCCATTTTAGTATTTCTTTGTTGAAAATACGTGCATAAACACAGTATGGTGCAACTAGGTTTTAATAGAATTCAGGAACAATTAGTATTGCCTTAGGTATCACACCGTTTCCCATGCGGGACGCAGAGGTACGAACAGTGATTCAATACTCCAATCATTATATTCTATTGTTCGTTGGTACAATCGTGCCACTGCCACTCCGATAGATATGAGCGCGACAGCAGATTCATCGGCGGCAACGCGTCGACAAAAAACATTCGGCGGCGGCGGCGAAATCGGCGGCGCGACCTTGAAAGTGAACCTTGTATAAGGAAGAAATGAAATGCCAATATTTTCCTTAATATATAGTTTTTAATTATAAGAAACTTCAAATATCAAACTTCAAATTTCAAACTTCAAAATGTTTATTTCAAAATAGATGCTTATGAACACTTATTGAATGTCTTTTGAATCTATATTATGCAAGTCAAAGTCAAAGTCAAAGTCAAAGTACTTTATTACTGTAGATATTTACATGTACTTAGCAAACGTCAATTTTGCCTCTTCTCTACATTGGACCACTGTGGGAGAAGTAGGGCGTAGAAACTCCCACAGATTTTAAATCTCTTTTAAAAATAGGTTGTGCTTAACTATTACAAATATGAACAATTTAATTATTATGATTAATAAGCAGGAATAAATAATTACAAAATTATTAACAGCAAGGCCTGTGTTGAGCTAGATTAACCCCATACAGTCCTGTCATTTAAGTAATCTTGAACATTGTAATATCCCTTTTTTGACAAAGTCGCTTTAACATGCTTTTTAAATTGCTCAAATGGCAAAATCTCCAGAGGTATCTTATTATAGTAGAGAATACACTGACCCTTGAAAGAATTGCTAACCTTCGCGAGTCTAAATCGGGGCGCACACAGTCTGTTTTTATTTCTTAGGTTAACATTACAGCTATCGCTAATTTTGGAAAATGTTGTAAGGTTCTTGCGTACATACATTATATTTTAGAAAATAAATTGACTAGCTACTGTTAGTATGTCAATTTCTTTAAAAAGCTCTCTTAAGGAGTCTGTTCGTTTTAAATTATAAATTGCTCGAATAGCTCTTTTCTGTAAAATAAAAATAGTTTGAATATCCGCTGCTTTCCCCCACAACAAGATACCATAGGACATCACACTATGAAAGTAACTAATATACTAGCCTAGATGTAGCCACATCCGTGCTTTGTCTGATGTTCCTAACAGCGAAAGCCGCAGAACTTAATTTACCAGCCAATTTATCTATGTGGGGTCCCCACTGCAATTTGCTATCAATGGTTATTCCAAGAAACTTCGTATCATTTACTAATTCTAACGTGCTGTTGTCTAACACTAAACTGGTCTCAACTTGTCTGACATTTGGAAGTGAGAATTTGATACACTTGGTTTTACCAGCGTTTAGCAATAAATTATTAACTGTGAACCAATTCAAGGTTAAAGACAATAAACCATTAACATTATCAAAATCTGAAAATTGAAGACCATTGAAGTATCATCAGCAAATAACACTATGTCAGTTAATTTCTCCACCATGAAAGGCAGATCGTTAATATATACCAGGAACAAGAAAGGACCTAATATGGAACCTTATGGAACGCCAATTTTTACACCCGATCCATCAGATTTAACGCCGTTAACTTCTGCCTTTTGAATTCTATTGCTTAGGTATGTACTTAGTAGATCCAACGCTTTATTTTGAACTCCGTAATGATTTAATTTAATTAATAGCGTAATATGATCAACACAATCAAACACCTTCGACAGGTAGCAAAAAACTCCGATAGCATCCTGTGCGGCCTCCCATGCAGAATAAATATGAGATATTAGGGTAATACCTGCATCCGTAGTCGATTTATCCCTAGTGAAACCGTATTGTTTGGCGTGGAGTTGTTTGGTACGGTTGAAGTGTGAGAGCATTTGATTGAGTATAATCTTTTCAAATATTTTACTTAGTGTTGGAAGAACAGATATTGGTCTGAAATTTGAAGGATCACCCTTATCTCCCGATTTGAACAGAGGTATCAGTTTACTATGTTTCATGAGGTCTGGGAAAGCCCCATCATCAACACATTTATTGAATATATAAGCTAAATGTGGGGCTATAACTAGAATTACTGAATCAATGACTTTGACTGATATACCCCACAGGTCTTCCGTATTTTTTAAGTTAAGTAATTTACACGTTTTGACAATGTCCTGGGGATATTCATGATGAAATTTTAAATATACTTTACTGACGCTCGTGTTATTTTTTAATAAATCTCTGCTTCATATGGAGATGAATTTAGACGATCTCTTGTGAGTAGGGGTACATTGGTGAAGAATGTTTCAAAAGGTCGAGCAACATCATCGCTGGTTTTAACAAAATCATCACCTATCTTTAGGCATAAATCGTTGTCCCTTAGTATATCTTTGCCAGTTTCACGGTTTATTATTTGCCAAACTGTTTTCATTCTTTTATTTGAATTTTGAATTTTTCTATTATTGTGTAAAGTTTTTGCAGTCCTACAAACCAACTTGAAAGTTTTGGAATATTTTTAACATAGTCATGAAATTTTCGATCAAAGTTATAGGTTTTTTGATCATAAAGGTCATACAAGATAACTCTACTTTTACGAATTCCAAACGTTGCCCAGTCATTAAATTTCGATTTACCGTTGTAGTCACTAACTTTCTTTAATTTAAATTTTTTATTGAATTCTGTCTGAATAATGTTGAAGAAGTCTGAGAAGATTTTGTTTGGGTTCTGTTCATTAAAATCCGGTACTGGCAAATTTATATCTAAGTTTTTCGTATATGTCTCTAGTCTATGGGATGTAATAGACCTATAAAATGATGGACCAGTCTTATCCTTAATAGCAATTGGGAATGAAACTATTTGACCACTGTGATCGGAAGGTAAGCAGTTAAATACACTTTTACTTGTGAATGGACAGTCACAAAAAACGTTATCTAAGCAAGTTTGGCTGGTAAGTGTAAATCTAGTTGGCTCTAAAAATACATGACATAAGTTAAACGATTTGAATAAAGTTATTAATCGTTGTTTCATTGTTGTTCCTACAAGCAAATCTACATTAAGATCGCCACAAATAATTAACTTTTTTCTGTTATTACATAGTTTAGAGAGGGCTTCCTCCATAATTTTCTCAAATATTTCGAAATTGCCATGGCCTTTTTCATCCCTCGGTGGTCTGTAGACACAAACAATAATATGGCTATCCAACTCAACACAGGATACCTCTATTTGTCTTTCAACAGTAAGTGCAAGAATATCTTTGCGTTGTTTCACCTTAATATTATTTTTCACTAAGATTAAAGAACCACCTCTATCAGCAGTCTTTCTATTGTAACAACTGACAATTTTGTAATTATTTATGTTAAAAGACATCATATTTTCCTTCAACCAGTGTTCTGTAACACAAATAATATCATTTTCAGAATTTTTTAGAAATAATTCTAATACAAGTTCTTTTCCAGGTAGCCCCTGGATGTTTTGATGAGCAATATTTAACTGGGGCTTAACAAGAAAAACTACTACCGCTCCGGAAAGTGTTGTAGTAGCGGAGAAGAAGCGGCGCAAGAAACTCGTACACTGCAACACGGCATACTTTTATTTTCTTTTTTTTTTCTTCAAAAATAGGTCATGCGTTAAAATCGAGTGCGAGGTTATTGTGCTGCGCTGAAAAATCGGAGCCCTATACCTCTTAGTCATTAATGTAATCATCTAACCTATAATATGCTTTATAACATAATGTTTTTTTAACAATGCCTTTAAATTTCTTCTCTGACAAATTTAATATCTCTTCCGGTATTTTGGTATAATATTGTATACTTAGACCTACAAATGATGTTCTTACTTTAGCTAATATATAGTAAGGTTAGTCAATATTATTTCCGCTTCTTATATTATTTCGCTTGTGCTTGCCAACATTTTTAGTGAAGCTATTTATGTTACTTCTAACGAACATGATATTTTCATAAATATGTTGACACGGTACATTCATAATGCTACCGTGAATGCATTGAACAGCATTGTGCACGATGCAAAGTTCGGTTTTAGGGTTGGGCTGTCCACGGAGAGTGGAATTATGTCTCTCAAGCAAACTGTCCGGTACTATACAGATAGGAAGACGCCTGTTTTCTGGTCTTATCTAAGGCTTTTGACCTCGTAAACTACGAGATCCTTTGGGACAAGCTGGCTAAGGAAACCGCCGTAATTAACGCAATGCTGTCATGTGGGCTGGCTCCTTAAGTCAAGACTACAGGCTTAGTTGTGGAATAAGGCAGGGTGGGATAACGTCTCCCAAGTTGTTTAATTTATTTATAAACAAACTGATTGAGGGGCTTAGCAACACCATGGTAGGGTGCTCGATTGATGGCATCATGGTAAATAACATTAGTTATGCAGATGACATGGTGGTGCTAAGCCCTTCAATCAGAGCGCTCAGGCAGCTACTGGGGATCTGTGGATCATATGCAGAATCACATGGCCTTCGGTACAACGCTAAAAAAAGTGAGTTGCTATTTTTTACGGCTGGCGGTAAAACACCATCGAGTTTGCCACCTGTCCAGCTTTGTGGCATTCCTTTACAAAGAGTCACGGAGTTAAAGAACCTGTGCCATGTGGTCACGGACAGGCTCACAGATGACCTGGACATGGAAAGGGAGCGCAGGGCACTGGCGGTTTGATCTAACATGCTGGCTCGCAGGTTTGCCCGGTCCACTCGAGAAGTGAAACTCACATTGTTCATAGCTTACTGTCAAACCTTCTACACTTGCAGCCTGTGGGTTAGCTACAAGCAGAGGACCTACAGCGCTCTGCGTGTTTAATATAAAAACTTGCATTGCGAATTGTGTTGGGGCTGCCACGATTCTGTAGCGCCATCAACCATGTTCGCAGAGGCGAAAGTCGACGACTTTTTTTGCTATTCTGCGAAAAAGAATTGCCTCAACAATGAGTCGTATGCGCGGCAGCCCGAATACGATTCTCGCTGTGTTGGCAAATAGCATCGACAACCCTATTATGAGACACTGGGTAGGTGTACATCTAGCCCCTTATAAAAAATGATGTACCTATTGTGTATGTAGTAAGGATGTGTAATGCATATGTGTTAGAGGGTCTATGTGTGTGTCCATGGGAGGATGTACATATGTGTGTGTGGGTGTGTTTGTGTGTGTGTATGCATTTTTATTTAATGATTCTAGATTTGATACCTTGTTTTGTGTATAATTCCTGAGTTTGTGTTAAAATATGGATTTGCATATGAAAAAAAAACCGACAGTTCGCTAATCGTCTGTAATAATTATAAGAAATATTATTAAATTCAAAGAACGAAAAGACATTGTAGGATTGTCGATTGAAAGATGTATTGAATTATCTAGTGTTGAGCTGGGCATGCACGTTACAGTATGTGCAGGCCACCCAATTCTCAAAACTATTCTACTTTTGCATAAGTGGTGGAAGATGTTCTAAAATTTGTTACTAAAACAAAGTAAATGATTAAAGTTGTTGGAGACTTTAATGTAGGCATTCTAGAAGATGATTTATTAAGCAATAAGATATTAGGTTTTTTTAAATCATTTGATCTAAATCATGTATTTTTCGAACCAACGCGAGTTACGTCAACAATGTCTTGATAATGTGTTCTGTAATTGTGACCCTATAGAAAAAGTATTATTAACTCGCTTCAATCAATCATAGAGGTCAATGAGTAAAATTTTCTTTCAATAATCATATCCAGAAAATAAAAATAGAAACCAGACCACTAATAGTCGGTTGGAAAAATAACAAAATGATACTTAAATATAAATACTTGATAAATGTCCTGTTCACAGATATAATTTTAACGACCCGAATAATTTATGTCAACATTTTTTGTCTTTGGTAAGTGAATAATTTGAGTCTGTTTATTCTGTAAATAGGCCACAAGGGCACTTTCACATGTCATTTCATTTCATTTTTTACAGAACATTTGGTATTATTATCATATTATCAGAAAAAAAAAAAAAAAAAAAAAAAAAGAGTTTATATTAAATATTGATACGAAAGAAATTATAAATATATAGAAAATAGTTAGACTTTTTGAACTTTATGAACAAAAACCATGACAAATAGTGAGAGGTTTAAACAATATCTCAAAGATTACTCTAAAACTGTCAAGATAGTGTGTCTTAAAGCCAAAGCAAATTTCTTAAGTAGTAAAAGGGTCTGGAAGTGGAAAAGTGGCAGGCTAAGGAAGGAGCAGTGGCCACTGTGAGATTTTCTGTTTTTTTTTTACACGTTTGTTCGTTACCATTTAACCTCTCCTTTCCCGGGAGTTCGAGACGTCAAAAACGACAAATACCGGAGTGTTTTTGAGCGTGCGGGCTGCGCGGCACTTGACTAATATATCAAGTGATTCTGTTGGAATGGTAACACTTAGAATTATGGGAGTTGTATATCTGAGTAGCTAATGAAACCCTCTTTTACACAATGTGTAGAAAATGTCACTGTGACCTTAGTTTATTTTTGTACTGGCATGAGAAACACAGACTTCTATGAAAATGCTCCCTCTCGACACAAATCTAGCCGACATCAGAAAATTATCAACAACATGTACATGTTGTTGGATACCTACGTAATCTACACAAAATAACCTTTTCAAAACAATAAAAACATTAGGGTGTTCTTATAGAAACTTTCGAATATTTCAGCGTTTCAAATTTTCATAAAATACGGAAAGTAAACTGACGCATCGCGCGAATTATGCAAATCTTGTGAAATTATTTGTGAAGAGACTAGACTACCTAGCGTTATATTTCTTAGTTCCTAGGATAGGTAATTTATTCAATAAGAGGAAAACAAGTGGTATTTGCCACTAAATCATAAATGATAAGTGTGAGGACGCCATATCTCGCAAGGAAAGTATAAAATAGGTAGAAATCAACACTTTGTACTATTATTGAATTTATAGGCAATAGGTGATACTTATCATTCTAAAATTAGTGGTTCTAAGTAGAAGACAAACTAGGCTTTCTAACAGTGTATCGTACTATGTACCTTTTCATACAAAAATAATTCAAAATCATGCATGTTATTTCGTGTCACGGTGTGTTGTTTCTGGGCTTTCTCAAGGTCTCGGCAGGTGTACGATATGCGTTTATACAGAGTGTGCAAAGATGGAACGAAGAAAATGTTTTGCCGTGATTTGATTCTAGGTAAAATAGCTAAACTGGTGTTTCGTTCGTGTAGGTATGGTGTAAGTTTGAGTTAACTAGTATTTAGTTATGTGTATATGAAGTGTTTCCACGCGGCTCCGTTCACGCGCAAGTACAGATACCTACTGTTCTTACAAAGTGTAATATTGTGTAATATTGTGTTAACTAGTG